>LR990355.1:20000000-22500000 GCA_905147345.3 Mythimna impura
GATTTTTTCCTATACTTGTGCTATGAGACCTTGCTTCATGCCAAATTTCAGGATTGCAGGTCAACGGAAAGTACCCTATGAATTTTGATTCCCTTGACAGTGTCGAAATACACGTTTTTTGCAACATAAACGGCCGTACCTTTTTTTTTGTTAACTTAGGAATTTGATTTTTTCACAGCTTCAAGCGACTGCAGACCTGAGTATATGGCTTTAATTTCAACTCGATACCTCCACGCGTTCTCGAGATAAAGGGCCTTGACGGACAGACAAACAGACAGACGGACAACAAAGTGATCCTATAAGGGTTCCATTTTTTCGGGTTCGAGGTTCGGAACCCTAAAAAAACCGGGACCAACCAAAGCAAGACCAACTATGTCTCAAACAACTTTTCCCACTCTCCTAAGTGGACCGGAAGGGAGTGTCTGACTTTTACAAACAAAAACCCATCAGTGTTCTTTCAGTTACCCTTTTGTGGTCCAAGGATGCCGTGACTCTTGAGAAAAATCCCGCAACCTTAGGAAAATACCAACTATGTTATAGGTCGGCTTCCAGTCTAACCAGCAGGCCTAGCCAAGTTACGACCGTTTCGTGTCGAATCTCTTTCTACAAACGGTATCGCCTCGGCGCGTAAGCAAATGCAAAAAAACGATAAGTTGACGCGCCTGAGTCGATCGCCCGCTCCACAAAAATTGCAACTTGGCTACCATTTATACCGTAAAACTACAGGATGTAGCGATAACGTTATAGAAACGATTACATTTCATTCTATCATTTTGAACAATGTGAATTTGGCTATGAATTTTCTATTTATTTGTCCTGACCACGTAACTTAACGTTGAGATGATGTCATTCCCATACATTTGATTAGTTTTCTACTAGAGTTAACGATTGTAGATTATCAATTTGGCTAACCTTGCAGGAGGTTTTATTTGTATTCAACTGTCCTACTTAGCTCTATGTCAGACGCTTGTATGTTCGCCATGGACTTTATAATAATATACAGTGGTGGTCATATTATTAAGAACGACTATTTAAAAACAAACTTTTTTCAAACTTATGAGAATTATACTTTTTGTATGACATGTATGTATGTATGGGATCGGAATCCCGGTGGCGGTTGGGGCGTGAGGACCGTTGCCTCACGCGATCGGCCGCCTCCTTTGCTAGCATTACTGATTCGCAGAAGAAAGCGGCCGCCTGCCACTCCTCCTCGCTCTGGACCATGGCCTGCACCATGGCCCGGCGCGAGAGATCGCCGCCGCCGATCGCCCCCACGAGGACACGGCATTGCTCTGCCCAAGCCTGGCACACCTGCACCGTGTGCTCCGCCGTGTGGAGGACACGGCGGAGCACAACCATTATTCGCGTAGTTTTGGCACCATTTAGTGCTGTAAAAGTCAAGAAGTTGATTATTTCACATAAAAAAGCTCGGTTTGTATTTGCTAGGGGGTATGAAAGCTGAACAGTAAGATAGTGGAAATTTTTTTTTTCTCTGATGAGACAAAAATTAACAGAGTATGTTCTGATGGGAAACGATATGTTCGACGTCCTCCCAATACAATATTCGACCCCAAGTATACAAAAGTGACATTAAAGCATGGTGGTGGAAATGTGAAAATTTGGAGGTGCTTCTCTGGTCATGGTGTTGGACCTGTTAGATTGATAGAAGGAAATATGGATCAATTTCAATACAAACATATACTGTAAGAAACAATGTTACCATATGCTGAAGACGTGCTTCCGATTATTTGGACATTTCAACATGACAATGATCCCAAGCACACTGCACGCACGGTTAAAGAATTCTTCACATCTCAATCAATTTCTGTCTTACAATGGCCACCAAACAGTCCAGATTTAAATCCCCTAGAGTATCTTTGGTGCAAAGTTAAGAAAAACGTTTCAAATCGACGGTGTGGTAATAACCTAAGTGAGTTATACAACGTTTTTTCAGAAGAATGGCGCTCTATTTCTCTTGAATAATGTCAAAAATTTATAGAGTCAATGTCTCGCCGGTGTAAGGCAGTCATCCGTGGACACACTAAAAACTATTAACTTCGAATAAAATGTATTAAATTGCAATTTTTATCATTATCACCGTCTTATTTAATGAGATTTTTTAAATCTAAGTATCTACTGAAACAACTCTCTAGCAATTTAACCTTTCGAATACTGTCATTGGAGACTCAATAGAAAGACAATGAGAGAGCGAATGCTTGGGGTTTAATGAATTAAGAATCGTTCTTAATTACTTGTCCAGCTTTATCACTATTTGAAATTGTAACTGTGGATAATAAATTAAATTTGTAAGGTAAATAGTAAGTGATTTTAATATTTACTCTTAATCCTGTTTACTTTATCCATGTAGCTATTTCATAATATAATTTTAATACTTTTGAGAAGGAACATAAAAGTACATAATATGTAATTGTTTTTAACAACAATTTTTTTTTTATTTTATTATTTGATGTAAACCAGTGCTTGACTGCGATCCCACCTGATGGTAAGCAGTGATGCAATCATTGATGGTGAGGCGCACTAGTTTATTAAGAGCCTATTCACTCTAGCCTTGAAGACACCTAAATTATAGTTGGACGGGAAGACCGCAGCAGGCAAATTGTTCCAGTCCTTCGATGTACGCGGTATAAACGACGAAGCGAAATGCTTAGTCCGGACCGTTGAAGTTTTAACAACGTAAGGGTGGATACTCGCCGTACGTCGGGTTGCCCGATGTTAGAAAGGAGATGGCGGAATCAAGTCATGCAATTCCCGCGCACACTCTCCAAAATGCAACCTGTAAAATACCGATAGGCTGGCTACCCTGCGCCTGTGCTCGAGGCTTTGTAGATTGGACTTAACCAAATCTGGATTCCCAATTAGCCTCTTCGCACGCCTTTCCACTGAGTCCAAAGCTGCTAGATGGCATTTTGCACCACCAGTCCATATGTGACTGCAGTACTCCACACACGATCGGACCTGTGCTTTGTATAACATTAGAAGCTGTCCAAGTGTGAAGTATCGTCGGACCTTTGCAAGAACGTCTAGTTTTCTAGCAGCTACCTTGGCTTTGGACTCAATGAACCGCCCAAAATTGAGGTCTGAAGAAATTTCGACTCCCAAGAGCTGAACGCGGTCGGTGCACTCCAGGGATACATTCCGAAAAGCAGGAGCTAAGGTGAACGGGCTCCTTTTGGCGGTGAACAGACACGCTTGTGTTTTGGCGGCATTGAATTCTACCAGATTGGTTTCACCCCACTTGGAGACTGCCTGAAGAGAGACATTAGTACGTCGTATTCGAAATCGTTCTTAATTATATGACTACCACTGTATCTAACCTTTTTTAAGGTGGGAAATCATCAAATGACTTCTCTCGCTCTAGGGTGGAGAGAGAGGGCGTGTTGGAATTTTACTGACTAAAACCACATTTGAGCCTTTCAGTTGTTGTCTTTTGCGTTCTAGAAGCACGAGTTTCCTTTTCAGAAAATCTCTGCTGCTTTAACGGGCGCCGATGCCCGCTCGGCTCCTGCTGAGTATCTACGGTTGATAATACATTCGTTTTTATGAAGTTGTGATTTTTTTTTATAATGTTAATTGCATTTATAGCCATACTAACTACATAAAATTAATAACAGTTATTTACCATAAATAATTCGGCATTCCCCTTTTCCTTCCACTGGTATAGAATCTATAATGCCATTCAGCTTATACTGCGCTTGCAACGTGAGGATTGGGCAGGATATCGCGTAGTCAAATAGCGTATATCCGTCGACATGGTTATTTCTGAAATATTAATCATATGGGGGACTTATAGAGTAAAGATTGTGAAAAGGCCAACGCTGCGTTAAGCGGGAGCTCGCATGGGCGCCTGCGAGTGCACTCGTCGCGTAACGTCGCGCGTGTATCGTGTGCGGCGGTTACCGTTGCGGAAAAAGGATTATTACCTGCGCAGTGTCGCTAGTTCAACTTTAACGGTGTGCATGTAGTCGTGTCGATGGAGAACTTTAATGTGTTATTACATAGCAAAAAGGGGGCGCGGGGCGCGGGCACCCAGACAGAGCACTTTTGTATGGGATCGTGCGGGCGCCTGCGTAACACAGCGTTCGGCCTTAATATAAAGAACGTATTTAAGTACACATTTTAACATTAAATTATGATTATGACATGCGAACCTTAAAAGGCTGATTTTGCTTATGCTATGAGACAAAAACTACAGTGAATAAATTAATTACAGATGCACTGCCAAGAAGAGTACTCATTCGAAGTAAATTAATAATTATGTAATTTTGGTCGTAATAAAACCAACCGTATTTTCATCCCACTATGTATGTATATAAGTTTGAGGTAGAAAATTACGATGAGTCTCAAAAGGGACAAAACTTTAATATTTCTTATTAGTCTGAATGCATACGATTGATAAGAGTATATTAGAGAAAGTTTGAAAGTAGCGCCAGTGACTGAAAAGTTGAAAGGGAAAGAAATTTATGTTGTTGTTGTTGCGTAGAGTTATGAGTATACATGTGGATATGTCGTGGCCAGATCATAGAATTTGATCATTTCATTATATGGCCAACTAAAACTGGCCAGATCGTTTAAACGTTAACATTTCATGATATGTCAATCCTCGTTTGGCCATATCTTTGATGTAGGATTTCTATGATAATGAAAAGTTTAAAGAAATTAGGCCAAACGAGGATTGACATATCATCAAAGTTTAACGTTTAAAATGATCTGGACAGTTTAACTTGGCCATATCATGAAGTGATCAATTTTAATGGTCTGGCTATGACAGATAGATAGAGATGGAGGCCAAAGAAAAGTTGGATGGATTGTGAGTGGAACAATATGAAATAAAGGAGATTCATTGATTACGAAACAGTAGAGAGGATATAATGGTAAAAGAAAACTTGTTGTACCGATCCCAAATAATATGGGACCAGGACAGGAAGATGATAGGTTCCGTCGTTGGACCCATTGATGGTATAGATACTATGATATGCATAGGCACCAAAGAAGGTCATTGCAAGGCCAAATAGGCAAAAGGGGGTGTTTTGTTTTTGGGTAACTGAAGCGCTGATCAGTATTGCCTTGCGGGAAGATTGCCATCCCGCAAGGCAACACTGATCAGCAGCAGCGCTTCCTACGCTAATGTTTTTTAAACTTCCACTATGAGGAACTAATGAATACCACTGATTCAAGAATGATAAAATGATGAAGAATAAAGTTGATGCAGTAATGAAGTAATGTGTGATTCAAATAAAAGATTTTTCAGGTATCTACTTACTTCAATTTAACAAACTCACAGTTCTTCAACCCAGTCAACGTGGCATTGAACAGCTCATATCTAATAGCTGGCAGGTCTGCAATAATAGCGTCTATATGGAGAGGATCTGAACTCTCTACACCAGGTATACCGGCCACAAATCTTGGGTAAACACGTTCAATCACTGCGTTCATGAGACATTCGTCATCGGTCTCACAGAGTTGCCGTTTTAAACCTAAAAATGCGAAAAATTAGTATACTTTACTGAAAATTCACGCGAAAAAAGTTCATGTTCATGCAGATGAGAATATAGGTACATATTATTCTATATATTTTGTTACCCCTATCACTTTATATTTACTGTCATCTTTTACTCAGTTACATCAATATCATCATCATCGTCATTTCAGCCGAAAGACGTCCACTGTAGGACATAGGCCACCCCCAAGTGTCGTCTCAATGAACGGTCCTGTGCGTCTCGCATCCATCGGATTCCTGTGAGTGTCACCAGGTCATCAGTCCATCTTGTGTGAGGCCTTCCAATGCTGCATCTTCTGGTGCGTTGTCGCTACTTGTTTGCCTTACCCCTTAAGTTTGGCGATTCTTCGGGTTACAGCCCACTTTAAAATTTGGGCACGCCACAATTATGGCAGTAAGTCCCCTCTTTGAGGAGTGGCTGGAAAGACCTCACGGCGTCCTTACCTTCCTCATGACACAGGTCCTCACTGAACATGGTAAGTTCGGGAGGTTTCTGCACCGGATTCGTGCGAAAGAAACGCCCGGGTGTTACCATTGAGTGGACCGCCAGGAGGACACGGTGGAGCATACGGTAGAGGTATGCCCTGCCTGGGCAGAGCACCGTCGTGTCCTCGTGGGGGTGATCGGCGGCAGTGACCTCTGGCGCCGGGCCTTGGTACAGGCTATGGTCTGGAGCGAGGAGGAGTGGCGTCGCCTCCCTCTGCGAAGCAGTAATGCTAGCAAAGGAGGCGTCCGCACGCGCAAGGGAATGCCCCTCACGTCCCAGCCGGATTCCAATTCCGATTTCCAGCCACCGTAGGCGCGGGCTTGCGGACGGCAAGCAATGGGTAGCTCGCCGTCCGATCGTCCCATATCCGTCTGGACCGAGCCCAAGTCATCGACGGCGCGTAGTGTTTCACGCGGGCCCTAGAACGAAGGCAAAGAAAGAGCAGGAGTGGGTTTTTAGTCAGTAAAAGTAAACCCACTTTAAAATAAATAAAATACACTTGCCAAAACAATATGTTGAAAATTAATAAACTTTAGATTTCACAACAAAATAAGCAGGTACTTACCAAAAGCGTATTTAAAAAATAACAATACAACAATTAATCGAACTGAGAACATTTTGACTTTGTCTCTTAAAAGTAAATGGCTATTATTTCCTTAGACATTGGGTTTTTATGTTTTTATGATTACATTGATGAATTCTTGAGATAGTCATTTAAAAAAAAGTATTAGTTAATTTTATTTGTTGCTGTTTATTTTTCTGCCTGTCAGTAAAATTATCTCCGTATGTATACAATTAGGTTTATTGAGTACAAAAGACGTCTTGGTGGTTGCTGCTAGCATACATATATTTTCTTACAAACCAATCCAAATCGCTGAATAATGAAACTTGATAGACCATTTTGACACAACACCGTGTTACAGCGCGTATCAATATGGGTTAAGAGTGCGTCGCATTTCACCACTAGATGTTTATAGATCTACAGCGGTGAACGGCGTCGTGCGAAAAGCTGCCTTACCGCTTAAACTTGTACGGACGCTAATTGTATTTACTAATCTTGTTGGTAAACAAAAAGTGCTGGAAATCTTTGCGGACTTAGCAAAAGCTTTTGACACGGTCTCTACCCCACTTCTTTTCGAGAAACTGAAAAGATTTGAAGGGAGAGGTACGCAGGTTAAGTTTTTCTCTGACTATCTCATAAATCGCTTGCAGTGAGTCAAAATAGGTGATATCTGTGATAATTTTGCTATCACGTATGGAATATTACCAGGCAGTATCTTAGGTCCAACATTATGTTTGACTAATTCAAAGTTCAACATTATTAACGACCTATGCAGGTGGTAGATAGATTAGCCACTTTTGTAAATGATACTGTTTTTTTTTTTAACGCAGTCTCATGGAAAGAAGTATACGCAATACACAGCTAGGTTTTGATGGTTGTAAAGTAGTTAAAAATAACAAAATAACGCTCTGCCTTGCTCTCTGCTCTATAAAAGCGATGTAACAAGGTACCTATCATATAATTTATTCTGGAACAACTAACATTTGCTCTTTGTTGACAGATACCATACCTGCTCAAGTCCAACTCTTAAAAAACAGATGTAATTAAATATTTAGATGTTCATATTGAAAGTTTTTTTTTTGAGGTGGGATATCATCGAAAGACTTCTCCTGCTCTAGGGTGGAGTGGGAAGGTGTGTCAGACTTTTACTGGCTAAAACCACTCTAATGTTCCTTCAGGTGTCTTTTGCTTTGTAGGACCACGAGTATCCCTTTCATACGTATTCCCATGGCCCTAGCAGGCATCGGTCCTGCTGGGCCCCTAAGGCATGCTGAAATTTCTTTGAGGAGCGCGTGGTTCAGTTTAACAGTGAACTCAGTTTTAAGCCACATGTAGATACACTTACAGCCAGAATGCTAAAAATTGTACTACAGTTCAAATCCACCATGCGGCAGAAAGTAAGATTACTTGACTTAACTGGCAACTAGCTGTCACTGTCATATTGCATAATGACATGAGGCGAAACCCCTCTGAATTCTCTTTAACTTAAAAAGAAGTCTTTGGGTTCTTGCCTCATTTTTTTTTTAAATGAGACGTACCCAAAATACTTGTTTCTAAGTTAGAGATAGTTTAGAGGGCAATGCCGAAAGTTGATCGTAAGGTTTCCTTTCCATTTTCAACGAAAAATCTTTACCAGCGTTGCAAAGTTCTAACTGTTCGTCAATTAACAAATCGAATCAAAACTAATATCTTTCACTGACATAAATTAAACAGTTATTTTTAAAATCCTTAAAACAGTGTTTCCTTTTATGTTCACTTAAGAGCCTTATATATATAATGTCATCTATCTATTGTTTAATCATGTAAAAGATTCGTACAAAATCTGCCAAAAAGTTACAAAATAGATATGGATTTTTCTTCTTCCTCAGATATCCAGCACATCACTATTATCAAGTCAGAGGTCAGTTTGTTCCCTGTCTTAATGCGAGTATTCATTTCTAAGATCGACTGTTATAATACTTAGCTTACTTGAAAATGCATACAGAAATATTAAGATTTTCCCAAGTAGATATTGTTATCTCTTGATTCACAAAACAAAGTACCTATGTTTATGACTGAATTACGGTCCATTATTTTAAAATTAATTCTGGGAAATATTTTGATATGGTAATATCTATTTACGTCATTTGTCAACGATATTTATTTATCGTTAGATCCATGTCAGTCTTTAGTGGACTCGGTTTCTCCATGGTTACTCTATAAAAAAATATATATTGTTTCCATATTGTAGTATTAATAGAACATATGAGCTGGTTTGAGAAACCAAGAGAGAAAAATATTTGGAAGGACTTGAAGGAGGTCTTTGCCCAACAGTGCAACAGTATTGGATAGAGGAAAAAAGTGCTATAAGTAGACGGTACGGTTATAGACCAGTATATACTTGATTCTAAGGTTTGTTTTTCATTGCCTGTTTATCTTTTTAATCACGCAGTTTTGAGTTTTTGTTTGTATTATACGGATACTGATACACGAAACACTACATTATATTGCAGCTGAACAATTATTGTTTAACATAAGTAATCTGAGTTCTTCAATCAGAACAACAAACATTTGAGTAATAAACCAGCTGTACTACTTCACATTTTTATTTTATTTACAATATTCGTCACAAAAATCAAACATACTTGTAATACAATTCTTCAACGGGCACTGCAATATGAAAATCTCTGACATTTTCCATGAATTTATTTACAAAAGCCTCCATTGTTGGTGTCCGGGTGATTTCCTCGAATCTGTCGTAATATCTGCTCCTCATAGAAGGAGTGCCTAGAAATGAAAAATTTACGGAATTAAATTGATTGAATGTTTCATCACATGAACATTTTATCATGAGAGATAAATATTTGTAAGTAGTTATTAAAGAAAAAACAATCACATAGTTAAGTGTAAAAAACATTATTCTGAATGATAATAATTTTATATACATACATTTACATCTTCCTGAATCTCCAAACACCAAGTTTTTGTAGTCGTACGTCAATTTTCCTTTTAAATCTAATTTAGTAGTGTAGTCCAAAATCCGGATATGTTGCTTACAGTCTGCAAACTCTACTTTCTTTTGCTTTCCAGTGATATTCAAGTAAAAGTTCTCTGTAAACGGAATAAAGGTTGAGTAATTTATAAAGCAAACCACTATTCTAACCTGCAGCCGTATGTAGGAAAATAACCTTTTTTTTGCAACGGGAAAATATGGCTTTGAAAAACATCACATCGACCCGTGGTGACTCTATTATCGAAGCACTGCCAGGTTAAAGCCATTTTACACAGAATTGATAAATCTTTTCATTTCTGAAATGTTGCATTTATTCTGGTTTTCAAGTATACTGACTCTTAATAAAAATATCAAAAGCCAGGGCACTGACACCTGGTCAATGCCCTGTTTTTTTATATTTTTCTGTTAATTAGTGTATTTGAAAGTGTTTGTCTATTTTTAAGTGATTCAGTATACATACTAGGTATAATAAATTTGGCTTGAGAATACACAGTTAAAAATAGAACGATACCAGTAAATATTTTCACATCATGAACATAATCAGGCAATTCCCTCTACTTTAAGAGATCCATAGGCCGAAATCCACCACGCAGGCCCATTGCGAGTTAGTAGATGTCTTCGACCTATTTAGTTCTAGAGCATGCTATAGTTTCCTCACGATATTTACTTTCATCGTTTTAAGAACAGTTGTGATGAAATAAATTCCACAAAGTAAAGCGCCTGCCTCGTTTTGAACCTAATAATTCATAAGTCGGAGGAGGAGTTACCACTTGACTATCACTGCTCACTTTTACATCAAGCAAATTAATATTAGAGATATCATTTCATTGGATACTTTGTGTTAGGTTCTTATTCTAATTTCTAATAACATAATTCTCTCTATTTTATTAGAATCAATTAGATTCATCGATACAGAATTAATGTGAAAAATATAAAAGATAACCTATGAGGTACATACAGCTGATCATTTTATATATTTTGTTTAAATGCAATTTATTTAAATAAATAAAATACTTGGATTAGTAGACACTCTCGTATACTCTATCTCACAGAAATTTTCACCTAGCTATATGTGCATATTTTGGTCTTCTACAACTAAAAGTGCCACATAGGAAGTAGACATTTGTAATGTTGAGAGTTTAGTAATTACTCGTATATGTATCCTTTGTTGGTGATCTAAATAAAGGTAGAACTACACTGCGCACACGTGTGCAACACACGCCGATCTGGGCGCGTCGGTCTCCATACATTTTACATGGAAACTAGACTTGTAGAGCTACACTAGATCCACGCCACGCAACGCCACGCGACGTCGTTCTATGTACAAATCAGGCGTGTTACACATCTTTAATACATAGAACATCAAACATGAACGCATTATTTTACTCCGTTTCTCCTTCCACAAAGAATTCAATATATTACTACAGTAAATTCACTCACCGTAAGTGATTTTAAATGTCCCCTTTCCTTTAACGGATACTGCATCTACTTTGCCTTCTACTTCATATTCTGATTCTATTGTCAGGTGAGGACAACAAGGTTGGTATTGGAATTCTGTGTCTGATGGGTTTTTCCTGAAATCATTTAATAACAAGATAATTAAAAAAGTATGTTCGAACTTCGAGTAATAACATGTCTTTTTTTTTAAGCGGTAAATCATTCAATTACTTCTCCTGCTATAGGTTTGAGCAGACGGGCCGGTCAGACTTTTATTGACTAAAACCACATCTATATCTTTCAGTTGCCCTTTGCAATCTGGGACCACGAATTTCCTTTTCAGAAAATACTCCGCGGCCCTAGCAGACATCGGCCTCGCTGGGAGGAGGTAATATATCGCTGACTTATGAATGCCAAAATCTTTAGCTACAGATTGTGAATAAACATGATAAAAACATCGGGTAAAGGCAACTGCAAAAAGAAATGCAGCTATCGGCTTTGTTCAGCAGCAGTATTTGACACGATTATGGCTGCTGATACAACAGCATTCGCCTCTATCGACAACTGAAGTTGACTCTGTCGACAACAAAGTGCTACTTGTCTGTAAGTAACCTAAAATAATGATAATTTACAGCTTTTATGCATAAAGATGCCACTTCATAGATTCTCAGTAAATAGATACGCAGCTGTTGTAAAAACAGCTTAAAGTGTTTGACGAGGCATGGAGGAATTTTGGTATGTAATGCATGGTCACCCATCTACGGACTGACTTAAGCAAGTATTGCTTAACCTTGAAGATTTGTGTGACTGTAAACATTTAGCCATGAGCTCCTCTTTTAGTTATTTTAGTCTGTTAGTGTAGTTGAAATTTATTTTTATTTTTTTATTCCACAAATATCACACAACGCCGTCTAGTCACAAGCTAGTACTCATAACACAAGCTCTGTTGTGTTATGAGTACTAGACAACTGATAAACATACTCATATTATTCTAAATACATGCATATTATAGATAAATTACACCCAGACACAGAGCCAATGATCGTTCTCATCACTCAAAAATTTGTCCTGGGTGGGAATCGAACTCACGACCTCCGGCATAGCAGTCAGGGTCACTAACCACTAGACCAACAGACCACTCAGAAGAAGTTTAGTTTGCATATCTATATAAAAAAAATGATGGCCCGCAACGAATTCAAAAGCTCTTACAGAAAACTTATCGTACAGTCCTTCACACCAGTCATAGTCGCATTAAGAAGTGAGTACTTCAAGTTTGGCAGCTCAATTTTGAGTCTTGCCAGATGCAGTGGTTCTGAAGGGTCTACTCCTGGTATTCCTGGTAATAACTTAGGGAAGACTCTTTCTTGCGCTGCATTGGATAGGCACACTGCATCATCGGCATCGCAGTATACTTTTCTTAGACCTGGAAAGTCGATAGGTTTTTTTAAAGAAAGAAGGATTTATTTGAGACTCGCACAGGACAAACAACAATAAAATAAAAAGTAAGTACTTAATCTATAAATACTTAAAAAAAAATAAAAGAAAACAATATTAAAAGATAAAAATAAAAGACTTGTGCGAGGCCAAAAAGCCTCCTATCTCAGCATATGCTGCGATATTCTAAGATTATTATTTAAGATGGTTTTATTTTTATTTATTTAACAATCAATTGTCAAAACACAAATAATAAGACGGTTATAGAAAAAATGGTATGAAGGTGATGCTTATTTTAAAGAAATCTTTTACAGTTTACCTGCAAAAGCAGAGTTGGAAAAAAAATATAAAGACACAGTGTGTAAAAATATTACAAAGACTGCAAAAGAATTTTATAGATTTTTTTTGAAAATTCTTGGTAGTTTCCTAATTATCTTACAGTCTAAGTGACAAGTTAGTACGATCACTATTTACCAAAAAATAGGGTCTAGTCTCTTTACGCGAAGTTAATAGATTTTTTAATAGGGGAAGTATAAGACACTGGGCAGAGACAGATAGAATACTTTTTATCCTGTAGGTTCATGTTAGAGTTATAACGATTGTACAAACGTTTGACGAAACATAGAAAAACTTAAAACACTTTAAATGTAAGTTAATGTTTAGTTAAACGATTTTCCCAGTGGTGAAATTATTCAAAGTGTCACTTACATAGACAATTCTGAATGCCTATTACAGCAATAGCGAATATTTTTAACAATAACATTTTGGTGCAATTACTTCTTCGAAATGCTTTACAGAAATGCGTTCTAGCTGGATAAAAATAATATTATATCATAATGTTAAATGTGGATTAACGGGACCAGAGATTTAAAGCGAAGTGTACACGCATATCAAATATGTGTAGAAAATAATGGTTTAAATATATTTTAAATGATTTCTTTAAAATAATTTATAATTGAAAAGACTCTTTAAGTAGTGGAATATTGAATAAATATTTTGCACGAAGATTGATGACAATATGATTCAAGTACAAGACCTACCTTTACTTATAAGATACTCGTGACACAAGAAAATGGCGTAGCTGAAGAACTAATAAATTAGTCATTAAAGTTCTTTTTATTATAGGCACTTTTTGTATAGGTTTTCAGCTGTTTTTTAGAGGTTTGCGGTCATTTTTCCAGGGCCCCGGGGATCTCTTTCGCATCACCTATGGCTCCAACCGGCAGGAAGGCTACAAAGACGGACTTAATGCCAGCATTAGGGACCAGCTGCTGATTTTTATGAAATGTTGTTAATTTTTAGAAGTACAGTTACATATTGTGGTAATATGTACCTATATGTACTCGGCATTATTATACCGTTAAAAACTGAGTTAAGTTGTAATGTCATTAAACCAATAAAAAAATGCAGATGCGAATCTTTGCTAATTCTATTATTCGCACCGTTATTGTTGGCTGTGTATTGTTATACTAATTCATTATAATAAAATAATGATGTGTCTATGAGGCCGGTGCAGCAGTACCTACTTCTTGATGCTTTTCTTTATTTTTCAATAGTATTATATAGTTTAAAATACGAGTTGGTAACAAATATGCCCAGCTGAAATGCTGCTGCAATGGTCGCAATTATTACAACCTGATTGAATTTAAATCCATTGACTGGATAAGTTGATTTGAAATATCATCTATCTAGTATAAGCGCCATCGTACAATGCCGATTCGATGATGCTTAAATATACAATAGTCTTAAAGTAAATATTTTTAATGCTACAAAACATTTTAAGTATTATTATCGTAATTATAAATGAATCGCAATACAATTACAATTTAATGCATTACAATTTGCCTGCTGCGGTCTTCCCGCCAACTATGATTTAGATGTCTTCAAGGCTAGAGTCAAAAGGCTCTTAATAAACTAGTGCGCCTCACCATCAATGATTGCATCTCTGCTTACCATCAGGTGGGATCGCAGTCAAGCACTGGTTTATATCAATTAAAAAAAAATCGACTCAACAGCCCTTATTAATTTATTTATTTATGTATATGAATGGTACATATGGGACTTAATGCCAATGCACTCTCTAGAAGACAACTTTTGAGTTAAAAACACTACACTATGGTGTTCAACAATAAATAATTAAATACATCATATTAGAAAGAGAATTAAATATTATTAAGATCACCATTGAACTTTTGTTTCTCCCTCTACTTAGAAAAGACCTTTTATTTTCATGCGTCTCTTGCAGTACGTAAGTAATATAAAAAAAAAAATATGAAAAACTTCAGAGAATGAAAAAAAAACTTTTTGGCTAATTGCTCTTCTATGATTTCTACTCAATAAGATTCAGCGCTGTCCTGGTCTATGTTCTTCCAGCAAATGCCTTTATTTTGTCTTCCACCTACGACATTGTCTTCTCCGTTTTCTTTTCTATTTCTGGTATACCAGAATACAATAAAATTGTTTCGTTCCATTTTTATGCCTTATATGATGTAAACGGTGCATTTCCATTTTAATTTCCTTATCAATGGTGTAAAAACAAAATATTAAATTTGCTATATAAGTTTTTTTAGGATATTTGCGTGTATTTTTGTTGTTATAAGATATTCTGTGAAAATTTAGTAGGTATTTACTTAAAATTGAATGCTGATCAAAACATATTACTTTCTTTGACATATTAATCAGTCATCTGCAGCATACGTGTACTACACTACTACTTTATCTTATCTATTTAACAAATTATCACAGTTTGTACTAGCAAAATGGTTTTTTTGCGACTTAGTGTATTTAATACAAAATATACTTTTTTAAAGCCAACGACTTGGGGTTTTTTTTTTAGGTGGCAAAATCATCTTATGAAAAATCCCGCTCTTGGGCGGAGCGCGAGGTACTGTCAGACTTGTACTGACTAAAAACCCACTCCTGTTCCTTCTTTGCCTTCGTACCAGGGCCCCGGGTTCCACTTTCACACTACCCGAGGCCCCAGTAGGCTTCGGGTTTAGAAAAATCTATAAAAGCCATATAAAGCCTAAGAATACATAGAAATGAGGGCAAGCGAATGTTGATAAAACCTTAAAAAAAAAACCGTTTTACTTTAATAAGCCGGTCTAAAGATCAATGACATTGCAATTATTAAAATTACAGTTTTTTTAATCATTTTTTGTACTTGCTTCGTTAAACCGTGGGAAAGGTTTACTACTAAGGTTTCTATTTTATTTTACTTATAAATAACCGCGTGATGCTTAAAATTAAAAAAAAAATATATAAACAGCCTCAATGTTTCCTACTGATAAAATTAAAATAGCAGACTGTGTGTTGTGTTTGACAGTAAATAAAAATTCTTTTATGTAATGAATTTATGATTAGCCGTCACATAATAAAAGTAGCTACAACTTAGGGGTCTTCAAGTAAAGAGTGAATAGGCTACTTCTAGGCAAGCGTGCTCCATCGTCCACCACATCATCGCTTACCATCAGGTGAGATGGTGGTCAAACGCGAGCCTATCATTAATAAAAAAAAAGTAGCTAATTAATGTATAATAACGTCCTGACGATCTGAACAAAATCTATCGACTTTTTATTAGTTTGAAATAACAGGAGACAGAGTTAAAGATGTAAATACAAAATAAGGATTTTTTTCATTCATTACCAAAACAGCGTGCATTTTTCATTCATTTTTTTTTAATGATAACTGTTATACGGCAAGCATTCATATTATAAAAATTAACATAATTGAGCTAATTATATTACGATAAAAGAAAACCGTTATTCATTTTTTTGGTTTCATAAGTTTGTTGACTGAAGTATATAGAGTTTTAGAGACCGCGAATGAAATTGAAAATCCATAACCATGAGAATTCAGATTCAAAACCTTAAAGAATTTTCTTTTTTATTCTGGTGGAATGGAATAATAATATCAAAAAGCGGTAAAACCTTTGACTAGTTGTGTAAATAATGATTAAGAATGTTGAAAATTTAAATATCAAATTCAAGAATTTATCAATCTTGCTACTTAATATCATTTACGTTTTAGTCGAGTATTTTATTCTTGTCCTTGTACTTTTTTGGATTTTTAATTTGAAAGGCTGTGTAATGGATCTAAATGGTCTGAAATAAAGGTTTTAATTATTATTATTAAGAAGTAAAAATTATAATACATTTTCTTCTAGGCAAATTATAAGGGACTAAATTATTTTTTAGATAATTATAACGAAACAAAAATGACTTTTTTTATTAAAGTGGGAAATCATCTAATCGACTTTTCTCGCTCTAGGGTGGAGTGAGAAGGGGTGTCAGACTTTTACTAACTAAAACAACACCTATGTTCCTCCAGTTGCTTTTTTCGTACTAGAACCACGAGTATCCATTAATGACCTACGTTATAAATATTCGTAGTTAGTAAATATCCATTAATTACTTAAATATTAACTAACCATCAATATTTATAACTTAATTACGTTCATAATGTATCTCTTTCTTCTTTGTTCAAATCTTCTTCTCAGTTTAGCTGGGATCGGATCTCCTTGTATATTCATTTTTTATTTTATTATATGTATTTTTTATTTCCAAAAATATTACTTTATTCTTTTAAAATAACAATATGTATATTTTTTTTACGGAACCATAACAGTACTTTATCAAAATAATTGCACAACTATATAAATTCACCTGAATTTAGAAAATATGAACATTAGATAAGCACACGTGCTTACGGAAGCTGACAATGAGTTCGAAACAGATATTTATTTTTGCTTTACTTTGCGTTAGTAGTGTTTTATGTGAGTGACCTGTCACATGTTTTTAAATGTAACTTATTCATCGTTCAACTAAATCAGAATCTTCTTTTTTCCAATTATTGTTTAAAGAACTTAATCATAAATTAGTACCAATTTACAAATTCTACATGATCAATATCAGTATCAATCAGTTGTTAACCACAGTTTTAGTTAATGGCTTCTCTAAAATCTTAAAAAGTCTTGAAGTCACATCCATGGACATTTCGATCCTTGCCATGAGAACTAAAAACAGCGTCTTTCTCTTGAAAATTTCAGACTTTATCGATCTAAAGTCCTTCCAATTCTATGAGCTTATTAACAGACCCTCAAATCTACCATTCAAACAGTCCGAGTCAGTTCAATTCTTATTCCAGGTGAAAAGAAACCGTGTGACATGGATGACAACAAATGTCTAACAGAAGTTGCGAATCAAAAATTTGAGGAGTTCGCATCTGGTTTGCCAGGAGTGGAACCTTCGGATCCTCTACGTTTGGATTTATTTGAACTCAATCTACCTACACTGCAGTATAAAATAACCAACGGAACTTTGAGAGGAATGAAGGACTGTCATCTGGAACTTATACAGTAAGTTTTTTATTGTGATTTTTGTGTATAGTAACGTTCTATCATTCAGTGTTATGGTCATCGTATATAGTGTTAAAAATACTGTTTCTGAGCTTAGGATTGAATTAATTTGTTCTTCGAAAAAAAATTATATAAAATTCCGAATACAAATAATTGGACCTCGCTTAAATAGTTTTAATCAGCTGATGATAACTATGTGCAGAAACCATTTTTTTTTTTTTGGGAACTGTATGACTTCCTTGAAGAAAGGTGTAAGTATACTTCACAAGTTCGTTAGTTAATAAAAAAAAACCAAGTTCCTCTTGGTGAATAAGCTTGGGCCAAAGTTATACCCCAGGGCCAAAGTAACCCGACTTTACCAGTACTTAATGTATCTTTTACATTTCCAGAATGTCTAAAAAGGATAAAAAGTATCACTCCCACATTGGATGTCCGTTCCTCGTTTTTAAATCAAAATACGAAGTGAAGGGTAATTTGGGTTCCGAGTTTGTCGAAGGAAAAGGCGATTGCAGAATTTTTTTCTGTAAGTATTGTGAGGATCGGCGATAATAAACAGGGTTTGTTGATATTCGCAGATTAGTTATGGGTTTTATTCTTACGAACCAACTATTCTACATTAGTATCAACAATCACTCGTGCCTGAAAAGATTGTCAGTGAGAGGACGGCTGATAGCGCAATCGCAAACAGCTGTCTCTCTGAAAATCTTTTTCATTTTAAAACTCAATTAAGTATTTATGTCTCGCATAAAATGTGCCATTAGTTCTAAGCCCTCTAAAATGTTATCGATAAAAGAGGCTCTACCATATTGAAACCATGAATTTTCTTTAATCCATCACGATTATAACTTAGGTGTCTCTAAGGCCTCTTAATAAACTAGAGAGAAAGACTCTTAATAAATTAGAGCATTTCACCATCAATGATTGCATCACTGTTTACCCATCAGGTGATATCGCAATTACGCACTAGCTAACATTACTTAAAAAAAAAAAATAAGGTATCTCATATCTAGTTCAGAATAGTTTTCATACTAGTTAATCCGTTCTAAAATTTAAGGATCAAAATAATGAATGATGTAGAATCGATATCCTTAAATATTCCTCCTGACCGCATCTCGATCACGGTGGCCAATTTCAACAGAGATGCAAATACACTGTAGATATTATAGTTCAAAAGCTTGTTCCTTCAGCTCAGGCCTGTTAGTCTAATGGTCAGTTGCCCTGACTGCTATGCCGGAGGTTGTGGGTTCAATTCCCACCCAAGACAAATATTTGTGTGATAAGCTCGATCATTTGTTCAGTGTACAATAATACTTTTTTTATTTGCCTGCCTTGGAAATCGAACAAATACGCTTAACAGTCGCATTTGCGACTAAGAGGCAGTTGAAATATTACAGGGGCAGAATCACTGTTAAAATACTCATTTTGCCCCATCCAAATAATATAGTAACATTTTTTTTTGTTTTCAGTTGACTACAATTTCCTTTTCAACGGTGATTTTGATAAAAAAGATTGCAACGACAAAAAAATTCATTACCAGCTGAAAAATAACAATTTAGAAATAGAGGCAAAAGGAAGAGTGTATTATGACTTCGAAAATTTATTCAACGGTGATAAAGCAAAATGTAAGAACTATAAACTTGATAATCTTTGATAATTATTATTGTTGTGTTTAGTTGTTGTTTGTGATGACTTAAGGTTCCGAAACGTGGTCGCTCACAATGAGCCTAATCAGAAAGCTTACATTTATCCAAAAGGCAACGGAAAGGGCTATGCTCGGAGTTTAATTGCGTGATTGACTCAGGAATGAATATATCCGCAGGAGAACCAAGGTTACCGACATAGCCCGAAGAATCGCCAAACGTAAGTGGCAATGGGCATGGCACATTGCTCAGAGAATAGATAGTCGTTGGGGCTGAAAGGTTGGAGTGAATATTTAACATACACGGTAACAATATAGGATGATATGAGCAGATATATTTGTTATACAAACGCTGATCAATGGTAATAAAATGAACATTTGACTCCTAAACTAAGTAAAACAAATACTTGTATCTCAGGAGCCAGTTCCTCCTCAGGAAAACAAGATAGCCTTTATATAGATGTGTAATAATATTGGGGAATATTTATGAGATGATTGTTACGAGTAGTAATGATTGATAAAGACTGGTTATCTTTTATCTGCCAGTGGCTTATTTCAATTTCTGTTTTTTTATTACTTTTCTTTTTTTTATTATTTAGGCATCTAAATTGTGCTCATATAATAGAAGCGACCAAAAATATGTAACCAAGATTAAACGTAACTCGTAACTTCGTCCATGAAGTTTCTTGCACCTTCTTCTCCATAGAGATCTACGCTTCGGAACGTGCAATTTAGCTTTACTTTTTTTTTGACTGATCTACATTTTGAAAATTCAAAAGTGCCTGTTAATGGTCTATTTGAAATATTAAACGTTTCTGATTTTTTATTAATGTTTCGGTACAATCATACGACAAATGTTGCAAAATTATTGTTGATAACTTGGTCTTTAGTGTGTATCTGTTTGATGTATAAAACTGATCAGATCAGAAAAAAATCGTTCAAGACAAAAGAGATAAGATTCACTCTTATCTCTTTTGTCTTGAACGATTTTTTTTTTCTGTTTGTCTGCACTGGATCCCGCAATTCCACAGATACATAGTTATACCAGCATTTTATAATCGGTGCCTTTTTGTATTTTTAGCTGAAGCAGTACACAAGTTTATAAACAGATATTGGCAGTTTGTCGACAAACTAGTTCGTCAACCAGGAATGGAGGCTTTTATGAAAACATTTATTGATAACGTTAATGCTTACATGCGAAAATTATCATTTAATGAATTGTTTACTGAAGAAAAATAATAAACAAAATTACATAAAATTATAATACTTTTGTTTCATTTACTTGACATGGGTTTTATTTTTAATATTTAAAATGAAACATATAATTAAATAAAATACATTTGTTTCATTTACCTATCTGACATATGAGTAAGTGTTTTACTTTTATTATTTTATTTTTGAATGAATATAATAAAGTTAAACAAAATTTTATCTTACTACTACTAAATACAGTCCAGAAAAGATATTTTATTTATTTATTATTTATATCAGATACATCCATATTATGTTAGTAGAACTTAAAACTATGTTAGTAAAATTGTTCATTAAAATAAATAGAATAAAATAAAATCAGTTCATAAACTTATACATATTATAACTGTGCCCGCTTGCCGCTGCACCTGACCTGCAGCTGTGCAAACGAGTACAGTGCCCGAAGAAGGGGCAATCCGGCTTATCAGCTATCACCCTCAAAATGCTGTTGGTGCTCCCCCGAATCCTACGCATCAGGGATGCTGTTCTCTTTCGCATAATAGCTTGAAAGCTGTCTATATGTGCTTCAGCAAACATGCCCGACGCGCTACAGAACCGCGGGAGCCCCAACAGCACCCTAAAGGCGTTATTATACTGAATGCGAAGAACGTTGTAGGCCCTCTGCGTATGTCTAACCCATAGGCTGCACGTGTAGAAAGACTGGCAAAACGCCTTGAACAGAGTGATTTTCACCTCTCTAGTACAACGTGCAAACCTACGGGCCAGCATACTACATCGGACCGACAACGCTCTTCGCTCCCTCTCAATGTCACCGTCATCATTTAAATTCTCATTTACAATGTGACCAAGGTACCTAAAATGCGACACCCTATTTAGTTGTACACCATAAAGAAAAACTGGAGGAACCGTTATTGGCTTTTTAGAACCCACCCTAAACACCACAAGCTCACTCTTCCGCACATTGTACAATAAACCATGAGAAGTGGCGTACCCTTCACATATCTCCAGCATCCGTCTGAGTCCACCAATCGAGGGACTCAGCAACACCATATCATCTGCATAACTTATACTATTAACAATCCTACCGTCAATATTGCATCCGATACCAGTGCTGCCGAGCTCCTCTATCAACCCATTGATGTATAGACTGAAGAGTGCCGGAGAGGTCAGACCACCCTGTCTTACACCACACTCCAGCCCATACGCCGCAGACAAAGCACCAGCCCATCTGACCTGGTTAATCTGGTGGCCATACCAGTAGTCTAAGAGCCTAATAAGCTCATTAGGTATACCTTGCTTACTCAATTTCGACCATAAGATATCATAATTAACCAGGTCAAACGCCTTGGAGAGGTCCAGGAAAGCAGCATACACAGGTGTGTTCCTATCAGTATATTACCTGTCCGTATACTTGAGCGCCAGAATAGCAGTCTCCGTGGACAGCCCAGCTCTAAAACCGAATTGTGCATCATGTAGTTTGAGCTGCCCAGCTACTCTTCGCTCAAGCACACCGTCAAGAACCTTTGCTGTTATAGTGGCCAACGAAATTGGCCTGTAATTATCCTTGTCCGAGACATCCCCAGTCCTGTTCTTGACTATGGGCACAACTATCGTCTTCATTAGATCAGTTGGAAGATACGAATGCCTCACACAAAGATTATACAGCATAGAAAGGACCCTTGAGAGATGCGGACCAGCACATTGAAAATGCTCTATGCTGAGGCCATCGTGCCCCGGAGACTTACCCCCGGTCATCGACCGTATTGTGCTCCTTATCTTATTCAGAGTAAAATATAAGTACTTAATTTTAAACACATTTTCTACTGATCAACGACCAATGTACACAGTCAGGGATCAAAAGTGCAGTTGCACTCTACTAATGCTAAAGTGTCTAAAGTTTCTTTATTATAGAAGTTCAATAGTCCAAAACTAGTTTATTCAATATTTTAGATTCTATGCTATCAATTAAATCAGTCATGAACTGTTGACCCTCTTCTACAAATAAATTTTAGACATTTTAGCATTGGTAAGGTACTGAACACAAAACTGCACTTTTGACCCCTGACTGTACATTAAAATTTAGTTTTTGATTTATTGTTTTTGTCATTATAACCTACCCAAAGAGGTGATATAGTTTCGCTAGTTAACTTACTGAAACTCTGTATTTACACTAACATCTAAACTAATATTATATTTAAAAAGGATTGCACCCGAGCGAAGCCGGCGCGGGCAGCTAGTTGTATTATAAAGGTAAAAATTTGTATGTATGTGCGTGAGCGTGTATGTATTTTTCTTAACGATCAAACGGTTTTGGATGTTTTTTTTTTTCACTACGCCGGTGTCGTCATTTCGCACTCGGTAGACCATATCCCCGAATAAGACATAACATACTTTTCATCACCGGAATATGGCCCCTTGATATTTTTTTGTTTTGATGCAGACGAAGCTAGTATCAACAAAACAAATAAAATTATATTACATATTTTTTTTATTAATAAATAATTTTTCCCTTACGTCCGTACCTCACTGGGAGGCCATGGTGGCGTAGCCAAGTCATGACGTTAAAAATATACAGTTGACTGCGTGACTAACAGTGGCCAGTTTTTTTTAGATGGGAAATTATCCAATGACTTCTCTCGCTCTTGGGCGGAGCATGAGGGCATGTCAGACTTTTACTGACTAAAGCCCATTCCTATGTTCCTTCTTTGCCTTCGTTTCAGGGCCCCGGGGTTCAGAGCCCATGAAGATTAATGCCGGAGTTCCTCAAGGGTCTGTTCTCTCTGCAACTCTCTTCCTGCTGCATATCAACGATCTGCTGATGCCCGATATCTATGTGTATGCATGCAGATAAAACCACAGTTGTAGAGAGATACCTGCCAAGTGCTCGGGCTTGTAAGGAGCTAATCCAGTCCGAAGGCGAGGTATGGTAGAGCGTACGAATGTCTCACTTCAGGCAGTCTCCAAGTGGGGTGAAGACAATCTGGTGGGATTCAACGCTGCCAAAACACGAGCGTGTCTGTTCACCGCTAAAAAGAGCCCGTTCAACTCAGCTCCTACTTTTCAGTTTTTCGTGTATCCCTGGAGTACACTGACCGCCTTCAGCTCTTGGGAGTTGAATTTTCCTCAGACCTTAACTTTGGGCGGTCCATTGAGTCCAAAGACAAAATCATCATCATCATCATTTCAGTCGAAAGACGTCCACTGCTGGACATAGGCCTCCCCCAAGTGTCGCCACAATGAACGGTGCTGTGCGTCTCGCATCCATCGGACTCCCGCAACCGTTACCAAGTCATTGGTCCACCTTGTAGGAGGCCTTCCAACGCTACGTCTTCCGGTACGTGGTCACCATTCCAGAACCTTTCGGCCCCAACGGCCATCCGTTCTGCGAGCAATGTACCCTGCCCATTGCCACTTAAGTTTGGCGATTCTTCGTGTTATGTCGGTAACCTTGGTTCTCCTGCGCATATCCTCATTCCTGATTCGATCACGCAAGGAAACTCCGAGCATAGCCCTTTCCATTGCCCTTTGGGTGACTTTAAGCCTTCTGATCAGGCCCATTGTAAGCGACCACGTTTCGGAGCCATATGCCAAGATAGCTGCTGGGAAACTCAGCGTTCTTGCAAAGGTCCGGCGGTACTTCACACCGGGACAACTTTTAATGTTATACAAAGCACAGGTCCGATCATGTCTGGAGTACTGCAGCCACATATACGCTGGTGCTGCAAAATGTCATCTAGTCTACAAAGCCTTGAGCACAGGCGTAGGGTAGCCAGCCTTTCAGTGTTTTACAGGATGCATTTTGGAGAGTGTGCGCGGGAATTGCGTGACTTGATTCTGCCATCTCATTTCTACCATCGGACAACCCTACGAACGGTGAGTATCCACCCTTACGTTGTTAAAACCTCTACGGTCTGGACCAAGCATTTCGCCTCGTCGTTTATAACGCGTACGTCGAAGGACTGGAACTATTTGCCTGCCGTGGTCTTCCCGTACGATTATAATTTAGGTGTCTTCAAGGCTAGAGTGAATAGGCTCATTATAAACTAGTGCGCCTCACCATCAACGATTGCATCACTACTTACCATCAGGTAGGATCGCAGTCAAACACTAGTCAATTAAAAAAAATTTTGATTAATAATACACACATATTAAATAAATAAATAAATAAATAAATATTATAGCAGAAACGAAAACCTGAAAAATTTGATGTTTTTTAGCAGTGGTGGAAAGCTAGTGCTAACTAAGCGATCCACGCTTATAATAAATAAATAAGAGATTAAAATAAAATTAAGACATCTTACTTCACTAGTTCCACTTGACAATTCTTCATTCCAGATAAATAACCTTCAATAATTTTATAGTAAAGTTCAGTGATAGCATGTTTGCTTCAATCAAATCTTCATGTAAAGGATCAGAAGCTTCTACCCCTGGTATACCAGATATAATCTGTACAAAAACCCGCCTGGCAGCCTCCGTCAAACATTTGCTGTCTTCGAAGTCACACGCTTTCTTTTCACCAGCAATTACATAAAAAAATGCTGATTGGTTATTGATGATCACAAATTGATTGAATATTTTAATTTTTTATTCAAAAACATACTTGGAATTACTGCAGTATCTGGATATGTACACAAACATGTAAACGAACAGACAAGAAACGCAGAATAACTGTCTGCAGGCTATACAAATATTTGTTTCGTGCAGGAACCGAACCCACGACCAGCAGCAAAATAGATTATAGCTCAATAACTGTGCCAACTGCGTCGTCACAAAGATTGATCATAAGGATGATCAGGCTTCTGATAACTTTTCTAACTTTTTTGTTTATTTACATGCTAAATTCGTTAAGCATAATTCATAAGCGTTAATGAATTTAGCATGTAAACAAAGTTTTTTTATTTTTATTTTTACATCTAAGTTTTTTTTTTTTTCGGCCTATTTACACTGCCATTCCAGTGCAAACGTCTCTCATTCTTGTTACGTCACTTTTTTTGTTATAGTTTTTCTTGTGGATTCTTGAGTAAGCCATACTATAAAACGACCTCGGCGATCGACGGTCTTCGGCTCGATATTAATATTATAATGATAATGGTCATTTCAGCCCGGTCCAACCACACCCTGCTTGTGGCTTCCATTTTCTCATCAGTTTTCACTCATCCAGGGATATCTTTGTCTTTGAAGTAAACGCGACAACGACCTATTTAGCTTCGATAGCAGTTTTAAGTATTGTTTAGCATAGCATAGTCGGCCTTATAATGTTCCCACTGTTGGGACTCAGGCCTCCTCTCTAGGAGAGGGAATGGGCCGTAATCCACCACGCGGGCCCAGTGCGGGTTGGTGGATGTCACATGTCTTCGAATTTTTGGTTCTAGGACATGCCGGTTTCCTCACGATGTTTTCCTTCGCCGTTTTTAGAGCAGTGGTGATGAAATAAATTACACAAAGTAATGCGCCTGGCTGGGTTTGAACTCGCGACCTACAACTCGTAAGTCGGGGCCGTTAACACTCGGCCACCACTGCTCTAATATTGTTTAGATACTCGTAAATACGAGAAAAGAAAAAAAAAGACGTGTGGCACTCGGGGACTGCCGCGGTAAAGCTATTGCATAGCATTTCAAGCCACACCTCCTTCAAGCCACACCTCCGTGCCCGTCGGAGTGGGGAGCGTGAGGTTTTTTCCGTTACGGAATTTCTGGATTCGGTCCCCGCGCTCAAGGCCCTCGATATGCAATAGCTTAAAAACGAGAATCAAGATATACCCAAACTTACTTACAACACAGCTGATACCGGAAAACCAATAGTCAAAAGTGATCGTAGTGCGAACATATTCGATAAATACCAAATAAGCTGTGCTAGTATGTCCTTACTTAAAGCATATTTATAGCTCAAGACCAACTACTAGAAACAGCTAAGTGCAAGTTGCATTCGCGAATCTAGAGCTCCGTACTCTATAAAAAAGCTTATTTTATTTTTAATTTATAATAATAATTTTCCTCTTCCTTACAATAAACATATAATAACTGCTAGCAGTTGATACTGCTGTACCAGATGGACAGATATGCATGCTAAAACACACAATACTTATGAGTTTCTTTGTACCGGATTTATGCAACGCAAGGGAGAGTTATTAATTTGGTAAGGAATTCTAAATAATATTTTAGTGTTACAGCTAAAAATATTGGCAAATATGAATGGCGTTGATGAGATACAGAATCAGAATCAGAATCAGAAACGTTTATTTCAAATAGACCAATTACAGGCACTTTTGAATTGTCAAAATGTCAGTCAGTCAAAAAAAAAACAAGTGAAGCTAAATTGCACGTTCCAAAGCGTAGATCTCTATGGAGAAGAACGTGCAAGAAACTCCATGGACACTCTTTTAAATCATATTATGAGTTACATAAATCTTGGTTACATATTTCTTGTCGCTTCTAATATGTGAGCACAATGTAGATAAGTAATAATAATTAAAATAAAAAATATACCTAAAAAAAAACTAATTTAAAAAAAATAGAAATTGAATTAAGTCACTGGCAGCTAAGAGATGACCAGTCTCAACTGACGGCACCCGTTCACGAGCATGACGCGTGCATCAGCCCCACTCAGCTCAACCATTTTTAAGGGAACTGAATGACCCAATAACACGTGCCACCATCAGCGAGACATTTGAGTGAGCATGACAAACTCTCAACTGCCGTGCTCGTAATGTCAAACAAGTTGTAACCCAATAAAAATGCTCCATGGTACTTCACATTCACAAAACTTGAAAAACAAAGTGCTTCTACATTATACAATGCTACTGTTTCCAAATACAAATGGGAATAAATTATCATAAGCTCTATTGAAATAAACAAATAAAATAAAATAAAATAAACATTTCGAAAACAACAATACAAAAAGGGGAATAGTATCTCTTCTAATATTTATAGATATATATTAAAAAAAAAAAACTAATTTTAAGGTAAAAGTGGCTGTGGCTGCGGAGCAGGACCGGCATTTAGCCAAGCGTTTTTATCAAGGATATAATCTTCCAGTTTATAATACGCTTGTCTACACAGTGTGCGTTTAATGCAACCTTTAAATTTGGACTCATAGTTGTAGAATCTCAACTGGTATTTTATTATAAAATTTTACACAGTACCCCATGAAAGAACTATGTACTTTAGCCAATCTGAATCGAGGTTGATCTAATTTGTTCCTATTCCTAGTATTAGAATTGTGCCTGTCACTTATCTTAGTAAAAAGATGAATATTTTTCCGAACATACATAATGTTTTCATAAATGTATTGACAAGGGACCGTCAGGATGTTTATTTCCTTAAATAGTTCCCTATGAGAATCGCGTCTGCGAAGATTATATATGGCTCTGATAGATCTTTTCTGCAGAATAAAAATAGACTCTATATCTGCAGCCCGTCCCCGTAGCAAAATACCGTAAGACATGATACTATGAAAGTAACTAAAATAAACTAGTCGCGCAGTATCTACATCAGTAAATTGACGGATTTTTCTGACAGCATATGCTGCTGAACTAAGCCGACCTGCCAGAGAACCCATGACACCCCATGACCCCAGGACCCCATTGTAGCCTCGAGTCAAGCGTGATCCCTAGGAAAACCGTATTCTCGACGAATTCGAGTTTCTCCTTGTTCAATACTATGTCGGAGTAATTACTTTTAACATTCGGTAACGCAAATCTTATGCACTTAGTTTTTTTTCCATTCAATACTAAATTATTAACAGTAAACCAGTTTTGGACTTGCTGTAAAGCATTGTTTACGTCATCAAGATTTGTGGAACGTCTATTGATCTTAAAAATTAACGACGTATCGTCAGCAAACAATACAATATGTGGTTGTTTTTTAATAGATGCGGTAGATCATTTATATATACTAAAAAGAGGAAAGGACCTAATATTGAGCCTTTTGGTACACCCATTTTGACTTTCAAACCCGGAGACTTGACACCGTTTATCTGAACTTGCTGTTGCCTGTCAATTAAATAAGATTTCACCAAGCTGAGTGCAAGTTTACCTAGTCCATAATGTTTTAGCTTTAAAAGCAAGGTTTCGTGATTAACACAATCAAAAGCTTTTGAGAGGTCACAAAAAATTCCTATCGCATCTTGGGCTTCTTCCCACGCTGCAAATATATGTTTTAATAAAGTGACACCAGCGTCAGTCATACAACGTCCATTGGTGAAACCATACTGCTGATCATGAAAGATTTTATTGCTGTTAAAATGGTAAAGCATTTGATTAAGCATAACTTTTTTAAACACCTTACTGAAAACCGGCAATACTGATACAGGTCTGTAATTATTAGTGTCGTTATGGTATATATATGGTGTATTACAAGTTAAGTAATGATAATGTTATTAAGTAATAACACGTCAAGTTTTTTATAGGTATATAGATAATGTCAGTATTTTTTTGCTGATTTTAGACCATTTCTCTTAAGTTAGGTCTTGTATGAGTTTCTGATAAAGTGTCTTGTGCAAGCAGTAAACAGTTTAGGGTCGCCGGACACGGACTATACGAACTATATAGCTGGACATAGGCCTCCCCCAAGTGTCGCCACAATGAAAGGTCCTGTGCGTCTCGCATCCATCGGTCATTTCTAGGTATGCCTGGAGCTTATTATTGATCACTGGTCCCATACTCTTATAGAGAATGGACGTTACCGAGATAGGTCTGTAATTAGCAGGGTCAGCCCGACTACCCTTCTTGGGCACGGTTTGCACTTTAGCTTGCTTCCAAGCCATCGGTACTTTTTCAGCCTCAAATGAAAGACGAAATAGGCGTGTCAGGATCGGAGACAGTTTAGGCGCACAAGTTTTAGCTGAAGCGCGCGACAGCCACTTGTGGCCAGTGGCTGCTACTTTTTTTAACCCATACGCGCAGTATCATAATGGACTCTGACGAAGAAAGTTTAAATGCGCGAGTGGCGTGTGACGGCGTTTTATATCGACGTTTTGTATCGACGTTTAGTGTCGCCGCACATGGGCCACATGCCACAGCCACAAATGCGGCCACGAGAAGCTAAAGCTACCACAAGCCACTTGTGGCCGTTGGCTGCTACTTTTTTTAACCCATACGCGCAGTATCATAATGGACTCTGATGAAGAAGGTTTAAATGCGCGAGTGGCGTGTGACGCCATTTTGTATCGGCGTTTAGTGGCCAGTGCGGGCCAGAAGAAGCGAGCAGCGGTGATTTGTAGCATGTGGCTGCCACCGGCGTCATCCGTGTACGGCGAATCCATATAAAATGTATGAAACCCTACAGGAAATATGCCGGTGGCGGCGATTGGTGGTAGTTCCATTTAACAACCTACCCCGTTTTTTACCCGACTGCACGATGCAAAGTATAGTACTAATTTGTTATCAGTCTATGTATATTTATGTCTGTTTCTTTGTCACACTCTAGTAGACCAAACAAAGTGACGATTGTCATGTTAATCGGCTTGTCTTAATTTTGAAAGTGTCACTAAGGTCATAACAGAGATCGAAATTTAATATACGAGTGACAATTAGTCGGCGTATTATGAAAAAGAAAAAAAAGTTTACCAAGTATAGGATATCATTAAACAGATATTTGGAATAAATCAGTTAAATAATAAATGTATATTTCATTTTCATTTGCACTTCTTTTGTAACATCATGGGTGTCAAAACAAAGCACTCAAGTAGATAACTCAAAAAATATGTGGGTGACATCAAATCAGTGATTATACTAAAATAAATGCCACTAACTGCAACAAACTGCTTGAAAAATTAATTGTTTGGAATTTCTTAGTTATTTCTTGCAGTCAGGTTTTTTTTGCTACTTAAGAACCAGCTGTCTATCACCATAGCCACATAAAAACTCAGAGCTAAATCAGAAACCTAAGTAGGTTTCTAAAATATTTCTAAACGTGTTTGCAATGACTGTGGCATTCACGAAGGAAACACACTATTAATGCAAAGTGAATCGACCATGTCCCCTAAACTAGGGGTAAACCGGTTTCTCAGAGACCACACCTGAGAACTTTAGGTTTACAAAGATAATTGAAATAACCGTATTAATGTGTGCATTGGAATTGCACAATTCAATTTCGCCAAGCCCATTATTGGGCCACTAGACGTACGGCGTTGCGCCACTGGTAAGTACATGATGATGATGCTACTCATATTACGTGCAAAGCGTTTTGGGAACACATTTATTATGCGTACCGCTAAGGAGAAGAATTCCCTGTCGGAATCTGTATTTCCTGATAGCTACAATCTAGAGGTCTTTAATTCAATAGTAAATAGGTTACTTCGAGGCAAATATGCTCCATCGTTGACTATCAGGTGATATAGTGGTCAAACACGAACCAAAGTCCGAAAAGGTTAAGACAAAAAAGAATAGACAAAATATACAACACTCATAAGATTAATGAAACCAGTGATAAATATTGCATGTTTCTTTATTCTGTGAGACTGTATAGCTTATTAGTTGTTGGCATTTACGTTCTTATATTTCTTTTGAGAACATTACTTCAACAGGCGTAAGGTTTAATTCAGCGTTCACATTGACTATGAAACCATCTGTAAACGCTTCCATAGTTGGCCCGCGAAACGTTGCGTCCACAGTCTTCGAGTCTCCATTTACGTTTTTGTGCGCTTCCTCAGCTGAAAATATATAAAAAATAGCATTTAAAAATTATATACATCATAATAAGGTGTAAATATAAAATGGAATCTATTTTGTGCCTTATTGTAATAGTATTTTTCAAAGAGGTGAGCTTGATCCCAGAATTTGCAAATAACGTTTAGTTGACGGTCAAATTAAATTAATCGAACACAATTTCAGACTCTGGGCTATACCAATTTCTAACCTGAAGAAAAAGTAGGGCATTCAAAATAGGCTTCTAAAAAACCGAATCCTTACATTTCGCCTTATCACCATTGAAGAGATTCTTGAAATCGTAGATCACCTTTCCATCAGTCACTATTTCCAGATCGTGGGTCTTCAAATGGATGTGGCTCATTCCTTCCTTACCTTCCCTAGCAGAGTAGTCACCATTGAAGTGGAAGTTATAGTTGTCTGAAAATAGAACGAAAGAAAAATAAAACAAACAATCAATTCAAAACACGGCAGACTCATCGATGTCCGTCTTCAATTACCTAATGATAGGTAGAGTAAACAACTAAATGATGATGGGTTAACTTTAAGTGAAATATAACAAGTTTGGCTGAAACTTGGCTACTTGAAGATTTAATATTCTGGAGTCAATTATTACTTATTCCGATCTCCCGTTAAATTCACTTTTTTTGTGACACCTTGTTTTTGCTGTAATTTTACTCACATTTATCACCAACACCTTTTAAGCGTATGTGTGCCGAGGTATAAAACAAAGTTATAAAGGTACTGCATATTGCATATCATTGTACCATGCGAACCAGGATGAAGGACCCATGTGCTAATTATTATTTAGCAACCGCAAATGCTCAATAGTTTATTTTCAGGCTATCGTATACGGTATATATTTTAATTGCGCAGAGAACTCGTAACTTTAATATCATGCAGATTTCATCACGCCTATGGGATTGCCCCGTATGCAGAAAATATCAAAATGCAAAAAATAAAGCGTCCCGCGTGCGTATAAATACTTGTATGAAATGGACATTTGCGGGGGTTACGCGTGCGGGGCAATCCCACATGCGTGATAAAAACCGCACGATATTAAAACACCCTAAAAACCAGAAAACCAGAATTTTGAATTTTAGTTCCTATAAGGCATCATAGGTGTCGCTACAATCTAATCATTGTGTGTCATCATCTATCAAGTTTTTTCACAACTAAATTGTAGTCGGTAGCCTGAGAAAACCGTGGCTGCCAGATCGGTCGGAGAGGGCCTGTCTTCAAGGTTTTTAAGGTTACTCCGGAAATGGGTGACCATTCATTACGTTATCCAGATATCTCCGTGTCTCGGAAAATACATTAAGCATATTATCCCTTAAGCTGTTGATCCCCGCATTAACGCCGGCGTTCACGCGCCATTGTCTTACTATTGTGTCTCTAATTACGCACTCAAAAGGTTAAGGATATTTAACAGTCGTTATAATAATAATAATAATCATTTTATTTCAGGTAAACAGTACCCATATCATTCATTTATTTAAAGGCTTTTGAGCCCCAGTAACCTCGAAATGCGATTTGTAATAAGGCGTGGTTTATCAGGCGAAATGTATAGACACTCGTTACAAATAAAATCACCTAATGTCAGCGCTTCATTATAAACTTACTTTTAGTTTTTATAAAATAACCGTGAATGAAGCACCACACAATAATCATTACTACATAAAAAACTTTTTACAAAAAAGAAATACAACCGACTTCAAAGTAAAAAAAAACACTGAAAAGTGCAAAATAACTTTAATTTCGGAAGTCGGTGTTTCTATAAAAGTTTTGTCTCTTCGTTATTTAACACCGACTTCCGAAATTAAAGTTATTTTGCACTTTTCAGTGTTTTTTTTTTTACTTTGAAGTCGGTTGTATTTTTTTTTGTAAAATTTTTTTTATTTTACACTTTTCAGTTTTGGTACCACCACTAAAAAGTACCCCTCAGCCAAACTTAAATACCATATAGCCAGAGTGCATCTCATGAGAATTCTAATAATCCCAAACACGGTTAGATTACATTAATTTATTACAGAGTTCCGGTGCCTAACTTCAGGCTTCATCATCAGATCAGTTCGATATATTCCCCCTCTACTTTTAGTCAGTCATCAACTACACGTATAAACAAAGCAATTTTACTTGTTACGACGGTTCTGCTGTGATCCTATGAGGAGTTCTGTTCCATATCTTTGAAGTTCATGATCAGATCATAACAATATTTCTATGGGACCAACTCGGAACCATAACCTTTCAATAAAAAAAATTTTTGTAAATCGTTCCACAATTGACCGAGAAATCGGTGAACATACATAAAAAATAAAAATAAAAAACATACATTCAACCGAACATATAACCTCCTCCTTTTTGAAGTCGGTTAAAAATAAGCAACGCGAAGCGACGGAACACCACGCCCAGTGGCCAAAAGTCTTCTTTCATAACAAGGTACAGAAAACAGTTCGGTAATTGCACCACAAACGCCTTTAAATACGTTATGCGTGCATAAATCTGACTCCGGTCTTACCAAAGTAACCAAATTACTGGTTTGTGTAGGTCAGGTAGGCTCTATGTGAAATACTGGTATTCAGCAGCATTCGATTAGATTGAAAGCCGACCCCAGCATAGTTGAGAAAAAGCTAGGTAAATTGTTTCGCATTTGGTTCCTAACCGAATGGAACTAAATGCCAGTATGGTTTATACTATTGTAACTATACTTACAATAATCAATTTTGCAGTCGCCCTTTCCTTCAACATGTTGTGGGCCGATATCACCATTTATTTCATATTGTGCCTCCATAGTGAGATGAGGGCAACCAACGTGATAGTCGTATTTAAAATCCTTAGGTGAGATCCTGGAATTAGTCAACAGAATAATGTTTTCATCTAATATAAATAAAAATCTCGTGTTATCGTGTTTGTTATCGAACTCCTACGAAATGGCTTGACTGATTTGTATGATATTATTTGGTTGGTCTGAGAATAGGTCGTAGGTTATTTTTTATTCTCCTTCACCCACCACACATTTTTCCTTTTATCTATATATATAAAAGGAGAAACTGACTGACTGACATATCAACGCACAGCCGAAACTACTGGGGCTAGAAGCGTAAAATTTTGCACAAGCTTTCCTTCTATGACGTAGGCGAGCACTAAGAGAGGATTTTCCAAAATTCACCCCCTAAACCGATGAAACGGGAGACGAAAGTTTGTATGGAGAAACCTACATTCACGCGGGCGAAGCCCTTTGCCATATGGCATATGGCCCTTTGCCATATGGCAAAACAACGTCTGCCGAGTCAGCTGGTTATTTTATAAGAAACTGGCGACCCACTTCAGCTTCACACGTGTGTAAGAAATTATTGAAATTCTCGGCTTGCCTTTCCATAATATGCAACTATTATACACTTAAATCTGATTCATGTCCATTGGTGAAAACTGTATGTAAATCCGATCAGTCACATCACAAACGGATAGACAATTTACAAAGGATATATACTATCGTTGAAATTCAATATTAAAAAAATCTGTAAAGACATGGTGGTGGACAAGGTTCGCTGGTGTTTCACCAAAACTCCATTGACAAATTTTTGGTTAACATTCAACGTTTCGTATAGTATTTATTTTACAAATGCAAATGTTTAATATTACAAACCCTCACTTTATAAACTTTTTTTGGCAAATGCTTTTCTTGATAAATGGTTCGAATGATATTTCTGTGGCCCTAGGGAAAAGGGTATAAGTCTAATTTTATCGAAAATGAGTTAAGTATACTGAAATGATCAGAAAAAAAAACTGGGCACGTGCGAGTCGGACTCGCGCACTGCAGGTTCCGTACAAACTACGATTTCCGAATGGAGTTTCGAAGATTTTTCCAAATTGCAAAAATACTTTTACGTAGGTAACAACAAAATTACTATTTTCTGATTTATTCCTATACCTGCGCTTTAAGATCAATTTCAGGATTCGGGGCCAACCCTATGAATTTTGATTCCTTTGAGAGTATCGAAATATATGTTTTTTGCGACATAAACGGCCGTATCTTTTTTATTCGTTAACTTAGAAGTTTGATAATTTCACAGCATCAAGGGACCGTAGACCTTAGTATATGGTTTTAATTTTACCTTTAAGCGTTCCTAAGATAAAGAGTCTTGACAGATAGACAGAAAAACTACAACAATAATAACAAAGTTTATTCTAGAAGGATTCCTTTTATAAAACTTGTTGTTGTATAATGATAAAATGTCGAACCATTCATCCACTTCATGTCAACATGACCCATATATATATATGTATAGGTTTTATTTATTGTAAATAGTATTTTTTTATATGTATTGTGTGCTACGTACATATTTGTGTAGTTTATTTTAGATCTGATCTGTTTTTTCAACTTAGATTTTTGTTGTACATTTCTTTCAGTTATCCTCATAAATAAATTTTCTTAGAAATATATTTTAGGTTTGCTGTAAGAAAACTCAATTATGGGTTAAGCTCGCCTTTGTTTATCAGCTGTCCAATTTTTTTAATAATTTGTTATTATATGTAAAATAAAGAATATAAGAATAAGAACCATGTTTCTGCCAATCCTTGGTTGTCAAGTGAAAATTTGTAAATCATCTTTTGGTGAACTGACAGGATACCGTTCGACAAACATTAAGGATGGAAGGAGCCATTGTGTCCAATGTATTTTAATTGAACATGATTATGCAACGTACAATCAAATGACATATATTTAAGACGTGCAATATTACGGGCTGCTTTACTAACAATAAAGACCAATAATTAGGTTTCCTTAGAATTAAATATAAGCCAATATAAGACTGCAAGCATTTTTTTAGAGGAACACTACAAAAAGACACTGTTGTCGCCGAAAAAAGACTTACCTCACCAGGTCCACTGTGCAGTTACTCATTCCAAAGAGCTTGGCGTCATAAAATTTGTACCACAATGTGGGCAAATTACCTTCAATATATTTCTGATACAACGGGTCTGAAGGCTCTACGGATCCTGGTGTGCCAGCTACGAACTCCTTAAAAGTCAGATTAGCGGTCTCCGTCAAACATTTGCTGTCTTCGATACTACATACTACCCTCTCACCTGAAATAGAATTGGGTGGATGAGTACAAATTTTTACAACGATAGAGTCGTTAGTCGTCTTGCTTGACCATGAAACATCACATTGGGTGGTGAAAAAATTGTTCTATTTTGCAAGTTTAACAAAAGTCTAGTTTTTTACTTTATTACAATAAACACAATTTATGTTCAACGTGGTAGTTTGATTTTATTCCGGTATGGATTTTTTTTTGAAGACTCAAAAGGGTTATTTGTTCCATCTGGTGAGGTTTGCGGGAATCCGATGGATGTGAGATGCACAGGACTGGTCGTTATGGTGACGCTTGAGGGAGTCCTATGTCCAACAGTAGACGTCTTTCGGCCGAAATGATGATGATAATGTTTTTTGGAATCAGAAGCCTTACACAAAATGACATTTGATCATTGGTATAGATTACCAAAATGTTCAAAATGTATGAGATTGAGAAGCACTACTGGAATGTAATGAGTTCCAACCAAAACATATTGGACTTTGGATTAAAGTTGTCACCAATCTAATGTCACTTTGAATAGAGCTCAGGGTTCTAATGATAAACACTTTATAAATTAAATTACACTTACTTAAAGCACTGCTTAAGCAAAATATGCCAAAAAATAATAATGACCGTGTTGCAAACATTTTCGAGTAGCACTGATTATGTAATGCTTGTCTGTCTGAACTCGACACGAATTTATAGCACAAAACTAATAAAAAAAGTGCTAACGATTTTAAACTTATTTTATTAGTGAGCAAAAAAATATAAATGTTGGCGGCATTGATGCGTCGGAATATTAAATAATGATAGTTTTTTATACTTACATGTTAATTACTGAGTTTACATACTAATGCATATGTCCTTGAAAATACTGCACTTGACTGACTATCTACTTCTAGCAGCTAAACTTTAAGAGATATTTTTAAAAGATTTACAAAAGTTTAGGTTGAATCCTACAAGAAAAGCTTTCAAATAAAACCTAAAAATCATTTATTTATTTTATTTATCGTTTATCTCAGGCATAGTAACATTATTGAATTAAATTAAATTCAATTGTTGTAGCATAATAGATGAATTAAATTAAATAAATTGGATTAGACATTATTGAATAACATTAATCAAATTAATACCATTTGATTGCGGTTACTATTCTATCACTTCTGATATTTTAAATAAAATCGAAACCAGACATATTTTTTCTACTAATTGCACTAATAGTCATTAGGTACAACTATAAGAATCGGTAGCTTTAAGGAAAAACAGGATTCGTATTTAAATTATGGGCAAGAACACCTGTGCGAAAAAATGCCATTAAAATTAAAGCATGTTTTTAACTTTTTGCATCGCTAATAACGTAAAAAAACGACAGCAAAATCAACCGTGCGAGGATTAAGAGTTGCACTTAATCCTCAATCAACAGCGCATAGTATTCCACGTGCGCCCCAAAGAGATTTCTTAAAAGGATATAATCATGGTCCTGGAACGTAAAAGGCAACTGAAGGAACTTAGGTGTGGTTTTAGTGAGTAAAAGTCTAACACCCTCCCATTCCATTCTAGAGCTAGACAAGATGATTTCCCATCTCAAAAAAAAAAAAAACCTTGAGAAAACTCTTCATGTACCCAAATATACAACATTAGTTTTAGTATATGCGAAAACTGAAACACGTGTCTAGTATTTCTGTGTAAAGAATCTATGTACAAAATTTCATAACTGTTTCATGAAAAATCATAAAGTTATAAGTTTGTTATGTCAGCAAAAATACGTAGTCACCGGGCCATCCAGTCGTTTGAGGGGTTGTTTTGTACAACCAACTTTTTGCTGGCGCCTAATGCCCGCTATGACCTGCCGTGACTTGTGTTGTACTTAGTGTCGGCGCGGCGGCGGTGTCCAACTTATATATATCATGATCTGGAAAATATATAACGCATTTTGGGCGGAGCGACTGACTAAAACCCACTCCTGTTCCTTCTTTGCGTTTGTCCCAGGGCCGAGATTTCCTCTCAGAAACAAACCCATTAGGCTTCGACCCTGCTGGGCCCCAACGGTTTGCTAACATCACCTTGAGGCGCGCTCCTCCTCGCTTCGGACCATGGCCTGTATCAAGGCCCGGCGCGAGAGATCGTTGCCGTCGATCTCCACCGTGTCCTCCGGGCGGTCCACACAGTTGTGGCACCCGGGCGTTAATTCCGCACGGATCCGGTGCAGAAACTTCTCGAACTGACCATGTTCAGTGAGAACCTGCGTCATGCGGAAGGTGAGGACGCCGTGAGGTCTTTCCAGCCACACCTCAAAGAGGGTACTTACCACCATAATTATGGCGTGCCCAGCACTGCGACAGCAGTTGCGACAGTCGTTGTCGCCATTTCAGCATGTGATCCCGCCGGAACTCTATCCGCCATGCCACGACTTGTCGCTGATGGTTTCTTGGGCCTATCTTGATCGTATTTTTTTTTTCAATTTTGTTGTAGAATTGGTGTAAAAGAAAAGCCACCAATGATAACCAGTAAGGTCAGAACTGCATTATGTAACATAAAAAAATTTTTTTCAATGATCTTGAAAAACCGCTTCTACCCCTACCACTTTTAGGCATGCAATTTATCTACTGATTTTCCCAATAGTGCGAGAAAGTTTGCTGTCCCATCGCATCGCATGTACCGTATCAGGCTTTTCACCAAACAGCTCCCACGAGTCACCAGGCAGCTACCGTTTATTTATTTCTTCATCAGTGTATTGAAAAACGTAATTTGATACACTTGGAAATTTGCCACTGCAGCACTCGACTCCATAAAATCCTTGCCTGCGACTAGGGTGAATTCCGCCTTGGTTGCAATGACAAAGTTTCTTCACTTTATCAAAATGTACTAGTATTATATCAACAGTACAAGGAATCTGCTGTAACTATTTCAATTAATGCTCTGTGTAGTATTCACAACTTTATCAAAGTTTTTTTAGGTACCTAGATATAATTAAAATGGTCATAGCTTAAGGTCAGACTGCACTTAAAATAAAATTTACATGTAAAAACGTCAATTTCAAAAATCAAACTTAACTTATTTTTTGTCACATTTTATCGATTTAATTTTTTAGTACTATGCATTTAAAATGACCTTTAAATGTTCGATGATTTGCAAAAACATCACCACAGTAGTCTTATCAACATTGTGGACTACATAATCACGGCGGTTAATCCTCTCTTTAAGGAGTAGCTGAAGAGGCATTACGGCGTCCTAAGGAGGGATCCATAAATTGGTAAGTCGGTATTATTTTGTAAGATTATTTGTGTATTTTATCTATGGGTCGTGGTTGCCTGACAATATAGAATTATTATTAATACTATGTCATTTATTTTCTATGTAAACAAATCATTTATATTTTTAAATGTTTCTTAAAAAAATATACAATATAGTATTTTCTTTAATATAAAAAAAAAGTATCCCACTGGCATCGAGAACAGGGTCCAAGCTAATGGTGGTCAGGGCTCTTGAGAGATAAATCTCTGAACAATACTTGCTGTGTCCACTGCCTTCTGGATCAAGCCCTTGATCCAACTGCCCAACGCGAGCCTTCTTATGTGTTAGTCGAGGCTCTTGGCTATTAAGCCATTGACCGTCACGACTATCGGTACAATGACTGCTGTATCCACTTCCCACATGTCGACAACCTCGTGAGCCAAGTCCAGATACTTAGTTTGCTTAACTTTCTCAGCTTTCAAGAGATTCTCGTCATAAGGGACCACTATATCAACAACCATGGTGCAACGCTCTACTCGATCTATTACCACTATATCAGGTTTATTGGCAACAGTAGTCCTATCGGTGATGATAGATGGATCCCAATACAACGTGATGCTGAGGTTTCAGTTACCTTCAGTAGCTCCATCAGTTGCAAGTTGTTGGGGGCAAAAAGTTTTAGATCATCTATGTAAAAGGGTGAGATATAACCTGACCACCTCTTCTCAACCGGTAAACCAAGCCCTAACAGCAGTGTACTGAGTGGGTTCAAGGCTAGAAAAAACCACAGTGGGCTCAGATTTACCTGGATAGCAATGTCTTCCATTGCCTCATATAAGACAGGTTATTCTCTTTGTATAGATTAATTTTTGCTTCCAGGAGGCCAACATCCAATGGCGGACGTCTTTCAGCTGAAACGATGATGATGGTACACCGTTCGAAAGAACTGTTCAAGAAGAACATTTTGCGAATACTGGACTGAAATACTAAAATAATTTATGATTGAATGAATGTAATAAATAATACGGTTGTAAATAGGTATTTAATTTTCCGGACTGATGTCAAAGATTTAGAACCCTATAACCATCATTTGCAAGAGTTTTTCAAGTATTACTAACACAATAACATTATAAGTTATAAGTCCGTTTAATGTTGACGACCGAACTAGGTGATTGAAGTTAAAACTTAAGTGAGCGAAGCGTGTCTACAAAACAAGTCTTAATTTACATTTATGACCAAAAAGGTTTTGATTTAGATAATTATGAAAACATGTTTACGTGTTTAAATTCTACACTTTTTTGTCCATCTACATGCTTGCCCAATCACTTTATATATTTAATCTATAAATATTATGTTTTACGTACCACTACTTAAGACAATTTGTAAGTTTTTTTTTTGTTTTGTATGAGTGGCTGCAAATAATTTTATAAAACACAATCAACATCTTCATGCCCTTAGGTATCCCATTTTGTAGTTGTCGTTGTTTGTTTAATTCTTTGAACAGAAATCATTTTTTGTCTAAGAAATCTTGTACAAGATTTTAAAGTTGAATTAATTTTTTCCCACGAAAATTAATTAACTAGTAAATGATTATGTTTTGTGAGAAAATCAAATAAAATAATTTAAAACATTGATGCAGTTAAAAAAAAACAATCAGGGTATTGCAGGATCTACTTTGTCAATAAAAAATGTTGGTGTATTCTGGCCAGAAATACTGTCATGTCATGTAAAATACTAGTATCCAGCTAGATTTGGTTAGACTAGAAGAAAAACACAATATAATTAAAAAGAAAAAGCTAGGCAGGCAGGCACTTTACCGCACCGTAGGCACCGTAGGCGCGGGCTTGCGGACGGCAACCGTCCGGACCAAGCCCAAGTCGTCGACGGCGCGTGCTGTTCCACGCGTGCCTCAAGGAGCAACTGTAGGGGCCCAGCGGGGTCGAAGCCTACTGAGACCAAGGGTCTGATTCTGAAAGAAAGACTCGGCCTTGGTACGAAAGGCAACGAAGGAATAGGAGTGGGTTTTTAGTCAGTAAAAGTCTGACACTATCTCCCGCCCCGCCCAAGAGCGGGGGATGTCATAAGATGATTTTCTCACCGAAAAAAAAAGACAGGCAATTTAAAAAAATAAACAAGAAAAACAACAATGTATGTATAGATATATTATTATTATGTAAAATATTACACAGTATGTATTTAACTACGAAAAGCGGATAAACTCGAAAGAAAATGGATTTAAAATTCCAAAACCTTCAAACTAATAAATTTCAAGTAGCCAAAACATTTTCTTCAGCAAACAGTATAAAGAAATATTTCTCAAAAACTCCCACTTCGAAACTTGAAAGCAAACCTAATTTCGTTAGATTAAAACAGAAGAAGAACATTCCCTTATCATCAGTGAACACAGACTTGTAAGATTGAATATAAAATAGAATTTAGCGAAGTTTCAATTCAGCGATAAACGTATACAAATTTTGGGCGTTACGGTCCGTCCTCCGTGTGGCCAGATAAAGTAAAGTTTTGAAACGAATCGAGCCAGAGTTTTATCAGATTCGAGCCGAGTCTGCCTCAACGAAACACACTTTAAAGGTGCGTTTTCACTGAAACGGAGATTAGCGGAAAAATCAGTGAAAAGTGGCAGGTATTTCCATAGTTCAAGCTGAGCGGAGTGGAGTTGAACTACTCTCCGCTTCGTGCCCTCCGCTCAGCACCACAGCCCCTTTGACTCCATTTTGTCTGGCTTGGGGACGCGTGTTCATATTATGTTTTATTTGAAAGATAGCTCAGCTACACTTCGCTCCACTTACAGTGTTTCCACTGATGTGGAAGGCGTGTTAAGAGGCTAATTGGTGATCCATATTTGATTAATTAAAATCTACAGAGCCTGGAGTGTAGGCGTAGGGTAGCCAGACTCTAGGTATTTTACAGGATGTATTTTGAAGAGTGTGCGTGGGAATTGCATGGCTTGATTCCGCCATCTCCTTTCTACCATCGGTCGACCCGACGTACGGCGAATACACACCCTTAAGTTGTTGAAACCTCTACGGTCCGGACTAAGCGTTTTGTCTCATTGTTTATACCGCGTACATCGAAGAACTGGAACAATTTACCTGCAGCGGTCTTTCCGTCCGATTATAATTTAGGGTCTTCAAGGCTAGAGTGAATAGGCTCCGATTAAACCAGTGTGTTTCACTATCAAGGATTGCATCACAGCTTACCAGCAGGTGGGATCGCAGTCAAGTACTAGTTTATATTATTAAAAAAAAAAAAATTTGGAGTGGAGATTTCAAACACTGTAATTCACGGTGGAGCACACGGTGGAGGTGTGCTAAGCTTGGGCAGAGCCAACGCTGTATCCTCGTTGGGACGATTGGCGGCAGCGATCTGTTACGCCGGGCCATGGTCCGGAGCGAGGAGGAGTGGCAAGCGGTCGCCTCCTACGGATTCCGATCCCGATGTCTGGCCACCGTAGGTGCGGGCTTGCGGACGGTGATTAATGGGTGGAACGCCATCCGACCGTCCGATAACCGTCCGGACCGAGCCCAAGTCGTCGACGGCGCGTACTGTTCCACGCGCACCTCAGAGAGATGTCAGCAAATCGTAGGGGCCCAGCAGGGTCAAAGCCTACTGGGGCCACGGTTAGTGTGAAAGTGAAACCCGGGGCCCTGGGACGAAGGCAAAGAAGGAACAGGAGTGGGTTTTTAGTCAGTAAAAGTCTGACACTACCTCCAGCTCCGCCCAAGAGCGGGATTGGTCATTAGATGTTTTCCCACCTAAAAAAAACACTGTAATTGGCCAATTCATGGTCCGCCCCTCTCTACTCCGCACAGCTTCACGTCAGTGAAAACACACTTTAAAGGATATCTTTTTGCTCAAACTTTTCTCTTTGTATGAAGGTTTTAATTAAATTAAGGTGAGGGATTAACCCTTGACGTTCATACGTTGCTTTTCGTGATTAAAGATTTCATTACAGTAATGGTCTATGGGTTTATGTCAGTGTGTTTGCTTTGAATCATGATTTTATTAACATTACCCCCTTTTATATATGGACCATCAAATATTTCCTCTCACTCTAGGTGAAGTGAGAAGGAGAGACAGACTTTTACAGACTAAAACCTACCTGTGCTCCTTAACCTTTTGAGTGCGTAATTAGAGACACAATAGAAAGACAATGGCGCGTGAACGCCGGCGTTAATGCGGGGATCAACAGCTTAAGTTGCCCTTTGGGTTCCATGGCCATGGTCACTCTTTCGAACAATTCTATAATTAACATTACCATAAGTAATATTATAAACTTTTTACCACGTAGTTTACTTATAAATAATAAGGATCTATGACTATGACCTTCGTTTTTTCATATTTGCAGTCATAATCACTATCATCACTAGCTTGTAGCAGGTCACAGGCTTCTGAGCCCTACTGCTGGCCTCGCCACCGTCGATGCGATCCGACCCGTGCTCGATGAATGGCTCGGGAGGAAACACGGCTCCCTGTCGTTTAGGGCGACGCAGGTGCTCTCGGGGCATGGCTGCTTCGGGAAGTACTTGTGTCGCATAAACAGGGAGCCGGACGCTCGGTGCCATCACTGCACCGACTGTCGGGAGGACACGGCGCAGCACACACTGGCAGAGTGTGCCGCATGGGAGGAGCAGCGCCGTGCCCTTGTATCTGAAGTGGGCCCCGACCTGTCGCTGCCGGCCGTCGTTCGTTCGATGGTCGGGGGCGCCGAGCCGTGGGATGCGGTGATCTCCTTCTGTGAAGCCGTAATTTCGCAGAAGGAGGCTGCGGAGAGGGAGAGGGAGGCCGTGGCCACTCTCCCGTGCCGCAGCAGGCGAACCGGGCGTCGGCGGAGGGCAGAAAACGCCCTCTTCCAGCCCCCATAAAGAGGTCCGGAGGGACGGCGGACTCGGGGTCGTCCGCCGTCCCCCATCCAGCAAGACCCGAGGCGGCGGCGCGTAGTGTTCCACGCGCGCCCCTATTGGACGTCGTGGGGGGAGGACACCTTATACTCCCCCCGGATGGATGGATGGCGTATCAGCTCCCACGATCCCCGGTCCAAGTGTGGGAGGGAACACCGAGGTGGTTTTTAGTCAGTAAGAGTCTGACAGACCCCTTCGCCTGCCCCAGGCGAAGGACATCCATGAGGATTTTCCACCCCGGCAACAAAAAAAAAAGGTCACTATACAATACTTCTGCTACGTTTAAACACAGTAACATACAAAATAACAAGCAAATACGTAAATAGTTTTCAGCCCAATAGACGTCAAAACGTTCACCTGAGGGAAATATGCTAACATAACCATCGTATACCAAGTCATAATCCGGCTGGATTGCTTAGCCATCGTAGCCAACGAGGCGTCAAATAATCCCGCCTTTACGCTGCACGAATCCGCGGTAACTTGGCTGCAAAGATGCCTGGGAACAGAGATAGGGGTAGACACGACTTAACCAGTTTTTTTATTTCGCAGTTTCATTGGTTTAGTACTTTCTTTGACAAATTATCAGGCTGTGGTATGCTGAGACAGACCACAGGGGTCCAATTGTGAGCCTTTTTAATTTTAAGGAAACCCCATGTTTTTTATGAATAAATATATAATGTATCAAATAACCACCTTACCATAACTTGGAACATATTGTCTCATGCATTTTTTTCTTTTCGAGGACCAGCATATACTGACACACTGATACACTTATACACACTGATACACTGATACACACTGATACACCGATATACTGGCATATACTGTATGTGTGAGGTACAAATAAACGTTTCTTTCTTTCTTTCTTTCTTTCTTTCATAGACACGTCTGACAAAGAATGATGAGGTGACCTGAAGTATTAGTAAAAGGCTAGGCAAGGTGAAAGAATTGTTGACTCTTTAAATGATTATTGGGCTACCTACTCGTAGTTCAATAATCTAGCTAACTTTTCATACATTATAGTAATGCAATATAATACCGTTACCTATCTATTTCTAGTTATGCTCACTATATTGTATACCATTATCTCTGTTCTCTAGTATGCTTTCTCTTATACTGGTCAAGATAGCTTCTCAATCGTATTTGTTCTTTACTACTCTTTAAGAAAAATTTACATTTTTTCCATGTCATACTTAGATATTCGACACCATAGTTTTCTCTATCATCATGTTAATGCGCTCCATTTGCTCTGTTAGGTTTATGATTATCTCCTATGAACGGTTTAATATGGTTTCGTGTGGCATTTAAAATCCGAAAACAATTTACATTATTTTACCACTGCATTAAAGTATTATGTACTTATGTATCAACTTGTCTTCCTCTTAAATTAAAAAATAGTCAAAATAAATAGTCACGGTATTCTACAAATGACATCATAACCATATTAAGGAAATGTAAGTATTTTCATTGTCTTATTACATAATAAAAACTGGAAAAAATTAAAATTAATGAAAAATATTATAAGGTAGAAATCATTGTAAGTACTAAAAACAACAAAAAAGAGTAACGAGGTAATTAACTAAATAAACTCAAATTATTTATTTCAAATAAACTATTAACAGACACTTTTGTATTGTCAAGGTCGGAGAGTCACAAAAAAAGATATTTGCACGTTCCGAAGCGTGTGGATATCAATGGAGAAGAACGTGCAAGAAACTCCATAATCAGTATTTAAATATAATTACAAATATTATGGTTGTTGATGTTGAAATTATACAAATATTTGAGAACTATGTTGAAAGACGTGCCAGTAAAAAGCGTCTGTAGTAAAAAAAAAAAACAATTCGTCCACATTATAATATTATATTAGATACTGACTGTATTTTGATAAAATGTTAAACAGCGCCATCTATGTTGGCCACATGGAAGTTCTAACCGCGAAAGCCTACATTGTAGCAAATTGTTGCCGAACTGAAACTACGGAGGGAATCAATACTTTAGTGCAGAGAAAAAACATAGGCGCTGGTCAAGTAGCTCTACTGAGTGAAAACTTGTGGATAATTTTTAGTCCAATTTTGATGATTTCATGTGGGTGGTCTGCCGGTACAAATTTATTTTGGAATAAGCAGCACTTATGTATCCTTTTATACATATTATAATATTTTTGATTTTGTGTGTATATAAATGAATAAATAGATAAATTACAGGGACAATTTCTACTTGTGCGTATTAGAAATAATAAGACTAGTACCACTTTTAACCTTGTGTGAGTTTACGTCAGTGGATATATAAGTAAAGATGGCAGCAGCGTCGGTTTTGGATGTTAAATAGCATTCATAAGAAGTTATAGTAAAGTCCTAATTGTTAATTGACGTGTAAAGCGAATAGGTATAATTAATTAAAATTAGCATAATGTAATTATTAATTTTTTTACAAATTATAAATGTTAGGATGGCTTTTTTAATTAGCTTTTAAGTTTGCGCCTTTTCCGGCAAATAAAAAGTTTTTCTTTCTTTTCTATCTTTCTTTCTAAGTAAAAATAATGCTAAGTAAAGCCCACAGCTGGAAAAAAATACGGTGTGTTTATAAAACCTATTAAGTAACGGCCAAGTGACTTGCCCAATCTCTTGTAACCGGGCAAAAACCCAAGCCCCTTTAAATCTATTTTTATATTTTTTCACCTGGTGTATGAAATTAAACTTTTAATAATATTTCTTTGAGGATTTTACAATAAAGTCTGGAATCCCATTAAATGTGACGCAAAAAGTTTGCTCGTTACTATGATGTGTGGCCGCTTGGGCTGCGTCTACGCACATTGTTTGGTAATACTTGTGGGCTTGCGCAAAAAATGTGGGAACTACAATGTAGCAGTTTAGTGATGTTGGTTTAGTTATCGATAAGTTATAATTATAAATTGATTCAATCTTTTGCATGTTTTTTTTTCTTCTTTGCTTAAAAACTTGTCTTCCGTTTAGTTGTGCACTTTTGACAGAGTGGTCGTAGTCATATATCTCGGTCGGCTTTCATGTCACCGCTTCTCTCGTGATACGACGTTATGCAGCTCTGTGTTTAGCGCCTTGATAATTTTCATTGATCCTAGAGTGTGTCACAGATTTGATGAGGGCCGTCAACCGTGTTGGTAAGCGCCCACGGGATATTTTGCCATTAACTTTCCCTTGCACCACCACCAACGACCATCAAGTCCTCGTTACGGATGATATTTTCAAAGAACTTGAGGATTCATATTTTCATAGACGACGATAATCTCTCTTTGATATTGAGTTTTTTCAGGATCAAAACATTGATACGGTGTGCGATCCATGGGATCCTAAGTATGCGTCTCCAGTACCATATTTTCAGCGCAAGAAAACTTGTAACCGAAACAAATGCAATTTTTACAATGAACTGTTTTGTCGTACATCCTAAGAACAGGTATAAGAACAGAATGGGCACGCCATTATTTTGACGGTAAGTCCCCTCTTTGAGGAGTGGCTGGAAAGACAACACGGCGTCCTCACCTTCCGCATGACGTAGGCCGGATTTGTGCGGAAGAAAAACACGAATAAAAAATAAAAAAACTGAAATTTCCTTTCACCAGCTCTTTATGCTTGCATAGTCTCTGCCAGCTTAGCTATTCTATGCACTTTTTTATTTAGAGTAGGATAGATTACTTTTCTATTTTAAATACTACTCTATTATCTACAGACCTTTTTGAGACCTCTCTCAAAAGTCCTCACTTTTGGCCGAAAGGTGTCGTGTATCGACGTTTCCGAGGACGGCTACGAGACACCACGCAGCGGAACACGACGCCGATGTTACGTGTGTAAATAAAGTTTGTGATATTTTTAATATGTATTAGTTTATTTTGTTTATAAGATTGTAATATAATGTATTTTATCCATGAGCCTTAGTTGCCTGACAATAAAGAAATAATAATAATTATTATTATTATATAGATAGAGTTATATGCAGTCAAGGCTGATAATAATTTTCTTAGGCTAGTTGCATTTGTTTTCGGGACTGTAAGGCTACGCAATCATATTATTATTTCATTATGTTAGCTTGACTACTACTCAAGAAGTGTAGTAGTTAAGAAATAGACCAATAACTGAGAACTTTATGCCGTACCTTAGTTTTACACCTAGGAAAAGCAATCAAATTCTTAAATACTTTCAATACTTCACGACTAATATTTTAATTTAATCTATAATTATTTTGACGTTGACGAAGCATTTATACTAAACATCGACACATAGTACATGCCAATCCCTATCAACCCCAGCATTCGTCTGACAAAATAATGACGTGCCTACCTCCGCCTTCCATTCACAAACCACGTGGACAATAGCACGGCAAATAGCCATTATTATCGTTGCAAGGGCCTACTCTATTAATACCATAGAGCCCGAACGAGGCGATTATCGAACTTTTGTATCGATATTGTCATAGAGTTGATATTCTGCGACAATTTTCTTACAAAATCTTGGGCAATGCAAGTGCATACATAATGAACATTAATAGAAGACGTGATGCTTATAATTATGGAACAGATTAGACTATTCTTTTGCAGTCGAACGTTTTTGGTCAAGTAAACATCTAATCTAAGCGGCATTTCTTTGAGGACGGTTAGGTGACGCATACAGCACTGTAAGTCAGTTGTAGTTGATGCAACAAGGTTACGTTTGGCGATTTGCTCGTTCTGGATTCGTTTCATTCTGCATCCATTGACACAGATGGATCGACCAGTATGTACTACTATTATTGACATTGTACTCTGTTACTACATAATAATAATCAGCCTTTTAATATTCCCACAACTGGGACTCAGGCCTCCTCTCTGTAGGAGAGGGAATGGGCTGTAATCCATCACGCGGGCCCGGTGCAGATTGGTGAATGTCACATGTCTTTGAATTTTTGTTCTAGGACATACCGGTATCCTCACGATGTTTTCCTTCACCGTTTTGAGAGCAGTGGACATGAAATAAATTACACAAAGTAATGCGCCTGGCTGGGTTTGAACCCGCGAACTACAACTCGTAAGTCGGGGCCGTTACCACTCGGCCATCACTGCTGCTCACTCGGCCATCACTGCTGCTCACCCGGCCATCACTGCTGCTCACTCGGCCATCACTGCTGCTCACTCGGCCATCATTGTTACAATCATTTACAATTATAATCTGTTACTCTGTTAAATGAATCAATCTGTCTAGTTTTAACCCAACTGTGAGCTCGGCTTCCAGCCAAACTGGATGCAACTGGATATCAGTATTTTATATGAAGCGACTGCCTATCTGACCTCCACAAACCAAGAGTTGGATAACAAGATAGCCTTTGACAAAATTGGTGTCAGATTTTCCGGCTTCTGATTAACAACTATCAAAGAATCTATGGATGACAGCTTGGATCAACGACTTAATGTGCTTTCCAAGGCGCGAAGAAATGGATAAGTTAAGATGGTTACCCATCCACAAACCAGCATGTGTTGCTTAACTACGCCAATAATGCTTTATTTTTTATTTATTTTTTTCTAGTACCGACGCTCACTCGCTGGCAAGTAGTGTAATTTATAACTTTAAAATTATAAACTTTTATCGTCTTGATTGATATAATTATTTATTCCGTTTTGAATTAAAGTAAAATATATATAAAAAACATTTAGGTGACAAACACACGAACAGAAGAATTATCTAGTTAAAGATTATTATTGTTAAATTATAATTTATCATTGTAATTATTTATTTTAATACTCAAAAGTGTGTTCAAAAGTAGACGGTAAAATGGAATTCATAATTTATGTATTTGCGATACGACGGAAAAAAAAGCATTTTGTATTTAGAATAGGACTTGTATGGCTGGTTACTTTTTTGTTGATTACGATGGAGCAACATTGCGCTGGCTGCTGGTTGGGCGCTGCTACATATAAACACACACCTACATATATACACACAGGTGGTATCCCTATTGGTCATACTCTGCGATTCTTATTCTCACAAAGCAAATTATGAGGGTACCTCGGTGACGTCTAGTCAGTCAGCTGTGCCATATTGTGTTAGATGTACCTGCATGTTTGTCTTTAATGATTTGGTTGTGCCCTGTTATACTGTATCGTGGTAATAAGTGATGTTGTGAGCCTATTGTGTATACATGATTGTAATTGTACTATAAGGTGTATTGCATGCTTCGTCATTAGACGACAAATAAGTATTTAACAAAAATTTTAAATCTCATATAAGTGAACGTTTGTAATATGTTCTTATGAGAAATAAAGATTCTTTAAACCTAACCTTGGAAATCGACCCGTCGGTTGCTCCTTTGTTACAGATAGCCGTTTAAGAGGCATGTATACAACATTATTTTTAGTTTATGCAAAACCTGAATATGGTTTGTTCAGAATCAGTAACTGAATGGATTCCAATGGTTTTTACAACATGTTATATTTTTCTCCAAAAATATTTTAAAAGGTCACAAGTTGGACACCACCGATACTAAGTACAACACAGGTCATGGCAGGTCACAGCGGGCATTAAGCGCCAGCAAACAGCTGGGTGCAAATGCAAAACAACCCCTCAGTCGCCTGGATGGCCCGGTGACTATGTATTTTTGCTGACATAACAAGCTTATAACTTTATGATTTTTCATGATACAGTTATGGAATTTTGTACATGGATTCTTTACATAAAAATACTAGACACGTGTTTCGGGTTTCACTTATACTAAAACTAATGTTGTATAGTTTTGTACTTTGGTGTAGTTATTCTTTCAAAAAAGAAAGGTCTTGCGTAAAACTATTTGATCTGGCTTGTCATATTGAAGAAAAAATTTTAGTATACACAATATATTACATTTTAATATATTTCACAATATATTTCATTTTTTAAATAAGTGTCTACTTACCTAAATATAGGGTGACTGGCAATTAGTGTACGATACTTAAACACGTGATTGTGCTCATGATAACAAACAATTTTTATTATGGGAGCAAAGCCGAAATCGCGAAAAAAATATCAGCTGTTCAGTACATTAGGCAAACATAAATGTACTGAACAGCTGATTTTTTTTCGCGATTTCAGGTTTGTTCCCGAAGTAAAAGTTGTTGGTTATTATGAGCACAATCACGTGTTTAAATATCGTACACTAATTACCAGTCACCCTATATTGACAGCCCATTTAGAATATAATTTTAGGCTAGAAAACTTGATGGAAATTTATAACGGCTACACGCTATCAAACCAACACTAGCAGTTTTAGACCATTTGTATCGCACAATTGCTTCTAGCCGACCACCGCTACGCTAAACGCTGCAAAAAATAACCCTACAATAAACGCCCATTATTTCTCTGTCAGAGGCTTTACAAAAACATTTTTTTTTCGTACTATTGTGCAATGATCACAACAGACTATAAATAAAACACGCCCACTTTACACGACATTGTGTGGATCGGATCCGTATGTGCGGATTTCAATTCTGCTTTATCAAAATTTTGCACGCAGAGACAAAAGCTATCGCTCTGATATAGAATTCGATGATAAAAGAATTTGTTTGGTATTGAATAAGGCTGGATCGATTGTACTTTTTGTGGTTGTAATTTGTCAGGAAAATGTTTGTGGCGTGAGGTAGGAGGATCAGTAATAATGATTCATCATATCCCGTCGAGCGCCGATTGTACTTACGTCTGTACAACTTGAATGACCTTGAAAAACGCTAATTGTCATACTGTACACACGTTTTTACGAAATTTATTTGGTCAAAAATTTTGGTTTCTATAACTTTGTTTTTCCTAGAGAAATCCCAAAAAGGAGTATTTTTATTTTTTTGATGATTTTACGCGCAATTACGTAGTAATAATACCCCGTGCATACAACTTTTCTAATACAATAAAAATAGGACAGCTGATATATACTTAACACAGGCGAGCTTAACCCACAATTGGGTATTTTTACAGCAAACTTTTAAAATGATTCTTAGGCTTCAGATACATTACAAGATGTCCCCCAACATCGCGCGCAGCACTGTCAAATTGACCAGCAACATGTCTCGCGTCTCGTGAATGCGATGCAAAAAGTTGGAGGACAAGTTGCGGGACACTGGGCAATGTTGCAGCGTCACGTAGATTGAGCGATGCGCGTCAATATATCGGAGGCTTTATGGTCAAAGTCACAGGCCCAATGCGTGTCTTAGTTTTGCAAGTGGGGCACTTTACTGACTGGCATATTATTATATTCATTATTGTACACCACATAAACAAAAATACAGGACAAACATAATTAATAATAAGTGTACAATGGGCGGTCTTATCGCACAGGGCAATTTCTTACAGACAACCTTTAGATGGACTGAAAGAAAGGAGATAGATTTAGGGCTGTCAGTGTACAACATCAGAAAAATACTAATAAGACACCCCTACCCTATTTTAGAAATAGATTTATAGCAAAGTTAGACAAGTGTCATCCGCTAGTTAATCCTCAGCTCAAACACATCAGAAAGCTTCCAAAATCGACCAGCCGATTGAGCAAAAGACAAACAATATTCACAATAACAGCTTAACAATTCGTGAGAAATTGTTTTCGGCAGATTAAAGGACGGTCTATAATGCCAACGACAATAGGCCCCGGGCAGGACTGTTTATATAAATACTCTGTCAACCGCACGATTCGCACAATAACAGTTCAACGTCTCCTTTTGACCAAAAATTGTATTTTCGAACACAATAACTGCCTAAACAACGCGTAGAAAGAAGACGTCATGTCTAAACGAATCATTCATTATTTACTCTGATAATGTATTTTTGTGGAAAACCGATGTTGCTAAAATAACATAATTTATGAATTCGCGTTCTTGGAAACCTTGGAGAGTATTTTTATCTTAAACAAATATGATCATTCGTGAATTATTCCGATATTTGCACACTTATGAAAATAGACGGTAAAACACTTGAGACTAAGCGTATAAATACTTGAGATCCTCGTATACAATCTCTGATCTAAGCAAGGGATGCGAGCTGCTTCTTAATCTTAGTCACAATGAACAATTAAGGCGAAGTCGAAAGTACTCTAATCCTTCACTGCATCAAAGGCATTTAGATAATCAAGGCCCGTAGTTGGACAACAAAAAGAACTGGCATATAATGACATCGTGACGTAACCTTAAGGAATTTTATAACGCTCGCTAGGTTTTGGGTCATTATCATGATTTTGATCAGCGATGCGTCAAAGGGCAGCCACACACGACGCCTTGCGTCCTTGTTAGCAATTAATCTGAGCATCTACGTGACTGTAATGTTATTGTGTTTATGCATCGTTCTGGGAATAAATGAAGTGCACCCTGTTCATAGATGTGAGAATTTTGTATCACGCGACTAAAAGATGTTTTGTTCTTTTCTTTTTTCACGTTTCATATAATTGTGTAATGATTGAATGCATTTGATTGTATTACAATCGGTTAACAGAACCACAATTTATTTTTGAAAGCAAAGTTCACCCTATATTGAATGACGTCCGGCCGTCCGGTAACCGTCCAGACCGTCCCGAGTCATCGACGGCGCGTAGTGTTCCACGCGCACCTCAAGGAGATGCCAGCAAAGCCGTAGGGGCCCCCCAAACTCCGGAGCCCTGGAACGAAGGCAAAGAAGGTACAAGGGTTATAGTCAGTAAAAGTCCGCTCCCGCTCGACCTTAAAGCGGGTCTAGTCATCGGATGATATTCACCTAAAAAAAAGAAGCATTGAATCAGAGATTCCAACAATGTACACAAGTGGCCATTACGTTTAAATAGACTTCAGCCAAAAGGAACCTATTTGATATCTCATCACTCTTATCTTATTGCTTATTGCGTTACTCCCAAGAGTACTTAGTTACGAAATGGTATTTGTAGGTAACTGTTACCACATAGTGATGTACTTAACCTCAGATGACACAGCGATAAGATCGCCACAAAAATGTAGCAAACAATTGACGACCGCCGCAGTCTGCAAAAATATAATATCCAGTCTAAACACGTGCTCCCGACAAACACCAAAAGATCGTGGATGACTTGATAAGTTACTCAAAAAAACATTTTTCTACCTCAAATGTGTTTATCGGCTTTCAATCTGGAATCTGTAAGGCACACATTGTAAGTCCATGCGGCCTCTTATCATCCGGATTAATCGAAGTATGAAAGCTTTGGGTCCCAACCGCCAGTTCAGCTTGGCCCTCGAAAACCAACAGATGTTTGCGTAATGAATTTATTCTAAGTTTGCGAAGATTCTTTTGACAAATTTCTACAAATTTGTTTGGCTACCTGCTTGGAATGAGGTTCTAAGACATGGGCGAAGAAAGGGAATGATGAATAGAATGATATAATGCTATTTCAGTAGATACTTTAAAAGTTTGACAAATTGAGCTCGTGGCTAAGTAATAACAGCCGCAAGGGTCTATTCCCAAAGTTAAGCAACGTTTGCCGAGGTCAGTTTGTGGATGGGTAATTCATTACATACTAAGACTACTATTTGCCTTGGAAAGCACATTAAGTCGTTGGTCCCGGTGTCATTTGTACTCGTAGATCTTTGGAAACCTACATAAGACCTCTCTTGGAATATGCTAATGTCATCTGGGATCCATATTTTAAGAAATACATCACTCTGCTCAAAAGCGTCCAGAGAAGAGCAACAAAAAAAAAAGAAAAGAAAAGAAAAGAAAAAAAAAGGATAAAAAAAGGAAGAAGAAAAAAAAAGAAGGAAGGATAAAGGTTTATTATTATTATTATTATTAAAAATGGTCCGTTTCATTCGCTATCTATCTTACAAAGAGCGCCTTAGTTGAAGAACCTGACCTTATAACACTGGAATAACGTAGACAAAGAGGTAAGCTTATTGAGACTTATAAAATACTAACAAAATACTACGATGTGCCCTACCATCAAGAACTTTACGCACTGAATGCCATCAAACATTTACGAGGACATTCGCTAAAATTATGGGGAAATGCATCCAGAAAGAAGCCTGTGAAGCAATTTCTAACTAACCAAGCCGTAACGGTATGGAAGAGGTTCCCGGAAAGTGTTGTGATAACTCCCACCGCTTAACTGCTTTAAAAATCGGTTGGACCGACTAAACGTCTCCAAACTATTTGGGAAACACGCATCAGCTGATAACGGCTAGTTAACGATTATTATTATTATGATTTGGTAAGACATCTAAATAATAATAATAACCATTATAGATAGACAGTGCGAAAAAGGTGTCTTCAAGCATAAGCATAATTAGCCTTTTAATGTTCCCACTGCTGGGACTCAGGCCTCCTCTCTCTAGGAGAGGGAATGGACCGTAATACACCACGCGGGCCCAGTGCGGATTGGTGAATATTACATGTCTTCGAATTTTTGGTTTTAGGACATGCCGATTTCCTCACGATGTTTTCCTTCACCGTTTAGAGAGCAGTGGTGATGAAATAAATTACACAAAGTATTGCGCCTGGCTGGGATTGAACCCGCGACCTACAACTCGTAAGTCGGGGCCGTTACCACTCGGCCACCACTGCTTAAGTCTTCAAGGCTAGAATGAATAGGCTCTTAATAAACTAGTGCGCCTCACCATCAACGATTGCATCACTACTTACCATCAGGTGGGATCGCAGTCGAGCACTAGTTTATAGCAATTAAAAAAAAGTCTGACATCAGTCTTGTTACCAAAATACTGGGTTATAGAGGTCAGATAGGCCGACGCGTCATGTAAATTATTGATACTCAGCTGCACCCTATTAGGACACTGCACAGGATTTTACCCTCCATTGTGATCTGTCCCTATCACTCAACGGTATGCTGGTAGAAAACTCAACTTTGAGTTAAGTTCGCCTATGCACATTTTTTTTTTATTTGATAAAAACTATTGCTTGACTGCGATCCCCACCTGATGGTAAGCAGTGATGCAATCGTTGATAGTGAGGCGCACTAGTTTATTAAGAGCCTATTTACTCTAGCCTTGAAGACATACGAACTCTGTTATCCAAATATATTATTACTTTTTATGGTGTACAATAAAGAATTAAGAATATACGTAGTTATTAAAAGGCTTACAGTTGTATGTAAATATATTAAAGTACATGTAACTTGATTCTGAAAGAAATGATAGACATCGATTGCTTCAAACTCAAGCATTTTTAGTTTTTTTTTTTTAATTGATATAAACCAGTGCTTGACTGCGATCCCACCTGATGGTAAGCAGTGACGCAATCATTGATGGTGAGGCACACTAGTTTATTAAGAGCCTATTCACCCTAACCTTGAAGGTATCTAAATTATAGTTGGACGGGCAGCAGGCAAATTGTTAAGTTAGACTGTGACTTAGTAGGTCTTATCTATACTTAATATTATAAAACTAAAGAATTGGTTTGCTTGTTTGAACACGCTCAGCTCAGCAATCATCTAATGACTTCTCCCGCTCTAGGGCGGGGCGGTAGGGCGTGTTATACTTTTACTGACGAAAACTACACCTATGTTCCTTCAGTTGTCCTTTGCGTCCCAGGACCACGGGTAACTTTTTCAGAAGTCGACCTATGGCCCTGGTAGGATTCCGCCCTGCCCCCCTAGCCAAGTCACAAACGATAAACGTAAACTCTCAGTAGTCTTTAATAGATTTTCAACTTTATGTTATTGGATATAAAGTTGAAAATCTATTAAAGATTACATAGTGTTTTCGTTCGTTCCGGTCGCTAACGCTCAGTAGTCTTTAATAGATTTTCAACTTTATGGTCTTAGGTATAAAGTTGAAAATCTATTGGAGATTATTACTAAGCGTTCGCGTTTATCGTTTGCAACTTGGCTAGGGGGGCTGCTGTTGCTACTTACTGCTACAGTTTTGCTGACATCTTTTTGAGGCACGCGTGGAACACTACCTGCCGGAGTCTGTTTAGTGTTGCATAGCCAAATAGTGAAAAACTATAGAGTACCTAAAAGTTATATTATCACGTAACGACTAATAGGCGTGGAGCAGTAATCAATGGTGTGGATGGAAAAGTGGTGGAGAGCTAGTAATAAAATAATAAGAATGTTTTACAACTGTTGATGGAGATGTTAATTACAAGAATACAATTGCAACTATAAGACACTAAAGCTAACTTGCTGGACGTTTTTTTTAATTATTATTACATAACTACATTGTGCTCACATATTAGAAGCAACAAGAAATATGTAACCAAGATTTATGTAACATAAAATATGATTTAAAAGAGTGTCCATGGAGTTTCTTGCACGTTCTTCTCCATAGAGATCTACGCTTTGGAACGTGCAATTTAGCTTCACTTTTTTTTTACTGACCGACATTTTGAAAATTCAAAAGTGCGCGTAATTGGTCTATTTGAAATAAACGTTTCTGATTTCTGATTTCTGTTCAAAAACTATATCACCTTCGCCTTTCGCCTCTGACTAAAGTAGAAACTATATAGATTACCAAATATTTTTTTCCTACTATAAGAGGAGAGATGAAACGCATGTTACTAAAAGAGTTATGAGTATACATGTGGATGGGTGGAGAGGAAGAGGGAGGCCAAAGAAAAGATGGATGGATTGTGTGAACAGTGATATGAAAGAAAAGGAAGTTAGTGATAGCATGACGGTTGACAGGATAGAATGGAAGAAAAAAACATGTTGTGCCGACCCCAAATAAGATGGGACAAGGATAGGAAGATGATGATATCGACAATAGACTAAGTACAACAATTTCACTGAAATCATAACGGTAACTATAATATTGATTGATTTGTCACAGGCCACTGGCCGATCTTTGGCTGGTCTTAACGGGTTGGTGATTGCTCTCATTAGGAGCGTGTATAAATCAATTAAACCGAGCTGATGTAAAACTGTAGTGACAATTATTGCGAAGTTGTGTTGCGAAACGTTGATCGCGTTTGCTTAGTTCAATGGCTAAATATTTTTTATTATTATACTAGCTTCTGCCAGCGGCTTCGCCCGCGTGAAAATAGGTTTCTCCATACAAAGTTTCGACCCCCGTTTCATCGCTTTAGCGGGTGAATTTAAAAAAAATCCTTTCTTAGTGCTCGCCTACGTAATTAAAAGGAAGCCTTGTGTAAAATTTCATGTTCCTAGTCCCTGTAGTTTTGCCTGTGCGTTGATATGACAAACAGTCAGTTTCTCTTGTTATATATATATATATTTAAATTGATGTGTAAGTAGACTGTTTAATAATATAAGTAAGTATTCTAGCAAATAATGCTTTATTTGCTAGAATTATTATTATTATTTATTAGCCAAAAGGCTCATAAGCCTCACAGTTTCTTAAGTACTTATCCATAGATCGACCTATTCGTGTTGCTGTTCCTACTTATGATCGAGCTCCACCTCCTACCACATACATACGTTATAAAAAAAAACTGTGAAAGCACAGTTTTTTTTTACACAGCACTCCTCGTTTCTTGAGTGCATTTGGATAAAACTTCATTATTGTAAACCTTGAAATGGATCGATAAATAATGTAGAATTGGGACGTAGACATAATTCCACTAAAATAAAAAATGGTATGGACGGCTTTTATAGGTCATAAACACTCCCCTGATTTTGTCGTGGTCTGTACAATCAAATTAAACCTTATCAAATTGTAGTCAACTAAGGTATTTGGTTTTTAATGTTTACTTTTATTTAAAGCTAACAATTTGGTATGTGCTGTTTGCGTGACACAATGAATATAATCCTGAAATACTACCATAATTAGGTTAAACTATTTTGGTTTATTTTTAACTTCACCAGTGAGTTTTCCTTCCTGGTATTTAAGACTATACCAGTACTATAAACTCTTTTTTTATTTATTTCATACTTCATGTACATAAAGGTACAGAGGTGGACTTAATGCCTTAGGCATTTTCTACCAGTCAACCTTTGGGTGATGCAGAGAAGAATAGTAGTAGGTGCAATAAAAGAGAGAGAAAAAAAAAGGTTAATATAAAAAGATATACAAATGAATCACTGATACACTACAATATAGGTAAATATAATATATACATAATTTAATGAACTAAATATATATACTCAAAATTTTAATAATAAAAGGACAAATTGTGACTAAATAGCAATTTCTTCGGCATTTTTTTCATTATGTTTATTTTACTTTTTAAATTAAAACTCTTACTTATCTCTTTAATATCCCAGAATTCCCCAAAATACTGTCAAAATATTTTTCTTTACAAATTTACTAAAGTCCCTAAGTTTAAGCTCAGTGATTAACCTGTGTTACAGGGGCCACTACTCTCACAATGAGACACAATCAGTTACTATGCAATAATATACGTTTTGTTTTGGGGTGGGAATATATCCAATGACTTCTTCCACTCTACTACACGTGAAAAATAATTGAATTAAAACAAAATGTGTTCCCTGATAGCTACAACCTAGGGGTCTTTAAGTCAAGAGTGAATAGGTTACTTCTAGGCAAGCGTGCTCCATCGTCGGCCACATCATCGCTTACCATCAGGTGAGATGGTGGTCAAACGCGAGCCTATCAATAATAAAAAATAAAATAAAAAAAGATCAAAAAGTTGATAGTAAAAACCTGTAACATTTCAGCATTGGAATAACTTTACCTTAACTGTCCTTAAAAACTTTTAGACACTTTAAATAGACCGTAGATATATTGCGGTCAACGATCCCGTAACATTATCCATAAATTTACTTACTTACGTTTCACGCGACAAAACGCATAAACATTAATTCTATTTACTCCACAAGGCGCCACTAAACAAAACACGCTTGAAAACAATAAAAAAACGCATTATAAAACCACCCTTAACGACTATAGTGAAAACTTTAAATTATTATGTGACTATCGTCCACATAAAACCATTAATGTTCTCATTTACAGTTTGAAAAATAAAGCTAAATTATAACCGCTGAAAAATTGAAACGGAAACTTTCATAAGCGTATTTGTTTATAACTGAAGTAATAATATCGTTTACGATATTTTTTTAATGAGACTAAAATAAAACTTATTTTATGGTACCTTATACGGTATGGTTTGACCCAGATTTGAAGGCAGCGGTGACCGCGATTTAATTACCATAGCTACTACCGGGTTTGTGAAGGGTATAATTTTTTACGTATTTTTAATTATAACGTGAATTATTTGTAATAGAGTTTAATATATAGGTATCAAACTTCTTTCATCTATTCTGTGAGTATCACACTTAAGCTAGAACTACACTGCGCACACGTGTGCCACACACGCCGATCTGGGCGCGTCGGTCTCTATACATTTTATATGGAAACTAGACTTGTAGAGCTACACTTGATCCACGCCACGCGACGCCACGCGATGTCTTTCTACGTACAATTCAGGCGTGTTAAACGTTTGCGTCGGTCTAATGTAGTTCTGGCTATATACTATACAGGCAAAAGTTTGTATGTACAGTCAGGGGTCAAAAGTGCAGTTGCACTCCATCAATGCTAAAGTATCTAATATGTCTTTGTAGAAGAGGGTGAATGGTTCATGCCTTTGATTTGTAGCAAAGAATCGATAGTATTGATTTACCTAGATGTGAACTATGACACTTCTACTACAAAGAAATTTTAGACACTTTAGCAATGGTAGAGTGCAACTGCACTTTTGACCCCTGCCTGTACGTGGGTCGTCTGAAAAGTTTCCGACCTCAATGTGAAGATAGCAGGACTCGTCAATAAAAGCTAGTGTAATATTAGTTGTGCATCTTTTGACTGTTTGTCACCAAGGTTTCAGCCATTTTGGACGCGCAGTTGTTATTTAACAGTCGTTTGAGTGAGTCGATTTGAGACGCCGAAAAAGAAAATCCTTTTTCAATACACTTACTCGAAAACCCCTTCTTAGCCCACCGCTTTTAGGCACGCAATTAACTCTTCCGCACTAGTGCAGAAAAATGCGCGTGCTCGCCCCCGCCGCAATTTTATAACATTTATCGTATCAGGCTGGGCGCGCGTCGACCCCCACGAGGCACGCGTCAACCCCCAAGAGTCGTAAGTGTATTGAAAAACGTCGTTTGATACACATGCAGATTTGTCACTGCAGCCCTCGGCTCTATAACACCCTCGCCTATGGCTCGTGCGAATTCCGCCTCAGACGCAATGACAAACTTTCTGCACTTGTATCAAAATATACTATTTCACCAAGATAACGCGCCCTCTCACACATCAGCAGTTGCCACGGCGAAAATCTACGGATTACGGTTTAAACTGCTTGATCATCTGCCTTACTCACCAGATTTAGCCTCAAGCAACTTCTTTTCATTCCCTCATCGTCATAATTGCGTTTGGAGGACAGAGATTTTCGTCAAATGCGGAGTCAAACTTTGTGAATAAATTATTTTGCAGAGAAAAACACCAATTACTATTTGAACGGGTTAGAGACAGAGTTATCGCTGGGAGAAGTGTGTAGAGTTACAAGGAGATAATGTACAAAAAGAAAAATAAATTGTATGAAAAGTATCTTGTTTCTTTGTTAGGTCAGCAACTTTTCAGACCACCAGCTGTGTATGTTTACTCCTTCACGCTCTAAGGGCTGAACGAATTTAGACAAATGGGTAGACCATGCGACCTATGCGGGAACAGTAGATAAGGTAGGTACTATGGATCCAAGGAGTTTGTTCTTTTGGGATTATTATTTTACTTTCACGCAGGCGGAATAATAAATAATAATATTCCACAACTATCACACAGCGCCGTCTAGTCCCAAGCTAAGCAGAACTTGTGTTATGAGTCCTAAACAACTGATAAACATACTTATATATTTCTAAATACATATGTTACCGGCCAAACTAGATTTTAGGATAAACTAGTTTCGCCTAGGCCAAGCCAGTTCACCCTACACGCATTTCTGGTTTGTTATAAAAAAAGCGTCGCGTCGCTCGCTCTTGGACTAAAACTGGCTTGGCCTAGGCGGAACTAGTTTATCCTAAAATCTGGTTTGGCCGGTAACACATACATATTATAGTTAAATTACACTCAGACACAGAACAAATGATCATGCTCATCACACAAACGTTTGTCCTGGGTGGGAATCGAACCCACGACATCCGGCATAGCAGTCAGGGCCACTAACCACTAGACCAACAGGCCAATCAAAAGTCAAAATTATGCTTTTGCATATCAGTAATTAATTTGTGGATGTAGTTAAAAACGTTACTGAATTTACTTGGCTTTTAAACCTCTCCACAAGTTCTATATACAATGTACCATTTCAATTCCAGTTGTAAACTGAACAGAAACGCAACTACAGCAGGTTGGACAATGAAGGCACTCCGCACTGAATATTGATCCCTAATACTCGTATAATGACTATATAGGTGATATACGTCGACAATTAATTAACTTACTGAATGGCACACAGCAATTGTACTCTCTAATGAACCAGCCAGTCGCAACTCGAATTAATTGTCATACGTGCTAGGAGTGTCAATGAGGCCAGTCTTAGTTGAAATATTCTGATGCGCCTTGCATTCCTTTTCACAACTGTTTTACAGGGAACGCGGGGATAAATTGGCTAATCACTAATAATGTTTGCTTGTGATTGCAGTTGTTGGTGTGCATTCAGGCTAGGTAATAATGTTTACATAACAAAATTAAACCATCGTCATCTTTCTGCCCTTGTCGCGTGTTATTTGGGGTCGGCGCTACACGTTTTTTTCTTCCATTCGGTCCTGTCACCCGTCATACTATCACTAACTTCTTTATCTTTCGTATCACTTTTCACATAATCCATCCATCTTTTCTTTGACCTCCCTCTCCCCCTCTATCTATCCACATGTATACTCATAACTCTTTTAGTAACATGCGTTTCATCCCTCCTCTTTACATGACCATACCACCTTTTAACAACTTTTTTCAACTTTTTAGTCACCGGCGCCACTTTCAAACTTCCTCTAATATACTCATTTGTTACTTTATCTATTGTCGTCACCCCACACATCCATGTCAACGTTCTCATCTCCGCTACATGCAATCTTTTTTCATCAATCTTTTTCACAACTCAACATTCTGATCCATACAGTATGACAGATCAAAATAATAAAGGAAATGAATCAATTGAAAATTAGGTACAGTCATTAATTTGGGGCATACTAAAATACTCCTAAACTTGTAAGCAAATCTAACAAATCATTTATAAATTGAACTCGTATAGATAATGAAGGGCACAGTAAATAACTACGAGAATTCAATCTTTCAACGTAAGGTGGACCTTTACAAATTATATGAGCAAATCTGCTCAATGCAATATTGTGTTTAATTTTACCTTAAATCATTTATTTCATATTAGCTTGTGCCAACGGTTTTGTACTTTTGATAGTAAACAGTAATCTCAATATGAAATACTTCTGGAATAAAAAGTTTTTTTTTTCTTTGTGCAAAATTACATTCAAATCTGTTCAGCCGTTTGAACGTGAAAGACTAATTAACACACACGAACATACAAACTTTTGGGTTTATAATATCAGTGTGATTACTTAAATGTCTCATTATTTAAGAACAGTGCTTCACACTACTTAATTCCATGTCCCAATTTTACAAACAATAAGTAATCTAACAAACGAATAAACGAACTGTTACGGCGGAAACAAACACTGTCATAGTGATGTCCAATGACACGTTCGAGTTGATTAGTTTATGCAGCACTGGACTATCGACTGTTTGGTTTAATTTATTGGAATCAATATAATTGATAATGTAATTGAATGATAGCGTTGCATTTCCAATTGAATTGAACAAGTTTGAAGGGAATGGTAATGGAAATGATAAGGGTGATTTGTAGTGTCGTTTATTTTTTAAATTATGAAAGGGGTTTGGAGTAATTGTGTAGATTGTATGAATTACGGTAATTATTTGAGGGTCAGATAATGGTGGAGTTAATAGACTATTATAAAGGGTGTCTTTTGTTTTTAATAATGTTTATACATAATAATATATGTGAATTAAGTTCTATTAGTCGGTGAACTTAATTCACATATATTTTATAGTTGTATTTTAGTTCCTAGTGAAATTTTTTATAGCCTAGTTTCTGTGTGTCTTGCGACGGTCATAAGCTTATGAAATTCGTATGGAAATCCGTGTATAAACAAAAAAAAAAACATTTTCATTATCCTATAATCAGTCAAATATCGAATCTAACGTCAATAACTTTATGTCAATAATCTTACACATGAATGTAATAAAACTTGCGATTTCTTCTGTTATTGGCGAAGTTATGATTGGTTTCATAGTAATCAGATCTGAGTGTTTAACTCAGCGGAGATTGAGGAAATCTTTCTCATTGATTTTGATTCTCGATATCACGGATGGAGATTGATTCTTTTTGCGGATGGTTCATTTTATGATTTTCCTCTTTTCTGTAAGCATTAATGTCATATAACTTTATATTTTGGTAATATATACATTATGTAGTTACTACTATACTACTTACATATGTATGAGGTGCATATAATCCATCATTCTTTCATGTATCCTTAAAAGAATTGCAGATTTAGAAGCCAAAAATCCTGACCCAAAAAGATTGGCATGGGACGACGAGTACTGACCACTACTACTTTTGCCTTGATTTTTTTATGAGATGGGTAATCATCCAATGACTTCTCTCGCTCTAGGATACTTTCATTGACTAAAACCATATCTGTGACCGTCCTGTGACTCACGACCGTGACTCCTCTCACACCGGCTGGGGTGTGAAGATGTCCGATCCCTCACGGCTGCAGTCGTCTTCTTTTGCTAGCATTATTGCTTCGCAGAAGGAGGCAACCGCATCCCATTCTCTGTCGCTTCGGACTATGGCCAGCAACAAAGCACAGTGTGAGAGGTTGCCGCCACCAATCGTCTTCACGCAAACACAGCGGAGTACGCCTCTACCTTATGCTCTACCATGTCTTCCGGGCAGTACGCACAATGATAACACCCGGGCGTTTCTTCCGCCTGAATCCAGTGAGGATTTGCGTCATACGGAAGGAGAAGATGCCGTGGCTCTGCTCCAGCCACTCCACAAAGAGGGGACTTACCGCCCCGTTTGTGGCGTGCCCAACTTCTTGCCTTGCTAACAGCTCTCTATATATATTTGATACCTTCCAGAAGTACACAAGAAACCTCACGTTGCTTATCAGATACGAATTTACTTGAAGAAGAAAGTAGATCTTGATCAAGAAGACAGTATTTTAAACTCCATGCCAACACGTCATCTAACCTCATTTAACTCTCAAAAATTCCTCTAAAGACAATACCAAGAACACAAAAAGTAAGCTACGAATTAATGTAATCTTATTAAGTGTTACCTGCAAGCGTTCCCATCACAGCGATGATCTGTCTATGTAGATCCCATTGTGAGTTTGTGAGCCAGTTTGAAAGCGCGACCCGAATATTGTCACAATGAACTCCAGTGCCTGAGGGACAAAGAGCTCGGTATAATTAATGACTGAGACCACGAAATGTCGCTGTCTTGCGACGAACTGGATAGAGAGATGAATGGAGAGGGATGTGCAGCATTCTTTTGTGAAGTAGGTTTTGGTCAATGCTAATTGCAGATTGAAAAAGAGTTTCAAAATTTAGTAGGAAGTCAAGTTCTTTAAGTAGTGGTCCTAGACCGCAGAGGGTGACTGAAGCAGCATAGGTGGGTTTTAGTCATTAAAAGTTCTTTACAAAGTTAAAATCATCTTCATTATTTTAGCTGAAACACGTAGATCCAAGGCTGTGACATGGACAGGTCTTCTGCGTCTAGCCTTTAGTAGATTTCCATGATCTTACCCAGGCCATCGGTCTACTTTGTGGGAGGCTTTTCAACGCTGCGGCTTCCAGGACACTGTTGCTAATCCAGGACCTTTTAGCCCTATCGACCATTTGATCTGCAAGTAATATAACCCTGCTCATTGCTGCTTAGCTTTGGCGATTCTTTAAGCTGTTAATGTTATCTTTGGTTCATTGGGCTAAAATAGCATACGATTTTTAATTTTGTTAATTAGGTATTTAATTTTTGAAATTAAAACCTCTTGGATACATATTTTTTTTTGTGTTTTTTAATTGACGATGGTTGAATTTAAATTATTTTTATATAATTTTTTTTCTTTCAACAAAACATAATTAAATGACGTCTCTACAGCTTCATTGTCCTGCGTCATCCCACACCGAGGCTCATATCGTAAGATTAAGATAAAACTAAAACAATAATCCTTTTCATTTCTACAGTCCTTTATTTCAACCACACTGAATGGGCTAGGCAATGTCTTCATATCTGTGGATGACGAAAAAAATCTGTGTGGGATGGACTTTACAACCATCTTTTTATCCTTTGTTGTACTTTGTATCGTCATTAAATCAAATATAAACGCATGTGAGATACAGCTTTAGTCGTTCACCCTCATTAGCTCAGTACCTAACAATAGCATTATTTTTATTGCGGTCAGCATAAGCTAAGGAGTATTTACGATGATCCTCGTATGATTTTATGTTCTTTCTCGTTTATTATTTGATTTACAATGTCAAGACTTTTTAGACTTTTAAAAACGGTTAAAATATATAATTTTGCAGGATGAGCCGGGGTTCAAAAATGAAGTGCATAACACATATTTTAACTTAACGATACATTGTTTCTGAATATATTTCCGATTTATTTGAGCTGGGATATTGCGTGCAGGATTATTTCTGTTGTTCCAGACGATTGCAGTCCTTTGTAACAAGAATTCGAGATACGAGATACATTTATATTTTACAATAATAATAATTAACGATTCATTCCCATTGTGCACTTACACTTACTACTTTTGCATTAACAGAGATATTACATTAAGGTATATTTAAGCCTCGATAATTTCTGCAATCAAATTAATTCAGACAAAGGATGTTGTTACTAGTTGCTTTTGGATTTCTGCAACCCCTACCCCAAAATACTCCAAAAGTCAAATCAAGGACCAAGAACCGCAGACAGCATCGCAAGCAACATCCTTTTAAGTATTCAGAATTGCATGGAAGCCTTTTGATTCGCTATTTACTAGAGTACTCGATGCGGCTTCTTAATAAAGCAAAGGTGTTTAATTGGCTGACAAACTGTTCGCGAAGTAATTACGTCTTGGCTGGCAAGGGTTCAAACAACGCGTCAATCTGGTTGCGTAGGGATGGGATAAGTTTTGTGATATTAACATGACTTGAAAGTTATTTTAAATGACAGTATACAGTAGTGACTAGTATCAGTAGTACTTTCGTAGTTGGAGAGAAATGGTTAAAACACTTATTTTTATGAAATAAGCAATTTGCTGTAGACTCACACCATAAGCCACTGTTGTCTAAGAAAGTACGTAGAGAGAAAATGGAAAACAGACTATGTTGTAGTTTCTTCATAGTCTAGACGAGAGATATTAAGGACAGTATTTCCGCATCAATAGATCATTGTAGCTTACTCTAATTTATTACGAATGAAAATCTACTAAATGTATTCCCAGAAAACGCATAATCAAGGTACTCTGTACTGTGGGAGTTCTCTGAATACAAGAGGCACAGAATCGTTCGATGTGACGACGCTTAAGAAAGGCCTAGTTTTCAAGCAGTGAACATCTTTCCGATGAAATGGTAATGACAAAGATGCATGTAATTTTTTTTATCTTTTTTCATGTTTTATGTAGTGAGATATAAATTTATCGATACCATCTCTACAATCCCTGCTGTCAGGTGAATTTTGCAAACACTTCAAGTGTCAAAGAACGAGTTCGCGCATGGTGCGGTTGCCAGCTATTACACTGCGCGCCGTAAGCAATTGCTTCCCTGCAACGATGAGCCTTTCTGCATCAATTACTTTTTGCATCGGAAACGTTTTAATTTCGTACTCATTTACTAAGGCAACAAAGTTTTGTGGAAATTTAGGATGCCCTAATTTCTCAGCATTTGGTGCAAAGACCACAATTTTGATTGAGACATTAAGAATTGTGGTTAAAGAGCTGAACAAAGTTATGCTTTGATGTTGCAGGTGGAAATTATGCAGCAGTCAATCAAGAAACATGATTCAGACATGCCATCAACGGCAGTGTAAAAAGCACATCATATTGCGGTAACCAACATGCTAAACTGCTCAAAAACTAAGATTCTGTACAGACCTACAAAATATATTGTTGCTGATAATGATGAATGAATGAAGAGGTTATCAGTATTGGTCAAGTTTAAAAACAAAACCTTCCTTCTAGTTATTACAGATTTAGACTGGACTGTTGGTCTAGTGGTTAGTGACCCTGACTGCTATTCCGGAGGTCGTGGGTTCGATTTCCACCCAAGACTACTGTTTGTATGATGAGCACGATCATTTGTTGATTTTTTGCATGATTTTTCAGTTGTCTAGTACTCATAGCACAAGCTCTGCTTAGTTTGGGACTAGATGGCGTTGTGTGATAGTTGTGGAATATTATTATTATTACAGGAAACAGATGTAAATGTCGCCAATTTTTGCCGTCATAAAAAGAAGATTGGCCGTCTTATTACCAACGTCTCGTCTTACCCCCGGCTGTTTTACGGGGCACTTGTCAACACATATTGGTAGCATAAGGGTACACATAACAACAGCATTGGAGCATGATATGAGAATAACGGTGTAGGACGGGTCATGTACAAGCATTAACAGCACGAATTAACTATTTCATTAAAGTTGCACGTTTAACTAACGTGGGTTAAGGCAGCCATGTATAAGGGGTGTTTCGTACGATAATTATAAAGCAGGATCAAATTTTGGTCGAGTTTCCTATGTTTATATGCTGATTTTGGAACTCGGTAATTATAGGATGTTGTCAACCTTCTACGTAATTGTTATAAGTTAGGCCTGATAGTAAGTTGGGTAGTATTAGGGCAATGAACTCACAAACTTTTGTTGTAATCTACGGGTACATGACACGTTACTGTACGAAATATTATATAGAAATGTCACTTTTATTTTATTGATATTAACTTTTTTTAATTTTGGTAAAAAAAATATAATTACAATCTACTCCTTAAATAAATAATTATATAAGCAATTAACTAACTATACTGGGTTTTATATACATAAAATAAAAACATCTGCCTAAATAACTTAAAAATATGGCGGCAAGAAATTGAGTGTGCCCAAAAAGTATTCCATTGGAATTTATTTTGTGCTCATCTAGGTAGCCTGTTGGAGTCGATTGTAAGGCATGCAAATTTAAAAAAAATATATAGGTATATAATCAGTCCAATACAAAAAAAAATGTCAAAAGAAATACGATTATGACTTTACCAATGAAAAAAATTGACTATCGACTTTTTCTACTTGAATTTGTAATTCGAACCCACAATCAATTTCGGTTGCGATTCCAATGGATGTGATAATAAAAGACTGATTCGATATTCAACTGTCAAAATAAAACCAACCTCTTTGTTCATTTTTTTTTGTAACTTTTTAATACACCTGGTGGCCAATGGTAGCTGTTTTATACACCTGCATCACCGGATGGAGCATTACCTTGTACCTCTTTTTCACGCTTTTTTGGATCTATGGATGAACTTTGGTGGTCTAGACAAAAAAGGAAATGAGAGGACACGGCAAGTTAATTAAGAAAGGGTTGATCTTGCAAGGAGGTTTTTAAATGCGTGGTAAATAAAATTTGTTATCAAAAGAATGATTTCTTATTTTACAAATAAAAAAAAATAAGCTTCATAGTCGCTAGTAGACAGGAATTACATTTCCTATATAAGTAACATAAATTCTGTCCGAAAAAGAAGTCTTTGTAATTTTGAAATTACCTACTGCGCAATATGTTTATTTCAAGGTATTTGTAAACCTGACCTTTCAAAAGGTATCTTATTTTTTGTGACCCCTCAATCTAATCCGGCTACGTGGGGGATCGTTACCGAATGGCCTGGCTCGTCAAAAGGTGACAAGGTCAACCTTCTAATTTGAGTTTCAGAATCAAAACCGGCTGGAAAAACTCAAGGTAGGTGTGTGAATACCGTCAATTTAAAAAGGGATAAGCCACATTCTAAATTATTCGGATTTATTTCACCTTTTTCTCGGATTAGGGACGAATTATTATTTAATATTAAAAAGAGATTCGTACAAAGCTGTGAAGTTGGTGAAACCCTGCATGGTACGGATTTAGTTAAAGGGTACACCGTTTATCAAATAACAATACTAGCTTTTGTTCATGGCTTTGTCTAAAAAATTTAAGCTCCAACTGTTACTATTTGTATGGTGTACAATAAAGAATATATCTATCTATTTGTCTAAATCTGACCATGAGTTTCTACTTATGTATTTTTGACATACTCGTATGTTAAATTTACATGTTATGTCATATTTTAGAGTCAGACAAGACAGACAGACTATGACATTCATAATATTTTAATTATCCTGAATAAAAATCCACAGTATTGACCCGAATGGTGCATATACATTTACATTGCTCGCCTAGCCCTTTATTTTTGGTGTCAGACTTTTATTGACTATATCCCACCAGTGTTTTTTTCAGTTTCTATATGCACTCTAAGAGTCGCGGTAATACTTTCAAACAATCCCACAAGCTCACCTAACCCTAAGGTGTCGGATACGCATCTGCTTTTACAGATTACACCTGTACCAAATCCCTTAATTAATTATGAACGAACCTGCGACACATGATAACGGAAATGGTGGTTAGTTCCCATAAGATTTTATTACAACCGTAAAAAGGATTTAATTATATTTTAAGGGTTCGAGCAGGGGTATAATAGGTTAATGTAAATTTACTTTTATGATGTTGTGTTAATAGTGCTGAACTGGGCTTGGTTCCGCAGGGTGCGTTTTATGTATAGATAGAGGGAGAGGAATTGCTTTGATAAAAGTTTAGGGCGATTTAATAGAGGTGGGCAGTTTTTATCTACCCTTAACTGAGATAGTAGCTGGCGTCAATGCTGTTTCAGTTGAGTAACGTCCGTCCAGAGATCAAATGTGATATTATCTTCACTCAAATTAAAGTTGAAGCGCTAGAAGTAGTAAAATTAAAAAATGAGATAATTTATTAACGATATCGTGGACAAAAGCAGGTGAATATCACGAATCACTGCATGCATGTGACCAAGGAACGTTTCAAAAAATAAAATAGGAAATCAAATAGGTACGAGTACATACGAATGACGGAACGAAAAACATTTTACTAGGTCCGAGGCCTGATTAATGGACTATCCAGAACAAATGCTCCAAATCTGCACGTTATTGAATCTAGGACGAATATTTTCGATTTTTTCACTTTTCGACCATCAATTCCAAGCTCCGCAATTTTTAGGAATATTTTTTACGAATCTTCTTCTTTATGGGCCAAAGTTATATGCGCTGTAATTTTTACTTTACGATGATTTAAGGAACGCAGTTTATAGACTTAGTATTCCCGAAAACCATTTCGGTGAATTTATTCGAGGATTACGTTAGTTTGGTAGTTATTTTATGAGATTTGGTTTACCTTTGCAAAGCTTCAGAGTAAATAAAGCTTAGAAATATAAATATCGCTTTCCAAGGTACAAAATCTTTTTAAATTATCCTCTTTGTCACTAACAGACGGAACTGATTAAAGAGGTACTAATATCTGATCCCAAAGTCAAAGAAACTCACAATCAAATAATTTAAATAACAAGGATCTTAAGAGTGTAGTGGCTATATTACTTTTTACATCTATAACTCATACTTTGTCCGCCCAGTCTATAGCGACCAATTCTGTCTATGTAATTTATCCATCACGTAAATGGAAACATTGGTAGCAGTTATTTTGTTCTTGAACATTTGAATTCAAAAATCCTTTTGCAACATTAACCTCTACCTCTTCAAATGAAGTGACAATACTATATATCGCAAAAAAATCCCGTGTAGCATCGTAAACTATTGTCTTTATCCCTGGTGAAAGGTTTCCATAAACACCAATAAAGTCAGCTATCGGATGCGTGGTGCTAACAAGCCAATATGGTTGAGATTAGTGGACGGACCGCGCTAAGGACTGTGTCACATGATCAGTTGTTTGTACGCGTTGGTGGACAAATTGAGCGAAACACAGAAGGCTAGGATTGGTATATAGATCATCATCAAGTAGCGTTTCAACTTTAAAAACTATAGCAGTATACTTTTCGTATATAACTGTCTGTCCGTCTGTCGTCCTGTCTGACTGGCTTGTTGGTCTAGTGGTTATTGGCCCTAACTGCAATGTTGGAGGTCGTGGATTCGATTCCCACCCAAAACAAATGTTTGTGTGATGAGCACAATCATTTTTTTGTTCTGTGTCTGGATGTGATTTATCTAGAATATGTACGTATTTAGAAACATCTAAGTATGCTTATCAGTTATCTGATACTCATACCACAAGTTCTGCTTAGTAAAAGATAGTCAGACAAATGTTTGAAGAATACACTACTATAAACAGTTTTAATAAACTTGTGAATATTTTACCTTGTTTGTGCTTCAGCCTTTACAGGTCGGTCATAATGAGGTGCGACGTTGGACGGTGGCAATGTGACATATATCACGGTAATGTGACTTACTGTTATGATCTCAACGGGTCATAAAGGCATGTTTGTTACTTGTTTTGCGCCGTTTATATATTTTATGTTAGCTTTAAGTCTCGTAAAGCAGCTTGATGGTATAATCGGAATTTAGTTCGTTTTTTATCGATAGTTGTGACTATTTTGTTTTTAGAGTTGTGAAGTATTTTAGATGCAATATTGTTGTCAGCTGTGCATTGCATATTCAGTAATGTTAACTTTTATTTAGATTAATGCGTGTTGTGGAATTTATGAATATAAATTATAATACAAATCTAGTCTTTGACAATTGCTCAATTTATATTCTGCATAAAAATCGAACCCAGCCGATAAATTGCTAATGTTCTGCATTTTTTTTTTTGGTTTAAGAATTTATGTAATGCGAACGGGTATATTGGCTACATTGACAAAATCAAACGCTTAAATCGAATTTAAACTTTAACCCAACAGTCGAAGTAGCAATATCCTTTACAAACAACCCGGGTCCTATCGTAATAAATACCAACCAAATAAACACTGTCCTAAACAAACACAAAATTAAATTCTCAGCAATCGATGAGTGATATAAATGACAAAGCGAATTGATACGCGATGAAGTTTATAAAACGTTGGAACGTTTCCTGTATATAGCAGATGTAGGAGATGTCAATAATAAGAGCAAACTTCCGAAAGAGTTGGGAAGTAATATTGTGCTCCCGCGAGTACTGAGTCAATAATAAACAAAGGGGGCGTCTGATACACTTGTAAACTAATAACCCCACCCTAGACGTTCGTGACTGTATATTAATAAACAATAGGTCGTGACAAATATGCTACTGCTGGAAACAATCTGATATTGTGACGGAGGGTGATTTAATTGAATTTTTTGGTGCCCGTAATGTATTTTGGAATTCAGTAACAGCGATGGTCACAATAGACAGTAAGATGATAGGCCTGGCAGGAAAACAAACAACTGAATAAGAAACTGATTCTAATAAAGTGAGAGAAAGTAAGAAAATTACATAGATGATATGGTAAATAATAAGAATAATAATTCTACCATTTAAATAAAATTGAATGACTTTACTTTATTTTCAATCAATTGTGAATAAGGCATTTTTTTATTTAACAAGAAGAACTTACACTGTAAAGTAACACAAGCTGGCAATACGCTAAAAATACTTCAGCATGTAAAAAAACAGACTGTCTTGTTGACTGTCTACAAAAGTATAACCGTTATTAAATAGTTCATTTCTTTGCAGCCAACTCCAGCTTGCATCAAATAACCTACCAATACTTTGTTTTATTTAAGCCCCATGGGCATTATCCTTGTCGTTTAAATTAAATTTCGATGATTGAAATGCTATTGCTTCTTTATTTGATTCCCTATTTGGAAAGATTTTTATTGAAATCTTTTTAACGTCTTGATTATTTTCAATGTTTTGTCTTCGATACCTTTGTCAGTGTTATGTGGTATTAAAGGTGTGCGATGTTTTACTTTGTCATACAATTTATAGAAATGTCGGCTAATCAGTAATCCTGATATACGTAGATTATAATTTTAATAATAATTTGTAATTTATTATTATACCAAAAAATATATTTTACACAATTTGTCTACGAGCTAACTAAAATTGCTCTTAGTTATGATATTATTACATTATAATAAAATTGTGCCTAATTTAACATGTGCTACCGAACTAGGCTTGAAGCCTGTATTTCGACACGCATACAGATTATGTATATATTGGTTTTTAGTAATAAGTTTAACATACTGTTTTCAGTATGTTGACAAATAGAGAATAAAAATATGGAATCAGAAACATTCAAGTAACTAATCCTATAAATTATATGAAATTGTTGGCAATATAATTGAATTAAGATTAACTTTGAAGTCAACTTACTAATAGATTCTGAATTTTTTTTAGTTAGTATGAATTTCAAGGTTGTTGTTACTTGAATTCATTGGAATTGTTTTGAGCTAGGTTAAATTTTGCTCTAAGCATAGATTCAAGTATAGTAGCTTTTAATGTTATATGTGTCCTTATTTGTCCTTATAATGTGAAATAAAATACTTTGAATTTTGAAAGAAACACAAAGCTTCGAAATGACATGGAAAAACGTATATTTGGAATGGATATTATCTCCAAATTCAACCAGTCAAAATAAACCCAATTCATAACATTTAGCACTCGTTTACGGATGATTTTTCAATCCACAATGAAGAAAAAAAAATTGTACAATAAATTGCAGTGCTATCAGATTTACTTACCAAATATCGGTAACTTTTTATAAAGCAATCTGCTGCATAACTTTTTAAAGGAAGACGCATTTTTTTTCCAAAATTTCTTGCGTTGAAAAACAAACAATGGCGGCGACGCTATAGGTGCGGCTGAATGAGCTAATTATTTACAATCCGACACGCAACCAGCACTTTGTTCCAAAAAACTGTTACGTGAAATCTCATTTCCTAAGTTTGCTTTGTCCTGACTAAAAAAAAAACAAAAGGGTTCCCCTGTGTGTTCTTTAGACTGATTGATAAACTATGCTTACTCAGTCGTTACATGCTTTTTTATTTAAACTCAAAGTGTCAATGGCCTGCTCTGTACGATCGAATATTCGAAATAATTATTTTTAAATCGATACGGCCGCACAAAGCAGTTTAAGCATTCGATAATGATATAAAAGAAATAATTTTAAAAAGCGCGCGTAGTGTTGTACCCCGGTCGATGCGTTCTGTCGCGTGATCGGCTCGCGTGTCTCATGCCAGCCTCAAATTAAAACCCAACCGATAAGACACCATGCACCTCACGACTGTCGCACGACGCGTCTCTTTTAATTACGCACCCCACACAAAACTTATCTACCCCTTTGAGAATTTACATTTTAAACGCTATTACTCGGACAATTTGTTTCGAAAACATTTTCTAAAAATGTTTGGAGTCTCTAATTAGAGATGTTAATATTATATCCAAATTATATGTTTAGTAAAATGTAGAGCAGTCAGGAGTGTCGGGAGTGACTTGTGTTTTGATCATTCGTTTGCGGCTTTGTGGATGGTCTCGGCAGATTCTGTTCATTAAAATGCTGGTGAATATTTCCTGAGCAAACAACATCCGACAGAATAAAATTAATGGTATCGATTAGCTGGCGTCGTTGCTGAGATCGCGTGCGAGTGATGCGAACGGCGACACCTTCTGGGAGCTGTCTGTGTCAATTTTAATTGGGCCAGTTGTTTTGCTCTTGTTGCGATGCAAAACGTGATTGCCCCGCCTTATTTATGTGGGGTCACGGAATTTAATAAAATAGTTTTTGTGTACTTATATTTTGTGGAGAATTTTTGTGGGAAAGTATTTAATCAATATTATTTACGGTACCCCTATGGTATTGGTTTGAGATCCAGTCATGGGTGCAAATATTCGATCGGCTTTGATGGAACTAATAACGCACATTTTGGTGAACAATATTTTGTTGTTCAAATATTTCTAACATTAAGCTTGCTTTTAATATTTTTAACATTATGTTTTAATTAATGGAATTTTCCGCCAATGGTAAAATTCCATTAATTAAAACTTATTAATGAGACATCAGGTTTATCGAATCAGCTTACTTTTCTAAAACAAGACCTAACTCTTCAAACTAATGCCTAATAACTAATTAATGGACACTAACGTTGTCTGTCTTAATTTAGGTTTAGCAAACTGAATTATTGATGCGAAACAGTACCCTAATAAGTCTGACGAGCGATAGGCCACGAATATAATATTGAATTTGGATGTAATATAGTTTACTTTCTTCATTAATTTTTTTACATGACCTGACCTTTAGAAAAAGCGTCTCAAGGACGTCCATAAATAATAAAAAAGAAAACTTTTATTATCAGTAATCTTTCTACTTTCATAGAATTATTGAAATGTGTTCACGTCCAATTTGGCTTTGTAAGTTTTGCAATTCAAAATATTGAATACTTGTTATTAGTGCTCCATTGTCGATATTTGTGTTCGGCATAAATTAGCAAGTCAAAAAGTGTGATTATTTATGCTTGGCCATTATCAAGGCGTACATAAAAAGTGGAGGGATTATACCCGAAGGGCGAATAAAACTTTCGCTTTTATAACTTTCGTTTGAAATGCTCGATTCTGAGTGTAATTCGAATCACTTTACATAAAGCGATAATGTTAGGGTTTTGTGACATCTATATTTTTTCATTATTTTATTTCTCCTGATTTAAAAATGTGCTTAACTTCAATAAGGTAATTTAAGTAGCAAAGTCTAACTATTCTTGGTAGATGTCAACCATCTTCTATTTCTTCTGTTTTGTTTTTCATTTTTTATTTTAGTTTATTTATTGACTGTGGACACACATCACAGTGGACTCTAGTAAAATACCAGAGTTAAACTATTTATTGTTTTAAATATCGCAGCATATGCTGAATTAGGTTTTTTTTTGTCCTTGTATAGATTTTTATGTATTTTTAGTTTTAATAAAATTTGAGAGGCATACATAAATATATTTTTTCTTATTTCTATTCCTAATAAACCAATTGTCGAAGCCACATAATTAAATTCAATAAAACCCCTAATAAAAGAAAAACTCAAAATCTCGGATTACCAAAGTACCAGAAGACCATACCATTGCAAGAGATGTTGGTCCTATTATACTTCCACCTTATTCCACGCGACACACACAGGTAATACAAAAACATTACATTTTAAATAAAGCGGCACGATGATCTAATTTCATGGCGCATGGTCCATTCAACGCTCGATTACGGAGAGGCAAATTGGACCATCTATTGCCACGGCTCAGGACCGAGTCTCCTATTGTCTAAATGAGTATGTTATCCTAGTACTCGCAATGTTCGTTGGAGTTTAGTTTTATTAGGATTATTTTGATTACCTATTGTTATTGGATTATGTTGGATGTTTAATATGGGAGAATTAATTGATAACGATGATTATTATAAACACAAAATAGATTAATTAATTTATAATACTATGATCCTGAACTACTGTTTATCTACTTACTATCTTTAGTGTTTTGTAGTATCTACTTAGTGTTGCTGAGCTGTAGCTAAGTTTGCGAGTATCTTCTTCTACGCTCTAGGTGGAGCTAGAGGGAGTGTGTAATGTGTGTTCAAACTAAGGTGCGTTTGAATCAGTAATAGTTGTTTCTTTAGTTACCCTTTGCATTTCAGGGCCACGGTAACTCTTTCGAACAATCCCGTAGCCCTAATTATTATTCCTGTTATTCTTTTGTACATAAATGTTTTCTGTTTGTTTGTATATGTTGTGTTGAATGAAAGAGAAATATCAATTGTAGCTGCTTTAATTATGTTTTCCATTATTATTCCCATCCCACCTTCAATAACATTTCTGGTAATTCACTACAAATCAGCTTTTCGCTTCCACCATATTGAGTTGTATTTTCACCAGTGGATAGAATGTAACAGACAGTAATTTATTTGAAATTAAATCTTTTAGCATTTTCATTATCAAAAGATCCATTCTGCTAGACACGTCGAAAATGAAAACTATCTAATAACCGTTTCAAAAAGGAATTCCATACGTGCTATGATCATAATATCTATCGTCCTAATCTGAAATACGATCGTGTTAAAATTAAATGAGTTTTTAGCGACAAAAGACTGTGGAAGCCATCGATTCATTCTAATTTCAGCTGTTGGCTCAATGCAACATTCATTTCAGTAAGTGGCGTTCGAATCTAGCTCAAAGCCACTCAGGGGATTCATACAATCGACTTTATCGACTTTCATAGTTGTAAATTTTAGTTTTCTTTCACCTCCAGCAGAATGTCTCTGCGGTTGCTATAAAATTCTTCAACATTGAATTCTACATTCTTTTATTTTCATCGTTGAACGTTCTTCAATTTTTATTTTTTTACCTCTGTGTTCTGGGGACATTAAGTGAATGGTTATTCTTTTTATTCTAACTTTATAGACGATAGGTAAACTTAGATAAAGCTGACCTAAATGCTACCAATATGTGAGCGAACAAAAGATGTCGACATGCTTTTTTCATCAAAATAACTGTGAGATGAATATCAAATTCTCACGTAAGCAGTTTTTAAATTGCTCATGTTTTTTCCACGCAAATTTTTTTATTTAGCTATATGTTATTTTCAGAATTTGGCAGTGTTTGTCAGAACGGAAAAATGTCATAGTTTGCTAAGAGCTTATTGATTTTAGACACAGCCATATTCAGTTTTTTCTACTGATAAATACAGTATAATAAAGATATATTGTTTTTATAATTAAAAGTATATTATATCAACTCTCGGTTCGTGGGGTCCGAGTGCTCACAAGTTGTATAAAGATCTGTCAAAACGTCTAGTTGACACTTCGCGTGACCCAAGGGCTGGCTTTAACTCGAACAGAGGATAAGCATTGCCATACAGCGTGGCAATGCCGCCAGTCTTTTGGGCACATTACTAGTCGACAGCGATGTGGAAGAGTTTTTTGACGCCATATAATAGTTTTAGTTAGTTGTAATTAGTGTAGGGTTTTTATTATTATTTATTTTATTTTATTAAAATTATAGTTAGTATTTTTAAATGTAAATAAAAATTTTAATAGCCAAATAAATTTTTTTTATTAATTATAATAAAATTTTCTATAGCGTTTAATGCACCTACCACTTTGTCTTTGCATCACCCAAGGTTTGTAATTGTATGTGCTTACAGAAAAGGAATAAATAAAAATAATACCTTTACTTCTTAAATTGCAAAAAATAAACGAATACAAGGTCAAAAGATAATTCAAACACTGGCTACAGACTTAACAGCATATTATTCTAATAATTTTTTTGAAGTGAGAGCGAGAATCAAACTTTTACTGACTAAGACCCACAAGTGTTCTTCCAGTTTCTCTTTGCGTTCCAGAGACACGGTAACTCTGATGGGTAGCTCACCATCCGGTCCGGCCATCCGGTAACCGTCCGGACCGAGCCCAAGTCGTCGACGGCGCGTAGTGTTCCACGCGCACCTCAAGGAGATGTCAGCAAAACCGTAGGGGCCCAGCAGGGTCGAAGCCTACTGGGGCCATCGGTTAACTTTTGAAAAGAAAACCCGTGGTTCTCGATCACAAAAGACAATGAAGAAACATAGGTGTGGTTTTAGCCAATAAAAGTCTGACACGTTCTTTCGCTTCGCCCTAGAGTGGGAGAAGTCATTAGTTAATTTCCCAAAAAAATGAGCCGCGGTAACTCTTACAAACAATCCTATAGCTCTAGCAAACATTCTAACAAAACTATAAATTTAAACACTTCACAAACAAAATAAACGCCTGAATAATTTATAATAGCTATAAAATTCTATATCACATAATATGGCGATGAACACATACGCTGCCATTGATAATATTATTTAGTAGTAATAAGAGCATGACATGCAATAGAATTTGTTTACAAAATACTTTCTAAACGAGTTCTCCAATGTTTATGATGGTTTATTGAAGCTGCAACTTGAATCTTGCTTCGTTATTGAGGAGCTTATACATTTGTATCAAAAGAGAAAAATAAAATGCATGTTTTTTTAAATGTTATTTCAGTTGTGATGTTTTGTTTCAGTGCATGGTCATCAGCTGTTTGCCAAATGTGGTAAGCTTTTGATTTCTAAGGCTTATTACAGTGTCATTGAATATATAGAAGGAAATATTATGATTAAATAGTGGATTATTTTGACATTGTACTTATTTAATATTGTGACATTCATATTTATGTGCTGTAGAAATTAATAATTTTATTGAAATTGTTTGTATGTTATTATTAAGTAACATCGTCAAAAGTTGTTAATTTAGAGCTTAATATTACCTAAGTCTACAAATGAATAAACTAATCGTAATCTGGTAATTGTGAGGAAATTTGCTAATTAACGTTAATGCCGTTTCTATCTAGGTACACAGTATAGTAACGATAAATATTACTGTGTAAAGGCTTCACCCAAATTCTTCCAGGTATTCTTTTCTGAAATGAAGATACCAGGGTTACAGACATAGCCCGAAGAATCGCCAAACTTAAGTGGCAGTGGGCAGGGCACATTGCTCGCAGAACAGATGATCGATGGGGACGAAAGGTTCTGGAATGGCGACCATGTACCGGAAGACGCAGCGTTGGAAGGCCTCCCACAAGGTGGACCGATGACCTGGTGAGGGTCGCGGGAATCCGATGGATGCGAGACGCACAGGACCTGTCATTGTGGCGACATTTGGGGGAGGCCTATGTCCAACAGTGAACGTCTTTCGGCTGAAATGATGATGATGATTCTTTTCTCAAATTACCTCGAACTAGCCCTTCCTGTAGACATTCAGGTCGTCTCTTCCTCAACCTCTTCCTAGGATGGCCTCGCCGGCGTCGTCCATCCTTAAGCACTTACTTAGTGGAGACTCTTGCACAGTGGTCAATAAACATGCGGCTGACGTGACTCTCCCGACAAACCCCAATTCGAAACTTTTGCGACTCAGTGAGCGAGCACCGTAAGTTAAAATTAACGTTTTGAAAATATTACTCACTTACTTACTGACAATTTTGTAGAAATTATTTAGTAAAGTTAGGTTAGGACCCAGGTAAAATAAAATTTTGTTCCAATGCGTCGGCCTTACCTACCCCTTGATAATTTGCACCCCTGCATGTGCGTGGAATGATAAACAACTGACGCTCCAGTATTTTAAGTTCCCACGAAAGTAAACTGCAAATTCATCCTATAATTGGAACAATATTATTTTTGTTATCCAGCTGATAAGGGAAATAAGTAGGTCGGTAGTTTGATATAAATCTTCGAAAAAAAAAAAAACATTTCTCTACACTAGTACCTAATTACTGTTTGTTACCTATCATAAGTTCGAAAAATATTTGACCGAATTTCATTTCACCTAAAACTTTTCAATTGTTTTTTTTTTTTTATTATTTCATCGAAGTCGCGTCTGGCACTGTATCAGTTGACCTAATATTAAATCCATTTTTTTCGTTACTCCAACGTTCATTTGGTCGAAAAACATTTCACCGATGTTACACTTAGCCGAAATAACATTTGTTCGAAGTATTAAGTTTCCGAACATTCATTATAACACTGTTTTAATTACCATATTTCCATTTCACCATACGCTTAGAAATGTAATTATTACACTAGCATGATCGAGGCAACAGAAGCTAATATCAGATTAGTTTAACCTAATATTTTGTTTAATTAATTAATAGTTTTCGGTAAAATTAAATTCGAACAAAAAAAATCGGAAAAGTGATCGGTTCCCCCTTATTACTCCTATACCATAGGTGCATTCACAAACATGTAAACTCACAAACAAAAGACAAACAGATTCCGAACCACTACCTGTGGTTTATGAAACTTTTGTCCCATGCGAGAATCGAATCCCCGACCCGCAGCGGGGCAGTCACTCGCTCAACTATTGCGCCAACCATGCAAACGTATGTACGTTTTTCTAACAGATCTTGCAAATATTATGAAACTATTTTAATGTAGAAATACCTAGAGTTCGAAATAAATAATTGCCAATAATTTTGTAAATAACATAAACGCAAATAAAATTAATATAAAATTTAGAGAGCTCTTCTGGCTCTTAAGCGTTCATTTCAGTAAAAAAAAATGTAAAAATTGGTGGAATAGTAACTTTGCGTGGGTGTTGCACTAGGCAAACGAAAGCAATATCATTAAAAGTTAAGTTACAAAAATAAAAATAAGTTTTGGAATATTGAGTTAAAATTAAAAGGTCAAAAGAATAATATACTTTTAAAATAAAGTTAATTCGAGCCAATTATAATTCCAAGTCCATCCGAAGATATCACAGATAAAAATAACCCGCCTTAAAAAAAATCTGATGATTCATGATCTGGCAATGTCTAAGGACCTTATTTAAATAATATAAATAATTGATTTTTATAACAATATACCGTTTATTAGTGAACAAAGCTGGTGTCATGCCACAGATCCAACAAAATATGAAGCTATTATCAAGAACACTGGTCTGTAAAAAAAAAAAAAGATTTTATTACTGTAATGAATTGAGAAATAACTTATACTAGGTATAGATATATAAGAGTAGATACAAATTTTACTTTCTTTTACACAAAACATTTAGTTATAAAAACTAACGTGTAAGTCCCTTAAACCCGTAATTACGAACACGCATTTAAAGCTAATAAAGTTATATGGTTGTAAACAAACCTTCAGCGGAAGAGTCCTTTAAAAGTGTTCATAATTATAACATTCCATCTGGACTCCTTCTAATTGGATGGTTTCAAATCGATCGTAAAAGTTGTTGTACGTTCACATAGTAAACAAATTAAAAAAGTTTTAAGTAACTGTTTAAAATAACTTTTGTGAGGTAACCATTATGATTTCTATATTAATTTGTTGTTCATAGGACCGCATAGTGAGTTTCACGATGATATGGTGATTTTGGGAAAAATAAATTCAAGTGTCATATTACCTTCAACAAAATTCGATATTTTTTTTTTTTTTGGTGGGAAAATCATCTAATGACTAATTCCGTCCTTGGGCGGAGCGGGAGATAGTGTCAGACTCTTACTGACTAAAAACCCTCTCCTGTTCCTTCGTTGCCTTCGTCCCAGGGCCCCGGGTTTCGTTTTCACACTACCCATGGGTAGTGTGAAAACGAAATGGGTCATGACCCCAGTAGGCTATTCGACCGGCGGCGGTTGGGGCGTGAGGACCGTTAAATTCGTTATTGCACTTTTGTGGTGGGAAATCATTCAATGACTTCTCCCGCTCTAGAGTGGAGAGAGAGGTCGTGTCAGACTTTTACTTACTGAAACCATACCTGTGTCCTACAGTTGCCCTTAGCGTTTCAGGACCACGGCTTCCTTTCAGAAATTTCTCGTGACCCCAGCAGGCATCGGCCCTACTGAGCCTCTATGATTTTGCTAACATCTCTATGAGGAACACACGCCGTCGTCGACTAGGCCTCGGTCTTTATCGGAAATCCGGACGGCGAACTAACCATTGCTCGTGGCCAGCAAGCCCGATGTCATCACAAGATAGAGTTAAAGTGCTGCAAGACTAAGTTGAGGATTGAAACCAATGTATGAAAATTTAATATTACTGTTGAAGCAGTTATGTATGTCAAACATTCTAAATTATTTATATTTCATAGCCTCAACACCAATGTTGTAGTCACAAGCATGACTACTGGGCGTGGGGTCCTAGGTTCGATTCTCAGGTCGGGCAAAAAGTACTTAGGGCTTTTCCCATTAGAAATTACTCTGAGGAATGTGGGAGCTGGTGGTTTTTTTTTTTTTTTCGGTGGGAAAATCATCTTATGACATCCCCCGCCCTTGGGCGGGGCGGGAGATAGTGTCAGACTTTTACTGACTAAAAACCCACTCCTGTTCCTTCGTTGCCTTTCGTACCAGGGCCGAGTCTTCCTTTCAGAATCAGACCCTTGCCCCCAGCAGGCTTCGACCCTGCTAGGCCCCTACAGTTGCTGACATCTCCTTGAGGTGCGCGTGGAACAGCACGCGCCGTCGACGACTTGGGCTCGGTCCGGACGGTTACCGGACGGTCGGACGGCGAGCCACCCATTGCTCGCCGTCCGCAAGCCTGCGCCTACGATGGCCGGAAATCGGAATCGGAATCCCGGCGGCGATTGGGGCGTGAGGACCGTTGCCTCACGCGATCGGCCGCCTCCTTTGCTAGCATTACTGCTTCGCAGAAGGAGGCGACCGCCTGCCACTCCTCCTGGCTCCGGACCATGGCCTGTACCAAGGCCCGGCGCGAGAGATCGCCGCCACCGATCGCCCCCACGAGGACACGGCGTTGCTCTGCCCAAGCGGGATACACCTCCACCGTGTGCTCTACCGTGTCCTCCGGGTGGTCCACACAATGGTGACACCCGGGCGTTTCTTCCGCACGAATCCGGTGCAGGAACCTCCCGAACTTACCATGTCCGGTGAGGACCTGCGTCATGCGGAAGGTAAGGACGCCGTGTTGCCTTTCCAGCCACTCCTCAAAGAGGGGACTTACCGCCATATTATTATGGGGGAGCTGGTGGTGTGATATTGTCGTGCAAGCGCATAAAGTCAATGGTCATATGCTTGATCTCACACTGATCATGACAAATTTCCATCCTATCAGACTATGAGAGTATAGTATACCTGTATTAACGCACATGCTATGAGCGCTACTATATCTCTTGCGTACCTGGTTAATCACAGTTGAGATTGGCCGCCATCAAAATTCGGTAGGGAGGTAATCCTCCCGATCGCTTGTAGCTATCAGGAAACACAGACTCCGGCAGGGAATTACACTCCTTAGTTGAACGCACAATAAAAGTGTTTCCAAAACGTTTTGCATTTACGGGTGGGATGTCCACTATGTATACCGTTGGCGCCGTACGTCTAATGGTCGCATGATGAAAGGGGCTTGAGAGAATTAAATTGTGCAATTCCTCCTCAATAACTCCCCGAAGTATAAACGATAGGAAACCAACAGACAGCAACTCGGCATTGATGCTCAAGACTTCTTCTTAGCGTGTCGATGGAAAAACTAGTTAAATTCCTTACCTGGCCCAGTATTCGGCCAAAACTTATTGAAAGAAACATGAACATTATAAAACGTCTATGGTCCGAACTAAGCATTTCACCTCGTTGTTTATACCGCATTCATCGAAGGACTGGAACAATTTGCCTGCTGCGGTCTTCCTGTCCGATTATAATTTAGGTGTCTTCAAGACTAGAGTGAAATAGGCTAAACTAGTGCATCTAACTATCAACGATTGCATCACTGATTACCATCAGGTGGGATTGCAGTCAAGCACTGGGTATTTAAAAGCTGATGAAATTGAAATTCTTCCCTTTTAACCCTACAAGCACCACGTTACGATAATTTTAACACTTTGTGCTTAAATAACTCTTCACGTACCGACAATTTGTTTCACGAAGTACGCTTAAGTGTATTTTCATGTATTTCGAGCGTATCCAATGAAGTGGAAATACAAAATATAGTTGTATCGTTCATTGAACAAAAAATGGCTGAACAAATAGAATAGCCATAACATAAGCGTTTAAAATGGATCGCAAACGAATAAAGGTAAAAATAATGCAATAAAAACTGATATTGATTGTAAATATATTTGTTTTTGAGACTGGCTGTTGTTATTTCAACAATTCAACAGCGTGAAAAGGTTATGTCGAGTTATTTCACGCCATTTCCAGGAATCACTCTCAATTTAGTCCGACCCTAAAAATTTCTGCAAAAAAATAAAAATAAAATAATCGATTTTTCGGATAAACAACATCAATGTAGGCAAAAAAAAACGGTAAAGTGCGCATTGGACTCGCACACCGATGGTTACGTACAAACTTACCAATGTAAATAGTTCAGTTCTCGATTCAAGTCTTGAAGATTTTTTAATTTTTTATTTATAATAAACTAGTTCTTGACTGCGATCCCACCTGATGGTAAGATGCAATCGTTGATGGTGAGGCGCACTAGTTTATTAAGAGCCTATTTACTCTAACCTTGAAGTCACCTAAATTATAATCGAATGGGAAAACCGCAGTAGGCAAATGGTTCCAGTCCTCGTCGTAACTACAAATTTACAGTTTTCAGAATTTTTCATTTACTTGTGCCATAAAACCTCACTTCATGCCAAATTTCAGGATTCTAGGTCAAAGGAAAGTAAGTACCAGATTGGTTTTGATTTCCTACCGCGTGTCTTTAGATTGTGTTGATTCAGAAGTTTGATTTTTTAACTGCTTCAAGGGATAGTAGATTTGAGTATTTGATATTAATTTCAGCTTCATACCTCCACACGTTGTGTCTTGACAAACGGGCAGACGGACAATAAAATGATACTATATGGGTTCCGTTTTTGCCGGCTTAGGTACGGAACCCTAGAAATTTTGGAGAGTGTTCGCGGGAATTGCATGACTTGATTCTACCATCTCATTTCTACCATCGGACAACCCGACGAACGGCGAGTAACCACCCTTACGTTTTTGAAACTTCTACGGTCCGGACCAAGCGTTTCGCCTCGTCGTTTATACCGCGAACATCGAGGGATTGGAACAACTTGCTTGCTGCGGTTTTGCCGTCCGATTATAATTTAGGTGTCTTCAAGGCTAGAGTGAATAGGCTCTTAATAAACTAGTGCGCCTCACCATCAACGATTGCATCACCACTTACCATCAGGTGGGATTGCAGTCAAGCACTAATTTATAACAATTAAAAATATATATATCCGTTTGGTGAATATAACCAGGAAAAAGTATAAGATGTAATAACTAGTTAATATATAGTTTAGCAATTTCAATAAATGCAACCTTTCAGTTAGTAAACTTTACGAATTCTGGTCCTATTAATAAATTCTCAACCGGAACGAAATACAAGGTAAAATTATACTCTAATAAAGAAGAAGCTTTACTAATAACATATTTACAACTTCCAGCTACACTTAATACACAAATTGATTCGTACTTTCTATAGTGTCGAAAGGACGGAAGCATTAATCATAAAACAGGAAACTCAGTACCTACTATAGCCGTTTAGACTGATCTAGTTAGGGTTGATAGATCAAAAGTTTTGTTTATTATTTTTTCTTTCTTAACTATCATTATATAATGGAAGAAAAAGGTAAAGATAAATGATTGATCATGGCAAAATTTTCTATTTAAATTGTCTTAGAAAATAGTAATAAGAGGCAGTGGGCGTATATAATTATATGACCCGTAAAGCACGTGGTCCATGAGGACGAGAGCTTCTGCTGTGTTTAATGCAGAAGTGGTACTGCGGTAATGCGTACCGAAAAACGCAGCATTAGAAGGCCTCCCCTCAAGGTAGACCTGGTGAGGGTAGCGCTATGGATACGAAATGTACAAGACCGGTCATTATGGCGACACTTGACGAAGGCCTACGTCCAGCAGTAGACGCCTTTTGGCTAAAATTATGATGATACGAAAATAGTCAACTAACTGCTAACTGGTCTAGGTGTCATATTTCGGAGAGGCTGAATATGCTATGGCTATAAATTCAAACAAACTTCAAAATGCTTTAAAATTAGTGCGACTGACCTATCCTCTAAATTTACAAAGATGTAAAGAAGTAAATACAGCATAATAAAGCTTTTAAATAAAGTGCAAAACGAACCGGTGCGTGATTTTTTGAAGAACTCTGTAACCTTTCCAAGATGTTTACACTGCCAACTAGCATCGATCCAACATTATCTATACTATACAAATGGGTATACTCATAACGTCAACCAAGTAAAATGGTGGTGACAATATGAAGAATCCCAAACTTTCTCCACGCACATAAAAAACAGCCCAGATTCCGGTCAATCCAGCTGCGTATTTTTAGCTGTACACCAGACAAACTTGTCGCAAAACAGGCCGAATATGTCTGGCAGCCCTATCCCCAGGAATTATGCTGAGAATGTCATTAAGGGACGCCCTTCACCGTACCTACCGCGTTGCTTGTCACTCCGTACTGTCTTTCAACGCAGCTTTTTTGGTGCGTATAAAAATATAAAATGTTCATTAGTGTGACATCAACACTGAGGACGATTTATTTTGCTTACAACGGTATTAATGAACGGTTAAGGTGAGCGTTTTGTTACGTAATCTTGGGAATAAAAACGGAAGGTGAAAAGATTTTATTGATTTGAATTCTAGTCTAGACTTTAGTATCTCTGATTTCAGTAAGTTATGTAATAGTTCTCAAATTAACATCAAGTACTAGTTAGAAATAATTACTAAGTAAGAAGCCAGACAGTCGGCGTTTTTGTCGAATAGCCGCCGACTAGTCTAGAATCTAGTATAGGCATAGTTTTAATGTTAAATTTAATTATATACTAACTACCTATACCACAGAGTAGACTATCCCTTTTTTATTTTAAGTTTTTACAGTCCATTCTATGATTGTCTGGTAGATATCGTTGTCAGAAATAAAACCACCATTGCAGCCAAAGATTTAATTTTGTGTAAAAGTTTTGTTACTTTTTTGGTTTACACATAAAGATTATTCTTTTTTATTCTATTTTATTATGTAAATGGCCAGATAGTCTGCTTTACCGACTACTTGTCGAGTAGTCGGAACATTCAACAAACACCTGAATATGGTATTACACTCTTTTTTGAAAAGTGTCTCTATTAGATTCTATAGTGCTAAATAAACCACTAAAAATATCACAAAATTTTTATTCAGTCGCTAAGTAAGTACCCTAAAAATGCATTTAAATTTTACATACGAAAATGCAGAATGCAGTGGACGCCATATTTACTCTGTGGTCGTGAGTTCGTGACGTCAGTTAGCTGTGTAAACAAATGTGCTGATATTCCTCAGTATGGCCGATCAGTTGACAATTGACAGCTGTCACTTTAGTTTACACAGCCGAATGACGTAATAACATGGTGGCTACTATTTCATGGTAATAAACAACAGATAAAAAAGATTGAAAACTTTGATTTATTTATTTATTTTTTACTATTTTATAAAGTATTATTTACATTTAAAAATACTAACTATAATTACAATAAAATAAAATACATAATAATAAAAACCCTACGCTAATTACAACTAACTAAAACTAAAATATGGCGTCAAAAAACTCTTCCACATCGCTGTCGACTGGTAATGTGCCCAAAAGACTGGCGGCATTGCCACGCTGTATGGCAATGCTTATCCTCTGTCCGAGGTAAAAGCCAGCCCTTGGGTCACGCGAAGTGGCAACTAGACGTTTTGACAGATCTTTATACAACTTGTGAGCACTCGGACCCAACGAACCAAGAGTTTCAATTCAAACTTAGAATTGAATATTAAAATTTATTTTGTTATTTTATGAACTAAAACTAACACTTACCGACTACAAAGAGTAGTCGGTAAGTGTGCTATCTTAATGATATATTTTTAGATTTTTTCTCATAGAGAGTAAAATAGGTACTAAGAGTAATTCTATAAAAAATATAAACTATCTGCGCCCATATTTATCGAGGTCTAGGTAAGCAGAAGAATAAAATACATTATTAGCGATGCAAGGAGAAAATATTTGGGCAAGCAAACTACTCTATAGCAATTTTGATGCCATTTTCAAGACCATAACAACACACATTCCAGAATCCACACACACACACAAACCAATCACAAATCGTAAAAACATTATGTTTAGTACGATTCCCGGGTACAGTCGAGCGCAGTCCGCGAACAACAAATTAGGCCGACTACATGCTACGTGACTCCACAGACGTGATTACAGCACGTGCTAGAAACGTGATGCCTGATGTCCGTGACTGTACGAATGCGTAACAACCAAGCAACGGATAAGCAGGATGGAGCAGGAGATTCTGTGACGTCATCGTTAGTATGTGGAATTGTGAGTTTGAAATTCAGTCGTCGAAGTCAGGATAGACTGGTTAAATCGTTCTGGGAATTATGGATGAAAGGCTTTTTAACCCTTAAATACTAGTTCTTGTAACACAGAATCATACCGTTTGTTCGATAATATAATTGCCTTTTTTGAGGTGATAAATCATTAAATAACTTCTCCCGCTATGGATAGAGCGAAAAGGAGTATCATGCCCAGTGAGGAAATGCGTCATGCAGAAAGTAAGGACGCCGTGACGCCTCTCCAGCCACTCCTCAAAGAGGGGACTTATCGCCATAGTAATGGTGTGCCCATCCACGGCCCTGGATCGCAAAGAGAAACTGAAGGACATAAGTTTTAGTCAGTTGAATTCTGACACGACCTCACGCCCCACCCAGAGCGGGAGAGGTCATTGGATAATTTCCCATCTTAAAAAAAGCGCCGCGGTAACTCTTTCGAATAAAGTCACAGCCCATACACTAGGTATAAAAAATAGTATTTAAGGGTTAATAAAGTCTATGTAACTGGCATGAAATATACAAATATATTTCTTTTTTCGGATTGTGTTTGTTTGTCGTCAAGGCTGCAAAAAAGACGAGCAACTGTATCTATTCTTCAAATCTTTACTGGTCATTGGAAGGCATCTACTGCCTAGAAGACATTCTAATTGCCAATCATCCTGAGAGAATATTAAATTTGCAGCTTCATTTTTGTTCCTTTATAAGACTTAATGTTTTTCACAAAAAAAACAACTTAGGTTTCATTGTAGTTTAAGATTGCTAGATCACGTACCTATACCTAAAAAAGCATTTTAATTCTAACTAAGCTTCGTTTAGTTAACTCACCGTTAAAATCAGCTCGTGGTTTTACAATATGCAAATAAACAGATAAAAAAAATAATTGGTTTAAAACCTCTATACAATTCTAATGACTGCAGATTTTTAGATTCACGAAACGAATACTTAGAACTGTTAACAGTTTGGGGGCATTGAACTTGGGATAAAACATGGCACCTTAACAGTTTAACCTAAAGTACTAATTGCCACTTTATAGCGAAAGCACGTAATTGCACCTCTTTTTTACGCATCAAATTATCAAATAATTTCTCCGAATCTGGAAGGGGTGAGAGGGAGCGTTTTTTTTTTTGGTGGGAAAATCATCTAATGACAAATCCCGCTCTTGGGCGGAGCAGGTGTTAGTGTCAGACTTTTACAGACTAAAAATCTACTCCTGTTCCTTCTTTGCCTTCGTCCCAGGGCCCCGGGTTTCGCTTTCAAACTACCCTTGGCCCCGAAAAGATCCAGAAGGGTCGAAGTGCTCTGGCCTAGGGCCAGCCCCACAACAAGATAACCCGTGGCCCCAGTTATAGGCTTCGACCCTGCTGGGTCCCTACGATTTGCTGACATCTCCCTGAGGCGCGCGTGGAACAGTTCGCGTCGTCGACGATTTGGGCTCAGTCCGGACGGTTACCGGACGGTCGGACGGCGAGCTACCCTTGGCTCGCCGTCCGCAAGCCCGCGCCTACGATGGCCGGAAATCGGGATCGGATAGATTTTTACTGATTGAAACAACCTCCCTACTACTACTTTTGTAAAACGAAGGAGACGACACAGGAGAAGTGTAGATTAGGGCCAAATAAATTTGTGAAACTTTTTTTCTGAACTATAAATATTATTATTATTATTATCCTTTATTTATTTTTTATACATTTCAAAATATTTCTTAGAACACATATAAAAAAAAAACATTTAAAAATATAAAAAATAGTAGTCCGCTGGTGTCGGGAGGAGGGTTCAAGCTACCGGTAATTAGAACTCCAGAGACAGGAACGGAACCTTCTCACAATGCGAGCCGTATCAAGGAGCAGGTATACTACCTTCTGTATCAGGCTTTTGACACAGCCGCACAACGACACCTTTGACAGATATTCGTCAAAGCTTTAATATTATTACGGTATTGTACTGATCAAGACCGTTCCAAACACGATGGGGTTATTGTGTTGCACTCAGTAGTTCCTATAGCATCCATTCGACTCCATTATCAGTCCAGCTCCACGGTACTATATTAATACATTCTCATCTAAGTTACGCAGGTACCTATTTCCTTAAGCTCAATCGGTTAAGGGTTTTTTTTTAACGGGAAATCATCTTATGAGTTCTTCCACTCTTTCTCTTTGACTAGCCTGTAGGTCTAGTGGTTAGTGGCCCTGACTGCTATGCCGGAGATCGTGGGTTTGATTCCCACCCAGGACGTTTGTGTGATGAGCACGATCATTTGTTCTGTGTCTGGGTGTAATTTTACTATAATATGTATGTATTTAGAAATATATAAGTATGTTTATCAGTTGTCTAGTACTCATAATACAAGCTCTGCTTAGCTTGGGACTAGACGGCGTTGTGTGATTGTTGAAGAATATTATTATTATCACTCTAGGGTAAAGCGGGAGCGCGTGTCAGGCTTTTACTGACTATAACCACAATTGTGTTCTTTCAGTTGTTCTTTACGATCCAGGGTCGCGGTTATTCTTTTGAACTATCTCGGCCAGCATTATTATTGAAGTAATAAGTTCCTCAGCCTTGGAAAGCGATATAAAATAATATGTTAACAAAAACTGCTGTAGAGCTGGCCGGAATACCCTAAAATGCAAAATTCAAGAATGACTGAATGTCTTTTAGTTTAGTAGGTATTTTTTTTATTGTTGATAGGGTCGCGCTTGACCACTACCTCACCTGATAGAAAGCCACGACGTCGTCGACGATGGAGCACGCTTGCCTAGAAGTAACCATACACTCTTAATTTAAAATTTTCTAGGTTGTAGCTATCAATTTTGGTCTCCATTGGTGTAAAATAAAGTTTATTCTATTCTATCGTTTTTTTTTTTAATGATTATTTATACTTGGTAACTGAGATGTTTCAAAATAACAGATTTGGTACTCAAGAACGGTTTTGTCTTAAACTAGTCACAACTGGTTTTTACGGATTATCAGTTCCTACTATGACATATGCACATTACGAGCTAACAGTTAAGCCACAAAAATTCAATTAGAATGAAATGTCAACACGGACTCACGGAGGTCGAAAGCGATGGGTGCGCGATAGGAACTGTGTTGGGGACGTGACTATGATCATAGGTTTTGACTAGCAGACAGTTATTTGTTGACGAGAATGCTTGGTGAGTAAACATAACACTGCTATCATTTAACACAACTCTTTTTTCAAGTCTAGAGTGACCGGTTACTTTTTTTAGGCATTTTTTTTAATGTACACACAAGCACTTGTAATCGAAAAGAACAAAATACAAATAGAAGAGCACAAATGCGCTGCTTATTTCAAACGAAATTTCTTCCAGCAGACCTGCGACGGGAGAGTTAGATAAGAAATGTAAACACAGTGTGTATAGGCATGATATAGTGGTAAGCCAATCAAATTATTATTGAAAAAAAGTATTTAACCAATTTCGACGGACGTACTGCGACAATGTGAATAGAATAGAATGCAATTATTTGTCAGAATATTGTACAAAGTTGTTACGTGCTTTATATATTATGAAAAAACCTTTGCGTAAAACCTTTTTTGAAGTAATTGTTCTAGGCTGTGGTATGATATGTATGTACCATACCATAAGGAAGGGAATCCACGCGCGCCTCAAGGAGATGTCAGCAACTGTAGGGGCTCAGCAGGGTCGAAGCCTACTGGGGCCAAGGGTCTGATTCTGAAAGAAAGACTCGGCCCTGGTACGAAAGGCAACGAAGGAACAGGAGTGGGTTTTTGATTTTCCCACCGAAAAAAAAACCATAAGGAAGGGAAAGTAGGGATCGCTCCCCACTCCCCACACATTTTTTTTTTAATGAAATCTCGTTGTCTTACTACTCGAAACAAAACATGAAATCGCAGATAAATCAAGGAATAGTATTGCATGTATTACGTATAAATATCAAGTGTAGCTTGGTGGAAGGTTCAATTTATCTCGTATAGACACTAAAACATAACATGAAATAATTTTAAATACAGATTCACAAATTTTAATCCCAATGTCACGTTTGCGTTTGAAGTTATTTTTATTTAAAGTTCAAGAGCATGAAAGTATCTTCTAACGAAGAGTTCATTTTTGAAACAACCCTTATCTTCATAAGGCCCCCGTCAGAGAACGACTTAATGACCTGTTCAATACAATAGATACTTCAGGGTACAACGCAGCGTATTGACAAATTTCTCCACCATACCTCTTAAAGGGGGAAAAGGCAAAAAATGATTCAATTAATCAAATAGTCACGGCGTGACTTTGAAGATCTTCCCGATGTGAATTGACGACATTATTAGTCTTCCCTCGTTACGAGTCATCGGGGGGCGTATTTCAATTTCGTCTAATGCAAATTTAATACGCTCCCCACGACCCCTGAAGGGTTCGAAATCGAGTTTCTTTGTTTTCATCTACATGTTTCGCCCTTAGCAGAAAAAGTAAGGACGCGATTGTGTCCATCTTTCTTTGCTAACTTAATTGTTATTCCTTATAAGGGTCCTAGTGTTAAAGTGTAAGCTATTAATCTTGATTAATTAATGTTTTTGGAAGGGGACGTCATTGGTTTTAATTTAAATAAACATGGTGTCGGCGTTAGTTTTTCTAATTTGATTACAATAGGAGTGAGGTGAATGAGTCACAACAAACAAACTGGGTACCTATACAAAAATAAGTGATTTTATGATACGGTTGTCACTATGAGTGGACCAGTTTAAACTTTATATTTGTCGGCGCAGGATGCCGGGCACCATTGAAGCTCTGTCCAGGTACTCTGTTTTGTGGACGATGGCTGGGTATCGAGCAATAAACAAACTATTCCAGATCACACAACTGATTTATTATGATGCAAGCTTTAGGTATTCACTTCACACAACAAGCAGTGAGACAGTCCCCGAGACTAGACGTTGTACGCACGGCTGCCGACACAGGAAAAAGCCACGGACCTCTGCGGTTGGCACCTTTATCTGCTCGGTTCGTGCAAACGTCAGCGCGGATTCTGTCAAAGTGACATGTGTCACTTTTCAATTAGCTCGTTCATTCGTTCTCAAGCTTCCGTACTATTGACTTCACCGACATATTTATTATCATTAAATATGTTAAAGTAATAATCGTTACTGTTTAAAGTGATAAATGAATTACGTCTTATGAATGGCATTTACCATGCTAGGTACGAGCATATTACAGTTCCTTTGGCACCGCTTGTTCATTATGAGAAAAAGTCTTAATAGCCAAAAGTTGGAACCTGTTACTCGTAAATCTGGCAATCTCCAATTTCTTTACTCAACAATTATCGTCAACAGGCAATTAGTTCAAAGGGCACCTAAATCTTTCATTTCAACTTTGCCCAAATTAGGCAGAAGAAAAAATATTCAAAAAGGTCACAATCTCATTAAACGCAAAGAGATATTACAAGAAAAGCGGAAAGGTAAGTGGATGGACCAAAAAGTTCTTGCCTTTTACCCCTAGATAAATGTAGGGTGTATTCAAGGAGGCTAAAGAATCAAGGAAGCCATTCATACTAAATAATACGGTAGAAAGCTTGGCTTTGGGACACGATTAATTTTATATAAAAGTTAGGAGCTAGGTAAGGTCTTGTCTGAAACATTTCCTTCAGCTCCCTGTTTACGCAAGTACGTAATGTTTTTCATGAATACGAAAGTGTAACGAAACTGTGAAAAATTTTTCGTGTGAACCTGACGAATTAATGCCGTAACATTAGATTGCTTCGTTTAACATGTTTAGGTCGAGGATATTTGTATAGAAATATGGAGAAATTATGAGAGAGAGGAATTTAATTATTGCTGGGTTAGAAATATTTTGGTTGAAAATAACTTTTGAATAGCAATCTTGTTTCAAATGAAAACTAAATTGAAAAAACATACGTAGGTATAAAAATATTTGTATTGGGATTGCGCGTCATAGTTGCATTTTAGGTCAAATTTTGAATCTGTGTTAGTAAAATAAAGCGTTGGCTAGAGCATACAATTGCCATGGTCATGAAAGTAAAAAAAAAGCTGGTGAGCACATAGCTAACATTTACGTAAATCAAATAACATCAAACCTATGTCAGAATAAACTATCCAACTGAATTTATTTGCATATTCTTATGTACTTTGTCGCTTCCCTGTCTTGTTGGTCTAATGGTCGCAAGCGCGACTGCTGAGTGTGGAATACCCAGGTTGGGCAAAAAGTGCATTGGGTTTTTTCATTAAGAATTCATCATCATCATCATTTCAACCGAAAGGCGTCCACTGCTGGACATAGGCCTCCCCCAAGCGTCACCACAACGACCGGTCCATCGGATTCCAGCGACCCTGACCAGGTCATCGGTCCATCTAGTGGGAGGATTTCCAACGCTGCGTCTTCCGGTACACGGTCGCCAATCCAGAACCTTTCGGCCCCAACGACCTGAAACGGCTTACGGATTAAGAATTACTCTGTAGTTACCCGGAGTTTGGACGTAGGCAGTATGATACATTTGTTCCGCAGAAAGCATGTAGAGCCGTTGACGTGGTTATTTAGGGCCAATACCTGTTGTACGGATTGTTCAAAAGATTTACCGTGCCCTCGAAAAGGGCGACTGAAGGAACTCTGTGAGTTTTAGTCAGTAAAAGTCTGACACTCTCTCTCTCGCTCCATCTGGAGTGAGAGAAGCCATTTGATAAATTTCTGATAAAAAAAACAGTAAATATTTCCGTTTTCTTTCAGATCATTTACTTCGATGACGTTTATAAAAGCAGGAAATATTTTCTTAGGACATTTAACATTTTTATTACAAACATTACTTAATATAAAAGTTTGTGCCTCGTGCATTTAAATTGTATTTTCGTAGACACACGAGTGAACATGAAAAGTAACTTTTAAGGGAAGCCTGAGAGATATTTCTTTGTGAAAGCCAATGGTTTGTACTTGTGCATGTTGTCTGAAATATTGGAGAGACGTGTCTGGCCTGTTGAGACCTAGAGTATATATACATGAAGTGGGTTTTATTTCACACCTATAGAAACAGAAATGTTTAGCTTCGGTACTGCTGCAAAGCAGTATTTGAATTTGCATTACTTTAAGATAACTTTTGGCTCTTGGTTCACAAGCAAAATGTTGCATGGTTGATGTAAGATGTACTCTATATACTAATACCACAAATAGGTAAAATTGTAATGTCTGAAACTACCGGATGGACTCTTATTATTTTACCTGTAAAATACCAATTTAACGGTTCGGGCATATACTTTCTACTATCATGTAAACGAAGCTGTTGGTAGAAGCTAGTCATAAAAGTCAAAGTATAAAAGCTTTGACTTTTTATAATAAAAATAATCATAATCATAATAATCATAATTTAACAATAGTTTTATTTTGATAGAATAGAAGCTCTAGTTCAAAGTGTAGGATCCTTGGATCTGGTGTTTATGAAGATAAACGTAGGGCATAATATTTCAGTAATATATAATAGGTCCTATGAAACTGCCGTATTTTAAAACAGTTGCTTTGAAGTGAAGATATCTTTGGATTGAATTGGAATTATAAGTTCAAATAAACTTTGTATTAAAGGTACATTATTCTTTTTCGAAATTGTATTTATTGTTTTTTTATATTTTGTATTTTCTGTAATATATGAAAGCTAATAAGTAAAACGTTTTATCATATTAAGAATTCCAACGTAGAAACTATGCATTTCAAAGGGCAAGCAATATCACTGACGTATACCTACGACTTTCTTCTAACAAAAGAACTCTTAGCTTTCATTTTGGAAATTTATTCAAACCTATTATTTTCATCACTCCTGTTACATGGTCGTATCAAAAACTGGCTAAAATCATTTTATTTTTCAATCAAATTCAAATATTTTTCTAAAATTTGTATCTTCAATGTACACACAACAAGGTCTGATTCTCATACAGTTTCCTTTGACATCACAGTATGATGTATCATCATCATCATCATTTTAACCGAAAGACGTCTACTGTTGGACATAAGCCTTCCCTAAGTGTCTCCACAACGAACGGTCCTATGCGTCTCGAATCCATCGTATGATGTATATTGCGATTATATTGTATAAAATAGGTCAAGTGCGAGTCGGACTCACGCACGAAGGGTTCCGTGTCATTATCTATAGCTATACAACATTAGCATAGCATAGCATAGTCGGTCTTATAATGTTCCCACTGTTGGGACTCAGGCCTCCTCTCTAGGAGAGGGAATGGACCGTAATCCACCACGCGGGCCCAGTGCGAGTTGGTGGATTAGACACCATATAATAACATATTTTTTTACGTTTTTATTATTTTGTTGTAATTAATATCTACATCGTCTGTTAACATTTCAACTGTATACGTATCACGGTTCATGAAATACAGCCTGGTAACAGGCAAATAAACAGACAGTGGAGTCTTATTAATAGGGTCCCATTTTTATCCTTTGGGTACGAAGCTCTAAAAATGGTCAAATAAAAAAACCAAATGCATCGGTATTTGTAATTCACGAAGCTTACCCATATCAATAGTACAAAGCACAATATAAGCCACTCCAATCTTAGAGTATCCATTCAACAACACAGTCAACAACCATAACACTAGCGCAGAACATAAAATTACATTTTATCCGGCACTCAGTGATGTCGTTAATAGGAAAATGTTCATATAATTCCCGTTGTTGAGGGTCTATAAATTTCTTGAGCAACTTAGTAAGTTAGTACATTGTGTAGGAATCGTATCGTGGGGTGTGTGCCGGAAACTTGAGGGAGACGGATGTGTGTGATGGTATGAGATATTATTATGAAGACATGGTCACGATTTTATGTAGCATATTCATTATATCAGTTGAGAAACATTCTGAAACAAAAAGAAGTATATTTGCTTACTTTGATATTTTGATTATGATGATTTATATAATTATATTTTTGATTACTCTGATAATTTTTATAATTTGATTATTTATTTTGATTCAACTGCCATAATTGTCTTTTTGTTTGCTTTAATTGATTGTTTCTATTATTTTAATTATTTGATATTTCGATTAATATTAATTGTTTTGTTGCTTTATTCTTTTTCAATTGCAATGTATGATTTTGATCTGGTTCATGTATTAGTATTGCTAATTTGATCTGTTTTTGTTCTATTGTAATTTTAATTTATTTACATCATTCCTTAATTTATGAATACTGGTTGACCTGTAATTGGCGACTGTGTAAGACTTAGGCTAATGGTTATCCTTACCTGTAAAATACACACAAGCACACAGAAGCTGTTGGTTTTACCTTAATAATAAATAAATAAAAAGTAATTTCAAATTTTATTGAATAATTTAGTATAGCGCCATTGAAGCCGGCCCAAAGAGTGTGGCGAGATGATTTAGATGGGTACCAGGGCCTCAAGTCTGCTATTGATGGTAATCTCGTACATATTGACAAATGAATGTCTGACATATGCGGTAATCTGCTAAAATTTTGACAATTCCTTTGATGAGTGACCGAGCAGTGCCGTGCCATAAAATGGTAATCTCGTACATATTGACAAATGAATAATAAATATAATAATTACAAAATTTATTCAAATTATACAGTAATTCAGTGAATATAGTTGTTCTTAAATCTATAACAAGTTCTCAACGTGTTCTATGCCTGAACTAGGTCATCCCGTGTTTCAGGCAATGCAGGAATGTCTAACGTAAGCGGTAATCTACTAAAATTTTTACAGTTCCTTTGATCAGTGACCTACCATTAGAACGTCATTGTGCAGTCTTTGCTTTTAATAAGCTCGGTATTGTCATTCTACCACAACTCTATTACGAGACCATTGACCGATCAATGATCAATCATTATGAATTAACAGATTATGAATTTTTTGCAAAATGTCAATGGGATCGTGTTGGAAAGACGAATTTATAAAAATAGCAGACTTGGGCCCATGGAGTATTGATTTGAGACGTGGATGGAATATCTCGAAGGATATGGGGAGGCACTAGCATAGTAAAGGTTAGTAAAAAAAAGTACGACAAAGTCCGCGTAAGTGTATTACAGCCCCTAGCCAAGTTACAACCGCTCCGTGTCGAAATCCGTTCTACAATCGGTAACGCCTCGGTGTCAGCAATTGTAGAAAACGATAAGTTGGTAGCCATGTTGACGCGCCTGAGTCGGCCGTTCGTTCTACAATGCTGTTTTACAATAGCAAAGGATGTAGCGTTGAACATTGTAGAAACAATGACAATTCATTCTATCATTTGAACGATGTGAAGTTGGCTACGAATTTTCTATTCGTTTGTTCTGACCACGTGACTTAACGTTGAGATGATGTCATTCCCATACATTTCATTAGTTTTCGACTAGCTTTAACGATTGCAGATTATCAACTTGGCTAGGGGTGCAGATACAAGAAACACGGGATCAATTGATTTGGCGACGCTTGAATGTGGTTTTTGTCCTGTTGTAGTAAACGTATTTTGGTTGAAATTATGATGATAGACATTTACACATATTGATTTTTGGTCATTACCCTGTGTATTTGCATATCCCCGAACACGATGTTCGTGGAGCAGGATTACAGAAAAGTGACATAATAAATTTAATAATTTAAATGTGAGTTAAAGTCGGTTTTCTGTGTAGTTGTCACACCAATATTATAAGGGCTAAAATTTTTATGTGTCTGTGTTACTTTTTTTTTTACTTCTTCAGGCTCAAGCGGTGGACTTGGATGAAATTGAGTACATAATTGGATTATGTCCTGGAATAGAACGTAGGATAAATTTTATCTCAGGAGTTCTCTTGGTATAATTTTCTGCTCTATGGTAGTTAACTTTAATTATTTATCCATTTATTATAATTATCTATCCAATAGCTTGCATACCTCAAAATTAATTTCAAACTTCCGCAATCATCTCTCCATCCCAATTTTCAAATATACATTCAAGAATCCAAACACATGTACTGGGAAACTAACAAACGAAGGTGCCCCAAGCCTACCCTCACTTAACCCTCAGAATATATTCGAACACGGATCTTATCTGCATTGTGGCTCTTATTGCGGCCGTATAATGATGTCAACACATTACAGCCGTATCCCCAGCACCGATGGTACAATAAACCCGGGATCTATATAGACGTAGATGTGTTGTATACGTCTTGGGAACGTGGATTGAGGAATGTAGGGTTAACGTTACATATTTTTTGTATTACTTATCCGCTGTGTTGAGAAAAGGGGAATAGAAAGATAATGCAAATGTGTGTTTATATTTTTAGGTTTTTTTTTTGGTGGGAAATCATTCAATGACTTCTCTCGCTCTTGGGCGGAGCGTGAGGGCATGTCAGACATTTACTGACTAAAACCCAGTCCTATGTTCCTTCTTACGGTTTCCTTGAGGCGCGCGTGGAACACTACGCGCCGTTGACGACTTAGACTCGGTCCGGACGGTTACCGGATGACCGGACGCCGTGCTACCCATTGCTCGCCGTCCGCAAGCCTACACCTACGGTGGCTGTAGGAACGTAATTATTGTGTTTTTTATGTCTTAACATACTACTAAACGAAGTTGCTTTCTGCGTCTGTCTAACTGGTAGAAGATTTTCACTAATACAAAAAGTAATAAATGAGGAAGGTTTCTGAACATAATTTGCAGCCTTTTATAGACGGTGTGGGGCACTAGTAAGTACATCTTTGACAGTCGTTTTAGGTAGTCAGATGCCAGAAAGTCTGACCATCAGTCTATCTAAGGAGTATCGTGTTGCCCGTAGTATCTGGGTTGTGGACGTTTGACAGGCATTTTGAGAGTCGCGGTGGCTCTTTCATCTTTAAATAAACATGTAGTTAAAGCTTCACCTTTCATCGATGTCGCGTTGTCGCATCTGAAGTAGCTTTTAGTACAGGTGCGTCTCTGGAATACATTATAAACAACGCGTAGTAGTTATAGAAAATATGCGGAGGAGTTTTATGACGCCATATTTTAGCTAGTAGTATATGCATATAGTTTTCATTAGTTAAGTGTTGTTATCGAATTAAATAAAAACATTAACATTAAAAAAAAAAACTTTTACTTAACCAGTACCCACTCCGATTCACCTACACAATATGTGACAATAGTCAAAAATACCACAAAAAGAATTTCCCGTTTTGATGTCCTTTTATACACTATTGATACATAGACTACATTAAGAGGGTCCTTTTTCACTCGCCTCACCTCGCGTCAACATCGAGCATGGTTTAAAAGCTTATCATCTAACGCAATCCAACGCGGTGTTTGACGAAAAGGACACTCGAAAAAAGAGAGATAACGCCTGAAAACTCTGTTAGCATTCGGTAATTCCGTGATTTACTCGGATATTTTACAAAAGTTGTTCCAGGAAATACGTATTTTTTTTAAACCCTTAAATGTTTTTAAAACAATAGTTGTCGTCATTTAGAATCTTGATTAAATTTGCAAGACTTTTATTGTTATACTTTTTGATTTTTTAAATATTTGAGTAAGTTATGAAGTGTCAAAGTTTATGCAAAATAACAGATTTTCAGAGGTCTTCTTTACTGTATAAGTTTTACACAAATTTATAAATTGATTTCAATAGAAGCCTAGATAATATCCACAAGATACTGTGTTTCCAAAATATCTAATGAAAAATGTGTAATAACGTCATAATCAATAAAGAGCGGTTGTATGAAAAACAGTTAAAAATGTATGTCGAGTTGCATCCCCTTATAGGTTAATAAGAACGAAATTTTTAAATAAAAATTTCTAAATAAATATCTCGTCCTTTTTAAGCTTTGTGATAGTCTATTTGTATATTATTCGATAGATAGGGTACAAATGTGGGTATTTGACCTTCAGTAAGGACACTTAAGGCTCATCATCATCATCATTTGTGTTTCATATTCTGTATCTGAGTGTAATTTATCTATAATATGTATGTATTTAGAAATATATAAGTATGTTTATCAGTTGTCTAGTACTCATAACACAAGCTCTGCTTAACTTGGGAATAGATGACGTTGTGTGTTAGTTGTGGAATATTATCATTATTTCAGTCGAAAGACTTTCACTCTTGGAACCCCCCCCCCCCCCGAAAAACACCCCCCGAGTGTCGCTAAAACGACTGGTCCTGTTGTTGTGCTATGCTTCTCGCATCTATCGGATTCCTGTGATACTCATCAGGTTATTAGTCTACCTTGTGTAAGGTCTTTCAAAGCCGTACGCGGTCAACACTCCAGAACTTTAAGGCTAGATGGATAAAAACAGGAGTTTTAAAAAATTTATATATTATAGTAATAGAAATGTAGAGCAGTGTTTATGATTGGTGCAAAAACTACTGTTGCGTTTCTGTTCAAATTTTAAATACATACTCTCTATAGGTCTGGTCAATACATAGTTTAATTATTAAACTATTTTGGCTATTTGCTATAGAAAGTGAGCAATATTGTCTTAGGTCTATATTTTAGTTTGTCATTTAACCGCAAGTTCAATCCCTAGCTACAGACAATATTTTTGTTATTACTTTTTTTTACAATGATACTTCCAAAATATATAATAATAAAATATAATATAAATAAAACGGTTTTTGCATACTTTTTACATAAGGAGTTATTATAACATAGTATAAAACAAAGTCGCTTCCCGCTGTCTGTCCCTATGTATGCTTAGATCTTTAAAACTAGGCAACGGATTTTGATGCGTTTTTTTTAATAGATAGAGTGGTTCAAGAGGAAGGTTTTTATGTATGCATGCATAATATAGTAGAGAAACACCGGTAATTTTAGAGGTTTCTAATATGATGTTGTAAATGAACACATTTTTTATCCCTACGAGATAGATCAAAATAATGTACTACAGTATTGTACACCTTAAAAAGGTCTACAAAAAAGTCCCCAATGGTATATGTCTATTTCTTAGGGATAACCCGCAATAACCATTTTTTATCTTTTACTTTTTAAGAGAAATAATGGCTTATTTACGAAGCGATTTTAAGTAATACAGCATTAATCCTTATCCAATTAAGTACCTTAAATACATTGTGCATTTAATATAGGTCAATATGGCTTTTTACAGCATGTAAATTTAATGACTATTTTCGAAGATATAACAGATTTAAAATGCAGAGACATAGCGGTTGCGGTGGTATCAGCATTGCACCTCGAAGCCGAGGCGGGTCGCTAGTATCTAATATATTAGAATGTACCATACCGTACCGTTTAAAGCACCAAATAGTTTTTAATTCTTGTAATTGTGTTGATATCCATCACTATTTTCGAATAATTTTAGCACATGTTTACCTATCAGCAAACTGCTAACAAGAAACAAAAAATCCTAGATAACGAATGTTTAAAGAAACGCATTACTGTCCACATTGCATTTAAGCCCTTACAAAATCCTTTCTTAACACAACGTAACGGTCACAAAACACACAGATAATGAATAAAGGATTAGAATATTCCCAAGGGTTGACTCACCAAAAAGTAGTAAATATTTTCTCAAAATATTCACAAAACAATAGAGTTTCGAAGAAGTGCTAATGCAGGGATAGATAAACCGTCTACCTGGACTGGCGTAACACCGGATGTCATTAATAGAGGGTTATAATGAACCATTAGGTAATAGTGATAAATATTAGAATTATGCAGCTTTTAATAATAATGGGTTTTAAAATAACAATGGTAGTGTTATTGGAAGGCTAGATTTTTAGTAGACTAGGATGATTAAGAACGAAATTCTGTTTTTTTTTTTAATATGCCTTGTAATAGAACTGTTTGTGTCGTCTTTCTTTGAAATCTTTAACTTTGAGTAGGTAAATACGATCAAAGTTGATGCAATATTGAAACGTATCAAGTAAGAATCCTTCCTTTTCAATGAAGAATTATGCATTTTTGACGGCAAGCGAATACGCGAACACGGCGAGCGAACAGCAAAACAAATGGCTGCAGCACTGCATGTTGCGAGATCGATTCCCGCACGGAATAAATATTTTTATGACCTACAGATACTTTTTTCGGGTCTGTGTGTATGCGAGTTTTCATGTTAGTGAATATACCCAAGGTAAAAAAGTAATTCCTAATTTGGGGCAACGTTAAAAACTTCATTGTGTTCCTCAACACTATAGAAACCAAGGGTCACAAAGAGACCCATCTTCTTTAGACCTGGGCCTCAAGTCTGCTATTACAATGACGTTAGAATGGGCTATCATGGATTTTATAACTATTGATTTTGATAAGTTTTGTAATCTACTAATATAATGGCGTCATTATGACTTTCCAATGATCAACCACTAACACTCCATTGATAGAAGTGGCATAAAATGGTAATCTCGTACATATTGACAAATGAATGTCTGACATATGCGGTAATCTGATAAAATTTTGACAATTCTTTTGATCAGTGACCGAGCATTAGAACGTCATTGTGCAGTCATTGCTTTTAGTAAGCTCGATATTGTCATTCTACCACAAGTCTATTACGAGACCATTGATCAATCATTATGAATTAGCAGATTACGAACTTTTAGCAAAATGACAATGGGATCGTGTTGGAATGACGAATTTATGAAAATAGCAGACTTGGGCCCCTGTAAGTTTGTATCCATATTCTAAATTCTTCTTTCTACCACCAATACGTCGAAATTCAATTCATTCATCCAGATGACCTATTTACAAATGTTGATATCAACGTCCAATTTAACACATCCACAAAATTAGATCAATTGAAATAATTGCATCCAACATTTGCCAGCGTTGCGGCAAAACTTTTGAATGAGCTCCAGGCTCCGGTAGCAATTCGCTTGTGGTTATACGTAGGAGACGAGAAGACCGCCCGCATTATGTGGTCGGAGACGTAACGTTCCTGGTTTGCTAATGTACGTACATTATCGCGTTTGCGTTTAGTGTTCAGTGGGAATTGAATTAATTTTGGAGGGTAATTTTGTCATGCGTGGTGGTAAAGGGAACTATCATATTAACGTTTAGTGGCCATAATAACAATGTAAATAGAAGGCACCCCAGATCCAAATTTTGCTGACTTGCTGATATTCTTAGTTCAGGGCTATCATCGTAGTGACACGGCAGACGGAGATTATTGTTTAAATTATATATTATTAGCGTCTTCGTCTGCATGATAGAAAATTGTCCCAAAAGAACAATATACTCCTAGGATAAAAGTAACATAAGTGCTAAAGTTCTAGGACATGGTCTACACGAGTGTCAAATTGTATCCAAATTCTTTCCGCTGTTTGGACATGAAGGAGTAACAAAGGTAAACACACATACATACTTTTGGATTTGGTATTCGGGTAGACCTATGTCCAAGAATAGCAAAATATGATACTTTTTATCGTGGCAACATTCTTTTTCTCAGTCGGTACACTCTTGCCAGAGTAGTCGTGGTCATCACTGTGAAACACTATGAGTGACCATCTTGATAAAACGGCGCCATTCATCGTGGACTGCAGCTTTCCGGGTACATTCATAAACCGGGCACTTCGTTGCGGCCTTGATCTGGTCTGTCTATCTCATTGGATCATCCTGGGAGCACACTCCTAGGATAAAAAGTATCAAGGAGAATTATTCCGAGGGAACATATTCCCTGGGGATAATTTTCTACGATCATGCGGGTGAAACCTGCTGGCTAGAGGTAAAGTTTGTTTTTTTTTTGTTTGTTGGAGGATCTCTGAAAGGACTGGTCCAAATGCGATTTTTTTTTCACTGATAGAAAGCTTCACAGCAGGATTTTACTGAGTGACAAAGGCTATATCTTATGTACGCCGGCGAAGCCGACGGCAAAAGCTAGTTTTTTATAACTTCTCCCGCTCTGGATGGTGTGAGAGAGAGTATCAGATCTTTACTGACTAAAATCTACCCGTGTTCCTTTAGTCGCCCATTGCATTCCAGGGCCGTTGTGACTCTTTCGAGCATTCCGCAAACTTTAATTATTATTATTATTAATGGAAATACCAGTGTAAATGCTTTTAATTCGATTCCACTGACGGCATGCCACAGTACAAATATTTGACCATCTCCCAACTTTTTGCCATCAACTTTACCTTCAACACAAGTGAAACCAAACGGTACACAGTAAACCACATATTGTTTTATTTGTGGTAATATGTTCAGTATTTCAAAGTATTTGAAGAGGAATTTAGTTGTGGTCGCTTTGTGGTATGGACCGCCCACGTGGTTATGGTCATAAATTCCGATTTTCGTTCCATTTTTGATCTGTTTTGTTTAATGGACGCCATAATGATGTCACAGTATAACACACATTAAAGAATGGGGATTAATTTTGTTTAGATTTCTTCTCTTGTAAACAGAAATTAAGCTTCATTATATGCTCTTCTTCTTAAAGTCACCCAAAGGGCGCTGGAAAGGGCTATGCTCGGAGTTTCCTTGGGTGATCGAATCAGGAATGAAGATATCCGCAGGAGAACCAAGGATACCGACATAGCAAGAAAAATCGCCAAGCTTAAGTGGCAATAAGCAGGGCACATTGCTCGCAGAACTGATGGCCGTTGGGGCTGAAAGGTTCTGGAGTGGCGATCGCGTACCGGAAGACGCAGTGTTAGAAGGACTCCTACAAGGTGGACCGATGATCTGGCAAGGGTTGCGGGAATCCGATGGATGCGAGACGCACAGGACCGTTCATTGTGGCGACAGTTGCGGTCCAGTATGTCTCGCATCCATCGGATTCTCGCAACCCTTACCAGGTCATAGGTCCACCTTGTAAGAGGCCTTCCAACGCTACGTCTTCCGGTACGTAGTCGCCATTCCATTCGTTTAGTTTATGTAAAGAGTGAATAGGTTACTTCTAGGCAAGCGTGCCCCATCTCCGACCACATCCTCGCTTACCATCAGGTGAAATAGTGGTCAGGCGCTAGCCTCATCATCATCATTGCAGCCGAATGACGTCCACTGCTGGACATAGGCCTCCCCCAAGTGTCGCCACAATGAACGGTACTGTGCGTCTCGCATCCATCGGATTCCCACAACCGTTACCAAGTCATCGGTCGTCAAGGTTCTGGAATGGCGACCACGTACCGGAAGACGTAGCGTTGGAAGGCCTCCTACAAGGTGGACCGATGACTTGGTAACAGTTGCGGGAGGCGCTAGCCTATCAACAATAAAAAAAGTAGAATAAAGGCATTTGACTTTTTAAAAATAAAATGTCTCGTTTGGAATATAATATACACGTATGAAAAAAAAAACAAAGATTTTTAGATTCGACTTAAAACCTCATATTTACTTCCCAGAGTTTCGTTAGAAAAAAATATCTAAATATTTCTCATAACGCTCATGTCAACATGTTGAGCACCAATTTACAACCAACTTATATAAAATATACATTAACGGGAACCTATAAAAAGCTTTATGTAAATTATTTACCAGAATACAGCATATACTCCCGCATTGAACAAGACTTTTCCATTTTTCTCCCTCCGCATCCGTTAGACATTGCTACAACAGCGATAAAAACATTAGGACACAATAAAACATTTCGTGAATTTTCTAATTTTGTTATGAGTGTCGGTAAAAATTCGAAAGTGCCTCCATAATGGTTTTTATGAGCTTGCAAACGTGATTTACGCCAATGAATTTGTGTAGGGAAATTCTGAAGTCTATTAAATGTACGTAGATTGGGTGTTTTTGTGATTTACGCGGGCGTTACTTATCTTGGCGACGGAGGTGCCATCTAGTGGTAAATAGAGGCGTTATAACAAAGCTTTGTTTTGTTTTTGTGAGTTATGAAGCTAGTCGTCTTGATTATTTTGAATGGTAGTATGGCAAGTAATTGCAGCAATGTAAAACTTCAGTATTTAAAATTTGTTAAGCTTCAGATGAAGATAGAACAACGCTGCACAAGGAACAGGCTTATCAAGGTCTAGCTCCAGGAAACCTTTTTTTTACCGTAAAGCATTTGTACAATATTATCCATGTACTTACCAAGCTTAAATACTGTACACAAGTTACCAGGTAACCATCGTTCAACAATAGAGGCTTTTGTGTTGCTATTCGGACATATGGACCCTCTTTTTACCAGCTGACTTTAAGTAATGCAGAGAAAGGACTTGTCCGTTTCATTTTAATAACCAAATTAATTCTTAGATTCCTTACTTTTTTCAATGCATCAAACTTTATATAGAGCTGATACCCAGTTATACCGATATACCGGTATAAATTAAAGTATTCTTGCCCAATACTTTTCTTTGAGTTGTTAAAATTGTAATCAAACTTAAATAATTTAATAAATAATTTCAAAACCAGTTCCTAAGTTCGTGTACAAATATAAATGTTTTTAGTTACAGCATTTAATTACTTTATAAATTGTATTGGAACCGCTTTACCTGAACAAGCTATATTTTAGTTGTAAGTTACGGTGACATTCGACAGAGATTTCGACTTATTTCTATCACAGTATTATGGTCGAATCTTATAGGAGTCAAAATTTACAGTCCTTTTTGCGAATGTTCTGTTTATTTATAGCAAACAACAGTTGATAACAACAATCTCATTGTCCAATTTCTTTCTTACAATGATGGAACGTAATTTTTAATGTCGCTACTCACTACTAGATAGCGCTACTTGCTCTCACAAAACAAGCGAAGAGCTTATGAGGGACGCGGGGGACGGAGGAGACTAAGTTGCGCGCCCCTCTGCTACTTGCACGAGTCAAGCGCTCCGCTTGACAGTCGCAACGCAACCGCGCCGCGGGAAGGTCGTGCTACACCTCGCGCCGGTCTATACTTCACGCAATAAATATTTAATACACAAACTGATCTCAAACGATAAACAACAATTCATGAGTGAAAAATACAATCAACTTCAACAAATACGGATTATTACTACCAAGTACATTACGGACTACAGTGAAGTGAAATGCTAGGAAGTTTTTCTTCAGCGCTCAAGTGTACCACGTACTTTGTTTCGGAAATGGTGATATCGACCCACGGGGTGTGTTTATGAGACGTTTTGTGGTGAAATGAAAAATCTGTGATAATGTACGCTATTACGGCTGTACTCTGTGCGTTGGTGCACGTCGGCTCGACGGTCTTGCCCTACGGCTCGGATAAATGCGTCCGAGTCTCGGACCGCGGGTCGGACGGCGGTGTACTCTGCAGGATACGAACTCTTGATGGAGACGGAAGCAGCATCATCTCAGTGACTTCGGACACCAGCCGATTGGCTATTGAGTGCAATCATTTACTACTCTTCGAAAGCTCTCTAAGAGCACATTATTTTAGCCCAGTTTCGGCGTTGACCGACCTATCAATAAACAACTGTAAATTAACACAGTTGCCAGACAATACTTTTCATGAACTCAAAAAATTGAAGAAACTGAAGATACGTTCAAAGAATTTCGAGTGGAGCCCTACTAAGAATTTAGAATTATCTCTAAACGCTTTCAATGGATTGTCGGAACTGCAGTCGTTGGATCTCGCTCAGAATAACATAAAATTTGTTCCTTCCGGCGTGTTCTGCTCTCTGGAAAACTTGAGCACATTGAATTTAACGCACAATAGAATAAGAACAGTGGGGCAACTTGGATTTGGACAGGGCTGTGGATCGAATTTACACGGCTTAGATTTGAGCCATAATGAAATTAAATCACTGCCAGAGGACTCTGAATTAATCAAATTAAGGAGTTTGCAACATTTATACCTACAACATAACAATATCTCTGACATATCAAGTGAAGCTTTCAATGGACTTGTATCAATGAGAGTTTTGAACATATCACACAACCAGCTACATACACTGCCCGAAGCCCTTTTTGCTAATGCTAGAGAATTAAGAGAAATTTACCTAAATGATAATACTCTTTTTGAATTAGCTCGAGGTATATTTCATCGTTTGGAACAGCTGATTGTGTTAGACTTATCAAGTAATCAACTTACAAGTAGTCATATTGATGACGGGACATTTCTGGGATTAATACGCTTGATAGTGTTGAATTTATCCAACAATGCCTTGACGAGAATCGACGGAAAGACATTCAAAGACTTATTCTTTCTTCAAATATTGAATCTCAAGAATAACTCCATTGGCTACATTGAAGATAATGCATTCCTGCCGCTGTATAATCTACATACGCTCAATCTAGCAGAGAACCGAATTCATACAATAGATGAAAACTTATTCAACGGTTTATTCGTTTTAAGCAAGTTGACTCTCAACAACAATTTGCTTGTAAACATAGACCGAAAAGCGTTCAAAAATTGCTCGGACTTGAAAGAGTTGGATTTGAGCTCCAATCAGCTTTTAGAGGTTCCCGACGCATTATGGGAACTCTCTTTCCTCAAAACACTCGACCTCGGAGAGAATCAAATATCCGACTTCAAAAATGGTTCCTTCAAAAACCTAAACCAATTAACGGGACTAAGGCTGATTGACAATCAAATTGGAAATCTTTCCGTCGGAATGTTTTGGGACTTACCGAGCTTACAAGTGCTTAACATTGCAAAGAACAAGATCCAGTCAATCGAGAGAGGGACTTTTAGCAGAAATATGCAACTGGAGGCCATCCGGCTTGACGGGAATTTCCTGTCTGACATCAACGGTGTCTTCTCGACGCTCGCGAGCCTTTTGTGGCTCAATTTATCTGAAAATCATCTAGTGTGGTTCGATTATGCGTTTGTGCCCAGTAATCTAAAGTGGTTAGACATTCACGGCAATTTTATTGAACACTTGGGAAACTACTACAAGTTGCAAGATGAAATCCGTATAAAGACATTGGACGTTAGCCATAATCGTATAGCGGAAATATCGCCGATGGCGATCCCTAATAGTGTAGAACTGTTGTTTATCAATAATAACTTTTTGAATAGTATTCATGTGAACACGTTTTTCGATAAAAAGAACTTGACGCGAGTGGACATGTATGCTAATGAACTTGTGCATTTAGAACTAAATAGTATGCGCCTAGCTACAGTGCCGGGAAATAAAAGTTTACCTGAGTTTTATATCGGTGGAAACCCGTTTCAATGTGACTGTACTATGGAGTGGCTACCGATCATAAACAATATGACCGCTATGAGACAATACCCGCGTGTGATGGACTTAGAAAACGTTTTGTGTAAAATGACGAACACTCGAAGTGGAACTCATGTGCCCTTAACAAACTTAAAAACAACAGACTTTCTTTGTAAGTATGAGACTCATTGTTTTGCAATCTGTCATTGCTGTGACTATGATGCGTGTGACTGTGAAATGACGTGCCCTCAAAACTGTACCTGTTACCACGATCCATTGTGGAACACGAACGTTGTGGACTGTTCTGGACAATCTTCAATAGAAATACCGCACAAAATACCTATGGATGCAACCGAGGTATTTTTAGATGGAAATAACATAAAAGAACTACAGAACCACGTTTTTATTGGACGGCAGAAAATGAGATCGCTGTACGTGAACAACAGCAACGTCGATAGCATACAAAATAGAACTTTTGCTGGCTTGAATGCTCTCCAAATACTTCACTTGGGGAACAATAAGCTCAAAGAACTGAAAGGCTACGAATTTCTACAATTGAGTAGTCTGAAAGAGTTATTCTTACAAAATAATCTCATTAGCCATATCGCCAACATATCATTCCTTGGTCTCAAATCTTTAGAAGTTTTACGCCTTGACGGCAACAGACTGGTCGATTTTGGTGTGTGGAGTTTCAACAATAATCCTAATTTAAAAGCTTTGTCACTCGGTAACAACCTGTGGTCTTGCAAATGTCGCTACTTACAAGAGTTAACTGCATATTTGGCTGAGAATGCGCAAAAAATCATCGACATTACCGACGTATGGTGTTGGAACGGCGACGCGAAGCCGCCACAGAAAAAAGAGCTCAATTTAAACGGTACAGCCTGCAGCGATTATTATGCTGATAATTCAGTCATCGGAAACATGCTTGTGTCCAACAATGTTCCCATGATGGTCTCGACACTCACCGGCTTCATGTTAATTTTATTGGCTCTCGTCGTACTATTCCTTTTTAGAGATTCTTTGAGAGTATGGCTGTACACGAATTGTGGCATAAGAGTGTTTTCGTTCTCGGGCGCATTTGAGGAAAGCCAAAAGTTATACGACGCTTATGTTTGCTACAGTCCGAAAGATGAAGAATCTGTCGTGCAGTCATTGGCGAATGAACTAGAAAGCGGGAATCCATCATACCGGCTCTGCCTTCATTATAGAGACATTCCACACCACGGCGCTCAGTACATGCAATGCGCGCCGCCTGTCGTCGAGACCGCGGAAGCATCGAAACGGATAATCATCGTTCTAACGAGAAATTTCATGCAAACGGAATGGTCCCGATATGAATTCCGACAAGGGCTGCACGATGCGTTGAAAGGGTGTATTTATAAACTAGTACTAATAGAAGAATACTCAGTTGTGGCGGATGCGTTGTGCGACCCCGATTTGCGGCCCTATCTAAAAACAGGGTCGCGTTTACGCTGGGGCGAGAAAAGGTTTTGGAAGCGCCTCAGGTACATGATGCCGGAATCGCAGCCGAATCATAAAGCGCGGAGCCACAACTATAGAAAAAGTTTGAATACTTATACTTTAGATTCGTCGGTGCCTAATGGTGGGAACCGTACATTACCTTTTCCTGAAAGATCACCTGTGTTGGGAGGAGGTCAAGGTGCTAGTGCCCCGCCAGAGTATAGTAGTGAAGTGCGGCAGTCGCCGTCAGCTGTGAGACAGACACAGGCGGTCGCGTACGGGCCAGATGGCAGGCCGATCTCAGATCACATTTACTCCTCAATAGACTCTGATTACTCTTCGCTGGAGCACGGTATGGCCCCGGGCAGGCGACGAGACATGCGCCAGTGGCCCCCGCCGCCCCCCCTCGTCGACACGGGCAACGCCGTGCAAGCTTACCTAGTCTAGACGGGCAACCTTGCCCACCTTCCAGTCAGAATTGTAAATATTGTAGATTTTAGTAGCGCGCTGTAAATATTGTAATTATTAGCCTATAAGTGCTATACCAAATGTATGTAAGTGAACTATTATTGCCTGTTCGTTATCATGTGTATAGATATTAAAATTTTAAAGACTGCTGTAGTATATTATTGTAAATAGCGAAAACAAGTGATCATTCTATATTATTATCAGTAATATGGTTATTTATACAAATAAAAATTAAAGTGATGAAGATTTATAATTTTATATTTTATTTCAAATACCTTGATAATTCTCTCTTCACACACAAACATTTACATTACACACAAAAATTTTAAGGTACAAGTCATTTTTCAAAAGGTCATCCTATGTACGAGTGTAGTATACTTTTTAATTATAAAATAACAAAAAGAAATCACAACACATAATCAAATCAAGAGTTAATTAAATGAATGGCCAAACAAATGGAGTCGCAGTAATATTAATTTAACAAAAAGCTCAACATATTTCAATCATGATACTGCAAATGTAAACAGAATTTACATATTTATGAAAATTCGATCATTGTATTCATAAAACACGTTCACAATACCAACAGTAACGTTAAAGTCAATAAATAACTTTAAATTGTGTTGAGTTTAAACACATAGACTTATTTTCTGTATAATTATTGACTTGAGGTAATTGTGTTTGATACAATGTCAAACGCACATTAATATTTTAATAGTTGGGTATCACTGTGTAAACTCATTTTGGATATTTAAAAACTTAAAATCTGTACTTTGGGTTTTAATAATTATGGTAGATTTTATACAGTATCATATAGTTAACACCGTAAACAGTAATAAGCTGCAACAAAATAACCTTTTTTTAAGTTTATTATTATTACAATAACAATATTTTTGATTCAAAATTAAATTTCATTCATTTGCTATTAGGTACATGTAATTAAAATTTATAAAAATATGCGAGTATACAAATAAACAGATGTTTGTTTGTTGTTGTAACAAAATAACTAAACAAATAGGTCAGTAGACAGTATTTACAGAGTACGTAGGTGGTTTTTATCTGTTACTTAAACTAACTTCATGGCTAAAGTACCAGATAAATATGTATATCAATCGTCATAGTATTAGATATTAAAAAGATTATAATATTATGATTGAAGACACCAGTAAATCTGAAAAGCATTGAATCTTGAATGAGTTACGTTAAGAAACTATTTTTTTAACAAAAAACAAGTCAAACTGCACACAGGTAATCAATCAATACACTTAGTTGCATATTGTTTCAAAATAATAATATATAGTTGAAGATACCCGAAAATTTGACAACCATTAAATCCTGAATAAGTTTCTACACATTTTAAAAGCTAAAATTTTAAATACACAACAAGTCAAACTGCACACACAGGTACTCAATCAATACACTTAATTGCATATTGTTTCAAAATAATTATGATTAAATAGACCAGCATAGACTAACATCAAATCCTGAATGAGTTGCTACACAAAAACTAAAATTTTAAAAGTCAAACTGCACACATAGACATAGACACAAAACATAGACACAAAACCGCTAAGTCTCATGTATTATCGCTCACGATCGTATATTATTGAACATGAGCTTTCTTCATGAACAGTCGTCACATACAGTAAAGACTGTCACCACACTATACTTGACATCCGGGTCGTGATTGCTGTTTGCTGTTATGATCACATGAGCTTAACGATGGAGTTTTTAGACCACAAGTAAATCAGCTGATCCGTGGGTAAGTATATTGTCATCATCAAGTTTTGTAAGTATTTTGGTGTTAAGTACATTTTTTTGGGTCTATGTTTATTGAATTATGTTTTTGCATTGAACAAGGCGATTCTGTAAACTATTTTTTTTATTAGTAACTAGCTTTTGCCCGCGGCTTCACTCCCGTCAACTGACAACTATATTCTACTCTACCTAACTCTACCCTACCCTACTCTACCCTACTCTACTCTACTCTACCCTACTATACCTCACTCTACCCCACTCTACCCTACTCTACTCTATCCTACTTTACCCTACTCTACAGGATAAAAAGTATCCTATGTCTGTCTCCTGGTTCTAAGCTACCTCTCACCAATTTTCACCCAAATCGGTTCAGCCGTTCTTGAGTTATAAATAGTGTAGTGTAACTAACACGACTTTCTTTTATATAGAATTTTAAATAGATGGTGATAAAATATAGTAAAATATTGAGACTTTACTTATGAAATGGTCGTTTTATGTAACGGCACAATTTGATCTGTTATATTTTTTAGATGGACTTGATATTAAATGTATAAATATATTTATTTTATATTTAACGCCCGTTAATTCCGTTTTAAAATTAGTTATTCATTTATTTAATTGGGATTTTTTTCTGAACCTATTAAATATCAGTCCGTGCGACTCTTTTCGTCTCATATTTTATATCTTGTCTCTTCAACATTATCAAGATGATTAGTTCTCCTATAATGGACCAGACGTTCAAATCATTATAAATTCAATGAAAATATATGGATTCATTATAAAATACATATTTCACAAACCCCAGTATAATACAAATTGACATGTCCCTTCACAAAATTTCTTAAGTAAGAACGTGTGAGAGAAAATACATAATGCCCCATTTCAACTCAATTTATATTATAAATGAGGTTTGTAATACAAAATTTATAATACAAATGGGTCTAAGTAGATACTCATGTTTTTCTCACATATTCAAATGAAGAAATTTTGTGGTAGCTAACATCAATTTTTACGAGACAGTCTATAATGTATACCTAATATACTTTTGCATACATTATTCTTGAGGGGTTCTATGCGTGGGTACTTGACAGATATGAGTGTTTAGATAGACTGTTTAATTAATACTGAGTGTGTAGACAATCTTTTGGTTTTTTCGAGGATTTACACACTGTTGCAAACTATCTAAACTATTCACGTGTTTTGACTTGATTAGTGAAATATAATTTTAGATGAATAAATTATTACTTACCTACAAAAATAGGTAAGTATATAGAATGATAGCACTGGTTAGCCGAAAAAAGTATTTGATATTATATTTAATTTCATTATTAAATGATATATGGTAGATATATTATGCAGCTTTTTTTAATCACTAATAAAAGGTAAAACAAAGACATGTCCAATCTAATTTGAGCTTTATATCGGTCATCAAAAAGGCGAAAATTTGACAAAAGCTGCTCAACTGATTCTGTTCCTTTGAAAGTTAATGAGTGGAATTAATGTCACGGTTAGGTTGTGCACTGTAGAGGAATTTCACGCGTAAAATAAACATAACAATACCATACTATAAGGTTTATACGCATTGGTGACATTGTTTATAGTAAAGTCTATACTTTATCATTATATACACCTTTCATCTTCACCAAATATTACTGGATCATAGGTTTTCTCTGTGTGCTACAGCTAGTGGTTAGCTTCGCGTCCTCTACGCGAACATCTTTAAGCTATAATATACAATTTATATCTCAATTTACTTTGAGTATATTATGTAGATCCTGATTCTTGTCCAAGGATGTTTCTCCAATCTGAAATGTATAGAACGGTTGTGAGAAACATCATCTCTCATCATTCCAACTTCACTCCTGGCAAAATAACAAACCCAAATCAATTTTCATACAAACTTGAACAAACGGAAAGCTATCAAAATTGAATCAAATGGCCTAAATCTTGGCACACAACACACCAAAATAACATATGAACAAAGAGAAGTAAAGTGACGTATTTTATTGTCAGTGGTAGATTATTTACCATAATCGGAAATTCACTTTGGCGTGTGGCCAGCAAGCTTCCTATATCACTTCGGTGGAACGAACAAGATTCGTGTTTTCATTTGGTACTGCGAATTTAAGAAAAATAAAGCTAGATTATTTGAGACAGTTGTATCAGTCAAGCATAGCTCACTTTTTTTTGCAAGTCTTGAATGATTTTATTGATTTATTAATTGAAACTTTCTGTACAAATAAAATACACTGAGTGTGTGACTTAATGCCTTAGGCATTTCCTACCAGTCAACTTAAGGATGGTGTAGAGAAAGTACTTGACAGGTACAATGTAAATGAAAGACAAATAGAGACAAAAAATACGATAATAAATACACAAACATATTATGTAACTAAAATTATCAATATTATTGATTAAATTGAAACCAATAACTCAACGCTGTGATGATTTTACTAACTTCTTGGGAATGTGTTTACATGCCTTCAAAATATAAAGGAAAATTTGAAAACTAAGGAATTTTCTGTGCAATTAATGATTATCGTTTCAACAGAAGAGATTAGAGCTTTCAAGTAGTTTTGCTTAAAATTAGCTTTTGCTAATGATTCATTTCGCTAATGACTTACCTGTAACCAAATACTGCTTGTCAGTTTCGGGTTTGGGGCTACCTGTACCTGGGTCTCAATTAAATGTTTACTTTCTTTCATCATCATCGTCACATTGTTTACTGTGTATGTTTACACATACATAGTAAACTTGTTTAGTCCTCTGCTAAAAATATACCAAACCTCTATTGTGGCTTGATGCCCTCCTGGATTCTATTTCATTACATGTACTTATTCTTTGATGCATTGTTTATAATACTTTTGGCTGACCGTCATTAAAATGTTGATTTAATATCAACCTCAACAGCTTATAAATTTGATTACCGATTTCTTCAGTATCATCCCGTTAGCTCAAACCATAAAAGCTATAAATAAACACATTACCCACCATAATCGGTAATTCCGTTTGGCTGACGGCCAGTAAACTTACCGTATCGTCCTGTATAACGCGATACAAGAATCGTATCCATTACGAATGAATAATTGTCTCGGACGCTACAAGGTTCGTACTTTGTGGACGCCTTGCTAATGGCTAGAAAAATTAGGGTAACGAGATCGTGGCAGCTTGTACATATATTGAATTATGTTTTTTAATGTTGTTTTGGATCCTTGTTGAATTATGGTTGTTTAAATTTTGTCTTTGATACGGTTTTAACTGGTCATTGTTGATATAAAGTCTTTCGATGAAACATAGTAATTTAATTAATAACGATAATTTTTAAACGTATTTTTTTATTTACCTTTGAAATATTTAAAAATATATTTTTTATGTAAATATTAATGAATATGCGGACTAATCATTTTGTTTTAGGTAACAGTACCAATGTCATAAGTACCTTATAGACTTTAAACATAAGTATATTAATTTATTTTGTTAGTAAATTATACGATGACACTTCACCCAGAGTTCTTCTTTATAATCAGAAGAATGTTGTAAAGAGTCCTTCCTTCGTATCAGCGTTTCTTTCTCAAATTGGATAGTTGGCTCATTTTTTTATTATTTGTATCAAAAAGTACATTTAGTTTATTTAATCGCAAATAGAAAAAAAATTTCTAATTACCTACTTCAATAGTAAGTTAGAAATCTGGTGAAAAAGTAAACGATCAAGTAACACACAAATGTACATTCTGAAATATGTGACGTCACTGCCATTAAGTTACGTGTCTGCAAAAGAAATAGCGATATATTCCCACCACGCCCTAGTCTTCTTCATACAAATATTTGAAATGTTAATAGCTGCTTCATTTAATAACCAATTTGGATCTTGTTTTCGGCAAAAGATTTCTTTCTAGTGTTATTTAATAATAATAATAAATTTCGGACAATCAGAGTTCATAAAACATTGCACATACAGAAGTACTCATAACTTACACATACAGAATCAAATTACACACACAGAATAAAAATACATTTATTAAATTTTTGTTTCTTATAAAATATTGTACTTACAAAAATAAAATAGGCAAATACCCAATCGCCTTTTACATCTCCGTCATCAGAAGGCTCGGAACTGTCACTAAAAGCTATGAAAAATGACATTGAAGTATTACTACAATCTTAGCCTTTATCCTCAAATTCAATCAATCTAAATCTTTCTTTGGAATGATTATGGATTTTATGAAACCATTTTTAACGGCCTTGATTTAATATCTATCTTGTGTTTTTTTTTTTATCGTTTTGAAGGAATATTTAACTGAAGAAAATACAAAATACAAAACCTCTGTCCATACAGAGTATTATTTACATAGCTTTTTTTGATGTGGAAAATCATTAAATGACTTCTTCTGCTCTAAATTGCAGCCAGAGGGCGTATCAGACTAAAACCTACCTGTGTCCGTCTATTGCCTCTTGTGTTCTAGGGCCACGGTAACTCTTTAAAAATATCCCATGACTCTAGCGGGCATCGGCCCGTACCTACATACGCCCGTACCTAGCTACGGTTTGCTAACATCTCTTTAAGACACTCAAGGAACACTACTCGTCGTTAAAGACTCGGGCTCAGTGCTCCTTTCAAATTTACTAACATTTTCTGTAATACTTTTTGTACTACTAACTTAGATTTCTATATAAAATGCTTTGAGTCATAGTACAATTATTCCACATTTTTAAGGTGCCATTTGAACCTCGGCGGCAGGCTGTGGATGCAAGTAGAACACGCATGACACGCAGCCGTTGCCTGCATCCGCAGCCGGGAGTGATGCCGAGGCTGGCTGCACGTGCTGCCAGTCGCAATCTACCATTTTATACAATATGAGCGCTAACGGCTCCGAGTAGTGATTACTTCGGGACTTGTCTAAACAGGTTGGAGTAACGTAACTAAGTGCGCATCGACTTGCGCCCGCAGCACTACTAGTCTGCGATCGGCTGCGGCTGCAGGTCGTGGCAGCACTCGCAGCCGAAGCCCGGCAGCACGTGCGTCTGCAGCCACGTTCGGAATGGTTTTAGCAAAAATCCGTACTACTACATAGAAAACCAGTCGTGTAGCTGCAGCCGGATTCGTGCAGTCGCCGCATGTGCTGTCTGCATCCGCAGCCTGCAGCCGAGGTTCGAATGGCACCTTTACTTTTGGCTACTCTAAAACGAGGGGATTTCGCGCTGTTAGCTGAAATACAGGCTTTACCTAGTTCGGTTATAGATTCTCGATTCATTTGTTAATTTATAAAAATGTAATAAAATGTAATGTAAATGTAATTTTTTTTGGAAATGAATTATTATTATTACCAGACAGCTGGATGACAAGCTACCCATTGTTTGTCGTCCACAAGCCTGCGCTTACGGTGGTCAGCGATCGTCCTGCGACTAACAACGTTATTATTTGCATAGTTAACATGCAAGAATCAAATACACATGGCGCTTAAAACCAACTTAAACCAGACACCGAGTTAAGTTTAGACGACTAGCTGTCGCCATATCCCGGCTGTTGATTATGCCAATTATCTCTCATTGAGCTGATGTACTCAATAACAGCAGAGGAATGTTTGGATTAACAAATTGGACTAATTAACACTGAAATACTTGAGTTCGTTCTGTACATTTGCTGTAATTTGTTGTTTATTTTATTTCTGATTTTAGACTCGGATTTTAGAACGTGATTCGATTACATAAACATATTATTATGTGGGCTAATGAACTATCAATATATTGAATTTGCTTGGCATTGAACTTTGGTTATTTTTTTCTTATCAATTACAGGGCTCGCAGAACTGAGTCAGCCTGCTTTGTTATAGGAATGATTCTTTATTTAAAGTGTGACTCATCGGTCAAAGTATACTCGTACCATTGGCGTGGGCTTGCGGACGACAAGCATTGGGTAGCTCGCCGTACGGCCATCCGGTAACCGTCCGGACCGAGCCCGAGTCATCAACGGCGCGTAGTGATCCACGCGCACCTCAAAGAGATGTCAGCAAAACCTTAGGAGCCCAGCTGGGCCGAAGCTTACTGAGGCTATGGGTAGTCCAAAAAAAGCCCAGGGTCCCGGAACGTAAGACAACGAAGGAACATAGGTGTGGTTTTAGTCAGTAAAAGTCTAACACACCCTCTCGCTCCGCCCTAAAGTGCGAAAAGTCATTGGATAAATGATATTTATTTTGCAAATAAGTTAAAAAAAAAACACTTACACGTCAATTTTTTTTTCCTCAGTTTAAACTAGATGAGGTCGGTATTTTCTAGCTGACTACCCTGAAAATAAACACCGAAACCAACTCAGGGGTCAAAGTCTCTATTAAAGTCCATACAGATGATGTCCCATGGATGGATGATTTCCCACCATAAAAAAACGGTAAAAAGTATAGGTACAGTGTTATATTTTACAACAATTCTCTTGTAGACAATTTTTTAGTTTTATGACAATAATCCACCACGCAGGCCCAGTGCGGGTTGGTGGATGTGACATGTCTTCGAATTTTTGGTTCTAGGACATGCCGGTTTCCTCACGATGTTTTCCTTCACCGTTTTGAAAGCAGCGTTGATGAAATAAATTACACAAAATAATGCGCCTGGCCGGGTTTGAATCCACGACGTACAACTTGTAAGTCGGGGCTTTTACCACTCGGCCACCACTGCTCTTCTGCTCTTATGACAATACACCAAACAACGAAAAAAAGCTTTTACAACTGCACTATTGAAAATTAACACCCCTAATGACTTCACCAACGTTACAGTCCACCATTAATCACATTTATAGACATTTATATCTTATCCTTAAACTTACCTTTAAAATCTTCCATCGCATCGGCTATAAGTATTATTTTTTCTATAAGCCCGTGACACCGGACGCCACATCCGTTGAGGATCGTGACCAGAGTCAACCTTTGTCAGTCGGCTTAACACAAACTCCTGGGCTTGAATGTTTAATGCCATATTAGCTCATACGGCATCTGATTTGACTATAAATTAGCGTGTTACATCCCGCGCTTCAATTGTTTTTAGAGTTTTGATGGCCAGTTCCTGGTGGATATGGTGTAGTAAATCTCCGGTGTTTTATGAAATCCTGGTATAGTTTAATAGATTTTTGGAATAGCAGTGATTTGTTTTGCTATTAGAGTGAACGTAAGGCAACCGTGTGAAAATCAGCTGTATTTTAGCATTTGACTGTGATTTTTCATTAAAATGTATTTTAATTAACCTAGACCCATACACCCCACGCGGACACAGGTTGGCCGCTACATAAACAATCCGGCAAAATGGAAGCCTCATTTTGGCTTCCTTGGTTCATCTCAAATATTGTATCAGTATGAAGGGGTTCACAAAACATGCGACACTTTCTGTGCTGCCTGTCCTGCGTGACCATCTGCTAACCTGCACCATCCAAGATTTATATGAGACTAATGATAGAGTTATGTAGGTTGCTAAATACTGATCAGGCAAAATATAATTTGGGTTTTTCGACACGAAAAAAAGAAGTTTATTAATTAATTACTTCACGATAATCCTTATATTCGTTGTATGGAAAAAAAACATAACAATAATAATTTAAATAGCCCTAGTTTTGTAATAAAAAAAACTTGGTCTCAAATTAAAAAAAAAACACCTAAATCGGTTCACCTGTTTAAGAGGTTCGGTGCCACAGACAATCAGACACACACATATGGTGGTCAAACTTATAACAGCCTTCTTTTTACTAATTACAATCCGTAAGTATAAAATCTATAGTTAATTCCGAACAGATCCCATAAATTTACTTTCGTGTTCTATACTAAGGGCATTAATAAAGCGAATTTAATGTCAAAACCCTGTTAAAAGATTTAAATTAGGTTTAAAACTGAAACTGAGCTCGACACCGCGATTCAATTACGACCTCTCAACGACACTTTTTGTAATTAAAACCTGGATAGAACTAGATTAAAATACTATGTTTTTAATTTATGGCTAAGTGACCTCGTTTCTTTTATCGAACCTCGCTTCGATATATATGGGATTCGAAATTTGAAATCTGCATATTTTGATAAATGAAAAAACGGTTTTAGACTATTTGAAAATGGAATTTCAAGTGTGATTAAAACTGTTAATTTAATATACAGATCTGACACTGGCTATAAAAAAATCGAAAAGCATTTTAAACTTAGCATTATATCTAATTCAAAAGGGGACCGAGACTATCAAATAGCACTCTAAATTGAAATACGGAGCTATTTCTGCGTGATCGAAAGTCTCTATCAGTAGTAATAATAAAAAATAATGTACAAATAATATTTTATCACTTCTCGTGTTCAAAGATACTTTGCAATTGGCTGTTATAAAATACAGACTACCACTGGCCGTTACGTAGATGTTGTTTATATGCAACTGGACACATGGTTAAAAAAACACTCTGTACAGTAAGACTGAATTTAAGCTTTATCACTGTACAGTTAAGGTTCAAATTAAATGTTGTGTAAGTTACAGTAATATTTTTGAAACCGAACGTGTTACAATCGAACTTGATTTATAAAATAATTAAAAGTTATGTACGTGGATCATGTTGTACTTTTGCTTTAAGTTATTCAAAACGTTCGAATAGTTTATTACTGCTACCGGGTTATTGGAGTGCATTGGAAATTAACGAAATAATAATATACAATTGCTTTTAGGATAATTGAGAAGATTAATTTCTGATAAAATGGCAATAATTCTGTGAGCGAAGAAACTGTATGTACAACTGTAAACCATTGTTTTTTTTTTTTGCCTATTATCTCTCAGTATCGGGGAAAAGGATTCCAAAGCTAGTTCGACGAACCACCTCGAACCAGCCGTCGCGGTAGGCATCTAGGTCATCTTGCTACCTCTTCGGTCACTCTCGGCGACGCTGCAGCGTCTTTCATCCTCAGGTAAAGATTTTATAGAGCTTTCAATTGCTCAGCTATCAATATGCAAGTGGCTAATAAGACTCATCCATTCCTATTTTAAAAATGTAAATAAAAACAAAATACGGTTATTCTAAGCAATGCAACTTATTTCAAGGCACCATGTCGGTACATAACATTAATATTGTAAAAGCGAAAGTTTGTATGTATGTATGTATGTATGTATATATGTATGTATGTATGTATGTATACCATATTATGTGTGTAAGTTTGTTGATCTTTCACGCGCAAACGACTCAACGGTTTTGGATGTAAATTTACACACGGGTAGACCGTGTCCTGCGATAATACATAAAATACTTTTTATTCTGGGAGTATGTTGTTTCTACTTTTACAAGCCGCTGGCAGAATTTAGTAAGTCATCCCACTTATGAAATAAAAATATAGGTCGTGACATTGAACAATAAAAATAATAATCGTACAAAATGGAATAACACGTCGGAGCCTTGTTCAAACAATTAATACTAAAACAAATCTTAACTGTTGATTGCCGTACCAAATCGCAAAATTCGACTCAAAGCAATTCCTTTACAAAATATTAATTTTCAAATAATTCATAAATCTTCAGAGCGGTGGCGCCTTCATTGAAATTGATGACAATAAACAAAATACACTTTACTTGTTTTACTTCTAAGTAATTTGTTAATCGCTATAATTCCGGAATTTCTTTAGAATGGGATCTTTGGAATTTAGTAACTTCGCACTTTGTATCGGTTTACTTGATTCTCGTCATTTTTATGGTGTGGACCTTAAATATTCGAAAGAGTTAACGTGACCCTGGAACATGTGTTGGTTTTTATTAGTCAGTTAAAGTCTGACACGTCCTTTCACTTGACCCAGAGTGGGAGAAATCACTTGATAATTTCTCAAATAAAAATAAAAAAACACTGTGAACCTTACCAAGGCAAGCAACTTAATTTCAAGCTTCTTTTAATATTCTAGTAAAATAACATTTCCACTGTGTAATGTCTTTTTGATTCTTATTTTAATTTCTTCCGTTTTTATTCTAGATACCTTATTCTTTCCTCTTTCACTAAGTTATGCTACCGCGGTAGCAGAACTTAGTGAAAGGGGTTCGTTCTCGTGAAAGTAGAAAATATATAACCTATGTTACTCAGTAATAAAGTTGCACTCTACTGCTCAAATACTTTTTAAAATCGGTCCTGTAGGTACTTTTTGAGTTTATTAATTCATCATCATCATCATCATTTCAGCCGAAAGACTTCCACTGTTGGACATAGGCCTCCCCCAAATGTCGCCACAATGACCGGTCCTGTGCGTCTCGCATCCATCGGATTCCCGCGACCCTCACCAGGTCATCGGTCCACCTTGTGGGAGGCCTTCCAACGTTGCGTCTTCCGGTACGTGGTCGCCATTCCAGAACCTTTCGTCCCCATCGACCATCTGTTCTGCGAGCAATGTGCCCTGCCCACTGCCACTTAAGTTTGGCGATTCTTCGGGCTATGTCTGTAACCTTGGTTCTCCTGATCTCTTGGTTTATTTATTACAAAACAAAAATCTTTCCTCTTTATTATATTATTATGGAAGTAAAGAGTATGATTTACCCATGTGCCAAATATCATTTAAACCCGTTCAGCCATTTATTTGAGCGTGAAGGAGCAACAAACTTACTCACGTACATAAAAAAATCTGCCTTAAAAATAATTGTGTGATAAACATCAATATGTACACAGACCAGTCCCTAAACACTTTTAATGAATACAAAAGCTTTGTACTGAATGCAGGTTGACTCAGCGAGTCATTAATTTTCGCTATGACAGTACAATTTCAACTGTTTGATATAAATTAACAACGGTAATGTTTGACCAATGGATAGCGATAAAATTTTAGCCGTAGGTACAGTTTCTATTAGTGTTTACTTTTCATATTCCTGTACAAATACAGAACTTTTTCTGTTTGCTGGTGAGATAAAAGCTTCGTTTGGTTTGACTGTACTCCTTTCTAAATATGACTAGACCTTTAGACAAACATTTTGACTGTCCGCTCAACCGATTTTGAATTCTATTCCGTAGGCTTAACGATGGCATTAACAGCAAAAAAGTGGTTACAATACCGACTATTTACTGCAGCTGCCATTTATCATGCCACCAACGCTATAAAAGTCAAAATCAGTTGAACGGACTGTAAAAAACTGGGCAAGTGTGCGTCGAACTTGCGCCCTAAGGGTTCCGTATAAACTTACCTAAGTAAATAGTTCAATTCCCAAATGGAATCTTCAAGATAATTTCGAATTGCAAAAATTTTTGTTGTTGTTGTGACGTAACAACAAATTTACAGTTTTCAGATTTATTCCCATATCTTTGCTATAAGATCTTGTTTTATGCCAAGTTTCAGGATTCTGGGTCAACGGGACTTTCCATTGACCCATAATCCTGAAATTTGGCCTACTATAAAATACCTACCTACCTACTATAATTGGGCCTAATTTGATGTACTTAGGTACCCTATGAATTTTGATTCCCTCGAGAGTCCGACCTACAAATAGTTAGTCGGGTTGTTATTACTGGGCCACCACTGCTGTTATACGCTTATACTCCATTCAAAATAAGATCAGACATTTAAACAAACCTTTTTAGGGTTCCGTACCTTAAAAGGAAAAACCGGAACCCTTATAGGATCACTTTGTTGTCCATCCGTCTGTCTGTGTATCTGTCAAGACCCTTTATCTCGGGAACGCATGGAGGCATTGAGTTGAAATTAAAACCATATACCTACTCAGGTCTACGGTCCCTTGAAGCTGTGAAAAAAATCAAGCATCTGAGTTAACGGAAAAAAAAAATACGGCCATTTATGTTGCAAAAACCATGTATTTCGACACTCTCAAAGGAATTAAAATTCATAAGGTACTTTCCGTTGACCTAGAATCTGAAAACTGTAAATTTGTAGTTACGTCACAAAAAAATAACTTTTTTTGCATCACGAAAGAATAACTCAATTTGGGAATTGAACTGTTTTCATAGGTAAGTTTGTATGGAACCCTCAGTGCGTGAGTCCGACTCGCACTTGCCCAGTCTTTTTTGTTTTGAGATCGGAAATCATCAAATGACTTCTTCCGCTCTAGAGTGGGAGCAAGAGGTTATGTAAAATTTTCCTGACTAAAACCCACCTGACGCCTGTGTTCTTTCAGTTGCTCTTTACATAGAAGAGCCACGGTAATTCTTTCCCGTAGAGATGCCTTTTGGCCTGATACCTATCCTAAAAATTTCATCTGACAATGTTTTTCATATTTATAATGTACCATTAGTTATAAACTCTCTCCGCTCTACAATATACTAATGACTTTATTTTTGAAGTAAAGTAATCCTAATGAGGTGAGGTTTACTTGGCAACTGATTTTTTTAGATCCTTAATTTGTAACTCATTCCTGTTGCCTTTTTTTTACATTTTTAAATCTGGCCATTATATTTTGGAATTTACTTCAATGATTTTTCTGTTATACATCGTCACCAATTTTATAGTCAGTATTGTAGAGATCGGAGATATGAAATAAAAAGGTTTATTCACGAGGGTTTATTTTTACGATTTTTTTTTATTATTGATAGGCTCACGTTTGACCACTATCTCACCTGATGGTAAGCGATTATGTGGCCAACGAAATTACTCTTTTACATATTTTAAACAAAACATCCTTTGCGCCTATTTGCCTGACAGCCATCCTAAAAATCTCAACTCTTTTTCATTTTAAAACTCGAATTAGTGTTTATGTCATGTAATCTACAATTAGTTCTAAACTCTGTAAAGTGTTACCAATATAAGAAACTCTACATTACTTAGCAAGTCCATTCTATGGATTTATTTATATGAATTCATTGAATGGACTTACGAACTAGCGAAGACTGAACCGTGGTGTTTTAAGTAAAAGTATAAAATTCGAACTCTTATCCTCAGACTTGTAAGTCAGAGTCTTCGGAGATGAGAGTTTCAATCTTGCACTTTTATCGAAACTATTTTGATGGCTATCCGGTTTATTTTTACAAACTTCTGTCAGGGGGTGTTGGCTGCGTGAAAGAAGAAAATTATCCCAAGGAAACGTACATCCGTAAAAGGAGAACACACTCCCGAGATTTGGCACGCCTTAAATATGGCAGTAAGTCCCCTCTTTGAGGAGTGGCTGGAGAAACCTCACGGCGTCCTCACCTTCTGCATGACGCAGGTTCTCACCGGATATGGTAAGTTTGGGAGTGTCCTGCACCAGATTCGTGCGGAAGAATCGCCCGGGTGTCACCACTGTGTCCACCGCCCGGAGGACACGGTGGAGCATACGGTAGAGGTAAGCCCCGCTTGGGCAGGGCATCGCCGTGTCCTCGTGGAGCGATCGGCGGCAATGATCTCTCGTGCTGGGTCAAGTTTCAGCATGAAGGAAAACATACAAATTTACTAATTTTAGTGTGATACGAATAAAAAACTACAAGCTGAAGTTAAAGTCCACCAAAACATTACCCACGAAACTACTTTTTTATCTAGAGTAAAGTCATCACGAACTTTTCACTTATTCTCTACGGCATGATCACTTTTATGATGCTATTAAACATAAAGAAAATAATGTCTACTGAGCTGTTCACATTAAGTAAATTCATCACTCTGCTGCAGAATTTTTGTCAACTGTGCTCTTACCTGGTACTTACTGGCACTTTTACGAGGAAAGTTGGCATCATTTCCTCTGTCGTTAAAACCTGTTTTTATGGGCAGTCTTCTTACTAAATTCTTATTTTGTCAGTATGTAAAGTAAAACATATGCAAACATGTACATATGACGTACTATTACGCCTTGTACTCATTGTATTTTTAGTTTTAAATAGTTATAATATATTTCCTCTTATTTAGTTATTTATTTGCTAGCTCTCTGACTAAAGTCAGTAAAAGTCTGACGCTAGCTGACGCAAGGAGTTATAATATTTAATGATTTCCCACCTTAAAAAAATAGGCTCTCATCTGCTTCTGAAAACTTCCAGATGTAAAAACTCAATAACACACACACACCCGGTCTTGCAATTGATCCTAGGACCTCACGCTCAGCAGTAGAAAATTGAACGAACGAGACAGTCGAGTTGTGGAGTAAAATGTAACAAATATGGGTTTATTTTTCTGGCCAGCAGTAACAGCATTCAAGCATGCTACGTTCGGCTTTTGCTCTATAAAAGATCGGACATGTCCGAGTTTTCAAAGTTTGCTCGGTACCCTAGGAAATTGCTTTATAGGTTTTTTTTTTTCATATAACAACTTTACGTTTGCCGAAGCTTCTACTGAAAGTAGTTTACCAATTTGTTTGAAATTATTTGAGTCAAGTAAAGTTTGGGTGAAGTGATTTTTGGAAAAGGGAAGAATACAGAAATAAATTAGGTACCTACGTATCTATACAAATCTAGGTTTAATTGATTTATGCAAGCATTTCCATAAATGCTCATATTCATACTATCATTGATCGTAAAATTCCCATTCACGGAAACAAAAAAAAAACTTCCCATTACGAACTGTTTATCTTTTTTCGTAATCGTAATCACAAACAATAAACATTAGAGACGCGTGCGAATGTTTTTCTACTTTCAATCATCACTCACATAAAACTTCCCAACACCATTCATTCACTCACTAATGTCATTCACATATCATTTGCACTTGTCATAAAAAACCATTCACTGATTTTGATCTAGAATTCTAGACCAAACTTTCACTCAGCGGTCTTCGAAATTCAAAACATACGTTACTTTAAACGTTACTAAATCGGTTACGCTCCAGTAGGAGTATTCTATTTATTATGTACATACTTTCTCTCTATTCAATAAAGTGGCGCTCATTACTGGACTTTCCATATTTTTTGGACTTTTTGTCCGCTCTGTGACTAAATGGATGTCACGCAGTAATTTAAATATCAGGAATTGCGGTAGGAAATGAAGCATCATTTTGGTGCAATTTTGTAACTGTAGACAATCACACTCAACGTTTCTGTCAATATCCAAATAATGTTATAAATGTGAAAGTAACTCTGTCTGCTTATTTGTTACGGTTTCAAGTTTTTGTACTCCTGAACCAAATTTGATGCCTCAGGAGGGAGTAGCTACGATCCCTAGCAGAAACTAGTAATAAATTAGCATGTTAATAAAAATATGGAGTTAATTATGTTTATTATATAATTTACGTACAGACTTCTAAACAGATGAAGAATCAACATTATAAAAAATAGTTCAAAGGTAGGTACGGTTTATTTCATATTTTTGTTGTGTATAAGTTCAATAAAATTACATTCACTGTATATTTCAAAACTACATTTTCAAAACAACTTCGCATGTTTGCTGGTTGGCATGAAAGTGTGCCATTTTATCATTCGATTCCGCATTACAAACACCTAGTTTCATAGACCGGTTGTCTTAACTTAATCTGGTAAAATAATTGTATTGTGCAACTTAGGTAAGGTATGCGTTTAATCGATTTCGGCAAGAAATCGTTTGAAATGAACTTTCATCATTGAGTTCTTTGCATGAGTAGTTTTAAATGTTTTTATTCTTTGATAAAATAGATCTGTTACAATTTAATCTGAAGATCACTCGGTAGAAACACACACAATAGGGTAAAATATCTCCAAATTATCCAAGCATTTACAATATTAAATACTGAAACGTAATGTGAAATTCTTATGAAAACTAAGTATAGTGTGGTTGATTATTTTAATCATATATCGGAATTTGTTCCTTATTCCAAATAAATATTTATATCTGTCATAAACAAAAGCATAAAGCATATCCCCGTACCGCTATACACGACGCATGCCACCAAACGAAAAAAAAAATACAACACAATAAAAAAGCGAGACAGCCCAAATGTTTTGAAGCGTGATTTTAATGCACCTTTTATAGCATCGAATAAAGTGATTACCACTCGTCACATTATCGATACAAAAGGTTCATCAGAGCGTGAAACACGTTTCATTTCCAATACGTTCAACACGCGCATCACACGGGGCTAAATCAACTTGAACATCTGAGCAACCAGTCTTTTCGCCACGTCGACGTCTAAGTAAAACAATTGACCATAAAATTGTCCGTACGTGTCCCTCACAAAAAGAGAAAGCCTCGCCCGGGTCCATTCTAATGTCCCGTTTCTAAGAACATTATGTCTTATTTAAGAGATACGACAAAAAATAAAATAGCTCGCGACGTGAAAGAATAAGGCGAAATGGGCCATAAACGCTGCCCCGTCGTATCTAAAGACAAAAGTCGTAGAGCTACCGGCGCAGAAATATTTGGGATGTTGTAAAATGCGTTTCTAAGTTTATTGCGACATTGTTACACATAACATTTTTTCCCATTCAACGAGTTTTGACAGCGGAACAATGGTAATTTCAGCTTCTGTTTTATAATTAGGAGCTGAGCGACAAAAGCTTTACGATATTTTGGGATGCCCACCGTTACGCTTTTGTTTTGACGATGCGACAAAGGTCTTGTTATAATATTATAAACACGAACTTCATTTCGAAGTTAAGCAGGTTCCATAAATTGCATAATGTTCTTGATCATTTCTTTTCCTTTTATCCTTCCTTTCTGCTATTTTGGTATAACTAAAACAACTAGGGGCAGTGTTGCATTTAAATTCCCTATTTGATATTTTTTCCTCTTCGTCTGTCTATAAAATAAAAAAATCACAGATTAGACGCACTGTCGCATGTTATGAATTCGAATCAGTCGCAATTAAAGTAATAATAAACTACAACTTTTTGCGTTCTGAAATCCCATAATTTGTACACTAGTGCTATAAAACGTGCTGGTATTAATTTTCCAGACTCAAAAGATAGCGCCACAGATTATGCGACAAAAAAGCCGTAAGGGGTGGTTTAATCGGTTTTTTTACTGCTGTCGGCATTACACATGCGGAACCGACAGACCAGAACCGATGTTCATGCTTCAGGCCGACGGTGGCTTTGAAAAGAGCGTTTGTAGCATCAAGTTATGTGATGTCATCAATTTGGCGTAATGTATGCCATATGGTTGTCATATTAGCTTTAGATTTAATTCTCTTGAATTATTGACGGGAAATCAATTAATCTAATTGAAAAACAACAAAGTGCTTTTTTTTGGAATCTGAGATTGAGTCGCCATAAATAAAATTGTTGGTTTAAAAAGTTTAAGCAAGTAAGACATCAATATTTTTCTGTCAGACAGTTGCTAATATTGAGATTTATTACCTTTTTGGCCAAAGAAAATATGACTGACAAACCGAAGAATAACAATGACAGGCAAAAAAAATTAGCAATAACAACAAGGCCATATGAAAAAACAAGGTCAAAACCGCTGTCTCTCTTCTATCCATTAAAGCTACCGCTATTTTTACAGCCCCAAAAACTTTTATTGTACAGAAGCGAACAGTGAGACTATTCCGTGACGTCCTGTTTATGCCAAACAGATTCGAACGTATCCCGACCCTATTCGAACTATTCGGTAGCTGTCGGTACACATCAAATAAAATTTAATTCGCCCATTGTTTGCTAGGGTTGCTAGAGGAAAATTCTTGGATTGGAGTGGAAGAAGTGTGAAGATATGTGAAGAGAGCGATCCCGTGGTTTTTGATGCCGTGATTTTTTGCTCATGGTGAATAAAAAACTTATGAAATCATTAGTATGGAAGGGATAAGAGGCAATAGAAACGAGTGTCACTATTAATAGATAAAGAATTTTTATATTATAGGTAGCACTCACACGTATTCACATGCAAAATAAATTTATTCATGCAAATCAGTGTCAGTGTTTGAAAAGTGTCTATTTTAACGTAGCGGTGGCCACCAGACTACTATAGTGTGGTGGCCACCGCTACGTCAAATAAAAATGTTTTCTATGACGTGTGTCAGGCCCGATAAAAATGTGCCAATCATTATATAACAGCAAATAAAAAGGAAGTAATTGTGATCTAGGAAGTTCATAGGTTGGGAGGTACTACCTACATATTACATATTAGGGAGCAGTGGTGTCCTAGTGGATTTGGCCCCGACATACGAGTTGTAGATCGCGGGTTCAAACCCAGCCAGGCGCATTACTTTCTGTAATTTATTTCATCACCACTGCTCTTAAAAAACGGTGAAGGAAAACATCGTGAGGTGAGGCTATTGGTTCTAGGCCATGCCGGCTTAGTATGTCCTAGAACCAAAAATTCAATGATATGTGACATCCACTAATCCACAGTGGGCCCACGTGGTGGATTACGGCCCATTCCTTCTCCTATACATTATAAGGCTAATTGTTAATTATTATATATTATATTACAAGTTCATAGATACAAAAGAGCAGTATGTTTGAACTATCGTCGTTGTTGGACGTTATTCCGTCCACACCAGATCATGAAGAAATAACGCGCCCAAAAATTCAGCAAAATATTTTTATCTTTATAGTTCCCATTCCGTTGCCACATTTGTATGACATGCCACATTAAACTCATACAACTGCGGGAAATCGTTACCGGCGAACACATGTTTATGTCTATTCATTGGTAGTTTATTTGAAAAGTTCCAGCCAATTGTGTCCCAGTTTCATCGTAAATCATTCTAGTACTCCTGTTGCTTGTGCTACCGAAGTTGGGCTGTTCGTTTTATGATTCTTTTGTTTAAAACTTTTATTGGTTCTGGCCGTTCCAAAAACTAATTTATTCAGGAGCCTTAACCATCAGCCTTCGAACTCACAACTTCTCTACTTCGAAAGGTCCCATTCCGCTTTTTACGTTTTACGATTATTATTTTTTTTCTTCACAGTGTACTTAGATGTATCGGATTGGAGTAAATAGGTGCTCCGATTAAGTTTGTGCTTTTATTGTTTTAGTTTTTAATTCTGTGTTTATTTATTTGGCATTGTCTTTTCTATGTCTTTCTAAAAAACATTTAGGTTCACAAAAATAAAGTTACAATCGATAGCTGCGCAGCTGGGATTGAGGTAGATCTTCTAAATTTATTCAAAATATATGGCATGTGGTAAAAATGTATCTACACCACACATATATTTTTCAAATTATTTACATTATAATATCTTTACATAACCATGAAGTGCATAACTTTCAGAAAGGGAAAGTTACAACCAATATTTTCCCATTAAATGCCCAAATTCAATCCCAAATATTTTCAATAAACCACACTCATAATCAACACCCAAATGGGTTTACCAAATGAAAATGTCGAAAACCTATTAGGGCTTGCGTAATAGTTCGGAAACCTTATCACTTGATAGACGATTCCTAATAAAATTTTATGTCACACTTTCTATAATAACCGTTTCGTAAAGATAAAGCGTGCTCAATGGGAATGACTCTATTCAACTCTGACATTATGTATGCAAAGAGCAGTAAACCAACTTGCTCGTGATTCGTGAGTAAAGAATTCATTAGCGGAGACGAAGTTATAAAGCTAGTCATTTACATTTAGAAGTTTAAAGAGATTTAGTTCAAAGTTAAGTACGATAAATCGGTCGTGGGATGATGATTTGAGCTGCGGCATTGTTCGAAAGAGGCTACGGTTTTGGAACACAAAGGGTGACTGAAGGAACACTGGTGGGTTTTAGTCTGTAAAAATCTGACATTCCTTCTCGCTCTAGTCAGAGCAGGAGAAATTGTTTAATGTTTTCCCTCCACACAAAATAAATAAATTGGACTGTTGGTATGGTGTTCATAAAATGCATTTATTTTTAAGGTGCATTTATATAAAAGAGTATCAGCAAAATAGTTGAGATAGAAAAATTTGAAAGGTAAAACTATATTACTGCCAGCGGTCCTAATAGACGTTGCCCTTGCCCGAAAGCTGACTATAGATCACAAAAAAAATTGAGACCCCGATAGTAACGCCACCTACAGCGCCCAATTTTATTTTCAAACCGTCTAAGGACCCGACAAATATACAAACAAAATTTCATCTTAATCGGTCAAGCCACTTATGAGGAGTTAAGTGACAAACATATGTTCAGAAGAATTATACATAAAAAGATTAATACAAAAATAAACACACAAACAAAACATTGAAACACAAACCTGTGTATTCCCAACTGATTTACAAATATGGACTTACGCATCTTCACATGTTCAACTCCGCTTCCATACGTCGATGCGGCGTGAAAATACCAAAGTAATAACACAACGGATTTCTTAAAACATACCTAATGAGTTTTTAAAGTTATTAAGGCAAATTACCATTGAAACGATGCGGGTTCTGAAGGTGTGTAATAAGTTATCGTGATGTGTTTGTGGGCGTTCAGAAAGATCAGATTTAAGCCGCTAGAAAGGCTTCTGTATTGCAGCCGATTAGCCTTATGATTTATTATGGGCTATCTCAGTTTTTGCTGGCTTGACTGATCTTTGGCGGCTCTTGGGTGAGTCGGGGTGATTTGTGGGACTTAGCAAGTGATGTGTGGTGTAATTGCTTCGAGAATATGTGCCGTTTTTGTTTCGTTAGTCAATTGTTTTGGAGATGTTTATGTTTGGAATTTTTCGGGTACTTCATTTTTTCTTGGGTCAGTTTAACACTGGATTTAAATTTACATTTATATTTTTTCATAGAGATTGACATATTTTTGTTTAGCAGAAATGCTTTTTGAAGTAAAAACCACTTCTAGATATATCTTGAGTGTAACTGAATACCTATACCTAGGTCACCGATGAGTTCTCATCATAGCATAACTCTATGTTAATATAAGAAAAATAAGAAACCCGTTAAGGTAAACCAAAGTCTTAATTATTCAAGAAGTCAATTTTCATAAACGCCAATCCAAACAACGGAAAACTGTTAACAACTTCGAAGACATTATAAATAGTAAACCAGTCAAAGTTTGAACAGTTACGGTCAAAAGTCGTTCAATATTGTTACGGAATTTAACTCTCATTCATTTATAATATTCGTAGGTACGTACAGGAAACAAACTTGAAAAAAAAAAACTTTATCGATGATCGTTTAGGCCGAGCGGTACCGCCGAAATGGTTATTTAATGTGAAAAAATTATAGAACTCTTTTTATTTGGAGGTTCTGGTTATGACTGACTTAATTACTGGTTCACTATGATTTATTATATAATGCAGGAATAATTTTTGAGGCAGCCCAATGACGTATGACTGCTCTCGCTGGGAACAGGTTAGGTTGCCGCTGGCGTTACGAGCATGTCCATAGAACAAGCAAATGAAGATTTTATAGAAACGTTTACCTATTAGATGACATTAAATGGAACGGATAGATCGTAAAACTTTAACATTATATAGCTGCTGTTTGTAATAAAATCTGTAAAACGAAAACTATGGAAAACAAGCTAACGGAAATGGTATATTTAATTTAAGAATGTCTGATATAATAGAAAAACTAAATAAAAGTTTGAAAACTAATTCCATAGCAAAAACAAATTAAACTATAACTATTATTATGCTGTATACGACTAATAACTAAACTTTCTTTTTAACTAAGTATATTATCATATTATTAATATTATAAAGGCGAAAGTTCATGTTTATGTATGTGTATACAAGTGTGTGTATGTTTGTTACTCCTTCATGCTCAAACGGGTTTGGATGTAATTTAGAAAAAGAAAAGAAAGAATAACATTTTGTTTACGGAAAATGACGCAATCTTAGGACTAGCTGACAAATAAACAACAACAAACCACAACAACATCAACATGTTTGGAATATTACAATAGGACATACTATTTATTCCGGGAATATGTTCGCTTGGGTTAATTTACAATTTTCACGCGGGTGAAGCCGCTGGGAAAAGCTAGTAATGAATAAAAGTAATGTCCTAACTTTTTAAGTTACCCTTAGTCTTAGAAAATAAGTTGTAATTTTTCTTTTAGCTTTATTAAAGTCTTGTACGAAATATTACTTATGGCAAAAGAAACACTAATTGAATAGCAGCACAGCTGTTTTTTTGTTCGCCAGCCACCATGGGACCTGGTGGCAACAGGCCTTGCACGCATGCACGATCTGCGCGTGGAGATGCAACGTCGGGGCGAAACTCCGCTGCCACGACAAGTCGCGGCATGGCGGACAGAGCTCCGGCGGGGTCTCATGGTGGAATGGCGACAGCGACTATCGCAACCCAGTGCTGGGCACGCCATAATTATGGCGGTAAGTCCCCTCTTTGAGGAGTGGCTGGAAAGGCAACACGGCGTCCTTACCTTCCGCATGACGCAGGTCCTCACCGGACATGGTAAGTTCGGGAGGTTCCTGCACCGGATTCGTGCGGAAGAAACGCCCGGGTGTCACCATTGTGTGGACCACCCGGAGGACACGGTGGAGCACACGGTGGAGGTGTGTCCCGCTTGGGCAGAGCAACGCCGTGTCCTCGTGGGGGCTATCGGTGGCGGCGATCTCTCGCGCCGGGCCTTGGTACAGGCCATGGTCCGGAGCGAGGAGGAGTGGCAGGCGGTCGCCTCCTTCTGCGAAGCAGTAATGCTAGCAAAGGAGGCGGCCGATCGCGTGAGGCAACGGTCCTCACGCCCCAATCGCCGCCGGGATTCCGATCCCGATTTCCGGCCATCGTAGGCGCGGGCTTGCGGACGGCGAGCAATGGGTGGCTCGCCTTCCGACCTTCCGGTAACCGTCCGGACCGAGCCCAGGTCGTCGACGGCGCGTGCTGTTCCACGCGCGCCTCAAGGAGATGTCAGCAACTGTAGGGGCCTAGCAGGGTCGAAGCCTACTGGGGCCAAGGGTCTGATTCTGAAAGGAAGACTCGGCCCTGGTACGAAAGGCAATGAAGGAACAGGAGTGGGTTTTTAGTCAGTAAAAGTCTGACACTATCTCCCGCCCCGCCCAAGGGCGGGGGATGTCATAAGATGATTTTCCCACCGAAAAAAAAAAAAAAAAAAAAAGCTGTTTTTGTTCAATTTATTAAAAATATTGCAGTTATTTAAAAATATTATAACTTTTATGCCGCAGAGTAATTGGATAACTTATCAGTAACCATAAAAATAAACCCTTTATATAGCATAAAATACAGAGGGTTATTTACGTTCTATTCAGATAATATCTGGACAAATAAATATTCTTTACAACTTAATTCTATACAAACACATTTTATCGTGTAGTCATAAGGTAAAATGTTAATGAACATAATTCAGAGAGCTATCGCGCATCTGCATCGCTAATCTATGCACTATAGCGTACGCCTCGCCTTTCTACTTGCGCCTGAGTCGGCTTGAGCTGCTCCGGTTATAAATAATACCATAATGACAAGGAATTACCCTGTTCTGCCACACTACACGTTAGACGTTCCCGTTCTTATACCAGTTCATTATACTCAAGGTCTGTACCTACTTACGGTTTTATATAATGTTAGGAATTATTGAGAAGGGAAATTCCATGTTGCGCAGAAATTATTCTAGTGTAGTGTAGATCGATTTTAAGTCTCGCTGACTTTGGTTTGTTTGTTATTGTTATGGGAAAATTAGTGGTGTGAGTTCAGTTTGTTTTATCAATGATGTGCGATGTTTGTTTGTGTTGATTTAATTAAATAAAGTGAAAATTTGCAAAATAAGTTTATTCCGAGAGATCACAGACTACAGATTCATAAAGTTTAAACTAGTGAAGTGAGATTAGTAATTTTACTAAAACAGAGATGTGTGAACAATAAGTAAAGAAATATCATTACAACAGTTAGGTCTACTGTCCATGGACACTGTTGGGGGCAGAGGATGTAAATAATTACACAACACAATGGTCACGCTTGAAAGGCCTCAGCCAATTTATTTAACACGTATAAAAATACAGACTTCACATAACACGTGTAAATATCGAGTCCTTTACGTACATACGCGTGACGCTAACTCACAAATAGTTCACAGTTACTTTACAATACTTCACTGACTCTAATACGTTAGATAACTTAGGAAATCTGGAAATCTAGGGCCGCTCCAGGAGCGTAGGGTGCCAAGACAAACTGTCGCAGTGACGCTTCGAGTCGAACTGCAGAGAGAGAACGTCGTCTTCAACGAAAGTGCAGCTTAAGTACTTTTTCAGCCGGTCGCAAGTCGTGGGAGAGAGTCCCTTTTCCTCTAGTCTATTTCCTAATCCTGTTGAGGCCGGCTGACGTTCACCTCCCGACCCCCCGCATACGGCAAGCACACCATTGGTCATCAATAGTGGCGTGATTTTCTCCATTGTAATCTACCAATAGAAACCCAGATTATTCTTAACGGTTTTTCTGTACTATTTACTTCTAAGAACCGCATTATGTACTTCTAAGAACTCAGTACATAGCCTTATATACTATCCCAGTAGCTGATTGGACAATAGTCTGGCCTCTGATAGGCTTGCTCTCTATTATGTACAGCGCTTATGTACATACATTACGCGTCTGTGAATGACGTAATGTTGCTTATATTTAGTGATTCTAAATTACATGCTCGTGTCCGTAACAGCCTCCCCCCGGCGTAGCAACGCGAGCCTAACTTCCATCGGCCAGGACAACGAGCCTTCTAACTGGGCGTCTGAAAACGCCTCCACGCGTCTGTACCTCAGCGCTGCGTATGACACCATCAGGTCCTTGTATGGTGCGCACTATCTTCCCATATGGCCATACATTTCGCGGCAGTTGACCATCCGCAATGACTACTATATTCCCCGGTGCGAGTTGCGTGCGTGAATCTCGGACGTCGCCGCGCGGTGTTAACGTTGGTAGGTATTCGTTTATCCAACGAGTCCAGAACTTGTCCGCTAGCGCCTGTGTTGCGCGCCATGTCTTTCGATCGGCGACGTCGCACTGCCCTGTGGTTGGTAGTCCAGTAGCCGAGCCTAACAAGAAGTGGTTCGGCGTGAGCGCCTCCTCGTCGCCAGGTTCAACACTTACGTGTGTGAGGGGTCGCGAATTGACGGTGTGCTCGATCTCGATTAGCAACGTGGAGAGTACCTCCTCCTTTGGTGCGCGTTCCTTCAACACGGCCGACAACGCCGACTTTACACTTCTTATTAGTCGTTCCCACGCGCCGCCCTGATTTGGGGCCCCGGGGTCAATGAACCGCCATTCCATATCTTGCTTAATTGCGAATTCATTGAGGTCATTCGCCCACTGCTTATATGCCTGTTGGATTTCAACATCGGCTCCTCGAAAATTAGTCCCGTTATCGGACATCATAGTTTTAGGCCATCCGCGCCTAGCCGCCATTCTTCTTAGCGCTAATATAGCTGAATCGATGTTCAAACTTGGCAACAACTCTATATGTATTGCTCGCGTGACAAGACAGGTGAACAACATACCCCATCGTTTTTCATGCCGTCTTCCTATTGTGACTGTCATTGGGCCGAAACAGTCTACTCCGCAACGGGTGAACGACCGCAGGTGGGTGTCCAATCGTTCAATAGGTAAGTTCCCTTTGACGGGCCGTATTGGCGGCTTCCTTCGTCGCTTACATGTCACGCAATCTCTTATCAGTGCGCGCACTGTCGGTCGAACCTTTAAAATCCAAAAGCGTTCCCTCGCTTTGTTTACTATATATTCACGTCCCGCGTGATGATCCCGTTCGTGAATCTGACGTAAATATAGTGACGTCATCGGATGTTTGCCTTCCAAGATGGGTGGGCACTTCCTATCTTGAGAAACGTTCGCGGCATTTATGCGACCGTTTAAACGAATGACGTCATCTTGAAAAATCGGGTCCAATCGGTAGAGTCGACTGGTCCTGTCTACTCTCCTACCTACAGCGAGTCGCGCTATTTCCGCTGGAAAACACTCTCTCTGAGCCTCCCTTATCAGTAGCAGCTCGGCCTCCTGCTTGTGACGCAACGTCAACTGGGTAGCGCGTTTGCGGCATTTGTCGACGAACAGCAGGACATACGCAGTCGTTCGTAGTAATCGTTCGTATGACGAGAAACGAGTCGTGTCGACGAGGCTGGTGATGTGCGCTATGTGCGCGACGATCTCATCACCCCCCTCTCCCTGCGCGATCTCCGTTGGCCAGATGTGTTCTGGTCCGCCCAGGAAGAGGGGACCAGTGGACCATCTGCTGTCGCTTTCCAGTTGTATCATTTCGGGCCCAGTTGCGTCATCGGCTACTTTGTTCGTGTACCCTTTTTCCTTGAGGTCATTGACCTGTGACACGTGTGCTTTTTTGAAGTCAGCTGACTTATCCATTTTCCTTTCAATGGTGTCGAGTCTACGAAAGGTCATATCGTGACTCGGTGGTAGGTGTGGCTCATCACTCCGCCACGGCAATCCTACCTCATGGTGACCGTTGACCAGCCGAGCAGTCTTCGTGAAAATATCCTGCGCCCGTTCGTCTGCCAGCACTGTTCTCGGCTGGTAAACTGTCCCCTGAGCGTCGATCGAGATATGCGATGTGGTGAGGTCCTTTAACTCTTCGCAATCCTTGGATATTTCCTGTGGGTGCACGTGCAATGCTGTCCCGCTACTCGCCTCGAATTCAGTTACGCGCCGTGGTACCGTTCCGTGGACCACCCATCCTAGCTGCGTAAGTGAAGCGGCTGGCTCGTTCTGCCGTCCCGTGAGCAAAGTTCGCGACACTATCAAATGCCAATTATCGGCGCCTATCAATAGGCGTGGCTTCGCATTCTCGTAACACACGTCACGTGCAGGTATACGTTTCATGTGCTCGCAGCGTAGATAGCTCGCTTTCACGGTCTGACCGGTTATATTTAAGCGTTTAACAGTACGCGCGCGTATGTTAAAACACTCTGAGCGTTTTCCCTTGATTCCTATTTCCACGCAACGACTGTCGTTCTCTTGTCGCGTGGCCGTAATCCCGTGGACGCGTAACGCTCGCTTAGTTCCTTTTGCGCCCATTTCGTTAGCTATCTCTTCGTCGAGTAGCGTAACAGTGGAGCCCTCGTCCAGTAACGCATGCGTCTCTATTTCCTTGCCGTTCGGCCCCCGCAACGTTACTGGGCACACTTTGAGTAACACCGCGCTCATTTCGCTGCCGGCATGGGCAGATGCGGTGGTCGCCGATTCTTCCCTCACGCTCCTGGTCCCACAGTTGGTGGAGGCGCTAGCCGCGTCCGACGTTCGGTCGGCGGTGTGGAGTAGCCTATGGTGCGATCTACGACATTCCTGCTCTCCGCACTTCCTCGCGGTACACTTGAATCGACGATGTTTACTCGCCAGACATTTGAAACATGCTCCAGTTTCCTTGGCCCATTCCCATCTTTGTTGGACCGTCATGTCACCAAGTTTCTTGCAGCTTGGCGTGGCATGTCCCTCGCCACAGCACAAGCACGTCTTCTTAGCCCTCTCTCTCTCGTCCTCGCCAGGTCGCTCGGCGGCGGCGTACGTTGCGGGTACGCGCGCTTTGTTCCTCCTAATGACCGCTTGTGCTCTGGCGGGAGCTTGCTGACGCGTCGCTTCCTTTGAAGTCGTAGTCACGGTCGACGAGTACGCGTATCTTACGGCCCGATCAGCTTCCCTCATTAGGTAGCGCGACAGCGTAACGATCTCTGCTTCCACGCGACTACCATGCTCTTGGGCGTAATCACACCAACGCGCGCGCATGTGTGGGCTGAGCTTCTCTACCACGTGTCTGGACAGCATTGGGTTTTGTAGGTACCCCCTATCATCCAGACACGATAGCACGCTGACGATGTTCTGCAGCTTTATCGCGAACGCGTTGAGTTCAGCGGCCGTCGTACCGAGTCGCGGTAATTTCCTTAAATCGTCGAGTGACTTGTCGATTATAATCTCGGGACGTCCGTAACACTGTTCGAGTGTATGCATTATCACGGCGGGGTCAGCAGCGGTGCAAAGTAGCGCGGACACGGTCTCTCTCGCTTCACCTTTCAGGCTGTTGCGTAGGCGCGCTAAGTTCTCTCCTCGTGAGAATCCATACCCTCGTGTCGAGTCTCGCATTGCTGACTTGAACAGCAACCACTCGTGCGGCGCTCCCGTGAAAATTGGCAACTCTAACGCTTGACGCGGCGGCGGTCGATAACGTGTCATCCTATTTAACGCGTCGGCTAGCTTATCGATATCTCGGGATCGAGATCGAGATTTATGTCGCGACCTAGGCGGTGATCGGAACCTAGGTTCGCGGGGCTCCTTATTCTCTACGCGGGGCGGCTCCTCTCTCGGAAAGTACGCGCGTTCTCGCTCCTCATACTGTGGCGTACGCGGCCTCGTAAATTCCTGCCTACCCCGGGCGCGCTCAGCTTCCTCCCCCCGTATGTGAACCGGGGCGGGTGCGCGTATCGCTGACGACGTTTGATCTATCGCAGTCAGCGATGGTAATTCCTCGTCCCCCGTAGGCTGCGCGCATTGCAGCCAATTATCGATTCGATTATCGGTGTCCGCGACGTCCTGGGCTATATCACTATCTCGATCTGTTTCCTCGCGAATGGTAGCTACATCTATCGCTAATCTCTTCTTAACCAGCTCGGCTTCGAGTTGCAATTCCTGGCGGCGTATCGCGGCGAGGCGCTCCTCAGCATATAATTCTGCTTGCCTAATGCGCAGTACAGCACTAGCGGTGGATTGGCGCGATCGTACGGATTGGACGGGCGACCTACTATTTATCCTATCAACGGCGGGCGCGGGCGCTGGGATGGCGGTCGCGGCGGCGGCTGACGTTATAGCATCCATCGTAGTGTTCTCGGCTGTCGGCGCGTTCGTAGGCACTGTTGCAGGAACTGGTACAGACGCGGGAATCGTAACGCGGGGGTTAGCGCGTGATAATATTGTCGCGCGGGACGACGGTGACGCGGGGGGCTCCTCAAACACGCGGGCTTGCGTATCTTCGTTCTTCTGGCTTCTTGTAGTCGGCATCCTTCCTCCTCGTTTGGCACCCTAGCTCTATCAATGCCCTAGCGGCCCTATCAGACCTACCGGAGGGCCCTATGAGAGGGATATGCTCCGGCAGGGATGGAAAATGTGCAGGAAATGGAAAGGTGGGGACTACCCTGCAGAGAACTACACGCGCTACGAGGTGCTCAGCAACCGGTGGGGACGACCGGTTGCCTCGGCAGTGCCTACAGTCCGGCCCTCGCAACGTGCGCAGCCTTACAGGCGCAGTAGTGCTATTCAACCACGTTTGGTTGGCGACACCGCACAATATGTCGCACCGCCTTGAAACGGCGTTAACTCAGGCACGCACCTTTGACACCGTTAGGTGGCACGTACCTGAGCCGCGGTCCACCCGCTTAAAAGGTTCTTGACACGACGGCTCGACACGACGCTGGCGGCTCGAAGTTCCCGACGTGGCGACAATCCTAAGCACCTACTGGGTCGGACTTGCTGCGTTCCTGTGTTCCTTTTCAATCTTCAGAATAGGTATTCTTCGTAACGTGACTTGCTGCGTTCCTTTTCCCACTTGAAGCGTTCCTTTTCAATCTTGAAAGCTTTCCTCTTCTTTCTTGAAAATAGGTTTCTTCGAAACGTAACTTGCCGCGTTCCTATTCTTACTTGCAGCGTTCCTGTTCGAGCTTGAAGCGTTCCCTTCTTCAATCTTCGACACCCAACTGTATTTCTTCACGTCTCCCCAAAGACGCACAATAAGCCGCTCGATATTCCTTACCAAAGGACCAATATCCGGCTCTCGAAGGACCAAAGTTCCTCTGTTGGGGGCAGAGGATGTAAATAATTACACAACACAATGGTCACGCTTGAAAGGCCTCAGCCAATTTATTTAACACGTATAAAAATACAGACTTCACATAACACGTGTAAATATCGAGTCCTTTACGTACATACGCGTGACGCTAACTCACAAATAGTTCACAGTTACTTTACAATACTTCACTGACTCTAATACGTTAGATAACTTAGGAAATCTGGAAATCTAGGGCCGCTCCAGGAGCGTAGGGTGCCAAGACAAACTGTCGCAGTGACGCTTCGAGTCGAACTGCAGAGAGAGAACGTCGTCTTCAACGAAAGTGCAGCTTAAGTACTTTTTCAGCCGGTCGCAAGTCGTGGGAGAGAGTCCCTTTTCCTCTAGTCTATTTCCTAATCCTGTTGAGGCCGGCTGACGTTCACCTCCCGACCCCCCGCATACGGCAAGCACACCATTGGTCATCAATAGTGGCGTGATTTTCTCCATTGTAATCTACCAATAGAAACCCAGATTATTCTTAACGGTTTTTCTGTACTATTTACTTCTAAGAACCGCATTATGTACTTCTAAGAACTCAGTACATAGCCTTATATACTATCCCAGTAGCTGATTGGACAATAGTCTGGCCTCTGATAGGCTTGCTCTCTATTATGTACAGCGCTTATGTACATACATTACGCGTCTGTGAATGACGTAATGTTGCTTATATTTAGTGATTCTAAATTACATGCTCGTGTCCGTAACAGACACGTAGCTTCATAGACGCATATTCGTCATTATACGCTTAGTCTACGCTTTCGCGAAGTATACAAAACTATGGTCTACTGTCCACGGGCGCGTAGCTTCAGCGCGTTCGACACGACGGGACGACGCTGCCGCTTCTACGACACAGTTTCATAGTTTTAAGTAAGCTTCATGCAGGCGTACACCAAGCATATAATGTAGTTCGCCGTCCGGCTGTTCAGTAATTAACCGGACCGAGCCCAGTCGTCAACAGCGCGTAGTGATCCTCGAGCTCCTCAAAGAGATGTCAGCAAACCGTAGAGGCCCAGCAGGGCTGATGCCCGCAAGCTAGGACCTCGGAGAATTTCTGAAAGGGAAACCCGTAGTCCTAGAACGCAAAGGGTAATTGAAGGATACAGGTGTGGTTTTAGTCAGTAAAAGTCTGACACGCCCTCCCGCTCCACCCAGAGCGCGAGAAGTCATTTTGATGATTTCCCACCTTAAAAAAAATAAAACACCAAGCATAATTATAATGAGGAATACGCGTTTATGAAGCTACGCGGCCGTGGATAGTACGCCTTAGTGTCAACATTGAAACAGTCGATGAATTCTACTGTAACAATTAGCTTGATAGTATACACAAATACCTACATGTACCTAATAAAGTGTAATTTCATAAAGTTGCTTTTATTGTAATAACATTCGATATCGATTCAAATATTTATAAGTTACTTACGCCCTTACGTCACAGTTCACCTCGGCACTTGTATTGATGAATGTTTAACATCATCCATGTAACAGCCCAAATATTTAGCGCCGACTACGCATCTCAACAAATACTTCCAGTAATCCACTACATTGTCCTTCTCACAATAGAACATCAGCACTAAGTCCACAATACCCTGTATGTATCAGAACAACAATCAATTGTCCATTCCTCGTAGCTCCTCGTATTACTGCCTTGTGACGTCATAGATCTCGTTTGCCACACAAGTGGTGATTATTTATCGGCCCGTCTGAGGGTGGAACATTAAAACAATGTTCTTATATGAACATGAGTCGTTAATTACGGACGAACATGACGCTTATGACGGTAGTGGTACGGGAGTTGGGAGTAGAACCTGTATGGTTAATTGTGAATATGTGTGTCATGGAGAACCTGTATGTCAGTGTCATGAAGACGCTGCATCCAATTATAATGATTTAAGTTCTTGCTGTAGTAGAAAATTGAGAAAGGGGTATGCTGTGAAGATCCGAGCAGCTAAGGAGTGGAATTCTCTGCCAAAGTCTGTATTCCAACGTCAACATCTTTAAGTCAAAAGTGAATAGGTTTTTTTTTTAGGTGGGTGGTGGGAATCATCTAAAGACTTCTCCTGCTCTTGAGCGGAACGTGAGGGTGTATCAGACTTTTACAGACTAAAACCTAGACTAATATGTAACTTCTTTGCCTTCACTTCAGGGCCGCAGGGTTCTCTTTCGCATAACCCATGGCCCCAGTAGGCTTGCCCTGCTGCAAAGAAAAAGAATATACGTTTTTGTATTTTAGTATTTTTGTAGGTAATTAATAAACTCAAAAACTATAAGATCAATTTTGAAAAATATTTCACCGGGTAGAATGCTACTTTATCACTGAGTGACATACGCTATACGTTTTATTCTGTCACGCTGGCAAAGGTGCTGCTGAAGCTAGAAAAAAATAAAAGAAAGATTGTGAAATTTTCTCAAGGTGGGAAATCATCCAATGACTTCTCCAGCTCTAGGGTGGCGCGGGAGAGCATCAGAGGGTATCAGACTTTTACTGACTAAAACCACACCTATGTTCCTTCCCTTTGCGTTCCAGGACCACGGGTTTCCCTTTCGAAAGTAAACACATGGCCCAAGTAGGCTTTGACCCTGCTGGGCCCTCACGGTTTTGCTGTCATCTCTTTGGGGCGGGCGTGGAACACTACGTGCCGTCAACGACTCGGTCTTGTCTGGACGGTTACCAGATGGCCAGACGGTGAACTACTCATTGCTTGGCGCCTGCAAGCCCACGTCTACGAGTTTCTATGAAAGTTTCAGGGAAAAACCAAAAAAAGACGAATCGACTGTAAGAAAGATATTTCGTCCACAGAGAGACTGAGTACTGAAATGTCTACTAAAGTAGAAGAATGAAATAAAAAGGCATGCTGGAAAGGGCAAAGCAAGAAAATGACGATTTTTGTTTTTGGGATCATCAAATAACTTTTCCCGCTCTAGATGGAGCAAAAGGGAGGCAAACAGTAGTATTACTGAGTGAAACATGTCCATTATCATCATCATCTTTTCAGTCGAAAGACGTTCACGGTTGGACATAGGCCTCCCCAAGCGTCTCCACAACGACGGATCCTGTGCGTCTCGCATCCACCGCATTCTCGCGATTCTCACCAGGTCGTCGGTCCACCTTGTGGGAGGCCTTCCAACGCTGCGTTTTCCGGTCCGCGGTCGCCAGTCCCTTACAGCCCCATCGACCATCCGTTCTACGAGCAATGTGCCCTGCCCACTGCCACTCTATTTTGGCGATTCTTCGCGGGCTATGTCGGCGACCTTGGCAAAACATGTCCGTGTTCTTTCAATTGCTCTTTGCTTTCCAGAGCCGTAGTGACTCTTTCAAACAGTCCTGCAGCCTCGAATGCAGTACATTCCACTGGATGATGCTTTATAGCGAGTTTTAGTTCAACATGTTTCAGCAGGTGAATGTCATCATGCTCTATATTTAGTTGATGATCATGCTCTTAACGGTTGATAACAGCATGATATAAATCATCTAACTGACCAAGCGAAATGCCTCGGGCAGACGACGGGCAGCAACATCGTTAGTGTGAGAAGAGAGAAGCTTTGCTATTTATGCTTTCCGCAAAGAAAGTTATCAAATTAGCACACTGTGCGCGTACACACACACATGAATGCATTATCTCCTATTTCTAATTTTGTTTATTTTTCTTTTAAATATTGTTTCAAAGAAAATACCTAATAATTAAAAAACTGAATTATATTACTGTATTATTATTATTTCTTGATTATGATTTATATTTTTGGTGAACAATAAAGAATATTTCTATCTATCTTATTTTCGATTAAAGAGACTTCACGACACTCCCAGTCTGGGGACCGGAGAATTTTTTTTTTTGTGACTGATGTATCAAGACAAGTGTGTGTTTTTTTTGTGTTTGAATGCATAAAGATTATTTTTATAATTACAAGCCGTCTTAATTTTTTGTAATGTAATATTTATTATCAAATAAAGTCCCCCTCCTAGAGAGAGGAGGCCTGAGTCCCAACAGTGGGAACATTAAAAGGCTGATTATGCTTATGCTTATGCTAAAGTCCCCCACATTGTCGTCTGTCTGTTGGTCTGTTCGCAATAATCTCAAAAACTATTGACCAGATTTTTAGACAATTTTCATCAATATGTAAAGTGATTAATTCGAAAGTCTAAACCTTTTGTTTTCCTAGTTAGTATTTTATTTTTGCATATTTTTATTGATAAACTGGTTCAATAACAAATACTTTTCTCCATGCATAGTCACTGATATATCTACAACACCCCACTCTACCTCCCTGTTAACCCTGTTTTTACTATACGGATGTTTGTCACCTAATTCCTCTCTTTAGGAGGCTTGACTAATTTGGATGACTAAAGTGGGTCTCTAGACTGTTTGATAACACAATTAGACGCAGTAGCTGGTGCTGCAATCGAATCCCCAATTTTTTTTCTGCCGTAAAACCACCTTTTAGACAAGACAACGTCTGCCAGGACCATTAGGGTGGTGTGTGTATAATTTTGTCTAAAAAAATTTAATAGCCAAAAAATCAGAGATCAAGTTTGGTAATCTTAACTGCTTCTATTTCCGTATAAGAAAAGGCCTTTGCCCTACAACAGAATAATTACAGTCAACATTATTATAAACCAGACCCTATGACTCACCAACAACAGAATAGACTGTTATGTTATTATTCAACGAACTATAGGATATTGTCTTATTATTTGCATACATCGCATAAATATTCTAGGCATGCTCCCGGTCTATAATACCACTGTCGGCGCTTCTGTTCAACGCTGAAAGGACCATTGTCCACTGTGGGTCTGGAATACCACTCACGTGCTGCAAGTAAATATAGCGGTTATGTATTATCACTCGGGTTATAATCAATAGTAAACTAGTGGTTTTAGCATTGTTCGGTACGTACAGACATTAGGATAATTCATGTTTTTTTTTTCATTTTCGATTTTCATTTGACTTTGCTAGAATTCTTGATACCACTCATGCTCATGCACTATGTTCGTAAACCAAAAATCACCATAATCGGTTAATTTTAGAGGTTGCACAACGTCAAAAAGTACGTCATCAGTGAAGATTTTTTTAATGTTATTATTTTTTACAGAGGAAGGTAGGCAAGCGTTCTGTGAGTTTTCTTTTACTGTAATGGTGATGACGATGTGGTAAATAATGGATGAAGTTTCAAAATTACATTGACCAATGCTTACATATCGCCGTCCGGTCGTCCGGTAACCGTCCGGACCGAGCCCAAGTCGTCGACGGCGCGTATTGTTCCACGCGCGTTTAAAGAAAATGTCAGCAACCGTGGGGGCCCAGCAGGGTCAAAGCCTACAGGGGCCATGGGTGATGCGAAAGAGATCCCCGGGGCCCTGGAACAATGGCAAAGAAGGAACAGGAGTGGATTTTTAGTCAGTAAAGGTCTGCCAGGCCCTCACGCTCCGCCCAAGAGCGCGGGATGTCATTAGCTGCTTACATATACATATATGCTTTTGGATTAAAAATAGGTCTTGGTAGTTCCTTATCATCTGCTTTCACCCTATTTATGGCTTGCAAATTATCACATAGGCAGCTTCATTTTGCATCCATCAAGAAGCAATTTAGCATTCACACTTACAAAATAGGCCATTTCTATCTTCTACTAGCCTTTGTCAGTGACTTCACTGGTCTGAAATCATAAAAAATATCCAAGGGAATATGCTCCTGGAATAAAAGTATCACATGTCCTATTCTGGGTCAAGGTCCACCTATGTACCGAGATAGGAGTAAGAGATATGTGTGTATCTCTTATGTATGTGTATGCATGCATACAAACGAACTTTCGTCTTTATAATATTAGTGCGATCTGCAGTCTAATAACCATGGCGTACAAAGAAATGCATCGGTTAAATTTTTTTTCTTGCAATTTACCCGATTATTTTCCTTAAAGTAGACTTTCTGCAGTTCATTTAATGTGTTTGTTGTGTTTGATCAATAACATTGGAGATTATCAGTAATATGTTGGCTTATAAGCTTTCATGTATTAGTTGATATGGGAGCATGTGTTAATTATATCCTGTCTTGTTTACCGTGGTTTCGATGTTTGATATTCTGAAGCATGGTGTACTCTGAAAAGAAAAGTGGTGGATAAGATTAGTAGGATGATTAATATGACGTGTTTATTTAAACGCTGTTACAGTAAGCCGCTCGTCAGTGGTAAACAAACTAGTTACTATTATAAGCTGGCTTCTTCTTCTTCTGGCTAGACTTTATCCCATTTTTTTGGGGTCGGCCCTCCTTGTTCTCGTTTTCCATTGTGTACGATTTTGTGCCATGTCAGTGTCGAGATGAGCTTCTCTAAGGTCTCTTTGGACCGTCGTCAACCAAGTGGAGGGTGGTCTTCCGCGCGTGCGCTTTGTCATAGGCAGTTCAAGGGCAAGCTTTACCATATGATCATCTGGGTGCCTTTGTACGTGATCATACCACCGTAAGCGCTTCACTTTGACTTTATCGGATATCGGAGCAACTTTAAAACTGCCTCTTATGTACTCATTACGGATTTTATCTAGTAGTGTGACTCCTAAAAATATCTTACTCTTAAGCATATGCATTTCAGTTGTGTGCAGTTTATTTAAGAGCTGCTTGTTTGTTGCCCAGCATTTGGAGCACCATTATAAGCTGGCTTGTTATTCTATAGAATAACAATACTATCCTAGATTATGTTATGGCTCATCTATTACCACCAATGCAAGGTCAACTAACTGTATTTATAATATCATCACCGTTATCTTCCTGCCCTTGTTCCGTATTATTTGTGGCTTGCAAAACAATTTTTTTTCTTCTATTCTGCCCGATGACCCGTTACGCTATCACTAACTCCCTTTTCTTTCATATTACCTCTGAAACAATCTATCTAATCTATTACAATATGTGTCATCGGAAATTTAAATTCTTTTTCAAGCATAAAACTTAAAACTACTATTTCAAGTTCTTTTAAAAGTGATTTGGTCTTCGTAATTTTGTTTAAAAGATCAAATATATATATTCCATAATTCAATAAAAACACTTAACTAATTAAAACTATATATACATAATTATTATATTTTGAGTTCTCTTTATTAAAATTCTAATTTATATTTTTTTTTATTATTACCTATTTTAAGTATTAAATTAATTACTGTGCACACCTACCATAGTTCAACAGGTTCACCCTAGTTCAGGCATATAAGCAACTGTGTTCTTTTTAATATTTAATATACTTTATTGTAAATGTGCCCTATGTTATAAATAAACGATTTAATTATTATTATTTATTATTATAGTGTACTTTTTTTTAACCCAAAGGTTGACTGACAAAGAATGCATCAAGTCCGGCAAGGCTGTATCACTACTATACATGAAGTTTAAATAAAAATCCATTTCTAGCAAATTACAGTAGAAAATCACAATGAACAAACTAACGGCTCATATAAAACATACTACCAAGACATTAGGAGTCGCTATAACATTCCAAGCCATTAACACACCATTTTCAATTTCGCTTAATAATCCGACGGCAGCATCACCTTAACATTCCACCCCATAAAATGTGATAGGATACTAACAAAACTATCAAGCCGTAACTAGAAATAAAGAAGTTACATCGGAATGTTTTGTAAGAGCTACCACAACAGTTTAAGCTCCTATGTCAGGGATGGCAAAGCTATAGTACGCGGGCCCGTGGTGGCTCGCGCGGCAAAATAATTTGGGTACGCCTGCCATGTAACATCTTTAATATCTTTCTAGCCAAGCCCGTTCCATCATCGTACAGCTAAGGAGTGGAACTCCCTGCCGAAGTCTGTGTTTCCTGATAGCTACAATCTTGAGGTCTGTAAGTCAAGAGTGAATAGGCTACTTCTAGGAAAGTGTGCTCCATCGTCGGCCACATCATCGCTTACCATCGGGAGAAATAGTGGTCAAACGCGAGCCATAATAAAAAGAAACTGGTAATTTGAAATAGCAATAATCACAATAAGTTTCTCCTTTCTTTGATTAAATACTCGTAAACAAAGAACTGTTAACATTATGATATAGATATGAATATTCTTGCGTGATCACATCAGAAATAAAGATATCCGCAGGAGAATCAAGGTTACCGACATAGCTCGAAGAATCGTCAAACTTAAGTGGCAGTGGGCAGAGCACATTGTCGATGGGGACGAAAGGTTCTGGAGTGACGATCACGTATCGGAAGACGCAGCGTTGGAAGGCCTCCCACAAGGTGGACCGTTGACCTAGTGAGAATCGCAGGAATCTCGATGGATACGGGACACACAGGAGCGGTCGTTTTGTCGACACTTGGGGGAGGTATATGTCCAACAGTGTAAATCTTTCGGCTGAAATGATGATGATGAATTTCGAGTTGTAAATTAAGAATTGCCATCATTTAGTTTTTCTTTGTCCATTAAATCACCAAGTCAAGTTTCTTTGGCGGTACGCGCGTACGTCATGATCAAAATTTTTTATAAATGTATTTATAGTGGCACGTTCTAAAATAAAGGTTTGCCATTCCTGTCTTATGTCAAAGTGGATACGTGCGACAAGTAATAGCGTTGCTTTACAACCTACCAGCAGTTTAACCTCGACTTGCATCTGTAACACGATTGCTTACGAATCGCAGTTGTTTTATGGTCACGCGAATGTCTTTTAGAAATAGACCGGGGAGTAAATTGAATCCGGGACCTAAGAAGGTTTATTTTGTAGTGTTTGTCAAAGACACAGTGTTTTAGAAAAATGCGAAGGAAATCTATTAGTTTTATTATAGTACAAAGAAAGATTAATAACTCGGTTGATGTGTGATTGCCATCACCAGTCACCAATACAGAAATAAGTTCTCATCCAAAATCAGATTTAACTTAATTCCCTAGATCTAGATCTTTTGAATTGAAAGACAGCAGCGGATCCGAAATAAAAAAATATTTCCGTAGAGAATATACGCTAAATCTAATATAGTACTATATTAATTACCTATAAGAATCAACAGCTAGCTTTGAAGAGCTCGTGGCAGTGTAATAAACCCACTTTCGTACCTCAGAAAACATGTTCAGTGATCCGATAGTCTTAACTGTCACTTGTAGATTTCTGACAGTCGTTATGGTAAGTCAGTAGCCATACAACCAGACCCCAGTATAATCAGTGTACCAGTATAATCTGAACGTATAGTATTACCCACTTAAAATATTGGTACTCAGTTGAATCCGGTTAGATTAGAGGTCGATCCCAACATATTTGGAAAAAAGCTAGGCAGATTGATCTGAATCAACAGCTAGTAGCGTTACAAAATAAGCTTACAAAAGATATAAAAGCAGCTCATTTAATCGAAACAACATAATAACATATTCAAGGATCTTACAACACCGACAACCACATCCAATCCAGCCTAGATTCCCTTCCAAGATAAAACGCCTATAAACAAGTAAAAAACCTGTAAGTGCGTATTGAATTTACATAAACGGAAAGAACTTCGCTTAACGTCTACTAAATGCTACTTATCCTTACGAGGAAGGTTGAAAGTCACACTAAGCCTTTTCTGATTGAAAAAGAATTCTGGGAACTCATGCGGCATAAAATAAGAGTTTTAATTATACTATTGGCTGTCTTGTTTACGATAGAACTAAAGCGTAGAATGAGAAATTAACAATCCTTGTTGCATAACTATGTTTATGTTGCTCATGAGTCACCTCCAAGGAGTATTTATGTCTCAAAAGAATAAACAACATGTCATCATCAGAGGTCCTATCTTTATCCACATCATCGTTTACCATTTGGTAACTGAATAAAACATATACATTATTAGTAGTTTTATGTAAAGAATCTATGTACAAAACTATATCATGAAAAATCATAAAGTTATAAACTTGTCATGTTACCTGGTTATCCACACAAACACATGGTCACCAGGCCATCCTGGCGACAGAGGGCTTGTTTTGCTCCTGCACCCATCTGTGCGCTAGTACCTAATGCCCGCTATGACCTATGTTGCCTGTGTTGTACCTACTTAGTGTCGGTGATGTCCAACATATGACATTTTTTGAATATTTTTGGAAATAAATATAACATGGTGTAAAAATAATTTGAATCGATTCAGATACCGATTCTGAACCAACTGTATTCAGGTTTCGCATTTACTAAAAATGATGTTATATAGTTAATGGCCTATCTGATGTTAAACGGTTATCACTGCCAGTAACCACTGCAATAGGTATTTCAATCGATCACGTTTCTCTATTATATGTTTACGTATCATTGCACGTTTTACTTGTCACCCAGAGAAAACGATGTAGTTTCATGTGCCAATAATTTCACCGGCACTCTTATTACTGGAACACAGCAATGATGCTTGATGGTTTGCCGAAATATTACCATCGTCATCTGTATGGTTGCATAAAGTTTCGTTTATTTTTTGTAATGATATTAACTGGTGCTTGACTGGGATCCCACCTGATGGTAAGCAGTGATTCAATCGTTGATGGTGACGCGCACTAGTTTATTAAGACTCTATTCACTCTAGCCTTGAAGACGCTTAAATTATAATCGGTCGGGAAGACCACAGCAGGCAAATGGTTCCAGTCCTTTATTCCTATTGAACCTGCAATAGGAAATATTCTTCATTAATTTCTAACAACCTAGGAGTCCGTGTAACTGCAAGTATTATCAAATCGCCGTTACAAGACCATGGATAAAACGCAATCAAGGTAATATATCAGGTTTGGATATATTCAGTGCAGTGTATAAGTCATCTGTGGAAAAACAGGTTACGAAGCTCGGGCTATAAGATAGAGAACTGTCACTAATTATGCACTGGAATATTTAATCCTGATACAAAATGATTTAAGCTGTGTGAAATTTTAGATGCAAGAGAAGGAATGTTTTATTATCAACGTGTCAGCTCAAGTTTTTTGATTTTTTTATTGAGTCATTGAACACCATTTTTTATTGAGTATTTTTTTTACTGACTATAACACACCTGTTTTCCTTTATGTCCTTTTCCGTTCCAAGGCCGTAGTAACTCTTTCGAACAATCCTCTAGCCTAGTACTAGTAGGTGGATTGAACATCATATAAGTCTAATATATGAAAATTGGCAATATCATGGTTAGGCGCCACCAAGAGGAAACTGGTGATCACGATAGTCGAACTCTTTGAATATCATATTAAATATCTTAGAATATCGTCAACCGACAATAACACCTTTTACATCGCGATACATGATTTAGTATGTGAAGCATGTGCAAGTATAGATAATATCTATAGAAATTCTAATACAACCGAAGCATCGTCTTTAACAAAGCCCACTTACAAATCACATTGACACCCACCATATAAATTAAAGTTTGCACGCACGACTATAAATAACTACAACGGTGCTCCTATAACACCAAGCTTAGTATTATAATAGTTTCAAAGTTGGTGTGTGTGTTTGATAATCATGTACCTAATATTGAAGAGGTGAATGGGTTTGTCCGATTACGTTACAATAGAAGGATTTACTAAAACTCTAGATATTAGACTAAAATTGTGTATAACAATTTAAATCTTAAATTTTATTATAGCGCAGGCATTGATTGACAGGCGGTGATTTGATAATACTTGCAGTTACACGGACTCCTAGGTTGTTAGAAATTAATGAAGAATATTTCCTATTGCAGGTTCAATAGGAATATAGGACTGGAACCATTTGCCTGCTGTGGTCTTCCCGACCGATTATAATTTAAGCGTCTTCAAGGCTAGAGTGAATAGAGTCTTAATAAATTAGTGCGCGTCACCATCAACGATTGAATCACTGCTTACCATCAGGTGGGATCCCAGTCAAGCACCAGTTAATATCATTACAAAAAATAAACGAAACTTTATGCAACCATACAGATGACGATGGTAATATTTCGGCAAACCATCAAGCATCATTGCTGTGTTCCAGTAATAAGAGTGCCGGTGAAATTATTGGCACATGAAACTACATCGTTTTCTCTGGGTGACAGGTAAAACGTGCAATGATACGTAAACATAGAATCGAACTGACGGCTTCCATGCAGTGATCCGTAAGAAAGTCGCATCACTGATGCACAGAACGCGGGTGAGTGGCAATAGCATCCTGAAAACAGTAGTTGAGAGTCCTTACTCCCCTATTCTGAGGCACTATGTGGAAAGAATGGTCAGATAGTTTGCTTCTTGCCATATCGTTCTCTGCACATCTTGCCTCGGTTTCACACTTCATTGTATGTTTTTATTATTATTATTTTTTTTTGTTTATGTAATACTAACACTAATTTTAAGATATTTTACTAACAAAGTGGACCATATTGTTGTCTTAACTTGAATTAAATTAAATTAAATTAATTGCAGTCGAAAATTGTCAAAAATAACTAATTTGACTTTTTAGCGCAGCCGTGAGGCACACACAATTTTTCATTTTTTTATTTAATTCTATTTGTGTGGACCGCATGGAACAATGTCAAATAGGTATTTTTTCTTTCTTTCGTATATTTTGATATTTTTTTAACATTGATTAAGATTGAAATAATGTTGCGTCTTAGTTAAAAGTTCTTTAAATACAAGAATTGACCTTTAGGTCAGACGGTCTTCAATAGGGAAGCATTGATCTTTTATTTCTTTCCTAGCTTCTGTCAGCTTTAGAAAATCCTTTTTTAGTGCTCGTTAATATCTTAAAAGAAAGCCTTGTGCAAAATTTCACGCTCTTAGTTCCATAGTTTCGGCTGTGGTTAGTCAGTTTCTCCTTTTAAACGTCGTTCTTTTTTTTAAAACTAGCTTGGTTATATATTGGGTTTTTGCAGGGCAGTTGTGGATGCCATTGCCAAAAAAGAAAAGCGGGTGGATAATTTAGGTATTTATGTTCAGCAATATTGCAATAATTCCACCAAGCAGAGTCGCGGACTTTGTTCAAACTTAAACTTACAAGTCTAAAACTCAGTGCCCAGTATAATAATCTATACAAATCGAGTCTTCCGGATTGTCGCGTTCATTGTGGACACAAGCCGTTATGAAGTCGACTTGTGGACCTATGCAATTTGCGCGAACGCTTTACATACGCGTCCATTCCGACTAACGGGTATCGTATCCGCCTTAGATCCCGTTTATATGGGAAATGTTATGTTTTATGGTTGCAGTGTACCGACATACCAATAGTGTAGAGTAGTTTTTTGGTGTCAGAATTGATTTGAAATGCAGAACAAACGCGACAATGGCTTTGGAATTTTCTACTGATGTCACGTATGCAAACAGTGAGTGTAATTCAAATATACTTTAATATTCTCAAACACTTTTAAATTTTTGTAGGCTTGAAATCAATTTTTTTATTTCGATCTTCAACAAAGGACACACAGTTACAACAGGAATCACAACTATGCATGGGGTCCTTTAACGTATGCTCTTTCAGTTACAGGAGACCACAGTATTCAAATATAACAAGGTGAAAGGTAAAAAAATTAAAATGCACAAAAACTGTAAGAAAAATATCCAATAAATAATGTCAAATTGAAACTAAAACATTTGTTCATTGATTTCAAATATAAAAAGAAAATGAAAGATTCACACACTGTTGGTATAATTTTTAAGATGTAATACATTTTTTTCAATAGTTGCTTTAAATTTTTTTATGATATCATCAAATTCCAAATGTCAAAAGTACTGCTGCAGATTATTGCAATCTTATCCCGTTTAAAACTTACAACCTCTCATAGAAACACAAAGCTATTAAACGTAATACTCCTTCATAACTAGAACAAACAGTGGATAGAACGTGAAAATGAAATGCCTGCTTTACAAACCAATTTAGTTGTAACAAGCATATTGGTCCGTTTCAACGCTGTATCCAATACCAATTTATTTTATTGTACGTAATCGAATGTCTATTGTCTTCGTTATTGTCGGGTTGCATGTACGACTATATCACCTCAGTGAGACATGGAATTTAATGGGCTTATAGTTGGTAGGTATATAATATTTAGGTTTGTGTTATATATAGGTACCCGCCCCGGCTTCGCACGGGTGCAATGCTGATACCACCGCTACCGCTACGTCCCTGCATTTTAAATCTGTAATATCTTCGAAAATATTCATTTAAATTACATGCTGTAAAGGGCCATATGGATCTATATTAAATGCACAATGTATTTAAGGTACTTAATTGGATAAGGATTAATGCTGTATTGCTTAAAATCGCTTTGTAAATAAGCCATTATTTCTTGTAAAAAGTAAAGGATAAATAATGGTTATTTTGGGATAGACAGACATATATCATCGCGGACTTTTTTGTAGACTTTTTTAAAGTGTACAATACTGTAGTACATTATTTTGATCTATCTCGTAGGGTTCAGCCAGAGTTTGCAATGTAAGCGCAAAAAACAAATGTGTTTATTTTCCACTTCACATTAGAAACCTATATCTAAGGTTCAGTTGAAAACCAGCGTCAGGCAACTGCTACGTAGTTGTCTGGCATTATGCTGAACTGGACCTATTTGTCATAGCCGTGAGACATATTGTTATAGTTAATTTTATTTCTCCTTATTTTTTTATGTTTAATTTTAGTTTGTAAATGAATTATTTGTTGATTAATGAACCATGGTGTGCCAAATAAACATATTTTCTTCTTAATTCTTTATTGTACACAAAAACATAATATAATATATTGACATACAAACAGTTCATGTACAAAGGCGAGCTTAACTCAGCAATGAGTTTTCTCCCAGCAAACCTTTGAATTGTAGAGAGAGAACATATTCGAGGGTAGGATCCAGTGCACAATATAAACTTATATACTAAGTCTAATATATAATTAAGTATATATACATAAGTCCAATATATAATCATATTATACATACTAATACATACTATATATACCAATATTATGTCAATAATGAAAGGAAGTGCTCTTTAAGTTTCCTTTTGAAGACATCTAGAGAAGGGCTATCGCGAAGAGAGTGTGGCAGAGAGTTCCAGAGACGTACTGCAGTAACAGAAAAGGAGCCATCATAGCGGCTAGAAGTATGACGTGGAGTACGAAGGAGAAGAGAAGAGGTGGTGCGACAGAGTTTACCCCTAGGGACGAGGTACTCAAAGCGTTCACGAAGGTATTGAGGAGCATTAGGATTGTGAAGGATTGTATAGAGAAGAGATAGAATATGTATATCTCGTCGACGCCGAATTGGCAGCCACCTTAATCTGGTCCGGAACTCCGACACGTGGTCGTATTTGCGGAGGCCAAAAATAAAGCGGATGCACAAATTCTGCAGTCGTTCAAGTTTGTTTAGCAGTACCTCCGTAGCATCTAGAAAACAGACATCCGCATAGTCTATGAGCGGTAGAAGAAGAGATTGTGCAAGATTAACCTTAGTGTGAAATGGTAGGAATTTTTGGAGACGTTTAAGAGACTGAAAAGAGTAAAAGACCCTCCTACTCACATCAGCAACATGAACCTCCCAGGAAAGTTTAGTGTCCATATGCACGCCAAGGTTTTTAGCGCTTTTAGAGTACAGTATGGGCACAGAATCATACACCACAGGCGGGAGCGACTGGTGATCTAATAAGTTGAGCATGTATCTGCCACCAACAATGAGCGCTTGGGATTTAGTTGGGTTTAGTAAAAGTCCAAAAGATTTAGCCCACTGGTGAATATTTTCAAGATCATTGTTGATGGCAGCCACGGTTTCAGTGATCTCGTCTACTTTACAATGAAGATATAACTGTAAGTCGTCTGCATAGAGATGATAATTCGAAGTTAGGACCTTAGTGAGAGCATTTATAAAAATCGAGAAGAGAAGAGGAGAGAGGACGCCACCCTGAGGAACACCCGCAGCCAACTCACACCATTCAGAGGAATCCTCATCGGATCGAACAGACTGCGAGCGACCCCGAAGATAAGATTTGAACCACTCAATTACTGGTGCTGAGACATTAAGAGAGGAAAGGATTCCTAAGAGGATGTCAAAGTCAACTGAGTTAAAAGCACTGCTGAAGTCCAGTAAGACCAATACTGTTAAGCATTTATTATCCATGGCCAGTCTTATGTCATCAGTTATTTTGACAAGAGTTGTCACAGTGCTATGACCAGGTCTGAAACCAGATTGGTAAGGACTCAGCAGGCTGTTAGAGGACAGATAATAAGATAGTTGCTTCTGAACAACACTCTCGAGGACTTTGGAGAGGATAGGGAGGATGGATATTGGACGGAACTGGGAAGGTGAAGAGGGGTTTGATACTTTGGGAAGCGGTATGACGTGGGCCTTCTTCCAAGCAGAAGGAAAAATTTATTATATGAGTTACGACAGGAACTATTTCACTCAAAATAGGTAAGAGCATTTGGAGTTGAAGGCCATCGTCACCCACCGCCTTAGTGGAAATGGATAGGATACATTTCTTAATGTCTAGTTCAGCAACTGGGAGGAAAGAGAAAGAAGTATTTGTTGGCAAAGAAACATTGGAAAGATCAGAGAGAGTGGAAGATTTCACTTGGTCATCAAGTATAATTGGTGACTTAGAAAAGTACGCATTAAGTGCATTGAGGTCCATCTTATCAGGAGAACTCTTGCTAGTGGCATTGCCAATACCAAGAGTCTTTAAAAATTGCCATACTTGTGTTGGGTTGAAGTTCTCAATAGATTTGTGAATGTGGCGCCTTTTCGCATTCCTACACAAACGACTGCAGCGATTCCGCATCTTCTTATACAGATCCCAGTTTTCCTCAGTGGGCCGCTTCCTGTACAACTGCTTGGCCTTGTCACGCTTAGCCATCTGGTTTTTTATGGCTGGAGATAGCCATGGTGCAGGAAGGTGCTTCACTCTCACCTTTTTAAGGGGAGCATGTGCCTCGTACAATTGCAATATAGTCGTGTTGAAGATTGACACCATAGTGTCCACATCCTCGCAGGTGAACACAGAGGACCAGTCGATCCCGTCCACATCAGCTCTCAAACGCTCCAAATTAACGTTTTTAAAACTACGAAGAAAGAGAAATTTGGCCTTGCGTTTTGGAGGTCGAATTTTATAGGAAAGATAAATGAGGTCATGGTAGGAAAAAGGAGCAGGAAGCTGTCCATGTGTGGCTACTTTCTTAGGGTCAGAAACAAGAATGAGATCTAAGAGAGAAGGAGTACTGTGAGGAGCCCTGTGAGTAGCATTAAGTGGAAGTAAGTGCATATTGACAGAAGAGACAAGCGATTGGAGTTTACGGCTACGTGAGTCTCCCTTGAGCAAACAAGTATTAAAGTCTCCGAGTATAATTGTATGATCATACATCGTGGAAAGATTTTCTAATTTAGATTCGAAGGAGGCAAAGTAATCAATTTGGCAAGAGGGACTATAATATACACCTAGAAGCAACTTTATATGTTGAAAGATTATTTCAACAAAAAGATGCTCAGCAAACCTTGAGTATACACTCGGAGACTGATCGACAATCCTGTAAGTGATGTCACCGCGGAGATAAATAGCAACCCCTCCACATCCCTTGCCTGTTCTGTCATTGCGTACAACCTTGTATCCTGGTAGAGAATATTGCGTGGAAGGAAGTGCAGGCTTGAGAAATGTTTCGGAAACAAGGACAGCGTGGACAAGATCCGAGTCGAAAGACGACAGCAGATCGGAGTAATGGGAAGGAACGCTTTGAGCATTTATATGAACTACGTTGAAAAATTTGCGACAATTTGAAAATGTAGAAGAAAGATTGTCCCGTAGATTCAGAGAATTGTCGTCGCTGGAAGCACTGGCAAAGCTCTGATCAGACGCACAAGAGGATGAGCACGAGAAGAAACTGTCATCAATGAAATTATTTGACATAATAAATTATAAATAAATAGCTTAAAATTAAAAGTAATCTATAAAACTAAACTAATTAGAGTACAAAAAAAAAAAATTTTTAGTATTCAAACCTCGGTGCACTCGCTGACAACATTGTGTTTGAATACATTAGTAACAGATAAAAAGCCAATATGCCACATGAAAAAAAAAATAACACGTTAGTATGTTTCCGAACGAAACATAAAAGTGACATTAGTGACAATTGCAATAAATAAACGTCAAAGCTTCAAAAGTTGAAGTTGAAAACAACAAAACAAAAATGTCAAAACTAACAAAAAATCGAGTGACCGACATACAAAATAATAATTATAAATACCTATGGACTCAAAACACAAATGGAAGTATTCATTTTGCAGGTTTGCGAGTTCTCTTCTCTGGCATAGGCTTCGAAGGTACGGCGGAGGACTCAGCAACGGGGAACCGGGCAACAAGTTCGCGAAACTCCAAGGCAGACTCGATCTTCTTCCGCGAACCATCGGACATCTGCACCACAATCTTCCCCTCAGACGTCCAACACTTGTGCATCCCGAAGTGCTTCCGAGCATTCATGAATACCTCATGTCTGGGCTTAGTGAGAAACTCGGAAAGCGTGAGACCAGATCCCTTCAGCTTGGTTTTCCTTCGCCACACCTCGCTCCGTACGATGCGACTTTCGAAGCGAACTAAGAGGGGACGAGGCTTGCTGGTATTGCTTCCGAGGCGATGACAAGCAGTTATATCCTTCGAAGTGACATCCTTCAACTCCAGACGCTCCAACAAGATACCACGGAAAGCGGTCCCAGGATCAACTTCTTTGCCCTCAGGCAAACCATGCAATAGAAGCACCTTACCGCGGGATGCCATCTCGTGTCTGTCCAGCCCCATCACAAGCCATTCCATTTGGGACTTCAGCATACTCAGCGTCTTCCAAACCAGACTCTTGAAGTCTATGAAATCCTTAGAAAGGCTGGCAATTGTTTTATGTGGGGCTTCAGCACTGGCACTCTTCAGGTCTTCTTCATACTGCGTCATTCGTGAAGCAAACGTAGACGAAAGTTCCTCCACACAGTTTGACAGTTTGGTGTATAGGTCCATGGTAGTAGAAGTGCAGTGCTGGTAATTTAGAGGAGTGTTGTGAAGGAAAGTTTATTAACTGACTGAGTGCACCAGAGGTTTATGAATAACTTTAACAAGTTTTCTGCATGTAATTATTGTTTTTATTATTTTTCTTAATTAAAAATATAGGAGCTCAAAAATTTGTGTCTAACTTGGGACTACCCTCAGACTAATCTCTTCTTTCTTTCTCCTTTCTTTCTTACCTACAGTTTCTCTACTATATTATGCATGTATTATACATATAAACCTTCCTCTTAGATCATTCTATCTATTAAAAAAAACCGTATCAAAATTCGTTGCGTAGTTTTAAAGATCTAAGCATACATAGGGACAGACAGCGGGAAGCGACTTTGTTTTATACAATGTAGTGATATAGCTGCTGTGTTTGTATTTTATAAGCAACTAGCTGCACCACATGCAGAGAGAGTCCTAGAATAGCACATACTTGTACTATTCCAGGACATGGTCTGCCCGTGTCCTAAGTTTCATCGAAATCCGTTCAGACGTTCGGGCGTGAAGAATTAACACACTCACAAACTTTTGCATTTATAATATTAGTGTGACCTTGTCTCTATATCGGTTATAGAAATGGTAAACAGAGTTACAGAGAACTTTTAAAAATCTTTCAGATAAAGAAGGATCCGCCTGTTATTGTTTTGTCTTATCTTCATTATCTATATATATATAAAAGGAGAAACTGACTGACTGACATATCAACGCACAGCCTAAACTACTGGGACTAGGTGCGTGAAATTTTGCACAAGGATTCCTTTTATGACGTAGGCGAGCAGTAAGAGAGGATTTTGCAAAATACACCCTCTAAGGGAATGAAACCGGGGTCCAAAGTTTGTATGGAGAAACCAACTTTCCCGCGGGCGAAGCTGCTGGAAGAAGCTAGTATTGCATAAAGCATAAAAAGCATAATCAGCCTTTTAATGTTCCCACTGCTGGGACTCATGCCTCCTCTCTCTGGGAGAGGGAATGGGCCGTCATCCACCACGCGGGCCCAGTGTGGATTAGTGAATGTCACATATCTTCGAATTTTTGATTCTAGAACATACCGGTTTCCTCACGATGTTTTCCTTCACCGTTTTGAGAGCAGTGGTGATGAAATAAATTACACAAAGTAATGCGCCTGGCTGGGTTTGAACCCGCTACCTACAACTCGTAAGTCGGGGTCGTTACCACTCGGCCACCACTGCTCTATATACATATTGCGATCAACAGAATACAGAATAGAGTAAAGTTTATTGTGCACCACAACTGTAATACTACTCAACCACCAATTAACTTTCTAATAATTCTCTATCATTTACAGAAATAATACCTACATTACTTCTGAAACGTACCATTTTATTACAATCAATTTGCATATGCACTAATTAAATTACTGCCCCATAAAGTATCAGACACACCTCAGGAAACTAGCGCGACGCAATGAGTGTAAAGCGTTTATTATAATGGCATATTAATGTCGGTCCTCAGCTTTATATCCTAACAGTAGTAGCCATTTTATTTTCGACGCAAAAGGAGTGTTCGTAGAATCCCTAATACGGTTATTCCGGGTACAACCTAAGGCGTCGTTCTCACTTTGTCGTAACGACAGATAATCGTGTAGTTCCATGGCTTATATATTTAAATGGAAGTGTTCACATAAGGAACGAAACGATTAACTGTTGTCTACGACTTTTTTTGCGGTGACAACTGATTGTCGTGGACTCGTGGTTAGTGGGAAAGGCTAGCACGACAGTCGTAAGACGTTATTAATTTGACAAAAGTAACTGTAACTGTAAATCATGTGTCATTGTTGCGTCATTCTGTCGTGACCACGATAAACAGCCCCCCTAGCCAAGTCACAAACGATAAACGTAAACTCTCAGTAGTCTTTAATGGATTTTCAACTTTATAACATTGGATATAAAGTTGAAAATCTATTGAAGATTACATAGTGTTTTCGTTCGTTCCGGTCGCTAACGCTCAGTAGTCTTTAATAGATTTTCAACTTTATGCTCTTAGGTATAAAGTTGAAAATCTATTGGAGATTACTAAGCGTTCATGTTTATCGTTTGCAACTTGGCTAGGGGGGCAGGTGTTATTATGAGAGCAGATAGAGACGATAGTCGTCCGACGTTAAAATAACCGTTACGACATAGTGGGAACGCGTCCTAATGCTTGTCGAAAGCAATATCGTTACTATGTTACTAAAGGATTACGGACTAGTGTCAATAGAGTAGCGTTAGATAGGTTTTCACAAGGACTTGTTAATAAAACACTATTTGCTTTATATGGAAGATGAATATCATTGGGTGGGTATAACTTGCCAACCATGTATGGTAATATTAAGACTGTGTCTTTTGGTACTCGTACATTGAAGTGTGATGGCTAATATGTTAATATTTCTTGGTACTTTATTTTAACTGTAGATACGTAGTGCTTTTAAGTAAAGTCGATATAAGAATATTTATGTACCTAGTTCCTTATTTTTTGGTGAGAAATCGTTAAATAATTTCTCCCGTTCTGGGAGAAGTTAGAAGTAGTGTTAGACTTTTACTAACACCCAAACCCACTTGTGCTTCTTCAGTTACTTTTTGTGTTCCAGGGCTACGATAACTCTCTTTTTTTGGTGTGAGATCATGGAATAACTTCTCCCACTCTTGGTGGAGCGAGAGGTAGCGTCAGATTTATTTATTTATTTAATTTTCATGCAACATAAAGTACAAACGCGGACTTAATACCTACTTTCTCTACCAGTCAACCTAGGGTGGTGAAGAGACAATATGCTAGGTGCACAAAAAGAAAATGTTATTTAGAGTAAATGCATACATTGTCATATAGTTAGAATAAACATACATATATATTAATATAAGGTACGGAAAAACACAGAAAAACAAAAAACACAAACAGAACAGAAACAGATTTTTCATAACTAAAATCCACCTGTGTTTCTTCAGCTGCTTCTGCGATCCAGGACTGCGATATTTTTTCAAACTTTCCCGCAGACTTCATCAAAGTAATAAGTTCTATAGAACTGGAACATAATCCAAACAAAAATAACAATACAGACCTACAGTAGCTATGCGTCATCATTCTGTTGCCGAAAACTTGATTGACCTAATTTATTAAAGTACTCCTATTCGCCTACTAGACAAATACTCTATACTTGATCTATGTGGGTGGTCAAATGACTATAAAAACAAAATACATTCGGAAATTTTATCGTTCTAGCAAGATACAATCGCATTCCATCACATTTGGCAACGATACTCTGGTGTCGGCTTACTATTTCCATTTAATCGCTTACATTGTACATTCGACCTCACACGTCAGTATCAAAGTAATACATACCTATAATTTTCAAGATATAGGCTGTGCATGCATGTTTGAAATTTTTTGAAAAACTTGCAATTATCTGTTTCCATGTGCAACCACGCGCTTTCATATCTACCTCAAAATTGTTACAAATAATTTAGTAAACACTTAAAATTTAAAACATTTTGTGCGTATAACTAAGGAATGGAACTCTTTGCCAAATTCTGTGTTTACTGGTAGCCATAACATAGAGTCTTTAAGTAAAATCTTGTAGAATAAAAAAAAAGAAACAGCTGCTAAGTACGAGTATATTCATGTCAGATTCTGCGGGAACGTTTGAAGGAGTGACCGCGGCCCTAGAACGCAAAGGGCAACCGAAGAACACAGATGATAGTTAGTCAGTAAAACTGAGACACGCTCTCTCGTTCCAAGTCATTGGATGATTTCCCAATATTAAAAAAAAAATATTATGTTTGACTAGCAATGCCTATTAAGAAATATTTTTAACCCTGAAAGCTTGTACTTAGCAATTTGGTTATTTGTTATTATTATAATGTTGTTATATATTATTTAATTATGATTATTGTGTTTTTGGAATGATTTATTTTATTTTAACTTTTTTTTTCGTAAACTATTTGACTAATTTAATGCATTTGAATATTATACTAACGTAGTAGTGAGTTTTCACTCACTAACGTAATATGGACATTGAAATTAGTCTGAAATAAATCTATTTTATTTTTTATTTATTTAATACTCTGTAAGCTTTCCTAAAATGTGAAAAATAAAATAAAATAAATAAATATCGCCCTGTGAATAAGTCATAAGTATTCAGTCGGTTGCTAGTCTGGCCTTTCCTGAAAACGCTAGTAGATAAATAATAATTTACAGCTATTTAAAACGATATTAGATAAATACTTTACATCTATTTAAATTTTATTTTGAACTGCGAAAACTTTTACTTAGCAATTTATTATTGTTATTATTATGTTATTAGTCCGTAAGTTTTCCTAAAATAATAAAATATAATAAACAAATATCACCCTATGAATAAGTCTGGTTTGAATGCAGCTTTCTCGAAAACGCTAGTAGATAAGCACAACCATTTAAAAACTCATGTAGTCTCTAGTCCTTATCACAACTGCCCTTGACTATCACCGGGGTTTTGTAGGCTTCAATTAAGCTGCAGCCGATCTAATCCAGCCACCTCCTTCAATTCTTATCGCTCAAACTTCAAAGCACGTTTACATTATAATTATAACTTGGACTTTATCTCAGTAAAGTGATCATTTAAGTACAGTAACTACTAATCAATAACCCTGGGGGCTCTTATAGGGTTGCTACTGAGGACTACTGAAGAAACCGAAACGGGTGAAATGGGCACGTGAAAGTACCAGTTACAAGAATAATTAGAATTGTAAAGATTCCACTGCTGGGACTGAGACCTTTTTTCTTCAGGAGAGGAAATGGGCCGTAATCCTCAAAATGGACCTAAAAAGTCTGGGTTGGTGGATTTTAAATGTCTTCGATATTTCTTTGTTCTAGGACATCGTTCACTGTTTTTAGAGCATCGTTGATAAAAATAATGTGAACTTTCAATTTACAATTTGTATGTCACTGGGATACCAATTTAAAAAAAATTGAGAAAAAAACGAAGAAAGGTATATCCATAAAAATTACTCAGGCTTTCGTACCTGAAGAAGTTGTAGGTTCAAATTCAAATAAAATTAGATTTGTGCTAGGCTTACAGACCCAAGCTTTTATACCTTTTAGAACCAGATACTATCCGCTCACCGCGTGAGAAATGAATCAATTTAAAGTACCACGTACCACCTTTTGAATGTTTTTTTCTTTCTTATTTATTTCTATCTTATAATATTTATTTAGGTACATTTCTTACATGAATTAGCTTTATTTTTATTATCAATCAACCAATAAAAATACTTCTAAAACTTCAATTATTTTTATATGCTTACTGTGACTGTAATACAAAAAATATGTGCGGCATATGTAACTTAAAAACTAGACCAGATGGATACTACAAATATTTGTGACTTTTTATGACTTACGAGCTATTTATTTTAATTCACTTGTTGGTTAAATATGCGGGTACCAAAATCATGTCACATGGTGAGGTAAAAAAGTCCCTTGTGCTTAGGTATAAGGGACTTTTTTCACTGTGTGATTGACATGTGTATTGAAGTTTTCGAAGACCTTTGTCTTCATCTACCGAAGGTGTGACAACCCTAAACTCAAGTACTCTAGTAGATTGCAAACATAGACTACGGCCAATTCCGTTTAATCATAATGGGCGATTCAGTGTAATGCCTTCATCGGGCACCTGCGTCAGTTCTTGGTGGTCCCGTATGTTCGGTTAGGGTTCCTTTGTTATCTGATCCTGTGCAATAAACTTGTAGGTAATAGCACCTACTATAAATTAGGCTTTGTATGCGTGAGTTGTAGAGCAGTTTGGATAAGGTTTTTTATTTGCGGGGTGTAGAAATGTTGAGTCGATTTCTGAGTTAAAAACTGACGAGTCCGGAAGCTAGTTCTACGTAACTTTTATCTACACTAATATTACAAAGAAGGAAAGTTTTTTTTTTGTTTTTATGTTTTTTTGTTTTTATGTTTTGTTGTTTGTAGGAGATAATCTCTGAAAGTACTGGTCCGATTGCGGAATTTTTTTCACCGATAGAAAGCTGCTTTATTCCGGAGTGACATAGGCCATATTTTATGTACACGGGTGAGGCCGCGGGCAAAAGCTAGTACTGAATATTTTTAAGTGACTAACACACTAAATTATTATTACGACGAAAGATTGTGTGTATGTTTGTTACATCTTCAGGCTCCTACGGCTGAACGAATTTCAATGTAACTTGATACACGCGTAGACATATGTTATATATGTTTGGCAGAAATGCTAATAGAAAAGTCATTTGTCTAAATTGCCAGTTACCACCTGAGAAAGCCTTTTGAAATTTAACAAACAAACCATTTTACCTGTTGATTCTGTTTCTTTGGATAAATGAAATAGGCCGTAAAATATGCATGAACTGCAATCGAAGCGATTTTATTATATAAAAAGTGGTGTTAAGCAAAGTGTAGATAGAACTTTTTATAATAACTCTGTTATGTCACAAAGTTGTAATAGTTGACTATCGTGACTAAATTGTTGCTTTTTTTGGTAAATATTTGTATCGGTTCATAACTTCGTGATGTTTACACAAGAAAACGACAAAGTTCTACTTTTAAATGCGTGCCAGGTCTCTTATTTTGTATAGTACAGGAAGGACTTGTATCCACGTCCGATTATAATTTAGGTGTATTCAAGGCTAGAGTGAATAGGCTCCTAATAAACCCGTGCGCCTCTCCATCGACGATTGCATCATTGCTTACCATCAGGCGTGATCGCAGCCAAACACTAGTTTATATTATTTAAAAAAAAAGTATTATTTACCGATAGTATTATTTTGACATTAAGGCACTGAAACGTGGTCGCTTACAATGGGACTCATCAGAAGGCTTACAGTCACCCAAAGGGCAATGGAAAGGGCTATGCTCGGAGATTCCTTACGTGATCGCATCAGGAATGAAGATATCCGCAGGAGAATCAAGGTTACTCGTTTTAACCAAGGTTTAGCTCGAAAAATCGCCAAACTTAAGTGGCAATGGGCAAGGCACATTGCTTGAAGAACGAATGGTCGATGGAGTCGAAAGGTTCTAGAGAGGCGACCGCGTACCGGAAGACGCAGCGTTGCTTACATAATATCTACTAACACTGTAATATGGAAATATTCTAAGAACAACATTGTTTTTTAAAAGAGTATCCATGAAGTTTCTTACCGGTTCTTCTCCATAGGAAACGACCAATTTGGAACCGTGCACTAGCTTCTGACGTTTTATAAGTGCCCATGTAGGCCTATGTGAAACAAAAACATTTGAATTTTGAATTTTGTTGGAAGGCCTCCCACAAGGTGGACCGATGAGAGTCGCGAGAATGCGATGGATGCGAGACGCATAAGGCCGTTCGTTGTTGGCGACATTTGGGAGAGGCCTATGTCCAACAGTGGACGTCTTTCGGCTGAAATGACACCAGCCCGAAACACAAATACAAACAAATACAAAATAACCTCTTTTATTCAACGTTTTGGTCAAACAAAAAAAATTACTAATAAAACCGAGTCAGGAGCCGGATATCAAAAAGCTGATTAGTTTAAGTCGCCGCGTCTTTCTATAAAGATGTTTGATAAGTTGAAATTAAGAGACGGTTCACAGCCACAGCCCACTAGCGTAAATAGAATAAAATATGCAAAGAGTGTGACGCATTAAAAGAATAGAAAAAACAATGGAGTTCTAAAGCTAAATAAAAAAAAATGCACGACTTAGCTAAACAACAAAATTTTGATTGTTGACAATGTGTTGTACTTTAAATACTTTTTTGCCTTTTCTAGTTTTTGACGAGTCACAGTTTGCATTTTTGTTTCTATTTATGAGTTATCATTCTTTTTTCAATTGGCGGCGCTAGTGAGCTTTGAACTGTCCCTTAAGGATTTTTGATGAACTCTAATGACGTCAGTTTACGTGCATCTTTCGATAATATGAAACCAATTAACCGCCTGCGTCAGATCCGGTATATTCGACAAACACTCTCGCATTTATTTTGCTATGGTCGCACATTCACGATTAAATACTCCATCTCATCAGCTCTTTTGTCTCCTATGGGGTTGGAAGAGCTAATCAAGATGGAGTACTCAGTCGCAAACACACGACCCTGGTGAATAGGATACGAAAACACTCGTCGGACTATGCCGACGCGGACAGATATAGTGTTAAGAAGGATAAAGGGAAAAATATATAGATACATTTTTCCCTTTATCCCTAACTCCCTCATTTCGATCAGCTCATGCGGTTGTCGTTATGTCTTATTTACACTAGGTAAACCGCTAACTTAGCAGACGATATCGTCATCGGAGGCGTGCCGAAAACACCTCCATGGTAGTGATGCTTATACAGAACTAACTGCCTTTGACATAATATACCTAAGCGTCCTTGTCGCTTGATGGCTGACTAGGTCAACTTTGACTGTTAAACAAGTCATTAGATCACCTCATTAGGCATACTTACGCTCTGTGAGCCATTATTTAGCAACAAGCCCCTTCAAGGCTGACTACGTTGCTCTGGAATACAAAGAGCAAATAAAAAAATACAGGTGGGTTTAGTCAGTAGAAATCTGGCACTCCCTCTTACTCCACCCAGAGCGGGAGGAGTCATTTGATGATTCCCCACCAAAAAAGGCCTGGTCAGAAACGGTTCTCGATCCGATGACATCACGCATCAGTCGCCCGCAACAAACACAATGCTACTTAGTAAATCCGCTTTTAATCGACAGTAATCACTCAGCGTCTCTCCGATAACCTCAAACAAAAATCTATGCCTAAACATTGTGATGACGTCACTCATCGGTGGGGTATATCTTCGAGATTACTGCCGGTAGCCGCGCTTGGGTGGCGCGCGCGCTGGCACGCGAGCGTTGCGCGCGAAGCGTCGAGTTGGGCCCGCCTCCTGCGAGGGCGTCAAAGATTATGAATATTAGAAGATGAGTCGCCAGACTTTTTGTAGGCGTGAGTTAGAATGGGTGTGATGTTTTGAATAATATGACAGTCTTGATTACGTAGATACAGTGAGGCCTAGAAGTAACAGTAATATAATTATATTATCGATAGTATAATACGTCAGACTATGTCAGTAGTAATAATTCCAGTATAAATTGGCCTCTCAATCTATAGAAACTCTGCAGTTATCACCATCGTTTACGTGTGGTCGACTATACTAAAGTAAGATCAGGGTTTTATTCGAAATTAAAAAAAAATGGCATAAAGAGTGCTGAGGTGTTCGCTTCAGTGTTTTTCAAAAACAATAGTTATATTTGCAAAAAACTCAGACTAAGTTCAGTACACATCAACGAATTATCGTTGATGTGTACTGAACTTAGTCTGAGTTTTTTAAAATAATAATGTTTTTTTTAAAATTAATAATATGAACTAGTGCTTGACTGCGATCCCACCTCCTGGTAAGCAGTGATGCAATCGTTGATGGTAAGGCACACTAGTTTATTCTAGCCTATTCACTCTAGCCTTGAAGACACCTAAATTATAACCTAAATAAAAATATAAATACCCTTCATTATGCAATAGTTTCATAAATTACTATTGAATAATACTTAGTAGAGCACCTTTCCGACCGTGTCAACTATTGTTTTATAATACTGCGCTACTCTGGTAAGTTATACAGTATAATTTTTACAAAATACTGTTTCAAAGGATTAGTTTTGTTTCCTTTCGGTCATCATAATCTTTGGCAAGTCACCGCGCAGTCAGGCCGCGCACATCTCCCCACCACTGCGCGGAAGCAAAGAGCTTCATCTACATAATTACTCCAAGCTCATTGGTGACTATTAACCTCATGATAATTCATGAGTCCGAGCGGTGTTTAATTAATACCGTATCATGTGGGCTGTCAGATAAAACATAATGAAACTTGATGTTTTTCGTAAAAAAATAAAATAAAAATAAATATAGAATGCTTTGGGTAAACTTCCTTAAGATGTTCAACAGAGGTGAATGGAATTGGTCTAATAAAAACATGTCCAAGCCCGACACGGTGTTTGTTAACATTTATTTTTAGTTTGACGCTGTCTGCTTTAAACAAATCCTTAGATTGTTAGTTTTTGATAAGGAAATAATGAGTGTCAAGTTTGACCGTTGCAAAGTCGTTGAATTCCAATTTCTATTACAGAAACAGATAGATATATCTGTACAAGTACTCATGTGAACTTTCACTGACTATAAATCTTAAATGCTCTCCCACAGCTTCTCATCACAAAAAATGTATTACAAGTTCAAACACACTGAGTGTATCGATCCATTTGAACCAGAAATCTCAGTTGCTCATATTTATGAAAACAGACGTTCTTAATTGCCTTCAATTTGTTATAAAGGGCGTACACAGCTTCAGAGCTCTATTGGAAGAAGAAATCAAATAGGATCCCTTTCAACCAGTGTTATTTGAGTTTAAACGAACTGGAGCAGGAATTGACAGAGTTAAGCAACAGCTCAACGCTCAGTCACGAGTTCAGAACAAAGGAATAGGAGGCGTGGCCGGCTCGAGGTGATCAACGAAAAGAGAATCGAAACGAAACGGTTGTAACTTGGCTAGGGGGGCAGAAGGCCTACAGGATTTCCACGGTGACGGACTGTGGTGACGGACGGTTAGACAGTGACTCTTACCAACAAGTAAGAGTCACCACGGTGCTGGTACGCAAATGACAACTGAAGGAACAAGGGCGGGTTTCAACCAGTAAAAATCTGACACTCCTTCTCGCTCCACCCAGAGCGCAAAAAGATCTTTGAGAATTACCCACTCCAACAAAAGGTTATAGTCGTTTGATTAGATCTTAAGGCCCTAGTCTTCTAGTGCACAATATAAGAATCACGTGCGGCCAGTCTCCGCAGCCCCCTGTAGCTCCCCGCATTCATCCTATTTAGCGTAGTATTATAAAACAATAGTTGACACGGTCGGAAAGGTGCTCTACTAAGTACTATTCAATAGTAATTTATGAAACTGTTGCATAATGAGGGATATTTATTAATAATGTTTTGTTTTAATAATATAACACGAATGTTTATTTATTTGGTTATTTTGCAAGACTGCAGTCTGAAGGTGGAAACTTCAATTTGATTCGTATTTGTTAATAGAATATTAATCTATTAACCACCTACGTCGGATATATCCGACAAAAAGGTCGTACATTCACGACCAAATTCTCTTCTGTTACCTATGGGGATTGAAGAGCTAAACGAGATGGAGTACCCAGTCGCAAACACATGACCCTGGCGAATAGGAAGCGAAAACACTCGTCGAACCAATACGACGAGGGTTAAAAACAAGTACATTATTACACAGTTAAACACGGTTATGTTTGCTCTAAATCTCGCGTGCAAGGTGCAGGTGTGAGCGTTCCATTATGCAAGTTATTATCAACTCGTAGCTCGCGTGTTACCTCATATGGGACATAATTTAAAAAACATAATATTTATTATTTTAATTCACAGTTTATACTGTAGCTAATTGAGTTGCAAGTTTATTGGGTACGGAAATTAAGGGAGTGGTGTAACAAACTGGACTTATTCTACAAAATGCAACCATAGAAGGACGGAGCGAACTAGTGCTGCAGGATTTGAAAGAGTTACTGTGACCTTGGAACAGACCTGACCTAGTCAGTAAAAGTCTAACACCACTTCTTCACTCAGAGCGGAAGCAGTTATTGAATGATTCTCACTGAAAAAAAAAAAGTTGGCCAAGTACGAGTCAGACTCGCACCCTGAGGGTTCCGTACAAACTTACCTAGGTAAATAGTTCAATTCCCGAATGGAGTCTCGAAGATTGTTCCGAATTGCAAAAAAGAAAAAAGTTGTGACGTAACAACAAATTTATAGTTTTCAGATTTATTCCTATACCTGTGCTGTAAGACTATGCTTTATGCAAATTTCATGATTCTGGGTCAACGGAAAGAATTACGGCCCTATGAATTTTAATTTCCTCAAGAGTGTCGAAATATACGTTTTTTTGCGACATAAACGGCCGTATCTTTTTTTTCGTTAATTTAGTAGTCTGATTTTTTTAAAGCTTCAAGGGACCAAAGATTTGAGTATATTTATGGTTTTGATTTCAACTCGATACCTCTACGCGTTCCCAAGATCCAGGGGTCTTGACGGACAGACGGACAACAAAGTGATCCTATAAGGGTTCCGTTTTTTCCTTTTGAGGTACGGAACCCTAAAAAATCGGAGCGAAATAAAAAAAATCTGCAAGATGCTCCTTCACTATGAAATAGGTTGCTATGTCAATTGGGTGCTTAGAATGCACGTGGGTCCATTAAAATTGCCTCTAGGAGTGGCGATACTTAAACGTACGTCCAGCACACCAGAGTAGTCAACATCACTACTGTCACAGTATAGATAAGATATGGAACAGTACGGAAACTACCTACAAATGTTCGAAATAGCTCACTCACACAAACATACGCATCGACGAGACTCCTAAGCGGCATTCGCTACTGACAGGACCGCGAGAAACGCTTGTGCCGTTTCGAATATTTGTAGGTAGTTTCCGTACTGTTCCATATCTTACCTATACTGTGCCACTGTCGCATTGACCACTCAGTAATTAATAGTTTATTAACAAAAAAACCTTTGTATACAATTACTTACAATACATTTTACACAGTTATTAGATTTTTGGAAAAGGCTGCACAAACAGTAAGAAACTCTCCTAAACTAGGGATGCCTGTTTGTGTGTGTGCGTGCACTAGCGATGTGTGTGTGATTTTTATCATGTTATGAGTTTCTTACAGTTTTTTTCTGAAACAGAAGAAAAACAAACAGTATTCCCATTTGATCAGAGTCTGTAGTCACCGATTCTTACCCAACAATTCTAACAATATTATTTTAAGAGCCGACAGTGTTCAGACAGTCTCCTGTACCCTGAGTCAAGTTGGTAGTAATATAATTCCGATAACGGCTGTCGCAGAGATAGCCACTTGACCTCCGCAATTCTTCTGTAGATAATAATCTTGACAATCAACAGTAAAAAAATCTAGTAGGTTGAGCTAATATTAGATTATAAGATCAAACAGTACCGGCTGAATACTTTCGAATCTGAAAGTCCGATCACAATCAATAAAGTTTTAAAGCCCAATAGATTTGTAATAAAGATTGGTAGTTCTCAATAATAGGGAGCAATGGTGACCCATTGGACCGGCCTTACATGTTGTAGGTTGTGAATTAGACCCTAAGCAGACACTTCACTTTGAGATTCAGTGATTTTAATACGGTGAATGAAAATCGCGAGAGGAAAGCGGCACACCTTTGAATAAACAATTCTAACACATATAATATCGATTAGCCCACACTGGGCTCATTATGACTTACTCTCTCTTACAAAGCGGAAGCCTACGTTCCATTCCAGTAGTCCATTTTATTTCCATATTCCATTATAGTCTGCGGGAACGTTTGAAAGAGTGAGCGTGGCCTTAGAACGTAAAAGACAACTGAAGGACACAGGTTTTTTTTTCGGTTGGGAAAATCATCTAATGACATCCCCCGCTATTGGGCGGAGCAGGAGATAGTGTCAGACTTTTACTGACTAACCCACTCCTGTTCCTTCTTTGCCATTTTTCCAGGGCCCCGGGGATCTCTTTCGCATCACCCATGACCTCAGTAGTCTTCGACCCTGCTGGGCCCCTACGGTTGCTGACATCTCCTTGAGGCGCGCGTGGAACATTACGCGCCGTCGACGACTTGGGCCCGCGCCTACGTTGGCCGGCAATTTCCGGCTTGTTTCGGGATCAGAATCCCGGTGGCGGTTGGGGCGTGAGGACCTTTGCTTCACGCGATCGGCCGCCTCCTTTGCAAGCATTAATGTTTCGCAGAAGGAGGCGACCACCTGCCACTCCTCCTCGCTCCGGACCATGGCCCGTACCAAGGCCCGGCACGAGAGATCGCTGCTGCCGATCGCCCCCACGAGGACATGGTGGTGCTCTGCCCAGGCAAGGCACATCTCCACCGGATGCTCCACCGTGTCCTCCGGGTGGTCCACACAAAGGTGGTACCCGGGCGCTTCTTCCGCACGAATCCGGTGCAGGAACCACCCGAATTTACCATGTCCGGTGAGGAAACTGAAGGACACAGGTGGGTTTTAGTCAGTAAAAGTCTGTCTCGTTCCACCTTAGAGCGAGAGAAATAATTGAATGATTTTCAACATCAAAAAACGGGAGAGGGATGGTAGGCTAGATGTGAGAAAAATAGACGGGGCATGCTTAGGGACTATTCGAAAGAGCTATCGTTGCTCTGGAAGGCAAAGGGTAACTAAACTCACAGATCACAGATAGGTTTTAGTCGGTAAAAGTCTGACACTCCCTCTTGCTCCAGCTAGAGCGGGAAAAGTTGTTTGATGATTTCTTGCCTCAAAAAAAAAAAAGAAATATTATAGCCCGATTCCATAATCGGAAACCAGAACCATTCCGCTAATCAGAGAACCATTTCTCTAATCAATAAGAACAATAAACTAGAACATAGTAGGTAACTAGACATCTGGTAGAACGATTCATTCTTATCGTGGTGCATTCATATGCTATGTGCATCATCAAAAGTGCATACAATGTATGTTTTGTGCATTATCACTGTTGTTGTTCCGGAATGTTGTACGGGCAAGTAACTGTAAATTCTATGTATGTTGTTGTGATGTGACTTTACTGGCAAGAGTATTCTAAGATATAGATGTATTCAGATTCATTTTCATTCAGATTGCTCCTATGCTTGCACCTTCTCTTAAGTCATTGCGGCCATCTTCTTTTAGTTATCTTATCCACACATCTCTATTTTCCTTCATCTCAATAGACACCTTATTTTATTTATTTATTTATTTTATTATTTATGTACACACAAATATACAGAAGAAGATAGGTATCCTAATATAAAAATTTGTACAAAGGTACTGCTTATTTCAAAAAGAAATTTCTTCCAGCAAACCTGCGAAAGGAGAGATTAGAAGAGATGTAGACTATAGTGTGTAGAAATAAGCAAAGAAGAGTTTGTGAAATCTTAAATTAATCTTTAATCTTTTTTTCTGTATTTATCATCTTCCACACGATCCATTTAATTCACAATAATGAATTTTTATTTCATTAGGTTAGTGGTATAAGTAGCAAATATTCTGATTATTTCATATTTTAATTCCCAGCATTGCTTCGTAGTGTTGTTTTAAAAAATAACAGTGTTAACTTTATGCTCATAAGTGTTTATTTAATTAAGAACGTGTTCATCTGTTTTAAAACTGACTGCCTCATTAATGCATTTTATTATCTCACCTTTGTTTATATTTTACTCGTAATAAACTTTTTATTGCTCTCATTATACATTATATTATTTTTTCCAGAGCTTGGTTTAGGAACGTTGGAAGTAATAGATATAAAATCTTTTGAAAATGATTTGATTCCTTTAAAATCAAATACACACTAACAGCATGATTTCACAATAACCTAACCTAACCGTAATTTATTTTATTTACCTATAAATTTACGATTGTCAAGTATTTTTCGTAATACCGAATAATAAAACATTTGCCCGAACATTTGATTGTAAGTAATTAGGCTGTTCCATGGCAATGCTAATCGCTGCGAACAGTCATTATTTCCGTGTCACTGATTTTGTATGGATTGCGTAAAACAAATTGATCGCGCCGTAATCTCATTGGCGTGTGGCAGGGACCTAACATTTACTCTTCACAGGAAAGAGATGAGACGTAGGTCAACATACAATACCAAGTTTATTTGCTGGTCATTAGATTATTTTTAAAGAATTTTGATCCTTATTATAAGGGTAGAATGGCTATGTTCCGTTTTGAAATATAGAAGTGGGCGTTGCTAGATTTCACAGGTATGAAGAACTTTTTGTTATAGTTTTCTGTTTTAATAAGGAATTTAGAGATTCTTTATTCTCTAATAATAGTCCAAATTGGGTGTGAACGTTTTTTGTGTGTTTAATAATAGTTTTTGAGTTGTTTATATTAAATTTTGTGAGGTCTTCGTGAAATTGAAGCTATTAAAAGTTGAAGGTTTGAGCAAAAAATATTTGCTGAAGCTAATTAGGTTAAAAAAGATTTGTGCAAAGGAAATGGACTCTAATAACATGTGTTAGTAGCATTTTACGAGCGGCTACGAAATATTAAAAGTAAATTAGCTTATTTTGTCGGCGTCAAGTCGTCCTTGTTTCTTTTCCTTTGTAAAATGGAAAGGTTCGGTTTCGCAAATGTGACTTTTGAGTAAAAAGACAAGACACGATTGTTGAAAGGGAATTAACAACGTAATTGCATTGAGGTGGATATTTTGAGAATAGGATTGCGTCCCATATTCTTATATTCTTTATTATACACAACTTTTACAGATACCTAGTAAAAATAAGACAGCTGGTGTACACATGTGAGCTTAATCTACTATTGGGTTTTCTTACAACAAACCTTAGGTATTATATAATATATGTACAAAGAAATTTTACACATGAAGATAACTCATAAAAAGCACATCATTATAAACTGAGCCTAATAATTGTGTGTATAATCATGAAATATCGCGATATGAAGATTCTTACATCATTGATAATAGCTTAAACCTTGTTACATAACCATGTGACAATTTAAAACTGCAGTCGTTTTGCCTGCCTCCAATCCAAGCCTCGATTAGATTTACCAGTATCAGCTCAGTATTGCCTAATCCTTCACAATCACTCACTCTCCGTAGGTAGTACAGCCCACAATCACAAAACAATCAATGTCCAACAAAGCTATAAACTTAAATACAGGCACGCAGTCACGCATTTCCAAATTAAAACTATCGAACGACTTGCATCACTCAAATTGCTGGGCTTTAAAGGCGGGCTCTAAAGGTGGGCTTAGGGTCCAGAGCCTTTGTCGGCACAAAACAGCACAGGTTGTAATTTGATAAAGTTGGGCCGCCTACAATACGGACCTTTCTTTGGGGTTGCCCACGCAACCTTCGATTATTGCAGGATGTTTGAATTTTTGGTTTTGGATGCGTCATTTTGGATAAGGTTGTTTGTTTTAGTTTGCGTGGGAAATTGGAAATGCAAAGTCGGGTTTGTTAGTTGACTGTTATGTAAATAACTTAAAGTAATTTTTCTGGTTTACCTTCTGTGACTTTTTTATAGTTTATTGCTATAAAATTACCGCATTTGACTTTGTTTCAACTAGTGCACTCATTGTGTCAGACAGAAGTCACGTCGATTTTTTAAATCCATTTTGTTTAGAAAGCGTATATTGCAATGCATATATTTCTTTGTCACAGTCTCTATAGTGATATGTACAGGTATACTAATTATGTCACTGTTATATAATGTTTAGTTTCATCCTTTGGCTTCTAAGATACAGGTACATAAACCTAGTTTAGAAGTCAGGGTTTTAAATAATTGTCCATATTTTAGCATTTATTATTGTTGTTCAAACTTTGTTGATTAATATTGAGAAATAAATTATTATTATTATTAATTCAAACAAATAATTCAGCGACATAGCACGAAGAATCGCCAAACTTAAGTGGCAATGGGTAGGGCACATTGCTCGCAGAACGAATTATGACCTTTGAGGCCGAAAGATTCTGGAATGGTGACCACGTACCGGAAGACGTAGCGCTAGAAGGCCTAGTACAAGGTGGACTGATGACCTGGTAAGGGTTGCGGGAATTCGATGGATGCGAGACGCACAGGACTGTTCATTGTGGCGACACTTGGGGGAGGCCTATGTCCAAGAGTGGACGTCTTTCGGCTGAAATGATGATGATGAAACAAAAAATTCCAACTACAAGCGTGCCTCGATTTAAAAAAACTTCCTTACATGCCGCATCTACCGTAGCCAGACTCAGGGACCAAAATTATACAGGTTTAATTAAATCGACATTAATCCAGGACTATTTGGGATAGAGACTCGTTTTATACGTTGCGTCGCTGTCATTATGTCGTTACCGTAAGTTTTTGGGGGACACGACGGGAATTTGTTCGATGTTCGCTGGATTAATATCTCGACCTTTTTGTGGTTCACGATGCGGATTAGTTGGTAGGTTTTATCCTAAAATTGGTAGTTTGGTATATTTTTTAGGTTCAGTTTATTTCTTTGTGAATGAATGATTGACCTCTTCATTTGTTGGACTTCATGCCTGAAACTGTTAGCATAATAACAGCATAAACAACCTTACAATGTTCTTACTGCCGGGAATCAGGCCTTTTCGCTAGGAGAGGGAAACTGTTTGAGAGCTGACTGAGTTTTCTCTAATAATAATTTGGAATTATATCCAGAATCATTTATGTATTATATTTCTTTGTGGGTGAGAAATAATCAAGAATCTCCTCCCATTCTGGATGGAGTGAGAGCGAGTGGTAGATTTTTATTGATTAAAACTCACCCGTGTTCCGAACCGTAGGGGGGTCAAAGCCTACTGGGGCCATGGGTGATGTAAAAGAGTTCCCCGGGGCCCTGGAAAAATGGCAAAGAAGGAACAGGAGTGGGTTTTTGACACTATCTCGCGCTCCACACAAGAACGGGGGATGTCATTAGATGATTTTCCCAACCGAAAAAAAACCCCGTGTTCCCTCAGTTGCCTTTTGCGTTCCAGGACTGGGGTGAGGAGGTAACTCTTTTTCCAACAATCCAACAGTCCATATATACAAATATACTGCTGACGTTTCTTAGTTTACATTGTTCATATTAAACATTGCGTGTAACCGATATCTCAACATCAGGTAGCTTCACATGATATTCGTATTATTTTTTGCACATTCTGATTCAACTAATCCTATTTAAACCACAATAAACATTGTGTAATACACTTCCTTTGATTCAATGAATAAATTGTTTGAAATAATAAACTGCGCTGTCAACCAAATCCTACCTATGTCACAAACAGCTAACAATATGTACCCCAAGAGAATTGATATTAAAATAATTTATGATAACAATAATTCAATACTTAATCCTGCCCTATTTTTTGACGAATATAATAGTCAAAACATTTTGCATTGAAATTAGGGCTTAGACAAACGTTTGTAAATTTAACATGATAATAAAATACTGGTTGGTTCTCAGCATCCTAGTGGTCTCATTATCATATTTCTCAAGTAAACAGTAAATTGTTGCTGGCTGACACATATTCGTCAAAAGATAGAAAAAAAGTTTATTTAAACTGGTCTTTTAGAGAAACACCTGCTTGGCATTTCACGCAATAAGCAGAAGTCAGTTGAGTGAAATGAATTAGATGAGGCTTGAAGGACCTTTGATGTTTTTACTTGATTGCATCTTTGAAAACTATCAACAGTACTAGAAGATTTTTTTTCCTATAAATAAGATAAGTTTTACGCTAGTTGACTTTCGAGCTACTTGAATGGAAACGAACAAAAATTTGAAAAGGGAGTTAGGGATAGCATGACGGGTGACAGAACAAAATGGAAGAATAAAAAACATGTGGCGCGACCCCAAATAATACGGGACCAGAGCAGGAAGATGATGATGTAACAAAACTTGCTAACTTGCACAGTCTGTGACCGAAGTAATCAATTTGGAAGACAAAGAATGTTTTCCACCCTAGAACTGTCAAAATATTCGATTTCTTGTTAGAAACATCCAAACTTCGTGGAGTAACAGTAACACCAAAATTGTGATAACAACGTCGGGTCAACGCCTTTTTTGTCACATCCCTGTCACCGTAAACCTTAGCACATGTTCCAAAAACGCAGCAAAAAAAGCAAATTAATTTGTCGGGCCACAACAAACCTTATCAGCATGTTTTTAAGACAAACACTAAACTTCTTAATCGTTAAGACAACAAAGCTGGGATAACAAAACTGGTTGGTTGAAAAAAAGGTGGTTTTTAGAATCAAAGGCCCATTAGCCAATCAGTCAACGCAGGTAAATGGGGGACTTATTGGAACTTTGAAAGTGGTCAAAATTAGGCCCATTATTTTAATTATAGAGTAAACAAAGTTTCGGGATTCTATTTGAGTCTATGGGTTTTATAACAATAATTAAGTTGAGGTTTGCCTAATTTAATTTTGGGGATTGTAGTTTTTGGGACAGAAGAGATACTTATTGTACAGATTGGCAAATTATACAAGAGTAACTGGAATTTCACCATCAAAGAAACCATTTTGCTCACCAAAGAGAGACACTATTAAATAAAAAAACTGTACCAAATATAACTTTCAACAATCCTTGGAAATCATCCAAACATTGCGCAAGTCCCAAATCAGATAAAACATCTTATTACATAGATAGTCGCGTCAAACAAAATCTAAAATAAAAAGTAAACAAAAGAAAACTATGCCACTGATAACGCAAGGGACAGTGAGAGAGGATCTGGGATTAGGTACTCTCCCCTGGTCTTCCCATAATCTTACCCTGACAGGCTTCAGTCAAGGCGACCCTGCTTCACACTAGATTAACCACGTCATTGATGTGAAAAGTGATATAAAGCTACCAATCCACCTTTAATCACCTGCGCTTTTTGAGGATTATAGAGGACTCATATTGTTTGTTAAATGGAGGGGACATTTTCATTTACATGGAGCTAATGTGATTTGTTTTTGGCAGGACATTTCATTTCGAACAATGGAAATAGCAAGAGTTTTACTGTAGTACGCGTTTGATGCCTTTCGTCGATAGACAAGACGGAAATCCCGTAAAGGGAAGAAATCAAACGTCAACTGTTTTTCTCAACCTTACATTAAATTTCATGTTATACGATCATTTCTTACAGATGCTTACAGGTTTACGCAATCAAAATCAAAATGGATCTTATAAAATCCTTTCATAACTCGTCCGCTGCAAAATATGAGGTGCAAATATGAACGCCTTATTTAGTAATGTCGGAAACAAACCAGTTGCCAGTAGCCTGAGAAACTCCTAGTTGCGCGCCTCCAGGGAACTAAATCATAAAGATTCATTCTGAACATTGCAGCGTTCTGATGAACGAGTGCGGTCTAAACAACCTATTGCGGGGTTAACATATCGTGATATCATAGACGATGGCTTCTCTAAGATTGCAGATCTTCTCTCTCAAGCTTGGGAACTAGTTGAAAAGAGATGGGCGATAATGTGATTAGTCGAACGATACTTGATAGCCCCGCGGCATTCGATTCTCAACTGCATAAAAACCAGGCGACGTCCACACTACACGCACGCATCGAAAGCTCTGATTACACAACATGACACGCACACACGCGCCCGCTGTGGGATTAACGTCAGACAACCCGTTTCCTGTTACCTGCTCTGGAGCAAAAAGCAAACGTCGCCCAGTAATTTAGAATTAATTTCACATTTGAAATGAAAACATTGCTCTTGTAAGTTAAAGCGGAATTACACATAGAAAACGCTGTAAACCCAACTGAGAAGATAACGTCAAAACATTGGATTCACCGTTTTGAAGTCTCTATTTTCTAACACCGAAAATGTCTGTAACAAATCCGTACAGCGAACGCAATCTACGGGACTTAAAACAAACAATTACTTGGGTTTATTTGAAAAGGAGAGAAAAAAGTGGAGCAATCAAATCGGTGCAGCTACCGTGCGGCAAAAAACTTCGGTCTGGGATGTGCGCGGTCGATCTAACGGGCGAAGCGGCCGGCGCGACGTAATAAGGTAGCCGATGAGAACTTGGCAGATCGTTTCCACGTACCATCACGGCTTTCACTCGATGCTAATGCAAGCTTATGTAACAAGAAATTGCTTCATTTATTAAGTTCAAGTTCTATGTTACAGAAGTTATTATAAGTAAAAACAATTTCCTGTGTTTTAAACTCCAGCAGGAAACTGAATAAATAAGTTTATTATTGTGCTTTTGAGATTTTGTTAGAAAAATATTGAAAGAAGAAACCAAAGTGCACATAGTACGTACAAAGAAAGAAAAATCTAAATATGAAAGTTACAAGTGAACAAATTAGGATCAGAAATTGTAGTCACCATTACTTTACGTCAATAGAAGTCACCCGATCAATCAATACAAGACGACAGACCAACAATATTTTAAATCAAGATCGAAGACCATGCAGTCCATGCATCAGCTGGTAACGCGTTACTAATTCTAGGCAAGGTGACACACTTTCCTTGAAGCAGTCCGCCAGGGTACCGTGGCAAACGCTGACTATAGATTTTCATAAATAACGCATAAGAAAGAATCAAACAATAAATAGTAAAGATTCGTTTCGCCCAAACCAGCTGCGCTAAGGAGCGCGTTGAATCGCGCGATTTGATACGCGCCTCCATCAACTCCGCTTTTGTCAAAAGGTAAGCTAATAAAGTTTAGCAGATGTGATCTTCTAAACAAGACACTAACAAATGGTAGCTGCAAGGATAACATCGTAAGAAAATGTACGACGATCTCGGAAGGCAATTTTCTCTTTATGAAATGATTAATGTTCTCAGAAAAGTGAAGGTAAATCTTCGCAACAACATCACACAAGCCAAGTTTGACTCATACCAAAGACAGACCAAGCTTAATAATGTAATTCAAATAATTTTCTTGTACGAATGCTGTTGAATTAATTTCGGAATTCGAACATCGTTACTGGCGACAGCGTAGAGAGAATTTGGCCTCAAAAATCTCCAAAAAACGAGGTCCATTTTATTCCAGCTATCGCCACACGATCGATATCGAACACATATTTAAAAAGTTAAACTTTGCCGTTAAAGTCCATACCGCGAATTCTTTGTGTCCTAAAACATTCTGATACGGACAAAGAAGTGGGTCTGCATCATTATAGCCTATTGTAACGAATTTAAAATTTTCCAAATGCGAATTCGTCAAACGTAAAACAATTCGATACGCGTTTGAATTTGTTGTTCGGGCTGGTTTCAATTCAATTTCTTCGTCGTCCGACCCGCTCGCGTGAATTGGGTCGCGTAAACGGGTCCGCCCTTTTGGGACCAAAACGTTATTTTTTTCACACAGATTGCGCGTTCTTTGATCTCCAGAATGTGTGCGTTAAGCGTTTCCTTTGCTTTGTGCTGGCGCTGTGTGTGTCTTGTACAGACGACGCCTCCCGACAACGACACCCAGCGGGATGTAAAAATCAAGCAACATCGCAATCGCAATGATTTTCTTTTTGCTTTTTAGATGAAGGGGTGAATTTAAATTTGAAACACATCAAATCAATATTTGGTTTTTGGTATAAATGGATTGGACATAGAAAATACACCTTAGTAATACTGCTACCACTGATACCACTTATCAGGCAGCTAAATCCGGAGTGAGAGCGCCAACGTGTCAAGAACTCGGAAACTCATTCTTGACACAGTTCAGTGTTATGAACATTACTTCATCCATACCGGAGAGAGTTTAGCACGTCGTAAACTGTAGGATCCATTACGCGGGGGTGCTCAAGATTATTCTCGGCTTACTTTATGTGCTGGCATTGAACATGATCCAATATTTTTCTATGGTTTCTTCTTTTATTATTCGGTTTGGCAAGTGAATTGTGAGTGTAAAAGATTTAGTTTGCAACGTTCGTGCGAGGAGCTCATTCAGGTCGACCGTGGATGGTTACGAGCGCGCGAAGCCGGAGGTCGTATGGAACAGTGCCTAGCACCTCATAAACTGCTAGAACTTGTTAAGTCTTTGAGATATGTACATATCTCGGAGACCGCTTGTGAGAATTTAGTTCGAAATAGGAATATTCAAAATTTTCATATGTTCTGTTTTTTTTACATCACAAACTGCCAGTGTCTGTGGATTATGTAGATGCTTTAGTTTATATCAGCAAGTGCCATTTATATTTTACTGTTCATTTTTATGTACAGTATCATAGGAATAGTTTATGGACGTTTCACGGCCATGCATTATAACCTCAAGATATTAAGGTCGTAAATAATTACAAAAACATCATATCTCACAATTATAATGTGAGGTATGAACATAAAAAGTAACATCGGTGGGTCTCACATGTTCCCGTGGGGTCCGAATAGTGCGCACAATATTTTATTATAAGTAGTGAATGGTCGTTTGAGCGACCAAAATACGCGTCTTTGTTCGATGTGAGGTCCCGTCTTTTGGCTCAGGTGACACTGCACCGTCACTAATTCGAATTCGATTCGAAAAAAATAATTATACTGAAAACGAACGCGTAAATGAAAAAACTCCTTTGTACAATTCTGTTTAGTATATACCGACAGCACACACGCAGAGCGCTAATTTTTCGACTCTACGGGGTTAAGTTGTAAGTTTGTAACATTACAATACACGACAAAAGATGCACCGTTACAAATGTCAGAAGTGTATAAATTAATGGCGACAACCTTTTATTTGTTCCTTTTGTCTCGAACAAAGTTGCTTTGTCTATTTAGGACGTAATAATGGAAGTGTTTAGCGTCAGTGCTTTTGTTGTTTCCAAAAAATAAGTATTGGAGTGATGAATAGATCGCGTGGTGCGCACGACAAGACATTGAACCGTGATTTTCTTCGCACATTAGTTAAATAAGTTGGACAGAAAGATTTTAGAATGTGAAGATATTTTACTAAACACAAAAGACAGAGATAATGCTTGTTCACGCTGAGACCTAATGAATCATCGCTGAAATGGAAACGTACGGTAAAACTATCTTGCACCTTTTCGAACCTTATTGTAGCCATATTTAGAGTATACATGTAAACAAATAAACACTATGTTAATCATGTTCCACCCTGCATAACCTACCCATAGACAAACACTCAAACAAATCTGCATAAAGCTCACTAATGGCATATATCATGTCACTTCAATTACGTACATATTGAGTAAGCATTACGAATACAATATGCAAATTACTTGATAATTTTGATTAGTATATAGCAGAAATAGAAATAGATCAAGCCAACCGGTATGATGTTGAACCATAATGTAAACATCAGATGCGGCAAAAGATCTTGGTTATAATGAAACAGGTCTGAGAGAGGAAATGCGTGCAGTAAATGATAAAGATTTACATACTGACGCTAGTGAACTCGATCTGGTTTGTACGCTCAATTTCTGCTAAAGAATAGTATTTTTTTCTGGAAGTTTAGAATAAGATAAAAGTTTTGATTAAAGATGGCAGGTCTAAATTCCAAACAGGATAAGGATGATGATTTAAAAGACCTGGATGTATTTTTTCTTCTGTCACGCTAACAAAAAATTAATATGGAACAGTGCAATGAAATTTGGAATATGTCACGCCATACCATCTGCATAATTTACTCAGTAGTGATGTCACATACCTCACTCCTTTGATGGGTTTTATCAATTCTTATTGATTTGTTAAAGCAAATAATAGGTGCTTATATTTTTTGATAATAATCTAAATTTTTGATAAAAACTAACGGGAAATATCATAATTTTTATTTCCAAGAATTACCCATATTGTAATGAGATACAAGAGAAATAAACTTTTTCAAGTAAATGTTAGGTTTTAGGTAAAATCGTCATTTACACTGCATTCGTTTTTTTTTAGACGTCTTACTAGTGATTGATAAAATGTAGGTATATTCTGTTGTATATGTGTGTGTACATACATTATAAAATAAATAAATATGTATGTATCTGCTATGTAATGACTATACAATTAATTTTATTTGCTGCTATGATACCAAAGAAACGTTGGTAAGCTACCTATGTTATTTCTTGGGTATAAAATTTAAAGTATCCATGAATTACTAGAGAGACACATTAATATCCAAACAGCAGTAGCATCGTCATTAAAATAACGCATGACGACATAACTCAAATGACTAAACGTAAAAAGTTAGTATTAATAAAACAAATGAATCTAATGATGAATAATAACATGATGAAACATTCAGATAAGTTCGAAGAACCAAAGTAATAAATAACAACAATAATAAACGTTTGGAAACATATTTTAAACGGGTAGAGATTAACAATCGAAAACCTATTAATGACTAATCAAGGATTTGGGACTCTACCGGTATTAGAATAATTTTTAATATCTCTAAATCATTCGAATGGATGAACATTCTTAGAATCCCTACTAAATTATGTCTCCATATTGTAATATAGGGACAGATTTAAATTATATTCTGACATAGGAGCGAAAAATTCCCTCACTAATCGGGATCCAATAAATTTCTCATGCAAATTTTGCGCTTTTGGTATCACCGTTCCGAGAAAAATTTGTAGAGAAAAATAAATCAGGCATTCGAAACAATCGTTATAGTCATGCAAAGAATTCAACACGATCTGAATTTTAACAGGAAATAGAATGCATTTGTATAATGCATTCAGGTGTCTAACAAAATTCATGGCAGACATTTTAAGGATTACAAGAAAAAAATATCTGGCGTCAAAAATGGAATATAAAAACAAAACCGCTCCCAAGTTGTTGTCTACGGATCTTGTGGAACGTGTTAATGAGAGTCTGGACAAAGGATAAAGGAGAGCTAATACTTCCTACAACGATAATATTTTAGCGCGTCTCGTTAAGCCCCAGATTAGATGGGCGACCGGATAAAGAAAGTCCATACATTTTAATCTGTTCCGTACTGTATACGCAACGCTTACAACAATAGGCGTAAACAAAGAGGAATAATTCCCAAGAAAGTAATCGTAAAAACCTTTTAAAATTCTCACTTTTTATCCCCATAATCAGTGGTTGGTTCTTGTTCCTATTTTTCTTGTTTACCGCTTAGAAAGATGAGCGATATCAACAGTATGACGCCTGGTTAGTAATCTCCCTCCATGCGTATAAAATGCGCGTTTTTATCGTGACTAACAATCACAACGAGGTATACAAAGCAAAACATGAAATAAAAACTGTAAAAAGATTCTTCCGGTACCGGGAATCGAACCCGAGCCTCCTGGGTGAGAGCCAGGTATCCTAGCCACTAGACCATACCGGATCTTGTTGATCCAGTTCAAATTAAGCATCGCTTAGTTTGAAAACCGAAGTAGAGCGATAAGCTTATGATATCCGCATGGTTATTTTTATATGCAACAAGACGGGTTTATTTTAGTGGAGTTCTTTATAGATAAGTGGAACAACAGAGTGTTATGGAGTAAAATTAGCACTGTGTTCATTACTATTACGAGCGGGATAAAGAGCGTGGTTATGATATGATGAGAGGACCGTTGTGTGAGGTGCAACGTTCGACCACCCACAGTGTTGTATGGACTTGGAGCTATTGTATTCGACTTTTGCCTAATGTAATACAATGTGTAACTGTGGGAATGTACTACGGAAGTCGACTGTGTGATTAGATTAGTGTGAATGAGTGATTTTGTTTGACGTTTTTGATGCGTTTTAGATATTCATCGTGTTTCATAGCTAAATGCGCCTATTGTTTTGATCACACATAGGTTAAGTGAATTAAGCACTTATATGACTAGGAAATTGTTTTAATTGCGAGACCTATTGTATTTGTTCGTATTTTAACCCTGGGATATCTCCCTTGGAGCACTTGCCACGCAACGGTGTTAGTTGATATTCTGTTTTCTGTACAGCAAATAAATTCATTTATAAATTTTGTTATACACTTTTGTATGAATAACTTAAGTAGTACCTACTATTGCACAAATCCTTAATTAAATAAAATTAACTATTAGATTTTAAATTAAACAATCAAAGCTAAATTGTAATTAAGGCAAACAGGCTTTTTTATTTTTATTTATTGCACAAATTTAACATCCGAGTAACTTTATTCATGCTGGCAAAAGTTTTTTTAAAGGCAAAAGCATTTAAAAAATATTTTTAAATTTTTGAAACGATGGAAACCGGTTTGGTTCACAATAACAAATAGCCATGCCAACTGTGACCGTCTAGTAACCACCCGGACCGACCCCAAGTCGTCGACGGCGCGTAGTGTTCCACGTGCGCCTCAAGGACATGTCAGCAACCGTAGGGGCTAAGCAGGGTCAAAGCCCACTGGGGCCAAGGGTCTGATTCTTAAAGGAATACTTGGCCCTGGTATGAAAGGCAACAAGGGACAGGAGTGGGTTTTTAGTCAGTAAAAGGCTGACACTATCTCGCGCTCCACCCGAGAGCGGTGGATTTCCATTTTAAAGATAAAATAAAAAGAAATCCTTATCCGTTACAACGCTGTTCCCATGTAACATCTCATTGATGCGAATAGCAAAGAAAAAACATCCATAGGAAATCAACCCGCTAATCCTGAGAACTGCCGTATACAGTCAACAGCGCCACCTGTTGCTCCAAGTGAAAACTACCGGTACACCGTAGCCGCGTAGTCACATCAAGGAACAAGAATTCATTACAACAAAAGTTAAGACAGGTATAATTATTAATAATAATAATATTTCACAACTATCACACAATGCCGTCTAGTCCCAAGCTAAGCATAGCTTGTGTTATGAGTACTAGAAAACTGATAAACATACTTTTTTTTTAATACATAGTAAATCTGATTATTAAAAGGTTGGCACTGTCCGTAGTTGTAATAATCCTTTCTTATGTAACCTCACAGCTGAACACCATATTATCCTAGTTTGAGAGGCAGGGCTCACAATATCTGTATACAAAATTTAGCAGCGTAGTTAGCATTTTGTTAACCAGTGTATCCTAATGTGTCTAAGTTTCTTCGTGACAATTAACTTATTATTACTTTATTTGTAATTTTAACATGTTTCATACATTTTTAAATATTCCTTAAAAAAATAATTAAAAAAAAAACATTTTAAAATATAAAAAATAGTATCCCACCGGTATCGGGAACAGGGTCCAAGCTACCGGCGGTCAGGGCTCCAGAGAAAGGAATCTCCTAAAAATACGAGCCGTGTCCAGGAGTACCGCTTTTAGTTATTATTATTATTATAGTAGGTACTAATTTCTAAAGATCAAACTAGTCAAAGTTCTAATAAACGTTTCGATTTTCCTTAAAGAAATTGACCATCGTCCGTAAGTTGGTAAAGTGTCATGTAATCGTATTGGTTTACAGATTCCTATAAGTTTTCTCAAACTAGTTGATAGAAGTTTTGCACTTTGTCAACTTTTTTCGTGAGAATTCTCCTACAAAACTTTCTGTACCTATTCACCAAATAATACCAGTCCAGAATTCCATGCTCTTTATTTTTGCCTCTAGAGCTTAAAAAAGTAACGTATCTAGTTTTGCAACAATCAACCCATCAAATACAATACTCTCATTTACAGATCTGTACAAGTGCTTATTAAATTTTATTAGCCTTAATGTTATTACTCATAGCGCAATAAACAAACATGTGTCGGTCCTTAAGACTCTGAAACCAGACGCGGTGTCAATCAATTGAATTTCTAACATTAAGCATATGCTACAGTATAGGCGTGAATAACCACATTATAAGAATTCCCCTACTAATTGTATGAGTAATAGAACTCACGGAAAAACCATCTAGAAATTGTACAGACTAGAATTAGCTAATTTTTTAATTTTAAAAAAGAACGAAGTTAGATGTATGTAAAATCGACGTGGATTTAGTTTGCCATATATCGTTATTTCCTAGTTTATCTAACTTTTTTTATTATTATTAATTTTACAGTTTTTTGCTTTCTTACCATTAAACCAAAGTTGTTTTGTATTGGTAACTCACATTCGCATAACAACACTCTTTAACACTAATAAGGATAATTTAATTGATAACACTATCGGATAGTGTAATAATGCAATGTGTCTTTTTTAAAATTAATAGATAAGTTCGGTCCCTGGCTAGAAATATGGGTTTTTCAAAAATCCAGTGTTGCCGTTTTAATTTTTAGTTGCGATACACTTATAGCCAGAGTACCTATTTCTTATGACAATTCCAATTAACCCAAACACTGTTAGCAGAATAAATTGTTTTATTATGAAGTTCTCGTGTCTACCTACCTTCCGGCTCCATTATCAGATCAGTTCGATAGTACCTTATAGCCAAAGTGCATCTCATGACAATTCTAATAAGCCCAAACACGGCTAGGATACATTGATTAATTACGAAGTTACGGTGCAGGTATCTTCCTGCTCCATCATCATCATCAGATCACTTCGATGATACCATTTTCAACATAACTATTCAGGACCATTTTTTTATTTGTATTGTCATAGTCGCTTAACTATCTTCAGTGTGATATTGAGAGAGATGAGATGAGAGATGTATAGTTTCAGTGAAACTAAAAAGTAACTTCTATGAAGTAAAATATCAAAATTAATATGATTCAAAATGTCATTCTAATAGATGAACTAGTACGTCACGATGTCAAAAACCCGGCATGATTTTTTTAATTTTTTTATTATTGATATAATAATCATCATCTCACCTGATGGTAAGCGATGATGTGGCCGACGATGGAGCACGCTTGCCTAGAAGTAACCTATTCACTCTTGACTTAAAGACCCCAAGGTTGTAGCTATCAGGGAACACAGACTCCGGCAGGGAATTCCACTCCTTAGCTGTACGCATTATGAATGTGTTCCCAAAACGCTTTGTACGTATGGGTGGGATGTCCACCATGTACCGATGGCGCAACGCCGTACTTCTAGTGGTCCGATGATGGAACGGACTTGGTGGAATTAAACTGTGCAATTCCAACGCACACTCCCCGAAGTTAAATTACAACAACATGAAACGAATGTAGAACTGGTTGACAAAGGAAAAACAAAAACGTAGTACGAGTTTCAGTATAAGGTAACCTATAGTATCGCGACCTATTTATCAAAGTCGTATTAGTAGGTGACACAGAGGCGTTAAACATATGGCATATTAGGCCAAACCTCACAATAATCCAAACGGGCCATGTTATTATTTAGTAATTGAGTGCCAAGTAAATTATACGAATTAAGCTTGTGTTGGCAACATATGTTGCCATGATTCGCCCTTTCGTCTGAGACTGGATAATGACAATAGAATGGATTTGTCAATGTAGTTTTAGAAACTTCTCACTCGGTGTACCGGCTTAGCCACTCTTTTTATTTTGTCTCTCTCGTCGCCGAGTTCATTTACTAAAGATCGAGTCTAAGTTGTAATACCTCCTTTCTGTTGTTAATCTATTGTGTTACCTACACTTTCCTTCCTTTACAATTATTAGGACATTGATAATAAGTGAAACATTTTTTTTTTTTGTGGATGGGATATCAGACTGCTCCCGTTCCGAGTGTAGCGAGAGGAAGTGTCAGACTTTTACTGACAGAAACCTACCCGTGTTCCTTCAGTCGCCCAGTGCGTTCGAGGGTAACGGTAGGTCTATCGAAAAAAACCGCAGCCTATCAGGGCTGTTAAATTTGTCTTTAAAATACTAACATATACGACAAAGACAAAATCTTTCATGAATTTTGTCTCATAATCCGATACGGGTACTTGATAGTCACAATAATTCTTGTGCGACTATTATGGTGGCTACAATAAATCAATTAATTAAATACACCTTAACGTACCTTTGTCTGTGCCATATAGTCGTATATGACCATCTTTAACAACGTCCTCTCCCACATTTCATTACTGGACCTCACAGTATTATATACTTATTCGCGTCGAGATATCCACGTTAATAAATCAAGAAGGATATCGTGTAATGGACACCGCCGGCCGTCCCCGAAGAGACATAAATTTGTTTTTGTACTTTTTTGGTAAATCATTCTGTTGTGGCAACACAGCGAGTGAATAATTAGGTTTTAATACGATTTTTAGTTGTTTTGCAACGTAATTACTAATTAGCTGACTTTGGTATTGCGGTAGTCATTGCGTTTGAGTCTGTAGGAGAATTTTCTTCGTTCATTTTAAATTAACAACCTTCTTCCTTATTTAATGTAATTAACTTTTTGGCTAATTTGACATTGTTTTCACGAAGTCTTTACTTGATATCGAGCTTCTGTATATTTTTGGGGAATTAAAAAAATTCATAAAATTTTGTATTTGTATATGCACAAGCATAATCAGTTTTATAATGTTCCCATTGCTGGGACTCAGGTCTCCTCTCTAAGAGAGGGAATGGACCGTAATCCACCACGCGGACCGAGTGAGGGTTGGTGGGTGTCACATGTCTTCGAATTTTTGGCTCTAGGATACACCGGTATCCTCACGATGTTTTCCTTCACCGTTTTATGAGCAGTAGTGATGAAATAAATTACACAAAGTAATGCGCCTGTATACTCGTATGTCGGGACCGTTAATATTGGGCCACCACTGTTCTCTATTTGCAGATGCTCGGTTAAATTCAATGCGTTTGAATGACAAAAATGTTTTATTTCGCTTTTATTATAGTACGCGTTAAGTATCTAGCTGATTTCTATTTGATATAGGTTAAGGTCTTATTTTAAAAGTAATAAATCAGAATCAAAGACTAATGAGATCTTATTACGCTACTTTTAAGGTATTTTCAACCACTTATGCCTTTTGTTCTGACCTTATCAGATCAAGACTACGAGCACCTTTTTATTTTGTAAGCACTAAACCTAATCTGCGTTAAAAATCTTTTGTGATGGAGTACAAGATTTTGGTAAATACATAATATGAAGTTTTTGTGAAAGAATTACGATTGTATTGCATAATGATAACAATTCAAAGTATGCATATTTTATGGTTTTCTTAATTCTTCATTGTATACAAAAAAAAAACGTAACATAGTACACAGTGATTTGATAAATCATTTACAAAAGTGAGCTTAACTCACCAATGCATATTCTCCCAGTAAACCGTCAAGTAATTTTATATTTGTGTCTTTAAAAATCTGTTTGTATACTAGCTGACCCGGCGAACTTCGTACAGCCTAATAGTAAGGATAACGTCATCTACTGGCATTACTAGGGCAGCATAATTCATTTTATAATGACATTTTAATTAGAGATCGGTATCCAGATTTTTTTTTCGTGATTGTTTTCCATTTTTTCTCACCGTTTAAACCTTCCCAGGACTATCACGAATATTTCAAGACCAAAATTAGCCAAATCGGTTCAGCCTGCAGTCTCGAGTTTTAGCGAGACTAACCGAACGAACAGCTATTCATTTTTATATATACATAAAAAAAGATTTGTCGGTATAAGAACATAGCATTCGTTAACGAAAATATGAAGCAAAACTTAGATGATTCCCAGAATTAAGAAATTAAAACTAGAAACACATTCTATCACCAAATCTTCCAGTGTTAACTTAATTCATTCAAATATTATTCTGCAGTATTTCCAATTAAATTATAGTAGGCCATTATAAGAAATATAATATTCTTTAGAGTTTTCTAAGAAGAGATTTTATCTTGTAATTTTAATGTCTGTTGTTATAAATTTGTATTAAAAATATATCATAAAGTCCTAGTTTGTTATTTTATCGCCAAAAATATGAGCATATTCAACTTAGATGGTTTTAAAATAAGACACTGACATAATTTGTACTTAAATATTATTTATTCAGATGTAGGTTGTAATTTGAAACTTAAGCTTCCTAGTTTGATACAAATATACCATCAGTTTACAAAAAAAAAATGTTCACACACTATTTCAAGGTTCCTCTAATGGCAGCGTCATTCCTAACGTTGATCAGAAAATAATAGATACAAAAAGGTCAATTTTAGAAATAATTGCTAAAGGCAAATAAAAATTATATACATTTTAAATATTTCATTTAAAACAACTTACAAAAAAAAAGCATAAAAAATGTAGCCCACCGGTATCGGGAACAGGAAGAAGAAGAAGAAGTAGTGGAAGTATCCATTCTTAATTTTTATCTCTAGTGTTTGTGAAGAATGAAATTTTTACAGTCTCTATTTATTTATTATCAACTTTTCACAGGCGCGTCTGCTATCGCCATATGTCATTTATCTGTTTAAACAAATATAGTAATATTGTTTCATCTTTGATCTCTTAATGCAATAGACTACTTCTGATCTTAATAAATCTAAATACCCAAAAACAAAAGACTTATAACACGCGAGTACTCTTAATGTCAGTACCATTCATCATTCTAGAAAATGTCAGCATCAACTCTCGACTTCGTCAGAAGATTCCTCTTCAGCAACAAAGCGGGTTTATTGTCTCTAAACAAAGACAACGGTTCAAGGCTTAGCGTAGAGCTTTAAAACAAGCGACAAGGCCAATGTCGTGTTGAAAACGGATGGACGAATTTTGATCTTGGCTTCGGACGGCTACGTCGAAAATTGAGGTATTTTGGCAAATTTCGTTTTGTTCTTCCGTAATAATTGCTTTTAAACATGATTTATATTCTAATTGGGCACCTACTGTGTTAACTCGGTAAAGAGATCTTTTGTTGACTTTGACTTGTACCATGTTTTAAAATAAATTAGTCAAAAAGAAGTTAAAATCGTTATCAGTATTATATGCGTATAACTCGTTCACGATAATCATTCAACATTTGCCTGAACAGAGCTCAGCTGTAATCTGCACATGTAGCTCACACGTGCATATCAATTGAACTTCCGATCTAATCTGACAATGAACATGGCCGTTTCACTGCCTCTACCACGGTCCTCAGGCCGTGGCCTCCGTAGTGACAGAGTAGCGTTACAGCAGCATGCCAATTACTAAAGTAAGGTGGTTCGAACACGCGAACACTCGAGTCAATTTCGTGCTTCGCGAACGACTGCTGGCTTCCTATGTTTATGAGTGCGCTCCTAGCCGTTTATCTATGCAACGTACTGCTTCCTCCATTGCACGTTTTGTTTGATCATATTTATTGTACCGCAGCTCAGTCCCATTACTTAAAGGAGCTTTATATCGTAGTAGTGTCTCATTAGAGAATGTATTCGGAGCACTACATTCTCTTTGTCTCTAATCTAGACTCAGTAGTTCTCTGATAACGTTTTCAATTGCCTACTCGATGGTTCCCGATGATCATTAAGTGTAACCATTAGTTATGTCATTACTTTTCTCCTTTCCTGCTATTGAAAGTACTGCGGCCATCTTGGTTGTTATTTCTAATACCTGTGTATTAAATCTCTGAGAATTCCGGGAGAATATCGGAGTGATCAGAAGTAATTTAGCTCGAGATGCTACACGTTTTCTGATGTAAGATGTGTAACAGATAACGTAAACAAAATGAAAGTGTTCAGAAAAAAACTGATCAAGAAATGTAACAGTCCAAATGGACTCTCCGAACTTGGGGCATTTAATGTCTTTATAAGTGCCGTCAGACATAAAGTTAATGAAAGAGCCATTTTATTGATCTACCTGCGAGTTGACACGAATCCCGCCGCTTCCAACCCTGCATTATGTTTTTCTACAAATTATTTTCCATCTTTTTCTATCTCATTAGATTTTATGAGAAAGAGAAGAATAGCTGTATCCTAAAAACGTGCATTAAGAAAGGGACATTTCATTTCGAGAATACGACCCCCATCATTTGATAAGCCGATGAGACATTTTAACATTAATCCATTAGGAGATGAAAATATTTCAATTATTTTCCAATTACCTTTTTTGTAGAGTTTGAGTCATGTTAACCACATATTTATAGTCTGTAATATTTAAAAATAATGTGACTATGCAAAGAGTATCCACCCTTACGTTGTTGAAACTTCAACGGTCCGGACTAAGCGTTTTGCTTCGTCGTTTATACCGCGTACATCGAAGGACTGGAACAATTTGCCTGCTGTGGCCTTCCCGTTCAACTATAATTTAGGTGTCTTCAAGGCTAGAGTGAATAGGCTCTTGATAAACTAGTGCGCCTCGCCATCAATGATTGCATCACTGCTTATCATCAGGTGGGATCGCAGTCAAGCACTGGTTTATATCAATAATAAAAAAAAAGTTGTTATGAACAAATTATAAACAGTAAAATTTGACCTTTTCCAAGAATTATCTAAAACGTAAGGATACCAAGGTTACAAATAAATTGGATAATTTAATCTACCGTACCCTTAATGCGGAGGTACGTTTCATCACGGAAGCTTCACATTATTAATACGATTATTACTTGACATACACAGAATTTGGGCCTCATATTGTCAGCTTTATGTTTGGATAGCATGCTGCTGTCCCATGTTACGTTTGTAAACAAATATCCGCTTATCAGGAACCGCTTACAGGTGAATATCAATAAGGTATTTTGTTCTCTAAAATATTGCTTTAGGATTTCCGTTGACGTCATACGCTACTATGGCTCATATACAATTCTGCCCTTACTATCGGATCAGAACATAAGTTTTCGGATTATTATCGGTTAATTTCTAAAACATAATATATGTATCACTTTCGGATTTATGCTCTCATAAACATTGAAAAATACGAATAAAGCGTTCGTTGGTGATTCTTGTAACAAAGGTAAAATAGGCGAATATTTTTGGCCCACAGTCTTTACATTTAATTCTCTCATTATTGTCCTTTAAGTTGTATTTATGTTACCTATGGGATGGGCCGATGACCTGGTGAGGGTCGCGAGAATCCGATGGATGCGAGACGCACAGGACCGGTCGTTGTGGCGACGCTTGGGGGACGTCTATGTCCAACAGTGGACGTCTTTCGGCTGAAATTACTAGCTCAGGCTTAGTTTATCAATTGTTCTGGTCTTTTGAGGCAAATATTAGGGAATGTCCATATAGAAAATCAATTTGGATTATAACTACAGATGGTGAGAGAATTATCACATCACCCTTATAAATATGACATTTTCATAATTTCATCACAATTTATATCGAGATCAACAAGCCATCGCCACCCGCATGCCAGACAATTGATGCAATCATCGCCAATGAGATTTTGGGGTGTGTAAAACGGAACTGTAATTGCATTGGCCACAACCAAATTATTGTTATAGTAACTATTCAATGATAATTTCATTCCGAAGTCTGCGGGTGAAGGATGGGTGAGGTAATAATTTTGATTGTGGCGACGCAGTTTATGGCTAAGTGTCCCCTCGGGTATTTTGATATGGTTTGTTGGTTGCAAGATTTATTTGCATTGACTTTTTTGTGATCTACTTTCGTGTTTTTGTGTAACATGTTTGTGACTAGAACGAAAATATCATGTCTATTCTGTTAGATAATGTTCTTTGTTGTATTAAAAATAAATATATTGTCAAGTTTGATATTCGTATAACGTGAGTTACTCAAGTCAAATTAAAATCAACGCCTAGCCACCATAACAATGGTTTCACATGTTCGTAAATTTACTGGCAAGTAATTAAGGAAAGCTGTTTCCTCCGATAATAATATTAATCACATAAACATCAGTCATGGCAATAAAAGATTGATTTGTTTTCGTTAGACATCCATATCCTTGATAAATAAGCTTTATTCGTGTGTAAAGATAAGTAATCTTCAACGAACGACAGACACATAAATCAAAAAGCCGTGAAAAGGTCGTAGACTGTTCCAGCGATAAAGTGCTAGTTATAACTGGATTCGTAGAATTTGTGTTTGAAATTCAAACGATTTTAGTGTTATGAACGTCATTATGAAAGCACGATCTTAATGTAGCAGTATTCGAATTTACGTTCAACGTTATCAGAATGCTTTTTATGACCAAGCCGGAATCAAGGATTTTATAAATGGTTGTGTACAAGACGAGCCGCGGTTCTTTGGGGTGTGGTAGCCCAAACCAGACTGGGGGAGCGTCGACAACGACATTTATTTGTAGCTAGCCACAAAATGTACGTTACTGTCTCGTAAGATTTATTCTCAAACATGCCGTAATCTTTCCTCTCGTGGGCGTAGACGCATTTGTACGAAACGAACCATAGTGAGATACTCACCCTTGTTGTATATTTTCGGTTAAAACATCCTTGATAAGCGCGGGTCGGACCTCCATATTCGTCGATAAAGGAAAATATGTTAATTTAGTCGCTACGAGAGAACCGATATGACCTACTAAGTGATTGGGTTCCCTATGCGTTGGCGTGTTTTGAATTTGAACTCCGACGGCCTCAAAGATCAGTCCAATGTTTACAAATTGCCCCAAGAAAAAAAAAACTCGATTCATTCGATTGAGATATACATTTTGATTAGGTTCGATTTAAATAAGATTCTTTTGAAGATGAAAGTCTACGAAGTGATATTGGATAAAGGTCATTTATTAAAAATTTCATAAACTTAATTTGATATAAGAGTCTATTAATAAAGGAAGATGAGGAACAATGAAAATGGATTTTTAAAACAAAGTTAAGGTAACACAAGAAAATTAAACCAGGAAACGAGTAATCCAAGAAAGTGGGTCAAATTATCCGTGAAATATATCCACTAGGAAAGCAAAATATAGCCGAAATGGATGCCCTTTCTCACAATATGGCGCCACTAGAATTTCCATCTTTTATGAAATATTACGGATTACGTAGGCGGTCGTTTCATAAAATCTAATTTTAATTAAAAAATAAGCAAACGGTAATTAATTTCGTCGGTCTCCTCTCTCGGTCACAATGGTGTACAAATTAAACGTTTTGAGTCGTAACGCTGCCGGATAAATTCTACTCCAACTTTTTCGTCTTTAGTATTTATTTTTTTCTATTAAAATCATAATCCAAATTTTAATTTCAATCTCATGTCTGCGGGTAACAATACTCTTATTATTAAGCTTTCTGATTATTTTATTGAAATGGATTTCACTGAAACATAAAACTGTTTTGAATTAAGTCATTGCCTTCGATAAACTAATTTCGGCTTTAATAATAAAGTTAAAATGGCCCAATTCCCGAGCGCTTGGAGCGTTGTTATTTTATTTGTCAGCATATAGTTCCAAAATAATTAGATTGGGAATTTATAGATGTCATCGGGGGCCGTGATTTAGGGCGCGCTTCAATTGGTTGTATCCGCATTGTCTAAATACAAAGATCTAATCTGCGTCGAGTCTTATCAGTTGAGTTTATATTCTTGAGTACATTGTGTTAGTAATTTTCACATAAATTAGATAAGACGCATAATCAAGTTAGCTTTGACAGCGCTTTGATAATAAAATCTGAACAGGCACAATACAAATTCTAATGTCACATCGAGTCATGCTTTTGGTAATTGAGATTTGTTGTAGACGGTACTTAGTAGATACCTATTCGAAACATTTTATTGCACATAAAGTTTACAACATAACTTTGATGTTTATGAATCTGTGTTCTTGGACCACCATAGCTTGAAAGAAAAATATTTAACGACTTAGAGGAAATGATGTGAAATTGCAAAGTATGCGACTTGTATGAGTAAATTCTATGGAACTCTTCAACATGAAAACTGCTCATGAGTTCAGTTATTATAGCTAAAACATTATAGCAAAATGAAAGGCGTTAGCCTAATAACCTGCCACTTACAATGTCACTTACCAAAACAACTTGTAAATATTTTAGTCGATCGATAAAACTGATGCGGACTATGAAAGTATAATGAAATAAAATAAAAAGTGTTTTATTATTAACCGACTAATTTTCATCGTTTTTATTTTCAATAGCTTTGTGTATTTGATTGAGAGTGTAGCAGATTGGTTTTACATTTCATATATCAAATGTTATTTTTAGTTCGTCTATTTTTAAGTACAAGGGTTTAGCTATATATTATAAAGGAAATATTGTTAAGGTCTATTGAATTGATTTTGAAAATACTGTCAGTAACATAAAGCCTACAGCATCGCTAATTGTCGTATCCTACTTTGTATATCTGAATAAATTTAAAACTTCTGTAAACACGGGAACAAAGTCGCCGAATGTAACTTGTGATTAATGTGAAAGTTATGAAAAAAACCTCGATAAGTACCTACGTAATAAGTTAAATAAACAATAAGAAACCAAACCACACAGAGCTAATTAAAATGTAATGTATCTATCTGCGTTTAGTACGACTAGTGTGCGTGTTTATGTATATAAACTACTAATTTCAAAATGTCTGGGCTAATTTACGACATTTCTAATTACTTTGCAATTAAGTTGTGCAATCGAGTGGTGGTGTAAAATTACTAGTTCGTCTGAAAATGCAATTAAAAGCCCACAAAGTTCACAGGTAATTAGCTAAATCCTATATACTTTACGACTCAATTCCGATTTCTATGGAAGAGTTGTCCACACAAAATAGGAATTACAGCCAATCTCGATTTAAGAGTAATTTCGACGGACAACTTGCGTTGTTTGAAATGTTAAAAGCTTTAGAGATAGTTTTAAAGATTGTGTAGTGATAAAAGACTTGAAAGCAAAGTATTGACAGCAAGTACATCTTACAGTTAACAGTTTCAATACTGAATCAGAAAGCAATCTTTCAAAATGATAAATACTGCTGACAACAATTTATGTGATAATTTTTTATTCATCAACATTTTTGTAGGGAGTAAAAATTGTCATGAATATATAAAAAGTTTTCAACAATTTAAAATATGTATTAAAAAAAAAGGAGTTCTTTACATATATATTCATATTTCGACAAAATAAAATCATAAATATTCTACAACTTTCATACAACTTATATTCTAAATGCATACATAGTATAGGTAAATTACACCCAGATACAGAATATAATATTCCGGGCAAGTGCGAGTCGGACTCGCGCACTAAGGGTTCCGTACAAACTTACCTATGTAAATAGTTAATCTCCGAATGGTGTCTCGAAGATTTTTCCAAATCGCAAAAAAGTATCTTGTTTTGTACCGTAACAAAAAAATTACGGTTTTCAGATTTATTCCTATATTTTTACTATAAGACCTTGCTTTGTGTCAAATTTCAGGATTCTGGGTCAACGGAAAGTATCCTATGAATTTTGATTCCCTTGAGGGTGTCGAAACATACGTTTTTTTACGATACAATCGGCCGTATCTTTTTTTTTCGTTAAAAAATCAAACTTCTAAGAGTTTGATTTTTTCACATCTTTAAGGGACCGCTGACATAAATATATGGTTTTAATTTAAACTCGATACCTAAACGCGTTCTTGAGATACAGGGTCTTGATAGACAGACAGACAGATAGTCAGACAAACGGACAACAAAATGATCCTATAAGGGTTCTGTCTTTTCCTTTCGAGGTACGAAACCCTAAAAATTATCGTGCGTTTCACTCAAACGTTTGTCTTGGTGGGAATCGAATCCACGACCTCCGGCATAGCAGTCAGGGCCACTAACCATTAGCTACTGGCTAGCTAGCTTTTTGAAATTTGGATTTAGTCCCACAGTATAAGTTGTTCACATCCTTTATTGTGAGAATAAAACAAAAGTCTCCCTGTATTCAACGGCTCTAGTAAAATTAACTCTACCAACTGCATAAGCTTTATTAATCACTGCGCTTTCAAACAAATTGTTGGTATGTGCTTTAAGAGTTTGGTTACCAAGAATGTGAGTGATTCTTTGGTTGACTTGTCTTACTTCGTCGCCTTGATTTAGATTCTTGTTTATCTTAGAGCGTTTTCAAATATGCGTACGACGAAACTCTAATTTTGAATTAACTCGTTCTGTTCACGGATGGGCTCGAGTGGAATCGTTCGGCTTTTAGTTGTTTTATAAATGTGGATATCAAATTGATGTTGGTTAAAGAATTTGTGTCAATAGCTTTTTGTTATAATTAAAAATATACTTACGGATTATTGGACTTGATTGTTTTTTTTATGTGGGAAATTTCAAATGGCTCTTTGGATGGAGTGAGAGAGAGTGTCAGACTTTTACTGAGTTTTTTCACTTGCGCTTAGCGTTCTAGGGGAGCAGTAACTCTTTCTCTGGCAGGCATGGGCCCTAGTAGGCCCCATCAATTTTTCTGACAAGTTTTGAGGCGTGCATGAAACGTACCGTCGCTCCGGGTTAGATCCCTACCAGATGGTGAGCTAGCCATCGATCATCGTCCATAAACCCGCGTCCACGGTCCACGGTCCACGACCTGCACTGGGGTATGGAGATTATCTCCTTTTTACACTTTCTGCCACGTTCTTCGCTTGCATTACTACTTCACAGAAGGTGACAACTTCTTATTCTTGAATCCAGTCCTGCTACCACCATTGATAACTGTTGCTATCCTAAGCTTTAAACTCATTTACATTTGTTTATAGATAACCCAATTGAATTCCCAGAGCTGAAATTCGTCGGATACATACTCTTATCGAAATAACCTAGAACTCAAATTGTCACAGAGAACAAAACTTCAGTATATACAAAATCCCAGAGGGCCAGTCTAAAATAAGTTCCAATCGTTATGTGAACAACTAGTCGGAACAAAACAAAGTAATACCAAACCAAACAGTTTACATATTATACTTGTTTGTACTATTTTCAACTATACCACAGTATAACTTTAAACAGTATTTCAATTATTTTCTTACAATAAATTCAACTCTTCATTATTCATCGAAGAGAGTTTGTAAATTATAATCATTTTTTCCCTCAATCAGGATTTACCTTATACTCGGCCAATACTTTCAATTTGTGCCAATCCTAGCACAAAATGAAGAATTTGAAGGTTGATTGTGTTAATGAGGCTGTTTGTAAAAAATCGCTTTTAGCGATAAGACCCCCCATTGTTTTACCCTTTTAATTTTAAGCTCTTACTGTAATTTTGGTATGGTGTACAATAAAAAAGTATATCTATCTATTCTCACTTTCCTCTGTCAAACTTCGCATCGCTGATCATTTATAAAAAAAATAAGATAAACCTTTCCCTTGTAAATTCTTATTTTATAATATCTTCAAATTGTTCGCGAAAGGTAACGTAACGTATCGTGGTTGGTTGACTGCTTTGCAAAACTCCCTTATTATCTTTACCATCCCGTGCAATGGTATCGATTATGACGCTTGTTTTTAGTTGTTCTACTGTTTATTATATGCACTGTGACTATTAGTGCGTAGTTTCTTAGCAACGGACATGGGTAAGTACGTATAATAATTTATAAGTAAAGTTTCACCCGTGTGGTTTTCTTACTAGACATCCTAATTTTGTAGTTATGAACTCCTGACAAGTGTACCTTTGTTGGCAAGTTTGGTTGTTACTAAATATTAATATCGTTTCTCGAAATGTTTATTTTTATAAATTTGTTATTCAGCTCCAGAAACAACCCAACTCGATACAAAAATACTATAAGTATTTTCCTTAATGAGAAATTCACTTAATTAATTAACATTATTTTAGAATAGAATAGAATAGAATAGAATAAAACTTTATTGTACACCAAAATAGTAACAAAAACTTATAAACTAACTTAATCTATGGGTACAATGGCGGTCTTATCGCTAACAGCGATTTCTACTAAAGTAGTAGTAGTAGTATTTTACTAAAGTTTTGTTACTTTTATATTTCCTAGTAATGTATCCGTAGCTTATCTGGCCTGCGGGTAGATTATTTGAGAAGAGAAGCTATGGTAGATATGGTAGAAACCAGAGCCGTCTTATAAAAACTTTAATTAAAATTTGTATGTTTTTTTTAGGTTGAAAATCATCTAATGACATCTCCCGCCCTTGGGTGGGGTGGGATGGCGTGTCAAACTTTTACTGACTAAAACCCACTCTTGTTGCTTCTTTGCCTTCGTCCCAGGGCTTTGGGGTTCTTTTTCGCATCACCCATGGCCCCAGTAGGCTTTGACCCTGCTGGGCCCCTACGGTTTTGCTGACATCTCCTTGAGGCGCGCGTGGAACACTACGCGTCGTCGACGACTTGGGCTCGGTCCGGACGGTTACCGGACTCTTGGACGGCGAGCTACCCATTGTTCGCCTATGGTGGCTGGAAATCGGGATCGGGATCCCAGCGGTTGTATGCTGCGATGTCAACGTACTTTACGGAATACATTTTCAGCATATTTTACAATAGATATTAACGATATTGGAGGTACACGCCATTTTTTAGTACCCCGTGTAAAAAAAAATATACATTGTTAGCAATAAAATTGCTTCAACCGTGATTTATATTTAGTAGCGATCGAATTTTATGGATATTTTTTGTAAAAGTGTATTCAAATGTAGGTACTAGCTCTTGACGCGCGTCAACAGTTTTTACGTTCATGGAACTCAAACTAATATCATTTCTTCTAGGTCTTGATACACCTGTTATTGCAATATCGTATACAAAAAGATGTTCAACTTTGATTTCTTTATTTTTATTTTTAACTCCTTTTCAAGAAAAGAAACTGGGCAAGTGTGAGTCGTACTCGCAGCAATCCGTACAAACTAACTTATGTAAATAGTTCAATTCCCGAATCAAAACTCGAAGATTTTTCCGAATAGAAAATAAAGTATTTTTTTTTTGTGACGTAACTACAAATTTTCAGTTTTCAGATTTATTCCTATACTTGTGCTATAAGATCTTGCTTTATGCCAGCCAAATTTTAGGGTTCTAGGTCAACGGGAAGTACCCTATGAATTTTGATTCCCTTGAGAGTGTCAACATATAAGTTTTTTGCAACATAAACGGCCGTATCTTTTTTTTAGTTAAGTTAGCAGCTTCATTTTTTCACAGCTTCAAGGGACCGCAGACCTGAGTATATGGTTTTAATTTCAACTCGATACCTCCACGCATTCTTTAAATAAAGGGTCTTGACAGATAGACAGACTGACAGACAACGAAGTGATCCAATAAGGGTTCCGTTTTTTTTTTGAAGTACGGAACCCTAAAACAGTTAATAGAAAAGACGATAATAATGATAATGTGGACTATATTCTTATCAACCGATATATGCATAACTAACTTCAGCCAGCGGCTTCACCCACATAAAAGTATGTTTCTACATACAAACTTTGAACCCCCGTTTCATCACTTTAGGCGGTGAATTTTGAAAAATCCTCTCTTAGTGCTCGCCTACGTCATAAAAGAAAACCTTATGCAAAATTTTACCCTCCAAGTACTGGGTACTTTTGGCTGTACGTTGATAAGTCAATCAGTTAGTTTTTCCTTTTATATAATACTAGCTGGCTCGGTGAAATTCGTACCGCCTAAAAGTCAATGATTGTAATATATCTTTCGATATAGTCAACCAACACTGCGTCTTCCGGTACGCGGTCGCCACTCCAGAACCTTTCGGCCCCAACGGCTATCTGTTCTGCGAGCAATGTGCCCTGCACACTAAAGCCACTTAAGCTTGGCGATTCTTCGTGCTATGTCGGCAACCTTGGTTCTCCTGCGGATATCTTCATTTCTGATTCGATCACGCAAGGAAACTTCGAGCATAGCCCTTTCCATTGCCCCCTACAAGGTGGACCGATGACCTGGTGAAGGTTGCGGGAATCCGATGGATGCGAGACGCACAGGACCGTTCGTTGTGGCGACATTTAGGGGAGGCCTATGTCCAGCAGTGGACGTCTATCGACTGAAATGATGATGATAGTCAACCAATTGTGATGAAACAAAGCCCACACACACAAAAGTTACACACTATTTTAATGTATAAAAGTTATCTGTATCGATTTCGCACATTTTACATGATGCGCGCACAACTAAAAACTACTGCAAATTTATTATATGTATAGACTAGCTTTTGCCAGCGGCTTCGTCCGCGTGAAAGTAGGTTTTTCCATACAAACTTTGGACCCCCATTTCATCCCTTAAGGAGGTGAATTTTGAAACATCTTCTCTTAGTGCTTGCTTACGCCATAAAAGGAAGCCTTGTGCAAAATTTCACGCTACTAGGCCCCGTAGTTTTAGCTATGCGTTGATATGTTAGTCAGTCAGTTTCTCCTTTTATATATATAGATATAGATTAATATGCTAAAATAAACAAAAGTAGCAGCAGCAAAATAAAAGAAAAAAATGACGGGTTGCACTCTGGGAGTGCCGGCAGAAGTGAAAACTTAAGTATTAACGTTGTGCGTTTTGGATATTTTGGAATGGTTATGGAATAATTTTGCACGAATTGCTTTTTTTTTGCACACAATTTTGCACGACATCCGGCTTACGAATTTTCGATCAGGTCACGTGACCCTGACGCGAGTTTAACATTTTTTACCCATTACAAAAAAAGTGTACAACGCCGCTAAAGAAGTTTTCACTTCAAAAATCTCAGATGTAAACAGAACCCAAAATAGCCTTCCAAAAAAACTCATATCAAAATCCTACATCACAGGACTTTTATTTTCGATTTAGTTGGCGGATTTGCTGGCTCGACGCAAGTTAGCCGTAATAAATATAAAAGTTATAGCTTGCAGAAGCCTTAACCCTTCGCTTAAAGCTTACCACAAGCGGATTACGGTCATTACTCATTCCTACCGTCTAGAGTGCCTCAGGCTGGAATCGAAGAGAGACGGTGAATGTGTACACTTTTTTCTCTCTCAGACCCTTATTTATGCTATCCTGAATGAGAAACATTTTTGGTCATTGGTCATTGATACATTAACAGGCACAATACCTTCCTAAATTGAAAATTCTTTCGGTTCAGTTTTTTTTTTTTTGAATGGATTTAATTATGTAGTCGTTCTTCTTGGATGATTAACACTGGGTCACTTAAATCATGTTATAGTCAAAGTTAGCGGTTCGAATAATAGGACGAATATTTAAATTAAAAACTAAGAACAGTATGTAATATATTTAAATTTAGCTTTTACCTGTGTTTTTATCCACGTAAAACTCGTAAAACTACATAAATGCTAACTAATGATTTTATGCTTGCGATTCAATCCGAAAGGATCTTACTAATTTATTCTACTTTCTCATAAAATTAGAAGCCAAAACGCCTATTATATTACGACCAGATATATCAACGAAGCAGAAGAAGTAATCAGCTAAAAAGTGTATGAACAATATAATAAGAATAATAATAAAACATTTATTTCGGACGAGGTCCATATTTTGTTAGTAACAATTATCTTAAAAACTAATATTAGTAAGCATTAACAACACAAATTACATAACTATACTTCGACATGAAGCCGCACCCATTTTTGCAGCATGGGGGACTCCCACCTATCTGCAAAAAAAAACATTCAGTATACTATTGGGGCTGCTACGAAGGCGAGCGAGTAAGGAGGCATATCTCTTCCTTATAATGGCGGCAAAGCTCGCGCAATATTAGATAGATATTAATAAAAACTTTTTGTAGTCTTGTTAACAGCCATCAAAATGTACAGAGTAATAGGGTTTACGCCGTATTAAAGAGTTGGTCCAGAAGTCAACACCTGCAGCCTTCAATGTCTGCCACTGCGAATTATATATCTGGTCTAATTGCGAAGCACACATACAAAAGGACCTGTCGTAAGCTACATCAACGCTTACCATCAGGTGAGATAGTGGTCAAACATCAGCCTATCCATAATAAACAAAAGAAATAAAAAACCTGGACCTTGAGACGAAAGTCTCGATAGTAACGGAGAATAGAGATATAATGCAGTATTGCTCCTGATAACAAATACTGAGATAATTTACAGTCTAAATGTTAACCAGACAGAGAATTTAGAATCGATTTAGTATTTTTTGCGCCAATCGAAAGCATTGCTCCAAATTTCTAGTTGTTATAATTTTAATTGTTTTTAATTTGCGTATAATATGTAAATAAACATATACAAATAGTAAACAAAAACTAACTTAAAAGGCGATTCAAATTGGTAAGAATCAATCAAAAATGTTCAATTTGTGAGACACGGTATACGCACTGATAGAGTTGACCCGAACATCATCACAACTATAACAAATGCTGCCGCTATAAACGCCATCAATAAGATCAATAGTTCACTTCCATGCCCGGTACGATATAAAACAAATTCAGGTGTATTAATAACAAAGTTTCCTTAGTAGACCGCAATACGTTTTCCTCAAATGTCCCAAAGGTTTTTATTGATTACATGGACCATGTTCCACTTTTTATATTGGCACTAAAAGCGTATAAATCGAAATGTGCTAGTAAAAAGGTTTACTTGCCCTTTGATTGTTTGCCATACGTTTCCACAAAAACTTTGCGGGTGGGAAACTTCAAATGATCCCCTTTGCCCAGTATATGATTTATTTAGTTCCATTGTGTGCCCTATAATCTTCTGATAACAAGAAATATTGGATCGGTTTTGAAATGTTACTATTGTGTTTAACATAGTATATAGATTTCAGAAGTTGGTACGATGAAACCAAATTGTAATATTGAAGAAGTTTTGAGACTTGGAAACAAAAAGCTTTCAATGTAGTTGAAAACATTTTATGACTTAGGTATTCGCGTTAGAGAAGATGAATATTATGTACAAGACTTTATCTCTCTCTATTAACGCCCAAACTTTTTATGAAACAAACCTTTTATTATGCTTCTTTAGATTTTAACTCAGGGAGTTTAGGTTGAAATTCTTAAATTCCACAGTAATTTTCTGATTGATCGCCTATTCATCACCTGTAAGTGCGATAGTAATTCATTTTACGTAATTAACTGTCATAACTTACGTGAAATGATGAACAGCTAATATATTCTGTTTTTTGTTAAAGTATCGTTTGGTATTAAGATTTAAACGTTTGTTGTTAGGATTATAAACATTCATCATACTTACTGTAATATGTTTAAAAATATGTGTTTCTCAACGAGCCCTAGTATAAATTATGAAAAATCCCTCTCTTTTAATAAGTAACGGACAAATATAGTCAGCGTGATAAGAAACGAAGAAATGTCTTGGATCTTGATTTCAACCATTTAATATATCCGTGCAAAATATTTATTCATTATAATAATCCATAATTGTCTTAACACAATAGCTGATTCTATTTGTGTGGCATTAGAATGTACAAAAGTATGACAGTCGAAAAATTTATGATGTTTATCTTCGACAAAAGGGAGTACAAAAGATTGTCATCTACGGAGTCTTTATTCCAAAAATCGTCGTAGACAATTGGTAACTTTGACAGGCATCACGAAATGACAAAAAGGATTACGTTCTGTTACAAATCTTACTTTTAAAATTATTGTTAGCGAAAAATTGAACCGAATCTTAAACTCTACTCCTTCGTAACAAAGATCATTCAGAAACAGAATAAGTGATTTAAATTTGTCATTCTCACTAACTTTGTATTTTTAGCTGCACCCCGCCACTTCTGGATAAACACTAGCTTTTGTGTCGTTTATTTTTTAGATTTATTCAATCTTGCGGAAGATTTTTGCACACTAGTACTTATATAAACAACTCATTCAACCCGTTACAAATCACCCTTTGTCAAGCTTCGATTGACAGTTTCTTGCAGTCGTCTAAGAAATGATTTTTTGCCCCTAAAATAAACACAGCACTGAGAATTTTCAATATAAATCTCGATTTAAATGCTAAAATGGATTGATAATTTATTCGTTCAAGCGATTCTGTTCCTTATTTCTGTTTGCTCGATAACTTAGGAAAAAAATACAACGTAGCGCTTTAAATTCTAACCGTCATGTACTTAGAGGGCCCTTTAGTGCAGCAACCAAGATAAACTTAAATTCAAAACTTCGACAGCCACCTCTTTATCTACAAACATAGGGTACAAAGTGGCATGAAAACCAATTTAAGAACCCCTAGTCGCGGAGTGTAGAATAATAACCATGTTTTTCTTATGTTTGTCTTTGGAGGAGATTACAAACATGCGCGCACATGGCAAGCTCTTCAATCGATGGTTCCCTCTCGTCGTGACATCAAAACTATTTGTCTTTGAAATAACTTGGTGACTTTCTACGGACTGTCTCGTAGCAAGATGAGTTATTGCGTTATCCCCTTGAAACACAAGTCCATGTCTGCAAGTCACGGTACTGTTCATGTATCATGTAAACTAAAATGAACACCTGTGCTTGAATTTGTGGACATACACATTTTCTGCTACCATTTACTAGAAACTTTTTCATTTTAAAACTTGAAACTGCACCAATGAATGAACAGGGCAAAAAATCAGCGAACCGAAAATATTTCACGTCCACATATTTAAAACATCCGACGATTAAAGTTAACATGTAATTGCTGCTTTTTTTCCGCCCGCAACATTAGTGTTTTTGAACACGTCGCTAAATAAAAATGCATTCTAAAATAAATCGTTGTAAAATTCGCGCCTTGGGCACTGGCCGTTGAGACTTCGAGGCCGGTTATTAAAACGACTATACTATGTCATTATTCTCGAAACAAAAAAAGGAGTAAATCGTAACAGGCGCGCCACATATCATCGGGGGAACTGGCACTTATGCGCGTAGTTTCTATCGTAAATCAAAGATATTAAACGGAATGGCGGAACCTCTTTTGAGTTCACATTATAAATCATAGAGGCGCAAGAAGACCTCTGGCTGCCACCAATAGGGTCTTTGCAAACGCCGTCTACATAAATCGTGTAAGTAATAAAAAATACAAAATGTATGATGATAAACTTGTGTAAGTTGAAACTGTCTTGTTGTCTCCAAGTGCCTCGCCTTCTTGTGGTGTGATACTGGATTTATGCTTTGACTGTAACTGTAACTGATTATAAAGTATCTAAACCAAAAAGTGTAATTACACAATAATTATAGCATATAACATAAATGTAACAATAATAATAAACAAGGCCAAATTGACAGTTACAATAGCTTATTTTACAAACTCCATCGTACACAACAATTTTGAGGTACTGTTAGTAGGCAAAATAATAGCCAAAAAATCAGAGTAAAAAAACGTCATGATATAAAATTAGTAACGCCTCAAAAAATCTAATCGACTGACACAGATTACTGCGTGAATTCCGCTAAAATGTTGTAAAGAAAGAGGTCTATTAATAATGATCATAGTAAAAAGCAGCTTCGTAACGAAGATGGTTCAATTTGTTAAATTCCGACGTGTTTATGAGACGGAGACATGAGAAAACGGTTTCCTTTCAGGGCTAGAACATCGCTGCTACTTTCACTGGAGGTCTGAACGTGATCATTGTCTATTATGATTTAAACGGTGCACGCCAATTTGTGGTTTTAAGCTATGAGTCCATCGCTAAGAGAACATTGATTGCTAAGCCAAACTGAGAAGTTTGAAGTTACCGAGAGGTAACTGCCAGTTACAAAATCATTGGTTACTACCATTTAACAGTTTCGTTATTTGTATATCATCATCATCATCTTCATTTTGGTTTAAAATTCAATTCTGCTTAAATTTTAGTCTGCAATCATCCTCTACTGAGTAGGTATAGGCCCTATAGATAAATATATAAACTTACTCGGTCACATAATTTAACAAGAACCTTTTTAACATGAACACAATACTAAAACGTTCACAATTCAATTTGACAGAAAACAAAACAGCTGTCGCAAAAACGTTCAAATTGGTAACAAACTAGAAGTATATCCAGAACAGAAGGTACCTATAGGTTGTTCCGCTTTCGTCAGCAATTTATCTTAGCTGCCGGTGTAACCTCACCTCAACCGCTCGCCAATTGCTGCCTCATTGACTCTCGGTTTCGTTTATCAAGTTTCGTTTAAAATTGCTTTCTTTGTGCAACTCGAATTTAAAGATCCACATAAAGATAGATTTTCAATCTTAAACTCACTTTCTACATCACGTTCTGCCAACAAAAGGCAATAGTATTGACTTTGTTTGGGTTGAATTTATCGTAAGGTGAAAATAGTTACATAAAGATATCATAACTAATATCATTGTGAATTGTCTAGTCATTCGATATAAAAGTATTTCGTAGGAACTGTAAGGTTCCTTGTTAGGATCGTGACAAGATTGAGTTAGATATGGTGTCGTGAGCTCTCTCATTGCATTTGGTTTGTTGACGGCGATAATTTTTGTTCAAAGGAGACATAAACTGTCTGTCTTGGCAATGACTGTTCAATGTTCTTTTGTTTTTATTTATGTCATTTGGTAACCTGGTATGGGTCTATCAAATTAAAGATTAGTTCCGTGCTTAGTGATTTTTTGTCCTGATTACAGCAGTGAAGTATTTCTTACTTCAACGTTTCTTAATTGTCAAAAAACACTGTTATTTGATACATTTCTTAAAAGTTTTATTCCAATTTCTAGCAACAGGAAATTTATCAAATCAAAATCTATTAAAAAGCAAGTTTCTTCCTAAAAACTCAAATTCCTTTATCCATCTTGTTCCACTATGAATTTTAATTTCACACCAAAGCCCGTACTCCAAGTCCACAAATCACCTCAAAGCTTTATTTATAAGCATCACAGTCTTTCGATCAAGTTAAATTGAAAAATATGTAAACGAGCGTGATATTCAATGTGTCGTGGAAAAAAAAACACGGGGCTGTCATTTTTAACGTGCGATAGATGGCGCGGCTGTAACGCTAACACAGATAAATCGGTCGGAAGACGCCTCGCTACATTGGCTTCCTTAACGACCTTTGCTACGGAATCAGTTTAGGGTTAAAGGTGATTTTCTTCGGTATTGTGAGTGTGTGTGTTCGTGTAATGCGGTGTCAAAGGAAGTTTGAAACGTCGAGAGATGATACGATTTTTTCGTAAAGAATATTTGTAGGAGGATATTTGAAAAATATCTTGTTGAGATATGAAACCAAAATATGTTCATGCCTCTCCATTGATACGTGTTCTTGTGTTATACTTTTTATGTGCATCAATTAGTCTTGCACGCGAAACAGTTATGAATAAATTTATAAATAAAACAGTAAAATTGCATTATTCTAGAAAAAAGTGTAACAACTCCATTAATAATGTTGAGTAAATTAAACTAAAACCATTTCATAACTACTTCATTTTTCATTTTTTAAAGCAAATTTATGAATTTAATTTTAATTGAACGTATCAAAGGTCTGATATGCGTCAAAAACACTATTTTCATTATGAGACTCGTACATTAGATAAATGCCTATTACTCGTAAGTATAACTGAATATTATAATATATATACGGAGAATGTAGGCAAACAGTAAAGCTATGTAAGTATAAGCTATGTAGTAAATTCATAACCAGATATTAATGATTAATGACCCGTTGATGACTACGTAAGCAGCCGGTGTACAGCGATCAAAATCCAACCTCGTCAGACATAGGTATGGGGTAACAACACTTCTCTAACCCAGATACCTCTTCTCAGCTACTATATTCCCTTTTGGCACTTCACCTGTAATTAGAAGTGAAATTGATGTGAAAACAGTAAGAAATATCAAATACATAGCCTACGTCATCACGAAACATTAAGACAAATCCAAAAGCTTTTGTCACCACAAAAACAGTCTAAACGCATAAATTACAGATAGCCGTGAGTTATAAAGTTGTCAAGCACATATAATGTATAAGATGCAACAATAGACATACTACATGAGGGCGTTGCTTTGCGTTGTTATAAGTCCGTTACCTAGATAAATGTGCGTGCCGCATCGAATGTGTAGAAAGATCTTTGTGGGAACCGCGTTTGGAAATGGAGTAGTGTGGGTTTTACTGGTGAAAAGATTCGGCAATCTGTGGTTTGACGAATTTATTAATTTCTTATAAGACTGATGAGTCAAGCAAGATAAATACTTATGAAAATCTATAGAAAACTTTTGGTAGAAATGGATTTAAGAAAGCCAGTAAAAACGTGAACAAATTGAAGTGCCATACAATTTTGAAAGACTTGATAAGAAAAGCAACCTAAGTTATGGTACGGATTTTGACAGACAGTTAATTCTTTTAGCAAAAATAATAAATATTGTAGAATATATGGTTGAAAAGTTAAGTTCGTAAACTTATTACTTTACATTAATTGACTGTAAGTTGATGTACGCTCGTATTAATAGCTGAGCATCAAGACTTGTCTTTCAAAACAAGTTGCTAACGAGTTTTATAAGTATGATAATTTCCTCTTTCCGCTACTTTAAGGACCAACTTTGACTGTTACGCTGCTATAGCTGCTTAGTTAGTCTTAAGTTTTCTTATTATATTATTTGAACTAAGGACTGACCGGTTAGTGACTTACAAATTGATCGAAGATAAAATAATTTGTTTTAGAAAAATATTTAGTATACATTTTCGTTTCTCTTGTTTATCTTGTTTCTCAAACAAACAGTCCGTGTGTCTCATCATACCGTCACACTGTCGTCCTTTTGTCTCTGACACTCCCTCACTATTTGATTTATAGATCTGTGCGTTGACTAGCTGTCTCTTCCGAGGCTTATTAATGAATTTATTTAAACGCTAATGAACGAGTTACGTTAAGGACAAGTGAAACCAATTTATCTGTATCCGAAATGAACGAATGAACTGTTATTTTAGGATCATAATTGAAGCCCCGATCGATTGGAACTTTCTTCTTAGTTCGAAATTTTAAAGTTAAATAAGTATCGTTCATTTATATTATATAACTTTCGGGCGATCTTTCCGATTTCGAGAATTCGTCTCGGCCAATTTGATTTTGTGAAAACAATAAAATTAATTAACATTGGATTATTTTTGAGGAGTTTGATTTTAGATTAAGTTTAGTCGAGTAAATTGATTGACTTTTAGTCTTAGTTACTGGGAACAGTAAAGTAATTTTATTAAGAAAATCTTTCTGTTTATTTTGTTATAGACAAAAATAATATATTATTATTGCATACCTGAGCCCCAGACGTAGTGAACAAGATTTAGGCGGAAAACAGACTTGGCAACGGGCCGGGACAACACAAGGAAGGAGGAGACGAAGTACATACCCGCCTATTACTACATACTTCACATAGATACAGCGTGTATTTTACTTGCGTTACATATTAAGACAATTCCATGATAACGATATAAGCCATGACACAATGTCAATGAATAAAGCAGATAACTAGATGTAGTTGAAGACCAGTATCTTATAGTCTATCTTACCTCCACAGCCCAGTTATTGATCCTCGTTGATAAAACTAGTCGTCAGGCTTTCGGGCTTCATTGCTCTTTACGAAGCTCCAATGTAGACGTGGTCGCTGCGTAAGCAATCGGCCCGTTGGCTAAACATACCTCAAAGAGTCATGGCCATCCGGATGGTGCGATACCGCACGGTGTCCTGGGAGACGGTGAACCTCCTTGTCGACCTGCCACTGTGGGATTAGCGAGCACAAGTGTTGTGTCGAGGTATAACACCAGGGCTAAACTCCGCTGCTACAACAGATCGCAGCCCGGCGGACAGATCGCAGCATAACGGACAGAGCTCTAGTGGGATCTCATGGTCATATGGAGACAGCAACTATCGCAGCCCAACGCTGGGCACGACAAAAAAACCTCTGTTTCGATTCGGTGTCCTCATGGTGGAAAATCTGAGGCCGGTCCTCATCAGACATGAATGTTTCAGGAGGTTCCTGTTGGGGATCTAGCGGGATGAAACGCTCTGGTGTTACGTATGTCTATGTTTGAGCATGGTTTCCGAACTTAGTCCTATGCAGACCATTGTACGTGGGCCATGGCGGCCGTAACCTTTGGTAGGTGGGCTTATTCCAACCAGCCCACCTCTCCCCAAAAACAGCTCTCAACTCTCTCCAGCTAGGGGTGTCACGTATTGTGCGGATCGCTCTGATACTACGGAGGAGCATACGGTAAAAATCTTCTGCGCATGGATGGAGCAGCACCGCCACCAAGAGCGGAAAAAGTCATTTGATTTGACAACTGCAAAAAAAAAAACCAAAGACCTAACGTATTTTTCGTAGTACGAAGAGGTGTCGAAATAATAGATAACCATTTATTAGATGCTAAGGTCTTCTAATGTAATTATTTTAACGGTACTATGCAAAATTGAATATGCTTTACTATTATAAAGCGGGCATCATCATATTTTTAGCCGAAAAACGTCCACTTTTGAACATAGGCCTCCACCAAGCGTCGCCATAACGACGAGTCCTATGCGTCTCGCATCCATCGGATCAATACAAAGCGGTATTTATAGTAAATTCCACATGACACCATCATAATCACATCGGAACGTAAGAACGTAGAGAACTTTAACACCAAAACTCAGCTAAGAACAGTTTCAATGATAAACGCGCTTCATCAATTTTAAACAAACGGCTCAACTTCATACTGCAACGAAGCTTATTCAAAAGACTCGGGCTTTTTACTAATGCTTTCAGAGGCTTCATTAACATCCACTCTAGTGAATAGGCAAGAGTACTTAATTCAAGCGAAGCTAGTCGACGTGCTATATGAGACTTGATGCTGCCACCCGAAATATTTTAACGGAGGTTCGAAATTTTTAAAGCAGAATATTATAAATTCGTTCGTTAATTTGAAATTAGTTCAAGAGGCTTCCGGGCACTGATTGCTGTGAAGTTTTAATATCGATGTAGATTTTGATTGTAACGTATTTTACTGGTGGGGACAAATTCAGCTTCATAATAATGTTACCAGCATTTGAAACCAATCCTAATGCGTAATAATATATGCATGAACAACTCGAATGACTTTTTCTGCTTCCCACAATTACTGCACCAACGCGACAAAATTCAGTAAGAACAAATGAAACAAATGAACTTACATAACCTCACAGACAATAATTACAAACCCAACTACTCATTACTTAATTTAATTCCGCCAAGTCGAGCTATAAAGTTTAAGTCAGCTCGAGTCGAGAACTTTAAATTTAAAACACACCATAGGCATCTTAATACATGTGTGAGAATGCGAGGCAAATTCAATTCTTGGCGCGGAACCATCCACCCGGCGAAGATTTAGGGTTCATTTTAGTCGGCGTAAGTTATTTGCTCATGAACATCTGGAGCTACCAATTTTAGATTGAAATTGTTACCTCGTACAATGAAATTGAAAACTTTATTCACCGTTTGTCTTTCTACTGCTTTCACTTGTTTCTGATATTCATTTTCTGCTGGATTCTATCTTACTCTAATTTAAACGTCTGTATCTCAAGTTTCATGAGGTATTTTGAAATTAATTGTAGATGTTTTAGAATTTAGGATTATAGCAACCAGATAGTAAATAATTAAAATATCAAATCTAATTAACTCATTCCATTATAATCGTTTATTATTTTGACCGTGAATTTTATACAATAATAATATTCCACAACTTTCACACAACGCCATCTAGTCCCAAACTAAGCAGATCTTGTGGTATGAGTACAAGATTACTGATAAACATACTTATATATTTCTAAATATATTCATATTATAGATAAATTACACCCAGACATCAGTATTTGGTTTTGTTATCATAATTTCATTAATCCGTGTCAATCAAATAATGGAAACGATAAATAAAACATCGCATCCAGTATTTACACGGGCGGACATATTCAAAATATTATGATTTAATATTCGATTCTGGCCTCTTCCTTTCATTATATGCAAAACATTCGGTCACGCGTTTATTATTTCTAACAGCTTTGACATTCGGCTCCTTTATTTACGTAACAAGCTTTGCTACGTCGCGGCTCGCACATAAATTCCTATAAAATGAGACATAAATACTCCGCAATACTAGCATTAATAGGGAAACATCAAAGAGTTGGTTCGGGGAAACCACTATTGGACATAGTTGCTCTCGGACACTCGCTTTTTTCTTTTCCAATGTTGGCGTCGCCAGATCGTAGTGCAGCCACCCCATCACGCTCCTAGTGATTAATTAAAAATTGAATAGGGCTCTAATAGTCACATTGTGATAACTTGAATAGCTCTTAATGAATTCCCATTCTGCGAAGTGGGTCGTTGTAGGGAAGTCGCGTAATTGGTGGAAAGTCGGGATCGGTGACCGCGGCCTGTTTCAGGACGCTGCACCAATTTTAGGTTTATTGTTTCTATAATTGCTCCAGGGAAATCCACGACGAGTTGAACTGACTTCACTTAAAACTTTACCCCCAGATACAACTCCGCAATATTGGCTCCCGTTCAGTTTCGTTTGTGTTCCCGAACATTTTTGTTTAATCGACTCTGATTGGTTTTAGACTTTATATTTAATTTTCATCATAGCAATCTCGTCGTTAAATTTTCTGGAGTGATTGTTGCGAACGTTTTGGGTTTGATTGTGTTAGTTATTATTTTATATTTTAAGAGGCAAATGAACAATCAAAATATTATTTAAGTAGGTAAAAAATCGTTGGAGTCCTTAGTTTAAATTGATTACTACGGGAATGTCCCGTTTAACCAATAAAGCTAAGGAAATGTCAATAATATCTCATACACTTAACATTTTACCCGTTGCAATTTTATTTATGCCGAGTTTATTTCCTTCAGTATATCTTCCCATTCTATCGTTTAACGTCCTTCAAGTCACGTCGTTTTCCAATACATATAGATGAGGGGCAGCAAAGGTCTTGTTATGTACACAAAGTTTGTTCGAAACTCGATTATGATGTCATTACCGAAAAGTTTGTTCAAGAATCACAGTTATTACCGTTTCAAAAAGTTTAAAGACGAGAAATATTGAATAAAAGTAAATAGTTGTTTTGCTTTATTTTTATTATTATTATGGCTAGCGTTTGACCATTATCTCACCTGTAAGCGATGATGTGGCCAACGATGGAGCACGCTTGCCGAGAAGTAACCTATTTACTCTTGACTTAAAGACCTCTAGGTTGTAGCTATCAGAAAGCACAGACACCGGCAGGAAATTTCGCTCCTTAGCAGTACGCATGATAAATGTGTTCCCAAAATGCTTTGTACGTATGGCATCCCCGATTGAATCCGAATTTCGATCATATTGGCGAATTTTAACAGACTTTAGCCAATTACACAGGAAATCACAGGTGGAAGTCTCTGTTCCTTTTCCGGCAAGTGTCCGGACCGTGCCCAAGTCGTCGACGGCGTGTAGGTAGTGTTCCACGTGCGCCTGAAGGAGATGTCAGCAACCGTAGGGGCCCAGCAGGGTCAAAGCTTACTGGGGCCCTGGAATCGTGGGGCCCTGGAACGAGGGCAAAGAAGGAACAGAAGTGGCTTTTAGTCAGTAAAAGTCTGACACGCCCTCCCGCTCGCCCAAGGGCAGGAGAATCCTCTCTTCCTTTACTATCATAATCAGATGGGACGATAATCCGGCAGGACCGGTGAGAGAGTAAGTCCAAAGGCTTTACGTGCTTTCCATGGTACGGAAGTTTTACACCACCAGCTTCCGAATTCCAGGTTGCTACAGAGTAAGGAAAACCCTAATAGCATACCTGGACACACACACGCACTTAACTGCTGCACTTGCGATCAAAAGACCAACATAGCAGTTGAACACTACCACATTATTGTGGTTGCGTGGTATCTTCATCATCATCAGCATCATCATTCCAGCTGAAAGACGTCCACTGTTGGACATAGGCTTCCCTCAAATGTCACTATAACGACTGGTCCAGAGCGTCTCGCATCCAAATGTTTTTATAAATATTAAAGATCAGCTCATTGAAAGAAATGTCGTAGGAAAATATCGTAAAACATTATTTTATAATCAGTTTTCACACATAACTTTAATGTTCTCGATATTATACATTATTATGGTTGATATTTTTTTTAATAAAAAAAAATGGATATGTCAAGATTTTACCCAACCAAAAATTTGTTGGAAGTAAAACTAGTTTACCGTGTAATGAGACTGAGTTTGCAACCTCACCGCTCAGAGTTCCAGATTAAAGACTCTGTAGTTTGAACTAGATTTGTTCCTGTTAACAATTATAAGTACCGGTTAAATATATTACCGGAATTTCCTGCCGGAATTTGACTCCTGATACCCACATCCTGGGGATCCTAAAATCACGAGTGAATAGGTTATTATAAGGCAAGCGTACTCCATAATCGTTCACATTAACGCTTACCATCAGGTGATACAATGGTCAAACACAAATAAGCTTATCAATAATAATAAAAATATATAATACGTGATACTTATATGCTATCTATTTTTAAAATTATCATAATGAAGTAGCCCTTTCTTGTGGCTTTTTCCAGAATAAAAAGAAGCTTATGGCTCTAAATAATTTTTAGAACAATCGTTAGAAAAAATGTTCCATCTTAACGCATTAACAATACATGTATGACTGATACTCATGACGCAATAGCAAAATAGCGTTTGTGTTAAAAACGATAAAAACATTACGTGTAATTATTCATTCCTAACATTACACACATTCTCAAGACCTGTATCTTAAATTTTAGGAGATAAATTACAAACTTTGAACTTTATAATTCCTCACTAAAAACGAAATTACAGATCGGCCCTAACCATCAGTGGCTAATCTCAGAAATACCTCCATCGTTACATTGACTAATGTGTTCATACACGTTCCTATGCGTTAGATTACTGTTACAACATTTAACTGAGCAGACTCGCTATCAAAATTTCTACATTAAGACGGAACGACGATAAATCGTGTCCACTTAATATCTGACCACGATCATTCATTACTGAAAGCATTACCTTAATATATTTTGGTTGAATCGACGTCTGAGTAGATTTCCCTCGGAACTGAGATTAGGGACACCCACGTGTTTTATCAATAATCCATTATGCGTACAACAAACAATGAGGAGCGTTATCAGAAGCGCGGGTATCGAAGCCGGCATGATGAATGGTCGTGATGGTACATTAGAAACTGTCAATAAATAAAAAGTCTATATCTGATGCCCATCTCCCGGTCCATTGTAGAAGCTCGACATGAAATGTTGTTAGCGCAGTACAGTCTACACAAGTTTTTGGTCAACTGGACCAATTGGAAATGGACCCGCGGGATCACTCAACCCAATCACATTTTGAATTTGTCGACTGGACCCACTCTCCTATTTCATTACAAGTACAGTCATGAACTTTGTAGGCTGAGTGATCCTGCATGTCTATTTCGGGTGGGTCCAGTTGACCAAAGATTCAAACAAGCTATACATACTAAGTACATACATCTAAAGCTCTCTACATTCCCCTCACACTCATCATACACATACACCCTCACATACATGCACACACACCAATGCGCATACGCAAACCCACACTGCTATGATTGCAACCAACCATGTAGTCATCTGTAATTCATATGTAATTTTTCTAAGCATACCTATGTGAATATGTATTTCTGGAGGAACTGACTCCCAAGTCACAGGCAATAAGCCTAGTTTGGGAGCCAGGGAACCTGTTACTGTGAACCTACAATGTATGTTATGAATAAAGTTATTAATAAGCTAATATTGCTGAAAAATGTTGAGAAGAAATCCAACGGAATTGGCGTTCCTTTAATTGGAAGCTAAAATTAATTGGAGATACTAGACAAATAAAATGTGTTGACGAACATTTACACCAAAATATAACGGTATCGATAAATTCAATTTCGTTAATTTTGTACGCAGTAAAATTTTACTCGTTCAAGAGAAAGGTTGTGAAATATTCGATTATGAGCAGACATAATTGTAATTTCTTGTTGAGCACTCGACCTCATTACGCATTCACTGATTTAAAGTTTTAAACAGCTGTTTATCGTCAATGTTGTCGGATGATTTTAGTTCATAGTTATAAATAGAAATCTATTTAATAAGTTCAATGGCATACCTATCTATTTCAACACTTAAAAATCAGGTTTGTTTTAGAATCACATAAAGTTTACTACGCCTACACATTAAATGATTAGCAAACATATCAAATTCAAATCTACTACTATGGTGTTTTGTTTTTTTAGTTCAAATACAAAAAGAGACCAAAAATATATTATGACGGCCTCCTATCTTGACGCTGCCGTCTATAAGACCTACACTAAGTAGAGAAACCGGTAGCCGTAGATAAGTGGAGTTATGCTTAACTCAAGTTCGGTACACACGATCGCTCCTACGCGGTCAATTTGCTTCTACAAACTAGTTGGGAGATTTCATTTGAGCTGTTGTATTACACGTTAAAATGTTTGTCTTTAGGTGAAATATTGGGTGCAAATGTCTGTAGGTTTGTCGGTTTTTGATTGTGATGTTTTCACGATTGACATTGTAAAACTAGTGTTTACGTCAGTCGAAAGTTGATATCGTTATTTCTATTAGTTTTCAAGCCAGCTAACTGTTCTTGTTTTAAAAAGATGGAAAAAATACTTATAATAAAACTTTGTTACTCATACAGGATAAACCACAAAATAAAATGTTAGGTTAGGTTAGGTTAGGCTCGTAACTCAGCATATGCAGCGATATTTAAAAAAAAACAACGTAGCGCTGGTATTCTGATTGGACCTTATAATATCACGGACATACTAACAGAACATAAACTAAAAAAATGTTTAAATATCAAACAAAACAACAGTGATAACAAACAAAAACGTGTGACTTTATTAGTAAAAATAAATAATTAAGTTTTAGGATGGATATAAGAACTATGGGTGGCTAAATGATGTTACAATATCAAAAATTTTAAATATTTGGAATTGATCAAGTGCAACGCATGATATGTATAGCCATTTTTTTTCCGACAGCCCCAAATGGAAGGTACTGTTTGATACTTATTATCACTGATATAATAGCATATTGTTCAAAGTTCTCTGGCAAAACATAATCAGCTCTCAAACTAGAATCAATGAAAAATGAATCTTGAGTCAATGCCAAACATAGTCCAATTCTTCATAAGTAGCCTGCGTATTTCGTCAGTGATATTTCCCATGTCCATACGGATTGGTGCACCAGATGGCATTCCTATTAATACTTGAGTAGCAGCACTGTGTCGGGTTTCAAAATCTTAATTAGTCATAAGTACAGAGAGATCGTTAGCTCTTTGGTTTTCTTGTGTGGTCTCCGGATATGACACTGTCACCGATTACCTAATTGTTACTTCATCGCCTTTTCATGTGGGAACTAAATTATGAAGCTAAGATATTGATTTCATCACAAGCACTTGTTTTCTTGGACCACTATGAATATGACAAATAACAATATATATATATATATATATAGTATACACACAGTTACACGTAGACAATCGTAACTATGTTAGGTGTGATGAAGGTCTTGGAGCTCTGAAATACCAGTTTATACCTTGTTCAGACTCCAAATCTTCTACAAATTACAATTACTTTTCCAAGCTATCTGTCAACTTAGAATAGCTAGCATTTAAATTAAAATATATGGTATGAAATTTGTGGGCATACTAAGACAAACATTTTATTATTATTTTATTATAGTTGTACCTTCCACACTTTTAAAATCTGACCTGTATGGTTCCGAATGTGCGTAATTACAAATTTTACAGGAGAGCAAAAAATAACTTATTTTTCTTATTTTTTGAAAAAGAAAGCGGTTTAATAAAGCGGCCCATTTAAGACTCCTTTTTCTTATTTTTTAAATGGCCTGCTTTATTTAACCGCAAGATCGGCAATAGGTAATGAAGATAATAATAGTCGGTTTACAAACGTCAAGAACTCTTAACAATCACAATATGTATAGCCTATAGACACCATTTCCCTTTTGCCTCGAGATTACCATGGAATAGTAAAATAAGGTTATGGTTATTTCCTCGCCACAAGTAGAGATACTTAATCGAGTGTCACTCACCATGATGAATGTATGGTATTCAAGTTACGGCTTGTAAACCCTTGATTTGTGGACAGTACTTCAGATTCTTCATCTATACGTCATTGTTAGTCCTTCAGTCAGACCGATTGGAATATGGCTGTTATTTTATGCATGGTTTTGAATACATTAAAGAGCAGAAATTCTCATTATTTTGATCAAAGATTTAAAATGGGAAGCAAGCTTTGTAAATGTTTGTGAAACTCACGCTTTTTCGGCAACTTTGCATACTTCAAATGAAGCAATTAAAACAATTGAGAGCAAGATCTTAATTACATGATTGCTATTCGTACTCACATTAAGACAGCTACGGAAGAAACGGTACCACAGTAATTCTACATTTACGAAAAACACAAATTACTATTCGAACAGTACATAATGAATGAATTACCTCTATCATTACTATTTTATAACTCAATTACGGTAGCAGCAAACTTTTTGTCCGGAAACGTAGAATTTCATTTGAAACAACGATATTAATGTAGCTACATGTATATTTGATTTGGTCTTTGGGCGACCGAAACTACTAATTTAGAACGACCTATTCAAATTAATTTATTTTTGGTAGTTTGCTTGCAAGCAGGCCGGATGTGTTTTGGAACAGTGGTTCCTGCGTTTGAAGTAAGCTAAATTAAATTTTCGCCGAGAACAATTTCTAAATTAATTCCGGGAACACTAAGCGTGTTCTGAACTCGAGTTGTTACTATCCTTGTTACTGCAGCTGTAAATGAGTTGGTGGAATCCAATGTTGCTTTTGTTTTAATGTTTGGGTACCATGTAACATTGCGCGTGATTGTTGTATTAGAATAAATTATATATATAAATATATATATTCAAATAAGGTGTATTCTTGCAATCTGCCTGTTTCAGGGCATTTAGCGAATTGTAATTTTGTCTTAAATGAACTTAGCCCAGTGGCTAGTCCATCAGCTTATGCCAAAAAGTCATATGAGGTCATGAGGTACTTTTCTTTTTATTCGATTAAATGTGTTGGTGGTCTTACGCATCAGATTACAAGCAAGTGTGTTCGGGAGCTTTTCAATACGTTTGCCAAAAGATTTGAGCTTTTCTGTTATCTTTTGTTTCACCATTGGCATCTTCAGGTCACGGTGTAGTTGATAATTGGTAATATACCATGGTGCATTAGTTAGAATTTCCAGGTTTGAGTCGGCGGCAGTTCCCTACAGCTCCATTGTATGACCAAATGGGCTTCAGGCCTGTTGGTCTAGTGGTCAGTGGCCTTATAAACTGCTAAGACGGAGGTCGTGTATTCGATTCCCACCCAGGACAAATGTTTGTGTGATGAGCACGATCATTTGTTTTGTGTCTTGGTGTAATTTATCTATAATATGTATGTGTTTAGAAATATATAAGTATGTTTATCAGTTGTCTAGTACTCATAGCACAAGCTCTGCTTAGTTTGGGACTAGATGGCATTGTGGAATATTAAATATATATGTATATATATAATACATTTGTGTAGGAGTTTGTCTTCCAGTGATACTTTAGATTTGCGAGACATCAGCCAAAACATCTTCCTGGCTTTCCTTTTGGTAAAGATATGTTTTTTCCAGGTGATTCTTTTATCCAGATATATATCTAGGTATTTCGTCGAGTTGGGGTATTTGGATCCAGTTTAGTTAAACAGGAGGGTAAGCCCCACGCCTGAGGGTAAACATTACGTGAACAGATTTGGACTCGTTCACCTTGAAACGCCAGTCGCGTAGCCATTGAGATATATCACTAAGGCTTCTTTGTAGAATAGCAGATGCTGACCCAGGATCTTCGTGTGTAGCTAGGACTGCCAGATCGTCTGCAAATGTAAATTATAAAATGACTAAGAAATTTTTGTTAGCTTTCTTTTCGCAGATCAAGCCATTCAAGCAATGGGTCGCAGCTAGCAGTAAAACAAAAAGTTGGTGCCTTGAAATCGCACGACGGGGTCGCGGCAGATCAAGAAGGAGAGAAGGAGATGGTGAGACAACTTAGATGTCTTCCTTAGGAATTGGTAAGAACTGGCTCAGGTATAAACTAGCTGTTATTGTTATTGCTTTTTGCAGTGGAAAGGCATCAAATAACTCAGTTTATCAGACTTTTGCTGCCTAAAAACCCACCCCTGTTCCTTCAGTTATCCTTTGTATTCCAACTTTCGAACAATTCCACAGCCTTTGTTGCTAGCGTGCTGGTGTTTGTTATTTGAAAGTCATCGTATATTTCCTCTATATATAATAGAACAGGGAAAATACGAATGCTGAAATCATGTTCGTAAAACTATGGCCTACTGTCCAAGGACGCATAGCTTCATAGACGCGTATTCGTCATAACATGCTTGGTGTACACTTGCGTGAAGCTTACATACAAAACTATGGCCTACTATCCACAGACGCGTAACTTCATAGATGCGTATTCGTCATAACATGTTTGGTTTACACTTACGTGAAGCTTACATATACCAAACTATGGCCTACTAGCACTTTCAAAAATAGTACACTGGTTTGATGTAAATAACCTTCTTCTTAATGAAAAAAAAACTAAATGTATAAAGTTTACCATGCCTCATGTTAGGCAAGTAGAAACTAGTGTGCTAATAAAAGGTAAAGAGTTGAGTCCTGAAGATAATACAGTGTTCTTGGGCATAACTCTAGATGCTAAGCTGCAGTGGGGCCCACATATAGACAAATTATCAAAAAAACTTAGCTCTGCAGCATACGCTGTTAGACAGATTCGAAATTTAACTGATGTAGAGACTGCCCGTTTAGTTTACTTTAGCTATTTCCATAGTGTCATGTCGTACGGTATTCTACTGTGGGGAAATGTCGCCGAAATACAGTCAATTTTTGTATTGCAAAAAAGGGCTATTCGTTCAATTTATAAATTAAGTCCCAGGTCCTCAGAGATAAATTTAAAGAAATCAATATAATGACTGTACCTTCACAGTATATTTACGAGAACATTTTGTATGTACATAAAAATATAAACGTGTTTAAAAAATACAGTGATGTTCATAATTTTAATACTAGGAACAAACACAAATTTGTGGTTCCTACAACCAGGCTGAAAAAAATAGGGGGCTCATTTAGATGCCAATGTATACACTTCTATAATAAACTTCCTAGTCATATTCAACAACTAAGCCTTAATAAATTCAAATTATTTGTAAAGCGAAAACTTTGCCAAAAGGCTTTTTACACTATAAAGGACTATGTTGAGGACCAAAAGGCTTGGGATTGACCTGCTCCAGTACGCACTGCAACTGTTGTCTTATTATTATTATTATTTCTTTTGTTTTTATTTTTAATTGTGCTTTTTATTATTTATTACAATTCGATAGTGTAGATTATTTTTATTTTTCAATTTGACTTTTTTTTTTCCTATTAATTTTTGACAAAAATGTTTACTTTGCTAAAGTATTACATTTTGTAAACTATATTTTTCCTTTTATTATTGTGAACGTGAGGACTATGTTGATTGCTATTTTTTTTCCTTTTCAGTAATTTTAATGTATGTCTGGCAATTTGAGTATTTTCTGCGGCCTACCCAAATGTCCTTTCCTTGGTATTGTTCGTCAAGTCGTTGAGCTCCTTAGTAGTCCTGAGTTGAGCTTTACGAATACTGACAAATGCTTGCACTGACTGGACAGGTCCACTCAAATCTGTATGGTTCTCATGTGATTTGACCATTACATATTTACTGTATGGACTTTAAAAGAGACTTTGACCCCTGAGTTTGTTTCGGTGTTTCTTCTCAGGGTAGTCAGCTAGGAAACACCGGCCTCATCTAGTTTAAAAATGACGAAAAAAAAACAATTGACGTGTAAAAGTGTTTTTTAAACCTATTTACAAAATAAATATCATTTATCATTTACTGTCCATGGACCCGTAGCTTCATAGACGCTTTTTCGTCATAACATGCTTGGTGTACACTTGCCTGAAGCTTACATACCAAACTATGGCCTACTGTTAACAGACGCGTAGCTTCGTAGACGCGTATTCATCATAACACGCTTGGTGTACACTTGCGTGAAGCTTACATACAAAACTAAGGACTACTATCCTCGGACGCGTAACTTCATAGACGCGTATTTGTCATAACATGCTTGGTGTACACTTGCGTGATGCTTACTTACCAAACTATGGTGGGCCATAGTCCGTGAACAGTAGGCTGTTCACGGACGCGTAGCTTCATAGACGCGTACTCGTTATAACACGCTTGGTGTATACTTGTGTGAAGCTTACATACAAAATTATGACCTACTGTCCACGGCCGCGTAGTTTCATAGACGCGTATTGGTCATAACACGCTTGGTGTAGGTACACTTGCGTGAAGCTTACATACCAAACTATGGCCTACTGTCCATGGACGCGTAGCTTCATAGACGCTTTTTCGTCATAACATGCTTGGTGTACACTTGCCTGAAGCTTACATACCAAACTATGGCCTACTGTTACGGACGCGTAGCTTCATAGACGCGTATTCGTCATAACATGTTTGGTGTACACTTACGTGAAGCTTACATTCCGAACTATGGCCTACTGTCCACGGACGCGTAGCTTCATAGACGCGTATTCGTCATAACACGCTTGTTGTACACTTGCGTGAAGCTTACATACCAAAATATTGCCTACTGTCCATGGACGCGTTACTTCATATACGCATATTCGTCATAACACGCTTGGTGTACACTTGCGTGAAGCTTACATACCAAACTATGGCCTACTGTCCATGGACGCGTAGCTTCATAGACGCATATTCGTCATAACACGCTTGGTGTACACTTGCGTGAAGCTTACATACCAAACTATGGCCTACTGTCCATGGACGCGTAGCTTCATATACGCGTATTCGTCATAACATGCTTGGTGTACACTTGCGTGAAGCTTACATACCAAATTATGGCCTACTGTCCACGGACGCGTAGTTTCATAGACGTGACACGATGTCACGACGACGCTGCCGCTTCGTCGAAAGAGTTTCATAGTTTTGTGTGTAAGCTTTACGCAGGCGTACACTAAGCGTATAATTACAAATACGCGTCCGTGGACAGCAGGCCTAAAATGTTTATAGCTTAATTGTTATTGTTATAATTTCATCTAAAATTATAACAACACAACAGTCGTGAATTAATTAGTAACAATCCTTTTGAAATGGAATCTTTTATTCGGTTTCACAGGTTGGAAATAATCAAACTTATTTGGTCACTAATAAATATTAAATGAGTTTAATTGGATTATTAGCATAAGCATAGCATAGCATAATCAGCCTTTTAATGTTCCCACTGCTGGGACTCAGGCCTCCTCTTTCTAGGAGAGGGAATGGGCCGTAATCCACCACGCGGGCCCGGTGCGGATTGGTGAATGTCACATGTCTTCGAATTTTTGGTTCTAGGACATGCCGGTTTCCTTACGATGTTTTCCTTCACCGTTTTGAGAGCAGTGGTGATGAAATAAATTACACAAAGTAATGCGCCTGGCTGGGTTTGAACCCGCGACCTACAACTTGTAAGTCGGGGCCGTTACCACTCGGCCACCACTGCTCTAATAATAATTGGATTATTACAGCGTTCGTATTCAAGAAATTGTTGGAGTGATTGAATCAGTTGTTTACAATTAGACGAATCCCACAATTCAGTGTGTATTAGTTTCTGATTTTAATTGTGGAAGTTTTAGTTTTAATAGTATAAAATTAAGAGATATTATAATATTGTTAGAAAAACTCTGTATAAAGAGTATGGATATATTGTTTTCATGATTATCTAAAAAAAAGTTATTTAAAAAATATTTTGATTTCATTTTGAAATCAAAATATTTTTTAAACAGAATAAATGTTATAAAATATATAATATTTATTTATTATTCATACAAAAAACTACAGGAATACTCATTTGGTGAGGCCCTGATAGATTACCAAGTAGGTAGATATCAATTTGTGGTGGATTTTATTGTATTAGAAATAATCTATTTACCAAATATTGAATATCACATTGTATAACAAGGTTTATTGTAATCTTACAGAGTTTAAAATTATCCTGTGTGTCAATGTTATGCTGAAAATGATGATCATTAAAAATAGTGTACATACAAGCAAATTCTGCCGTCTTCATTCTAAACTACTCTTCAGTTGGTTCTTAATGAAATCCTCAATAAACTAAAAATTTAATTAAGACAGGATGTTTAACACTTTTTTATTTCAATCTGGTCTCGATCCGCGCTGTTGCATCGAAAGGGGACAATGTTTTGACTCCGTTTTAATCGTGCCGCTAATTAACCATATCGCTCTGTGTAAACAAAAAATAAAGTATAAAACTTTACGGTGTATTAGGACATCCGTTGATAGTTGTAATTAAAACGCAGCGAGTTAAGTGTCTTGTGTTTATGTTATTAGTAGTAAACTTACAAGTTTGATTGATATTTTATTAGTTAAATCTGGTGAGTTGAATGACTTTTGATCTATGAACAAGTGAATTGACCATTACAACATTTTTATATCGAAAAACAAGTACAACATTACAGTGCTGTTTCGTATTAACAAACAATGTTGAATCAACTGTGTGTGTGTGTTCTAAAGCCAAATTCATTTTTAAACTTACATTAATTTGTATTCAAACTTCAAAATGATCGCCAATTATTTTCATATTATCTCGAATCTTCGTAATGCGAATAAATTGCAGAGGACAGCTGTTTAAACCGCTTTGGCAATGAAACACAACTACCCACTTACCCATCTTCCCATTGCATGCAGCTTAACGACATGAACAGGTAAGCTACTTTTATAGATGACTCCAATATTCTTATCAATAAAAATCTTCGTATGAAGAATGGTCTGCGCAGAGGCACATCGTTTAGATTGTATCCCTTCTCTTGAAACTAATCTGTACTTACCTTTACAATAGAAAGGGTTGAATAATGGGGCTTTTTTACTTTTTTTTAACCTCAAGGGGACATGCATCTTATGACGGATTGGTCGTGTTGTAAGGTAAAAAAATATTGATAGTGCGTTGGGATGTTCTCAGGTATATTGTTAAGGATTTTTGTGTATGATTTAGGGTTTAGTTTTTGTTATATTTGAATTCTTGTTTGTAATAGTTTGCGGTGTTTTAATGTGTTATTATTTATTTAAAATTTCTTTAATAAGAACCTAACTGCTATAATACACCAATGCGATGCTGTAACTTGCTACGTATTTACATTATACATTAACTATAACACGTAAAATAATAATTCATACAATAAAACTAAATTAACTTATATTTTGTTTTCATCTTTTACTTTTATTGACTTTTTTATTTCATGACTTGGTTTTCAACTTAGTTTATTGTTTTTTTTTTTTTGACTTACGAGTTGTAGGTTGCGGATTCAAACCCAACCAGGCGCATTACTTTGTGTAATTTATTTCATCCTACTCTCAAAACAGTGAAGAAAAACATTGTGAGAAAACCGGCATGTCCTAGAACTAAAAATTCGAAGACACGTGACATCCACCAACCCGCACTGAGCCCGCGTGGTGGATTACGGCCCATTCCCTCTCCTAGAGAGGAGGCCTGAATCCCAACAGTGGGAACATTATAAGGCCGACTATATTAAGCTAATGAAAAATCTCAATTTTCAATGTACTTAATTGCAAGTGTTTTGTACGTAATTAAGAACTTAGAGTTTAGCAACATGTTTACAGTCTTATGTAAATAAACATTTTAACTAAAAATTACGAAACTGAGGTAGAAATTTTTGAACGTTTACTTTGACTATCGTACAAATGTCAATAAATAGGTTACATATTTTGATAACTAAAATCGTATTATGTATCAAGGTTCAAGATTAATCGTCGTAAAGAAATACCGAGTATGTACTTTAACCAACTTTTTCCTCATACTTGTCCACTGTTTACACGCTCCACAGATTCGAGTATTCTTGTAAAAACATCAAGTATATCACTAAAAGCCTCCTCACACAACGTATAAGAGTCAACTAGGGGAAAGAGATTGATGATACCCGTCGGCTGTAATCTGGCAATCCGTCATTACTTGTCTACTTCTTGCATTTTTTGCAAATGCAACACTGACACGTGGCTACAGTTCCGTGGAAAGGGCTGCTGTTTGTGGCATTACTATTATTTTTCTGCTATATATTGTTTAGCTTAATTTTCAAGTGATACATAGATATATAGGGTGACTGGTAATTAGTGTACGATACTTAAACACGTGATTGTGTTCATGATAACCAACAACTTTTACTATGGGAACAAACCTGAAATCGCGAAAAAAAAATTACCTGTTCAGTACATTTATGTTTGCCTAATGTACTATAAACAGATGATATTTTTTTCGCGATTTCAGCTTTGCTCCCATAATTAAAATTGTTTGTTATCATGAGCACAATCACATGTTTAAGTATCGTACACTAATTGCCAGTCACCCTATATACATATTTTTTAAAAGAAACTTTGCCCCAAACTAAAATTACTCCTGTATAGGTAGGTGCGTTCACAACATATAGACTCACATACACAAAACACCCAGACCCAAACACCTACCTGTAAACCATACAAATATTTGTCCCATGCGGGAATTGAACCCACGACACGCAGTGCAGCAGCCAAACACTCAACCACTGCGCCAACCGTGTCGTCAAAATTTGAATTTAGAGACGATACTACGATCGACTGACCTGTTGGTCTATTAGTGGCCCTGACTGCTATGCCGGAGGTCGTGGGTTTGATTCATTGCGATCATTTGTTCTGTATCTGGGTGTAATTTATCTATAATATGTATGTATTTAGAAATATATAAGTATGTTTATCAGTTGTCTAGTACTCATAACACAAGCTCTTCTTAGCTTGAAACTAGACGACGTTGTGTGATAGTTGTGGAATATTATAATATAATAATAGGTCTTTACCTATGAAATTCGAGATTTTTAAAACGGGTTGCTTTGAAGTGTTATATCATTGGATTGACTTGGAATCATAAGTTCAAATAATTTTTTATTAAAGGTATGTTATTCTTCTTTTGAAATTAGGTATTTATTGGTTTCTTTGTGTTTTATATTTTCTGTATTATAGCAGTACTTATAACCATTTTTGTATGAAATCTAAGAAAACTCGCATTATTTTGTAATATGAGTTCTACCGTGGAAACAATGGGACTCAAGTGATATGCAATATTGATGATGTATACGGACTTAAAACTGCTAATGAATGAGATGTCTATTTTGGTTTCAATCACTTTCATGTGAGAAATTTTATCTCAGGAATAACTTTATTTCTTAGGGCGGCTACAAGACAAAATTTCCAAAACGAAATCTATTAAACCAAGAACACAGAGTTTTTTGTTAGAAGATAGTCGTAGGTGTGCGACATTGATATTGTTTGCCCTTTGCAATGCATAGTATCTACGTTGAAACTCTTAATATGAAAACAAGTTTTTTTATTAGCTTTCATGGTTATAAGTACTGCGATATTACAGAAAATACAAAACACAAAGAAACCAATAAAAACCTAATTTCAAAAGAAGAATAACATACCTTTAATATAAAATTTATTTGAACTTATGATTCCAAGTCAATCCAATGATATAACACTTCAAAGCAACCCGTTTTAAAAATCTCCAATTTCATAGGTAAAGACCTATTATTATAATATGATATAGGATTTCAACAACGAAATTATTCAAAATTTCAATTATACGGGAAACATTCTGATTTACCTAGACTTCATTAAATAATCATTAATCCATACGAAACGCGAGTCCATGTCATTGTTTATTGTGTGGAAACAAACGTCGTGATTCAAAAAAGTTTAACCAGTATAAACGAATCGACAGCTCCTTTAGAACATACCATGTTTGTGTATGCATACCACACACGGTTCAGTAAACTGAACGCACCATCTCTCTTATAAACATCAAAATAGCTTATGATACGGCTATAGCTAATTTAGGTAGCATTGTGCACCTCACAAGAGGCGCGTTTGAATAAGATTATCACGTGACTGAAACCCGTTGGGAGTCATTGGTCATAAATCATAACCCATAAAACGAGACTGACAATAACCTCTTTTCTTAGATACGCTTCCTAGACAGATCAAACACAACACTGAAAAAGGTACCTTAACATTGCAGCCAAAAGGTAGAAATTTGGTTGAAGCACCTGCGGTAGGTACTATGTGACGATGTTAGAAATGATAGTTAAAATGACAAGCGAACTTAATATTCCGTTTGATCGGACCAATTGTTGCTATTGTGTTTACTGTCGATTTTTTAGAAAGCCATACAGCGCATCAGGCTTAATAAGTGTACAGTATTTGGGGTTGGAGGACAAACATCAATCATAACGGCCGTCAGTTCATTTTCGGTTAATCCACCGATTTTAAATGCGTGAATGATCAATGGGAAATTATTCGTAATGAGGCATAAGCTAGTTCTGTGTCAATGCTCTTTGTGTTTGTGAGCCGTGACTTAAATGACTGCTATTTTTTTGTGGTAGCAAAATATTTTATAAATTTATATTTTTACACGCTTAATTTGATTGATATTAACTTTAAACTGTTTATACAAATTATGTTTGACATACATACTCAACCATGTAAGGTACAGTATGCATGAAAACAAAAACCAATTTCGTTTAGAACTGACGTTGTGCGTCCGCAAATTATTGTATCGCTGTGATATTTTTATTTATGAAATGAAAATCCGCAGTACGAAGTTCTATTTAATTTTATTATGAAACCACAAAAATACGGTTAATGGCACTAACATTAAAAATAACAACAGCATATCACGAAACGCTGTTTCAACACAATACGAGGCCATATCAAACCGATGTTTGATAACGTCCTTCGAACTCTTTTTATTCCTCTTACATTCTGTGTCCGACTAAATTGGAATTCGTGTACGTTATTGTGACCAGGGGAATTAGATCCGCCGCATTCAAAACTCAGACTATCTTATTGAGACCTCTCGGAAGGGAACTGGATCTGATAAGGCAGATCGTCGATAGGGACCCTTTTTCTTTGCGCGACACCTTTGTCATGACAAAGGGGCTGTTTGGCCTCAACTGTGGCATCTGAATAGGCTTGCAATAACGCGTCCTGGCCCGAAGCTCGCATCCCGCGAGATCGGCCGCAGATACTCAACTCTCTAAAGATTTATTAATCTTTCTCGTTCACTGGAACAATGAGCGCTTTCGGTAGGCACCTGGTGCTTTTTTCTCGTCACTGAAGTATGCTCGAGCCGTGTATTCAGTTTTTTCTTGACGCTCGAGTGATGTAAGTGGAGTCTAAAGAGCGATTGTGGCCATTTTGAAGTGCTGTCATCCTAAAATAGTAACAGACCAAAAAATGTATACTGCCAGAGCTATAGACGATTAATTACGATCCTAATTGGCTGACGTTAGGAAATACAAATTAAGTAAACACATTAAAAACCGGTTCCATGCATAGTAATTGATTTTTCTGTTAATTTGTATTGAGATTGATGTCTGACAGTTTGTTAGCGAATATTAAATGATTAACAAGTCAATCAAAATTTTATGTTTGAGGGAATTTTGATCGTTACGCAATGGAAGTGTTGAAGACATATTTTGTTTCAACTGATTGGAGGTTGATTTGGGTTTTAATTAATTTTAGTCTTTTTATCTTGGCCGTATCAGGTTGCATCATGGGCGATATCACAATATTTAATTCTCTTCTTAGAACGTAATGTACGTCCCCACCAAAACTTATTCCTGACGTGTCGTCTGATCAAGTTACTCGTTTAATTTGTCTAGATCGCGTGCAGGGGGACAACGGCAATAAATAATGTTTTTTATCTCGACACCATGGAGGCTCTAGGCAGAAATTCTTACACGTTCGTTCGCTGAATCAACGCTTTTTAATCTTATTTGATATGTGTTCCTTTAAATTATGAAGCGCATGCAATTGATATGATTGTATGATAAGGTCAGATGAAGTGGCCTTTGTTTAAATGAAGGAGTATACAAGTAATTTTGTATCAATTTGTTTACTTTAATATCTGCTTCCATTTAATTCACGCTTTTGTGATACCAGCTAAATGGGTTTGACGTTGAATACTTGTATCATTTAAAAAGAATAAACTTTATCAAAATTTAAATAACGAACCTGCTATTGACTATGGATTGATATATAATAAAATTGATAAATTGGCGTACAATCGAAACATTACAGCACTTAACTCTCATAAAGCAATATTTTAAATAAATAAACACAATTGAATGCACAAAGTAAAAATTTTATAGTGCAAATACAATAGAGGAATAATGGCAAAGCCCCAACAATAAAAATGATTAACTACTATACATTGTTGGTATTTTAGAAGATAATGTTGTGGTGAATGAAGGAAAGTGCAATGTGCATGTTGGAGAGCAACAATGCCATCTGCAGAGGTCGTAGAAACGATGCCACATCTTGATAAGGCACCCACATTTTGGCAAATACATCACAGCGGGATGCCGTCACAATATTTTAGTATCTACGACTGTATCTGTGGCAGGGTATTGCTTTTTTTGAAATGACATCAAAATCTATGACCAGGCGTTCGATGTCGTAGAAAAAATGAGCCCTGATTGCTATATTATGGGATTTTGGTGAAATGCTCAGCTGTCATAATAAAGTGATAGATTTATTAACGCATATTATTTTATAATCCAGTATTTCCTTAAAGTCATTAAGACCCATACAGTTTTTATAAATTTTAAATTTAAGTCAGCTTTATTTTAAACAATTTACGTCTCAAATATCCCAATTTAAGTGTCGCAGTAGTTTTTCACATATATCAAAGTGTTTCCTGCACACATAAATACGCCAAAACTTACATTAAAAAATCTAAGAACAAGCCAGAAACTCGGTTTCCGATTCTTTTTATAGTATTATTATAGTTGTCAAGATTTCCTGTACCAAAGAAAGACACACGTATAATGGCAAATGACGATAAAATTGTTCCAGTATATACGTCAACATACTCAAGTCGCAGTGCCTCCGCATTGCTCAAGTAAAAACTACCTATAAATTATGTAACACGAAACTTTATGTGTTTTGATCACTCCTCTTGTTCCCATGCATTGTACAAAAGGGGATGTGTAACTTGAAATTCTGTAGAAAAACTACAATTTTGTCCCAAAACCTCAATCTTTTGTGCCGTAAACCGCCCTTTTGAGAATTTATTGTTGTAGAATGATATGATGTCTTTATGTCGTAGGGCCTTTGTAATGCACTTATCTGATCGTCTCCCGTATTCTGTTTAATGGGGCAGATTGTGGGTTCTAGGATTTTAAGTTTTGTATAAAGACCACCGTTGTCTCGATGTTTTGAAGTTTTATTAGAAAATTTTGTTCAATATTTTAGCGATATCTAAATCCAACTATGTGATGCACCGATCAAGGTTACAAAACTCTTGATTTACGGAAAAGTGATGCAACTTTATAGAAAGTTCGTGAAATATGATGCTGTTTCCATTTCCACGATTAAAATAACTTCATGGTGAATACGCTCCATGCCGTGAATAAATGAGAGGCTTCTCAATATCGGGTAGTGATAAGGTGTAGTTATATAGTGTGCGATATTTCTATTAAGAGTCTAGTATCAAAGCGATTGACCTGGTGAAGGTTGCGGGAATCCGATGGATGCGAGACGCACAGGATCGTTCGCTGTGGCGACGTTTGGGGGAGGCCTATGTCCAGCAGTGGACGTCTATCGGCTGAAATGATGATGATGATGATGATCAAAGCGATTGAATAGAACATAAAAATAAAAATGTTGATATTTGTCCAACGTCAATGTAAGTTATCTAGTACTCGCTTTCTAAAAACATAATTTTTAATTTTAAAATTCTGTTTCCATATTTTTCTTTTTGAAATCAAAAATACAACTCCGATTAAAATGAATCAGGATTTTAATACAATTTCCATTGTTTAACAATAACTTCATAACGGAACGTCACGAGGAAAGAAAACAGAAAACAAAAACTTTCATTTAACCGCAAAAAGAACTAAAATGTTGGATGGTGTGCGCACTACGCTTTTTGCTCGCGAAAAAACATACGTCCGAATTGAAAAGTCTTTGTTACAATATTTTAGTGAAAGCCGAACGGTCGTGTGATTTTTTGCGGTTTGTTTATGGTGATAAAGGAATTTTGATGGCTTCAGGGTTTTATTTTAGGGTTCCTCGAATATACCTCTTTTCTAAGTTAGAGCTATCATTGAAGGTATAGAACTAAATATACTCAGTTTCAGGCCTACATTCACGTCCACACAAACTGCTCAATTTTATTTAGGGAAATGGAGCTAGTTTTTGCCTGAAAGTGATATGGGATGTGTTCCTACCGCGAACGTCAAAAATAAGCTTGGCGGTAGACCGAAACGAAGATCCAGAGATAAACTTGACACCTCTGCATAAGGATATCCACAGGAGGTATTAAATTGGGGAGACCACAGACACAAAATAAATGCTGTGACTAAAAGCAGTATAGACACAGATAACAGTGAAAACATTGATGTAGAACCAAACATACTCGTAGATATGAAATATTCATGATCAAATATCCGTTGCGTGTCATACTCGTGTAATATGTATCCTATCACGCATTTTGTAAGCGTCAATTGAATTAGGTCAGTTCGTCGTGGGCAATGGGCCAAACTCATACATTATTAAAAACTTGGTACCTAGTACAAATGGAATCACAGTGCTTAGTGTTGCTACTTGAAATTCTGATCTATTTTTAGTTCTTTCCATACATTCGTTTCACAGTAACATACTGTCATCTTCATCGGTATCAATAGTTACTAATTTTCTTGCGTGTCGTTTAAAAAGGAGCTGTTACTTTTTTCAATTTTCTTTGCACTTTTTAGTATCATGCGTCAAATATTTTCACAATGTTATTATAGTTTCAGGTGTTTTACTTCTTTTTTTCGGATGGGAAAATCATCTATTGACATCCCTCGCTCTTGGGCGGGAGATAGTGTCAGACTTTTACTGACTAAAAACCCACTCCTGTTCCTTCTTTGCCATTGTTCTAGGGCTCCGGGGATCTCTTTCGCATCACTCATGGCTCCCATATTCTTCGACCCTGCTGGGTCCCTACGGTTGCTGAGATGACCTTGAGGTGCGCGTGGAACACTACGCGCCGTCGACGACTTGGGCTCGGTCCGGACGGTTACCGGACGGTTGGACGGCGAGCTACCCATTGTTCGCCGTCCACAAGCCGCGGCTGGGGCGCGAGGGCCATTGCCTCGCGCGTGCACGTGCGGCCTCCTCCTTTGCTAGCATTACTGCTTCGCAGAAGGAGGCGACCGCCTGCCACTCCTCCTCGCTCCGGACCATAGCCTATACAAGGCCCGGCGCGAGAGATCGCTGCCGTCGATATCCCCCACGAGGACAAGGCGGTGCTCTGCCCAGGCGGGGGACACCTCTACCATATGCTCCACCATGTCCTCCGGGCGCTCCACACAATGGTGACACCCAGGCTTACCATGTCCGATGAGGACCTGCGTTATGCAGAAGGTGAGGACGTCGTGAGGTCTTTCCAGCCACGCCTCAAAGAGAGGACTAGGATAAAAAGAGGGGACTTACCGCCATAATTTTGGCGTGCCCAATTATAGTTTCAGGTTGATGTTTAGATTTAATCATAAATAGCCAGCCTTATGATATTGATTCTTCTAAAAAGGAGTTCTTCCAAACCTGTTAACATTTTACAAAGATAAGAAGTGTCGACATTCGTCGAGGCAGCTGTGAAAAGTAAGAAAGATTTGTAAGATGAAGGATACAGCAAACTCATGAAACTCGAGATCGAGATGAATCGCCGACAATTGTAACACGGACTACGTGACTGGAAGCCAAATACGACTGAAAGCCAGGTTTTTTAGAAATGTAGGAGGTATACTTGTAACTCTCTGAAGAGTATTAAGTGTCACCTGTTTACTAAGGTGACAGAGTAACATTGTTGGAATAAAAATAGTACTTACCTCAAGAACTCGCGAAATGTGAATATGACTAAATATTGTTCCAACGAATCTATCCGATCTAACCAAATCCGTATAAGTATTATGAACAAGTTTTATCTTTTTTGCGAAAGATTTTTTTTCTTTGGAAGAATATCTTAAAATTGAAAGTAATGAAGGTCACAGCCCTCAGCATTGAGGAATGTCACGCAAGGAGAGGGGAATTGCTAGCTTTTCCCAGCAACTTCGCCCGTATTAAAGGAGAAAATTATTCCAAGGTCACATACTCGTACCTATTTCCAAGATAAAAAGTATCATATGTGCTGTTACAGGAAATAATCTACCCGCATGCTAATTTTTTATCCAAATCTGAGCAGCCGCTTGAGCGTGAAGGAGTTACAAACATACATCATACATACTTTCTTCCACACATACTTTCGCCTTTATGATAATTATCAGTGTGATGTGAAACATCACACTGATGATTATTTGGTAATTATAATTTTTAAAGTCGGACTTATTTTACGGGATTTTTTTTTCTACAGAACTTCTTCCATGTAATGTTGCTAATGCGTCAATTTACAGTGTTCCACAATTTTATCTCCATCCCCTTAAAAATGTAAACGGCTAACCCAAAAAAGGTACTAGGGCCTCATAACTTTATGGCAGGTTTGTTCTACAGAACCTCATGTGTTTGCGATCAGTCTACTGTGTTAGCTTGCGGTCTCGCGCAAATCTCTCGATTAGTATTCTGTGGCGGCGGCTCTGTCATCGGTTTATCGTATCTCGTGTTTCCAATATAAATTTAATATTTTTTTAAAGGTTCCGATACCTTTTGTCTACCATATTTTGTGGTTACTTCTGACCGACAAAAAGTTTTGCTTACTTACAAGCTTTTTTGTTTTTTGGTTAAATCGTTTTCGTGTCTGTTCATCTTTTGAATGTTTTCTTTTTTATTTATTTAGTGTGTATTTTTACGAACGTGTTAACTAATATTTATATTGAACTAGCTTCTGCTAGCGGCGTCGCCCGCGTGAACGTAGGTTTCTTCATACAAACTTTGGAACCCTGTTTCATCCCCTTGGGGTTGCATTTTCAAAAACCTCTCCTTAGTGCTCGTCTACACCATAAAAGGAGCCAAGGGTCTGATTCTGAAAGGAAGACTCGGCCCTGGTACGAAAGGCAACGAAGGAACAGGAGTGGGTTTTTAGTCTGCAAAAGTCTGACACTATATCCCGCACCGCCTAAGAGCGGGGGATGTCATAAGATGATTTTACCACCGAAAAAAAAGCAATGAAAACTTGTATTTCCAAGATAGATAATAATAATAATATTGTGTTTGATTACAATGCAACCAAAGAATAATAAGAAGATTTGTTACGTAGATCCACTACCGCCATATATGTCACTTTGTCTGCATCTTAAGATGATATTCTGAAATTATTCAAGAAATAATTGGAATTCATTACTGCAGCACATTTCCTTGCTATTTCAATAAAAAGCACTATATTGAAGCAGGACCTATATTGAATTCTGCAAAAGAATCCTGGTTCTTTATAGTTTGCTTAGCGGTGATATGCAGCTACTTTAGTAAAACCATTGCTGGTACTCCATTTCGAACTTTGGGTACATTCTCATTGAACGACGATACGTTTTCATATTATAATGTTTATATGGATTATATGGTCTTTAGCGCTATTATTTCTAACAAGAAATCACTTGTTTGAATAATTGGTTATGTTATGATCATAAGTAATTACACGAAGCGGTGAAGATGGTGTGACGATCTGATTATGTTCACGAGGTAAACTTGGTCAGAGACCTGCCAAGACAGAGAGGTCTGTAAGGAGGAGGACAAGCTTATGCTCAGCATTGGGACACAAGATAGGCTAATAAAAAAAATAAAATAAACTGAGATATCTTGTGAGATCTCTTCAAATCTATTGTATTTCTTTACGTTTTCTCCATTCTCATCTAATATTTAGCATTTTATTTAAACAAACGGTACTATGACAGATAAAATACACAACATAAAAAGTTACATTATTTACATCCAATTCTATATCGTTTAGTAATTACTCGTAATCAAATCGACGTAGTATGGAAACTCTGCTAAGAATACAGTCCAAAACCAATCGGATAATTAAGTCAAAAGCTTTTAAGCCTCCGATAGATATTATTAGAAACCGGTCAGGATTCTGTTGCCTAGCAATCTTCCTTTTCAACGTTTAGGCTCTCTATCCACCGGAGAGACGCTTGCTTGGCGAGGGATGTGTAACAAATATGATAAAAACCAATTAGAATGGCTTTATCTTTGCCCAAAGATTTAGAATTGGCATTCAACGTGGCATTGCTGCTAGTCTTCTGGACATGTTTCCGAATGACAGCTATGTGGAGGAGTATTTCAACACCTGAGTGTATTTTGTTGTGTTAGGTTAGGTAATAATAATAATGCTATGCCGTAACATGCCTAGAGTGAGGGGCCAGATTAAGAGAGATATAGTCTGCAGGGCAGTTTTGTGGCGAACTGTTGGGCTTTAGCGACCCCACGGATCCGATCTCCTGGGAGAATTCTTGTTCTTCAACTCCGGCTCACCTTTATTGACCGGCCGTAGTAAATACCGACGAGGAACAGAGCCCCCACCTCTCGCTTGCCTTTATTGGCTGAGATTTGCAAGAGCTAACGTGCTCGGGAGAAGGATGTATATATAATCCAGTAAGGTGCTGGTAGGGATCTTGACCATACTTCCGGGTCCTGATAGTTGTGATATACCTCTCCACTCCTCAAGTACCTTAGGATATGTTGCCCCCTTGTTGCTACGTAAATTTCTGCAAGCGGCCATTTTTGGGAGCCCATTTATTGAGTGTGCAAGTCACCCCCTGCCTTCCCTCTTTGAGGAGTGGCTGGAAAGACCTCACGGCGTCCTTACCTTCCGCATGACGCAGGTCCTCATCGGACATGGTAAGTTCGGGAGGTTCCTGCATCAGATTCGTGCGGAAGAAAAGCCCGGGTGTCACCATTGTGTGGACCGCCCGGAGGACACGGTGGAGCATACGGTGGAGATATGCCCTGCCCGGGCAGAGAACTGCCGTGTCTTCGTGGGGGCGGTGGCGATCTCTCGCGCCGGGCCTTGGTACAGGCGCGAGGAGGAGTGGCAGGCGGTCGCCTCCTTCTGCGAAGTAGTAATTCTAGCAAAGGAGGAGGCCGCACGTGCACGCGCGAGGCAATGGCCCTCGTGCCCCAGCCACCGGAATTCCGATCCCAATTGCCGGCCACCGTAGGCGCGGGCTCGCGGACGGCGAGCAATGGGTTGCTCACCGTCTGATCGTCCGGTCCTTGCGTACATCCTACGTGCTCCATGCACGCTTCGTATGATGTAAGCAAAACGGACGGAGCCTAGTAGAACCAATGCCTGTTAGGGCTGCGGGAGTGTTCTTAAGAGTTACCGTGGCCCTAGAGCAAAAAAGTAACTGAGGGAATACAGATCAATTAAAGGTCAAAAGTCTCGCCCCAACCGGAGTGGAAAAATAATACCGCATAGCTTCCTTCTTCAAACATATTTTGTGGACAGCAGTCTTATACTAATGTTCTCTTTAAGCTCTGCTTATCTAGTTTATGTCTCTGTATAAGAATTTTATCCAAAGCATTTAAGTGTTTCATTAATTTGGATACCGATTTTAAATAAAGTGGTTAATTAAGGTGTTTTAAACGGTGCCGTCAGAATCGACTTAGTTAATAAAATGTATTTATTCAATGGCTAAATGAATTTTGATTAGATCCTTTTTTTAGATTGACTGGTATATAGCTTAATTTCGGGGGAATCAATCAACATCAAATAACTCTCAGACTGTATATGTTTAAATATTTCTGGTTTAAGCATAACAGCTACTCATCATTGCAATTTGGTGAATATCTACAGAAGTGTGTGTATATACAGCAATAAATAAAATGCGAACACTACAAAACAAGTCTTTAAGTAAAGATTTAAATGCATACAAAGCACAATAATACCTATTTAAAGGCCAAAGTTTGTGTGTATTTATATAATATATTTTTGTATGTTTGTAGGTTTGATACTCCATCCGCTCAAACGGCTGAAACGATTTGAATCAAATGGTGAACTATTTCCTGGGACAAGATATAAATTATACTTTTAATCCCGATAGTATGTTCCTATGGGATACTTTTCAATTATCACGCGAGCAAAACGCGCTGGCAGAACATGGTAAGTTATACAAAATACAAAAATATTTATTTCAACTATAACATTGTAAGCATAAATAAATTGAGGCAGCCCTAGTAAGTTACAGTAGTACTGGTGTTGGGGCTGTCGCGCACTTCCCTTATTATCTAGCTGTCAATTTTCATATTTTATTGTTAATTAATTTTATATTGATAAAATCAGAAAAGCAATAAAAAAGAGAGAAAAATAATAATAATAAAAAATTATAAAAAGGATACAATTATATAATTATAAATTTAAGCAGCTCTTGATGTGTAGGGTGTGCACGTATGAAGGTGTGTTATGTGTGTGTGGTGCAGTGTTTCATTTCTTTATCTTAACTTATCCTTACCAAAGTAATATAATTTATTAATCCTCAAGCAAAATATACAACTAATATTGAACATACATTTCCACTTAACGGTATAACTATCTCAGCAGACATCAATACATCATACACACAACTCAATGAATTGAAAAATGTGATGGATATTACCATAAGTGTTGCATTACTGCCTCGCTAATGCTTTGTGTTCTTACATAGCTTAGCTTTGTTACCAACACTGGTTATGACCACCAATGCAGTCTTCCACTATAAAAAACTTAATTCAAGCAATTCTGGCCTTTATTTCAAGAGCAGTAAGTGCTCCGCAATCCAATTTTGGGGTTCCCGAAAGTGTATGTAGGAATAGAGACGAATGCATTTGAATAATGTAAACCTGTCTTGTGGAGGCTCAAGAGATGACATGGCATAATACTGAATCGGAGTTGTGTGCTGTATGCCTGATAATCTTGATAGGCTAGTTAAGTATGGCAATGCTTGAATAGACAAGACAGACTTGTATGCTGTTTTAAAAAAGAAAACCACTAAAAAGTCAAATAAAATCACAAAAATTTAAAGAACATTTCATGACAGAAACCAAAAGGTAATCTAATGTGATATACTTAACTTTTTAATTTTAATTAAATATCGATTTATGTTAAATTAATATTTAATTTATCATTTTTAAATTCATGATTTTTATCCCAAGTTAGAGAATGTAATCGTCTATTATTGACATAAACATTAGTTTAAGAGCTCATAAAATGTAACATGTCAATGTTAGTATTATATTATTAATCTGCAATAAATAAACCGAAGAAGACAGTAAAGACGACGAAATCCTCTGAAGCAAGACTTGTGAAAGTGCAAATTGAAGCCCTACTTAGACGACAATAAAATGATACAACTACCAACGCCAGCACACAAATAAATACAAAAAAGCGTCACAGATAAAAATACCATTCCTCTCATGAATTATCTAGTCTAGACAAATCAGAAAGACACATAGTTCTTCTCAATAACAAACAGTTTTGAAGTAACAAAACACTATTGCACAAAAAAAACATAGCCGAAAAAGCTCTAGACGAAATAAATCACAAATTATAAGTGACAGAAACATCACTGCAGTAACATCCACGCTAGCCCTATCGCCTTACTCAGTCCCAGGAGCACACAAGTTACAAATTATTCCTCCCACATACTTATGTAAGTGCACCTGAATCAATCAGTCCGAGGTACCCGCCTTTTGTATGTGCATCATGCTTATTGATAACATTTTACGGACAGTTGAGATGAAACAATGCTTGTCAGTATGCGAATTGTATGCTGTACCAAATATATTGTAGCTGACATGATTTAAATCAAACTATTCACTATTATAAAGGCGTACCTTTGTATCTATGTATGTTTTATGTGTGTGTGTGTATGTTTGTTAGTTCTTCACGCTCAAACGGCTGGGTGGATGTGTATGAAACTTTACAGTAATTTAGATTGTACATCGGCTATCATTCATAATTGGTTTTTTTTTTGTCGGGTGGGAAAATCATCTAATAACATCCCCCGCTCTTGGGCGGAGCGAGAGATAGTGTCAGACTTTTACTGACTAAAAACCCACTCCTGTTCCTTCTTTGCCATTTTTCCAGGGCCCCGGGGATCACTTTCGCATCACCCATGGCCCCAGTAGGCCTCGACCCTGCTGGGCCCCTACGGTTGCTGACATCTCCTTGAGGCGCGCGTGGAACACTACGCGCCGTCGACGACTTGGGGCCGGTCATAATGGGGTGAAGTACAAAAACTACGCTTATGGATCTGCTAACAGAAAGTTGTGTAAAAAAAAAAAAAATTTTTTATAATAATAATTATTTTTTATTAATAAATTATTATTAGTCACCAAAAATGGACATCTGTCGGTACTTTACCAATAACTTAGTTACTTTAGGATGATGAAGTGAATCCTGGAATGTACAGTCAGGGGTCAAAAGTGCAGTTCCCCCTTACAAGTTACTTTAGGTAGAGTGCAACTGCACTTTTGATCCCTTACTGTACATACAATTTTGTTGTAGTTTTTGTCAAACCGTGTTCTAATATACATCAAAGTAATTAATATTTATCAAACGATTTACTAAAAGCTAATTTAAGTAATATCAAAAACAAAATCAGTTTCACTGAAAATGAGAATATTCGATTTATTACTGAGCCAGTTTGACAGTTCAGTTCGACCCGAGTCACTAGAAATTTATTTAGCGTACTCAAAACTTGGCTGAAGTCGTGGAATTGTGAAGTTTACCCTTACTAACTGTGACTTTGAAAGATTTAGGTCTGACAACTACAGTAATGCATTGAACAAAACCTCTAAAACGTACAATTTAGTTTGCAAAGTATGAAGAATAATTCATTGAATTTATTATTACCATTTCAAACGTTTAGGTGTTAGTATTGAAAACGTTTATTTTTACTGAAGTTAGAACAAGAAGCTAAAAGGACGCTTATGTCCAACAGTGGACGCATATCGGCTGAAATGATGAGGCATCATTGACATCATTTCAGCCGAAAGACGTCCACTGCTGCTCAAGTGTCGCTACAATGACCGGTCCTGTGCGTCTCGCATCCATCAATTTCCCGTGACCCTCACCAGGACATTGCTCTACCTTGCTGGAAGCCATCTAAAGCTACGTCTCCCGGTACGTGCTAAACCTGTTGACTCCATCAATCATCTGTTTTGCGTACAAGGTGCCCTGCCCACTGTCACTTAAGTTTGGACACGTGAATCTCTTGCGGATATCTTCATTTCTGATCCGATCACGCAAGGAAACTTTTGGGTGATTTTAAGAATAATTCTGATGAGACACAAAATAGTAATGCCAAACCTTACTCTTTTTTAGGACCAAATTTTGTTACATATTTTCCTGAATTAGCTTATAAAATCATAAGGATTTACGAAAAGGAAGGAAGTTTCCAAACGACAACTATTTTGATAAAGTGCTGTTTCTATACGTTTAAATGATCGTGCCATAGCTGATTCCTTTGTTCAATTACAAAGTTATCCGGCACAAAATTTAAAAACTATAGATCGTGTTGACAGATCAACTCAACAGAATTTGTCAAGCACGTCGTTTTCTTCAAGAAGTTTTGCCATTTCAGTTTTATTTTCGCCGTCAAGCTTTACGAGTTCACTGTTGGGCTTGGTTTATATTATGAAATTGTCTTCAGCTAAATAAACTTAGCTTTATAACCTTCGAAGTAGTAAAATACCTGGGTGGTCTTTATTATTTGACATCCGTTTAAGTGATGGTCAACAAACATTTTATTTCCATTTTATCTAGTAAGGCCGAATCTACTGAAAACTTATGTATAGATGTTACTGTAAAATCTGGTTTAATCATAAATCCCAAGATTTATCCGTAATATCAATTTACGAGGCTTTACTGGTAAAAATCCGCACTGTTCTGTAATAATTGCTAATTTCTGAGTTTAACTAGCATTGACTTGGTAAATCTTAGGATTTTCTTCCGAGACATATTCGAAAAAAAGTAATTACCAAAGTAGGTGTCACTGATGCACGCCATAATTAAGGCGGTATATAAGACCCTTCTTTGAGGAGTGGCTGGAAAGACGTCACGGCGTCCTCACCTTCCGTATGACGCAGGTCCTCAGCGGACATGATAAGTTCGGAAGGTTCCTACACCGGGTTCGTGTGGAAGAAACGCCCTGGTGTCACCACCGTGTTTTCGGGGGGATCAGCGGCGGCAAACTCTCGCGCCGTGCATGGTACAGGCCATAGTCCAGGCCATAGTCCGGGCCAAAGGGAAATGGGTGGCGGTCGTCTCCTTCTGCAAACCAGTAATGCCAGCGAAGGAGTCTCACAAAATATTTAATGGCTGATAAAGTACTTAATAGCATAGTCGGCCTTATAATGTTCCCACTGTTGGGACTCAGGCCTCCTCTCCAAGAGAGGGAATGGGCCGTAATCCACCACGCGGGCCCAGTGCGGGTTGGTGGATGTCACATGTCTTCGAATTTTTGGTTCTAGGACATGCCGGTTTCCTCACGATGTCCTCACGAAGTACTTAATGCTGTATCTTTATCAAATCGTTTATCAAAATATAATTCGCCAAAAAATAAACACCATCCATCTTTTCACTTTATTTTCAAAGAACTTAACTCCTTTTAATTGAACTTCATCACTCATAGTTAGTAACCAAACGAGTCCTAGTTTTCAGTCCTATTCATTCCGAGTCGTAATTCAAAGTCTCGTCGTGCAATTCTCATCAATTATTCAGAGATCAATCTTTAAGTATATGTCACTGCTTTAACAGAGTCGTTCTCAGATATAATTGCTGTCGTTTGAAAGACACGACTTGGTCTAGATGAGCTGTAGGTTGAAAGACCTCTGTAGATCATGAGTTAATAATTTCTATCATCTTTTTTATAACAATTTCTTCGTGAAATCACAGAGAATTTAGGCACATACCTACTTTAGAAGTATGCGGAATAGAGTGAACAATCCTGCAAACCTCCGTTGAAAAGGAAGGATCGTCCGACCAGACGGATGTTATGTCTGGTTTGAGCAACTGCCCGATGGATGATTTTGGCGCTGTTATTTTTGTGCTGATTATGTTCGAATTGCGAGAAGAACTGTAATTGCGCAATGCAGGATTTTGAATGTTTTTAGTTCCTATATGGAGTCATAGAGACTACAATATGAGGTAATGTTTTTTTTTGAGGTAAAGTTTCATGAACATCTCTTTTTTTCGAAACAAAGCTCGGTAACAAATATAACACGTAATTAAAAATTTGTCTTCACATTCATTATTCATAACATTCCCATGTGAAATATGGAATAAGCATTAAAAAGATCAAAGTGACATACGAGGGGCGACAGAAGTTAGAAAAACTTATACTTGACAGCCCTGACATGACAGGGGTTTGACAACCCTATTTTAGTACAGCTCAAATGAAAATTCATGAGTATTTTTTTTTTACTTTATGTTTCTACCATTTTTTTTTATAAAATCGTTTAAAATTATAATTATCTTTGAAGTTTAACAAAAGGGAGAGTCAAAGGTCTGAAGACGCTATTGTTTCCGCTTTAAGACAATTATCCTGTTTTAGCTGCTTATGAGGCATTTTAAGCAAGGAATGAATACTTTCATTCTTTAGAAAATTAAATGGGTCAAAGAATTAACAAATTTTATTTTGTTTGAACAGAATATTATACTAATCAATAACGTCGGAGCACAAGAGAGGTTTGTTAACTAAGAACATTAGGTAGGTATAGGAGGAGTGTTTTCGAGTCCTATTCGCCAGGGTCATGTATTTGCGACTGAGTACTCCATCTTGTTTAGTTATTCAATCTCCATAGGTGACAGAAAAGCTGGGGCCCAAGTCTGCTATTTTTATAAATTTGTCATTCCAACACGATCCCATTGTCATTTTGCTAAAAGTTAGTGATCTGTTAATTCATAATGGTCGATCATTGATCGGTCATTGGTCTTGTGGTAGAATGACTATATCGAGTTGTCTCGTAACAAACTAAAAGCAATGACTGCACAATAACATTCTAATGGTAGGTCACTGATCAAAGGAACTGTCAAAATTTTAGCGGATTCCCACATACGACAAATTTGTCATTATTTACGAGATTACCATTCTATGCAATTTTTTTCAATGAAGTGTCAGTGGTTGACCATTGGAAAGTCATAATGACGCCATTATACTCGTATTAGTAGATTACCAAACTTGTCAAAATCAACAAATATGAAATCAATGATAAACCATTCTGACACTATTGTAATAGCAGATTTGAGGCCCTGACGAGATGGAGAATCTAGTCGTAGATGTGCGACTTCTTGCGGAGTAAACGCGAGAGAGTTTGTCGAATTTATATCCAACGAAGGTGATTAAAAAGTTAAGTATCTTTAATTGTTAGTTAGACGATAGAATATCCAAGCCCTAAATAAATAGTACTTGACCAAGTTAGTTGACCACTTCGGGGAGTTTGCGTTGGAATTGCACAATTTAATTCCACCAAGTCCGTTCCATCATCGGACCACTAGACGTACTGCGTTGCGCCATCGGTACATGGTTGTTTTTTTAGGTGGGAAAATCATCTAGTGACAATTCCCCTCTTAGGCGGGGTGGGAGATAGTGTCAGTCTTTTACTGACTAAAAACCCACTCCTGTTCCTTTTTTGCCTTCGTCCCAGGGCCTCCGATTTCGTTTTGACACTACCCATGGCCCCAGTAGGCTTCGACCCTGCTGGGCCCCTACGACTTGCTGACATCTCCCTGATCGATACATGGTGGACATCCCACCCATACGTACAAATAGTTTTGGGAACACATTCATAATGCGTACAGCTAAGGAGTGGAATTCCCTGCCGGAGTCTGTGTTTCCTGATAGCTACAACCTTGAACTTGAACTTGAACCTTGTCTTTAAGTCAAGAGTGAATAGGTTACTTCTATGCAAGCACTCTATGGTCGGCCACATCATCGCTTACCATCAGGTGAGATAGTGGTCAAACGCGAGCCTATGAATAATAATAAAAAAAAGTTGGAACTTTTAAGGTAAACACATTTTCAAAGACCAACATATTAGTCTAGTTTAGGTAGCTATAAGAACCAATTTTATATGACCTTTGTTCGTAAAAAACAATACATAAATATTTACCTCGTGGCAAAAAACATAACATATTTATGTACTATTTTTAAGTGCCGAAAAATCACAAAAAGAAACCTCTCCGGCGGGGAATCGAGCCCCGGTCTCCCGCGTGACAGGCGGGGATACTGACCACTATACTACCGAAGACTTGTATAGGACTTCGAAATTACACTCCACTTGATTTATGTTTTACCTGTGTTTTTGTGTGTTTTTTGTTAAACAGTTATTCGGTCCTATTATCTGCGATTTACAAAGTGACAATATCTGCCAGCTATTGAGAAACTTATGGAATTGACACTGACATGGACGATTTTTTTTATACTCTATGAACAGAGGTCGAAATTAGAGTTACTTATGTACTTGCATCAAAATATTGATATTAATATGGATCTGATTTCTAATGAAAAATACCGTGTGACCAACAATATTAAAACAAATATTAATAAAAATCTCAGAGATAGATAATTAACATGCATCTTTTATTAGTTTTTTTCACTGAAAAAGATCTTTCTACGTCAACTGAGGTGAGGTTAACAAACTTATACACTTCCTCCTCCTCGTCATTAATGCAGGAAGAATTTTTTTTTCAGATATATTTCTGATATTGTCATAAAAAAATCTGCTCTTTAAAATTAATCTCGGTATTTGAGGATATCCACGTTATTCTTTCGCTGTATAAAATCAGTATTAGTACTTAAACAACTTTACCTAATTCCGACCTCTGATTATGAATAACTAGCTTCTGCCAGCGGCTTCGCACACGCGTAAGTTTCTCCATACAAACTTTTGATCCCCGTTTCATCATCATGAAATATTATGAATATTATTCACCATTACATGCTATACCTAGGTAATGTATACAATTCCTAGGGATTGTATAGGCAACCTGCTGGTCCACCGGCAATGTGTAATAAAAAAATGTCGGAGCAAGGATGCCGATCATCATTGAAGCTCTGTCCAGGGACTCTGTTTTGTGGGCGATGGCAGGGTATCGAGCAATAAACAAACTATACCAGATCACACCACTGATTTATTATGATTTACAAAGTACTCTGTGATTATGATGCAAGCTTTAGGTATTCACTTCACATAACGAGCCGTGAAACAGTCTCCGAGACTCGACGTTCTTCGCACGGCTGCCGACAGAGGAAAGAGCCCCGGACCTCTGCGGTTGGCACTTTTTTCTGCTCGATTCGTGCAAAGGTCAGCGCGGATTCTATCAAAGTGACATGTGTCACTTTTCACTTAGCTCCATTCGTTCTCAAGCTTAAAAATAAAAAAAGCTTAAATAGATATTGATCTATATTTATCAATATAAACTGACTTACCTATAAAATGCCGGGCAAATGAAACATGTTCTATTACTTAAAATCATTGTGTGTAAAAGACAAGAGCAGGGAAGGAACTGACGTAATTTTAGGGCACCCCGGCATAGATAACAATCTGTAAATAAGAGGCTTACTTTAAACCCCGCGGACAGAAATAGGACCTAAAAACTAAAGTGAAATTAAAAAATCTTCTAGCTATAGGTAACATAATGTAATTTGCTTTCAAGTACTCACTTAACTTAACCTGCCCGTGTCGGGATGCCCTAAAATTACGTCAGTTCCTTCCCTGCTCTTGTCTTTTACACACAATGGCTGTGCGTTCGGTATTGTATAGAATACCTAGGCAAAGTAAAAAATAAATAATATTTCACACATTACCTACACGTTTTAGGTATTCTACATATTGCCTTGGTATTTTATAGAATACCAGATTATACAGATTGCTGGTAATATATATAGGTATATAGATATAGATTTGATTATTTGGCGAAGAACAAAACATTCAAGTCCAAGTACCACAAATAATTAATTAGTCTTGTGTGTTTTACGGTAAAGACATTTTCCAAGACATACATAAAGTTTGTTTAGGTTGTTATTAAGAACCAATTTTATGTAACCTTTGTTGGTAAAAACATGTAAATATTAACCTTGTGGTGAAACTAATACAACATTTACTTACTAGTATGAAAATGCCAAAAATCGCAAAAAGAATCTCTCCGGCGGGGAATCGAACCCCGGTCTCCCGCGTGACAGGCGGGGATACTGACCACTATACTACCGAAGACTTGCTTACAGTGTCGAAATTACACTCGACTTGATTTTTATATTTGATCTTCGCTTGTTTTTACGTGATTAGAGGGTTAAACAGTTCCTCGTTCAAATTATCATCGTTTTAACCATTCGTAGTGGCAATTAGGGCTATATTTCACCGGAACACCATGGCGGCGCGACCAGTCCGTAAGCTACCAAACTAGATACCATACAGAAACCACAGTCGCTACACCACACTGAGACAGTATCAAAATGGAAGGTCCAAGTGCACGCGTCCAAGCTGGTCGCGCCGCCAAATTGGTTGTGCAACCACACGGACACCAGGTGAGTAACTATCTATAGAGCTGTATATATTTTGTTGGCAGCGGCGACTGGTCGCGCCGCCGCGCCGCCATGGTGTCTCGGTGAAATATAGCCCTTAGTGACAAATTGTTGGATGAATCCGAAGTGAGAGGGCGTGACAGACTTTTATTGACTAAAACTCACCTATGTCCTTCAGCTGCCCTTTGCGTTCTAGAGCTATGTCTAAACTCTTTCAAATATTTCTAGTAGATATCGGCCCTACTGTACTGGGCCCCTTCAGTTTCGCTGCAATCTCTTTGCAGTACGCGTGGGACACTACGTGCCATCGATTCGAACTTGTTCCTTACCGGATGATCGAATGGCGAGCTACTCATTGCTCATCGTCCGCAAGCCTGCTCCTACGTTGCTTGGAAATTGCCCAAAAAGGACTGATGGTATGGTATTATTGTTTTGAATAGCATAGCATAGTCGGCCTTATAATTTTTCTACTGTTGGGACTCAGGCCTCCTCTCTGGGAGAGGAAATGGGCCGTAATCCACCACGCGGGCCCAGTGCGGGTTGGTGGATGTCACATGTCTTCGAATTTTTGGTTCTAGGACATGCCGGTTTCCTCACGATGTTTTCCTTCACCGTTTTGAGAGCAGTGGTGATGAAATAAATTACACAAAGTATTGCATGCATGGCTGGGTTTGAATCCGCGACCTACAACTCGTAAGTCGGGGCCGTTACCACTCGGCCACCACTGCTCTAACAATCAATTTATAATCAAGCAATAAGCGTTTGCGGTGCCAAACATTACCACAGACTTTAGTTCAGGTTACAGTCAATAGACAATATTAACACCATAGAAATCATCATTTCAGCCGAAAGACATCCACTGGTGGACATGGCCTCCTTGGACATACCATAGAAATATTAGTATTTATTAGGTGTATACTGTATTTATTGCTTTTACTGAACTGCATGTGTCGTAGTTCCATGGGTCATCCGAAAGGGAACCTCAGGAACGCAAGGCAAAGAAGGAACATAGGAGTGGTTTTTTAACCGACTTCAAAAAGGAGGAGGTTATATGTTCGGTTGAATGTATGTTTTTTTTTTATGTATGTTCACCGATTTCTCTTTTTATTGAAAGGTTATACTTCCGAGTTGGTCCCATAGAAATATTGTTATGATCTGATCATGAACTTCGAAAATATGGAACAGAACTCCTCATAGGATCACAGCAGAACCGTCGTAACAAGTAAAATTGCTTTGTTTATACGTGTAGTCGATGACTGACTGAAAGTAGAGGGGGAATATATCGAACTGATCTGATGATGAAGCCTGAAGTTAGGCACCGGAACTCTGTAATAAATTAATGTAATCTAACCGTGTTTGGGATTATTAGAATTGTCTTGAGATGCACTCTGGCTATAAGGTATTTAAGTTTGGCTGAGGGGTACTTTTTAGTGGTGGTACCATAACTAAAAAGTGTAAAATAAAAACTTTTTACAAAAAAAAAATACAACCGACTTCAAAGTAAAAAAAAAACACTGAAAAGTGCAAAATAACTTTGATTTCGGAAGTCGGTGTTAAATAACGAAGAGACAAAACTATTATAGAAACACCGACTTCCGAAATTAAAGTTATTTTGCACTTTTCAGTGTTTTTTTTTTTACTTTGAAGTCGGTTGTATTTTTTTTGTAAAAAGTTTTTATAGTCAGTAACAGTCTGAAATGCCCTCCCAATCCGCCTTAGAGTGCGAGAAGTCAATGGATGATTTCCCACCTTAAAAAGAAAACTGTGTAGTAGTTGACGCATGGTGGGGACAAACTACGGACACGTGGTTCCAATACATTTTCAAGTAACGGGCATGTCTCCTCCTCCTTTCTGATATCTATGACTAATACTTATAGTCATCGACTTATATTCTAGACATAGACAAGCACGTTTATGGAAAATATTTGTCAAAATACTGAAAACTTAAAACAAAAGTTCGCTGCGGTGCTACATTGACATTACGCCGTTTAATAGAACTATTAAAACATACAGCGCAGCGCTAAGATAGCTTTTAGAGGATACTTTTTTCGCGACCAATATGTCTTAAGCGCCATGAATTTCGTGGCACTTAAGCGTTTCGTTCAACATAGTGTAATGTTCAAGGTGCATGGATTTACACTACACCTGAGTCTATTGAAGTGAGTGTTCGGCACGCGTAATCTAGTGCGTAGTACATTATATATCAATGCTTATAGTAGTTATCCACTTGCAATTTCAAACTAAAATATCATCTTCCACTCAACTGTTTACAGTTTACTAAACTTCAGCCAGACGTTTCGAGTTTTAAGTTATCAGCGAAATATCTTAAGAGAATATAGCTACAAACAAGATGTCTAGCCTAGGGTCCTTTGCCCCTGTACAATACAAAGCTATTGTTCTTAGTGGATTGAATAGTATTGTCTCATCGATTGTCCCTATTTATAGGTGGATAACAACACATGGATTGTGCCGCAAGGGATGGGAGAAAGCGGTTGAAGTTGTTAACAGTGGTGCTAATATTCGCGGCATGTTCGTGAACGCGTGCTGTCAGTTGAGACTAGTCATCTATTAGCTGTCAGTTGCTATTTTAATATCTATATTAAGTTTTTATTTTTACTTTATTTACATTGTTCTCACATAATAGTAGCGACAAGAAACATGTAACCGAGATATTTGTAATACATAACGTGATTGAAAAGAGTGTCCTTGGAGTTTCTTGCACATTCTTCTCCATAGAGATCTACGCTTTAGAATGTGCAATTAGCATCATATTTTTTTTTCTGACTGACTGTCTTCTTGACATTTCAAAAGTGCCTGAAAATGGTTTATTTGAAATAAAATGCTTTGAATCTTTGAGTACAGTAAATATAATTTTAAAATAAGGATACTCACATCACTGATCACTATCTGTTACTCGCGATATAACCAAATATATAGGTATACATTAATAAATAAAATAGCTAATTACCAGCTCATCCAAATAAATACTAATATAAAACACATAAATCATTCCAATGAAAATATATAATGGTATATACGCATACAACACATTACATTACATTAACACTATAGAACTAATTAAGTTCCCGGTAGAAATCAAGGAACCCTTTCTAAACTTTATCACCAGAATGTACAACCAAACCAGAGGAAGTGCCAGACTTATACTGTTTTTTTTTGCACGTTTTTTGTCTTTAATCCACAAGAGTTCCATCAGTTGCTTTTTGCGTTCCAGGGCCAAAGTGTCTCTTTCAAACAATCTCGCAGTCCTGGCAGGCATAGGTACGCCATGATTATGGCGGCGAGTCCCCTATTCGAGGAGTGGCTGGAAAGACGTCACAGTGTCCTCACCTTCAGCATGACGCAGGTCCTCACCGGACATGGTCAGTTCGGGAGATTCCTTCACCTGATTCGTGCGGAAGAGACGCCCTGGTGACACTATTGTGCGGACCGCTTGGGTGAAGCATCACCGTATTGTCGTGGGGGCGATTGGCGGCAACGACTTCTAGCGCCGGGCCCTGGAGTCACCTATGGCTCACCGTCCGCAAATACGCACCTACAGTGACCGGGTGGTTGTTCTGCGACCCCCGACGCCGAGAACGTCTCCGGCGGGAGGCAGACATCGCCCCTAGCCGCGTCTATTATAGCCCCTAGCCGCGACATCATCTGTGTTTCGAAGTTGCTTTTAAATGCTACATTTGAACCCTTATATTCAGCTTTTAGAACTAAAAATTCGGTGAGGGCCTTTTAAGTAATGAGATAGTTAAAGCACTTAGTACATTAATTCATGTTAAATTTAATTTGAAACGAAATATTCTTTTTGTAAACGGGTATCGCTATCATCTTCTACGTTAACCCCGTATCAGGCAAAACAAATAATTGTACGTGTGACTGCGTAACATGCGAGTGTGAGACACATGGCGACGTGATGGGAGGGTCCTCCAAGATTTGTAGTTGTCAACTGAAATAAAGAACGTCACTTATAGTATCTATTCAGAAGTAAGAAGCTAGTTTTTGTGGCGAAGTAGGCAGTTCGGTTCATGTTAATTAGTGAGGGGGGTCCACTTGTTTCTATGCTTGGAATTTTTTAAAACAGTAGGTGTATACGTTTTTACTGTTCGTATTTGTTCTCATGCGATGTTTTTTTTTTAAATTTTAATTTAGACACAATGACTCATCTATATATATAAAAATGAAACCCGTTTTCCTTGGTCACGGCATCACGCGTGAATGGCTGGACCGATTTCACTAATTCTTTTTTTGTTGTATTTGTTATTATTAGGAGAAGGTTCTTACGGAAAAAAATATTAAGAAAATCTCTCAGAAATATTGAAAAATATACATTTAATTTTGCATATTTAAAAAAACGCGCGTAACGAATGTCAATGTCATTCACAGCCATAGACTATAATGAAAGAGCATTGTTTGTTCGGAAACGTGGTTACTTAATTAAATTCTGTACAAAATAAAGTAGTGCATCATTGCTACGCTAAGGCGGTACGAAGTTCGCCGGGTCAGCTAGTACTATATAATCTTCGTAGGTACTATTTTTTTTTTTTCAAAAGTGGGAAATTATCCAATGACTTTTTGCGTTCTAGGGTGAAGTGAGAGGGCGTATCAGACTATTACGGACGAAAACCACACTTAACTTCCTTCTTTGCCTTGCATCACAGGACTTCTGGTTTCCTTTTCGGAAGTCAACCTATGGCTTCGGCCCTGCTGGGCTCCTACAGATCTACTGACATCTCATTGAAGCGTGTGTGGAACACTACGCGCCGTCGACGACTTGGGCTCGGTCCGGACGGTTACCGGACGGTTACCGGACGGTTACCGGACGGTCGGACGGCAACCTACCCAAGCTACCTAGTTTCATAGGTAATATATTTTGTGCTTTTTCTCAACAGAGTTAATCCTCATGCTAATCTGCAATTATCTTTGTCAGTGGTAAATCTTTTTGGCATCGATTATTATCAACAAAATGATCATTACACCTACTTGTTGTCTTCAAAATAAAATAGACGAATAATATTAGAACACTCATCATATTAACAACATATAATTATATAAGTCAATATTAATAATTTGTAAATTTTATTACGTGTATGAAAAGCTATTGGATTATTCAACCGCTATAAATAGAACAAATCGTGTCCATAATTAATATTGAGCACACTTTAATTACTAGGTTCACAACGAAGGCGTTGACATGCCGGTTCGTAAATATTCCTATCTAAAATTTATACACGTACAGATACTATTTGAAAATCGACCTTCTATTTGATCTCTTCGTAATTAATCTTCACATAAATAAACATATTGAGACGTAAATTAATGCTTACAAGACCATTTACCGTTACCATCAATATGCATAACATTACAGCTTTTGTGTGAACATGAAATAGTATTTATTTGTACAATTCTGACAAATTATATGTTTACATAAATTTTGGCACCTCTTTTTAAATCGTATTCGATTTTTTTAATCTGTTATAATGACAAGCTTAGATTATAAGTAATTGAGATTCTGATTAGATAAAACTCATATTTGTACATTTGGAATTACCAAACATTATGTATGTAAAACTATTGGGTAAAATTACAATGATAAATTCACAACAGAGTTAAGCTATTTGTGATAGAATTAATCTTTAAAAAAATGTGCGTGGGAAAATAGAAAAAAATGTATTTTGAATTAAAATGAAATATTCACTGTTTGAAGATTATTTTGTGGTACATGATCATGATGAATATAAGCCATTTAAAATAAGTATTGACAACGAATAAATAAGACTTGTATAACAAAAAAAAAAAATGTTTATGAAGCTTTATTTTTACACTTAGAAATAAATTTTGATAGAAAAAATTCCAAAAACATACAGATGACACTTAATTTTTTTTTATTAATGATGTAATATAATTATTATGCTTGCCTAAAAGTAATCTATTCTTTCTTGAGTTAAAGATTCCCAGAATGTAGTCTACTGGAGTCTTTGTTTCTATTAGGAATCTTCAGTAGGGAATCTACTCTTTAGCTGTAGGCACAGTGGACTCGATACACGAAGCACGTAGCACGAAGAATCACCAAACTTAAGTGGAAATGAGCAGGGCACATTGCTCGCAGAACGGATGGCCATTGGGGCCGAAAGGTTCTGGAATGGCGACCGCTTACCGGAAGACGTAGCGTTGGAAGGTCTCCTACAAGGTTGACCGATGACCTGGTGAGGGTTGCGGGAATCCGATGGATGCGAGACGCACAGGACTGTTCATTGTGGCGACACTTGGGGAGGCCTATGTCCAACAGTGGACGTCTTTCGGCTGAAATGATGATAATGATGACAATGAAAGTGCAAAAAAAAATTAACATTAAAAATAAAACACGATTTATTTAACCAATTTTTTTTTTAAGATGGTATACCATCTAATGACTTCTCCCTCTCTAGAGCGGCTCTCTATGACACCAGTAGGCTTCGACCCTGCTGAGCCCCTACGGTTTTGCTGTCATCTTTTGAGGTGCGCGTGGAACACTACATGCCGTCGCGTCGACGTCTCGGGCTCAGTCCGGACGGTAACTAGACGGCCAGATAGCGTTGCTCGTCGTCTGCAAGCCCACGCCTTTTTTTTTAGGTGGTATAATCATCCAATGACATCCCTCGCTCTTGCGTAAGGGCGTGTCAGACTTTTACTGACTAAAAACCCACTCCTGTTCCTTTGTTGCCTTTCATATCAGGGCCGAGTCTTCCTTTCAGAAGCAGACCTTTGGCGCAAGTAGGCTTCGACCCTGCTGGCAGCCTACGGTTTACTGACATCTCTTTGAGCCGCGCGTGGAACAGTATGCACCGTCAACGACTTGGGCTCGGTCCGGACGGTTACCGGATGGTCAGACGGCGAGCTACCAATTGCTCGCCGTCGGGGTCCCGGCGTCTGGGGCGTGAGAGCCACGCCCTCGCGCGTGCACGTGCGGTTTCCTCCTTTGCTAGCATTACTGCTTCGCAGGAGGCGATCGCCTGATGCCCACGCCTACAGTTGCTGGTAGTAATTCTCTATTCCTATAGTTTAGTTAGGGCAAAAATCCTAATAGCACTAACTCTTAATAGGGCATAAACTATTAGTTTAAATTAAACAGCCAAGGAAATTACAATTAAATTATTTGCACCGTAACTTCTAAAGGATTAGCTCATTAAATCGATGGTGCTCAGAGGCTAACAGTAATAACGCCTACGCGAATGAGATGCGAATTAAAGCCAGCCAAATTGGAATAAGGACATGGAAAGCGGCCATTATTGTGAGGACGACACGGTTGGATATTATTGGAGGAATTTCATTAGAAATAAGAGCAGAGATTAAGGAAGCTAGGCCTATTGTATAGGCTTTGGATAGTTTTTTTATATGAATTTAACTGGTTCGGGTCTTAATATAAAACAGTTTGTTTGTTTCGGTGTTTTTTTTCAGGGTAGTGACCTAGGAAACCCGGTTCGTCTTCAGTTAGTTTAGAAGTAAAAAAGGGTTTTTTTACAAACTTTTTTGCAAAATAAATATCATTTATAACTTTTTAACCCACTTCAAAAAGGAGGAGGTTCAATGTTCGGCTGAATGTATGTTTTTTTCATGTATGTTCACCGATTTCTCGGTCAATTGTGGACCGATTCTGAATTATTTTTTTTTGATTGACTGTTTATGCTTCTTAGTTGGTCTCATAGAAATATTGCAATAATCCGATCATGATCTTCGAAGATATGGAACAGAACTCCTCACAGGATCACAGTAGAACCGTCGTAACAAGTAAAATTGCTTTGTTTATACGTGTAGTCGATGACTGACTGAAAAAAGAGGGGAATATATTGAACTGATCTTATGATAAAGCCTGAAGTTAGGTACCGGAACTTTGTAACAAATTAATGTAATCTAACCGTGTTTGGGACTATTAGAATTGTCATGAGATGCACTCTGGCTATAAGGTTTGGCTGAGGGGTACTTTTTAGTGGCGGTACCATAACCAAAAAGTGTAAAATAAAAAACTTTTCACAAAAAATACAACCCACTTCAATGTAAAAAAAAAAAACACTGAAAAGTGCAAAATAATTTAATTTGGGAAGTCGGTATTAAATAAAGAAGAAACAAAACTATTATAGAAATACCGACTTCCGAAATTAAAGTTATTTTGCACTTTTCAGTGTTTTTTTAACCTTTAAATTTTTTACATTGAAGTCAGTTATATTTTGACTTTTTTACATTGAAGTCAGTTGTATTTTTTTTTTTTTGTGAAAAGTTTATTTTTATTTATATGAGGGTCAAATCAATCATCAAATAATTTCTCCCGCTCTGGGTAGAGCGAGCGTATTAGACTTTTACTGCCTAAAACTCATCCTTGTTCCTTGAGTTGCTCTTTGCGTTCCAAGGCCACGATAACTCTTTCAAACGATCCCGTAGTTCCAGCAGGTATCAGCCCCGTCAATTTATGCTAACATCTCTTTGAGAACACAACACGCTGTCCAACAAAACCTAGTCCTTATCGGACGGCGAACTACCCATTGCTTGCCATCCGTAAGCTCATGCCTACGTTAACTGCAAATCACCCTATGATACCTGTCAAATAAGTTCCTTAGATTCGACTCAAGTGTGGAAAAGTCATCATCATTATTATCCTACGTGTCTCAATTAATTTCTGGTCGCAACATGTTGTCTTCTTTCATGATTCTCTACTTATCGACGTCAGCAGTAACACCATTTCAAACCATGTAACTTTTAACACAGGATCATTATTATCATTTCAGACGAAAAACATCCATTACTAGACATAGGCCTCCCCAAACTGTCACTACAACAACCCGTCTTGTGCGTCTCACGACGATGAGAATCCTGCGACTCTCACCCTGGTCGTCGGTCTATCTTCATCGGAAGCTTTCCAACGCTGCATCTTCCGGTATTGTATAGATGCGGAAGCAGTTGATTTTTGAGAAATATTCAGGTAAGTACTTTTTTCAAATGCACCATGGTCAGAGAAGTAATCGGACACGTTCCTAACATAACAATAAATTTCTTTTGACTAAAACGATGTTGACGTATTTCGTAATACATATTTTTTCTTGCCATAATTTTATGCTTACATAAATTCAACATCTGTAGTAATAAATAAATATGCGATGGGTAAACGGTAAGATGAAGTTGTAAGATCAGCAGGGAAGCCATAAACAGGTACGGAGTAACAGAAGAATTAGTTAAAAATGGAGTCCCAAGATTTGTCCTCGTAGAAATATTCGCAGATTTTTTGCAAGAAAAGCAAATAAATATCGACAATCGTTGACTGTATCAGATAATTGTACGTCATTATATTCCACGAATTAGATAGCACACTTTTAAAGCTAATAAATGTAAAAAAAAAAAAAAATTACTACAACACAGTTTTGTATACAAAGTTACTACACAGTGTTAAAATGTCAAGCGTGCGAGTGAGAAAGAGTAATAGAGCTAAACGCCATAAATAGCTTCATCTTTCTAACAGTTCAGTTGAAGCTTACTCCTCGATAACGGTGAGGTCAATAGGTATGAAAAAAATATATGTTTATTATAGATTCATATACAACGTTATCAACGTATGATTTTTTCGTAAGATTAATAATTTTGGCAAAAAAAAAAAATTAACGACATGATATTTTTTCACTCGTTTTCCCTACTCCTTTGGTAGGACCTCAGGACGGCCGAAATATCGTGACCGCTCCGAACTTCGAATACACACACACATACAGCAATTCACACACTGCACAGTAATTCTTTTAAAGGATCATAATGGTATATGTATTGCGTATTTTTTAGAGTATGCGCGATAGTTCAGAAAAGCTGTTTTTTCAAGTAGGTATATTTATGCTTTAGCTGATTTTCAAGTATATTTATTATAAACAGTTTTGACTAAACAGAATTTGATTTCGCACTCCACGTTTACAGGTTTGCTGACCGTCGGCATGATGAGCGGAATGTTTTTATAGAGGAATCGATGGCACCCACGCAGTTGCTTCAACATTGTTACTCCATTTGTTCTCTCGTCTGTGTCGTTTACCGGAAAATGTGACGTGGGCGAACTCCACCTGCAGATGTGTAGCACAGTGTGTAAAGCGTTGTTTTTGAATACAAAATGACATTTTGTTCCCGGTACATCGGAAACATTGTTATATTTACACGTGTTTAAAAATGGTTAAGTTTTATTTGTTGGAGATTTCAGAAATGATAAACGATTTTAAAGAAGATTCCTTAAATGCGAAATGTGTCTACGACACAAGAGCTATGTACATAGCTCTTGTGTCGTAGATGCATTCACATTTTTTTTAATTAAATACTTAGTATCTATATATGTAGTTTCTTGCCGGTTTTTTTTCATAGGAGTCGTTTCCTATGAAAAAAAAAACCGGCAAGAAACACAATTGGAACCGTGCGCTGGCTTCTGACGTTTTATAAGTGCCCTTGTAGGCTTATATAAAATAATATAATTTTGAGTTTGAGTTTGAAACATGACAACTCACATACATTTAAGACACCCAAACCCGGAACAGCTATCTGTAGGTCATACAAATATTTGTTCCGTGCGGGAATCGAATCTACGACGTGCAGTGCAACAGCCAATCGCTTAACCACTGTACTAACCGTGCCATCATCTACAAAATGGCGTTTACTGCTTCATCGATCTAGATAAGTAGACGCATGTATGACTATACTGTGTGTTGAAGTACATGAGTTTGATCCTCTAGTAAAGTACATATTTGTTATTAACCGTAATCTGGGCCACAAGTCTGCTTTTACAATAGAGTCAGAATGGTCTATCATTGATTTAATAATTGTTGATTTTGACAAGTTTGGTAATCTACTAATCTAATGGCGTCATTATGACTTTCCAATGGTCAACCACTGACACTCCATTGAAAAAAATGGCATAGAACGGTAATCTCGTACATAATGACAGATGAATGTCTGACGTATGCGGTTATCTGCTAAAATTTTGACACTTCCTTTGATCAGTGACCTATCATTAGAACGTCATTGTGTAGTCATTGCTTTTAATTTGATTTGATATTGTCATTCTACCATAACTCTAATACGAGACCATAGACCGATCAATGATCGATCATTATGAATTAGAAGATTACGAACTTTTAGCAAAATGACAATGGGATCGTGTTGGAATGACGAATTTATAAAAATAGCAGACTTGGGCGCCTGGATTTGTGTTTGATTTACGTCGTATGGCTTACCTTCAATTGTAGTTGCATTCACAATCCATTTCAGAATAGACTTCTAGGAATAGGCATGATGCAATGCGGGCTTCAGAAATGAAGATATCCGCAGGAGAACCAAGGTTACAGACATAGCTCGAAGAATCGCCAAACTTAAGTGGCAGTGGACAGGGCACATTGCTCGCAGAAGAGATGGTCGATGGGGACGAAAGGTTCTGGAATGGCGACCACGTACCGGAAGACGCAACGTTGGAAGGCCTCCCACAAGGTGGACCGATGATCTGGTGAGGGTCGCGGGAATCCGATGGATGCGAGACGCACAGGACCGGTCATTGTGGCGACATTTGGGGGAGGCCTATGTCCAACAGTGGACGTCTTTCGGCTCAAATGATGATGATGAATGCAGGTATTATCGCCCACAATAGTCAGATAGTTCAATTTATGTTATCGTATTGTGAAGATATATACCTATGTATTTGATCCGCAAAAGTCTTTCTGTATGTTATGTCAGGTTTATGACATAAGCCTAGTTTATGCTATACAACACTATGCTACGACCCATAAAAGAGGAGCAGTAACCAGAAACGCTGCTAAAACCGCGGGGGATAGCTAACTTTACATATATAATTCCTTTGTACGTGTGTTTCACCTAACTCCTCCTAAACAGCTTGACCGATTTGGAAGTAATTTTGTGTGTATATTTGAGTGGGACTCTAGATGGTTTAAAAATACAATTGGCCCCGATAGGTGGCACTGCAATTGGATTCTTAATTTTTTTTTCTGATAACATTCCAGTTGTTGGGCAGAACAACGTCTAGAGACCGCTAGTTTACTATATAAAGTAACCGATTACAATTCTTAAAACGACAAAACCTTTCTATATATTTTCGTTAGCTCTTAGCAGCAATATCAATACACCATTCACCCCATATTTGCTCTAATCGATCCAACTTTCACCAACTTTGTTCTACCGACCAATAATTCGCCTGACGTGGAATTATCTCCAATTTTACACTTCACATTGGCAGTTTCCCTTCGATATTTCTCCGTGTCTGACGTATCTATCAAAGAAAGCGGCTTACCTATACCTGTCTTGAGGTAATTTCGCTGTCCACTGGGTTTCTCGTAAAGGGACCTAGTAAGCTGTACTAAGTCTTTGTGCGACCTCAGAAACTTGTAATACGTTTGCCTCTCTTGTTTATAAAATGTTTGTATAGGTTTCCTTATTCTGAGTATTTGTTTACTTTATTCTGGAACTTTTTTGGGAAAGTGGTTATGAGTAATTGGTAGTTTTTGTTTGCTTAACGGTGTTGGTTCCTACCTGCATGGCTTCAAGCAAACAAATAAAAATACATAATATATAATTAAAGCTAAAACTTCGGCATTATTCGCAAGAGTTACCACGACCCTGAATTGCAAAAGGTATCTGAAGGAATACGGGTGGGATTTAGTCTGTAAAAGTCTGATACAGAATTTCGCTCATCCAGAATGGAAAATTTACTTGATGCTCAAAAAAATTACCCAATATTTTTTTTTTTAATTTATGCTTTTTTATTATGTATAGGTTCGCGGTTGACGATAAGCGACGATATTATGTGGCCAATGGTGCAGCACGCTTGCCTAGAAGTAACCTAATCATTCTTGACTTAAAACGGAGATAGCGGTCAAGCGCGAACCTATCATGAATAAAAAAAAAGACCCTAGGTTGTTGCTATCAGAAAACACAGACTCTGGCAGGGAATGCCTCTCCTTAGCCGTACGCACAATACATGTGTTCTCAAAAAACAATCCTAAGTTGCTTGCTTTTTATTTCTTCTGCGACATTAATGTCTTCTGCAGACATCTACGCTCAAAATTCAACGGAATCCTTCAAGTAAACAAAAACAATCTTGAATCCCCGTTAGCATCCCACTTCATGTTCTACAAACACGTGTTCCATACATCTATGCGCCATGACGCAGTGCGGTGCACCTCTTCAAACATAATTTAAATCACAAATGAAACCGCTTGGTTACTCCGCTAAGTGATTTCGATGTTCAACTCTGTGACGGCATCGAAGATTCCAATAGAATTGTTGATATAAGGTTGTTTGATTTCGGTGTCTTTGCGTTTCTGTCTTGTGTTTTCTGGATAAATCTTTCCGGATCGTTCCTGCTACGGAAATTGATGGTTTTAATGCTTTATGAGCAGTAGCGTTGGAAGTCCGACGGATGCGAGACGCACAGGACCGTTCATTGTGGCGATACTTGGGGGAGGCCTATGTCCAGCAGTGGACGTCTTTCGGCTGAAATGATGATGATGATGATGATGAGCAGTAGCGTATAGAGAGACAAGAGTTTAACGGTAGAATTTAATCATAAATATCCAAAATGCGCAAAGATTGTGATGGAATGCGCTTCCTCTTGACATCAGGACGGCCACCAGTCAGTATGCATTTAAGCGGAAGTTGCGGCTTTATTTTCTAAACAAATAGCGGAGTAGTCTCAAAAATCCTTTTATTTTTCCTTATAAAAATAATATATATTTATATATATAAGTATGTTTATCAGTTGTCTAGTACTCATAACACAAGCTCTGCTTAGCTTGGGACTAGACGGCGTTGTGTGATAGTTGTGAAATATTTTTATTATTATTATTATCATATTTCTGTAGGTTTATATTATATTAAATATTTATGTATGTTTTTTTTATATAGGTATATACATTTGATCTCTTGTTTTCTTATTAATTTTTTTTTTTTATGCACTTGCCATGTTTTCTCTTCACTACCCTTGGTTGACTGGTAGAGAATGCCTAAGGCATTAAGTCCGCCTTTGTACCTTTGTGTTGCATGAAGTTTTAATAAAAAAATAAATGACGAATTATGTAAGTAATTATGTGTGTAGTAATTATTGAGATCATTAACACCATTTGAGCCAAAAGAAGTCCACTGCACATGAACATAGGCCTCCTACAAATGTCTCTACTTCGACCGATCCTATGCAGTTTGCATACATCGGATTCTCACGACTCTCACCAGGTCATCGGTCTACAAAATACATGGCCACAGGGTCATGGAGACCTTCCAACACTTTATTTAGGTGTAAAATTAAATTTGTCAGGACCCGAACTTATTCTTATTTAGGAACCAGCTGCTCCCAACGGCTTTTTTCGCGTGATAGTGGTGTTTTTAATATTATGCTGATTTCATCATGCATGCGGAGCAATCCCGCAGAAAATTCGCGCTCGCATTAAAAAAAAACGCGTCCCACGTGCGTATTCCACGCATTACAATAAATACTTGTATGAAATGGACATTTGCGGGGGTTACGCGTGCAATGCAATCCCGCATGCGTGATCAAAACCGCACGATATTAAAAACACTCCAAGCGTATAAAAAATTGCCTCCGACCTATTTGTAGACATACACAAAAAAATCATAAAAATCGGTTAAGCCGTTTCGGAGGAGTTCGCTAACAAAAACTGTGACACGAGATTGTTATGCGTATATTAGATCATTCTAAAACACTCAATAATTTGAAAAGAACACCTTGATATGATCCAAATATGTAGTTACTTATAAAACAATTATACTAGCAACTTGAATAAGGGCACAGCATTAATAGCAAAATAAATAACGAGGGCGAAACAAAGCGACAATGTGATTAAGGACATTGAACTCAGGGTTAGTCCCGACCAATGCCTACACTTTAATGCGATAGGTATATTGTTTGTGACGGTTACTTATATTGTATACTAGCGAATAGCCGAATACTCAGAGTACGTTTAAAAAGAACCATTTTGTTTATTTGTTAAAGAAAGGAAATTTAATTTTGTGCTTTTTGTTCAAGTATTGTTTTAATAGTCTAAGACCATCTTCGCAATATTGCCTTTTAAAGAAACCGGTTTGGGGCCCATCAGTTGAATGATTTTAAAGTCTATGTATAAGGCCATCGTAAAACATTTTATGTATTTTATATAAATAGATTGAAAGTGTAATAAAATAAAATAAACTAGGTTTTTTGTTCTAGACAGCAATCATTTGGAAAGTAAATCAATTTTTAAATTTTCTGAATTTATTTCCTTGTAATAATGAACTAAAACTTACTTCTAAATTATTTCTTTATTTTATAATTTATGTACACGTACACAAATACATTGAAAAAGATACAACATTACAAAAAATTGTATAAAGGTACTGCTTATTTCAAAAATAAATTTCTTCCAGCAGACCTGCGAAAGGAAAGATCAAAAGAAATGTAGACAATAGCGTGTAGAAATAAGAAGAGTTTGTGAAATCTTAAATTAAATTAAAAACATTTAAAAAAAAAACACATAAAAGTTAAATATTAATAAAAACACATATAACTATATAATATACCATATACAAAAAAAAAATGTACATAATTATATAATTATCACACTAGAGAGGAAATATAGTGATCTTTTACTTGATATTTAGAGAGTGAAATAGATTATTTATGATGTATGATTGATTCTGTAAAGGCATCACAACTTATCATAGGCACCAAGACTTTTTGCAGTAAAAATCAAACTATATAAATTTCTACACCATTAAGTGGATAGTCCACATATGACTGTAATTATAACACTCAAGATAACATCTAAAATAAAACCAGGTGTTATAAGTATGGGGATGATAGGTTTTATTTACAACAAAACACAATGACTCACAGTTTCTGTAGCTCTATTAAAACAATTTAGTGGGCCTATTGTTAGGTATAATAGTCAAACCCGAGCTGGCGTCCCGTAGCGAATTATAATGAGATAAAACATTATGAAGAAGAACAAATGAAGCTATCATATTCCTATCAACATGTGGTTTGACAAAAAGATTTCGCTATACAATTAAGCTTTATTCTATTGTCGTGTTTTTGCTGATACGTGATACAAATATAGTTGATTAGTTTTTGCGTGGGGTTCGCTCAGGTGAAAAGGCTTTTTTATACTATTAATTTGTTTTTTTTAAAGACATGATTCAGGAAAATAGACTATTTTTATTTTATTTTTTGATTTATGTGAAGAAGGTTTTAAAGTAAGAACTTGGAACAAAGTAGGAATTTAAAATACTCGTGTTCGAAATATGAATCGTTTATAAATTGTTCGAAGCAACAATGTATAGAAAATTTTAAAACAATACGCGACAACGAAAATAAGTCGTAGGTCCCCACACCGAAAGTAAATAATGTCACAAAGAAAACAATGGACGAAACACGATTGGTATTAAAAATAATCTCAGAAATTTTAAGCCGGTACTTCAAAATATGCATCTCACTGTATGCGGTAGGCAACGAGCCCCAAGTATTTGTAAAATGGTAGTTATTATGTTATGACTCGCCCACACACAAGGGACGTGCTCGAATAAAGGAAAAAGTAAACGGAAAACTCACTTGAAAATCGTCACGTAAAAGTCTGGAGCTTACCTTTCATTGACTGAAGTATTCCCCCCTGAAATGGCGCTGAAACCAAAAAAAGTCTTGACAAATCTGTCTCAAAGTTTAACGATTTATAAAAAAAAGAGATCCCCGTGGTCGAACCTCCTCCCCTAGAGGACATTTGGAAAAAGTAATCTATTCCGATAAGCCAACAAGAGGACTGTTCATTTTTATTTTGTCCATTCCCTAAGGCTTAGAGCATCTTACAAATTTTCTGTAAGGGATAAGCGAATAGCGGAGTTTATTGCTTATGATTTGAACATTAGGTTTAAAAAGTTAGTATTATAGTATTAGTAAAAAAACAATACAAATTGGTAAAAGGTGCCAAATGTTTTTTCTAATGAGATCTTAGTGTGTTTAGCTAAAATTTAATTAAAATGACAGTAAAATTGGTCCAAACAAGTTTTTTCCTTATTCCTTTTTCTACTCTTATTTTTACGTAGAAATCAGATGAACTTGACAAAATCCTTAATTCAAATTAAGTTATTATAGTTAGTTGCTTTTTGAAGTTGCAAATTATATCATAGTGGTTATTCTAGGTTCACTAGGATCAATATGGCCTTATGGTTTAAATCTTATAACTTGCACCAAACACACAGGGGCATGACGTTGCATTCGCCTCCCACCACACAGCCTTAATCTCCCTACGATGCGGTCGCGATAACGTTTGTGTGGCGACTCTAGAGCGCAGTGGCCGTAGAGTAAACAGATGTAGACAATACATTGTTGGCAGGTTTTTATGCCTATATACGTGCGGAAATGGTAGTCAATGTCCCTCAAATATGGGATAGAAGTTAATAGATGCATAAAATAGTCTATTTTGCACGTCTATACAAATTAAGTGAATAGGGAGTAACAATGAGCGTTCTTATCTAATTAGGTATTACATATTCAATATTCTTGGGACGATGTGTTGATTGTCTTTTCTCTTTGTCATTTTGAGGGTGTTAATTTAAAATTCGTAATAAAATGATCAGGCATGGACAAAAAAAATACGAGTACCCAGTTTAAGGTAGTGAGGTAAGTGAATATTAGACCTAAATAAACGAAACAAGTTTTGTAGCTTGAGGCTTTGTAAGTACAGACAAGATGTAGGTCCGGCCCTACACCTGTCAGTTCCGTAAGTGATCTTATCTTATTTATTATTTTTTGTTAGGCTCAAACTTGCTCACCATCTGACTATCAGGTGAAATCGCTTACCATGAGGTAAGCTACGATGTGTGGTCAACAATGGAGAACGATAACCTAGAAATAACCTATTCACTCTTAACTTTACACTCCCAAGTTGTAGCCATCAGGAAATATAGATTCTGCCAGAGAATTCTACTTCTTAGCTGTACGCACAAAAAATTTGCGAATCATGTTTATCTAAATGAACTTAAAAAAAAAAAAACATAGTACCTACTGACTATTCTGCCTATTTCCACATCTGCACATAAATAATAGCCTTTGAATAGAACGTAGCGTTTTTGTGGGCATAATATTGATACTGTAGACTTTCATGCGAAGGATGATTATCCAGATAAATGATTGTGTATTTACTGAACGGTACTTCGTTTGAAGGTTTATTTAAGGAAAATTTCTTTTATTTATACCTACCTTTTTTACTAGGTATGGGAAGACCCCCAACGTTGTTTGTCGGGTACCTTCAGAGGTATTTGTTTTTCAGTCATCGTTTTGACTACAGAGGAGCTTGTGGTTAAATATTGACAGCCTTGTGAGATCGAGTCCCAAGGTTAAGCAACATTGACCGAGGCCAGTGTGTGAATGGGTGACCATCTTAGCATACCGAGATTCCTTCGTTCCTCGGAAAGCACGGTAAACCGTTGGTTCCGACTTTCCTTTGTAGATCTTTGACAGTCGTTACGGATAGCCAAAAGCCAGAAGGTTAGAAGACAGCAGTCTTGCCTAAGGATGGGTGTTACTCAGATACTGGGTTGTAAAGGTTATACCGGCAGTCGCTTCATGTAAAAACATCATCATCATCATTTCAGCCGATAGACATCCCCTGCTGGACATAGGCCTCCCCCAAATGTCGCCACAATGAACGGTCCTGTGCGTCTCACATCCATCGGATTCCCGCAACCTTCACCAGGTCATTGGTCCACCTTGAAGGGGGCCTCGTCTTCCGGTACGTGGTCGCCACTCCATAACTTTTCGGCCCCGACGGCCATCTGTATCATCATGTAAAATATTGGTATCCAACAGCTCCCGATTTTACTGAAAGCCAATCACATGTTTGGTAATTAGGCGGGTTGATTTGTTTTGATCGCGATGCTCTTTCAGTGTTCCTTGTTGAAAACTATAACAATAACTTGTATAAGGTGTAGATAACCTATAAATATGCATTCAACATGATATTTTATGTTTTTTGAAAAAATAATAGTCATTCTGTAAATTCTGCTCATCTACTTACTCCACCATCCCCGAAAGGGAACCCCAGGGTCCTAGAACGCAAAGAAAATAAGGGTCATAGAAGTGGGTTTTAGTCAGTAAAAGACGAACACGCCCTCACGCTCCACCCTAGGGCGGGAGAAGTCATTGGATGATGTCCCACCTAAAAAAAACATCACAATTTGTTACTATCTCAACATCACATTTCGAAAGCTAACGACAAAAAGGAGTTACATATATTCAGGTATAATTAATCGGATTTATTTAAAAACAACTGTTCTACGACACTGACAGTCACCGTATTTTTTGTTAAATATCCTGTTCATTTTTTTACGCAACGGAATTTTAAAGCGTCAGTCACATTACAAAAAATGTTACCTCAAAAACTGGCTCAGCACATAAAATACCGTATTATACAGCAACGGAAGCATTACGATCCCCTTTAAAACATTTAAATGTTCCCAATGACAGAAGTTAAAATTCATTGGATTCCGAAACCCACCCTCTGTCTACAAACACGGGCATAATGCCTCATTTAATAACAAATTAGATCTCACCACGTTAATAAAACGAGTCAAATACCTTCTGTATTTTCAAAGGGACGAGCCGAGATCCTTTTGTTTAGATATAACACGATTCCAAAAGAAGATTTCGTAATTTATATAGAAGCGTATAAATCTTGTGGCGGAGAATAAAAAGCTAAAAACACGTGTGAAGTCCAGTTTGAAGCTAAAAAAAGTTTTAGGTTTTATTAAACTCTTTTGTACAACAGTTTAATTAGGTGGTGGTTAGCTAAGGTGTGATAAAAATGCTGTAAATATGCACTACGTCGAGACAAAGGTTGGGTAATAAATAAAAAGGTGTTACTAAAAGATTTTATGCAGAATTATGTGAGTTGAAAATTTTCATTGAAGTGCTAAAGCTAGTGTTCTCATTAGTAAGCGCTACAGTAATTTTATCATCTTTATTGCAAAAACTTTCTTGTGTAGGTACTTATGGACATTTGCAACTAAACTTTTGTGAATTATGTTAGAAATTGTAGTTATTTTCGCATAAAGATTGGCCTATAAATAACATCAGTGTTTAAACTACAACAATGGAGTAGAGAGGTTATTTTACATAAATAAGACCACTGTGGATATTAAATGAATTGATCAAGATTTTTTGATTCTTTAATGGACGCAAATAAGCAACAAGCAATAACTGCTCAACCAACACAACTGCGATGAGAAAAACGTGTTACGTGTGCGTGTGTGTTGTTCGTGCATTAGCAGAATATTGTCATGGCAAAAGAAAAGGATTTCCTAATAGAACCATATCTCAAATCACTTACCACTATATTGAAAAATGTTCCAATATTTGTTATTTTTATTTCATTTGATCTATTGTGATTGTTTGTGACTGCTATGCCGGAGGTCGTGGGTTCAATTTCCACCCAGGACAAGCGTTTGTGTGATGAGCACAATCACTTTTTCTTTGTCTGGGTGTAATTTATTTAGAATATGTATGTATTTAGAGAAATATATGTATGTTCATCAGTTGTCTAGTACTCATAACACAAGCTCTGCTAAGCTTGGGACTAGACGGCGTTGTGTGATAGTTGTGGAATATTATCATTATTATAAAATCATCAAACGATACCAAACTCGTCTTAAAACATCAAGATTAACTGATTGATTTGAAATCGATATGACGCTGCGGCCTTATCATTACAATCCGACTTAGTACGCTGTTGCGTATATATACTTGTGCCAATCCTCACATTCCTTTATCAACTTAATTTTTTACTGATCCAATCATGTTCCTTCTATTGTCTTTGGCGTTCCAGAGCCATGGTGGCTCTTACAAACAATCCTGCAGCCTTGGCAGCCATTGACCTTAGTGAGCCTCGTCAATAAGGCTGACATCTCTTTGAGGCTTCTAAGTTCCACCTGCGATAATCACTTTTTTTATTATTGATAGGCTCGCGTTTGGCCACTATCTCACCTGATGGTAAACGATGATATCTACGATGGAGCACTTATGACCAATGCACTAACGACCACGCCACACCAAAACATAAAGTTGATATTAGATTATAACAGGATGATGCTGTCAATTCCTAAAGCAAGAAACATACATATCCAAAGATACATTACCGCAAACCTGCTATTGAAATCGATAGAGATACGAATCTAAAAAATTGTTCGAATGATTTACACTTTCCATATATGGAGGAAACAATAGAATATTAACCTCCCAACATCGCGATAGGAAAAGGTCTATGTAATAACTTCCACGAGCTTTTGGTTGCTACTGATAATGTTAGAAATATAGCCTCCCCTTTGCATATTAAATTAAAATTATATATATTTGTTCGTGGTGATATACTTACATATTGCTATATCTGTAACTATGAATTTAGGACAAATTTTGTTCGAGGAGTCTTGATATCTTGCTAATGTTGAACAAAATGAAACAAAAAGAGAATCTCACACAGGTTTTGCATAAAGATTGCCAGGGACTGATAAATTTTATTACTTGCAAACTCATTGCTTCTGTTCTTCATCGGCGATTTATTACACTGTAAATTGCCTATTCTAAAACACTGACGCAAACTATGTACTTGAAAGTCTTCAAAATAATACACGCAGTTTGACAATCTATGTATTAAGGTGTTGTTTGCAGATTATTTGGCTACTTTGAATCTTTTAGAACATTTTGTGTCTCACCTAATATGTTTTTTTTTATTTACCTATAGTAATCACCCGTAAAAGGTTTCATGCGAATTCAAAGAGAACTGTATTCACTGCATGGCACTTCTAATGATGGTCAAACAATTGATTCCTGTTTAACTAAAAAAAAAAGATTAATATTACTCTGACAATTCACCTTACAGCTATTTATAAAGTCCAAGGTTTCTATTTAGGAAATCGAAGGAACCTAACAAAAGTGGGTCTTGTGGCTGTTTTATAGCTGTGTCAGAGTCTTTAATTATTACCCCCTCACTATCAGGCTCGCGATCGGAGAAGGCAAGACGCCTACTTCCTTCGTTGTAAGCTTACCGTATGTATTTCAATACGGAATTTGTAATGTATATTTTATGGCCTTGGTTCTTTTTGCTGGTTTTGCATGCTGATATGTGGCTTCGAATTTCGTGCTTTAATTTGCTTGAGAGTGTAAATATAAGCATAAAGATAGAATGCCCCATCATTGATGAGAATATTATTATGGATGTACAAATTTCAGAAGACAGGTACAAAAAAGAAGACATAGTAATAATAATGAGGTAGAAAAGTAAATCAAGTACATTGAATTGGCTTGCGAGGTGGTTGACATATTATGGGAAATGAACCCAGCGACCCTTTAAATTGAAATAGTAATAATACTTACTTACAATGCCGTAATAGCCACTAGCTTCAACCAACACTTTAAGAGGCTTTTGTTAGACGGCTGGATCAACTACTAAAAACCGCTCATATTATCGGGAGACTTTTCTCTTTGAATTCTTGCCTAGTATTTTGGACTCTGTTCCTAATACCGGTTCCCAGGCTACAATTATTTTTTTTATTTTTTTCATTGTTAAAACAATATGATAATATTTTAAAATGTAACTAATTTGTAAATGTTATGAATAAATGTAATCAGAATATAAATAAGGACATTTTTAATAAAAATACTCATAAGTTCGGGTCTGATACTGGATTTTCTTCGAATAGGGCACGATAGTTTTAGTTATATATTGTTTTTCTTCTAAACCAGTTTGACCTTAAACAGGTAGTTGAACTGTATCTAAGGACCTATTTGTAAGCAATGTAGCAGGAATGCCATAGTGTACTGCGATCAGTGGTTAGCCGTGACCTTTAAAGCATGATCTAGTTAACTAGGTAATTTTTGTAATGTATAGTGATAGTTACTGATTTGATGATAGGTAGGTGATAATAACTACGGTTATTAACAGCTAGGTACCGTAATATTCCCAAAAAAAAAATCACAGGTAGAACGAAATAAACTTTGACAAAAAGACGTTAAATCACCTTCGACGGTAATTATATAATAATACATTTTCATGGGTTGGATATTGTCAAATAGTGATGTCTTGTTCTCTGACTAAAGTCCGCCCGTATTTCTTTAGTTGCCCTTTACGTTCCAGGGTTACGGTGAGTCTTTGAAACAATCTTGCAGATGATTCTTTATCAAAAAAATTAGAAGTTGTAACAAAATCACGTAAGGTATTAGGCCTCCAAAAAACGACAACCAATTCATAGGAATGGTAGGCTCAAAACAGTCGAATCAACTCCGATGTCAAAATTAACAAAGCAGACAAAGATATTTCGCCCGCTGTTGAATCAACATAAAAACTATACCAATGCACTAAATACTCCGTTATAATGTGACTGTAAAATGCATACTTAACAGCTTGGAATGGATATTAAAATTAGGAAATTAAGTATACCGATTCGATCGGAATTAATTAGCAACTGCATACCGGTATTGGATTACATTTGTTTTCTTATAAACGTGCTTTTCTCACGCCTTTTTTATTTTATTCACACTACTGAGAAAGCTAACATTAAAACTTTTTGCTTCATCGCATATCTCGATACATTTGAGGTCGCAACTGACGGTCCCAAAATAAATTTTAATCTTGTACCACGAATACATAAAGTAAAAGAAACAAAATTGCATAATATTAACGTTGATTTATCAGTTCATCTCGTGTGATTGTTTGTTTTATTAATGCTCCTTTATGAGAAAGGTAATCTTCATGACGTGAATATTAATTTAGGGGTGAGAATTTTGGGATAGTTCAGAGATAAGATGGAACATTTAAATGGAGGTAGTGTTTTGAATGAAGAAGGGATGCTTAATCGTGAAGATATATCTCTTGATTTAATGGTTCTAAAGATGGGTTAGGTGAATGCAATTGTGTAAGCATAAGAAATAGAAATGAATGAATAGAATATAGATATAGAATGTGTTATTTGAAAACATTCTTTAGCTGGAACATATTTTTGAAAGCCTTTACAAGTATTTACTAATCACATTATATCGAGACATTGTTTATTGCTAAAGTATTTATTAAATTTATTTTAGAACGTCTTAATATTTATCGATAAAATCGTAATTTAGCAAGAAAAATGTAGCAGATCAAGAGTTTAAACAACGGATACAGGAAATCAATCAAACAAGATTATACTCAGGTGATGATAAGTGCTATTTAATTGTGCACATGATAAATATACTAAGATTGAAATCTTAAATGAGCTCTTAACATTAAACTTAGGAAATGAATCATTATAAAACCAGTTTAGTATTAATATTTCCTTTGACATAAAATAATTAATATGGACTTTGGAAACAATGTTGTATCGGAAGCTGCGAGTTACTAAAATAATACAAATTCATAATAAGGCACCGGATATTTGGCATGCAAATGACTGTGTAGGAGCTAATACTGTTTTGTCATATCCTAAAGCACGGGATATAGAAGCGACTAGATTAAAACTCGATATGAATACATTTATTGATCATTAGCTTCTGAAAATCGTTTCTCCCAAGAGAAAGTAGAATATCATCTCAAAGGTCTTCTATCCTCTCGGGACAAAAAGTATTTTATGTCCTTTTCTAAGGCAAGGTCTAACCTTGTACCAAAATCTACCTAAATTCGTTCAGTCGTTTGAATGTGAAGATGTAACGAACATTCACACACGTGGCTGCCATACAAACAAACTTATGCATTTATAATATTAGTGTGATGTCTACGAAATTTCGTGACTAGAGTGAACTGAAGTCTGCATTTCTTCTGCATCAATGATTCAATGCTCATGCTCAAGCATGAATCTTACCTCAAATATAGAATGACAGTTTAATTCTAATTGATAATAGTGTACGTACTCGAAATTTATGCTAGCGCATATTAAGTGTAGAGGCCTCAGTAAATCAGTAAATCTTGTATAAGTTTGGTGTTAATCAAAAGAAAATTTTGGAGGTCAAAGAATAGGGTACAAAGTCCTCATAATCTATTGTAGCTCTATTATAGTATTGTATTATAGCAATTTGTATTAAGTTGTTTTTAATTAAGTCGTCACTTATTTTCTTGCTTATAGATTTAATGTGTATCTCAGTTTAAGTACAAAATACTTTATTTCTGTTTTCTTTAATATTATTTGCACTCAGTTAAACTCCAGTTGCCCCAGTGTATTTTATGTCCAGGCAGCCTCCGATCATTCCAGGTTGCCCAAAAAAAAGTGAAAATGATAAGGCCGCCAATTGTGTTTTTTTTTAAGGTTCCATTATGTTAATTTATTATATTGTTGTACAAAATAGTATATACTCGTATCAACATGAATGATTCAAAAACAAATATGATTCTCTTTGCGTAGAGTCTAAGCCTTAAGTGTTCCATTCTTATTTTCAGCCGTAGCCAAGTCTTCAAACTTGGCATGTCCTCTATTTAGGACACACACTTTCCCACCATAATTCTTATCATCATCTAGGTAAGATTTTCATTCCTACTTTAACTTACTAAACCCGCATTACAGCTATTTGTGGTTAAAAACGGCATCATCATGATTCGTGGCTTTACCACTTACTGCTCTACTTACCCAGTGACGGATAAAAACTCTATAATGGGATGGATTTAATACACCTTGTCTTTAACCACATGAAGCAATTCAAAAAAAGAGGGCACTTTAATACTCAGGTATAATGAAGCAGAAAATTGCAGCTGATTCATCGTGGCATGTACCTAGGAAATTCTAAGACTGAATCCTTCTATGGACTTTTCCATTTCAGGAAAAGATACATCATTGGTTCACAAATAATCATCTTCTACGATAGCTTTCACACCACTCCGGGTTTATCCACTTCTTCTTTGTTCAGGTGATCTTGAGTCCAAAGCCAAGGTAGCTGCTAGAAAACTAGGCGTTCTTGCAAAGGTCCGACGGTACTTCACACCGGGACAGCTTCTAATGTTATACAAAGCACAGGTCCGATCGTGTGTGGAGTACTGCAGTCACATATGGGCTGGTGCTGCAAAATGCCATCTAGGCGCTTTGGACTCAGTGGAAAGGCGTGCGAAGAGGCTAATTGGGGATCCAGATTTGATTAAGTCCAATCTACACAGCCTCGAGCACAGGCGCAGGGTAGCCAGCCTATCGGTATTTTACAGGTTGCATTTTGGAGAGTGTGCGCGGGAATTGCATGACTTGATTCCGCCATCTCCTTTCTACCATCGGACAACCCGACGTACGTCGAGTATCCACCCTTACGTTGTTGAAACTTCAACGGTCCGGACTAAGCGTTTCGCTTCGTCGTTTATACCGCGTACATCGAAGGACTGGAACAATTTGCCTGCTGCAATCTTCCCGTCCAACTATAATTTAGGTGTCTTCAAGGCTAGAGTGAATAGGCTCTTGATAAACTAGTGCGCCTCACCATCAATGATTGCATCACTGCTTACCATCAGGTGGGATCGCAGTCAAGCGCTGGTTTATATCAATTAAAAATAAAAAAAAAAAAGATCTCTCTTTGGAATACGCTCCCTCTGTATATCAGGACGGCTACCAGTCGGTGTTTCTTTAAAGTGGTGGCACGTGAACCCATACTGTGATGATTCTACCACCTTTTTTAGTAGAATCATCATAGTATTGATTGGTTGGATTCGTTTTTTACAATAAAATTCTTTAATTGTCTATCTAACTATGTATTTGTTTGCACTTATTTCTTTTCTGTTAGTCTTACAATAAGTTGCACCTGCCTTGTCATGTGTACCAACCTTTTTTTTGGGGTGGGAACTCATCTAATGACTTTTCTCGCTCTAGGAGCGGGAGCGTATTAGACTTTTACTGACTAAAACCACAGCTATTTTCCTTCAGTTGCCATTTGTTTTCTAAAACCACGAGTTTCCTGAAAGGTCGACTTGTAGAAAATGTTTAAATCCGCGTTTATACAGTGATTTCATTAGTGCAAAATTTTAATGAATAAATAGAAGACAGAAAAATCTAGTTTTCTGAAATTAAATACCTAAATAGACGGCTGCGAACTAATGTAGAACTTCAAAACAATACCACTGGTGTAATTTAAAAGAACAAAAAATATATATTATTAAGAACTAGTTCGAAATGAAATAGTAACAACGAGATTGTACGACGTTAGTAAATTAATTATAGACAAAAGCGACCTCGTTGACCACGCAGTTCAGATATCGATCCAGTACACGTGTAAAAATACCTGCCTTCTATAGTGAGAAGTTATATAATCTTTACCTTGGAATGATTGAGTTAAATTTTTTAAAAGTTCAGATAAATAGTAGTACATAGAATATTGTTAGGCACTTTTTTTAAGGTGGGAAATTATCCTGTCCCTTCTTTGCCTTCGTTCCAGGATCCGGGGTTTTCTTTCGCACAACCCATGGGCCATGGCCCCAGTAGCCCCCACACTTTTTCTGACATCTTCTTGAGGCGCGCGTGGAACATTACGCATCGTCGACGACTCGGGATATCTATGGTCATGACGGTTACTGGACGGCCAGGCGACAAGCTACCCATTGCTCGCCATCCTCAAGCCCACGCCTAAGGTGGGCTATATTGTAAGGTACTAAGTTAGTTACGACGAAAATAGAAATCTCCAAATTGCTTTTAAGAAACAAAGCTTTATCAGTAAGTTTGTAATATTGTCTTGATTTTTGCATATTCCTTATCAGAAGTAATAGCTATCTAGAAGTATTTTATATGTATGTATTTAGAAATATATAAGTATGTTTACCAGTTGTCTAGTACTCATAACATAAGCTCTGCTTAGCTTGGGACTAGACGGCGTTGTGGAATATTATTATTTTTATTAGTTAGACATCTAAAAGTGATCTGTGGGTTTCTAAAATGATTCTCTATTGTAGATGATTTGATTTGTAGCGACATCTATGGCGTCACATAAGAACTAATCCTGCATCGCGCAATTAAAGTTCTCCGCGCGATTGGAACATATAAAACAGCCCGAAATCATCTATCGGGCAGTTGCCCACCAGACATAACACCCGTCTGGCCGGAGGATCCTCCCTTTTCAACGGAGGTTTGCGGGACTTTAGTCTCTGTTCCACTTACTTCCAAAGATTCTTAGAGAATCATAGAGTTGAAACTATATAAGCATATGTGTATTTGTGTCAATGTCTGTCACGTTCCTTATCGCTCAAACGTCTGAACGGACTTGGATGAAATTGGCAATTGCACACGCGTAGACTATGTTCTAGAATATGGCTTAGAATTTATTTTATTCCAATGGTATGTTCTCTGGCTCGGCTGAAACCGCCGGCCAGAGCTAGTTTTGTATAAATAATAAAATCATATCGTTTCATAATTATAATCTTTTATCAATCAAAGATCAAAAACGATCAGTTACATTTGAATTTCATTAATCCAGACGGATAAATAAAATTGCTTTAATATTTATCTCATCATAAAATCGAGAGTAAATTCGAGCAAAAAAAATTCTGCACGTGAAAAAGTTTTCATCTTCCGAACAATCCGAAGCGAAATCTCGACTCCAAAACAAATACGCCCTCAAAACAGAAACTTGCAGATAAATTGTTTGCTGAACACTTCAATTCGTCGAGTGTTTTGATCATATCGTATCGATATCATAAAATACAGAGCCGAAAATCGCATTCGCTAACAGAATATTAATTTTCGAGTTATCGCATCTCTTGCCCCCTTTTTTTGGGGTGGTACAATCATCGAATAACTCCTTCTGCTCTAGGTGAAGCGAGAGGGACTGTAAAACTTTAACTGACTAAAACCTGTTTCACTCATGTTCGTTACATAAGTAGCCCTTCGCGTTCCAGCCTGGAACGCGAAGACCAACTTACTTATCTGGAAACAATTTTTTATTTTAATTGACATAAACTAATGCGTGACTGCGAGCTCACCTGATGGTAAGCAGTGATGCAATCGTTGATAGTGAAGTGCCTTGAAGACACCTTAATTATAATCGACTGCAACTTATGCCAGCAACTTATCTGGAACTTCCAGATAAGTTGCTAACAGCCCTTGGAGGAATCTTTCGGCCTCTACTACCTCAAACAATGAAAAAAAAACTGTTTACCAATTATAAAATGTGTAATTTTAAGCAATATTTCTTAATTTTTAACTACCTACTACATCTTCATGCCTCGGATCAATTTTTTGTGAGGTTTTGGAACTTATTTATGTTTCATACTTTGTTACAAAGACGCATAAATCAGTAATACCGGATTTTTTAATGAATTATTAGCATGTGAACTATGGTCACTAGATGTTATAACTTGTTAGGATGGAAGATAGAATATGGTGATTATAATAAATACAAATCATATTGATAAATGCCATTCTTGGTTGAGGAGAGATTTATTTGCGATTATTTTTTTTACACCAAGAGACAAAAACTCTTAAATCTTCGCACCTATATCACCCTATTACATTCCCCCAACTGCCCAACGGAAGCAAAAACAATATTTATTTCCATCGACCATACATCTCTTCGCAAACCTACCATGAAACTCATATCGATGAAGCACACTCAACATTGTGTTAAAGCTAAAACAAAAGTCCGTAGGAACCCACACGTACATCAGGGGGATACCGGGGTGGCGGGGTCCCGGGATCCCGGTAGGAGGCAAATAGCCCGTAGTGGTAAATCGTCTGGCGTAACGCGCAATATCAATGACTGCAGCATCATTGCCGGGAACGGTCGATTGGGCGCACGCGTCGCCCGGCCTTGCGTGAGCCAAAGACTACAGATTAGAAAGGATAAAGGTTCCACTGAACTTTGATAGTTCACGAATTTTGTTGTCTACCTATTGTATTAAAGTGCGAATGTGTGACATTTATAGGTATTGCGTTAAGCATATTTTAATTGGATAAGTATTTTGGCGCTACGTAGTTTAAATTGTTTTTGTTATATGCATTTTCTTAGCAAGTATTAAGATCATTTTGTTTTAGTACATTTATAACAATTAAAAGTGAACTTTAAAATAGTACTGGAAGCTGGTGCTCGAGTTGGTGCTTTAGAAAAATAAATATCTCCGGTTTTTTTTTAACATAACTTTTTCCAACACACTATTCTTTAGTTACGACCCTCTGTACTATTTATAGTTTAATCTTTGGTCGTCCATTGGTATCGTATATTTTCAATTCACCACTATTTCCTGAAATTGGCCTCTGCTTTTGTAAATATTATGTTTGGTTCAATGAATCCTAGACAAAGGAAGTCGGTATTGTGCATCATTTATTTTTAGCTCGGAAAACGGTGGTAAGTACTTATAGACACACTTTATCGCATATCAGAGGACTTTACGATGTAAGTTTTTTTTTTGAGGTTGGAAATCATCCAATGACTGGGTGGAGCGGGAGGGCGTTTTACTGACCACACCTGCGTCCTTCAGTTGCCCTTTGCGTTCTAGGTATACGAGTTTCCTTTTCAGAAATTCTCCGCGGACCTAGTGAGCGTCGGCTCTGCTGGGCCCCTACGGTTTGCTGACATCTCTTTGAGGAGCGCGTGGATCACTATGCGCTGTTAGCGACTGGGGCTCGGTCCGATCGATTACCGGACTGCCGGACGGCGAGTTAACCATTGCTCGACGTCCGTTACGATGTAAGTTAAGATTGAATTCAGATAGACTAACAATTTAAAAGTCTTTAGTACTGATTAAGTTCAGTCAAGTTTCGAATATACTTGAAAATTCCGAAGAATCTCAAACAATACATAGTTAACGAATAAAACGCCGAAAATTACCCAAGTTTAGTAACAGGCAGACATTCAATTTGGCTTTCTTTTATTTCCCGTCTCTTTGTTTAGATTTCCGTCACGGGACTAAGAAAAATAGCGAGTCAAACAAAAAGTTTTACCATCGCCAAAGGGCCAGTCAAGCGTGAACCTTCAAAAACAGATAACGGGAGACTCAAAATATCCGGTGTCTTTGAGCCGAGATGTGTAGATATGGTTCACTTGCCACTGGTCATTGACGGAGATTCACACACACATTTGCTACTTTTATGGGTTACCCACACATGGGTCTAGGCAACGTGTGTGTGAACATGATTAAGAAAATTAGAAAAGTGTGTGTTGTCCCCAAACTTTTGCAGTTGACATCGCTTTGGCTCTGGAAGCAACGTATTATGTCATAGTGCAATTTCTTAACAAGCTGGCTTTGTTCGGCCTAATAACAGCAGGGTTCGTTTTGTCGTCGACCCAGTTAGCGAGGTCTTTGCACAAAGACGTACCCTTCCTATTTTTGTGGTGCACTTATGCAAAAACAAACGTGCTCCAGATACTGAAAGGCAGTTTGTTTGTGGTCAGGTGTCGTTTACGTGACGATTCGGTTGCGGTGCAGTTCTAGGGCAAGCATTTTGGAGCAGCAGAGTGCTGTGAAATTGTGTTTCACTTTGCATTAGATGGTTGAGAAGTCGTTTGTTCTTTTGCTCTAAGAACAGTATTGTTCTACTTTAGATTTTTTGACACTTTTTGCAGTATTCGTGCTCATTGTCAATCACAAATTAATCTTCAGCAAAAATAAAGAAAATCTTGAAAAAAGTAACTCTCGTGATCTTGACTTTATTTACGTTCCCAACGAGTCAAGTAGGATAAGTAGCTATAGTCTTATCCCCCAGACCTTAATCCAGACCTAATTAATTAAAATGTTCCTCCTAACATCTAACAACGTACTATAGATGAGTATAATGTTATTCCTACATAGCAAATAGCAGCTATTAGACGGCGACTCCCTTGAGTCGAATAACTTACAATTAGACGTAAAAAACGTCAGCACAGTAAGCGCTTTTTGATGCGATCGCCGCTTGTTTGGTCTTCTACACGATTTCATTAGTGATGTTCTTGATGTACGAAAAAAGCGACTTAGTGCTTCTTTTTCCTCAATTTCTTCCGATTACAAATCTGTCGGTCGGAATAAAGGGATGTACCGACTATGGTTGTATGTTTTTAATAATTCCTTTGTGTGGAAATGGCGTTAACAAAAACGAAGCTTTCATGTCGATGCTTTGGGCTATCAAAATTTTTATAGGCATACTTTTGGCAATTATCAAAAACGATAAAGTTGCAAATAATAGTATTTTAAAGCTGGAAAAAGTTGGGTAGTAAAAACCTTTTTTCATCGTTACCCGATTTTAAATATACCGATCGATAGACCGTTAAAGTAAGCAAGAAACTGAGTAAAAGAGCATCAAAAAGTCTAATCAAGTTGTTGTTTTTATTTTATTTTTTTATGTTTAATTAAGTTTTTAATACTTGTTTGTTCATTGTGTACGAAATAAACGTGTTATTTTTTCTTCCAAATTCCCAAAATGGTCTTTACACCCTTTGTAACGTCGAGCCCTGATACAGACTGGATTGAGGAGGAATGGCAGGCGGTCGCCTCCTTCAGTAAAGCAGTAATGCTAGCGAAGGTGTTGGCCGCACCCGTGGGGTGTGGACCCCGATTTCCAGCCACTGTAGGTGTGTGGCTTGCAAAAAACGAGCAATGGGTAGCTTGCCTTCCGTCTGGACCGAACCCGAGTCATCGATTGTGTGTAGTATTCCAAGCCTCAAAGAGATGTCAGCAAAACCGTAGGGGCCGAGCAAAGCCGAAGCCTACTGGGGCCATGGATTGGCTTCCGAAAGGGAAACCCGGGGCCCTGGAATGCAAGGCAAAGAACACAGGTGTGGTTTTAGTCAGTAAAAATCAGACACGCCCTGTCGCTCCACCCTAGGGCGCAAGAAGTCATTGAATGATTTTCCACCTTAAAAAAACATCATTTGTAACGGAAAGAGTCGATGACAAAACTTGTGCTTAGGTACTATTATTATAGACGTGTCCACATTATGAATTGAATGTTAATAAAATATAACTTATAATAAACTTGTATCCGGGGTACCTATATCTTACGTTACTATGTTCAGAAGAACAACACACATATATTTTTTTTATTTGTTCTTTACTAAGGAACACTTCCAATTTCACATAGTAATTGGCGGACAATTCGAGACGTCTATTTACTCTCCCGACCAAATTCCAATAGTATAAAATTACCAGTAATTGGTAAGGTTGCGGAATACCGTATCCAATTAAAGGTACCAATTTTTTACGCCAGATTCACGTCGTTGGGCATCTACAGTTTTTGCTGCGGACGGCCATTGGTTCTGTCGAAGTTTTTACTGAGGACAACCGACGACGGCGAAATTTTTTGCTGCGTCCGAACTCATCTCCGAACGACAAGTATCCATATATTTCGGTAGCGACCAACCATGGGCGGTATAATTGATTGAATTCGCTGTAAATAAGCTTCATTTTTGTCTGTATCTTTTTGTTTATTAAACACATGCTTCAACGACATTTTTTTGCTAGTAAAAAGTAACCCTTTGTTTTTATATCGATTGAAGTAAAATGTAAGGACTGGAAAGTCACATTGGATCTTATTAATAATTTAACTTTTTACTTGGCTTGAGCCAGGACAATGAACCTTTTCTCCACATTTTTTCATTGCTGCCCAATTTTTACGACTGACAATCAAAGCTAAAAGCCCTCTGACATTCCTATCGGTTTCTTTTTACTGTCACACGACGTATTAACTGCTCCCAAATATAGTAGAATGGCTTAAAATGTAAATATTTTAAAACATCTTAAAGCTATGAACGATATTTTAATAGGCATTTATTGCTTTTTCAAATTCCAAAGTGTTGTTGATTGTGATCTTGTCAATAAATAATTCTAAAAATGTATTTATGATGAGTTTAATATTATGAAAATATTAAAAATACAAATACTGTCATAACTATTGTGAATTATCAACCATCAAAAGCGATATACAATTGAAGGAGATATATAAAAGCTAATGAAAATTGATGTCAGTTTTTGAAAGACAGCTTATAAACTGATTCCAATAAGATAAAAGATGCATGGAGATCAAAAATCGATGTTCTGATAAGGGAACCCAATCATCACAGCAGCACGGGAGGCGTGAACACATAACTTATGACGACTATAAATTGAACAAAGTCAAACATTCAACAATCGCGGTTGCATTGATATGAATCGAATCATTCAATTAAAACGGTTGAATTCGAACATCGAATCTGCGATTGAGATCAATATCGCAGTTTTAATAAAACAGCTGGGGAACGGGCCGCCATATCCGGAGCTTGCTTATTTTTTTCAAACGAGGAAAAAGTTCGAGCCCCTCGAAAAAGCAAGCAATGATAATAGAAACAACGGGAGCGCCGTTCTAAAGGGTTACTCGTGTTTTTATTTGCGCCTATATAGAGGTCTTTTTAGAATGCGTTAAAAGGACGGTCGAAATCTTTCGAAGAGTGCGTGGGTGAAAAAATAATACGGCCACTCTGTCGCCTAACGTTTATGTTTAGATATTTGTATTTCCTGTTCTGTTTTACATCCTATTGCCATCGATATACTATGAAACGTTCGCAAAGAAACCGATGCGATGCAATACTTTTTGGTAACATGCGATGTGCAAACTGTTTATTGCAATAGCGTTGTTTTCTGGCAATGGTTATTTTATGGAAAAACAATTACTGTATTTTTGTGAGATATTTTATTGAACGTATGCATGTACACGCAAAGTTTGTGTTTTTTTTTCGTACCACTGTATATTCTTACACGTGCCGCTATTTTGCGAATATGTACATTATAAATAAAGCTTCGCTGAATGCTCACAAATTACGATCGACTTTTATCAATTGAGTACATCAATTTTTATTTGTCTCATCATCTACAAAAGCATTCTAACAATATCAAAGTTCACTCAAGAAACTGTCTCGGATTTCAAATAATAATGTCTCTAAATTTTACTAAAATAAGTCGTTGGCTCCTCGAATGTTGTCACAAAAAATAATGTCCTCATTGTTTATGACTGTGTTCCAAAAAATACGATGACCTGACAAAAAAATATGATAGTAAAGAAATGTGATACTTATGACATTTTGAACCAGAATATATTTACGATTGGACGGTATGGCTACCTTCGGTGTTTTTATAAGAAACCCGACCTAATTGGTGACTTACAGGCACGCCATCTAGCGTGACTGGCCGTGGTGACAGTTTGAATTCTTAATTACGTAAAATATAGTAATTGGCGGCACCCACTTCACTGTTATTGGCATTTGCTTTGCTTTGAGTCCGAATAATGACGTCATTTAGACAATTAAGGATGACCATCGTATTATCATTGAAGAGATTTCAGAGGAGCTCATGACTAAAATAATTAAACACGGGTCGATTTCAAAGTTTAAAAAACGCTTGTTTGGACAACTACCACGAAGGACTGCCACGAAAGTTGTCTGGCATTTTTGCTGAACTGGAACTATTTGGCGCCTTGAGACACAAAGTAAGTTTTCTTTTATTCTTAAGTTTCAACATGTTTTTTTTACACTTTGTGTATCTATGTGTGCTAAATAAAATATTTTTCTTTATTTTTCTTGCTTGTCAAGGTCAATCTGAGGATGGATTACCATCATAGCATAAAAAGAATACTCAATACCTCGGAAATCACACAGAGCTCAATTTCGGCGGTCATTTGTAGACCTTTGGCAATTGTTACGTATAGTCGGAAGCCAAGAAATCTGACTCCAGTCTAGCCAAGGGGTATCATCCAAATACTGGGCTTTGAAGACCAGATAAGAAGTCACTCCATGTAAAATACTGGTATTCAGCTGCGTCTAATCAGACTGAAATCCGACCCCAATATAGTTGGGAAATGTTAGGCTGATTGATCGTATTTTTATTGAAGGTCATATTGGAAATGCGCTTGTAGAGAGGCAATTTCTAACTAGAAACAAGATTAGGTTGTAGAAGAATGTAAAAACAGAAGATAAGTATAACCTGGGAATATTAGAACCATAATACTCAATACTCCAGTGCTGGATAAGATAGCTGTATTTGTTCATCAGAAGGCTCAAAGTCCTCTAAAGAGCAATGGAAATGGTTATGTTTTCAGGAACCTTGCGTGATCACATCAGAAATTAAGATATCTGCAGAAGAACCAAGGTTGGCGACCTTGGTTCTCCTGCAGATATAGCCCAAAGAATCGTTAAACTTAAATGGTAGTAGGCAGGGTACATTGTTCGCAGAACAGATGGCTGTTAGGGCTGAAAGATTCTGGAATGGCGACCGCGTACTAAGTGGAAGTGGTTTCTTAATATTGGAAGGCCACCTACAAGGTGGACCGATGACCTGGTGATAGTCGCAGGAATCCGATGGATGCTAGACGCACAGGAGCGTTCATTTTGGCGACACTTGGGGGAGACCTATGTCCAACAGTCTTTCAGCTGAAATAATAATAATGACAATCAAATGATGATTCGTTACGGAAGCACCTAGGCAAAATGATATTGGATTAGCCTTTAGGATTGCTGAAAAGTGAAAAATAAATGCTACTAATATTATTACTATTGTTCTATCTCACGAAAGCCGTTGGTCTAAGATGTGTATATAGGTTCACGTGTACATTGTTTTTATGTGAGTCATATTTTCTATTATATTGAGCGCTCAGAGAAACTTTCACACACAGAAAAAAAATGTGCGTAAATAGCTACACACACCGATTGATCAACTGAACTCCGTGAGATAGAACAACTACCTATGATTCACATGTGACATAGTTCCATGCTATACAATTTTGGCATCTCAATTATAGTCAATATTGGCGACACATGGTTACTTTGTTCAGAGTTAATGTAGTGTTTAATAGTGATACATGTATAGTTCCGTGTTTTCATCGATGTTATAAAGTTCTATGGACTAGTCTAAAGTACCTTACCTTGTACTTTTTTATATCTTCTCGTAATAACTGTTTGTTTATCCCGCTAAAATTAAAAAAAAAAACTGTTTGACCGTTTTTAATTATTTTATTTTGATACAGTGGTTTAAATGAAAAAAAGTTGGGTAAAAAATATGAAAAATTTAAAATTCATTGAAAAATGGAAAGTAATTTCATGTAAAGTTTATTAGTATTTTAGGCTAAATAATAATAAATTATTAAGAAATTGGTTCTATTAAAAAAAAATGACGGGTTGCACTCTGGGAGTGCCGGCAGAAGTGAAAACTTAAGTATTAACGTTGTGCGTTTTGGATATTTTGGAATGGTTATGGAATAATTTTGCACGAATTGCTTTTTTTTGCACACAATTTTGCACGACATCCGTCTTACGAATTTTCGATCAGGTCACGTGACCCTGACGCGAGTTTAACATTTTTTACCCATTACAAAAAAAGTGTACAACGCCGCTAAAGAAGTTTTCACAACAAACATTAAGCAAATGTATCAGGAACTTTCTAATAAGAGTAGGTATTTGTTGTAAGCTAATAAGACAACAATAATTTACTTATTTTATTTATTCACGTAAACTAAAGTAATGGATTGTGTTCGAAACATTATACTGCACTTAAAACATAGATCGTCAACATGTTTCAAAAGGGTGCCCAGCGGCAGACATGTCTAATCTAGACCTACCTACTTAAGGATTGGGTTGGACATGTCTACCGCATGACGGTAGAGCGGTTCCTCATGAACAGTATTGGCTGTTATTCATTATTATTTGGTATATAATTCATCCTAGGTATAGGTAACAATTGTCACCAATATACTGAATTTGTATTTTGTAATAAAAAAAAAATCCTTTAACTTTCTAATCTAACCAATATAATCCATTTGTAGATCCGATTATCAAAATCTTTGTTCGAATAGTTGATATTCCTCAGTAATTGATTTGAGACTTATCGAGTAACTAAGTAAGTACCTAAATTGAAAACGTTATGGCGCTTTTCTGCAAAATCACCTTTTTGATTTAGCGACACTTGTTTGACTGATGCGATGGTTTATCTAGCAAGTATCACAATAAGAAAGTAATAATAATAACACGATAAGTTATAAGTATAATTAGGAGGTTCTTTTCTCTGGAGCCCTGACCACCGCCCGTTACCTTGGATCCTGTTCTCAATAACATATAACAAATATTTAAAAATGTAATTTATAGGTATGTATATACAATAAATAACGGAGATAACACGATAAAAACAAGACAGAAGGTGGGAGACGCCCTGGGCATCGGGAGTGATCACCAGCCACCGTAGCGTGGGTATGTGGACGACGAGCATTGGGTAGCTCGTCGGCCAGAAATCCGGTAACTGCCTGGGCCGAATCCAAGTCATCGACGGCGCGTGTTCCAAGCGCGTCTTTAAGAGATATCAACAAAACCATAAGGGCAGAAGGGGCCGATGCCTTCGAGGGTCACCGAATAATTTTAATAAGGAAACCAGCCGTCTTAGAACGTAAAGGGCAACTGTAGCACACAGGTGTGGTTTTAGTTAGTAAAAATCTAACACACCTTCGCGCACTACCCTAGAGCCTGAGAAGTTATTAGATGATTTCCCATCTCAAAAAAAAGATAGTTCAAACACTTCTCAAACACAAATTTAAAATAAGAGAATTAGATTATACGAATTCAATAGCACGGTACTTGCACTATTTATGCTCTAATAAGAAAGAAAAGAAAGAAAAACATTTTATTTGGCGGAACAAGGCGCAAATTTAGAACAATCATAGCATAGCATAGCATAGCATAGTCGGCCTTATAATGTTCCCACTGTTGGGACTCAGGCCTCCTCTCTAGGAGAGGGAATGGGCCGTAATCCACCACGCGGGCCCAGTGCGGGTTGGTGGATGTCACATGTCTTCGAATTTTTGGTTCTAGGACATGCCGGTTTCCTCACGATGTTTTCCTTCACCGTTTTGAGAGCAGTGGTGATGAAGTAAATTACACAAAGTAATGCGCCTGGCTGGGTTTGAACCCGCAACCTACAACCTCGTAAGTCGGGGCCGTTACCACTCGGCCACCACTGCTCTGCTCTTCAAATTTAGAAGAATCAAATATATATATAAATATATATCTAATACGAAACAGTAACTGAGACTCTTGTTAAAAATCAATTAGGGCTATTCGATGACATTAAGTTGCTACTTGCTAGGGCAAAGGTGGCATTTTAAACTAGGTCGAGCCGTGAAGGCCGTCTGCTGTTAGTAATACGACTGTCATTCCACGCAAGGTTGATGCTGGTCTAATTTATAATAATAAATTGTAATTAATATTACTTTTTAATGCATGCAAAATTAATTTGACTTGCCTGTTGGTCTAGTGGTTAGTGGCCCTGACTGCTATGCTACTTCGCTGATAACTTAATCGAAACGTCTGGCTGAAGTAAACTGTAAACAGTTGAGTGGAAGATGATATTTTAGTTTGAAATCGCAAGTGGATAACTACGATAAATATTAGTCATAGATATCAGAAAGGAGAAGATATGCCCGTTACTTGAAAATGTATTGGAACCATGTATCTGTAGTTTATCCCCACTATGCGCCAACTACTACACAGATTTTTTTTTTTTATGTGGGAAGTCATCCATGGAAAATCATTGACTGGCCTGTTGGTCTAGTGGTTAGTGGCCCTGACTGCTATGCCGGAGGTCGTGGGTTCGATTCCCACCCAGGACAAATCTTTGTGTGGTGAGCATGATCATTTTTTCTGTTTCTGGGTGTAATTTATCTATAATATGTATGTATTTAGACATATATAAGTATGTTTATCAGTTGTCTAGTACTCATAACACAAGCTCTGCTTAGCTTGGGATTAGACGGCGTTGTGATAGTTGTGGAATAAATTAATAAAATAAATTATTCCGCATTGTGGCTTTTATAAAATCCCCAAAGTTTGGACATCAATTTCAGGGGATAATTTAAAATGGAATTCTTATTGCAAGATATTTTTTTATTATAACTACATGATAAAGCATTTAAAAAAAAAATCCTTTTTTTAATATAACAAATCAAATGTTTTCTAAGTTAATTTTTGTTTTAAGCTCTTATTTACAAATTAATTTAAAAAAACAGATATATGTCATAAAAACGTAAGTGGTTTTAATAATATTACTTGCAATCTGCTTACTTTAAAAGCTAAAATGCAAGACAATAAAAACCATACACCCTGCCATGACGTTGCCATTTTCGTTTTCAAAGTCACGGCCAGCGGCAACGATTACAACCTCCAAAGCCAAAAAAAATAATTTTATTACCAAAACAGACATTCTTTTGAAATATCATCACGCACATTAGTCGATTGTACTCAAAGATTAAAAATGGAAGCACACTTGATAAAAAGGTCATAAATACCAGTTTTGAAAATACTCTAACTGGAATACGATAACATCTTTTAAGCTTTTTATACTAAAAAGGGGTGTGAGTAAAAAAAAAACGTATAAAACTAGGGTCCTTGCCCCGTTGACGGCCACAACGAGTTTTATTACATACGACATGTTGACGAATAGGGCGTAAAATTCTACGGTTTTGTGTCATAGAGTAGATTTTAAAATAGACGAGGTACTGGGGGAGATATACCGTTAAGAAAAGTACAGTGGCATTGTGTTGCTGTTGTGACAATAAAACAGAAATACACTCCTGTTTACTTGGTGTATTATTGTTTTTAAGATATTGAAGTATTGTATTCATAAAAACTTTGACTTATTCCAGGGTAAAAATGACATAAGAATGTAATTTTGTCTGAATCACAGAGACTGGATAGTTTTTTTTTTTTTAGGTGGGAAAATCATCTTATGACAAATCCCGCTCTTGGGCGGAGCGCAAAATAGTGTCAGACTTTTACTGACTAAAAACCCACTCCTGTTCCTTCCTTGCCTTCGTCCCAGGGCCCCGGGTTTCACTTTCACACTACCCGTGGCCCCAGTAGGCTTCGACCCTGTTGGGCCCCTACGATTTGCTGACATCTCCCTGAGGCGCGCGTGGAACAATACGCGCCGTCGACGACTTGGGCTCGGTCCGGACGGTTACCGGACGATCGGACGGCGAGCCACCCAATGCTCGCCGTCCGCAAGCCCTCGCCTACGGTGGCCGGAAATCGGGATCGGAATCCCGGCGGCGGTTGGGGCGTGAGGACCGTTGCCTCACGCGATCGGCCGCCTCCTTTGCTAGCATTACTGCTTCGCAGAAGGAGGCGACCGCCTGCCACTCCTCCTCGCACAGAGACTGGATTAGCAATCATGCACTGTCTGTACATTGAATAGAATAAATGAAAATAATAGTATTTGAATTAATCGTCGAGTGTAGAGTCAGAAAAGTTAAGTGTATTTATGCGAATTTCTGATCACTATAAACAGGCAATATCTATAAATGTTGTGGAATATGTTAATAGTTGCTGTAATTATTTCCACCCGTAGCTTGTTCTTGACCGCAGTAGACCCGAAGATGGTGAAACAGGCTATAAATGCGAGATATTGAAGGATAACTTCAGAAAACGAGTTAGCAACTCTATAATTTTACACCTTACCCTTAGCTTTTAGTTCAGAATAAACACACTTACTGGGTACATAAACGCTGTTATGTACACAATATACAAGTCAAGGTAGTTGGCAGGTAAGTAATAATGCATCAGGAAGGAGATAAAGTCTAGCCTCCAGGGGACCAACGAAGTTATGCGATAGAACAAGTAATGCACATACGTGTACGAGTACTCAGGCGGTCGAACATAGGTCTTATTGAATGTATACCTTCGTCGGCTGATGAAAGATAAGATGATGCCATAGAAAAGGACGTTTCAGAATAAAACATTATAGATTTTGTTTTAAGCAATGAAGCTGCTTATATTAATGGTGATACTGACAAAAAACTAGAAGAAAGTTTTAAAAGATAACGCAACAATGAAGCGTTTGCTTCAGGTATGTTTTTTTTTTCGGTGGGAAAATCATCCAATGACATCCCCCGCACTTGGGTGGAGCAGGAGATAGTGTCAGACTTTTACTGACTAAAAACCCACTCCTGTTCCTTCGTTGCCTTTCACACCGGGGCCAAGTCTTCCTTTCAGAATCAGACCCTTGGCCCCAGTAGGCTTCGAACCTGCTGGGCCCCTACGGTTGTTGCCATCTCCTTGAGGCACGCGTGAAACAGTACGCGCCTTCGATGACTTGGGCTCGTTCCAGACGGTTACCGGACGGTAGGACAGCGAGCTATCCATTGCTCGCCGTCAGCAAGCCCACGCCTACGGTGGCTGGAAATCAGGATCGGAATCCCGGCGACTGGGGCGCGAGGGCCATTGCCTCGCGCGTGCACGTGCGGCCTCCTTCTTTGCTAGCATTACTGCTTCGCAGAAGGAGGTGACCACCTGCCACTCCTCCTCGCTCCGGACCATGGCCTGTACCAAGGAACGACGCGAGAGATCGCCCCCGCCAATGACCCCCACGAGGATACGGCGGGCTTCAGGTATGGTGAGGAATTTGTGTGCGGCATAGATTTCAATTTGATGTTACTGTATTCGCAGTAACAATATAGGTAACAAGGCTGATAACAAGTCAGTATATGTAGATATGATAAAACAATCTAATTTAATATTCACTTTTTGCTCTAGATATAGGCTATTAAATCGAACGTCTATTTACAGAAGCTATGTGAACAATAAACGGTTAGCCTTGGATATAATATGAATTGACAATGATGATCGACCTGCAAACACCGTTAACGTAGTTTAGTTTCAAATTTATTCAGTAATTACTTGTAGCAAATTTTTTGTTAGATTTTATATAGAGAATGAGTTTGGTAATAGAGTGGATACTGCAAAATGAAAATGATTAATTTTGGTAAATTGTGGAAGATGAATTAATACTGAGAATTCATCAGTATTGTTTCAGCCGAAAGACGTATATACACGTTGTCTGTTGGACATATATCTCCTCTAAGTGTCGCCACAACTACCAGTCTACATCCAGGGGATTCCTGCGGCTTTCACTAGGTTAATTATTTGTTGACCTTGGGGAGATTTTGTGACGCTGCATCTTCTTGTACGCGGTCACCATTTAAGAACCTATTCTCATCATCATCCATCTGTACCACCGCCACTGCAAATTAATACTTTATTAGGTTATGGAATGCAAAAGGTAACTGAAGGAACTCTGGTGGGTTTTAGTCAGCAAAACTCTGACACTCTTCCTCTCGTTCCACTCAGAGCGGGAGAAGTTAATGACTGCATACCCTCGCAAAAAAGGGTGGACGCTCTATCTAGCTGGGGCTTCCACTCTAAAGTTAAGCAATATTAAATAGATGGTGATGCCATAGCAAGATTTCTTACAGCGACTGTCGCGACCCAGTGCTGGGCACGCCACAATTATGGCGGTAAGTCCCTTCTTTGAGGCGTGGTTGGAAAGACCTCACGGCGTCCTCACCTTCCGCATGACGCAGGTTCTCACCGAACACGGGAAGTTCGGGAAGTTCCTGCACCGGATTCGTGCGGAAGCGACGCCCGGGTGTCGCCACTGTGTGGACCGCCCAGAGGACATGGTGGAGCACACGGTGGAGGTGTGCCCCACTTGGGAAGAGCAACGCCATGTCCTCGTGGGGGCGATCGGCGGCGGCGATCTCTCGCGCCGGGCCTTGGTACAGGCCATGGTCCGGAGCGAGGAGGAGTGGCAGGCGGTCGCCTCCTTCTGCGAAGCAGTAATGCTGGCAAAGGAGGCGGCCGATCGCGTGAGGCAACGGCAACGGTCCTCACGCCCCAGCCACCGCCGAGATTCCGATCCTGATTTCCGGCCACCGTAGGCGCGGGCTTGCGGAAGGCGGGCAATGGGTGGCCCGCCCTCCGACCGTCCGGTAACCATCCGGACCGAGCCCAAGTCGTCGACGGCACGTATTGTTCCGCGCGCGCCTCAGGGAGATGTCAGCAAATCGTAGGGGCCCAGCAGGGTCGAAGCCTATTGGGGCCATGGGTAGTGTGAAAACGAAACCGGGGCCCTGGGACGAAGGCAACGAAGGAACAGGAGTGGGTTTTTAGTCAGTAAAAGTCTGACACTATCTCTCGCTCCGCCCAAGAGCGAGATTTGTCATAAGATGATTTTCCCACCTATAAAAAAAAAAAAGCTCTACGACAAAAAACAGGGGAAAAAATGATAATGATAAAGTACAAACAGTAACAGTCAACTGCAAAACAAACAAAAATCATTCTACATTTTTCATAGTCTTTGCCGACTGGGGCACGGCACAGCAAAAGTATTGCGTGACAAAATAATACCGCACGCACACTGTCAAATGATAACTCTACGTCTATCAATTTCCAGAGGAATGGAGCACTATGGTGTGCTTAAAGTTTATTATGGTGTTCGTAGATAAGGCCCAGTTGTATTATTCAGTCGCTGAATAACTAATAGGTCGATGTTTGTTTTTGTCCTTAAATATTTTTGGGTCATGGCAGTAATTAATTAAGTGCTGTCTATTTGTGGTTTGTTTGCGGTTTTCCAGAAAAGCTGACAACATATATTTGAATGTTTTCTAAATTTTTATTCGTTTTATATTTTTTTGACGCAGTGAAACTGGGTGAAGGCAACCACTGACTAGATCCCGAATAGCAGGATCCGGCGACGCGGAAGGCCCAGAATGAGAAGGCGTGACGATTTTGACTCTTATAGAAAGGATTGGCCAGAAGTGGCTATGGACAGAGACGAATTGAAGAACGAAAGGGAGGCACTATTATTACTATTATTATATTTTATTAATAATAATTATAAAAAATTCGTCAGTCATGTAAGACCTAGCTAAGAAAAAAGTAGTTTTCAGATACTGAATACAGTATCTGCAACATATTTTATTTTCTTTTTGTAATATATTTTCAGGCAAGTAATAAAGTAAATGCATATACGAAATGAATATTGAGCTTTTATTTAGTACAAGCTGTATTCTTCACCAATTCACATGAAAGTTTCGTTTGATTTATTTGAGTGTTCTTTCAAATTAAACTGGGAAACATTAAATTTTTGGCCATAATTTTCGAGCCATAATACCGACGCAGGAAACCAAATTAGTAGCCTCAGAGGGCAATATGTCCTCATCATCATTATTAATGTGAACAAATTAAACGTTGTTGAAGCCCCCACGACCCGATTTTTCTCTCTCCCTTTGCAAATTAACTACAACGAATTCTACTCAGACGTCCTGATTTAAAATTTAAATTATAATAATGTTACTGTTTAGTTTTTATAAATTGTAGATGACTTTAAAGTTTTAGCTCTATGTAATGAATTTAAAATTATTTGTATGTTAAGTGAGTGAAATTGTGTTATTTTCAGTAACATTTCTTTAAATGTTATCTTTAGATAAATGACATTATTACTGATCTAATTATTATATTCATAATTTTAAATTAAAAGGTTTACATTCAAAATTGTTAGCAGGTAACATTAATATTTTTTGTTCCATCAGTACTTTAAATTGTGCCAAAATTAAACAAAAAATTCAGTCACCATCTGTTTTGACGTTAGAAAAACCACTAAGGGCACGTACACGAACGGTTACAAAGCAAAATTGTACCCATACTGCTCATTTATTTGGCGTACATTGATTTATGTGACAATTCAAATTCCTTGCGATTATGTTTCATAATGACTTGAAAAGTCGCTTGTTGTTGTAAATGGCAGATGGTATATAAACTAATTTCTGCCTGAGATCAATGTGGATCAATGTTGTTTGTTTAAAGAGATTTTCTTTTGTCGACGAATTACTCGATGAAGCAATTTATCAATTTAATTTTGAAGTTTAATCTTCTCCTGACCAGAGGTCACGTTGCTCTCAGAACAGATGGTCGATGGGAACAAAAGATTCTAGAGTGGCGATCACTTGCCGGAAGACGTAGCGTTGGAAGACCTCCCACAAGGTGGACCGATGACCTTGTGAGGGTCGCGGACGAACAGGATCGGTCGTTATAGTGACACTTGGGGGAGGAATATGACCAGTGGACATCTTTCAGTTGAAATGATTACGATGATGACCAGAGGACAGAGGGCTTGACTATTTTTTGGCCAACGAATCAGCATTGTCATTCGACCTGGAAATGCTGTCAGCGTTCCGGGGACTTTTCCCATTAAAAATAGTGTGGATGATTTTTTGATGCCCAATGAATTCTTTTAGTACGCATTTTTATTATTTTCTGTTTGTATAAATATGTATACGGCAAATAACGCTATAGGAATGAGATGGTAAGTGTGAGAAAGAGAAGAAGAATAACGGAAAAAGAAATGACTCATTACGACGACGGTCCTGGTACGGTGAACGTGTGCTAAAGAAGTAACAAGACGTTGATAAAAGGGCATAGTTTTATTTTCTCAATATCTAAATCCCACATTTCTATTAAGTAAATTATTCGTTTAGTTATTTACAAGTATCTTGTATTGTAATTTTATTCTGTTGTAAATAAATGCGATTATATAAAACTATATATTTTTAATGATTTCCTCTTTCTAAATGAGTCCCATGTGTAGATATAGTAATTTATATTATGCCTACAGAAAATGAAGTAATTAACTTTACTGTTCCATGTCAAAATCATCAGGGAAAACTTTTGTAAGCCTTCAGACTTTACCTATTAAAATATTTGTACGAAACATTTAAAATAAATAATATTTTATTCCTAGATGGTAAATCTGTGTCGTTAATTTCATACGTCCCTTGAGGGTAGCTTTTCCTAATTCGTTTAGGGGAGGTTTACTTCTACGTGTTAATGAAAAAGTGTTTTGCATTTAAATGGGAAAACAACAATCTCTAAATGGAATATTTGTTATTTTTAACAAGATAAGTAGATTTTTGGTGCTCTAGCTTTTCTTTTTGATGAAAAACGAAAAGAAAATTAAGATGGAAATGAAAATCACACACAATCACGTGAACAAGAAACGGTTTTTATTTTATTTTAACTACGTTGACTAAGTAGGTTGTGGCATTTGATTTGATGAAATCATAGTGATTACGACAATTCTTATCAAGCGAGTGCCATAATGGGCCTCATTAGAAGGTTTAAAGTCACCCAAAAGGCAACGGAAAGGGCTATGCTTGGAGTTTCCTTGTGTCGCATCAGAAATGAAGATATCCGCAGGTGAACCAAGGTCACAGACATAGCCCAAAGAAGCGCCAAACTTAATTGGTAGTGGGTAGGGCACATTGATCGCAGAACATATGGTCGATGTGGTCGAGAGGTTCTGGAGTGGCAGCCGTGCACTGGAAGACTCAGTGTTAGAAGGTCTCCCACAAGGTATTTTTTTTTTTACTTACTTTATTCAAAATTTGCTTACATTATGCATTATAAAAATTCTGCTAAACTGTAAAACAGTTTGTCGGCAGCTGGATTTTGCAGGTGGACCGATGACCTGGTGATAGTCGCGGGAATGCGATAAATGCAGGACGCATAGAATCGTTCGTTGTGGCGACACTTGGGGAAAGCCCATGTCCAACAGTGGACGCCTTCCGCTAATGAACAAACGGACAGACACCGGAAGTGACTTTGTTTTGTAACTATGTAAATAAATCTAAACACAAAAAATGTATACACTATTAATTTTGTCCCCACTTTTCTGGTCTTCATACTCATTAGCAACTTAAAAAAAACAAGGAAATATTAAAAACCTAAAGCCTGCGAAGAGATTGAATATAAAGAGAATTTCTTACCCACGGGGTTGTATCTTCCCTTTCAGTGGATTGGAATTCAAGACAGATGTCACTTTTAATTAAATGCGGTATCTAGGGGAGGAATGTACTGCCAAAAGTGTGGTTTGAACTAAATGTGTGAAATACTCTCAGCTTAAAATTGAAACTTTTTTGTTATTGTTATACTTAATTATCTAGCCCGGTGGTATTGGTCCCGACTTACGAGTTGTGGTCGTGTGTTCAAACCCAGGCAGGCGTATTATTTTGTGTAATTTGTTTCACCACCACTGCTCTCAAAACGATGAAGGAAAACACCGTGAGGAAACCCTTGAACCAAAAATTCGAAGACATGTGACATTCACCAACCCGCACTGAGCCTGCGTGGTGGATTTCGGTCCATTTCTTTTGTTAGATTCCTCTCTCTTCGGCCTAAGTCTTAGCAGTGAAAAGATTAAAAAAGGCTGATTTTGCTACAATTATCTGGAATGATATTCAGACTTATTATTTCACTACATTTATTTGAAAGGTACATTATTCCGAAGGGACATAGGTACATATACATAATAGGCTATAATTAATAATAATAATAATATTCCACAACTATCACACAACGCCGTCTAGCCCCAAGCTAAGCAGAGCTTGTGTTATGAGTACTAGACAACTGATAAACATACTTATATATTTCTAAATACATACATATTATAGATAAATTACACCCAGACAGAACAAATGATCGCGCTCATACACAAACATTTGTCCTGGTCACAATTATATTATGTTCAAGTATGTTGTATGTATGGTTGTTGGTATAAAAATAATTGTTCAACTTGGGAAAAAAATAGGCTGAAGTTGTAACGAGAACTTGTAATCTAAAACAATTTTTTCTTTAAATTAATATTTGACATACATATTTAAATATAAAAAAAGTCAAAAAATAAATGAATAGGTAAATTAAAACGTTAAATGAGTTTTATAATTGTGAATGTGAGGACTATTTGACTTGTTTTTGTTTTTCTTTTCAGTTATTTAACATATGTCTGACAACTTGAGTATTTTCTGCGGCGTACCCAAATGTCCTTTCCTTGGTATTGTTCGCCAGATCGTTGAGTTCCTTAGTAGTCCTGAGTTGAGCTATACGAATACTGACAAATGCTTGCACTGACTGGACAGGTCCACTCAAATCTGCGTGGTTCTTTCCTCAAAAGACCATCTCAGACACAAATTTCCATAGTTTTCTATGATTTAACCATTACATATTTATTGTGTATCTTTTAAAAGAGACTGTGAGTTTGTTTCAGTATTTTTTTCTCAGGATAGTCAGCTAGGAAACACCGGCCTCATCTAGTTTAAACTGAAAAAAAAAATTGACGTGTAAAAGTGTTTTTTAAAACCTATTTGCAAAATAAATATCATTTATCATTATACATTTTCTAAGATGATGCAACTTTATGCAGTTTTGCGCTACCAATTATTCCAAAAGTTTATGTTACCTACTAGTGGAAAGTTCTTACGTGACTGCAGGTACATAATAACATCTATGTATAACTCACGTCTAATAAAGGTAAAACTAAACGGAACTATATCAATATCGAAACTTCCCCTTCGTGTTGGATAGAACTACGAGTATATTATTATTTATTTGGCTTTGAATCAGTTCTATTTGTACGGAAATACAGAAACAAAAACAGATTATTCTTGTTGGTGTTTTCCAAAATTTTAATATGATATTAGTTGCTCGTGAAGCTCATTTTGGACTACGCTATAATATTATAGCGTATAATATATTTCATAGCATAGCAATATCACTCACCATAGGTACATTAGAGCTTAATTCTGTCACTAGAAGGACTCGTTTTTTTATTACCCTGTACTGTTCCACTGCTGGGCTAAAGCCTCACCGAAATTCTTCCAGGTCTTTTCTCGAACCACCAAGAACCAGCCCTTTTTTTAAGGTGGAAAATCATCCAATGACTTCTCCTGCTCTGAGTGGAGCGAGAGGCCACTGACTAAAACCACAGCTGTGTCCTTCACTTGCCCTTTGCGTTCTAAGACCACAGGTTTCCTTTTCAGAAAATCTCATCGGCCCTGCTGGGCTCCTATGGTTTGCTGAAATCTCTTTGAGGAACGCGTGGATCACTACGTCAACGACTTGGATTCGGTCCGGTCGATTGCCTACAGCCGGACGACTAGCTAAAGCGTGTAGTAAGTTTCTGTGTCGTTTCGTCACCTCTTTCCAGATCTGCCTCAGCGGCGTCTAACATCCTTAGGCAACCACTTTGTGGAGACTCCTTCCTTACGGTCAATGTGCATACGGCTGACGTGACCCACCCAACCCTAATTTAGCCGTACAGCCCTTTCTCCTACGTCTAGGATCTCTGTTTTTTGAGTACTGTATAATTATAATATCTCTAATAATATTGAACGCTAATTTTGGGTGATAAAATGCCAATGATCTAGTAGGCTCATTGGTCCTGCAACGCAAACGGCAACTGAAGAACACAGATGCGTTTTTGTCTATAAAAGTCTAACACCCTAGAGCGTGAGAAGTCATTGGATGACTGCCGACCACAAAAAAACGATGTCATTCATTATAAAAAAGAAAATTATCTTTGTAATATTTAAGACAAGACAAGTTGACGTTAAAAATAAAATATTACCTGTTTATTTGCAAAAACAAACACCTTACACATTGCAAAAATATTTTGAAACACGACACCGCTGTTTAGATAACCTTCAAGTTCTACTATGAACGATTTGGAAAAATATTCCCGAGACACATACTCACACACATGTGGTGGCAGGTAGTGCGCTTTTGCGGTTTCATTGCGTGCAGGAAATTCGTGAATGGAGCGGCTGGGCTCTCGAGATCGTTTAGGGTACAGTTTTTTGCATTCCCACGATGCCTGACCATTGAAGGGTTAAGATTGACGTGGCGCTGATTTTTTGTGAACGCTCCATTTGTGCATTATGGTAAATAAGGAAATGCGAGGAATTTGAGTTATGAGGTGAATTTATTTGGAGGAATTGATTTTTTCGGTGTTGGAATTTTTATTTTGAGGATAATTCATTATTATTCAAGTGAAAACGTTAAGAATTTTTTTCACATTTTATTTTATACATATCACAAACCTATATTGCACTAATCAAATATTATATAAAATTAAATATAATTAATAGTCTGAATTTTGTATTCACATTTTTATTTTAGATATTAATAAATCTATGTACAATAAACAAACAAGAAACTAGAAACATAAAATAGGTACAAAGGTTATGCTTATTAGAATAGAATAGAATAGGGTAGAATAGGATAGAAAAGGATAGGATAGGATAGGATAGGATAGGATAGGAAAGAGTAATAGAATAGAATTTTGCAAATATGTATAAAACATGACAGTTCTTAAGATTACAATACAGCTCAGCCACATTTTACCATTCGGCATGCAAACATTTAAAATTATTTATATAATTGTTTTTACACTTAAAAATGTTTATTCTAAATAAATGTTTTTTCTCATTCTAATGGAACCTCTTTAAATACAGTCTTCTCATCATACTATTTGTAATTTATAATGTGGTTACTGTGTATCCTTTGTTGGAGATCCCAATTAAATAAATAAATTAATAAACATTATAAAGGCAAAAATTTGTTAGTATGAATCTTCGTATGTTTGTTATTCTTTTACGCTAAAACTACTAAAGGGATGATTGTTAGCACACTTATAGAACATGTCTTAGATTATCACATGGGATACTTTTTATCCCGAGAGTCGAGAGAGAGCCTCTTGAGATAATTCTCTACTTTCACGCGGGTGAAGCCGCTGGCAAAAACTAGTTCTCAAATAAAATGAAAATAGCATTCCCATGAATTTTACAAAAACAGATTTTACTCTATAGAAAAACTACATACTAAAACGTCCAACAAAAAAAAAAAACCCGTCATCCAGCTTCCCTTACAGGATTTTTGCTCTACAGAAATTCATCGCAAAAACTGGTAATTAAATTACAAAATGCTCGCAGACGTAAACAGATGGCATACCTACTTACTTGAAGTGATTTACAACAGGTGAATAATTCTGTTTTATATTACACTGAAATCCGGTCGTCCCTGATGTACCTGTTATTTAATTTGGACCCAGGGATGAGTTATGAAGACTCAAGTCTGTAACACTTTGTTATTAGGTAACTTTGTAGATGTGATTTTCTCGAGATATTTTAGTAATGGAGTATTTCTATTCTTAGATCTGAAATTATCTAGTTCTTAGTAATCGATTATAGTATATTCTGATACAAGTAGAGAAACTTTGAAATTGCGACCGTGGTAGAATTCGCCTGAGTCGTACGCGAAAGTGTAATGAAGCCACGTGTATCAAACTAGGTTTTTCAATATACTTACGAAGATATAAATAAACAGGCACGTGCAATTCGTGGGAGTCACTTAACTCTCAGCTTGATACGATAAATATAATAAACTGTGGCGGGGGCGAGCTCGTGCACTTTTCCGCACAGTGTATTGAAAAGTTATTATTAATTCATCTGAAATTCTTTTTTATATATTATCAGTCCTATGTCTTCTACATAGATTTCATCTATCCAATGACTCGCAAATATTTTATTCTTTTTACTGTTCTGTCTCCTGTATATAAACAGTAGAAATTAAAATCCTTGTCACACCTTCGCTTCTTTGCAGGGCCCAGTTGAATAATTTCTCAGGGAGTCGAGCTTCATTACTTCGGCACTATATTGGTTGTCGCCACTGTTATGTTTTGCCACACTTCAGCATTAAGGACTTATAGTGGTGTTATATAGTACAACTGGCTTACAGGGGTAGTGCTTGCCAATGCTGGCCTTTTCTAAACTCTTCCGTGTATTGTTTCCCTGGGTCACCTCCAACTGTCAGCCTTTATGGTGAACTGTAGAAGCTGACAGTTTGACATTAATTACCATGATAGGTACTATGCGTACTCAATACTTATGGATGTCAATTAATCCATGTACCTAGCTTTTTCTCCAACGATGTTAAGGTCGGCTAACACCTAAACTGGATACCAGTATTTTACAAGAAATCTATCTGACGTTCACTACCCAATATTTATGACGATATTCCATTAAAATTAAGTGGCAATGGGCAGGGCGCATTGCTCGCAGAACAGATGGCCGTTAGGGCCGAAAGGTTCTCGAGTGGCGACCACGTACCGGAAGACGCAGTGTTGGAAGGCCCCCTACAAGGTGGACCGATGACCTGGTGAAGGTTGCGGGAATCCGATGGATGCGAGATGCACAGGACTGTTCATTGTGACGATATTTGGGGGAGGCCTATGTCCAGCAGTGGACGCCTATCGGCTGAAATGATGATTCCATTAAAATTATTAATATTATTTCCAGATACGATAGTTATTCCCGTGCCATTTAAAGCTGTTTCTATTCGAATTTGATTCAATTATATCATCGCAAGACGGAAAATGACGTAAGAGATGCCTCGACCTGTAGGTCAAGTCCCTATCTCTCGCCGTTATTTCAGGCTTCCGTTAAGTTCAACTGCAGGGTGCTTCAATTTTGTAGCAATTTTAGTTTTGATCCAGTTGGGAACTGGAAGGAAAGCACTGATTATATTAAACTTGTTTCAGAAATATCTGTTCAAAAATTCATAATTGATGTCCTCATTGGACAATAATTTCACAAAGTTGACTTTTCCCTCTTTAGGGTGAAGCTGGAGGGAATGTCAGATGTTTTGCTTTGCGTTCCAAGACTCTGGGGTTCCCTTTCAGACAACCCATGGCAAGTGTGTGACACACTCAGTGTTAAATGATGTCCGATCTTCTAAGCAAAAATAAACCAAATTTTATGAGATATTATAACATAATTTTTTACCTGAACACTCTTTCAAACATATTTTGCTCAACTGTCACGCGGAAACGTTTGCACAAATCGTCAATCGCATGATTAAGGGTATTTTATTGACAATAAACCTCCAAACATAACGAAAAGCATTAAAGCTTTCCAGCCGCTTTCTATCACATTTTAGCGACACTAAATCTTTTATGAATTATAACATAAGTTCCGTATTAGAAAAATCGTCACGCGCCCATAATAAAAAGCATACAAACATCGCTTTTATTGCTTAACGGTAAAAATACACAAATCACCAAAAAAATCTATGCATGCTCGCTATAAAATATAAGGACAGGGGGCCAATAAAGAAAACGGTATATTAGGTTCTGAAAATAAGGGCTGTGCCACAAATGTAGTACGTTTCGCCTGACTTTTATCGCTCATAAACCGGGATAATGTGTTGGTATAAGCGTATTTCGGAATGGTACAAATTTAGACGGGAGGCGCCGAGCGGCCCGCTACTCGATATTAGCTAATATGTAGCCATACTCAATGCGAACGCTCAAAGGACTTTTACACTTCAAGACTGAGACTTTGAGTGGTTTGTGTTATGTAAAGGGAAATTCGGAACAACACATGGTGCTGAAGTAATTTTAGAATGTATTATCATAAAACACTTTAGAAGCGTTAATACAATGGCAACCCCAACTACCAGCCACGGTAGGCGCAGCCTTGCAAATGACGAGCAATGGTAAGCTCACCGGACTGAGCCAAGGACCTGTACCATGACGTTTAAAGTAAGACTGTATCCTTCTTATTTCTTGTGTGGGTAAGAGATGGCGCTACACAACCTGTATAGCACTGTCTCTTACCCACACTGAAATAAGAATGAAACAATCTTACTTTGAACGTCATGGTAACCCCACAAGTCGTCGACAGCGTGTAGTGTTCCTTGAAGAGATGTCAGCAAACCGTAGAGGCCCAGCAGGACCGATGCCCACTAAGGCCTCAGGGATTTTCTGAAAAGGAAAGGGCAATTGGACTCAGTTGTGTTTTTAGTTTGTAAAAGTCTGATGTGCCCTCGTGCTCCACCCTAGAGTTGAGATGTCATTGGATGATTTCCCACCTTAAAAAAACCCTTTTGTTTTTTTTGCTGTTTATTAAACTCTTAGCAAGTAGGTAGGAAAACTTCATCAGAGTATCATAAAGGTGAATACGAACATACAAACTGGCGCCGTAACGTAACGATGTGTATATACATGTTTGTTACACTTTCACGCTCAAACCGCTGAATAGTTTTGGATGAATTTTGGTACACTGTTAGACCATATTCTTGAATAGAATCGTAGGAGTTCTTTTATCTGGGAAGTTTTTTTTTTGGTTGAAAAATCATCTATAAATGACATCCCCCGCTCTTTACAAGTCAGATTTTTACTGACTAAAAATCCACTCCTATTTCTTCTTTGCCATTGTTCCAGGGCCCTGAGGATCTCTTTTGCATCACCCATGGCCCCAGTAGGCTTCGACTCTGCTACCCTACGGTTGCTGACATCTCCTTGAGGCGCGCGTGGAATAAATACTACGCACCGTTGACGACTTGGGCTCGGTCCGGACGGTTACCGGATGGTCGGACGGCGAGCTACCCATTGCTCACCGTCCGCAAACCTTGATCTTGGAAGTTAAGTAGTGGGATATTTTTCCTACTTTCACGCGGGCGAAGCCGCTGGCTGAAGCTATTTATTGTACAATTCCATATATATATACATAGATACATCTTTTGCTTTATTGATGAAAAATGAACTACTGCCGACACAATTTACAATACAGCTTATAATAAAACAGTTTCTAAATGAACCATTGGAAATCCCAGCTTTCAACCAATTAGAGTCCCAAAACGACTAATCAACGTAACATAACCATTACATCTATAGTCCTAATAAAATCCCTACAAATCCGTTTTATTTATAACGTTACAAATAACGGTGTGTAAAAGAAGATGGGGGAATATATAGGATGTCACAACACTTCACACATCACTTGATGAATCGACAAATAGGTGACGATGGTACTTCTTATTTGATATTTACTGTGTTCGATACAGTAAGATTACGTCTTATAGATGCGATAAAGATAAGTTCGAGAATGGTCTCGATATTTAAATTAGGAAAGCATTCAGAATGAATATTGACACCGATGAAATTATTACTAGATGCTATCTGAAATCAAAAATTTAAAAAGGTGGGCAAGAGCGAGTTGGACTCGCGCCCTGAGGGTTCCGTACAAACTTACCTATGTAAATATTTTTTATTCGATTCCCGAATTGAGTCTCGAAGATTTTTCCGAATTGCAAAAAAAAATGTGACATAACAACAAATTTACATTTTTCAGATTTATTCCTGTACCTGTGCTATAAAACCTTGCTTTATGCCAAATTTCAGGATTCTGGGTCAACGGGAAGTAACCCTGTGAATTTTGATTTCCTCGAGAGTGTCGAAATGTACGTTTTTTGCGACATAAACGGCCGTATCTTTTTTTTTCGTTAACTTAGAAGTCTGATTTTTTTTTCACAGCTGCAAAGGACCGTAGACTTGAGCACATGGTTTTAATTTCAACTCAATGCCTCCACGTATTCTCGAGATAAAGGACAACAAAGTGATCTTATAAGGGTTCCGTTTTTTCCTTTGAGGTACGGAACCCTAAAAATGAGCTTAATCAAACCAATCTATCTTCATTCAACTAAATAAAAATATCTTTACTACAAAAAAGTAAGTACGAAACTAGTGGCCTTATTTCGAAATATAAAAATCATCACACTATTACAGTCATTGCAGGCTTTAAACAGCTTTAAATCAAATGCATCTCTAGCCAGGACTTGGGCAAATTCCGAAAGGAAAATATGAAAAAAAGGAAAAAAAAATTAGCTTAATCAAACCAATCTATCTTCATTCATCTAAATGAAAATACCTTTACTACAAAAAAAGTAACTAAGATACTAGTAGTCCTGGCTAGAGATGCATTCATCTCTAGCCAGGACTTGGGCAAATTCCGAAAGGAAAATATGGAAAAAAAAAGAAAAAAGAATGAGCTTAACTTAAACAATCTTTCTTCATTCATCTAAACAAAAAATACCTACACTACAAAAAAAGTAAGTATGATACTAGTGGCCTTATTATCTGAAATATACAAATTGTGTCGTAAGTTTTAAATGGCGTTAAATCGAATGCATCTCTAGCCAGGACTTAGGTAAACTCCGAAAGGAAAATCGCGCTATTTGCCGGTAGTTGTTTATTGATATTTTCGCTGCGGCCCCTGCACGCTAGATCCTAAAGTTATGGCGTTGTTTTAAACTTTTCCGTTCTATTTTTGCAGTGATTCGAAAAAAATTAAATTGGAGAATCCCCTGGCTTCCTTTTTATGGAAAGTATTTTTTCCTGGTATTTTTTGCGTAGTGGCACTTTTCGTGATATATTTTTCAGTGGTTCGAATTTAGAAATGGTTTCAGTAAAAATAAAATATGAGTTTTTAAAGTCGGTTTTCTGATTACATTCATTTATTGGGTTTTGAACATTTTTCAAGGGACTAAAAATTAATTGCAGGAAACCACATCTAAACCTACAAAAATGATAATATATGATGGTGATTTTCTTGTCTTAAAAAATTGCAACCCAACAGTTGGTACAATTTCAGTAATATAATATATAGGGTCGAGTTGCCTAAATCGGACCGGCTCGTAATTATTCTAGTAATAATAATTATTTTTTGTTTCTAGTAATATAATCCCCTTATGTTATATACTTTTTGTAAAAGCTTGTAAAGTTCGTTAACTGGTACAGTATAGGCAACCTTCCTATTATAATAGATACCTACTTTAAAAAAAAACTTTAAGGGTAAGTAAAAATAGAATATAATTATTACGCTATGACAGAAATATCTATATGAGACGCTTGTTACCTACCTTTTAATTTAAAAAAAAAACCAGCCAAATACTCGTCGAACTCGCACACGAAGGGTTCCGTACCATCCACAGCAAAACACGTCAACTTTTTTTTTCAAATTCTGTTTTTCGTATTTGTTGTTATAGCAACAACAGAAATACATCTTTTGTGAAAATTTCAACTGTTTAGCTATCACGATTCATGAGATTCAGTCTAGTGACATACTCTTGACAGACAGACGGACAGCGGAGTGACAGCAATTGGATCCCATTTTTACCGTTCGGGTGCGGAACCCTAAAAAAACATGTCTGTCCTGTAGAAAGTTAAGGTGTGCAATAAAGTAATAAATAAATAAATAAATAATAAATAAAACAAGGTAGACACGTGGCCATGCAAACTTTGATTTTTCTTTCATCATATTTTATGACAAGAAACTCAAGAGACTATTTCGAATGATACTTGCTAAAGTTTATATAATCCTAATTAAATTTAACTGAACGCCCCATTGATGTCACATCTACTATATTTTGCGAAAGTCGTTAAACGTTGATTTAACTTTAAATTTTAATGTCAGTTATAAATGTGAACCGGTACATAAAATTGCGTTTAAACCCGTATCGATTGTCCTGGCATTGTGTGGGATAATTTATAGATTTGTTTATTATGTCTGGTTGGATATAGTTGATAGGTTTAGTACTAAGCGATCATAGAATAGATAAATGGACCGTGAGCTGTCTGAATTGCTATAAATTATAATAAGGGCCTGAAATAAGATGATAATCAATTAGATGGATTTATCTTTTCGAAGTGTTGGTATTAATTTTGCTTGAATACAGTTAACGGCAATGGTGACAACACACTTACGATTATTGGGTATTGATAGAGTAAGATGAATTGTAACAGATATTGTAATACGAAGGCACGCCATAATTATGGCAGTAAGTCCCCTCTTTGAGGAGTGGCTGGAAAGACCTCACGGCTTCCTCACCTTCCGCTTGACGCAGGTTCTCACCGGACGTGGTAAGTTCTGGAGGTTCCTGCACCGGATTCGTGCCGAAGAATCTCCCGGGTGTCACCACTGTGTGGACCACCCGGGGGACGTGGTTGAGCATACGGTAGAGGTAAGGTGTAAGGGCGATCGGTGGCAACGATCTCTAGCGCTGGGCATTGGTACAGGCCATGATCCGAAGCGAGGTAGGCAGACTTTTGAAGTCGATGTTACTGTTAAGTAAATACTATTTCTGATCTAAAATGTTAATCAACACTTGTCTTGAATCCATTAATCATAATCAAAACTTGTCTTGAACTTTCATTAATACAATGTACATCTAGATACAATGATTTAACGATCAATAACTACTATAGAATTCCTTTTTTTTAGGTGACATGGTCTTCGTCTTCATCTGCCCTAAGTGTCATCACAACGAACGGTCAATATGTCTTCTTTTTCTTCTCAGTTGTACATTCCTGGCGGAGTGGTCGTGGTCATGGATCGTCTGGTAGGTTGGTTGCGGCTTTTGCGAGACTTTTCTCAAAGTCAAAGTCAACGTCAAAAGTTTTTATTTCACATAGACCTACATGGGCACTTATAAAACGTCAGAAGCTAGTGCACGGTTCCAAATTGGTCGTTTCCTATGTAGAAGAACCGGCAAAAGTGGTTGTTTACAATATTTTCATACGAGTATTACAGTGTTAATAGACATATCTATCTATCTCTCTCTATTCATGAAATTGCGTGAATATTCAATGAGAGAACACTTTGAAAATGATTTGATGAGGTCTGTCCATCTGGTAGGTGATCGACCGCGAGAACGTTGTATGGTCTATATGTAGGCTATATAAATATTTGTTTCATGTGGGAATCGAACCCGCGACTCGTAGCGCAGCAGTCAGTCGCTTAACCACTGCATCAACCGTATCGTCAAAGGACGTATGTGTAGATATTAGATATTTTGGATGAATAAATTTTTAAACTAAAATACGGGATGTAGGTCGATCTACTATTACTGAATATTGACGGTTTGGCGGTTCGCTGCCTTTAATAACATGGATGTGATCGAATACCCTGCTGAAAATAGGTCACATTTTTTTTGTTCGTTGCTCGCTAAAACTAATAAAACTATGCAATGTATGCCCTTATCCGGTATTCATAGCTGGGGATGCAATGTTTTGCTGCTAAACATCCTTTTTACTAACCAAACTAATTGAGGCTGTCATTAGTCCTGAAGAGTTTAGATACAAAATAATAAATAAAAACCTACTTCGCGTAATGGTTAATACTACTGATAATTACAAGCAAGTCATAGACCTAATACGGAAGAAAGGGCTAATTGGACACACTTTCTCCCGTAAAGATACAAAATGCTATAGAATAGTAATTAAAGACCTCCATCATACTACTCCACATATTGCCATCACACAGGAACTGGAGAAATCTGGTAACAAGGTTAGAGGAGAAATAATTAACCATCGCTATGGACCAGACAAGAGACCTACTTCCACATTTTTTGTAAACTTGGAACCAGGTCCAAATAACAAATTAGTTAAAAACATTGAGTATATCCATCACCAACGCATCTAAATTGAAGAACCACGTAAAGCCAAGACTATTGTGCAATGCCAAAGATGCCAACAATATGGTCACAGCAAAAACAACTGCATGCGGCCGTACAGGTGCGTCAAATGTGGGGATGGCCATAAAACATCAGAATGTCCCAAAAAAGACAGAAATTCACCTGCTAAATGTGCCCTTTGCTCCTGTGATCACCCCGCCAACTACAAAGGTTGCCAAGTATATCAAGAAATACTATCCAGAAAAATGAAGCCAAGAAAGATTACAGTCAACAATTCAAATACTCCTACAGAGTTAACCTCTACTAAAACCAGTTTAGAAGGACTAACGCAAACTCAACGAAACTCTTATCGCAGATCAGAACATACATACTCAGACGTCGCCGCTGGACGTACTAGAAATCCACCACGAGACGATCCCTCAAGTCATAATAAAGAAAGCACCCAACAAAATCTTAACATTATAGAACAACTCTTTAATAAACAAAATGAAAAAATCGATTTACTCCTGCAGCAAATCAGTACCCTATTGGGATTGCTGACTACAGTCATTGCCAAACTTGCACCATAAATGACTCCCCTGCGTATTGCAATCTGGAACATCAATGGATTGGGTCCGAATATCCAAGAGTTAGAAACATTAATAAAAGCCAACAATCTAGACGCAATATTAATTTCAGAATCGCACGCTACGTCTAGAAGCTCATTCCGTATTAAAGGCTACAATATCTACTATACCCCCCATCCTGATGGTGGAGCTCATGCTGGTACAGCCCTGGCAATTCGAGTGAACCTACGCCACTCATTGATAGAACCGTATTCGACTGCGCATTTACAAGCAACTTCTGTTAGACTAGAAGACCGAGCAGGCCCAATAGTTCTCTCCGCAATCTACTGTCCACCAAAGTACAAAATAACTACAGATATGTTCAAAGACTATTTCAGTACTCTGGGACCCAGATTCATTGCGGGTGGAGACTGGAATGCAAAACACACGTTTTGGGGATCTCGCTGCGTCACCACCCGAGGACGTGATTTGAAACGCTGTGTTGATGACATTCGTCTAAAACCAGTATCCACAGGTGAAGCTACCTACTGGCCCAGTGACCCAAAGAAACTGCCAGATCTTCTGGATTTCTTCGTAAATAAAGGTATAGACAGCTTACATACCACTATCGCATCCAGTCTGGATGGATCGTCGGATCATACACCAGCAATTCTGACTGTTAGCACTAGTCAGCTTACACGGGAAGCAACTGAATCTCTGACAAACTCTCGGACAGACTGGGATGGTTTCAAGGCCTACCTCGATAGAAATCTCACTTCTAATATACCGCTAAAAAATCAGAGTGATGTGGACAACGCCTGCAGATATGTTACTAATGCCATTCAAGTAGCTGCTTGGACCAACACACCTTCTCGACCCAGAAGTCACGTCATCGAGTTGCATCCACCAAACATTAGGCAAAAGATCCTAGAAAAACGGCGACTTAGAAGAATCTGGCATCAATCGCGTCACCCATTTGATAAACTTGTTTATAACAAGGCAGCTAAGGAACTAAAGGCCATAGTCCGCGAGTCTACCAACTCGGCATTGACAGCACACCTACAGATGTTGTCACCTACAGAAGCTGGCCTAAACTCGCTCTGGAAGGCAACAAAAAACCTGGATAAGCCTCAACAATCATACCCTCCAATCAGATCACAAGACTCCTGGGCAAGAACAGACTTGGAAAAAGCTGAAACATTTGCAAAGCACCTGCATGCTGTCTTTAAACCCAATGAAAGCATCGATGATGAGCATGAAATTGACATGATACTAAAACAAGACCTGCAGATGTGTCTGCCCATTAACCTTTTGACGTGCGTAATTAGAGACACAATAGTAAGACAATGGCTTCCGGGCGCCGGCTACCGCCTGAGCGTTAATGAATTAAACCAACATCACCTAAGGAAATAGCAAGAGAAATTAGACTTCTGGATTCTAGGAAAGCTCCGGGATTTGACCTGATTACGCCGGCTGTACTCAAGAATCTTCCCCGAAAATGCATTGCTTTCTTGGCAAGTTTGTTTAACGCAATCTTCCGAACTTCTCACTTTCCTGATCTTTGGAAAATATCTCAAGTTGTCATGATCCACAAATTAGGTAAACCCGAACATGAAGCGTCATCCTATCGCCCTATAAGCTTAACGCCTGTGCTCTCCAAACTGTGGGAAAGGATATTTCTAAACCGGCTGAAACCGTGCATAGACGATAATGATGTTGTCCCATCTCACCAATTTGGCTTCCGGAAATCTCACTCAACAACGGAACAGGTTCATCGCGTGTACCAAACAGGCAGACAAGCTCTTGAATGCAAAAAGTATTGCTCGGGGGCATTTCTTGATGTGCAGCAAGCTTTTGACCGTGTCTGGCACAAAGGATTACTAAGTAAAGTAAAGGAAAAGCTTCCCCACTCTATGTTTTTACTCATCCAGTCATATTTAGCTGATCGTTTCTTTCAAGTGAAACAAGGCGAAGCACGATCAAGATTGTTTGAAGTGGAAGCTGGAGTACCACAGGGATCAGTTCTTGGCCCAGTGCTGTATAATATATTTACATCGGATCTGCCCACAATCGATGGCATAACTGTAGCAACTTACGCTGATGATATAGCATACTTATCTGTTGACCACAACCCTGAAGTAGCTAGCAAAATATTACAGAAACAGCTTGATGAGACGCACAAATGGCTCTGTAAGTGGCGGATACGCGCCAGCGCTACTAAGTCTAAACACATCACGTTTACGCTTAGACAAGGAAACACCCCTCCTGTGAGACTAGGAGCAGAAACCCTTCCACACACAGATTGTGTGAAATATCTTGGCTTCCATTTAGATAGGCGGCTAACATGGAAGCATCACATCAAAAATAAAAGAGACGAGATAAACCACAAGTTTCGTAACCTATATTGGCTAATGGGAAGAAACTCTGTACTCTCTGTGGACAATAAACTACTTATCTACAACTCAGTTCTGAAGCCAATATGGACATACGGGATCCAGCTGTGGGGCGTAGCCAGTAAATCCAACATACTCTGCCTGCAAAGAGTTCAAAATAGCATCTTAAGAGCAATAGTTAATGCGCCTTGGTATGCTAGGAACGACGAAATCCACGACTATTTAAATATGCCATCAGTGACCTCTGAAATCGAGCGATATAAAACGCAACACAAGGAACGCATGTCCTTGCATCCGAACCCACTAGTTGCTGAACTGTTAAACCCGACTGCGGTGGTGAAAAGGCTGAAGAGAAACCACCTTCTATAAGTGGGAGGAGCAGCACTGGCTGCTCCACCACAACGCCACTTGTTTAACAACTAATTCGCTTATGGTCTGACGACCGATTGCAAATGGAAGGAGAAAGAAAAAAAAACATCCTTTTTTGTATATTTTTTTGTTCCAATATACAGGAGCTTTGTTCATCGAACACTATTTTGTGACCTGTTAGTATTTTCACACATCATTGACATTAATAACGCTATTATACCGTAGCGATAAGGGCGACAATTAGACAGCAATAATTACCACAAAAAAATTAATACAATTTTGTATTTCTTTAACAAAGCGGGAGTCAGTTTTCATAATTTCTTCTGAATTTCAGCTCCTGAGCTCCAAGAGAGCAGTGGTCGTCCAGTATTAACAGCCCCGACGTCACGTTACAAGTTACGGTCGCGGGTTCAAACACAGCCAGGCGCATTACTTTATGTAATTTATTTCATCGCTATTGCTCCTAAACGGTAAAGAAAAAAATCGTGAAGAAACCGGAAATGTCCTAGAACCACAAAAAAAAACGAAGACATGTGTCATCTACCAAGCCGCACTGGGACCGCGTGGTGGATTACGCCCCACTCCCTCTCTTAGAGAGGAGGCCTGAGTCCCAGCAGTGGCAATATTATAAGACAGATTATGCTATACTTATGAGATCCAGGCTGTCTGACTACCATTATCCGTTAACTTAATAATATATGCTTTGGAAAGATTGTTCGGCAGAACTTCAGGTTTTTGAATATAATTAACAATTAAAGTCAAAGACCTACGAATAGATGAATGAGCGGCACATTTTTCTAAAACATTCCTTTAAAAAGCTTTTTTAATTAAAAGTACTTTAAACACAGACCCTGCCACCAAAACAAATGAAGATATTCATAATGAACTCTAAGTTAAATATATTGCATTTGGCCTCAAAATGTTATTAGCGTTAAGAATGATGGAGGTCGGAAAAGGGTAATCCTTCGGGAAACAATAGAAGGGGTTGCGTACCAAAAGTTCCGTGGAAGCAATGCCTTTGGTTACAATAACGTTGTATCATGTGATATTACTTGGGAACTAAAATTGATAGTACCCAATAATGGGGTTAAAATAAATTATAATAAAGTCGACTAATTGACTGGGGTTAAATTGACATTGACGTTGTAATTTGGGGACTTTTGCACAATAATTAGTGATTACACCGAAAATCAAACTTTCAAACGATTAATTAAAGTCTCCCATTGGTGATTGTCATCATCATCATCATCATCATCATCATCATCATTTCAGCCGAAAGACGTCCACTGTTGGACATAGGCCTACCCCAAATGTCGCCACAATGACCGGTCCTGTGCGTCTCGCATCCATCGGATTCCCGCGACCCTCACCAGGTCATCGGTCCACCTTGTGGGAGGCCTTCCAACGCTGCGTCTTCCGGTACGTGGTCGCTATTCTAGAACCTTTCGTCCCCATCGACCATCTGTTCTGCGAGCAATGTGCCCTGCCCACTACCACTTAAGTTTGGCGATTCTTCGGGCTATGTCTGTAACCTTGGTTCTCCTGCGGATATCTTCATTTCTGACGCGATTGTAGTCAGTTGGTGATTGTAGTTGGTCACAATTAAATTCCTCATCAGACAACAAGTCGTCAATAGGCAGTGTACAAATGGGCAGTGTTCTAATTAGCTGGGGAGATTTTACATGTAATTTGAGGACTTTTGCAAAATAGTTATTCCACCGAAAATCAAACTTATAAATGATTGATTAAAGTCTCCCATTGATGATTGTAGTCGGACACAATTAAATTACTCATCAGAAAACTGTAAGTCACTAGAAAAACAAATGGGCTATGGTTTAGAGTTATGCTTGAATTTTATCTATGATCAAATAATAAGAAATGAAAAGACCTGCTAAAGAATCAGGTAAACGATATAACCTAATGAAAAGGTAAGCATATATATTCTCTCGTTACAATTTCATAGCATTTCTGGAAAATATATAAAAAAAAACTGAATTTCGAACATGACTATGAACTAAAAAACGTTATTAAATTGAAAACACTACGAAATAAAAACAACTATTAAAAAAAACACGTTCACAACTTTTGACGCCACACCCAACAAATATTGTAGTCGCACTGACATAGTAATTGGCCATTCAAAATTAAGCGTCAACAAAATATTTTATGAGCGTGCAAAATATCTGGCGTCGATACAGGTTGGCGCCAGTTTACTGCCCAGCACTAGAATCCAGAATGACTAAACAATTCTAAAATGTTCTAAAATAGTTACAGAAATTGATTTTAAAATAAACAAATGTAATAAAAAGTCAACATCGCAATGAAACAATATAAACTTTTTGATAACCTGCACAAAATAAAAATACACAAACTTCGAAAGCTCTTTTTAAAGGCCTTAAACTGAACATTACAAGCGAAACGAATTGATAATACGGACACGACGTAACAAGCATGTAGGCAAGCCGATACATGGTATTATCTGAGACAATGGACGCCTGATTGGTTTAGTTACACGGAATAGACTTCCGATCCCTGCGCGGTGGAACGAACGTGACCGTACTGCCAGATCAATTTGACACTTTTTTTTAACCTTGCACCCTTACCCATTTTACTCTCCCTCTGTCCAAGTTTGTCTATACAATATTCTCACACTTAAGTTCAAATTTTGGGAGTTAAGCGGAAAGGCTAATTGACTTAAAAAGACAGCAAAAATAAATTTGGTATAAAAGTCGCACCGAGCATCTGCGAGCTAAGAAAATTGCCCACCGAACGTTTTATCAACATTAAGTAGCACCAAAAGTATTCCTATTTATACTTAAGAAAGCCCACGTCATGCCGAATCTAAAATATTGGTTATTAAAAGTTAAGCTGAATTTATTGTGTTTATAAAAGAGATTTAGCCGTCATCAATCATTCCGGAACTTTAACAAAATACATAATGGGAAAATTTATGCAACGCACCTTATCACTTCGAAGATCTTTCGTACCATCCCAAATAGTATTAAAAGCAATTATGAAACACGCACACATTTCTCTTCTTATCGTAAAGATGCATATCTATACGTGAGGCGTGAGACTCTTTATAGAAAATAAATTTTAATTGGTGCACACAACTAAGTTTTATAAAACATGTTACGACTTAATCGTCTCAGGATTGGCGGTTAATGAGCGTAAAGATTGTAAACGCATTAACAACGTGGGTAGTCCAAACCGAAAATTGGGTTTGGCGGTTCCCTAAAACGTGGCCACAAACAACTGGCAATAGTGAAGTCAATTAAAAGAATCAAACTATGCTATCGATCACTCAACGATCGAAGTAACGAACACAAACCGTTAGGTTTTTAGCATTTATTGGTTCAGACAACTTATGATCATCGAAGAAATTCCAAGCCCAGAATGCATGCCAATAAGATCATCACGTTATTAATGACTAACAAAGTCAGTAACAACTCTACAAAATAATTTCTAAAAACAAAGCTAGCCGATGATTTGATTATAAATTTACATACCTCTATCATATGAAGCTAATGAATTACATCGGATATATGATAGGAATGATGGCGTCATTTATATGAAATTTAATCGAATAATTGATTATAAGAGTGGAACAATAAAGTGATTAGTTTAACAAAAAGTAAGACAATGAGTTATTATTCAACGGATAGATTCCTATTGTTGGACTTCAGATAGTACAAGAACAGCTATCTGACAGCTCGGGTCGTTGACCAGTCGTTTGTATCATTTGTTTATACGATCATCGAGCGAAGATATTAATCTTCTAACGATGAGCAGTCAGATATTTCGGGAAGATATTAAAAGGTTACTTCCTAAATTATATTTATAATTTGTCATTTTGTCTTTAGATGAATTCGACTCTGGCGTCGATGGTAATCTGGTGCTTTATCGTTTGCATTTCATTGAGATTATCTTAGTCCTCAGTCATTGTTGTTGATTCTTATTTGATTGTGATTAAGACATTAACTCTCAGTAGAAAGCTATAAAATCTATCTTACTGAGGTAATTATCCGAATGCATAAAAGAAGTAATGAATAAAGTTGATCACTAAACTTAAATAAAATGATCAATGCATTAAAGTAAATGCAGCTTTTCCAGAATCTTGTTTTATATCTTCAGGACAATAGTGTTAATGTTGAGTGGTACTTAAGACTTATAGAAGATTTAAAAGTTATTCTAGTTAGAGTCATTAAAATCTTTGTCTGGCTAAATTATATAGCTTGCTTACTATGATGAAATGGATACTAAAGAAGTACTTTCAAGATAAGCCGTGAACATTTTATCGTTTTCGTTATTGACGTTTGATGAAAGATTGCATTTTTAATAGTGCAGCTAGGTAAAGGGTATATTTTCTGAACGCAGTTCAGAGTACCTAGAAATTCCCGAAGATAACTAACTAACTTTCTTTTTTATAATGAGGATTGACCAAATATAATTATGTAGTTTTGTGAAAATAACTTTAATAAAAAGAAAGTTAGTTTGAAACGTTTAACTAAAGCGTACAAAAAACGTCACTTGCAAGCATCACAAAAAGTATGGTTTTACGAGGTTATCTTGCCGAGAATACATTTCACATTGACACAAACACACATATCCTTACCGAAGCCGGCTAAACGAAGCAAACGAGAAAAATATATCAGTATTTAGTCCCACACTTAATAAGTTGTTCGACGCTAAGCGGATTACTTCTCGGTCAGTCGGAGGAAGGCAATAAATTGTGGAATCTTTATAATTTTTAGACGCCCGATTCCTTAACGTCATAAATTCAATATCGTTAAATATGCAGCGACTTCAAATGTGTGCTTAAGTAGGCATTATTTGAAAAGATAAAGTCGTTAACTTAGCTCGTTGGCTTGCGTTTACGTAAGTACGTGTAGTAGATAGTCATGTCGTATAACTTTACTGCTTATACCCAACTAATCCCTAAAGTACGACTGAAGATACCGAGTTAGGTTTTATTATAACACAAAGTGAGACTCAGTGCTGTTGAAAATCTTACAAGTTTTATTTTAAATTATGCTTCAAGAATCCTAGCTTATGTCGAGTGGTTTTTATAAGCTTCTGTATCATAATTTTGTGTTTACGAAAATAATATTTCAGAAAAATCTTTTTGTGAGATTTAAATAAGCCATCTACAGTGGTTTTATTATATTTTTCAGTAATATTAATCAACAAGTATTTATATACGAGATTATTCGGTACTCGTATATTACCAATCTCAGCGTTAGTAACTATAATAATACCAGAGAATGAGGCTGGATCTCAGAATATTAAAAAATAATAGGTACATTAAAAAATTTAAAGTCTTGAAGATGGAACTTAGAGACATGGCAATCAATGAACGTCACAACATGACAGAAGATTATTTGAGACTAATCCTTCACAACTTTTTACATTAGCTTAATTTTACTTCAGCAGTCTTTCAAACTGTGTGTCAATCAAAGGTAATTTTATTGGTAACCATTGTTCAAGAATCGGGTCCTGATCCAACATTATTATTTGAATTCTTGCTTATTGGTATCGTGTCGTGCTTGTTTTGTACCGTGGCTATAAACCCACATGCCCTCTCTAATAGTTGTAAAATGTGTTATGCTTGTCCGTCCGCTTCCCGCAGAGCTCAGCTTCGCGCCCGGCATATACGATACCAGCTTTATAGCTTAATCTCTTACACGCCATATCAATAAATAAACGGTTGGGAAACAAAGTAGATAAAACCCTTCACAAGCATAAAAAAGTAAACAAAACTAGTGACTTAATTTAGTTGTAATTTTGTTTTGACAACCCGATTTAGGGCATCAAATAAAATTTTATTTGTATTAAATGAGACCAGAATTTTAATTTTCATTAACACCACAAAAATAGATGCCTACAATGGAATGAGCATCATTAATTGTTATGGAATTCCATAACAAAGATTGTTTTTAAAAAAACTGGGCAAGTGCGAGTCGGACTCGCGCACTGAGGGTTTCGTATAAAGTTACCTATGCAAATAGTTTAATTTCCGAATGGAGTTTCGAAAAAAAATTCGAATCGTAAAAAAAGTTTTTTTTTTGTGACGTAACTAAAATTTAATGTTTTCAGATTTGTTCCTATACCAATGCTATAAGACCTTGCTTCATGCCAAATTTCAGGATTGTAGGTTAATGGGAAGTATCCTATGAATTTAGGTTCCCTTGAGAGTGTCGAAAAACGGCCGTATCTTTTTTTTACATAACTTAGAAGTTTGATTTTTTTACAGCTTCAAGGGACTGCAGACCTAAATATAAGGATTTAATTTCATCTCGATATCTCCACGCGTTCCCAAGATAAAGGGTCTTGGCAGACAGACAGACAGACGGATGGACAGACCACAGAGTGATCCTATAAGGGTTCTGTTTTTCCTTTTGAGGTACGGAACCCTAAAAAAGTTTTGGTTAATATTAAAAACAAAAGCAAACATAAAAATAAACGAACTCAAAGCTTTGATATAAATTTAGTATAACTCAAAGCGTAGTCAAGGGCTACAAAGAATCTTGAAACATTTCCTCTGAAACAATTAATTAAGTGTCATCACAGCTTTGCTATAAAAGTCCTATAAATCGGGCTAAACCGTTCCTGAACTTTGTAGACGCGTCTTCAAAAGCATCTGAATTCCTATTAAAACTAAAATTAATCCTTCACGTTTCTTAAAACGCATCAAATACGAGTGATGACCCAAAAAGTACAATGTGACAGCGTAGTCGACAACTTACTAATACTAATATACACTTTGCTGTAGACTGTGATCATGCTAATAAAACAACACCCTTAAGAGATGGAACTAAGGTTGATAATCGTAAAGGGGTTAATTTCCGATTGTACAATTTATTTGGTTTCGTTAAAGATGTCACTCATTCAAAGTTTAACGATCAACCTAATAGCGTTTTTAAAGCAGTTCCCGAAATCCTTGAAACGTGACTTGAGCGTCAACAAATTTAAAAATGAATCCGTCGGCTTATTTAATAATACCTTTGACGATTTACTTTGAACTCATGATACGGTGTGCTCACAATTTGTCCTTATGTTTACAATAATTTAGTTTTGTTGAAATAGCTTGTTCCTTTCGTGGATGGACTCATTTCGTAGGTTGCTGCTTGGTATCTATTAGGTTGATAGTATCTTCTTTCGTAAACTTGCAAAGTCTATTTCATTTAAAGGTTTTAAAATGTTTTAGTGGGAAGCTGGTGTGAGGACAGCAAGAAACAGGCTTTTTTGTGGAACATTATTAAATGACTCTTCCCACTCCTTTCGGTCTATGAGAGTGTCAAACTTTTACTGACTAAAACTCACATGTGTTGCTTCAGTTGCCCTTTGCAATCTGGAGACGCGGCAATTCAGCAAGAAATGGGCTAGATCGAACATTGAACAATTTTGTTTATATTGTCTTACATTATGGCGACCACGTACCGGAAGACGTAGCGTTGGAAGGCCTCCTACAAGGTGGACCGATGACTTGGTAACGGTTGCGGGAGTCCGATGGATGCGAGACGCACAGGACCGTTCGCTAGCCTATGTCCAGCAGTGGACGTCTTTCGGCTGAAATGATGATGATGAGTCTTACATTGTAAAGTTTCAAATATGAAATCAAAAGTTATACCATGCTAGCTGTTATTCTCTTATTCAGGCAGAGACGAATTTAACAAAGCAAAGATCATTAAAGTCGGTCCAGCCATTCTTTAGTTATAAGTGGTGTAACTAACACGACTTTGGTTTTCTATACATATACATAAAAGTAGACACTGACTGACTGACATATCAACGCACAGCCAAAATTACTGGCAATATGAGCGCGAAATTTTCCACAAAGTTTTCTTTTATGACGTAGCCGAATACTAAGAGAGGATTTTCCAAAATTCACCCCCGAAGGGGAGGAAACGGGGGTTCAAATTTTGTATGGAAAAACCTACTTTCACGCGGGCGAAGCCGCTGGCAGAAGCTAGTAATGTATATAGATTGACAGAGTAACTTAATAAAATTACTTGCTATTTATCAGTTTTTAATCTACACTAATACTATAAAGAGGTACAGTTTGTTTTTTTATTTTTTTGTTTGTAGGTGGTAATCTCTGAAAGTTCTGGTCCGATTGCTAATTTTTTTTCACCGATAGAAAGCTGCTTTATTCCTAAGTGACATAGGCTATATTTTATGTACGCGGGCGAAGCTGCGGGCAAAAGCTAGTCAGTCATATGTTTAAAGTCATATTCTTGGATATTTGTTTTATAAATAGTCTGAGTTTTCCATGTGTTTGGATCCTGAAATATTCTTTTCAGTACTTATTTATAGTATCTCTTGAGTGTTTTTTTAAGGTATGAAATCACCCATTTACTTCTCCCGATCTGGGCGGAGTGGGAGGGCGTATCAGACTTTTACTGACTAAAACCACATCTGTGTCCTTCAATTGCTCTTTAAGTTCTAAGACCTCGGGTTTCCTTTTCAGAAAATCCCCGCGGAACTAGAGGTCGCAGCCACCGTTCGCCCCCACGATAACACGGTGGTGCTCCACCCAAACGGAGCACACCTCCACCGTATGCTCCACGTGTCCTTCAGATGATTCATATAATGGTTACAACTGGGTGCTATTTCTGCCTGAATACGATGCAGGAACCTTCCAAATTTACCATGTCTGGTGATGACATGCGCCATGTGGAAGATAAAGACGCCGTGACACCTCTCCAGCCTCTCCTCCAAGAGGAGACTTACCGCCATGATGACTTAAAGCCAAGTAGGTTTTTTTACCATTCAGTTGATAGTCTGGCCTGATATCTAAATTTCACTGTTTTTCAATTACAGGCTTGATCGATATAATTCAGCCGACAAGCTATTATACATCATTTAATAAACTGATTGGATAATGCTTAAATAATTCATACAATATAACGACCATCGTGTGACAAAGAAAAACTTGGCATCCCAACAGCTTTCGGCAGAATTGGGGAATCCTCTTAGGACGCCCAGGCTCCCCAACAAACGACCCAGTCTGGGCAGTAGTAGACTTCTTCTGACCAAAATCACACACCTTACATTTCAACCACAGACTTGACGTCGATGCTATTGTTTATCGGTGATACGATTTTTGCTTCTGGACGTCTCTTACACTTTTAGTTGCTCCAAGTGCAAGTGACGTCACTGCAGATAAGAAGGGGATGATGGGGGTTACAGTGAGCGAGAAATATTACTAGCAAAAAAAGTAATAATTACTTGCTTTGCCCAGATTTTTTAATTATTTTTAAACTTTATATAGCCATTTGCCTAGCGGTTTGATAGAATGGCTAAATACGATTCGAGCAGCTAGTCGTATGGCGCCGTTTAGTAAAGAGGCTAGACTTTTTATAAAATTGCAAGTTAGGTTGCGACTTAACCATCTTCACTTAAAAAGTGATACATTATCCTATTCATCAGCCACTTTACATCTTTTACACTCAACTTCCGTCCCAATTTCGACCAATGGTTTAAAGTCAAGTACTTACGATACTGTGTTAGAGAAAGCCGCAGAGTAATTTGCCACAAACATATTTAGCAAACATATTACGGTTGGTATTATAACTTCATTAGAAACCGTCCGTGCTCAACGAACCGTAGATCTAACCACCAGTAGATTCACATAATTACGTGCTATTTGTTTTTACAATGAGGCTAGAATTTTATTTGTCTTTTTTTTCATACGTATTTCTTTGTAATACAGTGATTTGCGACACCAATACTTGGTAGTGATTAATTGACGTGTGACTCTTTTTACTCGACTGCGCCAGAAGGAAGGTTATGTTTTTTTTTTTGTTAAGTGGTGTTTAGACTGTTGTTGAAGCATGTTTCGCGAATATAGATTTTGCAGCACCCGAGAGTTTCGGGGGGGGGGGGGGGCAGGAGAACCAAGGTCGCCGACTAGCTCAAAGAATCGCCAAACTAAAGTGGCAGTGGGACATTGCTCGTAGAACATCCGTTCGATGGGGCCGAAAGGTTCTAGAGTGGCGACCGCGCACCGGAAGGCGCAGCGTCGGAATGCCTCCCACAAGGTGGACCGACGACCTGGTGAGAGTCGCGGGAGTGCGGTGGATGCGAGACGCACAGGATCGGTCGTTGTGGAGACGCTTGGGGGAGGCCTATGTCCAGCAGTGGACGTCTTTCGGCTGGAATGATGATGATGATGATGTTGATGGGGATTGATCACCATCAATAACTCCTCTTGTACTGGGTAGAGCGAGAGGGAGTGTCAGAGTTACACAACGTGCTATCAATTTGGGCATGATCCTTATCGGATGGTGAGCTACCCATTGCTCTCGTCCGCGAACCCACGCCTGCTCTGGCTGGGAATCGCCCTGCGACTACCAAAGTACCAAACGTTTTTAAAGAGCGCTTTTTTGAGGTGGGAAATCATCAAATAATTTCTCCTACTCTAGGATGCAATGAGATTGCATGTCAGTTTTGTACTAACTAGAGCCCACCTGTGTCTTTCAGTTGAACTTAGCGTTTTAGGACCATGGTATCTTTCTTCCGAAAATTCCCGTGGCTTGTGTTCACATGTTTTAAAATATAAAAAATAGTCGATAATCCACCGATTTCGGGAGCAGGGTTCAAGCTACTGGTGGCTAGAGCTCCAGAAACAGGAACCTCCTCACAATGCGAGCTGTATCGAGGAGTACTGCTTTCTGTATCACGTCCTTGACTCAATCGCGCAACGACAGCTTCGACAGGTGGTCGTCGATGCTTTTAACCATCAAGCCGTTGGCGGTCATGATAATCGGCACAATGACAGCTGAGTCCACATTCCACATGTCGATGACCTCGTATGTTAAGTTAAGATGTTTCATTTGTTTCTCTTTCTAAGCTTTCACGAGATTCTCGTCATTGCGCGGCGCGCTAATCAATCTATCACCACTATATCCGGCTTGTTGGCTACAATAGTCCGGTCAGTGATGATATACCGATCCCAGTATAATGTGGCATTGTCATTTTCGAGAATTGGGTCGGGCACATAAGTACCTGTGATACGGTATCGCAGAATCCACTAGGTTGTACTTCAAAGCAAGTTGCTGGTGAATAATCCTGGCTGGTTATGCCTGAGAACATACTCGCCGTTAGCCAGACGAGAACCTCCAGAGAAAATATGTCTGATAGACTCACCCGGACGATGGCATGCTCGACACACGTCAACCGTCCCGTCCTTCATTATCGACGGTTGAAAGGCTAATTGATCTAAGCGATATTTTTTCAAAAAAAATTGAAACCTGACTCAAATAACGGAGAAAAATTTCCTGATTCCGAATACCTATGTATATAACTCAATATTGGAAAAAATGTCGTTTAGATCAATTAGCCTTTCAACCGTCGAATTATGTCTCCGGTAGTTGTTTGTCAAGATAACTTCGTTTATAATTGCGCAGATAAAACCTTCACTTTCTCCAAATAGGTTGCCGAAACGTAAACAGGCCACGGACGCCGAGAAATCTACATCAGTCTACTCCTTGCCTTTCCATACTTCCTTGCGGTCATCAGAAGTAAGTACCACAGGTTTGCACCAGTTCTCTTTAGCCATGGATAACGGAGTGAGTCCCTTGTCCACTGCCACCAAATTGCGGTGCATACCCACGTCGGTTTTGAGAATTTTTCTTTGAACTGCACACCTCGCAGTTGTGGGATGTACAGTCTCATCACCGATGATCGTGGGTGATGCATCCGGTTTGCGGTCAGCAATGTACGAAACCGCCTATCCAGAGCATCTAGCTCCGTCTGAGTTCATTTGAGTATGCCGAAAGAGTACATCATAACCGGCATGACCCAATCGTTGAAGGCGCGCACCTTATTTCCGCCCGACAGATATTTAATACCTTCTTCAGGCAGCCAAATTAGCGCTCCTTCAACGTTTGCTAATTCCTAACGATTCTGCTTATCATTATTATTCCATTTATTTTTTTTATATACATAATTAAATATTTAAAAAAATAATAATTAAAATATAAAAAATAGTAGCCCACCGGTATCGGGAACAGGATCCAAGCTACCGGTGGTCAGGGCTCCTGAGAGAGGAATCTCGTAATAATGCGCACTGTGTCCAGGAGTACTGCTTTCTGGATCATGACCTTGATGCAACTGCCTAACGAGAGCCTCCTCAGATATTGTTCGAGACTCTTAGCTATTAAGCCATTGGCCGTTACGACTTTCGGCACAATGATTGCGCTATCCACTTCCCACATGTCGACAACCTCGCGAGCTAAGTCGAGATACTTAGCACTTTGCTTATCTTTCTTAGCTTTCACAAGGTTCTCGTCATGCGGGACCGCTATATCAACAATGTATTTACTATTATTATTATTAAAATGCGTCATGAATAATAAGTGAGCTTCAAACTCAAAATGCTGTTAACGTTTTATTTTTAAAATAAGTCGCTGAAGAAAAATAAAAAAAGTTAGTTCAGCCATCGAGATTATGCCTCACTTGAGACTGGGGAATGACTTGTCGGGTAGCCTGCAAACTTTTTAATAAACTAAAAAATATTTTTATTTTTCTGTTGCCAGTATTAAGGAGTATTTTAAATGAAATTGTTTTAAAGTTTTGTAGAGTTGGAGAGCAATGTCAAGATGTAGAAAAGAAAAAAATTGAAAATATTAATTTTAAAATTTTGTGTGTAACCGTCTAATGTTAGTTTACGTTTCGGGGTGACAATAAGCAAGGATAAATTGATAAAGGATAATGAATGATATTATTTTGCAAATAGGTTTAAAAAAATACTTTTATATGTAAATTTTTTCATCGGCTTTAATTAGATGAGGCCATTGTAGTAGTATTATTGTGAAGTAGTCAGCTAAGAGGCTGCCCTAAAAAGAAACACCAAAACAAACTCAGGGGTCAAACTCTCATATAAAGTCCATACAACAAACATGTAACGGTCAAATCATATGAAAACCATGCAGATTAGTGTCTGAGATGGTCTTTTGAGTACTGACGAAATAGCTACGAGTGGGAATCACGAAATTGACCTGTGAACCGCTCCTGTCTAACATCGTCTAAAAAGGAATATCTCCGTGTACTTTGACATTTAAAAGAACGAGTTGCTATTTCAGAAAATAGCAAAATAGCAGCTGTAGATATGACCGATACAGTTTTTAAAAAAACTGGGCAAGTGCAAGTTGGACTCGCGCACTGACGGTTCCGTACCAACTACAATTCCCGAATGGAGTCTCGAAGATTTTTCAGATATTTTTTTTTGTGACGTATGTAACTACAAGTTTACTGTTTTCAGATTTATTCCTATACCTGTATTATAAGACCTTGCTTTATGCTAAATTTCAGGATTCTGGGTCAACGGGAAAGTACCCTATGAATTTTGATTAATTTGTAAGTATCGAAATATACGTTTTTTGCGACGTTAATGACCGTATCTTTATTATTAGTTAACTTAAAAGTTTGAATTTCAACTCGATACCTCCACGCGTTCCCGAGATAAAGGGTCTTGACATACAGACAGACAGACAGATGGACCATAAAGTGATCTTATGTGTTCCGTTTTTTCCTTTTGAGGTACGAAACTCTAAAAAGTAGAAACGACATTGCCAGCCTTTTTGAACGCAATCGGATAGAGTACTCCAACATCTGAGACTGAATATATTTCGAAAGAAAACTTGTCTTCCTGTGGGACCGATAAGTGGCATGATGTTTTCAATTCCAATAAAAGTTTTCTGTTCAACAAGACTACTGTTTCAATCTATGTAAATCAAACTTGTGTTTACTTTTCATCTGGTTCACTAAGCTTTGCGCTTTGCACTGATGCAGAATTTGTACGTTCGAACAGGGAAAAGGGTTGGTTAGAGCAATGTGTTCTTTTGCTTTTTTTGTGGATTTACTTGGCGCATTTTTGTTATTAGTGAATGCGTCAAAGAAGTAGTCTTGTTCATTTTTGATGTGCGGAAATTAATTCATTTTGCAATAGTAAAATATACATATTGGTATTAATCCCTCGTGCGTATAGGGGTATTAATAATACGTAATTGTGCGTTTTTACGTAAAATCACCAAAAAAAAAGAACTTTTTCTGGATTTTCTATGAAAAACGAAGATATAGAGACCAAAATTTTCGGCCGATTAAATTTCGTACACCCGTGTGTACTTACAAAACGATAATTAAGCCTTTTTCAAGGTCACTCAAGTTGTAAAGAGGTGTGTACAATCGGCCCTCGAGGGGATAATGTGTAAACAAAATAATTTGCTAATTTTTCTAACATCAGTATGAAAATAGTAGCTATGTAACCGTTTTACAGTAACACATAAAAAAAGTAAACATTAAAAAAAAGCTTGTCGCAAGATAGTTTGCTAATTTACGAGGAAAATATCGCGACAAGCATTTATGTTATACAAATTACATTGCATTATTGATATAAACTGATGAGTTTCATTTAATAAAGTTTATTTTCTTCTTTTAAACACAAGCTTTTATTTAAATAGAGCATTTAAATAAAAGCTTGTGTTTAAAAATGTTTTAACTGTTTATTTATTTTTAAGCTTTCGCAAGACATGTTTCACGCGTTTCATGTGGGAAATCATCAAATGTTCCGCCAAATAAAATGTTTATCTTTCTTTCTTTCTTTCTTTCTATATAACAAGTCTACCATGTTTTAGAGCTTGCCATATTGGATTTAAAATGACGTCACTTAGCTAATCATGAACTGTCATTCAAACTGAACAGGTTTACAAAATTTCAGTCTTTAGAATTTTGTCTTTTTTTTGTTTTCTCTTTTGTCTTTTCTCTTTTCCTTTTTCTCTTTTCTCTTTCTTAATTGTTTCACATTCATTTGCAAGATTTTCTCTAAATAAACAAGCATACATAAACAACAACCATTACAAGTTAAAAACTTGTAAAATGTATTTTTTTTTGTGCCAATCATCAAAATATTAAACGAATGTCAAAGCTTAAAATGATTACCAAAACTGAATACAAACAAACACTCAAATAATCTCAGTGAAATAAACACTGTTGCAAAGATCAGTTCAATTCAGATTAATTGACATTAATAAAACTGCAACTTTGCTTTTTCCTCGTTTATTGTATCAATTTGTGTTTATATTTTTTAAATTGACATGAAGTTAATTTAAAGTTTATTTGTGTCTATGGAACGGTTTTAACGATTTTAATTTTTATTTGCCGATCGCTGATCACTCATACTTTATCGTCATCCAGCCAGTTATGTCGAATTGCTAAATTGATTTCTTCGTTAGGCTAATGAGTTTGAAAAAATTACATGTTTTACTAGCACGCGTCGATAGAATTTTATTATTTTTGCTCCAAAAAGTATAAAGAACATCTAGTTTTATAATTCAATTAAACAAATTAAGTTAAATGGAACGTCTTCCAATTTCCATGTGCTAAAATTGGAATCAATTACCTTAAACGTTTAGTATTTTTATGGCACAATGTTTTATTTATTCGATTTATGACATTATACATATACTAGTCAAAACAAAATAAGGGCCACCACGTTTTTATAGTATTCTCATGAATTCTTAAGGTTCAAGGGTTGATTAATGATTAGATTGGATAAATTAATTGATTTTTATTGTAAACAGCATAAAATAATGAAGGATTTTTTCCAAAAAAAAAATTACACCACTTTTTCTAAAAAACTAACATTTGTGCAAACAAAAAGTAAGGAATAAAAATTAAGTGAAAAAAGAAACAAATTAGGTATTGGTTCATTTGTGACTTTCCTCAATATTTTGTGTGCCCTCCTCGTTTTATAATGCACTCTTGAAGCCTGGATGGTACACTCTCCACCAGGTATACCACTGTTTCTTGAGGAATTTGTTCCCAGCTTGATTCTAGAACGTTTATTAGCTGTCTTTCATTGTGTACGGGTTGGTTTGTGCTCCGAACACTGCGTTTTAGTAAATCTCACGTGTTCAATGGGATTGAGATCCGGACTGTTTGCAGGCCAGGGCAACGTCAGTATACCAGCCTCCTCTAAGGCTTCTCTGGTAGCCCTAGCTGTATGAGCGCGAGCATTATCGTGCATCAGACGGAATCTTGCGCCGATTCTATATATCAGGAGTAGCATCGACCAACAGTGATGGCTTAGTGGAAACAGCCTCGACTTACGGGTTGATCGCGGGTTCTAACCCAGCATTACTTTGTGTAATTTTTATTTCATCACCACTCCTCTCAAAGCGGTGAAGGAAAACATCGTGAGGAAACTGGCATGTCCTAGAACTAAAAAATTGAAGACTTACAGCCTATTCCCTCTGCTGGAGTCGAAGCCTGAGTCCCAGCAGTGGGAACAGTATAAGGCTGATAATGCTATGCTAAAATATATATATGGCATACATATATGCAACAATAACAAGGCTAAAACTTTTCCATCTTCAAATATAAAAATAGTGTTCCAAATAGGGTAAACCCACGCAAAACTCTACAACTAGCGTTCACAAAATCTATTGCAAAAACATTATCAACATGGTACAAAGAGTCTAAATCACTCGATTCCTCTGCATTAGCTGGCATCAAGATTACCAGTAAATCAAATGTTAAACCGGCAAACGTGTACAAATCTATCATTGGATCGTGTACGGTCCGACTGGGAACTTCATTTCACAACGTAATCCTTTCAATTCAAGAGTTAGATGTGAACTTTACTGGCGAGCAAATGAAGTAAATTGGATTTGATTTCCGACTTCGGCTACCGTTTGTGATTCTACAGTCACGAATCTTTCCATCAGCGATTTAGAGTGTACTCTCTTCATACGTGTGCAATAGTGTACCGTTCCGATGTAGCGACTTTTTATTTCCGTTTTATGATTATCAGACATTTTTATGGTGTACACTTGAACATTATACTTACTTATGTCTACAGAACCGGAACTTTGATGTCTGGTCTCATCTTGTTGTTATGACATAGCTGCATGTTCTTTTAAGGTCTTGGCTGCATGTTTTTCAGTAGACTTTTCAAGAAAGCCACTCAAAACCCAAAATCATAATCTAGATAAATATATGACTGACCGGTGACCAAATTACTTTGCTTTATCCTACTAAAAGTGCAAATCAGAATGTAACCCAGCAAGCTTTATTGGGCATGCATTTAAAAACTATTGGAAAACATAGCCTAGCCTATATTTTCCTAACGGAGGGTAAGCCCACCCTTTGCCTTCTTCACACAATTCCGTCTTTTGCTTAATCGAGCTGGTCCTCTAGGTAAGAGTCAAACACGTCTCACAAACTCCACTTTTTTTGCAAGCGTGAACCTATCTCATATTAACACCATCTCAGAGAGAATCGACCTTTGGCGGGAGAAGTTTAAACCTCCTGATGATTTTGTCGAGCCGTCGGAGAGCCTCTTGTCTGGACACGAGTTGCCATGGCCAACCAGGAAAACTCTAAACAGACTCCGCACCCAGGTTGGGCGCACAAGATATTCTCCACTGATGGTAGTTCTCTGACGGAACCGATCTTCAGTGTTTGTGCGGCGCCTCTCCGCAGACCATGTCCCACCTTCCATCCTGCATCACGCACCCTATTACCTGTTCATGTAGGGACCTAATAACATCACCAGTGAACGGCATTGCCGTGGCCAAATATTGGGCCAGGCAAGGACTCTAACTTATTTTGCCATCGACACGCTAAGAAGAAGAAACGCCATCTTTTATTCTACAAAGAAAATTACTTAAAATAATGTTTGCTTTAATTAAAGTAAACAAAATCTTTCTAAATCGCATTAGAGGAACCGGACCTTAACTAACAATCTTGCCATCGTATTAGCAGTGTACCGGTGTAGTATTACCGGTCGAACATTAAACACTGACTGAACGAGTGCACCGATGCGTCTGAGACGATAAAACGAATCGTGAACGCCGGATTTGCGGTGCTTATTCGAATGTTTGTCGTGCAAACGAGACGGCACCTTAATTAAATTCGATTTGATTTAAATTGAATCATCGTTACTGGGTTAATGTATTCGGATTGTTTTTTGTTTATTTGAAGTTTAACATGTGAATTGAGATGAATGAACATTTGGAACAATATCAGCTTCTCTTCCGGTATTTTCTCTAAAAATAAAACTTTGTACAATGAGTGATATGAGTTTAATTATTACATTTGTGATTTTAAGTTAATATCCATTGAAATAATGGGAATTAAGGGGCTGTATAATTTCAAATGATTCATTAGCTGTTCCTTTTGCCTTTTTTTAAACGCTCCTGTTTTGAGTGGGGTCAGAGTGAATGTCAAACTTCTGCTGACAACCCACCTTGCATTTTTTCAGTTGCCCTGTAGGTTTCAAGCACGCGATGATTCCCAGTCATCGACTTCTGATTCCTTTGATTTAGCTAGTAGATGTTTATTTTTACATTCTCCGTGAATTCTTACAGATCTTATAATAATCATCATCATCATCATCATCATCATCATCATCATTTCAGCCGAAAGACGTCCACTGTTGGACATAGGCCTCCCCCTCACAATGACCGGTCCTGTGCGTCTCGCATCCATCGGATTCCCGTGACCCTCACCAGGTCATCGGTCCACCTTGTGGGAGGCCTTCCAACGCTGCGTCTTCCGGTACGTGGTTGCCATTCCAGAACCTTTCGTCCCCATCGACCATCTGTTCTGCGAGCAATATGTGTGTGATCTTATAATAAAAATAAATAATAATGGTAATAAATATTATTATTACACCACCACATTTTTGTTAATCATTGCCCTACGCTAGGAACTACTCATGTAGCATGTGTGTGATCACAAACACATTATACTCACAAACCTACACAAGACTTGTTCAGTTGTGAATATTTGTTCAGTTTGGGAATCGAACCCGCGACAAGTAGCGCAGCAGCCAATCGCTCAACCTTTACGTCAATCAAAACTATAAGCATTGCACCTGGAACGGAGACACAGAACCGGGAAACGGAACGGAACACGGAACGAAACGAACTAGAACGGAAAGGAAATATATACCAGGAGTAAGTGCTTCCAAGTTGGTCGCAGCAAAGATAGTCTCCACAGATGGGGGTTCTCGGACGGTTCCGATCTTCAGAGTTTATGCGGCGTCTCTCCGCAGACCATGTACAACCTTCGATCCTGCATCACGTTCCCCGTTACCTGTTCACGCAGGGACCTAATGATAGCATCAGCGGATGGCATTGCCTTGGCCGAATACTGGGCCAGGCAAGGAATTTAACTACTATTGCCATCGATACGCTAAGAATAAGTACTTCCGCATTCTATGACTAGCTTCTGCCAGCGGCTTCGTCCATTTGAAAATAGGTTTCTCCATACGAACTTTGGACCCCCATTCCATCCCCTTAGGGCGTGAATTTTGGAAAAACCTCGAGAATTCGGGAAATCCTCTTAGTTAGTCTATGTCATAAAAGGAAACTTTGTACAAAATGTCACTCCCCTAGTCTCAATAGTTACGGCTGCGCGCCTCAAGGAGATGTCAGCAAACCCGTAGGGGCTCAGCAGGGTCGAAGCCTACTGGGGCCATGGGTGATACGAAAGAGAACCCCGGGGCCCTGGAATGAAGGTAAAGAAGGAGTGGCTTTTAGTCAGTAAAAGTCTGACACAAGGGCGAGAGATGTCATTAGATGATTTCCCACCTAAAAAAAAATTGTTATGGCTGTGTGTTGATATGTCAGTCAGTCAGTTTTCCTTTTATATATATAGGTGATGATGATGATGATTATATTAAACCTACAAAACTTATCACCTGTCCATAATCATAAACCACACTAATCCAAAAGGGCTTAACGACAATGAATACCTCATCAACAATTTACTATACTATATGGAATTAGAATCTTTTTACGTATAACAAGATCCACAGTTAAAGTGTTCAGTCACGTCGGGGTGCAATTAAGTCGTCGTTCCTGAGTCTCTAATTTAGCTATCACGAGGTCTTAACCTGAATTTATCACCGGGCTAGTAATTAAAGGATAGTTCAGGTCCCTCTTTGTAATGTAAGGGGAATATTGACGCAAATAGGGTATTTATTATTAACTTTTATGTCATTGTGTTAAAAGGTAGAGGTTGTTTGGTGTGTTGCGGTGTTTATGATTAGTGATTGATAAATTCAATTCCAATAATCGTCTACTACGATATCCCTTATGTCGCTCTGGCGAGAGAGATCCAGTACTCCTTCTTTGTCCAGGCGATCTCTCTTTGGAATGCGCTCGCTCTGAACGTAGCCTCCCTAGCCAAGTTACCACCGTTTCGTTTCGATTCTCTTTTCGTCGATCGCCTCAAGTCGGCCACGCCTCCGATTCCGTTGTTCTGACGTCATCTCAACGCTCAGTCACGTGGTCAGAACAAAGGAATAGGAGGCGTGGCCTACTCGAGGCGATCAACGAAACGAGAATCGAAATGAAACGGTTGTAAGTTGGCTAGGGGAGCAGGTCGCCATCCAGTCGGTTCTATTTTAAGGTGAAGCACAGGAACACATTCGTAAGATTTGGTCTGTCTGTTTGTTCCAGGTAATCTCCAAAATGGCAAGACTAATTTTGACGGAATTTTCACTCGTTGATAGTTGTTGTTATAAGGAGTAAATTAAGCCAAGTACTTTTATTTTAGAAAAAAAATTAAGTGTTCGTGAGAAAAAAAACAATCTTCCTGAAATTGTGACCAAATCATTGTGCTGTTTTACGAGTTTGACGCAGTACCTTCCGCATGACGCAGGTCCTCACCGGACATGGTAAGTTCGGGAGGTTCCTGCACCGGATTCGTGCGGAAGAAATGCCCGGGTGTCACCATTGTGTGAACCGTCCGGAGGACACGTTGGAGCATACCGTAGAGGTTCGCCCCGCCTGGGCAGAGCACCGCCGTGTCCTCGTGGGGGAGATTGGTGGCAGCGATCTCTCACGCCGGGCCTTGGTACAGGTCATGGTCTGGAGCGAAGAGAAGTGGCAGGCGGCCGCCTCCTTCTGCGAAGCAGTAATGCTAGCAAAGGAGGAGGCCGCACGTGCACGCGCGAGGCAATGGCCCTCGCGCTCCAGCCGCCGGGATTCCGATCCCGATTTCCGGGAAGGCCACCGTAGGCGCGGGCTTGCGGTCAGCGAGCAATGGGTAGCTTGCCGTCCGAACATCAGGTAATCGTCCGGACCGAGCCCAAGTCGTCGACGGCGCGTAGTGTTCCACGCGTGCCTCAAGGAGATGTCAGCAACCGTAGAGGCCCAGCACGGTCGAAGCAGGGCCATGGTTGATGCGAAAGAGATCCCCGGGGCCCTGGAACAATGACAAAGAAGGAACAGGAGTGGGTTTTTAGTCAGTAAAAGTCTGACATGCCCTCGCGCTCCGCCCAAGAACGGGGAATGTCAAGTTTTTAAACTTAATAAACTAAAGTTATGATTCGAAAACAAAGCTGTTTGCTCTTATTAAAATCCCATGTAACTATGCGTAAAATTAACATTCAATCATTTGTAAAATAATTTCGTTTATTATGATGAACGATAAATTTAAATTTTGATGAACTCACTAATAAACATACATAAACAAAACTATTGAATTTTACGAACAATATAGCCGAGTTCAAACAAGCAGGTACATAAATTATGTCATGCAAACAATAAAGCCTTGTGTCCGCAGCTTTATTCTAAGGGGTGGACAGAGACAATGGCTTTCCGGGCAAGTGCGTACTCCGCATTACTTCGTTATGGGTCTTTAACAAATTGTAGGTCCTTTTATCGACGACAAAATTCATGTATCATCTTACTTCTTCTGTATACACCATTGGTTTTATGGTTGAAGAATTTATGAAGTACCCAGAGCTTTCAGTGCTACTAAAAATATTTGTTGACGGTCGTTTCCTTCAGCATGGATAGAAACAAATGACGATATAAAGATCATGACTTGGTTTTTCATGCAGAGAATACCAGCGCTGCGTTATTTTCTTTTTTAATCGGGGCATATGCTGAGATGCACTTTTTAATGTTGTATTTTTATTTCATGGTTAGTTAACAGTTTTTTAACCGACTTCAAACAGAAGGAGTTTCGATGTTCGGCTGAATGTATTTTTTTTTATGTATGTTCACCGATTTCTTGGTCAATTGTAGACCGAAAAATTTTGAAAATTTTTATTTTTTGAGGGATGTGTTATGCTTCCGAGTTGGTCCCATAGAAATATTGTTATGATCTGATGAGGATCTACAAAGATATGGAACGGAACTGTCGTAACAAGTAAAATGGCTTTGTTCATACGTGTAGTCGATGACTGACTGAAGGAAGATAGAAGATGTATCGGACTGATCTGATGATGAAGCTGGAAGGTAGAAACCGGAACCGGATCCGGATCCGGTTACCTAACCGTGTTTGGGATTATTACAATTGTCATGAGACTCTGGCTATAAGGTACCATCGAGCTAATCTGATGATGATTAACTGAGGGGTACTTTTTAGTTGTGCTACCATAACATGTTTCTAGAATAGTTTTGTCCCTTCGTTATTTAACACCGTCTTCTGAAATTAAAGTAAATTTGTACTTTTTTAGTGTTTTTTTTAATTGAAGTCGGTTGCATTTTTTTGTTTTTGTAAAAATATTTTATTAAATGTTATTGTTGTTAGTTCTGCGCGAGTCAAAAATTAATATTTTTCTTTCTTTCAAAACGCAAAGGGAAACTAAAGGAACAAGGTCAGGTTTTAGGTAGAAAAGTCTGATACTCCCTCTAACTTCACGTAGAGCAAGAGGAGTTATTTGTTTTCAGTCAAGTCAAAATTAAATAACTTATAAAACTTTTCTTATCTTTTTTGGCTATCGCTGATGGCCATATCATCATCATAAAGCAAATACAAATTGAAATCGCCAACCCGCCTTAAGAAAAACAAAAAGTACGTTGTAGTTTTAGGCTGGTGGTACATTGGTACCAGTAGCATAAAGGGCCTATTACACTACGCGATATTCAGACTGTCTTATTTTTTGTTCCAAGTAAGACCGGTCTAACTCTTATTACACTACGTGACATCGACTAAGACTGTCTGAAATCGAGAAGTGTAATAGGCCCTTAACAGTTGTAGACTTATTTTTATCTGACTAAGGAAAAGCTAAAAGGAGGGTTATGATTTCGACCCTTTTGTATTCATTGTTTACTAAACCTCCAAGAAATATTGATTGACCTTCGAATGAGTCTTCGCTAGCTATAAAAAGAAATACTTTAATTATTACTAGTCAAACACTTGTGGGCCAATAATTTCTTTAACTACTGGTCTAAAGATATGGACGTTCGACACTCCTTCAAAAAACCGTTCCCACAAATTAGTATTCAATTATTTCTAATTATAATTTCTTTAATGTTTTTAGGGTAACCACTTTGATTAAAAGTTGTCCAGTAGACTGTGAAATCTTGTCAAGTGTTCGGTCGACAGATAAATGTATTAGAACAGTTAATAGGAGTAGACAGCCGTGTGATTCGGGTGGCCCGTTTGTGTTGAAATTACAGCTTGGTTCCACTAACACGAATGTGTGAAGAAGTTTATGTCTTTCCTACGTAAGTACTAGCTACTGTAAGGTAACTAAAATAAAAATAATGATAATTCAACAAAATGAACAATAAAAAATTCAATCAATTTATTTGGTAATTTCACAGGAGGCTCAAAGTCTCAAGCTTGGGAGAAAATTCATAAAAAAAAAATTGTCTCACTCTAGTCTCATTTAATAATAATTGGTCATTGATATGTCTGTTTTGGTTTTGTTGTAACCATTTGGCGACTTGACAGACTGTTTAGTGACTGCAGTGAGGTTATAAAACTGCTACATATCCTGATAGGTTATCAGGGATAAACTAAAACTAAAAAGATGACTTAGATAATTGTAGTCTTCTGCTGCTACATACATAAAAGATGTTCATAAGGATAACGATAACAATGCGGCAAAAGGTGTTGTATGGTTTTTTATGTTAGGAATTTATTGTAACTCGGAATTTTGAGGCTGGTGGTGTGTCATCTCTCACCCAACTCATCGAAATTCACTTAGGAGGATTTTTTAACGTAGTTTTATCACAGTTTTCTTTTGACTCCGATTGGTACTGCTTTTTATTAGACTGAAATCCAAAAGACAACAAATTATTATAGAACACGAAATTTAAAACGTTCTGCGTCGAATTTATACTTATTATCTGCTCGCTTAGTAAAACCCAACCTTAACTAAGTTCGTAGCCCCAAATGGGTAGCAGTTGTACGTATTCAATTTCATAGTGGTTTTGGAGCCTTTCCTGGGGCGCGTTAGGTAAATTAACGGACGCGTTGAAACACACCGGGACTATGATTAGTATCAATTATACTGCACGTCAACTACTCTCTTTGAGTTTTACGTAATGTAATGTGCGCGTATGTGGAACTGTTGGAAGTAGGGTTGTCGCGAGAGTAATTTTTCATTTAGCTGTTTTTGTGCTCATCTGTTTTACCACAAAAGATCCATGTTTGGGGTTAAAACTGATCATGACTTATCTGTTATACGACCAGTACATTAAACGAAACATTTGACTTGTAACTTATAACGTTTAAACGTGAAGACAGTTAAAAACCAATGCATAATCAGTTTTATTATGTTCCCAGTACTGGTACTCAGGCCAAGGAGACAGAAAAGGCCGTAATCTATCAAGCGGGCCTACTGCGGTAAAAAGGCCAAAATCTATCAAGCGGGCTTACTGCGATAAAAAGGCCGTAATCTATCAAGCGGGCCTACTGCGGTAAAAAGGCCGTAATCTATCAAGCGGTACTACTGCGGTAAGAAGGCCGTAATCTATCAAGCGGGCCTACTGTAGTAAAAAGGCCGTAATCTATCAAGCGGGCAATGAAAAAATGGCAATGAAATGCATCATGAGTTTCGATGGCACAAATAGTAAATTTTCTTAATTACATGTCTTGTCTGGTCTAGTATTCGGCTACTTCTGTCTGTCCGCTGATTTTTTTTTTTTTTTTTTTTTTTTTTCGGTGGGAAAATCATCTTATGACATCCCCCGCCCTTGGGCGGGGCGGGAGATAGTGTCAGACTTTTACTGACTAAAAACCCACTCCTGTTCCCTCGTTGCCTTTCGTACCAGGGCCGAGTCTTCCTTTCAGAATCAGACCCTTGGCCCCAGTAGGCTTCGACCCTGCTAGGCCCCTACAGTTGCTGACATCTCCTTGAGGCGCGCGTGAAACAGCACGCGCCGTCGACGACTTGGGCTCGGTCCGGACGGTTACCGGACGGTCGGACGGCGAGCCACCCATTGCTCGCCGTCCGCAAGCCTGCGCCTACGATGGCCGGAAATCGGGATCGGAATCCCGGCGGCGATTGGGGCGTGAGGACCGTTGCCTCACGCGATCGGCCGCCTCCTTTGCTAGCATTACTGCTTCGCAGAAGGAGGCGACCGCCTGCCACTCCTCCTCGCTTCGGACCATGGCCTGTACCAAGGCCCGGCGCGAGAGATCGCCGCCGCCGATCGCCCCTACGAGGACACGGCGTTGCTCTGCCCAAGCGGGACACACCTCCACCGTGTGCTCCACCGTGTCCTCCGGGTGGTCCGCACAATGGTGACACCCGGGCGTTTCTTCCGCACGAATTCGGTGCAGGAACCTCCCGAACTTACCATGTCCGGTGAGGACCTGCGTCATGCGGTAGGTAAGGACGCCGTGTTGCCTTTCCAGCCACTCCTCAAAGAGGGGAATTACCGCCATAATTATGGCGTGCCCAGCACTGGGTTGCGATAGTCGCTGTCGCCATTCCACCATGAGACCCCGCCGGAGCTCTGTCCGCCATGCCGCAACTTGTCGTGGCAGCGGAGTTTCGCCCCGACGTTGCATCTCCACGCGCAGATCGTGCATGCGTGCAAGGCCTGTTGCCACCAGATCCCATGGTGGCTGGCCAGCAAGGAGGCTCGCCGCTTCGCGGGAAACCGTGCGGTATCCCCGCACCATCCGTATGGCCATGACCCTCTGGCACGCGTTCAGCTGGGCCGCCGGTCGCTTTCGCAGTGACGGCGCCCACACCGGCGCCCCATAAAGGGCCATGGACTGGACGATGCCTGCGTAGAGCCTCCGGCAGGAGGCGTCTGGACCCCCGAGGTTGGGCAGGAGCCGCTTGAGGGCAGCCCCGTTCCGATTCAGTTTGGGAGCCAGACGTCGGAAGTGCTCCTCGAAATTCCACCGGCTGTCGAGGACGAGTCCCAGGTACTTCATCGTCGACCCGACACCGATGTGAACTCCTCCTACCGTTAATTGGGAGCGCCGAGGCGGCGCGCTCCGAGGGCCGTGAAAACACATGGCCTCGGACTTTTGCAGCGCTACCTCGAGTCCCAACTGCTGGATCCTATCAACGACTATCGCAACCCCGCGTGTCGCTAATTCGACCGCCGCCTGGTACGAGTCTCCCTGAGCCAGGACCAGCGTGTCGTCTGCGTAGCAGACCACGCTGACCCCGTCAGGGAGGTCGCCGCGCAGCACGTAGTCGTAGCCGATGTTCCACAAGGGCGGTCCTAGTACCGATCCCTGCGGAACACCGCACGACATCTCTCGCCGTTTCCACTCTCCCTGATCTGTCCGCTGATGCAGTCACTATGTCCTCAGGTAAACAACGAACAATTTGGCGGAAATTGGAAAGTGAGTCATGGTCTGCTGAGAGATGCTGCAGTAACACTTAAGAACGGAACTGTACCTGTTAGAATAGAAGCATTTGCGTACTCCTGAAAACAGAAACACTGTTTGAAAATGGTATATTTACATCTAGCGAATTTTTTTTTACGGGTGGGAAAATCATTTATTTATTTATTTATTTATTTTATAATTCATGTACACACAAATATACAGAAGAAGATAGGTATCTTAATATAAAGTTTGTACAAAGGTACTGCTTATTTCAAAAAGAAATTTCTTCCAGCAGACCTGCGAAAGGAGAGATTAGAAGAGATGTAGACTATAGTGTGTAGAAAATAAGAAAAGAAGAGTTTGTGAAATCTTAAATTAAACTAATAAATACTTATATAACTATAAATACCTTACACTAAAAATAAATACATAATATATATATATATATACATATCACACAAGAGAGGAAAGATAGTGCTCTTTTACTTGAGTCTTAAAGAGTGAGATAGTTTTCAAATCACGAATGCTAGGCGGAAGAGAGTTCCACAGCCTTACTGCATGGACAGAGAAAGAAAGAAAATCATCTAATGACATCTCCTGCTCTTGGGCGGAGCGAGAGATAGTGTCAGACTTTTACTGACTAAAAACCCACTCCTGTCCCTTCTTTGCCATTTCTCAGAACTCTCACTCACTCGGTCACTTTCGCATCACCCATGGCCCCAGTAGGCCTCGACCCTGCTGGGCCCCTACGGTTGCTGACATCACCTTGAGGCGCGCGTGGAACACTACGCGCCGTCGACGACTTGGGCTTTGTCCGGACAGTTATCGGTCGATCGGACGGCGAGCCACCCATTGCTCGCCGTCCGCAAGCCCGCGCCTGCGGTGGCCGGAAATCGGGATCGGAATCCCGGCGGTTGGGGCGTAAGGACCGTTGCCTTACGCGATCGGCCGCCTCCTTTACTAGCATTACTGCTTTGCAGAAGGAGGCAACCGCCTGCCACTCCTACTCGCTCCGGACTATAGCCTGTACCAAGGCCCGGCGCGAGAGATTGCCGCCGCTGATTGCCCCCACGAGAACACGGCGTTGCTCTTCCCAAGCGGGACACACCTCTACCGTGTGCTCTACCGTGTCCTCCGGGTAGTCCACACAATGGTGGCACCCGGGCGTCTCTTCTGCACGGATCCGGCGCAGTAGCCTCCCGAACTTACCATGTCCGGTGAGGACCTGCGTCATGCGGTAGGTAAGGACGCCGTGAGGTCTTTCCAGCCACTCCTCAAAGAGGGGACTTATCGCCATAATTATGGCGTGTCCAGCACTGGGTTGCGACAGTCGCTGTCGCCATTCCACCATGAGATCTAGCCGGAAGTCTTTCCGCCATGCCGCGACTTGGCGCGGCAGCGGAGTTTCGCCTCGGCGTTGCATCTCCATGCGCAGATCGTGCATGCGTGCAAGGTCTACATCTAGCGTACTAAGTCTTAGATATACCATTCTTAGCAGTATCTTGTCGTTTGTAAAAAGAAGTAAATACCAGAGTAGACAATCCGGTATAAAATGAAAAACCAGTCTTATTATTGGTGAAGTAACTGGTAATGAACGAAAATAAATAAATCTGACAATAGTCTGCTAAAACGCTGGAATGAAGAACTCTGAATTACGCTTCAAATCTAAAGTACGTGCTTGATTGAAAGTGAAGTACCTACTCCAGAACAATTTTCGAACTAAACCCATTCTGAGAATGTAGTCTACTTAAAACTGATTTGTAAAGCATAGAGCTAAGTAAAACTTTACTTATTTTGATTACGAAGGGTAAAGACGTACCTCTTAAAAACAATAAAAAATTGCCCAACATTAAAAATTACACCTGTATTATCGATGCGTTCACGTACATATAAATTCACTTAACAAGATGTACAGATCTAGAACAACAATTTACAGGTCTTAAAAAAAATAGCATGTAGGAATCGCAGTAGACAATCGCTCAATCCTCAGAATATTATTTTTACCAGCTTGTCCATAATTTGTTTAATAAACACCAATCAAAATAATGTTATCTGTATATAATAATAACTATTATTACAGACAAAACAATTCACTACAACAGACGCGATATTACTGTTCACGATAAAACTAACAAAACAGGTATATCTAATAATCTAACCTAACCTAACCTAACTCACACAATGTTCAAACCACAATATCCGAAAAGCTCAGTAAGTACCAAGATCTCGCCATAGAGATTATAACCCAATGAAAAGCTCAAACAGTTCATATTGTCCCAATTGTTCTTTCGTCTACTGGCATAATACCAAAATCTCTAGCACAGAGCCTCAACACTCTACAGATGCCAGCTCAAACATTGTACATGCTCCAAAAAGCCACCATCCTAAACACCTGTCGTATCACTAGAAAGTTTCTGACTTCTTCAACACTGACGTCCACCTTTTCCATTTAAATCCCGCCTTATATACTTAGCCCCGGCTCGTGTGTAAGGTTTACTTTTGACGTGCGTAATTAGAGACACAATAGTAAGACAATGGCTTGCGGGCGCCGGCTACCGCCTGAGCGTTAATGAATTAATCTCTCTTATACGGGAAGAACACAGAACAGATAAATCTGTTCTGTGGGGAAGAACTATAATGAACTAAATAATAATAACATTCCACAACTATCACACAACGCCGTCTAGTCCCAAGCTAAGCTGAGCTTGGGATGGTATGTTATAAGTACTAGACAACTGATAAACTTTCTTATATAGTTATAAATACATACATATTATAGATGAATTACACCCAAACACAGAACAAATGATCGTGTTGCACAACACTCAAACATTTGTCCTGGGTACGAATCAAACCCACGACTTCCGGCATAGCAGTCAGGGCCACTAACCATTAGACCATCAGGCCAGTTATATGACTTATTAGGATCCCTAATAAATAAACTACTAAGAATATGACTACTATGACCGTTTGTTTGAGCGACAACCAGAGTATAACCACTATGCTATACCACTACGCCCACCACCGTACCGACAAAACCACGTCTTTTATGAAAATCTTCAAACACTTCTTCTGCCCAGCATCCTATTTTAGAAGTTTTCCCACTACCGAGATTCGGCTAACCGAAATTTTATTTATTCAATCTATCTTGTTCTTAATTGCACAGCCAAAGAAATGGTCTATAAATTTTCAGGAGAACTGACTAGAGTTATTTAGTGGGCAATTTCTTACCAGCAAAATTAGTAGAATTACTTTTAGACAATACAATTTACTTTAACATCTCTTTATGGCCTTAAATGTCATGGAAGTTTTGTTAGACAATGTCGTTAGCTTTTATATGTATTCATTTGTTTTACTGAACTAAATATAAAGGCACTAATGGCTGCCAGTGGCTTTGCCTGCGTGATAGTTAAAAATTATCCCAAGTGAACGTGTGATAAATGTATACTATGCGCTGTTCCAGGATATGGTCTACGTACACGGGTAGACCATACTTCTTAAACATTAAGTTTAATCAAAATCCGTTCAGCAGTTAAAGCGTGAAGAAGTAACAAACAAACACACATCTTTCGCCATTATTAGTGTTACAGTAGTTCTACCTCACCAAGGTAGCATTGTTTTTGGATGTGTGTGCTGGTTTCTGAATCAAGCCCTTGATCCAACCAGAATATTATTATTATACCTATTAGTTATAAAACTGGAAACCCGAAGGCAACGTTGGAAGGCCTCCTACAAGGTAGACCGATACCATAGTGAAGGTAGCAGGAATCCGATTAACCCGGAACGCTTAGGACCGTTCGCTGTAGCGATACTCGGTGAACAGTAGCAGTGGACGTCTTTGGACTGAATGACGATGATGATGAAGAGATATTACCGTAAAAAAATAAGATATAATCAAAATCCACCTTAATTTCCGATAACCATCACAGAAACCAACAAAGTCGCCGCCTAATGAAACCATTCCATCCACTACAAATTCGTTCTAAGCGTTACAAATAACGTAACCGAATGAAAAGCGGCTTATAAATGTTATTCAACAATAAATCTAAGCTAGTATGATGTCCACGTCACACGAGTGATGTCTTGCGCAAGTATATACAAATGAATTGATTCCCGTCAACTCTACTTAGTAATCCGATTAAGCTAGAGAGATGTAACGGGAATGTCGGCCTACGGAATTACTTTGATTTTGTTAGTCGTTGCTATGGGTATGTACTTCTGATATGTTGTTGTAGGTAGGTATTTAATTTGATATTACATCACGCTTGTATTTTTTAAAGAGTGACATTGATGTCAAAAAACAGGATACAAAGAACAACACCTTTATTTATAAGATCGAAGACTAAAGTAACATAAGTGCTTGTAAAGGTACACCAACTAAAGTGGGGATAGACTGGACACTTATAGCGAAGTAATCAAGAAAAGTGGAGCAATATTATCGCAGGATGGATTCCCAGAGATGTTAAAAAGAATAGAGGAAGGCAAGGGAATTGATGGAAGGGTGAAATAAAACAGTCGGACCTAACTGGAAATAAGAAACAATGAAAGAGGTTGGAGGAGGCCTATGTAATGCCAAAAAGCACACTGAAATAACAGACATTCTGTAAAATATTACAATATTCGAGATAGTAATCTTAAAGTTCAGAATAAAAGGCTTATTGATTGATTGATAGATTATAAAATAACTTACTATAATTATATATACACTAAAATATTTAAAAAAATACCTTAACTAATTAAAACTAACTAAAATATGGCGTCAAAAATTCCTCCGCATTGCCTGTCGAATCCAAAAGACAGGCGGCATTGACACGCAGTTACCATACTGCGTTTTTACCTCTATCCAAGGTAAAAGGCAGCCCTTGGGTCACGTGACGTATCAACATGGCATTTGGATAGGTCTTTATACAATTTATGCACACCCGGACCCCTCCGCCCAAGAGCGAGATTTGTCATAAGATGATTTTCCCACCTATATAAAAAAAAAAAAAAACACCCGGACCCCACGATCTGAGAGTTTCAACTCCAAACGGCTTGAAAATGTAACTGTGCTAGCAAGGTTGTTATATTTCTGCGGAGATCCTCTCCAAAATCGCAGCGGCAAAACCAGTACAAAAAAGACAGCTAGAAAGATGGGATGGTGAAAGAGTATCAACACAAATAGCATCCCACACTAAAAGACTACCCGTCTTCCACAGAAATAAAAACATGCCGTCCGGTCTCATACAAGCGTGCTTGGCCGTGAGGTTAAAAAGCGCTGGAACGCCGACGGTGATAAGAGCTCTGATTTAATGGCTGACTGACTGTTCGAAATTCAAAGTTCAAAATTGTTCTATAAAATAATCTTTATGAAACCAGTAGTCCCACGTATGTTCCAGCTTTTACAGTTATATATCTTAATCCTAAAATATAATGTCAAGCCATTTCCTACCGTCAGAATTCTATTATGTCAATATCGTATTCCATAGTATCCACTTACGAATTCTCAGTTATGAAAGGCGTTACTCTGTTGCTCTAGTGACACTTGAGTATTGAATTTGTGGTTAGAATATTGGCCACTAACAAAAAAAAACAATTCAAGTTGACAACTGGCCTAATATGGCCGATGACATTTCTGAATCGGCGACCGCAACGAAACCTGTATATAATTAAAATAATTTTGACAACCCATTTAATTCTCGGATTATTGTACACTGGACAAATATTTATTAATGAAATTTCTGTACTTATAAATGTTGGACATTTTTTTACACGTTTTGATTGTCACATACAGCCGCATGTCAAATGAACTGTGGGCTAAAAGAGCCACATGTTAGGTCCCATAAAAGACTAAGTGACATTTAGTATAATAATGATATGTCAGAAATGTAGAAAAGTTTCAATCAATAGTTATCGGAACAATCTCCTGTGAAGTAGAGATTCATTTCGTCCTATATAGCTCCATCTCGCTCTCTCAGCTGAATGATGACGGCAATGGCACATCATAGAAATTTTCTTCATCAAAACCATGACTCCTAATTAAATGATTAGGAAAAGCTACAAACTAAATACACCCTTACGACTATCAACAACATTGACTATCCATCTTACTATAATCCAAGATTGATAATCCCCAGTGCTATTTCCAAAATGTTTCACACGGACCAAAAACCGCAGATGAGCAGATAAAATCTTGTCACGTTTGGTGAACTGTCAAAATTGTGCTCAATTTGCTCTCGGTTTGATTCAATGTATGGACAGCTATCTGCCTAATTAATTAGGTTCATCACAAAAAATGCAAAACGTCGTTTTGATCCAATAAATATCTGATGCTGTTTTGTGTAATGTCATGGACGGGATGTAGTGTTGGTAATTGCTATAGAAAGTGTGGTTGGAAAATGAGCATTCAATGTTCGAATTAAGAACACAAGACAAAAACCTGAACGTAGAAAATGACAGAGCTAGCTACTCGTAGATTCAAGTAGCCATATATTTGGCCGGACAAAATTTTAAAAGTTGAGTCACAACAAGAAGAAAACAACAATATTTTTTAGACCTTATGATTCTTCCAGTAAAACTCAACTTCAAAAGGGTTAAACAGTCACCTCAACATAAAGCAAATATAACTCAGAAAAAAGTTACACTTGATTAATAAAGGTAAAGGTAACAAAATAACAAGCATTTTAAAGCTAGCCAGCAATAAAAGGAAACGCGGTACTGTTTTTGCTTAATAATTTTAATTTGAAACAGCGTTGTTTGTGGACGCAAACAATGATATTAGAACGGAACAAAGTGCGGCGACAAATTAGTTTATTGTTTATGAAAAGTACGGTGCAAATTAAGACAATGTTGCCTAGTTTCATTTGAATAAGAATTGCAACGAGTTTAGTAATAACGATGAAACAGTACACGGAGATGAAGATGATAAACATTTATTCACTCATTCTAAACTTCATTGTAAGTTTGTGCTAGTCTCAGCAATTTCACTTAATCAATATAATCTCACTGAGCTTATACGAATATAATTTGTTGGGAACGGCAATATCCATGCACATTTGACTGCAGATATAAACGTAAAGTAGGCCGATCATAAGTGTGAATCACCTTCAGTGTAGTCATGCGATGCAAACGAAGAATGCAGATCTACTAGAAGGTGCAGACGAATATGTGGGATATTTACGCAACGTAATAGAAACTGTAGGTTTGAAGAAAGATTTGCGAGTAGTACAGGAGTTCTTTTTTTAAACAAACCAGCACTGGGAATTATTCCTGTATCATGAGTGCATTCATTCACAAATATATAAATTCACATACACCAGACACATAAACCCGGAACAACTCTCTGTAGACCATATAAATATTTGGTTTGTTTGTTGCTATTATTCATATTTTTTTTAAATGTAGACCTAACCTCTTAGAAATAATACATTTTTTTTAATAGATAGAGATTTATTTGTGGTTTAGTATCATATCTGTCATTGAGTATATTGAAAACTTTATATTTATAACACTAGTAATTAAATATTTAAACTAAAATGGTTTTTATTTAAAATCAGCTTGTGCAAGCGGTTTCATCTGCGTAAAAGTAGAAAATTATCCTGAGGGAACATAATGTCGAAATAAATTTAACACAGCCACAGCTATTCCAAGAATTTCATTCAAATCCGTTCAGCCGTTTAAACGTGAAGAAGGTAACAAACGTACAAACATACATATAAACTTTCGCCTTTATATTATTAGTTTATGACACAACTCGTTCTTCTTCATCGCTAACATCTTAGCATTCAAATTTTTGATGGCACACTATACTATTACTGTAAAAGTATTTGTAATCATACTCATCTTCAATCTGATCATTCTCATGTTCAATTCCAGCTAGAAATAGTTTCGAAACCAATTTCCAGTAGTCAATTTCGCGCATTTCGTGCCATGGAAACGAACGACCAATAAGCTTAGATCCCACATTCGTCGTACAGCCATATCGTACTAACCAACGCAGATAACTATGCATTCTCGTGACAATATGTGTACTTATTTCCTTACCTCTGAATAGGTTATTGGAAAATTATATTGAGAAATGGTGACAGATAAATAGTGCTTGTGGAAATGGTACGCGATTGTGATCTTTAGCACCGAAGTTATTGTCTTTGTGTTGTTTAATAAATATAAATTGGAGTGAATTTATGAAGAATTTTCTCCATATAGAGTAAAGACAAAAGTCAATGATGTATTCCTTTCGTTCTATTGTTTGGTTCGATATATTTCTTTTTTTGTGCTTTCTTTCACTGCTCTTCTCATAGCCAATTCTCATAGCCTAAAGAAAAGAGCCCGTGTATCGGGGAGCATAGTTTGAAATATCCAACTATGGGTTTTCCGATATAATGTAGCTAGTTAGTTGGTTATTAGTGTTATGTAGCAGTGATATTTTTTATTAATTAGAAATAATTTTTTGGAGATTATTTTCTCCCTTCAACCTTACAAACTTTACCTTATGGTGGAGACTTCCATAATCTTCTATATTGTAAAACAAAGCCCCCATCGTGTCATCGTGTCGTGTCGTGCGATAAACTTAAAAAATCCTGAGCGAATTTTGAACCACTCTGTCTATTGGAAAAATACAATTTTGACCAATAGACAGAGTGATTCATGAGAATGGTTTAGGTGTAGAATACATAGACTTTATAGTGGAGAAAAGTCGAAAATTTCTAATATATTTAATTATAAGAACTTTATTTCGAACCAGTTAATCCATATAGTGTTCTTCTTCTTCTTCTCAGTCAGTACACTCTTGCCAGAGTGGTCGTGGTCATCACTGTGAATAACGATGAGTAGTCATCTTGGTAACATGACGCCATTCATCGCGGACTGCAGCTTTCCGAGTACATTCATAAACCGAGCACTTAGTTGCGGCCTTGATCTGGTCTATCCATCTCATTGGTGATCTACCACATGGCCTGGTGCCCTTAACTTTGCCCTGCACTACGAGACGCTCTATGGAGTCATTACCACGACGAGATACATGGCCGAAGAAGTTCAAAATGCGCGACTGCACTGTGGATGATAGGCGCTGTCTGTAACATACATGATAGTGTTAGTAACATAAAAATTGCTTATAAACTAGTGTTAGTATTTATTACTCTCTGCTACAGTTTCTAGAATTCTGTTTCCAGTGTCCCTCTCCTTAGCATCGAAGGTGTTTTTTTTAGTATGATCGCATAAAAATCTTCTGTGCAGGCTTGCGTAAATATCTCGGACGCACTTCAGAAATGAGGAAGCCCCAACAACATCCTAAAAGCATTATTATACTGGATGCGCAGAGCATCCAGCGATCTTTAGGAATATTTGACCCATAGATTGTTCGTGTACATACTCTAACAGTGTGCCTTAAAAAGAGTGATTTTCATTATAGTCAGTACATCGGGCAAGTCTATTTTTTTTTTATCACCCGTGCTAAGGTGGGTCGAGTCGGTAGTCAGTGATAAATTAGGTGCAACTCGAAAACAAAACCGGCCAAATGCGAGTTAGACTCGCGCAACTTTTTTTAAACAATTTATTTCATTCTGGTTTTTAGTATTAAATAGAAATACATGATCTGTAATTTCATCTTATTAACTATCACGGCTCATGAGATACAGCCTGGTGACAGACAGACTGGAGTTTTAGTAATAGGGTTCCGTTTTAATTCTATGGATACGGAACCCTAAAAGCTAGAAAAATAATATACAGCTATTTCTAAAACGGAATTCAACTCCCGGATATAGAATGAAAACAAACAACTTTATTACGCCAACTATGTTGTAAAATTTGATAATTTTGGTAATAAATGGACATCGTACGTAATCGAACGAGGACAATCAGACCAGTTTGTAAAAGCTTTAATGTTTTCACTGATTGATTGTAATTGGTAAGCGGATGATATCACATAAATTAATAGCAATTAATTAATCTTGCTTACGTTAATTGATTGACAACGATATTAGCTTAGTCCCTGTTTTATGTATTTTATACGATTGACCTGGTAAATATAGGATTATGGTATCATCTATGCTTCGGTGACTGTTTGGGATTCACCACAGTCTTGGGCAGTTAACGCAAGGGGCTACTAAAGGAACACGGGTAGGTTTTAGACAGTAAAAATTGAACGAAAGGGAGTTCATTCCACCTAGAGCGGGAGAAGTTATTTGATGCTTTCCCACCTGTAAATAACTGGGCAACCGCGAGTCCGACTCGCGCCCTGAGGGTTCCGTACGAACTTACCTATTTAAACAGTTCAAGTCCTGAACGGAGTCTGGAAGATTTTTCCGAATCGCAAAATAATATATTTTTTGTGTCGTAACAACAAATTTACTATTTTCAGATTTATTCCTATACCTGTGCTATATGACCTTGATTTATGCCAAATTTCAAGATTCTGGGTCAACAGGAAGTACCCTATGAATTTTGATTCCCTTAAGAGTGTCGAAATATACGTTTTTTGCGACACAAATGATCGTATATTTTTTTCGTTAACTTTGAAGTTTGATTTTTCACAGCACCAAGAAACCGGACTTGAGTATATGGTTTTAATTTCAACTCGATACCTCCACGCGTTACCGAGATAAAGGGTCTTGACAGACAGACAGACAACATACAATAGATTTAACATGGCGTAATACCATCCATCACCCATCGATCACTTTTAAAATGGTTACCCATTCGCCAGCGTAGAGCGTTAAGGGCCTTGACAACCCTGTTCTCTTTTCTAGATAACCCTTCTTCTCCTTATCTGACTTCAGAAATTCAATTTCTTTGCTCTGCGCACAATAAAAATCTTCGATCTACAAATAATCGTCTTCTACGATGCCCGACACACCGCTCTGGGTTTGTCCATTCCTCTTTCTTTGCCCAGGCGATCTTCCTTTGGAATGCGCTATCTGAACATCAGGAGGGCAACCAGTCGGTTGTCCTTTAAAGTGAAAGCACGAGAACACTTTCGCAAGAAGTTGGTAGATTCATCACACTCTTGATTTGTTGTATTCGTTTTTCTCTCAATATCATTTTTTATTTGTATGTATGTATCTAAGTATATATTTATTATTGTTTTTATTTCCTCTCTGTCAGTCTTCTATTAAGTTGCACCTGCCATTTTATGTCTCTGCACCACCCTAAGGTCGACTGGTAGAAAATGCCTAAGGCATTAAGTCCGCCTTTGTACAATGTTTCATTAGTGCATAAAGTTTTAAATAAATAAATAAATAAAATTATCTCATAAACCTCTTTGCTATGTTCGGATATTGACACTGTTGGATATGGGTAAAGAAAGAAAGAAAAACAATTTATTAACAGTAAATGACCCAATCTTAAGACTAGCTTACAATTTTATTCATTCTGTAGGAAAACTAAACGTCACAATCACGCAAATCGATCGAGCGCTTAGCATAATGCCGGAGGCCTTCCCAAATATCACAACAGCGACCGCCAGTCCTAAGCGTCTCGCATTTATCGAGTTCTCGCGACCCTCACCGGCCCATCGGTCTACCTGGTGGGCCTTCCAACACTGCGCCTTCGCAAATGCGGTTACAACTCTAATACTTTTCAGCCACATGTAACATCTGTTGTTGCGAGCAATGTGCCCAGGATACTAAAACTTATGTTTGTTTTAACTTCTCAATTAAATCCATTATAATTTTTGCTACTATTTTTTATTAAGGATCTGATCCCTTTTTTTAAGGTGAGAACCCATCCAATGACTTCTACCGATCTTGGGCGGAGCGAGAGGGTATGTCAGACTTTTACTGACTAAAATCACACCTATGTTCCTTGTTTGTCTTGCGTTCCAAGACAAAGTGGTTTCCTTTTCGACTACCCAAGGCTAAAAGAAAGGATCTCATTCTTGAATTTTCTGTGGAATGTAACAGTGTTCAAAATAGGCTTACATTTAATTCCAAAATCGCACCTTTTGTGATCAAAGAGTAAGCTGTTATCAAAACTGTATTCATTCAATAGTTTTTGAATCGTCAAACCCATTTAAAAGCACTATAAAACCGTCTGAGAATAAAGTTTTAATGTGTTTACAAAATTAAAAGTAATTTAAAGGGCGTTGCACTCATTTAGTAACCGTGACAAAGACGCTGACGCAAATTTTAAATCTGGATTTTAACACCAACCGAAGAAAATGGTCGTTATATTTATGTTCAAGACAAGATTATCTTCATTCCTGTCTCGTGTTATAAACTTAATCTTAATTGAAGAAAGATTCTGTAACAGTCTGCCAAAACTTTTTAAGATAATTAATCCAATTTCGTACACACATTTCGATCGTGTCAGTTCTTTATGCTTAATCAGATCAGTAATTTTTTTAATTGTTTAAGTACCTAACTGTCGTTTGGTACAGGTTGCTCTCATTTTTGCGAGTTCGTTGGAAGGAGTTACCGCGCAAAGGGCAGCTGAAAAAAAGGGGGAGCTTTAGTCAGTAAAAATCTACAGTCTCCATTATATTTTGCTTCACCCAGAGCGGGAGAATTTATTTGATGATTAAAAATAAAAAACTACAAAAAACAGAAATAAAAAAAATATGTATAAAAAACATATTTTTTTTAAATAATTTATAAATATATTTTTTTTATTTATTTAACCCAAAAAAAAAACGGAAGCTAACACAATTACTTATTATTTTATAAGTTACTATGACAACCTCACAAAAAAAAAATCATGCCCTTATGTATAATCAGCCTTATAATGCTCCCACTAAATAATCCACCACGCATGCCCAGTGCTGATTGGTGGATGCCACATGTCTTCGAATTTTTGGTTCTAGGACAAAAAACAAACATTGTATTTTTTTTATATCATACACTTATGGTGACCTGGTAAGGGTCCCGGGAACTTGATGGATGCGAGATGCACAGGACCGTTCGTTGTGGCAACATTTGGGGGAGACATATGCCCAACAGACGTCTTTCGACATTTACTGGATTTGGACAAAGTAACATTCCATCAGTAAAAACAATGGATGATAAATAACAAAAACAAATCCAATTTTTCTAACAAATAAATATCGTATTTAATGGTCCGAGCCTCTTATCACCACTTCACTGAAATCCCTAGTATGGTTGTTAATTACCGTATTACTTTAATACCTTAAGGACTACTCTGCGCACACGTGTGCCGCGTACGCCGATCTGGGCGCGTCGGTCTCCATACATTTTATGTGGCAACTAGACTTGTGGAGCTACATTAGAGCCACGCCAGACGACGCCACGCAACGTCGTTCTACGTTTCCAATTTATAAAGACGAAGGATAAAAACAGTTAATATTCAAATCTTTAAAAACGATTTTTCCTTTGGCTTCTACCTATTAATTCTAACATTCAATCCATTGTCACTGATAGAATTTCAATGTGTCTAAAACCTCACATATCAGCAACATTTTAGATCAGGTATTAACAACACTTAGCTTTAAATTGCGCGCATACACAGCACTCATACGTCACAAGCATCGCGCAAACACGCGATAGGGCGTGATTCATACGTCCAGCACACGTCCAACTTATCGCGCGTTTAATTGGGTGTTACGGGCCCCGTCACTCAAGATAACCCTTTAACGGTATCGCATTTGGAGATCAGGGTATCAGCAGCTGATAATATTGTGTGGAGTTCGGAAAACGAGGTAAAATTGGACTTTCATCTTATGCTGATGATGTCATTGATGACGTTACCAATGATGCTTACATCAATAAATATTAATATCTAACGAATCGATTTACATATCTAGTTTTTTAAAATCTACTCGTGACAGTTTTTTTTTTTTCAGTGGGAAAATCATCTAATGACATCCCCCGCTCTTGGGCGGAGCGTGAGATAGTATCAGACTTTTACTGACTAAAACCCACTCCTGTTCCTTCTTTGCCATTTTTCCAGGGCCCCGGGGATCTCTTTCGCATCACCCATGCCCCAGTAGGTTTCGACCCTGCTGGGCCCCTACGGTTGCTGCGACATCTCCTTGAGGCGCGCGTGGAACAGTACGCGCCGTCGACGACTTGGGCCCGGTCCGGACGGTTACCAGAGTAATATTTACAGTTATTTTTTGACAGAAATTGTCGCCAAAAATACTACATATTTTTTTGTGTTTATGTTGGTTTGAAGGCACCACCCGTAATGCATTTCGGTTCATTTGCAAATGTCGCAATGAGTTCCAATTAGTCAGTAAATAGGAGTAATTGGTTACCAGACTGGCAAACTCATAATAAGCCCTTTCTTTGCAGTTCAAGAAATGCTCGAAGCGATTGCAAACAAGGCGCTTTTGTGGTTAAGAATTGCAATTCTTAGTAAATAGCAACAGTTGTTGGTCTTCGGGGCACTATTATTTGCCAACTGACATATTTTTCGTAGTTTTTTTTTTATTACAATTACCTGTTGCCTTACCTACCTATATGTACAGTCTACACGGAATTGATAAAATACTAGCTAATTTCAATTATAACTAATAAAATAATCAAAAAAATGACCTTGAAGAAAGAAAGATTGAAAATAGAAGAGTAAGCCAAAGAAAAAAAGATTAATTTTATACTAATGATCCGTACGTACAATAGGTTTTAAGAACACATTTATTGTACGTACAGCTATTCTCTGCCGAAGTCTGTGTTTACTTATAAGCCAAAAAAAAAAACAATCTTACCAAGGGAAGTCCAGTTTCTGGGTTGTAGAGATCTAATAAGCAGTCGCAATCGTATGTTACATGAACATACAATCAAACGAGATGATTAAGAACTCAAGAGGGAATATAAACAAAAAATTGAAGGGGAATAGAAACAAAGATTAACGTTATTTAACAACATTTACCAGCATTTAAATATTTCTGTTTATTTATTATGGATAATAAAAATCAATGCCTTGATATAAATCAATAAAACAAATATTATATATTGAATTGTTATAAACTAGTGCTTGACTGCGATCCCACCTGATGGTAAGTAGTGATGCAATCGTTGATGGTGAGGCACACTAGTTTATTAAGAGCCTATTCACTCTAGCCTTGAAGACACCTAAAAACCCCTACCCACTTAACCCACCCCCCCACTTTTGTATATTTATACAAAAGTGAAAATCCTAATGGAAGTTTGGTTCGGGCTTGCGGACGGCGAGCAATGGGTAGCTCGCCGTCCGACAGTCCGGTAACCGTCCGGACCGAGCCCAAGTCGTCGACGGCGCGTATTGTTCCACGCGCGCCTCAGGGAGATGTCAGCAAATCGTAGGGGCCCAGCAGGGTCGAAGCCTACTGGGGCCACGGGTTTTTTTTCTCTCGGTGAAAGTGAAACCCGGGGCCCTGGGACAGAAGAAAAAGTCCTGGAAAGAAGGAACAGGAGTAGGTTTTTAGTCAATAAAAGTTTGACACTATCTCCCGATCCGCCCAAGAGCGAGATTTGTCATTAGATGATTTTCCCACATAAAAAAAAAATTGAAGTGTGGTTTCCATTCACCCTGATTGACCGTACTGATGCTGTTTCGGAGCTGCATCTGGTTAAACTGAAACCCGACCTCAACATAATATTTGGTATAAGTCTAAGCAGGTGATGGGTCAAAGATGAAAAAAAAAGATATCCTACAAGCCGAGAAGGATGGCTCAGTAAAATTTTACGAATGTGTTAATACTGAAGACATATCTTTAACAAATTATTCGCGTAGCCAATACTTCACATATTATCTTCAAATTTATAGTTGGCTAACATCTTTTAGTATTATGAAGGATATCAAAATAAAGGAACCCCTAACAATATCGGGTAAGGCTATTAATTATTTACAATCAGTCTTTACAATTTTATAGCAAGGATGTTATATAGTTTCACAATAAATCCATATCTAGTAAGAAAACAGATAAAATCACATCAAAGTTCCGTGTAACATAGACTGATATTTACGACATACCATAAACTGATCTTATAGTTTTAAGTTCAGCAACGCGGCTAACAAATTGCGTTTTATTAGGGAATGAAGCGTTTACGACAGTTGATATATATGAGTATGAGTAAATGTACAAAGTTGGACCAAACTATCGTTGATCATTTTGTTTGGGAGTGTTACTTTGTGGCTTATCCCAGTCCGATGTGGATATTTGAAGTGCTAGCTTTAATGTGATAAGATTTTATGAATTTCAACTAGCATTCGCTTACAATGTATGGCATTGTTCAGACTTTGTTTACAACTTGAACAAATTGTTTTTTTGAAAATTTTAACTATGTTTTGAAGAATCTGACAGTACGCAGTGGTTGACCAATTGGCTGCTGCATTATGAGGCACGGATTTCATTATCGCTTGGAACAAAATTGTTTGTAAGGCCAACAGATAGTTTTTCACTGACTGTACCAAATTCAAGTTGTTGGTATTCGTTCGGAACGGAAATTAAATATGATTTTAAAAAATACAAATGGTATTAGTTTTTGGTATTAGAACGGATATAAATCAAAAATACATAACAAAAACAATTCGAAAACTAAGACATTTTAAATAAGAACAACACTAAAACCAGACCAAATTAAATGACTATACAAATATGGAAGTTAAATAAAGAGTCATCGAACTTTTTATCAAATATTATTATCGTTCCGCGGCCGAGCGACCAACCCATCTTCGCGACCGTACCGCTAAATTATACACCAAGGGTCCATAGTACCCCATTACGGAGGAAATGCGCACTAATGCATCTCATTCTCTATTTGTCAAATTATAGACCGCTGAGCAGTAGTAATCTCACGAAATAAGATAATGGCATCGGTGAGAGTGTGTCGTGAGTGGATTTTTGGCTCGTTAAATTATGGACATCTGATATTTGCAATAGAGGTGAAAGTTCCCGTGTTAAGTTACAATAGAAATTAACATGATTGGGATATCAATTACCAGTTTCAAGAATGATGCAATGTTAGAATGGGACGACTGAGTCATGATTTTTGTTGTTGATTAGACAGATACGACATTGTATTATTTCTTTGTAAAGTCAGATTCCATTAGTGTCAGTTCAGTAAGTGAAAAATACAAAAAAAATACACAAAATAATGCTAAGTAACACACATTAGACAGTGATTTGTGTTGTTATGAATAAGCTCACTTATACAAAGGAGAAAGGATTTAAATATGAACGTGATATTTCTACTTAATGCCATAATGTCTCATTATATTGTCCATTTATGTCCGCAATCATAATAGGTCCGCTTAGAAAGCGTTCACCGTGTACAGGCCATCACATAAAGGTTACTTTTAAAAATACAATGAACTACCGTTTACATTTACATACAAAAGGTAATCAGATAATTTATAGTTAGATTTGAATTACTTTCAATGTATTTGATGGTTAGATACTACGTTCTTTAGAATTGCAAAAAGGAGAAATTTTTTGAATAAAAAATAACATAAATTATTCTAGCGTTGCATGATTCTCGTACAACCTTATAAGCGCAGGTTGAACTTACTTATGTTTTTTAAATAAAAATAATAGCTCCGCAATTACAACAACAAAACTACATAAATGCATATGAATAATAGTACACGCCTGTCATCGTATTATTTATCCAATTATTTACCTTAATTACTCAAAAAAAGGGCGAACTCGACTGTACCAGCCATTAGCATACAAACAGTACTACCGAAGATATACGAGATAAATTGTCAAGATAAGGGAGCGGTGAAAGAAGTACAGGCGGCGTAATTACAGGTCGACCGCGTCTAGGTGTAAGACCGCGTAAATCGCAAGGTGTAAAAGACCGCGTAAATCGCTTCGCGCGGATAAAATTTCCCGTCATCATTTGCAGGGTTGGGTGTTACATCTGTCATAATTTTATGCGGTTGTGAAGTGTGGTTGCGCGTTATTAGTGTTTGAAATTAATTTTATTATACCGTTAAATAACTTTACAGAATTACGGAGGATTCTAATTTAGTTGCGATGCAATTTATTTTTGTTTCTTTAGATTACGTTTTGTTTCTGGTTTTGTTTTATTTGAATACACGACATTCACGTCCAAAGACCGTAGCTACCGTCGTTCCTGAATTGAGCTATTGACGATTCATATGTAACCATGTAGGCTTTTTTGAAGTACATAATTTTAAATTTTAATGAAGACATTAGTTTGTTTTTTTATAAACTAGCGTCGGTGTTATAGATCTTTGAAATTATTGGTTTTTCTCCTTTACAATATGCATGATTGTATTGTACACTTGAAGCTTTCTCATTAATCACTATATCTGTTGGTGAAAACCACATGAAAATCCGTTCAGTAATTTTTAGTCTATTGCGTTTGTTATATATAATGACGAATGTCATTATATATGACGTAGTTAAATCACGAATTTTAATATTTTACGAATATTGTTTGTTGTATTGTTTACATTGGTAACATTTATGCAGTTCAAATCCAATTTAAAAGTACCTACCAAGATTAATGAGTAATATTGTTGTGTATACAAATATAAAACTTGAAACTTAGACGCATTGATGATAATCCTATAAATTATTTCGTAATTATTAATGATCATGAAGCTATATTTCTCATTTTAAATTGATATTTTATTGTAATAAGTTGTTTGAGTTGATTAGTACAGAACTGTCAATCGGTATTATATTCTTTGAAATAAGAACTAAGAAATACAAATCAAGTGTTGTAAAATTGCTTAAATGATCTTATAATGTTTTAAAACTGTTTAACTATGTAACAATTGTAATTAAAGACCTGTAAAATAAGTTAAATTATGGTAAACTGTGATTGGTGGAAAATGGCGGGATATTATTATTTGACGTTTAAAAAAGATGTCCATCCACCCGTCGACAGTTTACTATAAAAGGGTTTGTGACCTTTTGGTGAAACAATAGTTGTGATCCAGCAAAGCTCACGTAAGTTAATTAATATTATATCTTGATTATTGTTATTATTGCTACTGGTTGTATCGATTCTGTGTATGTGTCTTATTATGGCTTTTGTTTCTAATTATGTTATACGGTATTTGAGAATACTTATTCAGCTTACTATTATGAAATGACCCAAGACATAGAACATAGAATTTCTTATAGATGTTATTGTGATAAATCATAATTAATGATGTTGTAAAATGTGCCTATAAAATACTATAATTGAAGCTACCATGGGTTTTCTTGCTTGTTCTTTCCCATGACGACCTAGTTTTGGAACAAGCAACTAGTTATTCGATTAATCGACAAGCCTATTTAAAATAAATACTTAGTCTTGTCTCTCTGTGCTTTTCTTCATAAAACCCTTTCCCTACACACCAGTCATAGGAACTTTGATACACAGTAAATAACCGTTATCCATCTTGACAACTTAGCATGATATGTAGGTACATATAAATATATTAAATCAATGTAGTTATCCTTCCTCCTCCATAAAATCTAACATCAGAAGTGGGATAGACATACTGTCCTGGTTCATAACTGATGAATTTTATTTTGTTATTTTCATGAACTACGTTGGAGAAATGTGTGAACCTTTGGAAGACGTCTGAGACGACGCTTCGGCGAGTGAAGATCGCGTTGTTGCCCTGCCGCCCCTGGCAACGGCACTGGGATCTAGAAGCTGCACGAGCATTGAGATCTGACCGAGCTGTGGATCTTCGAGCTACTGCATCAGCATTGGTCAAGGATTACAGGAAGTACTTGCAATTGGCAAAGTCGGTAAGACCTTTATAGGCATTTTATTTATCTGGAGGATGTAAATATCTGTGAATGTTGAGTATGAGATACCCAACATTGTTGTAAAAATTTTTTTTTATCGATAAACGTAAAACTGTTCCTGATACGAAGTACTAGGAACAGTTCCAAATCGTTTACCAGGAACATAACAGGGTAGATTTATTTACGTGAAACAAAATGGTAACACTTTGCTAAAGCTACCTCACCGTAATGAATATTTGATATGTTTCTTTTAAACCATTTCACGAATGATAATAGGTTTATTAGTCTTTATTTGATTTAAAATGTTCATAAATATTTTGATTACCAGTGGGTATCCTCCCGCTCCGCCCAGAGCGCTAGAAGTCATTTGGATGGTTTCCAACCGTAAAAAAAAGTGGGTATTTTTACAAAAGTATAATAGTCTAACAAATGATTAACATAATATCGTCATTAGCTTGTGTAGGTAGGATACTGCAAGAAACTTGTCTTTACTTTGTCCTGTTTGATAAATTTATAAAGTGATGAAATTAACAGTACTGGCAATTGTTTCATGTTATGAATTTTGATTTATGAAAATATAATTGAATTAGATTTTGATGTTCACTAATTGTTTCAATGAAATGGTATTAAAGAAGAATTGCAATAATAAATTACTAGTAAAAGTTGAAAGAGTAAATTAAGTGTACCCTCGGTTTTAGTCGAATTCACTGATTGTTACATGCAGATATAAAAAAAAAAAAAAAAAATTGTGTCGGTCAGTCATTGAAGTTTTTAGTAATTTTCCGTTTGAAATTATTAGTTTTATGTCGCAGTGACATAGACTTTAACTTGTCAAATATTCTGATTTCTATGAAAGTATGCAATAATGTCAGATTGACCGAGCGGTATATTATTGTTTTTATAAAGAAAACGGATTAGTGTTTTGAATAAACTGGATATCTTGAATTAATTATTCATAGAATGAAAACTTGAACTATAGGTATAGGCGAAGTTGCTATCCTATATGTATTCAGGTTTATAAAGAGGTAACCTATCAAATTAAAGAACTAAAAAGATAAAATGTTCCGCTTCAAAAGGACTGAATGTTTTTCTGAATAAGATAGTTTTATTGCCAACCGTATATATTTATATATAAATAAGATTGACTAAGACTGACTAAGACTGACTTTGACTAAGACTGACTGATATTTTGACTTGACTGAGACTTTGACTTGACTGAGACTTTGACTTGACTGAGACTTTGACTTGACTGAGACTTTGACTTGACTGAGACTTTGACTTGACTGAGACTTTGACTTGACTGAGACTTTGACTTGACTGAGACTTTGACTTGACTGACTAAAAAAAAAAAAACTGAATGTGCCTGTGGCTATGCCTGTGGCGGAAAAAAAAAAAACTGGATGTGCCTGTGGCTATGCCTGTGGCGGGAAAAAAAAAAAAAAAAAAACTGGATGTGCCTGTGGCTATGCCTGTGGCGGAAAAAAAAAAAAACTGGATGTGCCTGTGGCGGAAAAAAAAAAAAAAAAAAACTGGATGTGCCTGTGGCTATGCCTGTGGCGGAAAAAAAAAAAAACTGGATGTGCCTGTGGCTATGCCAGAGGCGGTAAAAAAAAAAAAAAAACTGGCGTGGCCTGTGGCTGGCCTGTGCCAGTAATATTTGTTTATTTATTTACTGTATACTTATTGTACACCTCATTATATAAACAGGATAAACACATAAACATGAAAAACACACAAACACGATAAACAGAATAAACACATATATACCTACACATATAAACACACATATATACACATAAACATATAAATACCAACAATGATATACAAAAAATGTAACCCAAAGTACATAAGCTGTATGACAATGTTATACATAACATTACAATTTAATTTATGTTACTATCGTGTAATTTTTTTTTTGTTATGTTATTATCGTGTAATTTTAGACTAATCTAAATGTACTTCGAGAACGAAGTACTTGTCAGAAAGGCCGTGTTATATATAATGACGAATGTCATTATATATGACGTAGTTAAATCACGAATTTTAATATTTTACGAATATTGTTTGTTGTATTGTTTACATTGGTAACATATATGCAGTTCAAATCCAATTTAAAAGTACCTACCAAGATTAATGAGTAATATTGTTGTGTATACAAATATAAAACTTGAAACTTAGACGTATTGATGATAATCCTATAAATTATTTCGTAATTATTAATGATCATGAAGCTATATTTCTCATTTTAAATTGATATTTTATTGTAATAAGTTGTTTGAGTTGATTAGTACAGAACTGTCAATCGGTATTATATTCTTTGAAATAAGAACTAAGAAATACAAATCAAGTGTTGTAAAATTGCTTAAATGATCTTATAATGTTTTAAAACTGTTTAACTATGTAACAATTGTAATTAAAGACCTGTAAAATAAGTTAAATTATGGTAAACTGTGATTGGTGGAAAATGGCGGGATATTATTATTTGACGTTTAAAAAAGATGTCCATCCACCCGTCGACAGTTTACTATAAAAGGGTTTGTGACCTTTTGGTGAAACAATAGTTGTGATCCAGCAAAGCTCACGTAAGTTAATTAATATTATATCTTGATTATTGTTATTATTGCTACTGGTTGTATTGATTCTGTGTATGTGTCTTATTATGGCTTTTGTTTCTAATTATGTTATACGGTATTTGAGAATACTTATTCAGCTTACTATTATGAAATGACCCAAGACATAGAACATAGAATTTCTTATAGATGTTATTGTGATAAATCATAATTAATGATGTTGTAAAATGTGCCTATAAAATACTATAATTGAAGCTACCATGGGTTTTCTTGCTTGTTCTTTCCCATGACGACCTAGTTTTGGAACAAGCAACTAGTTATTCGATTAATCGACAAGCCTATTTAAAATAAATACTTAGTCTTGTCTCTCTGTGCTTTTCTTCATAAAACCCTTTCCCTACACACCAGTCATAGGAACTTTGATACACAGTAAATAACCGTTATCCATCTTGACAACTTAGCATGATATGTAGGTACATATAAATATATTAAATCAATGTAGTTATCCTTCCTCCTCCATAAAATCTAACACGTTCATACAGACAGACGACGAGGGACTTTATTTCATAATAGGTACGGATAAGCTTTAAAAATATATGTCGTACTATTCAATACTGCGAAAATGTTCAACATAAAATCTTTATTTGAGTTCAATAACTGTCTCAGATGTATGCATATAGGCATTCAAATTATTTTATACGGAAATATTGTAAAAAAATTTTTTTTTGTTCAAATCGTAACCAGGGAGTTTCTTTTGTATTGCTATTTATATCCAGCCTATTCTTCTCCGTAAGAAACGACCAATTGAAACCGTTCACTATCTTGTGAAGTTTTATAAGTGTCTATGTGAAATATCCACACTTACTAATATATAAATGTGAAGGTAACTCTGTCTGTTACGCAGTTTATCTATGAAAATAAACTGCTGAACCGATTTTGATGAAATAAGTAAGCTTTAACCTCAAGGAAGGACATAGGCTACTTATTATTTGGACTTCGACTTCGCGTCCGCTATATCTGACACTCACGCGGACGAAGCCGCTGGCAGAAGCTGTATTCAAAATTTTTAGACTGCATTGAAGTAAACCCTAATTAAATTAAGTCTTCAACTTTCAATCCGTCCTTAGTTACGTCACACGACACCCACAAACAGATAGTGTATCAAACTATAAAATCACGATCAAACAAGAGTTGAAATTAAATTAATTAAGAAAATTACTTTTAAGCTAATAACGAACGAGAATCGGGTTTCGTCTTGGTGGATAATAAGATGATGGTAGCAAGGTGAGATGGGGGTGTAAATTAAATATAAGTAAATTGTATAGCTGTGATGGAAAATTTGGAGAAGCGTAGGTTGTTGGTGGATTTATTTAAAGACTTAAGAGTAGTTGAAGTTTGAAATAAGACAAAGATTGGAAAGAATTAAGATTGTGTTCAAAGAAGTTTCTTGCTCATTAATTTCCATGGAAACCTACTACAGTTTGGAATGAACAACTCCTTTTTTTGAGACAAGAGAAATTGTCAAATGACTCCTCCCGCTCTGGGGGTGGAGCGTGAGGGAATGTCAGACTTTCACTGACTAAAAGCCGCCTGTATTTCTTCTGTTGCCTTTTGCAGTTGCCTTTGGCAATTACTTAGTTTGATCTTTTTGACGAGTCAAAGAGTCGGTCAGTTCGTCCATTTTACATTGATAATTTATGTACGACGTAACTACACTTTTGGACACGGAACTAATATTTAAACAAATAGTTATTGGGTCTGGGTATTTCGTGTATGTGTTTTACATGTTTGTGAATGTATTCATGGTAGAGAACTCATTCTAAGAGTGGGCAACATTGAAAAAAGGCAAACCTTTTTTTTCTATCAATGTTTTAACAAAAAAGTTTGAAAAAATAAGCATTTTTCTAGATCGATTTCACACTAAGCCGTCGATGAATTGACATGTTATACAGAAAAGGCATAATAACTCTCTTCCCATATTTTGTGCTGAATAATAAACAAGTCAAAAGAAAACACTTGCAACAAAAAAAAAAACTGCTCAGAGATCTGATGGCCATCAATAAATTGCTGGCCGGAAAAGGGGTGTTCCGTATCGCCATCATCCGTCCACACTACTGGAAACAGACATGTGTTTTTAAATCCTACTTGTAGATAACGGGTTTGAAACCTGTCATTATTTGTGCATTATTGCGAACGTGATACCAAACATTTCATTTCTATGGCAACATGTTAATTAAATACTCATTGTCTTTCTTTGTATGCCGAAAAGGGATCGCTTTGTTTTCCATCTCTTCGTGATGATTAACTGATCATTTGAAGCGATATTAAAGTTAATTTTTAGCTGTGAACATAATTATGATGAAAAGTCTTATATTTTTTTATACGTACAGCTACCTAAACGAAACTTTAATTATGCTGAAGGTACATACCTAATTGTTTATTTTAATAAATTAGTCTTGACTTTTTTTCTAATTCGGCATGCAGATAATATGTTTACAAGAGAATATAAACAAATAAACATTATTAAAAAAACTCAACTAACTATTATTACTACACACACTTAACCTTTCGAATACCGTAATTAGAGACACAATTGAAAGACAATGAGAGAGCGAACGGGCGTTCGTTTGGGGTTTAATGAATTAAAACCACCTTAAAACAAAAACTAAATATCTTAAAGTATAGTGTTAAAAAATTCTTCCGCATTGCTGTAGAATGAGTGTGCAAAAAAAAAAACTGTCAGCATTGCCACGTTGTAAAGCAATGCTTAATCTCTGCCCAATATTGATGAAGCACAATGCAGTCTTTTGTTCTGAAAGAAGTCCTTATTTTGGTTACCCTGATGTGTCATCTTAATCTATGAACTGTACAGGCTCAATTTGGACAGTGTCACTAGCCTCTCCTTCATATAAAAACGTAAGATACAGCTGACAGAAAATCGATGTCATCCTTTATTATTTATTTCTTTAAATGTTTTCATTTCACAACCTCCAAGCATCCTTCATTCCTACAACAACATCTTACAAAAACACCTGCAGCTCCCATAAAATCCCTAACAAAACATGTTGTCTTTACAAGCTCACGGGCATTAGAAAGAGTAATCAAAATAGAATTATATTTATTCGAAGTGATAGTCGTGGATTTGGTTCCGGTCTTAATGGGCGCCCGGCAGGTGGCGGCGCGTGGAGACGAAGAAATAATACAGTGTGCTGTCAGACTACCGGGTGGGGTTCCGTGTACTTGATTTAATGATGATGGTGATAATGTTTTTGTTATATTGTGTGGTTTGAATGAGGAATGAGTAGAACTGTTTTAAGGATAAAGAAGAAGTAGTCTAGGAGGCCAAAGAGAACATTGGGGTACTCGTGGTACTAAAACGCAAAAGCAACTAAATGAACATAGGTGTGGTTTCAGTCAGTAAAAATATGAACGCCTTCTCGCTTCACCCTAGAGCGCGAGATGTTATCCGATGATTTCCCACCTCAAAAAAAGGCAAAGAGAACAAGACTGATGGAGCCCGTTAGAGCTGATACCTGCAAAGGCTGCGCAATTGTTCGAAAGAGTCACTGTGGCTCTCACAAAGGGTAACTGATTGAATGCTAGGTTTTAGTCAGTAAAAGTCTGATACTCTCTTTCACTCCACCTAGAGCAGAAGAAGTCATTTGATGACCTTGCAGGTAAAAAAAGAACAAAGAGAGATGGCGACTAATACAAACAGAAATATGGAAGAAGAAAATAATTATGTTCAGAAGCAAATACAGCAACAAATATCAAACCAACTAAATATTGTTAGTATGCAAGCCGGTGCTGCTCAGCTTACGGAAGGCAATATAATAACCAAAAACTTGTAATAACTACAAGGAACCCTAATAAAGTAGTCGATTCACTCAACGTCGACGCCAAGTGTGACCGATTTGACATCACGCCAACGACACCTGCGGAGTACGTTTGTTTTACTTGCATTTACACCAGCTGCCCAATTTATGTGCCCCTGGTACATTACAACCGGTATCAGCACATTAATGACAGCAAGATTTTCATCATATTTCGTATAGTTTATGTTTCTACATATTTATTTGTATATTTTTGGAAATATATTGAACTGTCTTGAAATAATTTGATACATTATTATTGACGTTATTTGTATTGCAAACGCTTTGATATTGATGATACTGCTGAGAAAATTAACATAAAACGTAAAATAAACTATAAGCTAGTAGTGTACTGTTTCAATATAGTATTGGTTGCTGGATCAGCAACACCGATGTGTGGACTAACTACCTATACATCTGTTTGGACTCCATAGTCTCGACTATGAATAGACCCACCTGTGTAGCAGACTAATCATTATTACTAGGATTGATAGCAGTAGCCTGTTATGCAGTATCGAACGTGCTGTTAACGCCAATATTCAACTGATTGCTTCCCATTACAAGATATGGAGTAGGTCAATATTCAATAATGGTCTGTCACAAACCAATAGTAAAATTATGCACGACTAATTTGAAAATAATTGATATTATTCTTTTCCTAGTAGATTAATTGATCACACTTAATTAGTCAATACCGTTAAAATTTACCGGTAACTTTTATCGAAATTTCTTCAAGATTTTAAAGATCACTTACAGTTATGTGCAGTTGTGAAATATCCCGTTACACATACTTCATAGAAATTGTTCAACTTTAATAATCAACACTAAAATTGTAACCAATTAACTAAGATCCTGTCTAACTGAATGGCTTTGAATGTTCAAGCAAAGGTTTTAAATGTATGGAAGTTCAGATAAGACTGGTGTCGTTATGACAACCATAACATTCAATCAGTCAAGTTCATTATAAACAAACGACTGGGATTAATACAGGCAACGTTACGTTTGCTTGTTTATACAAAATTTATAATAAACATCAAAAATTATGTGGCAGTTTACCATATTTAAATTTTTACGCTTTAAATTAATGAAGTATATTAATGACGCCACTCGAAAGGGTCACTTTTTTATAAAGTTTTTAATACAAGTATTTCTATTCACATAAAGATGTTTAGGCTTATTAAAACTGTAGTGTTATCACTAACATAAAAAAAAAACCAGCCAAGTGCGAGTCGGACTCGCGCATGAAGGGTTCCGTAAAGTTCGTAGCAAAAACCGCCAAAAAAATCTCATTTTTTGTATGGGACACCCCTTAATTATTTTATTATATTTTTTAGTATTTGTTGTTATATATATATTTCTGTTACCACACAGAAATACATTATTTGTGAAAATATCAACGGTCTAACTATCACGGTTCATGAGATACAGCCTGGTGACAGACGGACGGACAGACAGACAGACAGACAGACGGAAGGGCAGCGGAGCCTTACTAATAGGGTCCCGTTTTATCCTTTGGGTACCGAACCCTGAAAATATGAAAAAAGCTCTCGATCAAAAAAATGCTTGTGTGAATTGGCGCTTAATTACATTTATCAAACCACCGTTTTTGCTTTTAGAATTGAATCTTAAATCTACCGAGAACTTAAAAGTTCACTTGACTCTGTATAAACAGTCAAGTTTGTCGTAAAATGTCTGGAAAATAAGCTTGTACATTCAAATTAATATAAGTACTTAAGTATGTATTGAATAAGTACCAGATTTTCTTCAGGGTGATAAGTCTTTTCACAATATTAATGTTCTGGACTTAATTTGCTTCTTTGCATGAGGTATGTTCAAATAATCACGTTTTCCTTGTGTTGGGTTAGCGTTTAACCATTGTAGTTGGTTGTACGAACCGTCAAACGAGGCGTTATTAGCGTTTAGGTCGGTAAATGTTCTATTCCAAACGTTTAGTCTTATGTTGACATTGAATGGCTATCAGAACCACTTTAGGCAACTGCCTAAAGTGGTTCTGATATAAGATATTCAACTGAATATCTTGTTCTTCACAGCTAACTTACTTTATGCGGTGTTATCGTAGAATTTCATAATAAATATTTTTATTTAAAAATTGGAACGTCAGACTACTTAGGGTGCTCTATAAAGCCATATCGCCGCAAGAGATACCATCCCTAGATGCTCCAACAAAAACTATTAAAAATAATGCCAAACCAGCCACCTACACAATACAACTCATTTACAAGGAAAACACGAATGAAACAGTTAACTAACGTAACAAAAAGGAATAAACGAATAAATTGGTGCATCGTTACAGCCCCCACACCTATTTGGCATTACGAAAAATATGTCTTGTTGCATGCTACCAATTGCAAGTCACGCCCTATCCCCTTTTGAGTCAACGATCGAAAATTATGACCTTTTAGGGTGATGTCAGGGAAATATTGTGTTACAGGTCTGGTTTTATATGTTTTATGACTTGACTATTATATTTTTTGAATGGCGTTCTTTATCTGGCCACTGGCGTAATTTTTAATGTTGCGTTTTGTTCACTTTTAATGGCCCTTTTTGGAAAAAAAAATATTGTGTTCTCATTTTTTTTTGGCACTTTCTTCATTTAAGTCCAATAAAGGATGATGCCGGATTTTGTATGGCCACCGTCCTCATCCTCCAACAGATATGGGATACATGTCAGTTTGTTCATTTCTATCCACAAAAGACAAAACAGCTGATTTGGTTGTTAAAATATATCGGGTATTTATTTAATTAAAAAAAAAACTTGTAGAAATTAATGTGTTTATTTTTCCGTACAGAGAACATCTATCAAAATAAATGATCAAGCATTTGTGTTGATGCTTTAAAATGAATGTGTCTCCGTAACCCTATGTGCCATACAATGGATATTATGTGCGCATAACTTAGGTTAGGTTAGGTTAAAATCAAATATTTTATATAACCCAATACTTTGAGGTATGTCGCCATAATAAAAGAAACTCTATTTAACTAGGTGCTTCGAATGACATCTGTTTCAAATCTGTTGATATTCACCAACAGATTTGAAACAGGTGTCATTTTTGCGGACAGTTTTATGCAATTCCCTTTGTAGTACTATGTTATGATTTAAGGTCTAAAACACTTGGGTTAGGTTAGGTTAGGTTAAAATATAACATTTTATAAAACCTAGATCCTATACTTTTGAGGTATGTCGCCATAACAAAACTCTATTTAACTAGACGCTTCGAATGACACCCGAATGTATGGGTGGGAAGGGACAGCAGTTTTACGCAATGCCCTTTGATCCCCAAACCAAATATGATACAGTTAGTTTTGTTACTACGATTCCTTTTAATCAAACTTACTTTTTCATTCCCCAAGGAGAAAATAGCCTACATTTCTTTTTTTCTTATATTATTTTTAAATTCGCTTCCTAAATCGCTGTTTTCGCTCAACATAAACACAGCTCTAACGATTTAGCTTCACGCCCGCACTCTTGAGACCAACTGGAAAACGCTAACAAGCCATTCATACAGTTTTTTCCATAAACGAGTTACGCAAAATAAAGAAACAACCCTCTAATGACTTTTATAATTATTCATAATTGGACACTTAGGCGATTTAGTTTGAGCGGAGTTTGTTTAGGCGCTAATTTAGAACGCAAATTCTTCCAATTTGCATTTTTGATTTGGATTATTATTGGTTTCATAATGTTTGTCAGCGGTTTGTCTAATAAATAATCATTTGAAATATTTAAAAGGGGTTATTGAACTTCGACGATGTGACATTTATAATATCTTAGAACTAAATTCCCACTGTATCAGAACAGTAGCAATTTATTTTGATTCTGATAATGTTGAAGATATTTCTCATACACAAACACCTAGGTCGAAGTTTAATATATTCTAAGATGATGATATTGTAATATGTAAAATATCCAGATAATATTTATCTTCATATGTCCTATCATCAAACTTTAAACAAAGCGAATGAGAGGTGGAATCGAACCAGAAATTTTTAGTCAGATATCAAGGCATATTGTAAGCCAGCATAGCGGAACATAACAGATTTATTAACATCGGCTCAACTGTGGCAAAATTATCTCTCATCGCTGATATATTAATAATAATGATCCGGTATTAATACGTCTGGCTACGGATCTAATGGTGCGTATCTTCGGAAGCCCTGTAGCGTATCGTCTTGGGAGTATACTTAGGTATGTTATTGCCTTGAGATTTCCAGTGTCATCTATCATTGTTTGTAACTTTAGTTTGCGGTAGTGGTTCTTAGAGTAAGAGATGTGTAAGAGCTTTGGTTTTAGCGTTGCTTCATTGATGTGTAGGAATCTTTGACCTGAGTTTGAGTGTTTGTTTTTTAAAATAACGCACCCATTTTTTTCTTTCTCTACTAAACAATAAATATTTTTGTTCGTCTTTGATTTCGATATTTTCTGATACGTATTCCATACTACCAATATTCTAAATAACGAGTATTTAGAATAATATATACATATGAGTAACCTTTAAACTGATCACGGCTTACAGCGAACATGGCTTAATATCTAAATGTTACCTAGGGGCTACAATCAGACATAAAACAAATTGAAAACGCCCGATACTGCAGCCCTTTCGAATTTTAGTACTGATTGACAATTCGCCCTTGCTTATGGAGCCAACTTATATTTCCCATGAGCCTCCGGCTGTTTCATGGTGATCCCTCCTTTGAAACAGTAAACATATGCCTGTAATCCGACACTGTTCTGTCCCTTTCTGAGTACTTAGAAATGAAGGAGATGGTTGTCAAGTTATTGCCAGGTAGTTTCGACTTGGATAATGTGGTACGGGGGCTGGACGAACACACATATTCCCTTGTCTCCCCATACGCGGTGAATTCGACCCCAAAGTTCTAGGCTCCCCTAATAAGCTGTCGCGTCTCACCTTAGGGTAGTGCGATGTCGTTTTAAGCAAAGATTAGGCTGGTTGAGATATGAAATGTTAAATTGGTGGGGAAGTAAGAAAGATTGATGACAAAAAATTATGACAGTTTATGTGTCTAATGTTGCAAATCTACATCTGTAGCCGACATTATAACAAATCATGTGGGAGGTTTTTTGTCCTGAAGTGAACTTTTTTTGGCGGACTTGGCTGATAATGATGAACATGAGTATATTACAGAGAGTCATTAAAATAGTCAAGACTAGTCTTCTATATTCTATATCTATATTCTTTGATGATAAAGATGCTATAGCAATCCACTGTTTTAACTTATAACACTAGCAGTTAGTGCACCAATGGCACAGAATATACCTAGCATAAATCAACAAGTAAGACACTTACCACGGTCTTGTAGGTAATTTAGCGTACACGTTCGTCGGATCTACCACCAACATGTTCTTTGGCCGCAGCAGAGGTGAGGTCACGTGATTAATGTGCGGGGGGCGCCGTGACGGACGATAAACGGAGTACCGTCTGATCATCAACAAGTTGCAAATTAATATTGCGCAAGTCTGCTTGATGTTTATGAGAACATACTAGGGGTACATGCTTGTAATTTATGAATTTAAGGCGACAGTCTTAGCGGAGATGGTAAATGATGTAGGTGTGAATATGAGGTTTAATATTGCGTGGGACAAAGGACAAAGGAGAACTTGAGTTCGTGGTTATTTTGTGTTTGCCTGTAATTTTAATTGTGATTCTCTGTCTCTGATCAAATGATTCCTTCCACTCTGGGTGGAGTGAGAGGGAGTGAGTGTCAGAGAGTTTACTTACTAAAATTCTGCATTTGTGTTCCTTCAGTTGCCCTTTGCGGCAAAAGTAATTCTTCTGCGTAATCAGGTGAGATAGCGGTAAAAAAAAAATCGTTCAGAGCCTTTGTTTTCTGTGGTGAATATGACAGTGTCTCTAACCATCGTTCATTATAACTTTAATTTGAAATTTTCTATTTACCTTTATAATGGTGTTGACCGACTGAAAGAAAGAGATTTTTTTTTTAATTCTTGATAGGTTCGCGCTTGACCACTATCTTACCTGATGGAAAGCGACGATGCGGTTGACGATGGAGCGCGCTTACCTAGAAATAACCTATTCACTCTCGACTTAAAGATTCCCGGGTTGTAGCCAGAAGATTCTGAGTCAATATTTAGTTTTATTTTATGAAATAAACCGACCTTCAAACAAACCATCGATAAACATCTAGACAACCGTACAATAGATACTTAAAAGATGTGCAATTAAATGCAATTGTTCCTCTTACGAAATTATCTCAATCACCACCGTATCTTTATAATTCCTTACAATGTTTTTGCGTGCGACCGTACTTTATTTTTTTATTAACACCTCACTAATTAACCCGTTGAAGCTATCTTGGACCATCTAACCCACTCATGTCTACTTTTTTCAATCTTCACACGTCAAAATATCCAGCGCTATCTATCAGATCGGTGTGACGTCGACCGTCAGCGTTTTACGAATACAATGTAACAAGTTGAAACATGGGAGATAGCATCGGCAAAAACGGAATAGGATTAGATATATTAGTTCCTGTTCGCCTGAAGCTAAAGTAGAAACTGTGTTATTCAAGATGGGAATTCTCATTTTTCTTGAAATATAAGGAAATATTTGAAGATTGGTTCCGAAAGATTCCTGATCATTTTGTATCTTGCCAAAATATGTAGCGTGTTTTTGATACCAGCTGCTTGTATCGAAAAAAGTTAATTCAAAAAGTGGAGTACTTAACTTAAGTACTTTGATTTTAAACGAGAATGTTACGTCCACGTAAGTAAGAACCTTCCGACCATTTTCAACAATGTTTTCGTACCGTAACAATTAAACTACATTTGTACAGAGGCTATTAAGAAAAAAATATTGACGTGCAAAACAAAAATGTGCCGGCGGAACAGTGCACTAAAAACAAATGCCCGCGTAAAGTGGCTGGGCGACTGCGCGAGCGCCGTTTCTTTGACGTTAAAATGCTCTCGCGGTACCTGAGCGTACGAAATAACGAGCTTGAAGGAAACCGGGGGAATTCTGAGTAAAGTTAACAATCTTACATCTGTGATACTTTAGCCACTTACATTTACTTACACCAAGTGTTTGACTGAGATTCTCTTAAAGAAGTATTAAATTACAATCAGGGAACAGCCGTGTTTATCAAACGATCCTCTACTTTGTAGTTAAGAAATTAAATTGAAGTAATTTTGGGAAAAGTTTTTAATTGAAGGGGTGTTTATTTCAAAGGGATTATCTGTAAACGCTTAAACTTGTGTGAATGAACTTACCTTATTTTCATCAGCTTTAATTTTGATTCTTTCAAAGAAAGAAATAAGTTGTATTTGTGACCAACAACAAAATAAAAAATATTGACTTACTAAACTAAAAAAGAAACATACTTCCGGGATAGTAAATATTTCAGAAGTGTGTTGTAATGTGCTATTCTAAGACATGATCTACCCATGTGACTTTCATCCAAATCTGTTCAGCCGTTTGAGCGTGAGGAAATTACAAACACAACACACTCATAAACTTTCACCTTTATAATATTCATCATCATCATCATCACTTCAGCCGAAAGACGTCCACTGTTGGATAAAGGCCTCCCCCAAGCGTCGCCACAACGATCGATCCTGTGCGTTTCGCATCCACCGCACTCCCGCGGTTTATAATATTAGTGTGTTTATAAATAATAAACGTAAAAGCATGAATTTTATTTATTTAAAAATGTCGTATCCTTCGCATTTCTCTACAAAAGGCATCAAGCCATTTTGTGGAAATTTAAAAAGTTTTGATGATTTTTTCTCAGTTTTTAACTTTAGGTCTGTATTATAATATATGAAATTGCACTACATTGAAGACTATAATTTTTACTACCCAACACTTTCTTAATGATCTCAATAACTTGCTTGCATTTTTTTTTCGTTTTTTTCGCTCATTGCCAAAAGTATGAAATTTGAAGTTACGCTCTTTGTAGCGGGAGAGATCGATTTGTTTTATGTTTAAAAAAAGAAACTTTTATAAAACATGTTTTTCTGAAAATGCAATATTATACAGGTCGAATGACAACCTGTGTTTTAGCCTACAAGTATAGTAAGCCAATTGTACGAAAGAACAATATAAAAGCAGACTTACAAAAAATAAATAATTAAAAGAATCAGTTAAATGTGCATGGTAAAATAATAAAAACCCTGCAATCCTTTCAATTGCTAATCCAAACTCCCTTGAAAGCACACGTAAATCCAATTCAACGCAAATAGACGGCACCCAACAAAAAGAAAAAAAAAACCAGTGCAAACTAACGAAGCATTTGAACGTACTAAAACATTAGAAGCTATATTCAAAAAAATAGCCCGTCTCGTAAAGAGTATGCCTTCATCACGACATCCTGGAACATAAAACATTTTCATACATAATGAAAGGTAATTTATGCGTACAGAAAAGTATCTGTCTTCGACTTGAATAATACTGCTAGGAAAGAGACCACACAAACACTAGATAAGTTAGTTAGCTAGAAGGTAACTGCGAAGGAATGGGAACTTGGTTCGGTAATTAATTATTACATTACATAGTAACATATACGTATGCGGATTATCTTGTTAAAGAAAGTTTAAGATGAGGTGTTGTTTCTATTTAGTAACATCAAAGGTTTTACACAAATACTTGAATTTACTTAGGCAGGAGTTAACAATTCTATAGAAATACCACATTAATGAGACATGATTTCAGGATTCATGTTGTTGACCACTCTTAAAGCACATCAAAACAATAATATAATATAAAATTTATGATGGTAAACCAAGCATCTAATATAATTTTTCATCGATTCAAAAGTATTAAAAATTATATAATACTACTGAATTATCTACCTACTTATGTAAATGTACAGTTTTTAATGAAACACAAATCAAGAAGTTGACTATGATTATTTCATCAAGTCTTTGAATCAAGTAATACGATGTATTCAATTACGTCCTGTTTTTATCCTTAAGTGGCCTTTGTAAATTATGTTCTAGCCACTGTTATTACTATTGTTGCTAGAAGCATTCATCTATAACCATTACACTGGCTATCCTTGAGCATAGTCTAGATTTAACTATACAATATCAACGACAGTAAATACTAATCAATATACATTATTGATTGTAAATGAGAGAAAATATTCATTGAAAACGAAATAAACATGCGTATCTCTCAGTAGCAGAAATAGATAAATAAATAAATATTAGCACAAAAGATCCAGAAGGGTCGAAGTGCTCTGGCTTAGGGCCAGCCCCACAACAAGATAAGATAAGCAGAAATAGAACTGAATCCAGCCATCGTCGACGTCACACAAACAGAAACACGACAGACACATAGTGCTTGCCTTTACTAAAACCATTACACATAGACTTCAAAATAAACATCCTCAAAATACAGCACACTAGTTGCTCCACTGCCACCAAAATTCCATCAGCAGACAAACCCTCATTTCAACCTCACCTAAGTTTATCAAGAAGTCACCTGTTATTTACACTAGGCACGAGAAGTGTTTCCGTAGAGTATGCAAGCATATTTGCATTTCATTACCGCAACTCCGCTAGTTTGCTTTGTTTATAGCACTAGAGATATGCCGCACCGCTTACTTACTCGCTACATAATTTATTTTACCCACCCGCAGTGAGATCAAAGAGGTCTGTGTTAAGAACGTGTAGAAATTTTATGAGTCTTATTTTAGCAGCGGTTCTGTTAATTGCGTGAGTTTCGTCAATAGGCTCGACGGGTTATTAAGGAAATTGTCGAGGAAGTAATTTTGACGACATTGTTTTACTTCTAAATAACCGGTGATTCAGCTATAAGGGTGCGTCCGTTCGCGGGATCATTCAAAAGAGTAAACTTGGGCCTCAAACGCAAAGCGCAACTGATGGAACACTAGTCGAAGCCTATTAAGGCCATAGGTGATGCGAAAGAGAACCCCGGGGCCCTGGAACGAGGGCAAAGAAGGAACAGGAGTGGGTTTTAGTCAGTAAAAGTCTGAAAAGAAATGGCTGGAGATGTCATTGGATGATTTCCCAGCTTAAAAAAATATGGGACACTGGTAGGTTTAAATCAGTAAATATCTGAAATTCCTGTTCGCTTCACTCAGAGCGAGAGATGATTTCCCACCTCAAAGAAAAGCTACGTACTCTGTTCTTACAAAATAAATAACGTAAAATAGATTCTAAGTAAATAAAAAGCAGAAAATAATATGCTGTCGTATACCTTAAGAATAATTCAATCCACTTCATATCAAACACATTTTAGGCAAGATAAAGACGTTTCAGTAAATCGAAATACACATGATACGAGAACAAAGGGAATTCTTTTACTTATGAAATTATCCTTAGCTACTTTCGTTCGCTCTGCCAATACGTTCTGTTCTTTATCGAGGTACCTTTACATTGTGACAGTTTTACTGAAATAGCTATAGTAAGAAATGAGAAAGAATATTACAGATTCAATAATCTGGATTACGTAATTCCTTATCTTGCTTCCAGAGACCGTCGAATGAGTATTAGCATAAGAGCATTTTCAATCGAAATGATCTCTAGGAAGATTTTTCTAGACTCGAGTTATAAAGGCGATATTGGATTTTGATACGAATTTATCGAAAACGCCTCAGCGGTGTCAAAGCGCCCCTTTAGCGATATCAAAAAATTATATCAGAACTTTATCGTCAATATAAAGCTGAATGCGCAATTCCAATGACTGACGGCTAATGACAAATCAATGAATCTTGCGAATCCAATTTTATTTACTTAGAAAGTGCCCTTGGGATTTGAAAAAATCTGGATTGAAGTTTGAAAGAACGATTTATTTTACGAAAGTTTTATAATACCCTACTGTGTTAAATCTGCGAAAGGTAGGCATTTATCTCAACTCACTGAAATTGTAATTGCAAAAGATTTGTTGAAAGTATGTGTGAAGATACGAATTCTATGTTATTCAATCAAATGCTGAAGGGCTTTGAAGGTCACTGGGTTCTTTTTTCTTTTGTTAAAACTCATCCTTTTTGCATTGAATGCCTACCTTATAGGCACGAGTCTATTTGAAATGGACATAAAATTAAACCATAAAAAATTAAGAAAAAGACACATAATTAGTTAATTCATCCATAGTCTACACAGACATTTAGTGCATCCTGCTTGAAGAAGTTAAGCACTTTTGTCCATTGTGAGACCACATCCCAATATTTCATACAAAAAATACATTCACGTAGTAATAACCCATGACACAATATAACACATAATTCTCGTATCGCTTGTCAAAACGGACACGAGCCACTTCAAAACAGCGAGGGCCCGAATCCACACAGCACAGTCTAACGTTATTTCACGGCTAGTATGTCACGCATGCATATTTCATTGTAGTCTACAACAGAGGGACCTCCGTCGTGGGAAATCAAGCGTTGTAGCAGAAGACTATAGAGAAATGTTTGACGTAATTGTGCGTTATTTATTGGCATGCGTACTGGGAGTGTTCGATTGCGAATAGGCGTTTGTGTATTAATTGCGTTTATCGAAAGTAAGTTACACTACAAGATAAACGCACTACAAAGAACTGCTTAAACCTTTCCGCAATCGTTAATTTTGATCATTAAACTAATTTTAGGTCTTTTTACTTTTGTCAGTTACAAGCCATTGGGAGTTTATTTCCATTCACCGTTTTACTTCAGGTAACGTTATAGGTATCCATACAGATACATCATAAGTTGCCTTGATCTCTTTGTTAATATTTCTAAAATTGCAAATTCATGCGTCTTATTGATCGCAGGAATTTATGCTCTAAAGGATTCTAATGAAGACATTGAGAAAGGTGTTGACACATTCAATACGAATGCAGTCATTTATTTTAACATTCCAATTTCTTATTTACATCAATGCTATCATGGAAATTTTAAGGCACCTTGATGTCAGTACCGATAAAATGATTGGAATGATGATTTTTTGGTTATATTCAAAAATATTGACATACCCAAAGACATATTCTATAAAATTATAAAGCATCTGACAATATGAACCGTATCTTGACTTACCTACGTATCGACTGCTCCGTTTGACCATTCGAGCGATCGTCAAGATGAACCAGCTGACCTATTTACTGAAGCGTAGAAAATTCACAGTATCTGTATCGGAGACATGTCTTTGAAATAAAACAATCTATATGCATGTACTGGTCATGCTAGGAGATATCGAATTCATAATATTGGAGGAGCTCGCAAAGGAATTGAAGATGAGAACTAAGAGACCAATCTTATAGGAAGACTTTGAAATTGTTGGGTGTCAGTAACATCTATGTTTGATGTTCTTTGAAGAAACATGAATGTGTCTCTCAAGGAAGAAAAAGATTTCAATGCATTTGCATGAAGACCAAGATTCAACGATGGCGTCAATAGAAGGAATATGGTAGATAGGTAATTATAAATAGTCATAGCATTTCTGATTCATAATAATTATTATGTTCATGTTAGCTTCTGCCAGTGACTTGGCCCCCTTAGTGGGGTTTTTTTTTTTGAGGTGGGAAAATCATCTAATGACAAATCGCGCTCTTGGGCGGAGCAGGAGATAGTGTCAGACTTTTACTGACTAAAAACCCATTCCTGTTCCTTCGTTGCCTTTCGTACCAGGGCCGAATCTTCCTTTCAGAATCAGACCCTTGGCCCCAGTAGGCTTCGACCCTGCTGGGCCCCTACCGTTTGCTGGCATCTCCTTGAGGCGCGCGTAGAACAGAACGCGCCGTCGACGACTTGGGCTTCGTCCGGACGGTTACCGGACGATCGGACGACGAGCTACCCATTGCTCGCCGTCCGCAAGCCCGCGCCTACGGTGGCCGCGGAAATCGAGATCGGAATCCCGACGGTGGTTGGGGCTTTGCTAGCATTACTGCTTCGCAGAAGGAGGCGATCACCTGCCACTCCTTCTCCCTCCGGAGCATGGCCTGTACCAAGGCCCGGCGCGAGAGATCGCCGCCGCCCATCGCCCTCACAAGGACACGGCGTTGCTCTGCCCAAGCGGGGCACACCTCCACCGTGTGCTCCACCGTATGCTCCACCATGTGCTCCACCGTGTGCTCCACCGTATGCTCCACCGTGTGCTCCACCGTGTGCTCCACCGTGTCCTCCGGGCGGTCCACACAACGGTGACACTCGGGCGTTTAATTAAAAAATGATTCCTTTTGAGAGCTTCCGCTGCGTGCGCTGTGTAAGTGGTTAAAGTTATGTAAAAATTAAGTACTACAAATTTTATTCTCTTTAAAAGTTCTAAAAAAAAGTTCGTAACAGCATATATCTATCTGTTGGCTCACTATAACCTTTATTATGGCTATCAAATTTGTTTTAAAATAATGCATTATTTGGGGCACATCATAAAAGAAACCTCTGTGTAAAATTTGAGAGCAGTGGTGGCCGAGTGGTAACGGCCCCGACTTACGAATTGTAGGTCGCGGGTTCAAACCCAACCAGGCGCATTACTTTGTGTAATTTATTTCATCACCACTGCTCTCAAAACGGTGAAGGAAAACATCGTGAGGAAACCGGCAAGTCCTAGAACCAAAATATTCGAAGACATGTGACATTCACCAACCCGCACTGGGCCCGCGTGGTGGATTACGGCCCATTCCCTCTCCTAGAGAGAGGAGGCCTGAGCCCCAGTAGTGGGAACATTAAAAGGCTGATTGTGCTATGCTATGCTATGTGTAAAATTTCAGCGTTATAGATCCAAAGGTTTTGCCTAGGCGTTGATGAGTCTGTGTGTGAGTCAGGACTTTGCATTTTATATAATACAGAATAGTGCATATTACGAAAATATAGACATCGTCATAATTATGTAGTAGGTAGTGTTTTGCGTATCCTCTTTAATATGCCATAGAATGAAATTTCCTGCATGAATAAATACGACAAAATTATATAAATAAACCTACTGTTCCAAAATAAACTTCACTACAAATCCATTTAATTAGTTGTTTAGCTTACGTAAAGCTTGTATATAAACCGCAGTGCTAGCTCAAACCCATTAGTCAATTACCTATCATAGATTAGCACATCAGTGCTCGCGAGATTAATGACCTAACTACACAGCAGCTCAAGTTTAGTTCGTGAATAACGCAGGAATTTACTGCATATTTCAGATTCGGGACGATTAAATTGATGATCAATAGATAGTGAGTGGATTGATTTTAGAGGATATACAAGGGATTTCAAATATCAGAGAAGGGATATCAGAGATCCTTCACAAGTGGCCATTTTTTGTTTATTTTTATGATGATTCCATCATAAGAGAAAGCTGAGATCACGGAAAAGACCAAGACGAAGGTGAAGAGATGAAGTTAATTTTTACCGAAGAGACTGTGGAATTTAATTGGCTAATTACATTCGATTGGGAATCATCAAACAACTTCCTCTAATCTATTGCACTGATAGTTTCATCATGGCATGAGCTTGTCTAGTATAGCTTACGATAATAAGAAAAGAAAACCTACCACGGAATGTTTAAGGCACGGCTGGTGCAGTGGTTGAGCAATTCCTGTAGGTACGAAACAAAATAGTGTTAGTCCAAGATCCCAGAACTTACTGACATAACTTATTTTCCATGAACATCCCCGAAACACAAAATTTACTCAGCCGCGATTATGAGCGCGAGAGCACGCATGCGTTTCAGAGCGAGTGAGACGATTTCATGCACTGACTGGATGTTTGGTCACTACAATTTGTCTGACCAATGAAAATAGTTACCTTAATAACATATTTAAAAATCAGACATGTTAAAATAAGTAAAGTTTATTTATTTTTTATGGAGCTTTAAAGCGTCTGACAGAAGTTTTGGTTTATGGAAAGTATCTGATACTTATGATACTACTTTTGAATAATATTCTACAAAAAATATAAAAATCAGCCATAAAAATTTAAGTTAAGTACTTAACTCTTATTTTTAGTTCCCTTTCTCACCTGTTACCTGCCCAGGGGCCCCAAGGGGAGCTCCAAAAGCACAAATTATGGCGGTAAGTCCCTTCTTTGAGGCGTGGTTGGAAAGACCTCACGGCGTCCTCACCTTTCGCATGACGCAGGTTCTCACCGAACACGGTAAGTTCGGGAAGTTCCTGCACAGGATTCGTGCGGAAGCAACGCCCGGGTGTCGCCACTGTGTGGACAGCCCGGAGGACACGGTGGAGCACACGGTGGAGGTGTGCCCCGCTTGGGCAGAGCAACGCCGTGTCCTCGTGGGGGCGATCGGCGGCGGCAATCTCTAGCGCTGGGGTTTGGTACAGGCCGCATGGTCCGGAGCGAGGAGGAGTGGCAGGCGGTCGCCTCCTTCTGCGAAGCAGTAATGCTAGCAAAGGAGGCGGCCGATCGCGTGAGGCAACGGTCCTCTCGCCCCAACCGCCGCCGGGATTCCGATCCCGATTTCCGGCCACCGTAGGCGAGGGCTTGCGGACGGCGAGCAATGGGTGGCTCGCCGTCCGATCGTCCGGTAACCGTCCGGACCAAGCCCAAGTCGTCGACGGCGCGTATTGTTCCACGCGCGCCTCAGGGAGATGTCAGCAAATCGTAGGGGCCCAACAGGGTCGAAGCCTACTGGGGCCACGGGTAGTGTGAAAGCGAAACCCGGGGCCCTGGGACGAAGGCAACGAAGGAACAGGAGTGGGTTTTTAGTCAGTAAAAGTCTGACACTACTTTCCGCTCCGCCCAAGAGCGAGATTTGTCATAAGATGATTTTCCCACCTAAAAAAAAAAAAAAAAAAAACCTATACAAAAAAAAAAGGTCCAAAATCACAAAGGTATTCAAAGCACATGATAAGCTACTGAGAACCTAAGTTTTCATCCAAGTGAAAATAAGTTATGTCTGATCGATCTGGGATCTTAGTGTATGTGGCCTACAGATACTTGTTTCGGATGTAGAAGCATATACCTATAAATATGTGAGGATACAGGAGTCACATACATCACAATATAAGACTTATTGCTAGTACATATAAGGCAAAGAAAGAAAAGATTTAATTTTTTTAAAGCAAATGTCACAGCATTTTCTTTTTCATACATGATTACAACAGGTTTCTCCACGTCCTTATTTCACCTACAAATACTCTACACCCCGTCATATCTGATCCCATCGACATAAGAGCGTGCAAAAACCAGGTTTTCAACCCCATAACAGTCGATAAGACATGGCAAAGTGCGTGAAAAGAGAAAGTGATAATAGAACCTCTACCACAGCGATCAGCCGACCCATCGCAAAGGGTTTTGGGGGAAAATGTCAGCATACAGAATCAATTTCCTGACATGCAAAAAGTTTTTGTGATAAAGATATCTATAGCAGTCCTACAAAATGAAACGTTTTGTCTACATAGAGAGTAAAAATATACAGGTTAAAAATTAAAAAAAAAAGTTTGTGTTAGGAAAGGAGAGCCTTTTTATTAAGTAGTGTATTTTTTCTCCTAACTATTGGCATAATACATTACCGTTTTATTGACTGCTATTTTGTTTTCAATTCAATGTTTTAATTGCATTTAGTGACTAAAATTTAGCCACTTTGATACGTTCCCTCGTTATACACATTCGACCGTGTAATATGATAAATCTTTACCTGAGAGTAGACAATATGTTTTCCTCTTTATTTGTATCCGATGGATTGACAATCACTTTGAGAACGTTGTTGTGATTGATTGAGGAAAACAGCTAATACTTACTTTGAGTATCTACCCGCGTAGTTCTTATTTTTTTTTACCTTTTAGGGTCAGTGAAACTATAAAAATTGTTCCAATTATCTTGGCTTATTGTAGCATCTAATTGTTGACTAATAATTTTCTATCGCGTGTCCTGACCATCCTTAAACTTCGTTAATTTAATTGACTGGTTTGAAAGAATTTCTCGGGCCATAAAATATATGTCAAGTAATCCTTTAGAAATTAACATTCAGGCCAATAAACATCGAGTAATGGTACACTTACGAAGAAATGTAATAAAATTATGTATCACGTGAATCGTGATGGAAAACGGCTGGTTCCTGTTCAAAGCGGCAACTTTTCTTTGATATTACTTTATTTGGTTACGTATATATGGGTGAGGATATGTAAAGAGGCTTATTGGGATAAGCCTTTGGGTGGATACGATCCTTAGTGAAAGTGAATAAAAATATCTTTCTATAATATTATTTTGCTATTATTTGTGGGTCTTTAAATGTGGACCAGGTGTTTAAATGAGATCACGATAAAACGGTATGTGTTGGACCGTCTGATCATTTCTTTATTATTTACGTAAAATTTTCAGGGTTGTCAGTTGTGCTTTTCTCGCACCCACGAAGTCCCTTAGTACTAAATGATCCCTGTAGACGTCGAAGACTTATATATGTTAGTCATTTTTAGATACCTTTGTTATTTAAGCCTTCATTTACATGAGAATAGAACTTTCTATTTATATCTTGATCTGTTTATTTAATCTATTATTAGAAATTCTGCTATCAATGATTTTATAAAAATGATTTCATATTTTTGTATTAATTCAGTTGCTTAGACACGTATCTGTATCCGAAGGTTTATTTTATGGAGTAAATCGATATCCAACCTGACATTGTGCACCCACATTCGAAAAATAAAATTAATTTAATCAATTATATTTTATTGTACGAACGATTGTCATTTATACTCTCCGATTACCAAGAGATAGTATAGAAAAGAATCATAATCACACTAATATTTTAAAATAGTTTGTATATACGTATGTGTATGTGGTTGTGTGTGTGTTTGTATGTTACTCTTTTATGCTCAAACAGCTGAATGGCCTTAGATGAGATTTGGCACTCGTGTAGACCTGGAGACTATTCTAACGTAGGATACTTTTATCCCGAGAGTATGTTCACATGAGACAATTTTTTACTATCACGCAGGCGGAGCTGCTGGCAGAAGTTAGTATCCGATAAAATTAATATCTACATTTATATGCCAAACATCAACTTTTATATGAAGTTCATTATAATTTTACTGCCGATATTCATGAGATATACATGTTAATTAAATTTGTTCATTTCAATGCACAAGACTACTTTTTAGTGCTTCATTTTTGTACGTCCTATAATAAATTTTACTTGCATATGAGACTGGACCACCTGTCATGTTCAATATGTGATTTTATTGATCTCCTGAATTAAAATATACATGCATGAAATCATAAAACTTACATACTTCCGATGTCAAGTCAAATCAGCATAGTGGTACCATCATTATATTCCTACTCTTGTCTCGTTTCGTGTCAGCTCAACACGTTTTTTCTTCCATTCTGTCCTGACACCCTTCATGCTATCTATAACTCCCTTTTCTTTTATATCACTCTTTACACAATCCATTCATTTTTCCTTTGGCCTGCTTCTCCCTCTCCATTTATCCGCATGTATAGGTACTCGTTACTTTTTAAGTGATATACGTTTCATCTCTCCCCTTAGCCTGGTAGTATTATGATCTAATTATTTGCCACTCTGATAAAAATTCGGTATTAATGCACTTCACTATAAAGTCATCACACAAGTCGTCACTATTATGTATTTTGTATACACATATTAAATAAATAAATTAAAGTCAATTACTGTAACATTTATACACAAAGCCTGCGTGAAAAGCCATCTGGCTAAACCAAAATCTAAATGCAAAATTACCTTTGTGATTTTATGGAGACATAATAAACACGCTGAACAGTTTTCTGGCAACATTGTTTTATTTATGTTATGCACAATCCTCATTTGTTTTGCAAATTAATACCCGAACACACTTACAGTTTGTTAAATGGCTGCGAGCGAGTGAAAACAGCTGACGTTTCTCACAATAGGATTTATGCATAACGATGTACCTAGTTGATGCTGTATCTGTTTTAATTTGTGTTTTTATTGGCACTGGATGACTGATATTTTGGTTTAGCAGGTCATTTTAGAAGCATGTGTCTACAGTCAGTCACAATGAGTCACTTAAGAGGGCTTTTTCCGATCTGTCTATCGTCAACGTGAGCATGGTTCAAAAGTTAATTTTTAACCGACATCAAAAAAAAAGGAGGAGGTTATCAATTCGGTTGTATTTTTTTTATCATCATTTTTTTTATGAATTCTTTCGTTTATAGACCGATTTGTAAAAATTTTTTGTTCCCCTAACTAAAAGGACATGCTTCCAGATTGGTTTAATTTTATTCAAAACCAGTTTTGATGATAGAATCCATGAGGAATCGAGGGAACTCCTCAAATATTAGGCAACTATATGGTGATTTTGGTATTTTTATCGAGAACTCAAGCATTTACAGTCAAAAAGTAACTTTTGATGAAGTGGAACTGGAGAAAAAGACCAGAAATGGCCAACGCAACTTCATACTCACATAGATATCACAATGAAGATAGTTAAACAACTATGACAATACATATACATAAATGGTTCTGAATAGTATAATGTTCTGAATAGTAAAATCCACAAAATGTTTGATAAAGAGGCAACGCGAAAAAAGAGAGATAACGCCTGAACGCTCTGTTGGCTTTCGGTAATTCCGTCACTCACACGAATATTTTACAAAACATGTTCCAAGATACACATATTTTTTTTAAAAAACCTTGTGAACATTCGTAATTTTTTTTATTCAGAATTAAAAGAAAATGTTATTCATAATTTCAATTAAATGTGTAAGGTTCCTATAAATACATATATATTTTGCTAGCCAGCAGCCTGCAGTGGTGATGAAATTACATAAAAAAAAGGCCTACTTGGGTTTGATCCTGCAACGTACGACTTGTAAACGCCACTGAGCCACGGTAATATTATCTATACAGTATTCCAACTTCATACAAACGGACGAAACGCGAGCTATACCTACGCGCCTCGATCTCGAGGTGCGCTCGGGATGCAGACAGTCGCGTCTGTGCCGCGGATTTTTGTACTTTAAAATTTAATAATAAAGCCTTTCGTAGGTGCGTCTCAGTCGAGGCGCAAATATTTTTCGGTCGCAAATATTGAACACTTCCTATTCAAAGTATTTTATTTGTTTATATAAAAAAGTATATTTACAATCACAAAACTAAATGGAAACACAAAGTCGGCAAATGTAATTAAAATGCTGGAGGCGGGCAGCCATAGTGCAGGCAGGCGGCAGCCCTATCGCATGTTTACGTACCGCGCGGCTGTAGGAATTTATTTCAAAAATACGGCCGAGTTACAATACTGTATAGATAATATTACCGTGACTGAGCCACCACTGCTCCAACTGCTGACTCTCTGTTGTTATATTTAGGCATTATCAAAATCCGCTGCGATCAGCCGCACACTTATCCGCACAATGTATCGATGGTTCGTTTGACAAATGTGCACTGATTAATATAATTGTGTCGCGATTCACGCGTTCGTTTGTCTCTGTCGATAACTTTGCGATAGTACTGTAGTTTGCGTGATTTATGGCAATGAACGATGCATGGTTTGAAGAGGGCATCGGAAATAATTTGTTGGTTAGCATAGCATAGTCGGCCTTATAATGTTCCCACTGTTGGGACTCAGGCCTCCTCTCTGGGAGAGGGAATGGTCCATTATGCACCAACGCGGGCCCAGTGCGGTTTGGTGGATGTCACATGTCTTCGAATTTATGGTTCTAGGACATGCCGGTGTCCTCACTATGTTTTCCTTCACCATTTTGAGAGCAGTGGTGATGAAATAAATGGTTAATAATATGGTAATAGTGGTGGGTTTGTTTAGCATTTTGGATTGACACATTTTATTTGATTTGATTGTAGAAATAATTAGGTATTAATCTATGTAGATATCGAATTCGTTTTTGATGACATTGCCAAATTATGAAATCTTATATAATATGATTTTTTTAAAGCTTTGCCCTATACTATGAATTACTTCTGTGTCGTGGGTGCATTGTCAAAAATTTAAAGAGATCCAGACCCAGAACAACTGTACTCTACTGTATACCCACTATACCTAGAATAATGTGTAGGTGTAGCGACATCTATGGCGTCACATAAGAACTAATCTAAATTAATCTGCATCGCGCAATTAAAGTTCTCCACGCGATTGGAACATATAGAACAGCCTGAAATCATCTATCGGGCAGTAGCCCACCAGACAAAACACCCGTATATCGGAGGATCCTCCCTTTACAACGGAGGTTTGTAAGACTTTACTTTCTGTTCTGCATACCTCCATATGTTCCGAAAGGGAATCGAACTTGCGAAACGCAGCCCAGCAGCCAATCGCTCAACTACTAAACCAGCTGTATCTATTTTCTTTTTCTACGCGTATTTAAAAACATGATTTCTTTCTTTCTTAGAAATCACCAAACTTGATGATGATTATCCAACCGGCTACCTTTTTTATCTCTTCAATACTGGTTTTTTTTTTTTTTAGGTGGGAAAATCATCTTATGACAAATCTCGCTCTTGGGCGGAGCGAGAGATAGTGTCAGACTTTTACTGACTAAAAACCCACTCCTGTTCCTTCGTTGCCTTCGTCCCAGGGCCCCGGTTTCGTTTTCACACTACCCATGGCCCCAGTAGGCTTCGACCCTGCTGGGCCCCTACGATTTGCTGACATCTCCCTGAGGCGCGCGCGCAACAATACGCGCCGTCGACGACTTGGGCTCGGTCCGGATGGTTACCGGACGGTCGGACGGCGGGCCACCCATTGCCCGCCTTCCGCAAGCCCGCGCCTACGGTGGCCGGAAATCAGGATCGGAATCCCGGAGGCGGCTGGGGCGTGAGGACCGTTGCCGTTGCCTCACGCGATCGGCCGCCTCCTTTGCCAGCATTACTGCTTCGCAGAAGGAGGCGACCGCCTGCCACTCCTCCTCGCTCCGGACAATGGCCTGTACCAAGGCCCGGCGCGAGAGATCGCCGCCGCCGATCGCCCCCACGAGGACACGGCGTTGCTCTTCCCAAGCGGGGCACACCTCCACCGTGTCCTCCGGGGGGTCCACACAGTGGCGACACCCGGGCGTCTCTTCCGCACGAATCCGGTGCAGGAACTTCCCGAACTTCCCGTGTTCGGTGAGAACCTGCGTCATGCGGAAGGTGAGGACGCCGTGAGGTCTTTCCAACCACGCCTCAAAGAAGGGACTTACTGCCATAATTGTGGCGTGCCCAGCACTGGGTCGCGACAGTCGCTGTCGCCATTTCTCCATGAGATCCCGCCGGAGCTCTGTCCGCCATGCTGCGACTTGTCGCGGCAGCGGAGTTTCGCCCCGGCGTTGCATCTCCATGCGCAGATCGTGCATGTGAGCAAGGCCTGTTGCTACCAGATCCCATGGTGGCTGTCCAGCAAGGAGGCTCGCCGCTTCGCGGGAAATCGTCCGGTATCCTCGCACCATCCGTATGGCCATGACCCTCTGGCATGCGTTCAGCCGGGCCGCCGGCTGCTTCCGCAGCGCCGGCGCCCATATCGGTGCGCCATAAAGGGCCATGGACCGAACGATTCCCGCGTAGAGCCTCCGGCAGGAGGCGTCTGGACCCCCAAGGTTGGGCTCTTCAATACTGGTGAAAAATAAATTCAAATCGCTCTAATTTTTGTAAAATACCAAAGCACTTGAAGACTTTACTCTCGTACCAAGTAGTCTTCTCTCCAAATAGTTACTTAAGTACCTAGTTATAATTTTATTGGTTGAATTCACGAGAAATTGCTTAATGCAATTCCATGGCTGAGTAAGCGCCAACATGATAGTTACTAGATAGTTTATAGACTTTACGTTTCTAGAACGTTCATATAGTTATCTTTTTTAGGGGAGAAGTCCTGAATTTCAACTTCAACTTCAACTCTTAATGAAGAGTTGAAGTTGAAGTTGAAATTCAGGATTTGCACATTCGCAAATTCAGGCATTTGTGGAAAAGAGACCACAATTTTGCCAATAACACGTGCAAACTGTTAATAGACCATCAAACGCTGGAGAGTTTTTAGCGTGAATTAACAGTAAAAATAAATATATAATTATCTCTAAACATTAAAGTTCAAAATAAAAGAATTTCTTCGCAGACGCAGACCGAAATTATGACAATCTGATGCAAATAAGAATAGGAACGTCAATGACCTCTATTTGTCAAATATTCTTGGAAAGGTCGGTTCGCAAAGAAATTTTCTTTGCGTAAGTATCAATAACGGTTTCTTTTTTGCTTTGTTTAATCGAACCTTGGTTAAATCTAAGTGAAGAAAATACCTTATTTTTTAATCTAAATTAGCTAAATATATTGTTTAATTTATAATTAGTTATTTTATAACTGTTTTATTATATATTTATTTAAACTTCATATACAGTAGTGGTACATAGGCAGACTTAATGCAACAAGGCGTTCTCTACCAGTCAACCTTTGGGTTAAGTAAATAATAGATATTTCAAATAGTATGTAGTATCATTAAATTGAATGGCTTATGATAATAAAATATGTATAATTATATGCTAATATTATAAACTAATAATAATACAATTTTGTTTCTCATTTGCATAATGGGCAACAATTCGCCTTCTTCTTCCATTCGTCACTATTCAGACACTTCACAAGGTAGTGCTGAGATAAAATTGAAGATCTAGATTCTGATTAAATTTTTTCGTTCGTAATTTGTAAGTACATACATTTAATTTAAAAATTATCTTGTTTTGCTTACCCTACTGATTCAATTTGACAGCAATGACGTCACAAAATGGCGCTAATTTAATCCTATTCTTATTTGAAAGGCATAGTACATTCCTGTCAGGTCCGCGGGATAGTTCGACAGAGGTACTACGACCCTGAAACGCAAAGGGCCACTGAAGGAACACAGGTGGTCTGTAAACATCTCTCGCTTCACCCAGAGCGGGAGAAGTTATTTGATGAATTCTCACCAAAAAAAAGCATTTTACATTCACCTCTAAACACCGTATAACATCATTACGAATGTTCGTTACTCATTAACCGTCAATAAAACAATTACAATGTTATCAATATTCAATTCACTATTTCTGATTGAAAACCGGCTTCGAAGCATTTGCTTACTAAAAATCCATATAATTGACCGAATCGGTCTTGATTGAGCCTACACAAAAAATAGCCTTCATTCCCTAATAGATTTTCAACGGCAATTTGATTTAGTATACAATTTGATATAGAAAAACTGGCAACTTATACTTTGTTACCCGTTTTGTTTGTTCTCAAACAACTTTTGCTGGTTTAGTTCCGTCAAAGAAGTTCTGTACAAATTTGATTAAAAGAATGGCTGGCGTGTTTTAGAACAATTTCTAGCGATTCGTTCCTCAACCGATGTGGGTTAAATTTATAACTGCGGTGTATTTAATTAATGCTTATCCTTGAAACAATTTTTTGTTAGAAGTTCTTTAGTACAATTAGTGATTTCAAGCCTTAGGGGATTGTAGCTTTGGGAATATTATTTAAAAGTAACGAACTCCAAATATTTGAACATTGTTTATTTGGAATATCCTGTAATTACTCACTTTTGACACAAGAGATTAAGCCGTTGAAAATTTATTCGAATGTAAGAAAAATTAATCAGCGTAGCCTTGTACCAATTATGTTGGTATCGGTTTACAATCTAATTGAATTCAGCTGTGTACTAGTGTTTTATATGAACTTCACACCCAGTAAAATTAAATGGGTACCCCTTGGTAAAACATTTTCTAGCTTCTGACTATCCATAGCAACTGTCAAAGATCTACAAATGACAGCCATCTAGGCATATAATGGAGGATAATCCATCCACGGACTGACCTTGGCAACCGTTGATTAACCTCGAAGATCGGACCGTTCTGCTTTCGGCTGTCATTATTTATTCTCTGACTTCTCATCATTATCATCTCAGCCGAAAGACGTCCACAGTAGGACATAGGCCTTCCACAAGTTTCAACATAACGACCAATCCTATGCGTCACATCCATCGGATTCCTGCGACCCTCACTATGTCATCGGTCCACCTTGTGGGAGGCTTTCTAACGCTGCGTCTTCTGGGACGTGTTCTCCGTTCATTGTTCATTTCATTCATGACATCTTAATCCGTTCTGTGATCAATGTGCCCTGCCCACTGCCACTTAAGTTTGGCGATTCTTCGGGCTATGTCGGTAACCTTGGTTCTCCAGTAGATAACACGATGAACCCTTCACACGTGTTATTCATATATTTTTCAACCCAATTTTACTCAATATTTAAAATACACCAGCGTATTCCTACAATTCATCCCAAAACAACAAAAACCTGCGGAAACAAAAGCCGCATCAAGAGATAAAAACAAGTGACAAACAAGTGCTCAAACAATGACGAGAAGATCACGCCAAATGAACAATATGTGAACATAAATGTACAATACGGCGTAATTACTGCCACAATGAGATGTCATACCGATTCGAGCTATAACAATCGCTGGGGCGACAGCACCAATAGGTGACAGTTAGGGCGAGGGACCGAGATACAAGCGAAAGCAGAGGAGCAAATTGATTTATACGGGTGTTACAATTTACTGCTTTGTTTGGTCTTGTGATTGCAAGCACGGCTGTTGAAAGAAGAGTCCACGCTTCGATTGCAGGATCAGACAAAAGTGCTATGAAGTTAGCAGTGGACGGGGTGTCCATTATTAACTTCCAAACTTCAAAAAACATGTAAAGCCATTAGTTCTACGCCTGGTTTCTCTTCAATTGCCGTCGCATTGCAGTCCCATCAGACTATGAGAGTAAAAAAACAGAGAGTACACCGGTCTTTGGGCACATCCTTGTGTACTATAATATCTCTTGCGTACTGGCACTTCAATTGGGAGATTAATTTTTTTTTGCTTGTTATTGGGATGTTTTCATTATAAATGATGGTGAGTGTTATTAATGCATACGCAATTAATAATTCACAAGTGTACTAAAATATGATTAACAATAAATATTGCACATTACTTTCTACGATTTCCTGCCACTACACTAAATCTCAGTGACGTTACATACAATTGGTCAATGCTGGAACATCTCTCGTTCGCCTTTAACTAGGTATTTGCTAATGTTATTACTCATAATTACATATACAGATATTTTGGCTTCAATAAAAATTCCTTTACTAAGTGAGAACTCGTATTGCGTAAAAACAGTCATAAAATTAGATTAAATCGCTCTCGCTTATCGCTTGCGTCACCAAGCTCAGGGAATTAGTACGCGGCGAGCAACGTAACTTGAGCCAGCATACATATGGTATTTATTCCATTCCGTTCATCCAATAAGGGTTGATATAATTTATGTCATATTCCGAAAATGTTCGCGACACATTCAAGTTCAATGTTGACATTTCTGTTGAACAATACAGGCTGTTTCATTGTTTCATTTTATTTTGTGTTCTAATCAAATGTCGGATAAAGGTCACTCAATTAGCGATTTCAGTATAATGTCAGCGATTCATTAGGTAACAATAACCGTATAAAATACGAATAAAAACCTTGCTGACAGAATCAATCCATATTTATCTTCTAACTTTTTTTTTATGTGGGAAATCATCATCTTACTAACCTGTTCTCACTACTGGGAAGAGGTCTCTCTTATTTTTATTAATTTTATCGGAACTTATAACTTTGTCATCTCCTGTCCGTGTCTTGTGTTATTTGAGGGTATAGGGCAATACGTTTTTTTCCATTCTGTTCTGTCGCCCGTCACGCTATCACAACTCCTTTTTCTTTCATTTCATTCCTCATACAATCCATCCATCTTTTCTTTGGCCTCCCTTTCTTTCTCCATCCATTCACATGTATACTCATAATTCTTTAAAAACATGCGTTTCTTAAAAAAAAAAATATATATATATTATTTTTTTTTATTTTTTTAGAGACCATGTTCACATAAAAATATTATAACCAAAGCTGATTACTTTATATTCTTTATTAAATGTCTATTGATTAATGTGTTTTCTTTAATTGACTTTGATCAATCAATATCATCATCATCTTTTATTAAATATTGCAACTTTGCATACACCCACGTCCAATTTACAAGTTACGAAAGACTAATTATTTTTCTATTTTTAATTAACAATTCGGTCCTAAGCAAATTAAATGTCATAAACGACTAGAATTTTATTTATAATTTGGTAGTAATTGTGAAATATTGTTTCGCAAAACTATAAAGCAATGTATATTCATCAAAGATGTGATTAATTTATCAAGTAACAGTTAAATTATCAAATTGTATGTGCTTTAGAATCCATATTATTTCTATTACTGATATATGAAGAAATAAAAAGAAGTTAAATGCATTTATTGTTTGTGTTTCGTAGGTATTTAGTAGTAGTCTTTCTATAACAAAGAAAAAATAATGCCAAAAATAATAACTTAAACACACGCAACAAAAAATCTAATTAAAGCTCCACCCAAAAAATATTATTTCCAAAGTCCTTTTCCAAATACATTGACGTGTTTGACAAATGTATCTATGGCGTGCATACAAGCACCCTGTATGTTAGACTCCGGTCAACCGATTCCCGAGTGTAGGTTAATCATTTTATTCAACAGTATACTGTTACTCTGAATTATTATTGATGTACCAACTGTCGGGGGACGCCATCAAATTGAATGTGTGATTGGAAAATCAATAGTAGCCGTAATCATGTTTTTGTGTAAAAAAAAGACTAATTTAAACTTTTAGACAAGCGTGTTCCATTGTCGACCCCATCGTTGCTTTCTATCTGGTGGGATAATAGTCAAGCGTGATCCTATCAATCATAAAAAAATAGAAGCAGTGGTGGCTCATTATTAACTACACTGACTTACGTCTTGGGTTTAAATCTAGGCAGCTGTAGTGTTATTGTTACATTAATACTCACAATCATAACTCACAATTCATTTCATATTATATGTTTTTAGGGTTATTTTTTAGGGTTCCGTAGCCAAATGGCAAAAAACGGAACCCTTATAGATTCGTCATGTCTGTCTGTCTGTCTGTCTGTCTGTCTGTCTGTCTGTCTGTCCGTCTGTCCGTCCGTATGTCACAGCCACTTTTTTCCGAAACTATAAGAGCTATACTGTTGAAACTTTGTAAGTAGATGTATTCTGTGAACCGCATTAAGATTTTCATACAAAAATAGAAAAAAAGCAATAAATTTTGGGGGTCCCCATACTTAGAACTGAAACTCAAAATTTTTTTTTTCATCAAACCCATGCGTGTGGGGTATCTATGGATAGGTCTTCAAAAATGATACTGAGGTTTCTAATATCATTTTTTTCTAAACTGAATAGTTTGCGCGAGAGACACTTCCAAAGTGGTAAAATGTGTGTCCCCCCCCCTCTAACTTCTAAAATAAGAGAATGATAAAACTAAAAAAAATATATGATGTACATTACTATAAAAACTGCCAACGAAAATTGGTTTGAACGAGATCTGGTCAGTAGTTTTTTTTTAGTACGTCATAAATCGTAAACCGCATTTTACCTTTCATTCAATCAACTCAAATATAAAAAAAAAAAACATTTAATTTCATAAACATAAACCTTATAATTATGTACATACACCGTGAACCATTATTATGTTACTTGCTGCTACGGAACCCTCCATGGGCGAGTCCGACTCGCACTTGGCCGGTTTTTTTTTAATTTGTATGCAAGTTTCTATAAATATTATACTAAACCTAACTATGTACCTACTTATCATACAAAGACACAAAATACACTCTGGCGTCGAAGTACTCCTCCACATTGCTGTCATCCAGAAATGTGCCCAGAACGCTGGCAGCATTGCCACGTTGAATGGCATATATTATAATTTATTTAATTTATTAATAATATATTTTTTTATTTTTAGGCTGGAAAATCATCTAATGAATCACTCAAAATCTGAATATAATACTAATATTGGCTTAGAGCAAAAGTTTCATAAACTATGCAGTTATATGGTAACGCTACAAGCTAAATTATTTTCTAAAATATTTGGCACATACTCCACAGCACCGTTAAGTCTCGAAAAAATAATTCAATGTATCCCACGAGAATGTGTAGGTAATTATTCAGCACAAAGCCAGCGAATTGAGCTCTGAGGAATCAAGCCAGATAATATCTGAACCAATTTCAGTAATGTCCGAATTCCTGTAAATTATTCAACTGCAGAAATTCAGACCGGCTTGTAGAAGAAATACATAAATTAGTCACTTGTTCTCTCGAACGAGATATGCTATGCATTTGTATTACTGTATTTCTTAATCAGATTTATGATTTAACGCAGGAATGCGCTGTTGAACATTTTTGGAATTTAATTCATACGTGGTGCTTGAGTAACAGAATTCTCGTTATTTTGCTCCGCCAAGCATGTTACGTCATAGGACCACTAGACGTACGGCAATGCATCGGCATTTGGTGGACATCCCACCTATACGTACAAAACGTTCCGGGAACACATTCATACTGCATCCAGCTAAGGAATAAAATACTCTGTGTCATAGCTACAAATGTGAGGTTTTCAAATGAGAATGGATAGATAATTTTTTGACAAGCGTGCTCAATCAGGCGCCTATTAGTAATAAAAAATGAAACTTTTATTATAAAAAAGTGCAGCAAGGAATTTCAACTGTATCGCTATTTAAAATGCACTAGTATCATTGGTAAAGTAATTTTGACACGCCACAATTAAGTTAGTATGTCCCCACAATTAAGGTATGTGACGCAGGTCCTTACCGGACGTGGCCAAATCAGAAGGTTCCTGTTTCAGATTCAAGCGGTAAAAACGCCCGGTGCCGTCTTGCCGCCGAGTAAAGACCGAACCCGAGTCGACGACGGCGCGTAGTATACCACGCGTGCCACAAAGAGATGTGAGCAAAACTGAAGGGGCCCAACAAGGCCGATGCCTGCTAGGGTTGTGGAAAATTTATAAGATTAACCGCGGCCTTTTATTTCAAAGGCCATATGATGGAACATAGCGGGTTATAGACAGTAATAGTTTTACAATCCCTCTTGATGATTTCTCATCTCAAAAAAAAGTTAAATGAGTCAGAAGCTTTAGTTTTTACTTTCTGACTTATGAAATCTTAATTAATTTAGTCAATGAATTCCAAATGATTAATCAGTTAAGGCATGAGTTAAGACAGCCAATTCATAATGCAGTGCATTATGAAATCTTCAAGGGATGTACATTTGAAAATCATAATACTTCCGCAAATCATATCAGTGGCTTCGATCGACGCGCGCCGATGGAATGAAATCAATTTCAGAGTTAGTGCGCACCGCCGATCGAGATATCGAGTACCGTTCTTCATTAACTCGATTTTATCGACAACCGATTTTTTAATAATTGGAACTCGCCTCAGATTTTTGACGGAGCGATTAAGATGGTTAACTCACGTAGATATATCTCACATTTCCGCGAATTTTGTACTGATTGCAGAGGAATTATGTCAGTAAGGTTAATCGTTCTTACACAACTTCAAAGTTTGAATAACTCAAACGTAACGGAACTTCGATAAAAGGCGTCAGTTGAAGGTTGCGATATCAATCGTGGAATAAATTTCGAATCAGTCCAGTCTATAATACTCGTTACGAGATAAACAGTAAACACCTCACCTAGCGTATAATTTTAAAATAAACCGTGTTTCCAAACAATATCCCATAACATTCAATATCTATTCTACTTATCTGATTCACACTAACAATCGCACTCATTCTAAAGGCTTTGCATTTTATTGTTTTAAAATCAGCTAAGGCCATTATGGAGCGCGCCGTGAGATTTTATCTAAAGCTAAATGTTTCGTGAATAAAATTGGTCGCGCTCTTTCGAATCGGATCTCGATCGCACGGTCGATGTATCGATTCGGTATCGATATAGCCTGTGATCGTATCGGCAGACGATGTTACGTAATTACAGAGTAGTTTTACGGTTACTTAATTCATTCGGCGAAACTTTGCACATGCATAATTCAGTCGTGTTTTTGTGGAGACCCGTATTAATTCGTAAAGTTGTACGCTTAAGAATATTGCCTGAATACTCGGCTTCTTTACATATATCGGTGATTTGAAACGCTTTAACTGAATTTTCTTTTAAGTGAATAGCTTCTTGATTTTATAAGCCTTCATTCTCTGAAGTAGTTTTATATAATGTCGTGGTTGGTTGTAATTGCATATAGAATTTCTGTTACAAAGCAGAAATCCTTATTAAGCTGTAGGCTTTAATAGCAGATTCTGTTACTTAAAAAGATTCAGGCTTTTCAAGTTTCTGTGTTTATAACTTAAGTTACTGGAATTAGCTCGTTTGTAACTTAGAAAACGATTTCTAGTAAGATAAGGAACGAGTTTCTGGTTGAACTTCCAACAATAAAACTTGTTTTTCACTGTATAGTTTCTCGAAAATTAAACATATTTCGTTCTACCAGTTTATCTTACGGTGCACTGGGCATACGCACGTAATCAAAAATTTAAAAATCATAGAGAAACCAAAATGACCGACATGGCCCGAAAAATTGCCAAACGTAGAAATACGCAAGGATTTGATATGGAAAATGCGTACCGGAAGACAGTGCTGGAAAGAATTCTATAAGGCTTTTAGGTGGGAAAATCATCTAATGACAAATCTCGCTCGGCTTCGGCCCTGCTGGGCCTCTACGATTTGCTGACATCTCCCTGAGGCACGCGTGGAACAATACGCGCCGTCGACGACTTGGGCTCGGTCCGGACAGTTACCGGACGGTCGGACGGCGAGCCACCCATTACTCGCTGTCCGCAAGCCCGCGCCTACGGTGGCCGGAAATCGGGATCGGAATCCCGGCGGCGATTAGGGCGTGAGGACCGTTGCCTCACGCGATCAGCCGCCCCCTTTGCTAGCATTACTGCTTCGCAGAAGGAGGCGACCGCCTGCCACTCCTCCTCACTCCGGACCATGGCATGTACCAATGCCCGGCGCGAGAGATCACTGCCGCCGATCGCCCCCACGAGGACACGGCGTTGCTCTGCCCAGGCGGGGCACACCTCTACCGTATGCTCCACCGTGTCCTCCGGACGGTCCACACAATGGCGGCACCCAGGCGTTTCTTCCGCACGAATTCGGTGCAGGAACCTCCCGAACTTACCATGTCCGGTGAGGACCTGCGTCATGCGGTAGGTAAGGACGCCATGTGGTCTTTCCAGCCACTCCTCAAAGAGGGGACTTACCGCCATAATTGTGGCGTGCCCAATAAGGCTTGGGAAAGGCTACGGTAATACACTGGTCGATAGAGACGAAAGGTTCTAAATTGGCGACCACGTACCAGAAAAAATAGCGTTGGGAGGCCTCCCACAAGGCGGAAAGATGAGCTGGTGAGAGTCGTGGGAATCCGATGGATGCGAGACGCACAGGAGCGGTCTTTATGGCGACACTCCGAGTAGATCAATGTCCAACAGTGGACGCGTTTCGGCTGAAATGATGACGATGATAAATCCCCTGGATGCAAGACAACCAATTGATGCAACTACATTTGGAGGCCTATGTCCAGTTGTGGTCTTCGACTAAAATTATGATGATAATGATAAGCTTACGATTAACAATTCTGTAATTTATCATAATATTTATAATCAACCAAAACATCAATTGAAACAGGAACCAAATTAAGCAATTGACAAAGCAATTCCATGATCAGAACCTAATCGTTTTAACGGCTGTAATTAAAAGACATCAATAAAGTAAAGGGTGTCTCAATTTGCTCAATGTTGTGAGTTCGTCAATGGCTGCCGCTAATTTCCCTTCGACATGTGTTTGGTCGCACGAAGCTTAATGAAACACGCAATCGTTGTCTGAGAGAACATGCTTGTGACAGCGTTCGGTAATTTTAATTACCAACTCTTCAATATTATTAAGTTGTAGCATGTTAATGGTTTCATTTTACGGTCTGAATTTAATCCAGAAGTTTTCCAGCAAGATTTTTACGTAAGTCTCCTCGGTAAATAACAACAACACTGATAGACTAATAGACGAATGAATGTATGAATGACCGACCATAATGAGTCTCTTCTATATCCTTGATCATTGTCCACAGTGGTTATGTTTCAAATATTATGTAGACAGTTAGGTTAGGTACTGGCTAGCACCAATAAATACGAGCCCAATCTTGGAACATAAATTTTACCCGGAATAATGATTTGTTTTTGGGCACACTGAAAATACATTTGCTCTACAGAATACTTCAATAGAGTCCGCCGAAACTAGTCCAATCATGAAAGAAAATGTTTATTTGTGCCTCACTCAACTTCAGTATTTAAACTGAAATATACTATGAAATAAAACAAAAAACATAATATGCATAGTTCAAATAAAACTATATTGGTCAGCTAAATGTACAGGCATATAACACTATAAGTATAAGTATATACTCCGTCAACAACTAGACCGGACGCCAGTTTCCGAGAAGCGTAAATCGACCGCTTGACCCATTAATACATTCAGCGGAGATATTGATAATCGATATATCCATACATAATCACCAATTAGTTCGTGTGCCACTATCCTTAGTCGAAGTGTCGTGTAAGGGTTGAGACGAATGCGGAAATATATATCGAATGACGTGCCGCGCATTCGAAGTGGTCCCATTAACTCGCGTCGCTTTTGAGATGCAAATGAGAATTTTTTTTCTTCATAAAATCTCTTCATTGAATATTTCAAGCTGCGCCTTGTGGGTGAATTTATTTTCTTCCTCCAATTCTGAAACGAAATAAAGGATTCAACATTTAAGATTTCCTTTTTTTTAATGCTCGTGGCAATTCTGTTGCCGTAGAATTTTAATTAAACGTTCAAATATTACGGATATATTTATGATTTAATTTTCACCCATAGTTAGATACCACATGTTCATAAAATCACGACTCGATTTCATATTCAAAGCTGTGCTAAAAGTGTATGCGAACATGAATAGGGTGAAGGCACCAATGATCGGCCATTGTGTAAGCGAACGCCCCTAGTTCAATGTTGTCACATAATGTCAGTATCGGAAGGGCTCAAAGTGTCACCCCTGGCAGACGAGTGCACTTGCTACACGTTATCCAGATATGTTGTGAATTTGACTCGGTACTTTGAATGACGCCTAATTCCATTGTTAACGCTCTGCCATATGGGCGACATGACAAGAGCGGTTTAGTAGAGATCGCCAATATTGAGTTTAAGCTCGACTACTGTATGCCTTGGTTATTTAATAAATTTATTATTTATAAATTCTCTAACAGAATTGTTTTATTTAATAATTAAGTCAAAATAACTTTGTACAAACTTTATATTAAGACACCTATCTTCTTCTGTATATTTGTGTGTACATGAATTATAAAATAAATAAATAAATAAATAAATGACAAAAATTATTGCAACCGTTTAAAGCATGAGGACAAAATGGAAGACAAAATGTTAAATTTTATAATAATACAACATCACGACTAAGAAAAGGCTCACTTTAGGTCTTTTATTGCCTGTATAATTAACCTAAATCGCCACTGATCCATTACACCTAAAATCCAAGTCTAATCGAGATAAAACCCTTATTATTAAAGACTTTACCCAAAACACGAACCAAACTCGCAAGAATCTCAATATTAAAGCGCCATTCGGCCGCAAAATAGCAAACAAAAACACAATTAGCTGCTGGGGGAACAAGAGTACAATAGCGGTTTGGACAACGTTTGGAGCAGTTACCCTAATTTGTTATTACTGTCAGTTCGGGTGAACTTGTGGCTGCCTTATGCTAATAAATGCTTGCTCGCCCCGACAATTGACATAACGACTGCATAATAATAAGTAAACCTTATGAACTCCATATTTGGTGAGAGAAATAGTTGTGGGATACTTAAATATTATTTTGTAAGTGACGGATTTGACCAGAATATTGACAGGTTAAGAAACTGCATTTGTGAGTTGACAATTTAATGTTGACTCTGGTTTGAAAGCTTGACAACCGGTCTAAACTGGGGATATTATGTATCCCGCAATAAGTAGGTCATAGGGAAAATATGGTTATAGATTTGTATTAAACTTTGACATTTAAACGCTTTTGGCAAGACTTGATTCCAACTCCAATTGTAGCTTTTGAATAAAGGCTAAGTTTAATTACATAGACTTTTTTTTTAGATGGGAAATCATCTAATGACATCTCCCGCCGCCGTTTTTCCGTTCCGCCCAAGAGCGCGAAGGCGAGTCAGACTTTTACTGACTAAAACCCACTCCTATTCCTTCTTTGCCTTCGTTCCAGGGCCCCGGGTTTCAGAAATACATAGGCTGTACATACCTTTTTTTTATTTCATCGTTGAGGGCAAACAATCAAAAAGTGCCCAGGCCTTGGAAATAAGTCCGAAGGATTTTTACCTTTCTAAAACCACCCTTTTGATCACAATCAGCATACAGTAGGAGCCCCGTTACCTCTTATAAGACAACTTTGGAACCCCCTATGTGCAACGCCTATTAGGACACATCTCTGGGAAGACTTTAAAGGAATCTTATCGGAGCCTCGCAGTGTACAGCAGCACGTGATCACTACGTCCCACCGACTTCCCTGGGCTATACGCTCCTACAAAGTATTAGATTTTTTTTATTTGGAAAGTCTTCAAATGTCTTCTCACGCTCTAGGGTGGAGCGAGAGGGCATTTCAGATTTTTACTGACTAAAACTCATTTGCGTTCTTCAGTTGCCATAACTCATTCCTGCGGCCCTAGCGGACTAACGGGGATTTGTACTACTGGGCCTCTACGGTTTTGCTAATATCTATTTGAGACCCGCATGGAAAATATGGGCCGTCAACAACTCGGGCTCGGTACTTACCAGTCGAGCTATTCAGTGCTCGCCGTCCGCAAGCCCGCGTCTACTGTGACTAAGAATCGATCTGCAACTCTCGAAATATTAGGAGCTTCAACACCAACAACAACAAACAACAACAACAAAACAACAACAACAACGTTCAACATTCATATGTTTTATGTCCAATATCCTCCTCAAGTGTTCTTTGTGGTGGTTATATCGTACAGTATTTCGTTCGTCGGTAGTAACACTCTGGGCTTAAGTTGGCCTAGTGGAGCATAACGTTGCAATAGAATATGAAGCAAGCTTTTACTAGTAGTGCTTTCACTGACGTGTCGTCTACTATACCTATGAACAAAGGACATTTGCAAGTAAAAATATTGATCACATCGATTTATCCATAAAGCTATCACGATACAATATTGTGCTAAGTGGTTCAGTCCCCCTAGCCAAGTTACGATCGTTTCGTTTACGTCAAACGCCTAGAGTAGGCCACGCCTTCGATTCCTTTGTTCTGACGTCATCTCAACGCTCAGTCACGTGGTCAGAACAAAGGAATCGGAGGCGTGGCTTACTCGAGGCGTTCGACGCAAACGAAACGATCGTAACTTGGCTAGGGGGGGCAGATCAAATCCGAGGACAGTACTTTCTAGATAGTAAAGTATTGGGCATTTATCATAATTTCAATCTTCGAGCATCTAAAAACATGCTTCTTCATATTCCTTCTCACCGTACTGGGTTTATGGCTAATTATTACGTTGTCTCTACCATTATATAAAACTCTGGAATGTGCTTACCCTTGAAAAAGAGCCGAAAGTAAATTTTCCTTCAAGCGAAAAATTCGGAACTACTACTTGAAGTCCTCTCAACTTTAGTTCGGTCTTCGTCGTAATAAATTATTATTTTTTAAGTTCTCCTAATTATAAATGTATTTATTAGTTTATAATATTAGTATAAATTATGTATTTTATTATTGTAACTAACTTAATTTAATGATACTACATTCTACTTGATATTTCTGTTATTTATTTATTGTTTACACCTACCACAGTGTTGTCTCTTATAACCCAAAGGTTGACTGGTAGAGAATGCCTTGTTGCATTAAGTCCGCCTATGTAACACTACTGTACATGAAGTTTAAATAAATAAATAAAAACCTGGGCAAGTGTGAGTCGGACTCGCACCCTGAGGGTTCCGTACAAACTTACCCATGTAAATAGTTCAATTCCGGAATGGAGTCTCGGAAGATTTTTCCGAAACGCAAAAAAAAAGAAATAGTGACGTAACAACAAATTTACAGTTTTCAGATTTATTCCTATACTTGTGCTATAAGATCTTGCTTTATGCCAAATTTCAGGATTCTAGGTCGACGAGAAGTACCCTATTCATTTTGATTTCCTCGAGGGTATCAAAATGTACGTTTTTTTGCCACATAAACCGAAGTATCTTTTTTTCTCGTTTACTTACAAGTTTGATTTTTACAGCGTCAAAAGTCCGCAGACCTGAGTATATGGTTATAATTTCAACTCGATACCTCCACGCGTTTCCGAAATAAAGGGTCTTGACAGACAGACAGACAAACAGACAGACAGACAGGCTGACAGACGGACGAACAACAAAATGATTCTATAAGGGTTCTGTTTTTTCCTTATGAGGTACAGAAATCTAAAAATACATAGTAGCCACCCTTTAAATCACTATTTAAGTTAGACAAATATTACAACCGAAGATTTATCATCAATCCACAATCTCAAGACATATTACTACAGAAATGGATGATTTTAAAATTCAACAACAGCCCAGTACATCTGTCTTGAGTAGCTTGCAACCATTTGCCAACATAATGTTCCGAGATAAGAATGCACTCGGGAAAACAATATTAATCTTGGTGTGATTCATCTTTTATCGCTCAAACTTGCATGTATGTGGCGGGCAGAGGACTATAAATCAAATTGTAAGTACCATTGGGCAGGGATCACAGTGTTTTTATTCTTCGGACTTCATGTGTGAAGGACGTATAAATCAAATGTTTGATTTTTGTAGTTATATCGAATGAAATAGAGGCTTGTTCATGAAAAAACTAGGCTAGTGCGAGTCGGACTCGCGCACTGAGGGTTCCGTACAAACTTACTTATGAAAACAGTAGATTTTTCCGATGCGCAAAAAAAAGTTTTTTTTTTGTGATGTATATGATATATGACTACAAATTTACAGTTTTAAGATTTTTCCTATACCTGTGCTATGAAACCTTGCTTCATGCCAAATTTCAGGATTCTAGGTCAATGGAAAGTAGGTACCCTATGAATTTTGATTTCCTTGAGAGTGTCGAAATATACGTTTTTTGTTGCGACATAAACGGCCGTATCTTTTTTTTCGTTAACTCAGAAGTTTGATTTTTTTCAGCTTTAAGGGACCGCAGACTTGAGGATACGGTTTTAATTTTATCTCGATACCTCCACGCGTTCCCGGGATATAGAGTCTTGACAGACAGACCGACAGACAGACAGACGGACAACAAAGTGATCCTATAAGGGTCACGTTTTTTCCTTTTGAGGTACGGAACCCTAAAAATGGCTAGTGTGAAATAAATCTTCTGATAGTGAAGTTTTTTTGTAAGTACCTAATCGTATATTAAGATTATAATTTATAGTTTTGTTACAAATATTTTATAATATTATTTATGAATTTTTATGCGCTAGTAAATAACACAAAATTGTACAAAAGCATTAAGCAGTTTCCACCAGTCAACCTTAGGGTGATCTAGAAAAAAAATGGTAGGTGCGACTTAATGAAATGACAAATATAAAAGAACTCTAGTAATGAAAACATACTTAGATACTTTTTTATTGACAGAATTTTCTTTTAAGATGGTAGCTAGAAGCGGATTTTCAAGTTTTCCGTAAACATTTAAAGATAGAGTTTTAGTTTAAATAAATGAGCCTATTTTTTTATTTATTTATAGTCTATAACTTTGAATACCGCCGATATTTACGAGTATTAAAAATAATATTGAGACATTTATTTGCATTTTATCAGGTATTTGAGACTAATTTGTTTATTTTGTAAATCATTCTCATCATCATCATTTCAGCCGAAAGACGTAGACGTAGGTACGACTGTTGGACATAGGCCTCCCCCAAGTGTCGCCACAATGAACGGTCCTGTGCCTCTCGCATCCATCGGATTCCTGCAACCCTTACCAGGTCATCGATCCACCTTGTAGGAGGCCTTCCAACGATACGTCTTCCGGTACGTGGTCGCCATTCCAGAACCTGTCGGCCCCAACGGTCATCCGTTCTGCAAGCAATGTGCCCTGCCCATTGCCACTTAAGTTTGGCGATTCTTCGTGCTATGTCGGTAACCTTAGTTCTCCTGCGGATATCCTCATTCCTGATTCGATCACGCAAGGAAACCATACCATACCTAGGACTATTCAAAAATGGACAGGATCTCGAACAACAGGAACCAGTGACAGTGGTAGGCCCAGAAGGGAATAGCGTGAATGAGTTGGATTCCTATCTAAAGCATTAGCTAGATATACAACGTCATTGCATACCTAAAGAGCATGCATCTTTCATTTGTTTTACCTTTTATTTTACCATGTTTTTTTAATTAATTTACTCGACAATTTTAATTATTTTATGAAATGCAACACTTGTAACACAGCTTGCTACCTAGGTCAGGAGCAAGAGCTTCAAATAAGTTTGTCACCTGTATTTTGTGTCAAATTTATTTAAGCTAGGGATACGAATGCACCCGGACAAATGGGCGAGGATCGTCACTCACTGAACCAACCAAAGATGGTGTGACGACCTGAGGTTTGAATGGACAAGGGGGAGACTTGACCAGCCGTGGGATACTATACAGGCTATTAAAAAAAATATCTAGAGAAAAAGAAAAATGGAAGAATTTAAAAGGGTCGCCTTTGCCCTGTTGAGGGACACAACAGGCTCACAATAATAAATACATAATGTCTCGCCAGATATTTTCATCTTAACTAGTTAGTCAACGTTCACAAATCTAACGTAATCCTTAAATGATATGCCAAGAAATTGAGCCAAAAGAAACGTCTTTACATACAAAGACATCTTAAGAAGTCTGATTTCCCAACTTCCTTCTCAAAACCTTCTGCACACACCTCTACAGTACTTAGTAACATGATAAAACTGAATCAATGGTGCTCTCATACCGTGCCAAGATGTAATAAACGCATGAAAAGTGAACAGAACACGACCATTTGTTCTACAGAACATTCAAATCCAATTACAGCACGTAACTCTTAATACTTCGACGTAAAGTACAAAATCGAATGATGTCTACGTAGGTTTAATGTTAGCATGTTGAAACTAGGATGAAATTAATGATGTCTGTATTGAAAATCGTTTGTTTTGCTTCGAAAATGTTTAGCTTGGCAGAACGTCTGTTAAGATCATATTTCATAGTGTCCTTACCAAGTTTATAGGTTGATGATGTAGTGATGTTGCTGTCATTTAAATAGATGGATAGGATACCTTTTCTTAGATAGAGGGAGATTTATAGGTTTACCCTTTTTTCCGCCTAGATATTGGCATGTCGGTTTTATTCTGATTTCTGTCTAGTTTTCAACGGATGGACATAGGTATAGGGTCGTAATCCGATTCGTAATTAAGAAGGTTGGCCACTTAATGATCTTGTCTTTTTTTACAGGATCTAACCTACAATACATGTATTTGTGGGTGTGTAACTATGTATTTATGTTTGTTACTTATTCACATTGAAATGGCTGAACAAATTTGAATGAAATTTCACACACGAAAAAAAGCATAGGCTACCCCATGCCTTTTTGTTCCTGTGCTAGTAAGTAACATTTAAATAAACAATTATTCTGCAATTTGAAGAGATTAAATCTTTAAACGATTTAGTGCGAACCCACTTTCGAGGCCTGCAGTAAAATATGAAAGACAGTCTGTTGATCCAGCAGATCTACCTATCACACTCCATTGCTACATCCAGCATCGTAACTTTACATAAGAACGACACTATCTTCCAGTAACTGTCATTGTGTGAAACTAAACAAGGCATACTGTAAATCAATGCCCGAATCGACACGAAACTTGCCGAGTGGAGCCAAGTGAAGCCGATAAAGAGAAACAATATGATCGGAGTGTCACGTCGTGTCCAAAGAAAGTGGCGAGCGATTAGTCGTACGATATCAAATGCCATAAGTCCCTGTAAGTGTTAAATATGGCGAGTCTCAACTGATATACGAGTTGGAGTTTAAAAAGGAATGTTTTGGCAAGTTGTTAAGTGTGAACGAAGCTCCATTTTCATCATTGCGATATGAGTTGAAAGATTTATATGGAGGAAAAAAACAGCTGGGAATTAAATAAGGAAGTCCTGCTTTATTTAAATTCTCAAGGAGAAAAAGATCTGAGTTTAGTATTTTTACATTTATTTAAAAATAAATCAAGATTCCTCTCAATAAATTACGTAGCGTGGAAATCAGCACTGCAAGTGTCTTTACCGAAATCACCAAAAATGCTAAAATGTAGTCAAAGACTTTGACTACATTTCAAAGTTACAAAATGTAGTATGCGCTGCCACCAAAGATGCCTTGAAAGTGCTGAAGTACCATTAACACAAAGGACCCAAAAAAAAATTTTTTTTTAGAATAAAATTCCGTTATTATCCGAATTTGTTAGTATCATTACAACTTATACAACTATGTTAGTATACAAACACACAGATGATAGTTACTTAACAATCACATAGTTGATCTTTCTTTTTTTTCTGTTTTACTTTTTATTCTATTTGTTTTACCTTTTTTCTTTTTGTCATCTGCTTAGTTGAATATTTATAATGTAAGGGAGGAGCAGACTTTTAACTACAGGCATTTCTGTGCCTAAATGGAGACTCCTTGACATGCAATTTAAGCCAAAATGATATGCAATAAAGCTATGCTATTTTATTTAATTTTTTATAATGTTAATCGACATTAACAGTGCTTACAGGAGCTGGAACCTCCAAAAAGTATTAACGTGGGCCTTGGACCAAAAACCAAAATTTAAAACACATTTTGTACCGAAAACTCTTCCTGCTTTACACCATTCCAAAAACCGTCCAACTAACACTTCAATATAAATCATTTAGCAGAGTTTCATTCCAAAAAGTTGGCACTTTTCAACGTTTTCGTGAATCGGTAATGCAGCCCCTAAATCAGTCTGGGGACCGAGTACATTTGCATATGAGTAGGGCGACAAAGAACAAAGGGATATTTTTTTATCGTTTTTAGACCGATATGCTATCGACAAAGACCGCGGTATAATATAGGTACTATCAGTTGGCTGTAAATCATTTAGGTTCTCGAAAAGTATTTTGGTTAAGCCTTTTTTGCGTGATTTATGTATCCGTAATGAAGTTTTAAGCAGATAATATTAGTGAAAAATATTTATTTAGTTTTATTACTTTAAAATAAACTTTATTTTAGTAACTGATGATTATGATGGTGATGAGGTTTTTAGTATTGTAATATTTTAAGTTACTATTTGTTTTGATTTATTTTAATAATTTTGTAATGTCATTAATTACTCAATTATAATACTCATTATGTGGCACTCAATACAATAAATATAATTAATAACAATCAATATAATTTTTGTTAAAATGCAAATAATGTAGATAGTGTAAGCGGCAATACTGTTACCGCTTAGGTTTATTGTTAATTTATTAATATGCACTGTATATCGTGGTTGATAATTGTTCCTAAATAAATAAAATAAAACTGATATGTCCTGTTATTGTTTCAGCTTTCTTGTATGCAATTCTGGAGTACTTATAAACACAAAGTAGTAATAGTTAAAATGTCATCTAGATAATTTTACACAAGTTATTTTGTGTACATTTTTCCGATATAATCTCAAATGAAACGAAATATTGTTTCCAGATTTATTTTTCCGCAAAATTCAGTGTTACATTGACTTAACTTCAGACTACATCCACACCTCAGAAAGTGTTTTTACCAGTCTGTTTATAATCAATAAAAACACACAACATTAATAAAGAAAGATTAAAACAAATTTATGTGAGCTAAGTAACTAACCACTAAGAATTAGAGTCACTTTTTGTGTAGCCACGCGCCAATAGTCACATTATTTTTATAATATGTCACAGTCAAAACTCTCAACCGGACAAAAATACATATGACTGAAAAAACGAGGCAAAAGTTACGGTGACCAGTCAAAACTATTATAAAATTATTAACCTTTACTCAAAAACCTGTGATAAGTAGTATTTTTTTATCAAAATTAAAAAAAAAAATGCCACTTATAGACAGCTAAAACCGTTCATATTATTTAAAATAATAAAGCAACGAGTTTTTACTGAAGCGAGTAAAAATTACTTTTGAACAGTATCATTAGGCATACATTACTATGGTCGAAAGCTTGCAGCAAAAAAACTTTTTTTTATCTTTTTATTGATTTTGCCGCTTAGAAGTAAATTTGACCAGTTAAGACGTTTGACTGTAACATAAGGTACCTCTTTTTGTTTGAATTTCAGTCACGTATTAACTACTACCTAATTGAATTTCAAATAAAAGCTTGTCTACGCTACGATATAATGGGCTAAGAGGCTTTTGTATACCACAAGCTTATCTGGTTAGTTTTAATGAATCAGAAGAATTTTTCGCAACTTCAGAAAAGTTAAGGGTTGATTTAGATTAGAGATATTTATTAATTCGGATTGAAAAGATATTTTTAGCAAAAAATAACTTTTATTTTAGGGAATCAAAAAATAAGTCTTTACTCACATTATATTGTTAATAATTGCTAGGTTTCAAACAATAAATCTATAAAAAAAAACGAAACTCTAAATTCTTAGAAAAATATTGTTATAACAGTCTTTTCTTACTAACTGTATCAAATGTTGATAGACTTTAAAGTTCCACCTAAAAAGCAAAGTGGAACGAGTTGCAAAATGAAAATATAATTTATTTTGATTTTATGCAAGACGTCCCAAATGGGCCGTAGGTATACAGCACGAGTTGTTGAATTACTCGTAAATATAATCATCTGAAAGTTTTTCTATATTATTTCTATTGTATATGCGCACACAAACAAAATATAACAAGGAAACTTTGCTGTCACACATATTTTCCACATAAAAATTCATGCGCCCACAACCCCCACCACAATTGCGACCACGACCGCGTGGCGCAATTAATATATGTCGAGCTACTCCACAGTTTTCGCTGCGCCAATAATAAATGACCCGAAATTGTCAACTTTATTTGCTTTCTAATTATCAATGCGTTTTATGATTCAGCGTAATTAATTGACTTAAGTGTTTTATATCTTGTTAGCGTAATCTATTTATAATTTTTATGATATTTTTTTCTCCTTGATTATTATAAAAATAATATTCGTTTTTAGTACCTCGTCTTAGCGGTTACGCCTATCGCACTGTTACTTCTGTTCTTCTTCGTACCCCACGTCATACGTCTAACCGCTACGATGGCTTTCTGCCCTGTTACTGCAGTGCGTCTCTGAAACTCTCTCCCACACTGCACAACAGTCCCTTTTTGAATGTCTTCAAAAAGAAAATATATATATATATATTTCACAGTGCCACAATGCGTACAGTATACATATATAGTAAACTATAATTAATAATACAATTTATGTTTTTTTTTGTGTTTATCTACATAATTATATATATTGAAGTATAACGTTATTTGCATTATGTATAGTTTTAAAATTGATACTGTATCCTACTGCCTACACTATTTTGTTATTTTTCTCTATCACTTAATAGTTTACTGGTAGAAAACTCAATTCTAAGTTAAGCTACATGAACTCAATAAAAAAGTAGAGAGCATAATTAACATAACGCAGCGCCTGTATTACTCAAAAAATAAAGCACAGTGCACCTAGCACCTGTAGTGTACCACCTAGCACCTGTACTCATATTTTGCCAGTTACCTGTGTTTAAGTCTCATTGCAGCAGAGGGCAATCCTACTGCCATCAATCCGGTTGCTACTAATTTATTATACACGAAAAATCCATTAATTAAGTATTTTGCCTGATAAAGAAGCCGAATTCAAGACATCATACCTACTCTACAGTAGTGCTGGCGATCAATGAGGCAATTATTCAATAGTAAAGTTGAAGAGAAAAGCTCATGAAACTTTGCCTTGGCTTGATCTTATCAGAAAACGATTGACAGAAGAGCCAGCATTTTAGTTTTGGTAAAGTTTTTGATGACAAATTCTGTTACCACTATGTGGATTTATCAGTTCTGATACGACTTGTATTTTTTTGATTTAATTTTATTTTCCATTCCGAACGAATACCAACAACTTTAATTTGGTACAGTTAGCTCATTCAAACCTAATAAAAAAAAAATATTGGTTTTCTTATATATTTACGCACGCTGCTATTTTTTGCACGTTGTTATTTTTTGCGTGTGCTTTTTATCTTTGGACGTGTATTTTAATATGAGTCGAAACACATACCATTGGTATTGGTATTAAAATAGAATAAATCACTATGTGCGAGCGATAAATCACCATTTGTCATGGCTTAGCAATAAAATTATGAGCATTTTTCCCATTTTCTTCAAACAATCCTTACGTGTTGCTAAGTCAAACACACGTACGTATAGAATAAATTACAATTTTTAATTAAAAAATATAATTACCTCTAACACCTTTCCTTCACTTTTGCTCCATTTTCTTTACACAAATCTGCGTTCATGCAAAGTTTAACCGCGAACTCACACCACGGCACATTGAACAGCTCTAGCGATTCGTGTTGCACAAAACACTTCATTTTAATTACCAATGAAAAAAATTATATAACTCTTACAGACTTAAAAATATGGTTTACATTAGCTTGGTTGAAGTGTAAATGTGTTTTGGTAAAGCTCGTCCAAGGAAGTGATCAGTCAAAAGCAGTGACGTAATCAACACGTGCTGGATTATAATGAGGCTTTTAAACTTTCTGTTTATATTTTATTTTGTTTTGATTATTGTGCACCGCTGGTTTATCACCTTCTTATTATTATTTGTTTAATTAGCCATGCGGAGACATTAGTGTGATTGGTATTTTAGTGGAAGCTTTAATCGCAGCGGGTTTTGGTTGAAATTACTAGTAAATTGTTGTTAGAGGACAGGTGAATGTACAGACACACTTCAATACACTATACTTATTTAATAATAAAATAACCGTAAAAATATTTCTATAGAAACTTGTTCTAATCTTTGTCACATTGACACGTTGCGCCTACCTATTAGGAATGTAACGAAAGTGGTTATCGGAACCGATTTCGGAAGTTATCGGTATACCCAGCAAATTCGCGTTAAGTTGTGTTACTTTTTTGGTGTACAATAAAGTTTATTCTATTCTATTCTATTCTATTCTATTCTATCCAGCTATTAGGCGTTTACAAAGCTATTCAGGACAAAGTAAGTAATCCAATACGATTCATGGTCACAACACAACCATCGAACCGAATTCGGAAGCGGAGTTTTTAAATTAGGTTTATCGGAATCGGAACTGAAATCGGAATCGGAGGCGAAAACAAAAACGTCAAATAAAATATAACTAAAACTTATCAAAAATTCGGTTTAGTAGGTATAAATGAAGCGCGAACTCACAACTTGTCAAAAACATAACAAAATAACAATTGAAAGAGTAATCGACAGAAGTCACGGACGGGTAGTTCTCGGAAGTTCGCGACAAGTACTTATGTATAAGCTTGGTTGTACCTTCGATGTAACATCCTGATTAGAACGACCTTTAGGAATCGGAATCGAACCTCCGTAACATCTTCGCTACTTGTACTGACGTGTCTATAGGAGCCTCAACTATTCTGTGAAATTGTTTGAAAAAGTTGCCGCGGCCCTTCCGTAAAAAGCAACTGAAGAAGGTAAGAAAGGTGAGAAATCATCCAATGGCTTCTCTCGCTCTAGGGTAGGGTTTCCGACTACGGTGCGTCAGACTTTTACTGACTAAAATCACAGCTATGTTCCGTCTTTGTCTTGCGTTTCAGGACCCCAGGTTTTCCTTTCAAACGTAAACCCATGGCCCCAGTAGGCTGCGGCCCTGCTGGGCCTTAATGGTTTAGTGACATCTCTTTGAGGCCGAATGGTGAGTTACTCACGGCTCGTCGTCCGCAAATGCAAACGGTGGTTGGCAATCGGGGTCGGAATTTCGGTGGCCGGAGAGTGAAGACGTCCGTTTCCTTACGCGTGCAGCCCCTCCGTCGCTAGCATTACGGCTTCGCAAAAGAAGGCGACCGCCTGGAGGAAACACGGGTGTGTTCAACACCTGGAACTTCCTCTCACGCCATTCAAAACTTAACAAGTTATTTGATACGAAGCCTCAACTAAGTATTAAAATGCTAAATCATTAGTTTTAATTTCGCTTTTAGATAATAATTGATGACATAAATTTGCTAAGAATGTGGTCCATAAATGTCATTGTTATATCTAATTCAAATGTATAATACGTACGTAAGTTATAGGTAAATAAATTCAGGTTTTTTAGCCATCTAGAAAAAGTAGGTGGCCAAATTAATAGAGTTAGATAAAGAATAGACAAAAACTTTATATATTTGTTTTTATGCCACAACCAGAATGAAATTAGAATTTAAACAGCAAATAAGGCAGACTATTAATAAAAGCTAAATCTCAATTTATTATAGCGTTAGATAAGACTAATAGAATCCAGTTCAATAATAGAGACATTAGATATGAAGAATTTATTTTAACAGACTAATTTTATAAATCTGGAACTTCAAATTGATTCGACGGACGGCGAACAATTAAAATGCAAATTAGGATGTTGGACACCGCTCGAGAATGTAATGTGAAAAAAATCACAAATGTGGTACGGATGTGTACACACTAAATGCTTTTTCAAAAAGGTAATTTTGAATTTTTGTACCGGTTTACATTTAGTAGGATAGGAAAAGAAAAACTACGAGTAATTAAAGAAGCGGTAATAACTACCTTTTTACCCGACTGCGCGACGCAAAGGAGGGTAATGTGTTTATCAGTCTATGTATGTATGTTTGTTTCTATGTGGCGTTCTAGAGACCAAATGCGTAGGCCGATTTTGACAATTCTTACGTCAATCGATTCGTCTTAACCTTGCGAGTGTCACTAAAGACATGACAGTAATCAAAATTCACCACAGCGACAACCAGACGCCATATTGTCAAAATGAAAAAAAAAAAGTCGATGAACTATGTCAAGTGGGGCGTCGTTGAATAGGTATTTTAAAATCATCTTTAGGTTCCTTTTATCATTTTTCATTTTAAATAATAGTTTAGGATATATAACGATTTAAAGTTGTTTAACAAAACAATCATTCTCGCTAATTTTCTCACTTATTGATTTAAGTTTTTATTTCAAGTATAAACAAAAAAGCAGTGAAAAAGCATGAAGAACAAATATTTCTGGTAAAAAAAATAACTTTTATTCATCGCCAAGTCGCCGAGTAAAAAGAATTTTACCACCAAGCTCGATAGATGGCGTTGTTCATTTGATGCACGTTTGTGAATCGCCGTGTTAAGATTCTCCGCGTCTACTAATTTAATTCTTTTTATGGATTTAAGTTTTCATACTTTACAACTGATTTTAGCTCACTAAGAGAGAATAGTTGACTGACTTTAGTACGTACGTAAATTTGAAAATATTTAATTTGGATTCCTATTGTGTTTTGTTATCATCATTAGATTTCTGTCACCAAAACTATTACGATTCACGACTCATAGTTCGGTAGGTAGGGTACCTACCCTAACTAACAATAACGTATACTAAGATATTATAGCGAACAACTTATTAACTCTGAAATCTTCCCAAGGGGCCCCGCCCCTTGGGAAGATTTGATTGGTAAATTTTGTATATCAGTAGAATCGAAAACATATGGTCAAAAACCTAAAAATGTATATGTTTCTGATGATCCTAACAAAACTGGAGGAATCGTTAAATATTTAACAATCGGTTTAGGATCACGAGTTATGTTACGAAGAAATTTGAATATTACCCATGGTCTTGTTAACAGAGCAATGGGTGTTATAAGGACAATTGAGTGGCCAGCTCTTCGGAGGGACCAATTGGAACCCGGAGAATTGCCACAAGCTGTTTAAATAGAATTTGACGACAAAGCAATTAAAAACAATGTTCCTGGAGTAGGAGTCAGAATCGAACCATCGACTATAGAATTCGATGCACTTCGCGGACAGGGTAAAATAGAGCGAAAAATGTTGCCATTGATATTTTGCTGGGGTGTAACTGTATACAAGCTCCAAGGAACTACTTTGGTCCGAGCTGTGGTTGACTTAAGTTCACGCATTTTTGCTAAAGGTCAAGCATATTATTATGTAGCTTTGAGCCGAGTTAGGTCTCTAGAGGGACTAATCATCAGTAGTTTAGACCACCGCAAGTTACTTAATACTCCCCACGATATTAACTCCCTGACTAACTGAAATGACTAGATTGCGAAATTTACCATCTTATAACGAAGTCAATGAATTGTAACTAAAAAGTATAAAATAAAAAATAATAATTTAAAGAAAAACAAAAAACCCGACTGCGTAAAAACTAATTTAAAAAAAGAAAGAAACAAGCCGAGTAGTTAAGAATTCTGTTAAGTAATACTAAATAACTACAAAATTCAAATAGTTTTACAATCGATACACACATAAAACAAATCATAAATTCTAATGCAGAACAGAACGACTCACAGTCGGGGCCCCTTGGGAAGATTTGATTGGTAATATTTGAATGGGCCCCGACTGTGAGTCGTTCTGTTCTGCATTAGAATTTATGATTTGTTTTATGTGTGTATCGATTGTAAAACTATTTGAATTTTGTAGTTATTTAGTATTACTTAACAGAATTCTTAACTACTCGGCTTGTTTCTTTCTTTTTTTAAATTAGTTTTTACGCAGTCGGGTTTTTTGTTTTTCTTTAAATTATTATTTTTTTAAATGAACGTACTACCTACGCCAAAAATGAAAATTCTGTGAAAGACATCACAGTAATATTACACAGGCAAAAGTTTGAGACTTATGCTTCTTTTCATGTCAATGGACTCAAATAATTTTTTTACCCAACCAAATTTCCGTTCTGGAATGGCGACCACGTACCGGAAGACGTAGCGTTGGAAGGCCTCCTACAAGGTGGACCGATGACATGGTAAGGGTTGCGGGAATCCGATGGATGCGAGACGAACAGGACCGTTCATTGTGGCGACACTTGGGGGAGGCCTATGTCCAACAGTGGACGTCTTTCTGCTGAAATGATGATGATTTGACAACCTGTACAGGTCTCTTATTGGCCTCGTATAAATCCTAAAAAGTGCAGCTTGCGAGTATGTATGGATTACTTCTCCACTCTCGAATCGGATGACCCAGATGACCCTTGATTCGAGCGTGAAGAATTGAATGAATTGATTTCGATGAAACTTAGTACACGGGTGGAAACTGGCCTATGATATCACATAATTATATGATACTTTTTAAGCCGAAAGTATGTCCCCTTGAAATGTTTTTCTATTATCATGCGGGTACTACCTAATATAAAAGTTGAGTATATTATTCGATCAACGCCATCTATCCGGTGACTCTTGAAGTAACATAAATATTTTTTTTTTTACAGATATTTTTGTGCAATTCTAGTAAGTAATTTATTGATCTGACTTATTGATATTATTTGATAAAATATTTTTAAGACTGCATAAAAATATTTTTTTTTTAACGGTTTCGGACTTCAGTGTGACCCTAACTTTATAACCGAAACATTTTGAAATTTGCTACCGTGAATCGCACCATCATTTAGATAAGAGATCGACGTGTGACATTTGAAAAACAGCCGTTACCAAAATGTACACTTAACACGATAACTATTAAAACGCTCCACAAATGAATTTTGTAAAAAAAATACTTAAATTAAATTATAAATTTAAATATTTATAGCTTGATTTATCGTGCATTTTATTTTAAAAGACTAACTGGTTCATCGTTGCCCGCTAAACTAAATTATATTACAATATTAATTATTCAGCGCGTGTTGCCAGTGATGACACATGGCACTGAAACGTGGTCGCTTACAATGGGCCTCATCAGAAGGCTTACAGTCACCCAAAGGGCAACGGAAAAGGCTATGCTCGGAGTTTCCTTGCGTGATCGAGTAATGAAGATATCCGCAGGAGAACCAAGGTCGACGACATAGGCCGAAGAATCGCCAAACTTAGGTAAGTGGCAGTGGGCAGGGCACATTGCTCGTAGAACAGATGGTCGATGGGTCCGAAAGGTTCTAGCGTGGCGACCGCGCACCGGAAAACGCAGCGTTGAAAGGCCTCCCACAAGGTGGACGTCGACGACCTGGTGAGAGTCGCGGGAATGCGGTGGATGCGAGACGCACAGGATAGGTCGTCGTGGCGACGCTTTGGGGAGGCCTATGTCCAACAGTGGACGTCTTTCGGCTGAAATGATGATGATGATGATTAATTATTTAATAGTAGATCATCAAACTAATATTATAAATGTGAAAATTTGTGAGCGTGTGTATATTTATGTTGGTTACTTCTTCACGCTCGGACGGCTGAACGGATTTCGAAACTTGGTACATGGGTTGACTTTGTCCTGGGATCGCACATAGGATACCTACTTTTTGTCCTAGGAGTATGTTCCCTTAGGATAATTTTTTACAATCACGCGGGCGAAGCCGCTTGGAATAGCCAGTTGGATTATTGGATATTAACTGTGGCTATTGTATACGAATTATGAATAAGCTTTTTGCTACTTGTACAGTTCATCTTCGTACCTCACCAATGCATAGTATAGTTAGTAGTGATCTGTTATATGTCAACAGAAATAAAAAATACCAGCCATATGCAAGTCGCGTTCGCGCACTAAGGGTTCCATACCATTATCTATTAAACTTTTTTTACACAATTTATTTTATACCGTTTTTATTATTTGTTGTTATAGCATAGCATAGCATAGTCGGCCTTATAATGTTCCCACTGCTGAGACTCAGGCCTCCTCTCTAGGAGAGGAAATGGGCCGTAATCCACCACGCGGGCCCATTGCGGGTTGGTGGATATCACATGTCTTCGAATTTTTGGTTCTAAGACATGCCGGTTTCCTCACGATGTTTTCCTTCACCGTTTTGAGAGCAGTGATGATGAAATAAATTACACAAAGTAATGCGCCTGGCTGGGTTCGAACCCGCGACCTACAATCGTAAGTCGGGGTCGTTACCACTCGGCCACCACTGCTCCTTTGCATAGCGTTTATTCGTTCGTTTTTAGCGTTATTTCGTTGTTATAGCGGCAATAGAAATACATCATCAGTGAAAATTTCAACTGTCTAGTTATCACGGTTCATGACATACAGCTTGGTGACAGCCAGACGAACAATGATATCTTAGTAATAACGCCCCGTTTTTAGCCTTTGGGTACGGAACCCTAAAAATAACCACCATGACTTTAGAAGTTTGCCTAAAAACTTTTAACTCATTTGCCATTTCAGAACTATTGTGTTGTACAGCAATTACGTTACCGACAATATGGATTATTAGAAGGGCTACGGTCTTCAAACTTAGCCCCTTAAAATTCACAGTGCAAATGGAACACTTAATGATTCAAAGTTCTATAGATATCAAATCATAACTCACTGTACAGGTGTTCAGAATTAGTAATGAGTGCTTCCATACCAATTCCTTATCAGTCGCGCCCCTATTGAAACGGTCACACAATATGTCATAATTATTTAATTAATGCAACCCCACTCTCGGTTATCTGCATTCATAATTCAAGCCTACACGAAGAGAATTTCCAATCCATGAATTTCTCGGCACTCAATTCTGTATAGAACGCTTGGTTATACTGGATTTTTGTTTAACGTATTGTAGGAAGTCTAGATGCTCTGTGGCAGAATTAAAAATTAATACCATCGATTTGTGCGCAATGTACGGGACACGGGTATGTACATGCGAATCACGTCACCCACGCCCGGCGATCTTAATTATGCGATTGTATTCCTACACGCGTGTCAATTAATTGCTGGTACCATTTCATTTGTTTTTATTGTCACTTATTTGTTAATAAAAACGTTTGTGCTTTGTTCGGAGCGAGCGCGGCGGCATCCTTTTGTTGTTGATAAAAATATAGCAGGTTTAATCCGAATTGTATTGATGGTATTGTTTTTGCGAGATAACGTTGCTTAAAAAATGTTTATAAAAAAAGCTATCATTCTCCTTTGTTGAAGAAAAAAATAAAGGTCAAAACAATGTCTTTTAAACTTTGATAAACATCCATTACATATAATGTACCATCAAATACCCAATTGCCATTACACTGTTACCATTACAGAGCATAGTTCAAGATCAACTGGATGGCCCGAAAGAGTTACCTAATGACACGATATTTGGGCTTGCGAAGGGCGCCATTCAAATTCAATCACGGGCTTTGAAACAATTTGTAACAAATGTCAAGATCATAAAGGATCCTACTTGGGTCCGTGCGAATGTCTGACTGAGAGAGGAATCGTGACTACTAAAGGACTGATCGATATTACATTTGGTAATTTTGGTTTGGAAACTAGGGCAGTTAAAAATTGGTTAACGTCATCAAGTTCTCATGTTCACGCTTTTGAAGAATCGTTTGATATTGTTGGAGATAACAGTTTATAATATGTAAGACCATTAACTAGTTCGGAAACTATGTACTTGACATTATATTATTATAGGAGTACTAAAATCAAGGTTACCGACATGGCTCGAAGAATCGCCAAACTTAAGTGGCAGTGGGCACATTGTTCGCAGGGCAGATGGTCGATAAGGACGAAAGGTTCTGGAGTAGCAACCATGTCGTGGAAGACGCAGCGACGTATCGGCCTATCTTGTGGGAGGCCTTCCACCTCCCGATGGTCTGACGGTCAGATGGGCCGATGAACTGCTGAACGTTACGGGAATCCAATGGATGCGAGACGCCCAGGATCGGTCATTATGGTGGCACTTGGGGAGGCCTATGTCCAGTAGTGGACGTCTTTCGGCTGAAATGATGATGATGACTAAAATTATAAAAATCAAATCCAAGTACACATTAGCGTTCAAATTACCTATGTTAGATAATATCATCGGTGCTTCTATCGGCAAAGAGTAAACAAAGATCTATTTGTACCAACAGATAAGCTTCGTCGTTACACAGTATAACAAAAAAATGTTATGTAATGTTTCGTTATACAAAACCATTTCTATACTGACCTTCAATATTTTCAACCGTAGACAGACGGATACGATTTTATCTCTAAGATTACGCAGCAATTATATCACAGTCATGCTTTTGTTAACTAGAACCATAAAAAAGAACAGTGAAATAGCAAAATGTCCATTTCATTAACAACATAACTTTAAATCAAATCGTATAAGCACCGAGAGTAATTGTTGCGATAGTCCGTGGAAGCGGTGGAAATAATGGGTCGGCTTCTAAAGAGATAAAATCGTCGTGTCCTGTCGATCAGAGGAGTGCCTTAGCTGGTTGCGGCTCAACAGTTCCTAAAGGTTGATTTAGTATGTGTATAGCTTGATTTAATATTACTGATTCATGTATACAGCAAAATACAAATGACGATAATTAAAAATCTGCATTGTCTTATGTAATATTTCCTTGGCTAGTAGAAATATAATCGCATTGCCAAGAATCTCTCTCAGACGTTCCTTCAGCTGTTAAGCTCGACTTTATTTCTTTAGTAAAACTAAAAACTACATTTAAGAAACTATCTTTCTCAACCTTTCCCACTGTATTTGGAATAATAACAATCCTTGCATATTATTTGCAAACGGAAAGTCCATTTTTATCCCGCAGATGCAGCACTTCTGCGTTCTCGGTAATTGGTTGAAGTTATCTACGTCATTACATCGGGTCTCTTCCCTTTTTTGCCGGCTTTATTTCTCTCTCTTCGACCGCCACTTTCGTTTGTTTTTGATTCAATTACTTTTAATGCTCTCTGATCATAATCTAAAGGAATCGCAACGTTGGGATATTGTTAGTACTTAATCTTTTTTGAGATGTCGGGGTCGACAGTTTAACGTTCTAATTTTCTGCGAAAAAAATCCTGGCTTGTCCTTGTTATTTTATTATCTCCATTTCCGTTTTACCAGTCTTCCAATAATAAAGCTGCCTATACAAATTATGAGCGTGATTGTTTCACCAGTTTTAGTTTTATCATAATGGTTACAATACAAAGTTTACACTCGTAACCTTCAGCACGATCTAGATAACTATCCATTTTTCTTTACTCAACCTTGTTTATGCGGCTTTAATACGTTATTCTTAAGGACGCGACATAACTCATGCAGTATCGTTGGTCGGATCGGTATTTCACTAAATGAACGCGTCTCAAACGATATTTATAGCGACGGTGGACATAATTTAATAAACAAAGCAGGGCCGAGCGGACATTTTAATGCCACCCCGGGCATAGGATCTGATAATGGATCATAACTGGTTTTCAGTCTCGGTAGATAGCATTGTACGGAACAAGTCCCACTTCGTTACGAGCTCCCGGTAAAACGTACAGGGCTTCCAATCGTTAAGCGTAAACCCTATCTGCATTGGTGCTATTAATAATAGTATACGGCGCAATATCTGATACGCATTGAACGCATATTTTATATGTGCACGCGCTGTTAATATTTCGTTACTGTATTCTGATACAAATTGTCCGAACCTGGCATAATATTAAAGTTATACATAGAAATCAATACTGTCTAGATAAAGTAGTATGTAAAAAGCAGGTGCATGAATATTTATGAAAGATAATAAAATACTGTCATGTGGACATAGTTGCATGTGAAATATATAAAAAATATTTGATTTGATCGATCATATAAAAACAAAGCTTTGGATCGCATAAAAACGGGTCTGAATTCGCATTGTAATAAAGATAACATTGTACTGGCTTTGGGTATTTTATTGGTAAAATATTTGGCATTGAACGAGTGTTTGTTTGTAAAGGGGTATTATTATGGATTTAAATAAAGCTCACTTACTTGTCGAAACTATTTAAATACGCAAAACAATTGCACGACAACAAGTATTTGGAACACAATGCTTCAAATCTCGTTGGGTACATGATGACAAATGACTGGCACGTCTCATATCAGCCGAGATGTAAATCGAACAGTTACAAACGAGAAAGTATAAACATTTACATTTGAGACGTCCAACCGCCAACAAAAACAGATCGTGCTTCAATTTTGGTCTTATCTAGTGGTGCCTTTGTTTCCTTGACAGGTGCATTAGTATGCTATCACACAACAATTAAATGCATCGGTATTGCTGCATCACGATGAGTAGGTGTACGGAGACTCGTATCATGAACACGCTCCGCGTTCCCGCTATCTATAGTTTTTGATCTTTAACGTCGATTTGATTAAGGAATTCCTTTGTTTCGTTATATTGTTTACTGTCTGCGGTCGGATGACTTACAAAACCTAGTCTGATTAGTTTCGACTTTAGTTGTTTGCTATCATGTTTCAAGGACTAGAATTTGTAGCCCGTTGACGACTACAAGCCATTAGGCTTGCTTTATTACGGTTTCTGAATATTTGAGATTGTAAAATTATACAGTGGTATTTTTGGACGTTTAATTTCCACATCATGGAATGTAGTGCAAATGACTGTCAGCCATATTTTGAATACTGCTACTTTATTTGAGAATATCTTTGTAATCGCTTATTGATTCCTTGATCGATATGTAAGTTGCAGAAGTGTAAAATTATGAATTGAATTGTCTATCTGGACATAGTTAGCAGACAATAATATCAAAATAATTATAGGAGTTTGAACATATTAATTTAAATCATTTTTAAAAACCAGCGATTTCTATGTGTTGAACCATTGAAATATTGTATTTGTTAAATCAATTTTTACAAAAAAAAAACCGACTAAGTTTAACTAAATATTTGTTAGAATTAATGCTATAATTATTACATTAACTCAATGAAAAGTATGTTAACTATCATTTGATTGGGAAGTTCACAAACGGATTCCACGTTCATTTCTAAATTACCCAAAGATAACGCCTCGCTTCTTATAAAGCAATTTAGACGAAAATCTCAAGCCAAATACACGATTAGATGTACTACGTATGCCCGCGGCCGTATTCTGGGAGAAATTTTGGCTATTAAAAGAACATATTTTCACGCACCCAATATTTAGATAGAGAGGGCTTTAAAAAGCAGTTTTATTACTTTTAAATAGCAGGTAGGTAACAGTTCATTTCGGATCAGTCGTAAAATGTTACTATCACAACTGTCTCAAGAAGAGTTTGAGTTACTTAGTGAGTGGGACGACATAGAAATTCTTTGATGGTATTGGTCAAAATATTGAATGTAAAAGTTTGTATGACGCATTGGAAGGTTTTATGTTTGGATCGTTACAATCTATTAGTTGAGAAGTAGTAATATTATATTGATTTCTATGAACTATATTATCTATGTAAAAAAGGAACTGTAAAACAAATAGTTATTTTATTGTTTTTAATTGTTATTTGTTTTTTGTTGATGTTTGTATTTTTTTTTTAATTGTTATGTTTTATTTTATTTTTCAAAATAGTCTATATTTTTTCGTTTATTTTCTTTGTTTTTTCTAATTGTTATTTTTTTTTAAATTTTTATTGAGTACAATAAAGTTTTTTTAAACCTATATGTGAACTCTATAAATAAAGTATATAAACAACAATTGTAAGAATGTATCCACTATTTTTATTTAAAATGCACAAAAGAACTAAAGCACAGCGAAATAGTTTATTTTTCAAAAACACGGAAATATTTACACGAATACTTTCTCTAATTTTCAAAATATTTATAGTAAAATTTAAATCCGTTTTACCTAAATATTTATGCATACCGTACACGACATACAGAACAACTTCCGTAGATTGCAATATGGCGCCGGTTTCCGTTATCCGAATGGTAAGGGCAAACAAAATATTGAACCTGGGTACCGATACCTTGCTCGAGCTTGGCCTTATTTAGAAATAACCGCGCGTTGAGAGAAACGACCAAGTTGGAAACCATTGGAAACTGAAACATATTATTTCTGTGCACAATAAATTATCGGTTATGTTTTGTTTGTTATCGAAAAATTTACTGAAACATCTTCTCAAAACAATTACGATTTTCAATACGGTTATCTATTTACACACATGATACAGCTATAAATTGTGTAGGTATTTTAAGTAGTTTAGTAACGATCCTTTATCTATACATGATGTGATTTTTGTGATGTAAGTAATAGTGATAGTAATACACATGTTAGTGACTTAGTATAATTTTTATGTTTTTTTTTTCAATAAAATTTCCACTTATTATTGTACGCATTTACTATTCTTTTCAGTTTCTCTACATATATATTAAGTTGATTATTAGTTTAGTAAGTATGTAAATAAATAATAAAAGTAGATTTTTAGGTTAATAAACTGTCTCAAACCTCACACATAACTTCACAAAATCCTTTTTACCCTTTTATCATTTCTTCCACGCTTCATTTAATTTTATTTATACAATTCACAATGTTGCCAAAACTGCTCCAGTATTTCTTCCCATACTCTCACATTTCTGTCGATTTCTAAGTTACGTATTTTCTCTCCCAGCCCGGCCCATTAAAGGTCAGTCCAAGTGTGCTATAAATAAGGTATTTAACCCAATGTGTGTGGGCAAGCCTTAACTGGCGCGGCCATGGGAAAGCCTTCGGTTATTACAATCGCTACTATTTATTTGGTACCAGCTGAAGTATTGGGAAGGACAGGTACCTATTCTATTGGATACATTGTCGACCATGCATGGAGTCTTGGAGTATTATTTGACCTTTGTTCGTTGTATTGTAAAGGCCATGTTCCTGGGAGGTCTTGTTCTATTGTAATTAGGGTCAGTTTTGCTCTAACTGAGCTATCTGTTTGCTACGGTTTTGGGCTTACGTACCCTTAGGGGTTCTGTTCGGAACATGGTTCCTATATAAAGGTTTCGCGTAAAGGTTGTTTGTTGAAGAAATCTTCTTTGAGGTTATAATAATAGACACGTTTTTAGAAGAACGCGAATAATTGAATAAACAAAATTCTCTACTTAACGATAAAATTGAGCTGTACAATATTTTTTTAAAAGAGAAGATGATCATTTTAATTATTATTTTGATTTTAATTCTTTGTTTTAATTCTAATTCTAATTTATCGCTCACAAGAATACAATACAATACAATTTACTTATTAAGTTATAATATTTAATAGTTAAGATATTTGATCTAAATAATTAAATACAATTTAATTTAATAATTTAAAATTTTCGAACTATATATTTTATACTTTTTTTTTTAATTCATATAAACCAGTGGTCGAACAACAACAACTGCAACTTCTCAAATAATGTATTTCCAGAATCTTATCGAATCTTATCTAATTTATATCCAATATTAATTTAATTTATAAAATAATAATTTATATGTGTTGTCAAATTGTATATGCTGTGGACGCCTTTAATTGACATATTTGCACAGAATCGAATGTCTGTAAAATTACCTACCAGTATAGCATCTTGTTAATATGTCCGTTGGTGTTCCTCGTAATAATAATAAATAAATAAAAATATCAGCTACTAGATAATAAATAAAAAAATATTGTCATTGAAAACATTATCATTATTTATTTCATTTTAATAGAGAATCTGTATTTGATCAAGGATAAAAATGGTATGTTTTATTACATATTTTATAGCATTTTAAATGAACGCTTTATTAAAACAGTCTCACGGATTTATCAATATTCCTTTTTCATTTCTAGTTTAAATTTTACGTGCCTATTAGCGGCTGATTAGTATAATATAGATTTATCTTCTTTTATATAAAAAAGTAATAAAAATCTTTATCAGACTGCGTAGAGTTTCATTAAGTCTTTATCTTTACGACTTTTCAGTATAATGTATATTAATTATACAAAAAAACTTAATAATAGACACTTAAAATTTCGTTTCCGCTTACTTTAGGTGTTTTTGATGGTGAAGTGAAAATACAAAAGTATAAAGTAGCAAGTTTTGACAGTTTGTAGTACAATGGGAAATATTAGCTGACGTTAATATTGTTAAGTTATTAATGTGTGGGTTTTCACACAATGTTTTCTTTCGCCGTTTCTTTGGACACGGCCATAAAAATAAAATTTTATGTTCCTTCATTTTTTGAATGACAGGTTTTTGAGATTATTCTTTTTTCGGATATCTAATGACAGTTATTACTTTGAGTCGTTGTTCTATCTCAGTAAATAAATTTGTTTGTTTGTGTCCTGGTGTTTTGAAGTGTCTGTTAAGGTGAATGAAATCACAAGTACTTATTTACATGGATCTCTTTTTTGTTACTTCTCCCGTTCTAGGGTCGTGTTTCAAAAATTCCCAGTGGACCTACCGGGCATCGGCCCTACCCTACATTTTTCAGCTGACCTGAGTATGGAGTCGGTTTAAAGTTTTTCAGGTTGGTCATGGCAATTCATGCCAAAGCGGCTCCGTCGGCTCTATAAAATTCTCTGGTGGTTTAGGCGTCTTCCATTAAAGGTCGCACCTTACTGAGGTGGTGGTACCATGCAATGAACTCACACTTTAAGAGAATTCTACCCGACATACATTTTCACTGTTTTTCACACAACCGCTCTTACGCGATTATGACGTTATTACACATTTTTCATTAGATATTTTGGAAACATAGATATCTTGTGCATATTATGTAGCCTTCTATGAAAATTAATTTATTTTGTGTAAAACTAATCCAGTAAAGATCTCTGAAAATCTGATATTTTTCAATGAACTTTGACCCTTCATAATTTACTCAAAAATTAAATAGTCAAAAAATATGATTTGAATGACGAATATTTTTTCCAAAAACTTTTACAGTTTTTATAAAAAACACGTATTTCCTGGAACAAGTTTTATGAAATATTCGAGTTAATGATGGTATTACCGAGTGCCAGCAGAGCTTTCTGGTATTATCTCTCTGTTTTCGCATTACCTTTTTAGGGTTCCGTAGCCAAATGGCAAAAAACGGAACCCTTATGGATTCGTCATGTCTGTCTGTCTGTCCGTCCGTACGTAACAGCCACTTTTTTCCGAAACTATAAGAACTATACTGTTGAAACTTGGTAAGGAGATGTATTCTGTGAACTGCATTAAGATTTTCACACAAAAAATAGTTTTTTTTTAATACGTCATAAATCGTAAACCGCAATTTACCTTTCAAGTTTGTACGGAACCCTCAGTCCCGCGAGTCCGACTCGCACTTGCCCACTTTTTTTTTATTAAACATTGCGTTGGATTGTGTTGGATGAACCGGCAAGCTTTTAAACTATGCTCAGGTTGACGACAGACGAGTGGAGAAGGGCCCTCTTAAACCAAACATTTACGATTTTTAAGTCTGTGGTTCACTGACCTATAATTTTGCATTGGATGGCGTGAATCGTTTTTGTTGTTTCATGCTTTCTACGCGATTAGCCATAGTCCTACCAGGCGTTGCATCCCCAGACATATCTGGGGATGCAACGCCAATTAATAGATACAGCATTCATACCAGGGTCTATTTAACCTTTTGAGTGCGTAATTAGAGACACAATAGTAAGACAATGGCGCGTGAAGCCGGCGTTAATGCGGGGATCAACAGCTTAAGGCATCCAGTGAAAATCCAGTTGCTTTACCCGTTTAGTTGAAGTAGGAAGAGCGGCTCCAGTTTGGGCAGGCATATTCGCCAGTGGAGAAGCAGATTGCTATTCCAGCCCCCCTAGCCAAGTTACAATCGTTTCGTTTCGATTCTTTTTTTGTCGATTGCCTCGAGTAGACCACGCTTCCGATTCCTTTATTCTGACGTCATCTCTACGCTCAGTCACGTGGTCAGAACAAAGGAATAGGAGGCGTGGCCGACTCGAGGCGATCAACGAAAAGATAATCGAAAAGAAACGGTTCTAACTTGGCTAGGGCCCCCCTAGCCAAGTTACAACCGTTTCTTTTTTCATAGAAGAAAACGCCCTACATTTGATGGATGTATGGCAATGTAGCTGATTGTTACTTGCGTGTACTTTTTGTTTAACATTCGTGCAAAACCTAACTATCGGTACCCATGAAGAATTTGGATGAACATTAAAAGCATAATCTCAACAATAAAGTTATTGAAAAAATGTACCGCACTTGTACCGCACACAATATAAAATGGTAACTCGATAAATGCTCGCCTCTAATGCTATAAACAAACGAAAATATGAATTGAGATTACGGTAATACACGAACGTAGGTCAGACGGGTCGTACACTGTAGACTTAAACTTGCGACTTTTTTTTGTCGCACGACTAAATCGCAAAATATCATTATAATAGTAAGTTAGGCAGCCTTTTATATTTTTGAGGTGTTAATTCATCAAAAAACTCCTCCGGCTCTGGGTGGAGCGAGAAGGAGTGTAAGAATTTTTCTGACTAACTCCTACCCAAGTTCGATCAGTAGCTTTTTGCGTTACAGAGCCACGGTAATTCTTTCGAATTATCCAACAGCCTAATTTAGGCAGCCTCAATTATAATATTTTAGTTGCTATAAATAAAACCGGGGGCCCTGGGACGAAGGCAAAGAAGGAACAGGAGTGGGTTTTTAGTCCGTAAAAGTCTGACACTATTTTCCGCCCCGCCCAAGAGTGGGATTTGTCATAAGATGATTTTCCCACCTAAAAAAAAAAAGTTGCTATAAATAAAAATTAAAAAATCTGTGGTTTTGTTTTTACTTAAAAACTAAACACGATGACAATATTGTGAAAATAAGTTTTAATATCGTAGCAGTTATAAACTTTGATAAAATACATACATACTAATCACTTGATTATTACGTATTTAGCATTTATCCAAAAAAATAATCCATCCTACTTATTGGTCCAGTTACAAGAAAAACAACTTACCTAACCTTTTCGTAAAACTAGGGCGAATATCGAATGACAAATTAATCGCAAAAAGCACATCGTGCGCCGATTCTTACCGGGGATCGCTCGAGCGTGGGTCGACATAAATGGTAGTGCAACGAACATGCTGTACCTATATGAGACACTGCATCATTTGCAATTACATGTTATTGTACCTTTGTACTATTTTAATGTCCGCCAGTATACGCCCCCGGTAAGAATGTTGCATTGTAAGCAAAATAGTGTGCCATTTATTTCTGTCAATTTGAGTATCAACGGATGAGTTGCAACGAGGCATAATGGGCTGGGATTGTGTACTAGTAGATAAATGAGTTTCGTTACATTGGCCCTTGAAAAGTTAGGTTTAGTTCGTTGTAGTATGATATTTTGAATTATTTTGTGCATTAATTATTGGGATGTAAATGAAAGCCTATAATTGTGAAGTAAGGCAAGGTGTGTTTTTAATCGTTAATGACATTTTTTTAAGATCGAAGCGAGTTGGCTGTACCTATCTTATGTTGAGACATAATGACTTCTTTTATTCAAATTGAGCCCTTCTTTAGCCTTCCTTTTATTCCGTTGGTAGGTAAGTAATAAAAAGATTTCCATATTCAGAATGAAAGAAATGATGACTCTCAGTGTGGTCGGCGCGTTACTGGCGACTACAAACTTCCCATCCGATCATCAAGCTTCATTAAAGTATCAATGATCCCTAAGATTACAAACTCTGACCTTTCACAAGCGACTTGACATTTATACATTCAATTTGGCCATCCAACACAGTTCATTAATCATCCAAAAGGCTACCAGCGAACTAAACTCCCATTAGGCTGCAAAAACATCGATGGATTGCTGCGTGTGTAGTAATCACTAACGCAAACAGCGTACGTTAATCCTTTACCCAAGCAAACACATGGCATTAAGTAAATCCTTCAAATAATCCAGTACGAAAAGCCGACAAGTCTCTGTCAACACTCGACGAACGCGATTTCCTTGGCAAGCGTCGAAGTTCTCATCGTATTTACATTTTCACACATAAAGTAAATTCCTCGTATCCAGAAGTTTGAGTGCGGGGAAACGAAAATAGCGATTCATCACAAGTTTTAATCTGTTCTAGAGTTTGGCCCACTTGCGGTCATGGGGCGGGTAGATGAGCGTTTTAAACGCAGCGGTTGAAACGTTAGGCTTTGGACAAAGTGCGATCAGTGATTGTCAAAAAATCAACAAAAAAATCGGGTTCACCATGTAAATTTCGGTTGTGCAAGTCAAGCTCATATGCTATAGAGTTTTTATAGATCATTATTGCTGGTCATGTAATCTAGCCCCTCCTCTCTAAAGACCGAACGATCTACCCACACTGAACTGACTTACGTTTTTCTTAAAGTTATGTGCCATGAACATTAACACTGGCCCACCTCAATCTCAGTTATTACCGCAGTACCATATTGACAGTATTCCAAATTAATTGCACAGTTACAGTCAATATTAAATTACACTGTGTGCTTTTCCTGCCGCGTAAATCATGTGAGTTTCATAGTCTTGTGGAATGGAAGTCACTAAATAATGCTTCCCACACTGCAATCGTTTAAGCGTGGGTGATATAGCAGCAACCTGTCATTATTTTGTTGCATGAAAGCATATTTGAAACCAATACTTGTGCCAAGTACGGTAACTCGGTTAATATTGATGTAAGCACTTATGTTATTGAAACGGGGAAACAAGAATATCATCATCATTTACCTTTCGTAGTCACATATACCTGTCTTGTACTTCCCATCATCATCTCCCTAGCCTTTTTTCCGGTTAGGCTCCGTTTGAGTAGAAGCTGACCCCAAGATCGGCTCCCTGCCCAACCAGATGCAGCTTTACATGAAGTGACTATCTATACCTCCACGACTTGGTAACTGGGCAACACGGTATTCTTTGGATGTACTGATGGTCAGTGGTCAGACTTTCTGGCGACTACCTTTAACAACTGTCAAAGATCTACAAATGCCAACCGGAACCAACGATTTTACATGCTTTCCGAGGTATGGGGTGTCAGTAATATCCTAGATAAACTTGGAAAAGTACATTAGGTCCTATACTTTCCAAACCAAACGATTTCCACAGCCCTCACCAGGTCATCAGTCCATCACCACATTTTGACATGTTAAGTGAATATTTCTTAATTCTTGATAAACAAAACTTTACTTGGCTTCACTATTATGCATTCAACGATGATAAAATAGCTCCCAAACAATCTGTTATTTAAATATAAACAAAAGGAAGAACTGGTTTTAAAAGCAATAATAAAATAATCTACAAAAGCAAAAGGTGTTATTGATCCGCTTTATGCAAACGCGTAGGTCTTAAACTGGTATCAACTGAAAAACTCTTCCTTCTTGATATTAAATCGAACTACCATATTGAAATAAATGCGAAAGTTGATTTTGTTTTGACGCGATAAAAAATATTTTGTATGGTCATCTCTAGAATTCCGCACGTTTAAAATATATAAAAGCATATTTTATTTCATCGTGTTAGTCATACAGTGCTATGAAAAAATAAATTGAATAGCATATGGCAATTATGTCTACTTATATTAAAAAAAAAAAACAATAATGGTTTACAATAGTAAGGAAAAATAGAAAATATATAATTTTAAAACTTTTTGGACACAATTTGGGCTCACGTGGCGGATTTTTTCTTCTTACAGAGAGAAAACCTGAATCCCAGTAATAGGAATGCTATAATGTACTTAAAACCTCAAGATTGGGCAAATTGAAATAACAAAATCATACACTGTAAAGTTTCAACCGCTTTTCGGTACGGGTAAATTTTTAATATTTGTGTTGCCTTGCCAAGTTAAGAAAATAAAATCTACAAATTCCTAGCAACGTCTCGTTCAAAAGCCGATATGACATTTAAAACAATACAATATCGACGTTAAAACGCTTCATGCGGTGCGCTATTTATTTTATCTCATTTTCCATAACTATTGGATCGAATGACCCCTTTTTCAAGTTTCATGGCCGAATCCCACCTACTGTTTTTCATTACGGACACGGCGAGCTCATATTTGCTAGGTATCAGATTCTTCTATATTTATTGTTTAGTGTAACTCCTGGATATGCCTGCGATTTTGCAAATCATCAATATTTTTAAAAGCAAGAGATTTTTAACTGACAGTTGTCATAAAATAATCAATTACATACTGTCACGTTCTATCAGCGGTAACAATCGATAAAAGTTCACAATGACCACGAGACATTTGCTTCTTCACCATCATCATCATCTACAGCTCGATGCTTTTGCCTATTACTTGGCATAGCTGGCTTAGGCCTCTCTTTTGTAGAATCAATCCTCACGTTCCTGTATCACTTTCATCCAGACATATCACCTGATATCTCATTTCCGGACAACATTCCTTCCACTAGTCCTTGGACGCCATTTTAAAATGTCACGTGACCAACGCCTTGTATCTTTGGATTTTGAAAATTGCTATCAGGAGTTTTCGACGAGACTTTTTGAGTGAAGTTTAGTCGCTATCCTTATTTTTCGTAAATTGATTTTAGTAGATATTGTGATGTGAAAATTAGTGTAGTATTGTACTTCAAGTTTTGTACCGCAAATTGGACAATATGTGGAATCACCGAAACATATCTACTGGGTAAAATAGATCTGTGAATTTTGTTGTATTAATAATATCTAAGCGAATCTAACTAGATACATTTGCTACCGAAAACTAAAAAAAAAAACAGCACAAAACTTGCGAAGCAAAAAGAAATGCTGTTGCATAGCACACACTACACAAACTTTGTTGATAGCCTATTTTATGCAAATTTATGTTCGTGATAATTTAATTTCTGAAACATTAATTTTTGCTATCGTTGATAGCCCGTTAGAATGTGTGGATGCAACTACTCAGAAATATCCTAGACCAAGAAATAACCACCCGTCTGTATCAAACAAATTTAGCGTGCAATATTTGGACGACCGCGGTTACCCGCTCACCTCCACAACTGTAAGTACCCACATATTTTACGAGAATTCCATCGTAAGGAATATATTTTTTTAGTTCCATTGCGTGACAACACATAACACGCGACACATGATTTTTGATTTATTTCGAGGTTGAAACGTAGCTTTTGTTTCGTAAATGCGTCACCTAATTAGAGCTGTGATTGCATGATAAAAAAACTTCAGCGAACCAATTGTTCGAAATTGAAAAACACATTGTTTTCTTTTATGGTTATGTCTTCATTTTAGTGTAATATGAGTGAGTTTCTTCATTACTTATGAGGGATTTTCCGTATACTTATAAAAAATTGTACGACTCTGGCTGTAACAAAAGTGTTAATGTTAAAAAAATTGTACTTCTGCATCTGCGAAGGACAAACTCTGTACCTCCGCATCCGGTAAGATAGCCTCCTTGACATCCCGGTTATAATTTCGATTAATTTACCAACGTAAGAGAGCCTCTCGCCTGGACCCGAGTTGCCATAGCCAAGCTGAAAAACTCTAAACAGACTCCGCACCCAGATTGGGCGCAGCAAAGACAATTTCTCCAGATAGGGGTTCTCGAACGGATCCGATCTTCAGTGTTTGTGGGGCGTCTCTCCACGCACCATGTCCCACCTTCCATCTTGCATCATATGCCCTGTTACATGTTCACGTAGTGACCTAATGACAGCAGGCTTCCAGTAGGCTTCGACCCTGCTGGGCCCCTACGATTTGCTGACATCTCCCAGAGGCGCGCGAATATTTTGCATCTATTACTCATTTATACATAAATACTGTTGTAGAACAAAAAAAAACCATAAAAAGCACCGTCACCTGATACTACACCTTAAGCCTCCATCAATTCTCCACGCCACTCATATGTGCCGTAAAAAGTGTTTCATTCAAGACTGTCATATAAATAATGTGATGACCCTATTCTAACTTTATAACTTGTTTATAGTGAATCAGCTGTTTGTATTAAATCAGTATTTTATTGCCAACAATCCGTTATTCGTCTGTCGAACTGGAGAGACCACATAATAGCCGTGTTTACGTCTTGAGCTATTGAGCACGAATATTCATCTACTGAGATGTTACTCGTTTATTACTTTGATGTATGAATTGAGTTTGATTTTGCATTTGTTGGAACAGATGCGTGAGCAGTTGGCGCAAAATACTGTTTTGCTTTGATGCCAGCCATTAATGTATTGACGGTCTGAGAAGGCGTAAACCATGAAAGCTAAAATTTGAACTGAAATTTAAGACTAATCGCAGCCTACCAATAATAGTCTTTTATGGTGTCCCTCTCCCGGCTCTGGGTTTATCCACTTCTGCTATTTATCCGGGAGATCTCTCTTTGAAATGTGCTCCCTCTTAAACATCAAGACGGCAATCCGACGGTTCTATACGTGAACACATTTGTAAGAAGTTGGTAGAATCACAAAAGTATTGATTGATTGGTTTCGTTTTTTCACAATAACAGTGTTTATTTGTTTGCATGTGTTTACTATCGTATTTATTTTTATTCTGTCTGTTATTCTTGACTTCATTCGAAATATTTAGCAGACACCGTGCTACCTTCCACTTCTTCGTAAACTAGTATGACTGTGTTAGTTACGATAATTATGTATACACGTAGATTGTTAAAATTACTCTCCTGATACTTCATCTGTCTGTCTCTGCATAACTATGTGAACTATTTGATATAGCTTCTTAATTTCAATTACCCTTTATAAATAGCTCTCAAGCCAAAGATTCATTAAACGATCTCCTGTCACCCATCACTTTTACATCGAACATGACACCACCAGACAGAACATCATCGAAAACAGGTGCTTAAATAATTTCTCCCTCCATCGACTTTATTAAAAATATCCCTTTTAATATTGATGGTCCATTACTGTTAAGCTTCTACGATGTATCGTTTCTTTGTAACACAACACCGCTACGTCAAGGTCTAATTGATGCTGTCAGTCAGTATAAAACGGGCTTTAACAATACCGGAGTTAGTATCCATTTGATCGTCCCTTGGGAACACTCCCGGCTTGATCGAAGAGTTTTTATTTTGTTCAAAGTAATAGGAGAAAGTTGGTGAATACTGTTAGGTAAGATTGGAATGATGGACGAAATTAATGATTAATGCAAGGAGTGTGACTGGATAACTGACGATTGTTATGGGATTTATCATGATTTTCGATCGATTTTTGTTATAGTTCTATATCCGAAAAATAAGCATTGTGACATTCATGCCTTTTATTAAAATTATATAAATTGGTGTTTGACTGTGATTCCACCTGATAGTAAACAGTGATGCAATCATTGCTGGTGAAGCGCACTTGTTTATTAAGAGCCTATTCACTCTAGCCTTGAAGACACCTAAATCATTTAAGCTGGGCAACCTTCTGATCATCAAGAATCTATATTTTGCAGTGCAGTGCAGTATTTCGAACGCGATTCATTAGTCTAACATCGAGTATACTGCACTCCATAACAATTTGGCAAATCATTTATGGAAATTTAAAATTCATTTCCTTTTTGTCGTAAACTGATTCGATAAACGAAGGTCTAATCTTTCGATTTTTGTTTACTATCTGATAAAAAACTATTAGTATTCTGTCATCTGCAAAAATCGTAAACCTATTGTTACTAATTATAAGCAATAATAATATCACGGTTGAGCTTATACTACTGACACTTAATACTACTCCTGTAATTACAGTGCTAAAATATAAATTAATTCATTCTCTTTAAACACATCCAGTCTTTTAACACAATGGTATAATTCTGTTAAAACATTAATCTTGCAGATTATTTACTTCAAACCTCATTTATCATTCTCATTTTTTTCCTAGTACATTACTGAATACTCCGTATATGCACCTTCTACATTAATTACTGTCACTGTTGAGATATTTGCGTTGAATTTTATTACTTATAGTTTTCTTAATTTTTTGTTGTTGTTGTCAATCACTTCTTTGTTAATTAAACTTGTATTAATTACTACAAGTTATAGAATGGTTTGCAGAGGTTTAATAACGATTCACATATCATTTGTTTCAACTGTGCTTATTGATCCGTGAGTCAATAATATTGATGTCATCACCCAATCTCAGGTCAACCACCTCATTCTTAATAATAGGTACATAAATTGACATAAAAATACCTTCCAAACAGATATGCATTTAGTTTTTATCTCCTCGAATATTTTACACGGACAAAAAACTATAATGGCGAATCAATAGTTACTGCATATTACCATCGCTTGCGAGCTTCTCCAGAGACGTTTTTCGATTTGCTATAAATCTGTTGTTTAATTGTCCGCGAAATAAAGGGATTAAGCGTTGGGGATTAAGTAGACAAATTCTTTTCAATATCCATCTTTTAGATTTCAACAGGATTTTTAGGATATTTCCTGACTTTGTGTTTGGCATGGATTCAAGACCGGACATAGACGAAGTTACTAATTTAATTTCGTTCTTTTGCTACAACCGAATCAATGCAGTTTATAATGCAAACAAAATACTAATCGGTTTTAATTATCGACATCGTCTTTAACATGTTTCACCGATTGTCGTTGCTCTTACGCTTCTAATTTCTCTGTGATTATTTATTATTTTCTTATAGTAAGTATAATAGCATCGACTTTTATCTCATTACCTTAAATAATTGACTTCTGTCTTAATTGATTTTAGACATTCGTTTTGTCTTTGTATGGAAAAACTCTACTATAAGTATAAGCATTTTTATTCTCTCCTGTTTATTCATCATCATATTCCTGCCCTTGTCCCATCTTATTTGGGGTCGGCACAACATGTTTTTTTTTCTTCCATTCTATCCTGTCAACCGTCATGCTATCACTATCTCTCCTGTTTATTCAATTCACATTTTCTGTATAAAGAACCACAATGACTCTGATTTTATTTAATTCCCCGATCATGTCAGAATTTATTTGGATGTAATCAGGACAGGACGGAAATGAGTGGATTACACAGAGTAATCCGTTCATGCGGACTTATCAATTAAGTGCTGTCACGTTTCATAAAATTTAAAAAACAAACAAAAATTGGAAAATGAATTAATATCAATAATTATATCAAAACTGTTGATACAATTTATCCTTTACAAGTGTCCATGCATTAACATTTTAATTATGGTGATTCATTTTACAAGTACTATTAATTTGATTTACATTTTCATTTTTGCTTTCGCAGTTATCACTAAATACTGTTTACTTAATAAGCAGATATTGATATTTAATTAATGCTAATACTTCATTTTTAATCAATGTTTTATAATGTTGATTCAATCGTACGTTAATACGATTTTTTTTCAAAAAGGTTTGTTCCAGAAGAACTTTGTTTTCCAATAGAGGTAATTTCGAACACACGACGTTAGCAAATCGTAGGGGCCGGTGCCCACTAAGGGGAAACTTGTGGTTCTAGAACTCAAAAGGTAACTGAAGGACATAAGTGTGGTTTTAGTTCAAAATTCTAATAGTCTTTTTTAAAGCGGAAGAAGGGATTAGATGATTTCCCATCTCTAAAATAAAAATGTTTCCGATATTTGGTTTTTTGAAATATCTATAGTAGAAACTATGGCAATTGTTAAAATTAATTCAATATTGCTCGAATTACGCATTAAAATAACAAAAAATCACTATAAAAATGGAAATCGTGAGGAAACAGAAAGAGCTTGTCTTAGAATTCTCACTGGGCCCGCGACGTGGACTACGGCCCATTCCCTTTCCTAAAATAGAGGCCAGAGTCCCAGCAGTGGGAACATGGACAAAACCAAAGTCATCAATATCGGGGACTCTACACTCGAAGTTGTAGACGATTACGTTTACCTGGGACAGACGGTCCAGTTGGGAAGGTCTAACTTCGAGAAAGAGATCAATCGTCGATTCCGACTCGGCTGGGCAGCGTTCGGGAAGCTGGGCAGTATCTTCTCGTCCAATATACCTCAGTGTCTCAAGACGAAAGTCTATGACCAGTGTGTGTTGCCAGTGATGACATATGGCTCCGAAACGTGGTCGCTTACAATGGGCCTCATCAGAAGACTTAAAGTCACCCAAAGGGCAATGGAAAGGGCTATGCTCGGAGTTTCCTTGCGTGATCGAATCAGGAATGAGGATATCCGCAGGAGAACCAAGGTTACCGACATAGCACGAAGAATCGCCAAACTAAAGTGGCAATGGGCAGGGCACATTGCTCGCAGAACGGATGGCAGTTGGGGCCGAAAGGTTCTGGAACAGCGACCACGTACCGGAAGACGTAGCGTTGGAAGGCCTCCTACAAGGTGGACCGTTTGTATACTAAAATTTATTCCTTTGGTCAATATATTTGAAAGTTAGTATAAATAGTAACCTAAGTAAATAAAAATGCTTTCATTATTCATTATTCAAAACTGCTCCTTTAAAACGATTTAGGGGTTTATATGAGAATCTTATTCCTTGGGTTGATAAGCTTGACACACAGCACAAATCACCTTTGTAGAGCGGGAAAGTGAAATAATTAAGTGAAATTTTTGGCCAAAAGTAGCATAGCATAGCATAGTCGGCCTTATAATGTTCCCACTGTTGGGACTTAGGCCTCCTCTCTAGGAGAGGGAATGGGCTGTAATCCACCACGTGGGCCCAGTGCGGGTTGGTGGATGTCACATGTCTTCGAATTTTTGGTTCTAGGACATGCCGGTTTCCTCACGATGTTTTCCTTCACCGTTTTTAGAGCAGTGGTGATGAAATAAATTACACAAAGTAATGCGCCTGGCTGGGTTTGAACTCGCGACCTACAACTCGTAAGTCGGGGCCGTTACCACTCGGCCACCACTGCTCTAAAAGTAGACAACAACGAAATATAATATATATATAATACTCGTATAATATAATACTAAGTAGAAAATATGGACAATAATAGTTTTTCAAAACTACCTTTAAAAGACGGTTTAGGGAGTTTCAACAATTTTGTGAAAGAATCATATTCCTTGAGTTAATTAGTACTTTTGAAACTATCTTCATAATAGGATTTAAGATAATTCAAGTTGGTTAGAATTTACTTTAACGCACGGGCCGACTAAGTAAAACGTTGTATAATTAAAAACTGAAATAAGTGAATATATTTAGGTTGTACAAAAATCCACCACCAACATGTCGGGCTTGCGGACGGCGAGCAATGGGTAGCCCGCCGTCGGACCGTCCAGTAACCGTCCGGACCGAGCCCAAGTCGTCGACGGCGCGTATTTTACCACGCGCGCCTCAGGGAGATGTCAGCAAATCGTAGGGGCCCAGCAGGGTCGAAGCCTACTGGGGCCATGGGTAGTGTGAAAACGAAACCCGGGGCCCTGGGACGAAGGCAACGAAGGAACAGGAGTGGGTTTTTAGTCAGTAAAAGTCTGACACTATCTCCTGCTCCACCCAAGAGCGGGATTTGTCATAAGATGATTTCCCAACCTAAAAAAAAATAATATCTATTATAGAAGAAAAGTAGGTACATAATAATCTGAATCTTTAAGTCAAGAGTGAAAAGGTTACTTCTAGGTAAGCGCGCTCTATCGTCGACCGCATCGTCGCTTTCCATCAGGTGAGATAGCGGTCAAGCGCGAACCTATTAAGAATAAAAAAAACCTATTTGTCAAATTCAATAGAAGCTTTAACAGAACCAGAGGTGTTATTGCAAAAACAGTTTACGTTAGCCATAAAGCATTTAACTCCTGTTCACGTGTTTTGAAAGCTAAAGCTAATAAGGCCGTTAAAATTATACGGTGAGCCGCAACAGGACGTCCATACAAAGATATTATTACGATTCGGACGTATGTTTTCAAACACCGGGGTCGTATAATTTTATAATACTTGAGGACATACTTTATTGTGCTATTGTAAAACATAATGCTGTAGTAATTTTGGGTCTTACTGCTTCTGAAAAAGGGTTTATAATCGTAGATTTTTGTGTGATGATTGCAGTCAATGTAATGTTGTTAACGACAGTATGCAACGGACAGTACCTTGACTATCTTTGTCCGGCCAATCAGCTAATCCTCACAAAACTTACAATAAACACGTATGAGTACAAAAAAATGTTATTTCTCTGTTGCTATTGAAGTACTAAAATTTTACGATACATTTTATTTTAATATTGATATCGATAAAATCAAAGAAAGGTCTGAGTTTAGTGTATCCTATTATATTATGAATAAACGTGATTAAATTTAAAAGCTCATAAAATCCTGGTTATTTTGATGTTACATGTTTCGAAGCTTGTAAAGACTGATCGATTCGCTGTTTTGTACGTAGTTAGCTTTCAAACGACATATTTATGAGCATTGTAAACTTTTAATATAAGAAGTAATATGTCATATCGTAAATAACGTGCTTAAAATATTCTTCCTCGCATTAATGGTGGTTTTATTGATGTTGTTGTTACAATCGATTTAGCTGAAATTAGTCTTTATCATATTTTTAAGTTCTGTCCGCGTCTCATGATAGTTGGGGTTAGTTCTTTACGTTTTTTTTTCACCTGATCCTTCATATCTCTCCTCACAAAATTCATCCATCTTTGTCCTCCCTCTCCATCCATCCATATATTAATGCTATGTTTCAACAGTTGCATCCTGTAAGTTTATTTTTCGAATCAAATAACCATGAATAAGCTATTGCTTTGAATGCGTAAATGATACCATAAAAATCATAACTGACATTAAAATAAAAATGTCGTAGAAAGAATTGAATATACGCACAGTGTACTATAAAATAATAGAACACTTAAATGAAAGAGTTTACACACACGCCAAACGTAATACAGCGTGCAGCCGCGTGACAAATTCTTAAACGATACGCCGACGACTCAAACGTATTTACTTAGGAATATTTATGAGTTTCTAATAACATCTTCTGAATAAACAGAAAAGAAGAAAATACACCTATTACAGTAACACTAAAACTAAAACTTTTTTAATTAAATAATTAAATTTAATATATGTATTTTATTGGGTAGGTACGCCTACCTAATAAAATACATATATTAAATTTTATACATTAAATTTTAAATTTTGATAGTGTCAATATTAAAAAATACATCGAAATTTTTATTAACGTACCTATATTTTTTAAAGTTTTGCTAATAATTAAGCAAATGTAAAGAAAAGAAAAACGGTTTTCAAAACTAAAAGTTCTATTTAAATAGCCATTTGTAAAAGCTCACTAAAACATAAGCATGAATTAGTTGATTGTCATCCTTTTTAATATTACTCTGTGTCCTCTCTAAACATCTCAATTAGCAAGTGTACGTGCACACTTGACTTTTAAATGCGATTTTTATGACTACGTTTATGCTCCTTACTGCATTACGACGTAATTATTCCCTCTGTTTAGTGTATATTTTAAATATAAGATTAATATTCAAGAATGTTTATTTGCGTGGGTTTTTTTAAAAAGCTCATTAAACGTTCATATTTTTTAATTTTATTGGATCAGTTTAAGCGATGCCAATGAAAAATAAATGGATTCTTTGCTTAAGGCGTATTTAAAAGTTTCGTTCTTTTGATCTTTTTGTGTTTAATGAAGTCAGTTTTTTGCATTATTTGTTGTGCCTTGCGACTCGGCCGACAATATAATCGCAATGTCGTGGGAGTTGATTGGCTTTTTATTGCCTTAAAGGTACTTGAGACAACAGTTCCAGTGTTTTAATTTTATACTTTATGTCTGCCATCTGCTAATATTGTTTGAGGACCCGATAAAAGAATAATTTAAGCGTGTCATTGATATTTGCAGAGAATTTGATTTGTTTTTTTTTATTGCATTTTTATAAGGCCTATTCGTTTATGAAGGTACAATAAGGCAACTTAGAGAACTACAATTATTTCAGTTTCCAAATGTGCTTATTTTGAAGTTGGTATGCAGTTCGATGATCGTTTACAAACTTCTATACTTAAACGATATGGTAAATTAGACTGCACACATTTTTTTAAAGCGTTGCCCCATACTAGTAATTACCACTGTATCGTGGGTGCACTCACAAAAATGTAAACTCACAACTCAAGACACCCAGACCTCGAACACCTATCTATAGGCCATACAAATACTTGTTTCGTGCAGGGCTCGAACCCGAGATCCGCAGTGCAGTGGATAATTGCTCAACCACTGCGCCAACCGTGCCAGCTGTCAAATATTATAGTTAGCTTTTTTTGAAATTTAAATAAATAGCTTGTAGTTTTTTAACATATTTTAGGGTGCCTTCAAATTAGTCGCAAAATGCCACGCGACGGCAGCGCGGCTGCAGCGTTGCCACCGCGCTGCTTTGGTCATCATCATCATCATCTTCCTGCCCTTGTCCCGTTTTATTTGGGGTCGGTGCAACACGTTTTTTTCTTCCATTCTGTCCTGTCATTGGTCACGCTATCACTAACTACTTTTTCTTTCCCACTTCTCACACAATCCATCCGTCTTTTCTTTGGTTTACCTATGTCCCTCTCCATCCATCCACCCACATGTAAACAAAAATTAATAAATAAAAATAAATTAAAAAACGCACGACGACAGCGTGACTGCTGCGCTACATCCGCGCTGCAGCCACGCGTATTATTTATATGGAATAACAAAGTCGCGCGGCAATTTGCGGCTAATTTGAAGGCGCCCTTAATGATACGAAAGCGTTACCAAATAAATAGCATTACGATGTTCATAATAAACTTATTTGATTTTTCAATATATAACACGATTCATTTAATGGATTTCTTTCGTACTCGGAATGTGTTAAATGAAAGTTATTACTTCAAAACGTAACATACATACATGTAATAAAATAGAAGATGTAGAAAATAAATTTCTGTGTTGGTCTTTAGAGATCAACTATTTAATATAAATATTTTATACTATAAAAACTGTCTCTTGTCTATACCTAGGAAAATTATTTTGTATCCAAATTGATTTTACTGAAAAGAACTAAAAAAAAACAGCTACCTAGTCAATTACAAAATCAATAATTTCAATACTGTTAGTAGCTAGCTGCCTTGTCTATTTTAAAAAAAAAAACAATATGAATGACCCCATTTAATTTTGTTAATATTAAATTAGATTTTTTGTTCCTTTAAATACTTTATTAATTTCCTTTGTTATTCGTTTTAAGGATTGAAAATTTCTGTCATTTTGAACTCAAAAAACTAAGTATAAACCTAATAAAGTTTTCTTAATTTTAAAGCAGAGAATTCAATATATTCACCCTTAAAAAAGCGGTTTTATATTATAAGAAATATAAAACTTTGTAATTCTTTATCTTGAAACAAGGAACTACTTCCATCCACCCACACTCTTTGGTCAGTAAAGCTACATTACACTGCGACTCCAAGCCATAATTACGATTTATAAAAGCAATATTCAACAAAATTTTCATGCATAGAAAATTTATAATCGCTTTTCCATATTAGTAGTATTACCCTAATGGTCTAGTCATGGCTTGTGTTCAAGGATAAACCAGCATCGTGGGTGTTATACACGATGACTAATAGATTAAGTCCAAAGATTTATGCAGCTGTGGTAATATTTTCGCCGGGATTCTGGCGCCGATTTCAGCTACCGTAGCCGTAGGCGTGGGCTTGCTGATGAAAAGCAATGGGTAGCTCGCCATCCTGTCGTCAGGGGACCGTCCTGCCCCCCTAGCCAAGTTACAACCGTTTCGTTTCGATTCTCTTTTCGACGATCGCCTTGAGTAGGCCACGCCTCCGATTCCTTTATTCTGACGTCATCTCAACGCTCAGTCACGTGGTCAGAACAAAGGAATAGGAGGCGTGGCCGACTAGAGGCGATCAACGAAAAGAGAATCGAAATGAAATGGTTGTAACTTGGCTAGGGGGGCTGATTGAATCCGAATCGTCAACAGCGCGTAGTGTTCCACGCGCGCCTCAAAGAGATGTGCAAGGCAAAAAGGGAACTTGTCTAAAATTACTTTCACCAGGTGACAGCACTGAGTCGTCAAGTTCAGCACCTGTCAAAACGCTTATGTTAATGACATTAGTTAAATTGACGTCAACGTCATGTATCCGTTTACAAAAGACCACTGACTAGAAATATGCTGAAGAGAAAAGTGATCGACTGGCTTAAGTGCTTGACCTATGATGAGACTGAGCAACTTATGGTGTCACACACATACACACACCGTCACACACACACACACAAATACACACGCCATCCTCATCCCCACCTCCACTCTACATTATACAACCCAATAACCACATAGTATATATTATTAAGTATTGAGTGAAGTGTTGTGTTTTGTGTGTTGTTGTTGAGTTTGGTATTGAGTTGTGTAGTGTTGTATTGTGTTTGTGCCTTGTGCTTTCTGTAACAAATAAATTGTTTTTCTTTCTTTCTTTCTTTATTATAAATTTCTTTTACTTAATTTATATTTTAACTTCTGTAGAGATAAAATGAAACAATGTCTATGAGTATACTTGTTTTAAATTGGGCGTCGATAGCTGCGCTACAGTATTTTACTTTTGTCGCTATCTTCGTTTTTATGTAATCTGTAAACTTATGTTGCGCCAAATAAATTTATTATTATTATTATTGAAAGTAGAAGACCTCTCGGCTAAGTGGCGTCACCTGGTGGTGTGAATTTTCCTGAAAACCCTCATTGTTATGGTTTTCAAATAAAAGAGTCGATAGAAATATAGATCGTTTAGTACATCTAGCGTACTTTGGAGATCAACTGGTCTACTACGAACTTTGAGGATTGGCCAAGTTTTTTAGTAAACCATCTGCTATTCTCTTATAGCTAATACTAACACTTGAATTGCGGTGTTAACAAACCGATATGGTATATACAATGTGATCTTAATAGTCCATTCAGAACATATAGAGGCAAAACTTTCAAGTTACTGTAGAGATAACTTAGCAGTAATAGTTGAGACCACTTTGTAAGTTGTAAGTTTAATATACTTTGGTACAAGTTGGTGTAATTTTGTAGACATTTATGATGTATGATATATTATCTCGGTTAGAATGTGAGTGATTGATATTGCTAAAGTAAGTTTTTGTTAGTTTTGGTTGATTTTGATGAGTAAATTGCATTCTTGTGTTTTTATGAACATGTTTGTGTCTTAAAACTTTGAATAATTATTCAAGTTTAAGTATATTATTAATAAAAGCTAAGATCACGCTTAAATTGAAAGCTCTTTAGAAAAGCACAAAAAATCAACGTGAATCATATCTACTACGACTCAACATCATGAACATTATGCCAGCCAAAAGACGTTTACTGCTGGACATAGGCCTCCTCTAAGTGTCGCCGCAATGACCGGTCTTGTGCTTCTCAGATCCATCGATGTCCCATGAGGGTGGGTTACCAGGTCGTCGGTCAACATTGTGGGAGGCCTTCACATTCCTGTATCATCCGGTACACGGACACCACTTCAGATCCTTTCAGCCCCATTGGTCATCTATTCTACGAGCAATGTGCCTTGCCCACTGTCACATAAGTTTGACAATTCTTCGCGATATATCCGTAACCTTGATTCTGCTGCGGATATCTTCAATTCTGATCCGATCAAATAGCCCTGCCCATTGCTCTTTGGGTGACTTTAAACCTTCTACCCCCCTAGTCAAGTTACAACCGTTTCGTGACGAATTCCGTTCTCCAATCGTATCGTTCAGCAATTGTAGAAAACGATAAGTTGGTAGCCATGTTGACGCGCCTGAGTCGGCCGCTCGTCCTACAATGTCGTTCTACAATAAAAAAGGATGTAGCGTTGAACATTGTAGAAACGATAACAATTCATTCTATCATTTTGAACGATGTGATGAACTTGGCTACGACTTTTCTATTCGTTTGTTCTGACCTCGTGAATTAACGTTAAGATGATGTCATTCCCATACATTTGATTAGTTTTCAACTACTGTTAATGATTGCAGATTATCAACTTGGCTAGGGGTGCTGAGAGGCCTATTGTGAACGACCATGTTCTTTGGCAACATGCACTGGTTATAGACGTCTTGAGACACTGTGGTACGTCGAACGAGAAGACACCGCGTGGCTTTCCAAATGACTGTTCTAGCCTTTTCCCAACTAAGTTCCCCTTCAAGTAAGTTGGAGTTCCTGTCTAATCGAATACAGCTGAATACGAGTACTTTACATTGAGCAACTGTCTATCTGATCTACACAACTCAATAACTGAGATATTCCTTTTCAAAACTAGTGCCAGATTTTTTACCACTATCCGTTACGATTGTCAATGATCTACAATTGACAGCTGGGAAGTGGGAACAACGGTTGAACGTGCTTTTAGAGGCTCTGAGGAATCGAAGTATGTTAAGATGATCATCTACCTACATACCTACCTCGGGAAGCGTTGTTTACCCGTGAAATTCAATCCGTTTTACTATTATTACTTAAGCCATGAGCTCCTGGACTGTTTTAGCCACAAATAGCGAAAAAAAACCGCCTCTTGCTGATACAGTTTGAAAACACATTTCTCAATGATATAATTTTTGACTGTCGGTAACGATTATTAAAGATCTTCAAATGACAGCTGGGATCATTGGCTTAATGTGCTTATCGAGGCACAAAGTATGTTAAGATGATAACCTATCTACATAACAAATACGGCAAGCGTGGCTTACCCTTGGAATTCAACCCGTTTGGCTATTATTGTTCCTCGACTGTTCTAGCCACGAAAAAAAAACTGCCTTCAGCTAATACAGTTTGAAAACACATTACTCAATGACAATATCATGTCAAATAAAGCTGCTAATTGACCACAGAATTCATTTAATTGATTAGTTAAAGAACTCACAAAAACTGGACGTGTGCCGTCAATACCTAATACTTTGAAGTATGTTGTAAAACATTCTGCTAACACACATACGGATGTTTAGCTTGGAGTCATGGACAGTCATGGTCAACGCACGGTGCGATGGACGTTTAATACTTTTTAAAAAAAATGGTTGCAAGTCAGCGGCGGTGAGCGGTTTTAAAAATCAACAATTTCTTGTATTCTTTTATTGCTGTTAAAAGGATTTTGAACTATTTTTTTTATTATTTGAGAAATAATATATAATATGTATAAGATGCTAAGAAAGAAACCTATGAATTAATATTCTTACTTAATTTTAATTAACCTTTTGAGTGCGTAATTAGAGACACAACAGTAAGACAATGGCGCGTGAACGCCGGCGTTAATGCGGGGATCAACAGCTTAATTCATTAAACCCCAAGCGAACGCCGGGAAAGAGGAAATAATAGCTTGAGCAATGGTGGCAAAGTGACAACAGCCCCGACTTACAAGTTTTAGCTCGTGGGATCAACCCCAGGCTGGTGCTTTACTTTCTGACATTTATTTTATCACCACTTCTCTCAAAGTGATGAAAAAAATCATCGTGGCGAAACTAACATGTCCTAGACCCAAAAACCTGAACATACGTGATATTTACCGACTCACACTGTGCCCGCGTGTTGAATTATGAACCATATCCTCTCCTAAAGGAGAAACCTGAATCCCATAATAATATTATAAAACCGAAAGTTCGTGTGATTGTATGTTTGTTACTTCTTCATGGGTAGACCATGACCTGGAATAGCACATAGAATACTATTTATCCCGGAGGTATGTTCCCTTGGGTTAATTTTATACTATCGCGTGGGCAAAGCTGCAGGCAACAGCTAGTTATACATAATTGTATAAATGACAGTTGATCCTAAGAAAGGAAGACGAAAATGTGTTGCTCAGTCTGGATCTCTTATTAGAGTCTGCTCGAAACAAAACAAAGGTACATGATCGTTTCGATTTCACCACATTTAGAATATAATAAATCTTATAGTAAACAAGAGAAGATAAAAATCTAGCTAGAACTAGAATAATATCCACCAACGGTTCTTAATTCCCCAAATGAAAAGCTACAGCATTCCCAGAACTCACAAGAATCTATGTGCATCCCGTTCATATTGTGTCCCACAAAAAAGAACAACAAAACGCTTTACCACCAGCTAGCCGTTTAAATCTCGTGCCTCGAGTAAAAGAGAAGCAGTGATACAGCTCTCGCATCATCGCTCAATTACAAAAAGGTAATCCCGAGGAGGCACTTAATGAATCATTATGGCCAGCGGCGCGTCGACCGATGTGATGCGTGCAGGATTTATAGTCAGGCCTTTAGCTGTTCATATTTTATTTTTGTCGCGAAAAAGGTGAATATGTGTGACGTTTTGCGCTGTCTCTTGGGTGACGGAATGACGAAGGTTTTTAAGGTTTTATGTTTTGGTGAATTTCGTTGTTGTTTTTTTTTTATGTATTTTTTAAATAAATAAAAGGGGTAAGTGGTACGACGATTCATTCAAAAGAACAACTTATACTATTTATAAATAACAGATGTATAATTGCGGAGAATTATGCATATTGTGACCAATTCAAGACGTGTGTCTGAAAAACATTACATACGCAGTCATTTTTAGTTTAGCAAAAACAAAGAATATAGTTTTAAAATTTGTATCCAAGTCAGCTGCACTATAGATGCGAGTATGCCTCGAGCTAGATCGACGTTTGAGCGACTCGGAGTCAAAGGCGGCTCGCGTCAACATCAGTCATAGAGACCCAGTGTGACCTTGCCTTTATGTTGGCGTGAAGCGATGTAAGAGGGTCATAGTTCTGCGTCCGTTACACAGTATGGTCAGTTAGACAATGTTCAATCGTTGGTGGAGCGGTGACCGGACTGTGCTCATAACAAGAGTCTGGCACCGTATACTGTGTACTGGAGCCCTTCTGAGAGAAGGCTTATTGAACTGAATAGAGGTTAGTACTTTACTCTAGTCTCAAAAGACCAGAGTGGGGAACTAGGAAGTGTAGCAACATCTGTGTCGCAAAAAGAAATATTCGATACTAAACTACGATTTTTTTTCAACAGCTCGAAATCAACTGTCGGGCAGTTGCGCGGATCAGACATAACATGCGTCTGATCTGAGAATCCTCCCTTTTCAATAGATGTTTGTGAGACTTCACGCCCTGTTCCGCATAACTCTCAAGAAGATCTAGGGTACGTGGTAACCAATGTTCGCAAAATTTTATTGGGAGTTTTTGGCATTCTCTATTAATATGGCTGCTCTTTTGGTTTCCACTCACTGGAACCGACCTTCCATTGGTCTGGCTTAATATATTTGGACGACTCATCTTGCTATCGACCTTCGGTTTCCGTAGTGTGGTGAAGTAGTAGCATTTATGACGCTACATATGAACTAAAGACCTGACATCACACAAATTCCACATAGCGCAAACAAAGTTCTTACTATTTGAATATCTCAACGATGACCACCGAGCAGTTGCCTAAACCTGAGTACCTAAGTGCATTTAAGTAAAATTTTCGTGCTTATACTGTGATTGTAACTTAATTTTCTAATTGGGGTATATGGTGTGCATTATTCCAGTTACATGTAGTATATTATGACTGGCCTGTTGGTCTAGTGGTTAGTGGTCCTGACTGCTATGCCGAGGGTCGTGGGTTCCATTCCCACCCAGGAAAAATGTTTGTGTGATGAGCACCATCATTTGTTCTGTGTCTGGGTGTAATTTATCTATAATATGTATGTATTTAGAAATCAAGTATCTTTATCAGTTGTCTAGTAGGTACTCATAACACAAGCTCTGCTTAGCTTGGGACTAGACGGCGTTGTGTGAAATTTGTGGAATATATTATTATTATAATTTTCCACTATTAAAAATAAGTAAAAGAATGTATCTCTATGGAGACTTAATCGAGAGGAATTCCATTCAATAATATTATTCCAAAAAACATAAAAAAACATTGGGATTTTTTTAATAAGACGTCATCATCATCGTCATCATTTCAGCCGAAAGAGGTCCACTGTTGGACATAGGCCTCCCCCAAGTGTTGCCATAATGACCGGTCCTGTGCGTTTCGCATCCATCGGATTCCCGCGACCCTCACTAGGTCATCGGTAAAGAGGCGTGGGTGTATTTATATCGGTAATTATGAATGAACTAAACATGAATAAGAATAATTTTTGTATTGCAATTAAAACGAAAACTGTATTTAAATGATTTGATCATAAAATACGCGATCTGTAGCACGAGTTTCAATGACGTAGAAGTTCATTAAACGCTAAAGATCGGTACCAAATTACGTACAGTTTTACGATTAGCCACGCTCAATCTAGACAAAATATAGTATTTGATTTCTATAATCTAGAAACATAAAGTAAATTAATTTGAAATGAAGTTTATGATTGAATAGAATTCGTAGGACGAATCGTTTACCGAGAAGTAAAAAGATTAATAAATACGACCATATTACTCATCACATTGAATCATAACTTCTGCTATGGAATCTTTGCACAATTTTAACTGTTTCTATTTTTTTTTTATTATTGCATATTTAGGAGTGTTTTTTTTTCTTATTATACGGCGAAGCCACTGGCAGTACATAGTAATCGCCTGCATGATAGAAGAAAATTTGTCCCAAGGGGGACAATTTGTCCCAATAGAAAATTTGGGCCAAGGGTGACAATTTGTCCCAATAGAAAATTTGGCCCAAGGGGGACAATTTGACACAATAGAAAATTTGTCCCAAGGGAATATAAATAAAGAAATACTACTGGAATAAAAAGACTCCTATGTCCCAGGACATGGTCTGCCAGTTTACCAAGTTTTATAGAAATTCGTTCAGCGGTTCGAGCGTGTAGAATTAACACACTCAGAAGCTTTCGCCTATAAAACATTAATGTGATAGTATAGCTTCACCTGCATACATAAAATATAGCCTATGTCACTCAGGAATAAAGCAGCTTTCTTACCGGTGAAAAAAAAATTCGCAATCAGACCAGTGGTTTCAGAGATTACCTCCTACAAACATAAAAACAAAAAAAAAATCTTACTTCTTTAAAATATTAGTGTCTAGTTATTATAACTTCGTCAATGTTCATGAATCAGAGAGTTATTCTCAGTATACTTGAAAATATCGAAAGGTAATGCAAGAATTTCAGAAAATTTATATTCTGGAATTAAAAGAAAGCTTCCTGTCATTTAAAAGGAATTAAAAGCCCTGCATTTTATATCGAAGCATCTAGGCCTCTCATAAAATATTCAAACTAAATCTGAATATCATAATTCCTCTCTTCCATTTCGAATATAACTTCGAAAATTTATTTGTAAAACAACATGGCAAATCACATTAATTCCATGCTTTAGCGTTTAAAAGCAAAAGAGTACGAATCGTCGTCAAATTAATTATTTATAAAGCTTTTAAAGAAACGTAGGACAGGGTAATGAGCCTTTTTTTATAAAGGAATAAATATGATTTAGACGGGAACTGCTTGCGTTCTATAAATAAAATTAATAACAAATATAAGTTAATTTTCGTAATAAAGACATTAAGATGTGTAAGTGGTTCAAATGGTTGTTTAGTGTGATGGTGAGTTTGGTTAAAAATATATCTATTTGGTTAATACTTAACGAAATCGTGATATTGTTGTTGGGGATACAGGACAGTCAAGTAGGTGGGATGTATGGACTCTTTCCGCTACAATGGGCGTAAAGATTATTTTGGAAAAATTTACATTTTGATGCACACATATTTAGTTTCTTACGCTCTTTCGATGTACATTACATATTATTATATAAAATTGCACAAAAAAAAATGAGTTTTGGTATTTAACATTGATGCGGAGCAATTTTTTGACGCCATATTTTAGGTAGGGGTTATTGTGTATATATTATGTAATTTTAATTAGTTAAGTGTTTTTATTTTTCTTGTTATATCGTATGATCAAAAATATTGCAAAAACAATGTGTTAAAAAAATATATATATTTTAACATTTCCTTAATCACTTGTTCGTAAGTTTTTATCGGTTTTTCTCGGTACTAAAAGTATGAATTTTGTAGTTACGCTATTTATAGCGATAAGGATTGATACAGACACTATGTTTCGAATGACTTTGTGATGATCTATTTGACCAAATTGTTTCTACTGCTAAAGGATTGTAAAGTCAAATTCAAAGAAAATTAAAGAAACAACAAAATGAATCTTGCTGTTTTATTAGGCACTAGCTTTTGCCCGCGGCTTCTAAAAAAATATAGCCAATGTCACTCAGGAATAAAGCAGCTTTCTATCGGTGGTATTTAGCAATTGGACCATTATGAAGGTACTGGTTTAATTGCTAAATTTAATGAGTAGTAAAATAAGTAGTAAATAAGTAGTAATAAGTAGTAACATTTAATAAAACAGAAAAACATAAAAATAAAAAAACAAACTTTACCTCTTTATAGGGTAGTCTCACTATCACACTGTGAGAGCAGTGGTGGCCGAGTGATAACGGCCCCGACTTACGAGTTGTAGGTTGCGGGTTTAAACCCAGCCAGGCGCGCATTACTTTGCGTAATTTATTTCATCACCACTGCTTTCAAAACGGTGAAGGAAAACATCGTGAGGAAACCGGCATGTCCTAGAACCAAAAATTCGAAGACACGTGACATCCACCAACCCGCACTGGGCCCGCGTGGTGGATTACGGCCCATTCCCTCTTCTAGGAGGAGGCCAGAGTCCCAACAGTGGGAACATTATAAGGCCAACTATCACACTAATATATTATATAGATGAAAGTTTGTATGTGTGTATATTTGTTACTCGTTCACGCTCAAACGACTAAGTAGGTTTGGATGAACTTTGGCACAAGGAAAAGCACATGCAATACTTTTTATCCGGGGAGTATGTTCTCTGGAGATAATTTTCTACTTTGACGCGGGCGAAGCCGATGACAGAAGTTAGTTTAATATAAAATAACCGTAAACCTGTCTGATTACTGGGGCCACGGGTAGTGTGAAAGTGAAACCCGGGGCCCTGGGACGAAGGCAAAGAAGGAACAGGAGTAGGTTTTTAGTCAGTAAAAGTCTGACACTATCTCCTGCTCCGCCCAAGAGCGGGATTGGTCATAAGATGATTTTCCTACCCAATAAAAATAACCAGTTTGATAAGTATTTACAGATTATTACACTTTTTGTATGAGGAACTTTAATAAGATCAAGCCCCGGTTACCTTACATATAAAAATAGACTCTAGAGCTTCTGTAATTCAGTGTAATCGTTCCGAGAACGCCATTTTGTAAAAATATTTACAACATACACCGTTGTTTATTTTCAGGAGATTAAAAATTTGTTACAGGAATCTCAACTTTACGACACCGTTTTAAAGTTGATGGATTATTTTGTGGGCAGTAAACGTTACTGTCATGTTCTGCCCAAGGATACAAGCAAGCATTACGACGTATGCTTTAAAGACGTTGTTATAAAACGATTAAAGGAAATATCACATATAATGTGAGTATATTCATAAAACATAATCATTATTAAAATTAGTTACACATAGCTTTTGTATTTCAGTTATGGTAAACGGCCCTTAAATAATTTTGTGTTGAGAACTTTGCAAATCGTGAAAGGGTTGGCACAAGGCCCTTTGAATCCTATTTAGAAAGTCACAAGATCTAATTCTCTTTGGTTTTTGAGTGGTGTATGTGCAAAATTTATTGATGGTGTAAATTTAAATTGCAAATGTGCAACTTGTTTACGTGAATTTAGGTGTCTTCTTAAAGCATCACCAATTTACGTTAATACTGTTAGTGCTTTCGTGAAACCATTGACCAATTAGTATTTTATTACCAAATTATTATAGCATCAACGTGTCAAAGTAGACAAACGACGTACTTTAAAACTTTTTGATATAATGTTCCGAGAAGATGGTTCCTATACTTTGTGTTGCAGAAAATTGTTGTCATAAGAAAGCATGCTTTTGTTTTTGTTTAAGGGTGGAAACTCATTAAATATAATAACTAATTGCAGAATTATTGTCTACACTAATAGCAAAACCGTTTTAAAAACCCTTTTCCATATTATATGTATGTGTATGTTTATTTTAATTAATATACTCTCGTAATTTTTGTTTTATACACCTGCCATAATAATATTGTCTCTCCGCTACCTTAGGTTGACTAGTAGAAAGTACCTAAAGCATTAAATCGCCGTGACCCCGATCCCGACTACTAGCCACGGAAGGCGTGAGGATTGTGAATGACGAGCAATGTGTACCTCGCCGTCAGGCAGTTCAGTAACCGTCCAGACTGAGGCCAAGCCGTTGACAGCACGTAATTTTCCACGCGCTCCTCAAAGAGATGTCAGCAAACCGTAATGGCCTGGCAGCAGCATTCGCATTGGCAGAAAGTCCACGTGGCCCTGACGGGCTAATGCCCGACTGACTTTACTGACTTGGCTGACTGAACCAGAACGCAAATCACAAAAAAGTCTCCATTTTGCTCCACCCTAGAGCAAGAGAGGTCATTGGATAATATTCCACCAAACCAAAAAAAGTGTTATTCCAGATTACTTTGACTCATGTTTTTTTTTACTTCCATTCATTTTTGACGGGTGTGTTGGTCTAGAGGTCAGTGGCCCTGACTGCTATGCCGAAGGTCGTGGGTTCGATTCCCACTCAGGACCAATGTTTGTATGATGAGCCGATCATTTGTTCTGTGTCTGGGTGTAACTTATCTATAATTTGTATGTATTTAGAAACATATAAGTGTGTTTATCAGATGTCTAGTACTCATACCACAAGTTCTGCTTAATTTGGGACTAGATGGTGTTGTGTGAAAAGTTGTGGAATATTATTATTATTTATTATTATGTAGCACACTACTACCAAACTCTTTGGAAAATTCGATTGTGAAGTTATGATGATGATATGCCATTTTTTCAAACCACATTTATAGCCGCACTTGGTAGATAAATTTAAGATTAGAACACTTAGTTACTATAAACACAGACACTTCAAATTATGAGTAATGTATTCACATAAATACTGGATTTATATAAAAGTAATCTCCGTTTCCTGATGTTCCACAATCATGGGATATAGCCCCAAGCAACTAAATATACGCTACACAATATTATCCATTATATCCAGACACCTAATTTTCAAACGTTTATTAAAGATTTTATCAGCACCAGAGATCTTAGTTTAATGGTCTTTCATTAGAGATCTCACAAAAAATGTAATGTTCTTTAACAAAAATTATGTCTTTATTAGACCTATTACATACAATTATTATACGCTTACTTGATGAACAAATAATATCTGGTAGGAGTATTATATTTGAATCACGTAATTCTAAATGTTCTTAAATGGTTTTTGGTTCAAATACCTGGAAATCGTTAAAATTAATACACAATACGTACCTATTAATTTGGGAATACATTTATCGTGCCTAAGGAGTGTAATTCCTTGCCGGAGTCAATGTTTCCTCCTAGCTTCTACCTAGGAGTCTTTTAGTCAAGAATGAATAGTTTATAGTTTCTGACATAACACGAAGAATCGCCAAACTCAAGTGGCAATGGGCAGGGCACATTGCTCGCAGAACGGATGGCCGTTGGGGTCGAAAGGTTCTGGAATGGCGACCACGTAGCGGAAGACGTAGCGTTGGAAGGCCTCCTACAAGGTGGACCGATGATTTGGTAATGGTTGCGGGAATCCGATGGATACGAGACGCACAGGACCGTTCATTGTGGCGACACTTGGGAGAGGCCTATGTCCCGCAGTGGACGTCTTTCGGCTGAAATGATGATGATGATGAATAGTTTACTTTCAGACAAATGTGCTCCATTATCGAACACATCATCGCCTATGAGATAGTGGTTAAGCACTAGCCTATCAATAATAATAATAAAAAAATATTGCTACTATTCTGTTTGGAAGATAACACCCGTTTTTACCGGAAAAATAAATAAAAAGTAACAATTCAAAATCGCGTGCTGAAAAGAATGAAACAAGATTTTTTTAGACATCGTGATGTGTAAAGGATCTGCGTTCTTCTAACAATCTTCTACTGCTTTGTCTTTCTCATACTTCTGATTTTGTTCATTCTTCCTTTCATAAACAGTCCATACTTCTGTGGAATGTCGACATCAGGATGGCCACCAGTCTGTTATGCATTTAAGCGGATGTTGCGAAATTGTTCTCTGCACAAATAGTGCTTTTACACTTTTGTGTTGAATGTAATTTTAATAAATAAATGATAAATAAATAAAGGATAGCCGCGGTTGTGAGCCGCCTGAAAACCAACCCTAACATGGTTTAGAAAAGTCTAGGCAGATAGATTGACTAACATAGTAACGTTTTTTAAAGAGATATTGAATTTAGTGTGACGTCACGTAGCTTAAAACCAGCGGACGATAAGGACGTTTTTAATTATTTGTCAAATTATGATAAGCAGTTTAGAAGCAATCCGATGAACAATATGGGTTTTAAACCATAACCCTCCTTTTAGCTGGGCCATAGTCCGGTAAAAACAATACTTTTATTCTTTTGGAAGTATTTGAAAATCCATGAAAATCGTATCATCACTGACAAAATTATTATTAGTAGGCACGACAAAGCAGCAGCGTCATTATTACTTTTGCATACAGTCAATCGCAAAAGTTATGACAGAGACAAAAAAGTAAACATCGTTCTTTATTTGAATTCGAAAATTCATTCTGCTTCTAAGACGAGGAGTCCGTTTGTTTGAATCTTCATACGGTTTCTGATTACGGCCCTGTGTGGGACTTCCAAAAATAAAACGTTGGAAGCAAACACATGTCATTTGTCAGCATTTCGCTCACATGACATGGAGTAATTTACGATATCCTTCGTGTGCTCTTTAGTGGCGAATAGAGTCGTATTTTCTTTCAAAAATTAGTTTGTCGGAATTCAGGAAAAAGGTACCTAGAAAATTTGGAGGAGATGTTTGTTTAAAAGTCAGGGAATGTAGGCCACAAAGTTCAAATGTATGAAAAAAGCTCTTTAAAATTATAATGAGGTAATTTTACTTAACTGTTTACTAATTAATTTAAACAGTGCTCATTAAGTATTAACTAGCAAATACTTTTTAACGAGAGAATTAATAAAAGAATTGATCATTCAATCATTGAAAAAAATCTTCATTGTAATTTTTTTAAATGAATACTGAGCTAACCTAAAACTGTTTTGTTCTGAAAGTGGCGACGGTCTTTAGAGTTAAATGTTCAATGGTTTTTGAACGATTCTCATTAAGATTCAAAGTTAATGCTCTGTAGTCGTTATTCATATGACGTATAGCGTTCAAAATTAGGTCGGATTAGTGATTTCATGGTGTTTTTGTTGTATTTGTTCGCTTTCTGACGCGTATTTGGTTACGTGCCACCGCATCGTTGCCGGAACTCAAAAAAATCGAACAACGAAAGCATTAAGTGCATTTTGAAATTCGAATTTTTACGACTTTTGTTTGCGAACATACTTTTTCGTGTTGCCAACTAAAAAGTTTATTGCCATGTTCGTATGTTACTCCATTTAGTCGTAACATTTCAAAAAGGATTAGCCGCAAAGATTGAACGATCTGTTATATTGTGCTCACTGCTCCTTAAAATGAGACGAAAATAGCTCCAATCATCTTTGATGTCAGACAGCTTCTTTCGTCGATTTAAAAAAAAATGGAATTTGAATCATGTAAGTTTTGATTGGACCAAAATTGACTGTTATTTATTACAGAAGATAAGTGTAAGTGTAAATGGGTTACGTAATAATAAGTCGAAAAATACTGAGACAGACCACAACCCGATATTCATCGGAGTATCGTGCTCTTGGTAGATAACTTGTAATCTTTGTACCATAGTTAACAATCACATTGGCCGTTCCGGCCCGCGTAAATTGTCCCCGCGAGGTACAACCAAGCACGCATTTAGAAAAATCACTTTTGCCCTTGCGGCTCTGTACGCGGTTGTACCGACCCAGATACTCCGCGTAAATGATATTTAATAATTCCGGTTGAATGTACAAATTGTATGTGAGATGACGTTTATTAAAAAGTTTATATGGAACTCGATATAGGCAGGTAAATTTTATTTTGTTACATAAAATTGCTTGAGATATCGTTTTCTTACTGAGTATCTTTTTTGAATAAAAATCTGTTACTAGCATTTGTTACATACCTGTAAATAACTAATTTATCTTTTTTTAAAAATAAAGTTTCATTTAAAATTGCAGCATCAACTTACTCATGTTCATGTGTTGTTATGTATCACATAGGAACCCATGAATGTCAAAGAGGATTGTTATCGACTTACCTCAACAAAATGATTACATTTTTTTTATATTAGTCTTCAATTATTTTTTGCACTCTGAATTTAAAGGCAGAATAAGAGATCAATTTTTTTACATTCTCAAGATTCTGTACCTTACTTATGAAAATAAATGATTTTCGTTTTTTTAGAGTTCCGTAACTAAAAAGGTAAAAACTGAACCCTTAGAGGAACTTTGTTATCCGTCTGTCTGTCTGTATGTCAAGACCCTTTATCTCCCCCACCAACTGTGTTCCCACGTTGTCGTCGTGGTGGGGCTTGCGTGTCTCTGTGATCTTGAGGGCTATGCCGGTAGAGCTACTCATGCCGGAAGGCCTCAAGTGAGAGACCAGACCAAGAGGAACACACTCAGGGCGGAGTCCAGACGGACCGCCACGGAGGGTGCGCTGTCCAAAAGCATCGGCACCAACAGCTGTTGGTGTTTTTGGACAGTGGGTTTTGGAGAGTGGGTTCGCCTCTGGTACATGTCTGCATATCAGACACGACCATGATGGCGAACGTGTTTATTGGGGACCCCACCCCATTGACAAAAAGGCAAAGCTGTGTTCAGCACCACTATGAGCGCGAGTAATAAAAATAATATTACCCCAGGAGGGTACCTGCATGCAGGAGAATCCCTCCCCGAGCAGAGCTCGGGCTGCCCCTCGTATTCTGGGGGGGGCAATTACCGCCTCGGGTCTTCGGACCCCGTACCGTCCTCTGTGGACGCACTGAGCCAGGGTGGCTCACCCGCTCGTAGCGTGGAGTCCCTGGGACCCGTTCCCAGCACATCCGCGACGCCAGCGGGTACCGAACAGGCCGGCAGGAGCTTCGGCCTTAGGGAGGTGAGCGGAGATGCGGCGTCGGATTCCGATACCGGATCTTCGCTCACCCCAGAGATAATGGAGGTTGCAGACACCCTTCCCAGGAGGAACCAGTTCCTCCGGAAGCGCCCCATGTCGGGAGTCGGTCAGGGGTCGTCTTCTGATGAGGCTTCGGCCCGCAAGATTTCCACCGCTGGGCGGGGGGCGGGCCGCAAGACAGGAAGGGGTAGGGGGCTCACTGCCCAGGATGCAGCCAGGCGATCCCTGGAAATCGCCAGGGAGGGGCGCCACTCCGGGGCAATTAGCGGTCAGGGCAGTCCCTCGGAGCCTTCTGCAAGCGAGCCAGATGGCATGGAGGAGGCGATGGCCAGATTCACCGAGGTTGTGGTCGCCGCCTTAACGAGCGTGTCTAAAAAAAGGGAGAAGTCAAAGAAGAGGGAAGCTATCTCCCAAGGCACGACCTCAATTACGGAGGCACTGGGTACCGTCTTGGAGCCCCTCAATAAGAGGATTGGGCGGCTCGAGGCGGACCTGGCTAGTATCCGAGGAGCTGGCCCCGAGACGGCGCCAAAAGGAGGACGCAAACGGTCACAGCCCCAGTCACAGCCCCAGCCAGAGAGCGAGGTCCTGACCCTGCTGCGGCAGGAGCTGGCTGCCTTCCGGCAGCAGCAGCAGCAGCAGCAGCAGCAGTTTCAGCAGCGGGTGCAGCAGCAGTTCTCCGTTCTGGAGGGCATCGTTCTGCGCCCACCGCTTGCGGCCTCCGGCCAACGGAAGGCGGCATCATACGCCGCCGCCGCCGCGATCCCAGCTGTTGCGCCCAAGCCGGGCCTGTCGGGACAAGCAAAACGCGGGTCTACGGTGGTGTCGGAACCCGCGAGGCCAGCCCCGGCAGCTAAGCAACAGCAGAGGAAACCAGTTCCCCCCCCTAAAAAAGGCAAGGCGGCAAAAGCTCCTGCTGCGGTGGCGAGCCGGCCTCCTTCGCTACCCCAAACTGTAGAGTCTCCGGCCGACGCCGAATGGCAAGTGGTCGGAGAGAAGAAAAGGGTGGGCAAGGCGGCTAGGGCGGCCAAGAAGCGCGAAAGGCGGCAGCAGCGCAAGAAGAGGGCCCTCGCTGCTAGGCTTCGCGCCCCGACATCCGCAGCTGTAGTGATCACATTACAGCCAGGTGCGGAAAAGAAGGGCGCGACCTACAACGAGGTGATGACCAAGGCGAAGCGGGCGGTGGACCTCACCGAGTTTGGCATCGCCGGGGGATTGCGAATGAGGACCACCGCAACCGGAGGCCGCATGCTGGAAGTCCCTGGTGCGGACAGCGGCCCCACCGCGGACGCTCTGGCGGAGAAGATACGAGCGTCCCTAGACGCGGAGGTGGCCCGAGTATCCAGGCCCACAAAATGCATCGATATGCGCATTATGGGCCTGGACGACTCCGTGACGGAGGACGAGGTGGTGGCCGCGGTCGTCAGGACGGGAAAGTGTCTTGGCGACCAGGTGCGGGCAGGCACTATCCGTGCCGACAACACGGGCATGCGAACCGTCACGGTGAGCTGCCCCGTGTCGGCGGCCAAGGCCATAACTGGGGAGGGCCGAAGGCTCTTGGTGGGCTGGGTTTCAGCGCAGGTGAAGCTGCTGGAGCCCAAACCTCTGAGGTGCTTCCGTTGCCAAGTGGGCCACCATGCAGGGGTCCACTGCACCTCGGAGGTGGACAGAAGCGATCACTGCTTCCAGTGCGGTCGGCCCGGCCACAAAGCCGTAGCCTGTAACGCTGCACCTCACTGTTATGTGTGTGCAGCGGCTGGCAAGCCAGCCGAACACCGGGCTGGGAGCAGGAACTGCGTTCCCCCAACCAAAGCCAGGGGTAAGGGCAAGAGGCCCTCCCCCACCACCGCCGTCACCGCCGCAGCCGCCGCTGCCGCAACCACAGCCACCGCCGCAACTGCCGCGGCAGGGCCCTCACAGGGGGCTCGGGAGGAGACTGTAATGGAATGCCAATAATTGCTCCATTACGTCTCCTCCAGGCGAATATCAACCACTGTGCCCTCGCTCAGGATCTGTTGCTCCAGAGCATGGCGCAGTGGTCGATTAACATCGCCGTGGTCACCGAGCCGTACTACGTCCCACCCAGGGCTGGCTGGGTGCAGGATCTGAACGGCTCGGTGACATTAATTTCGTCGGCCGCCGCCGGTACCCCGTCCCTAGAGGGTGTCAAGAGGGGACAGGGTTGCGTGGCAGCACGGTTCGGGGACATCGCAGTGGTAGGTGTATACCTCTCCCCGAACCGAACTCTCGCCGATCTCCACAACTCCCTTATGGAGTTAAACATCGTCGTCGCCGGGTTTCAATCCCTCCCTGTGGTTGTTTGCGGGGACTTCAACGCCAAGAACTTGGCTTGGGGTTCCCGGTACACAGATACGCGGGGCCGGATGGTGGAGGACTGGGCCCTGGAGTCAGGCCTGGTCGTCCTAAACCGGGGTTCTGTCCCCACGTGCGTGCGGATGCAGGGCGAGTCCGTGGTGGACATATCGTTCGCAAGCCCCGCTCTGTCTCCGCGCGTCATTGACTGGCGCGTCATGGAGGGGGTGGAGACGTACTCAGACCACCGGTACATCCGGTTTGACGTTTCCGCCCAGACCTCGACCGCGCCGGTCCGACAGAACCCGTGTGGTCCGCGGTGGGCACTAAAACAGCTGGACCGGGAGCTCCTCCTGGAAGCCGCTATCGTACAGGCCTGGGTGTCAGCACCGGACAGGCCTGTTGACATAGATGCCGAGGCGGAGTGGTTCCGGGAGGCCATGTCAGAAGTATGCGACGTGGCAATGCCCCGAGCCCGGCCAGGACGTGCCCGGCGTCAGGTCTACTGGTGGTCGCCGGAGATTGCGGAACTGCGCAAGGCATGCGTTGCCGCACGGCGCCGGTACACCAGACACCGCAGGCGCCGCATCCGCCCTCCGGATGCGGAGGCCATAGAGGCGGAGCTGTACGAGGGATACAGGGTGGCGAAGCGCACCCTCCGAGCGGAGATACGGCGAGCCAAACTACAGGCCCGCGACGTGTGGTTGGGGACTCTGAATGGAGACCCATGGGGACGCCCCTATAAAATGGTGCGTGATAAGCTCCGCGCCTGGGCTCCCCCGCTGACACAGAGTCTCCGGCCCCAGCTCGTGGAGGGTGTAGTGAACGCTCTGTTCCCATCAAGAGAGGAGCATTCTTCCCCGCCAATGGCTCCGCCTCTCGCGGTGTCCGACGCGGACCACGACGGCGATGGCGACGACACTCCAGAGGTGACCGAGGTAGAGATGAGTGTGGCGGTACGAAGGCTAAACGCTAAAAATACCGCCCCAGGACCCGATGGCTTACCTGGGAAAGCCTGGGTCCTGGCCATGGAGGAACTCGGGCCTCGACTAAGAGGGCTGTTTAGCGCATGTTTGGAGAGGGGCCAGTTCCCACTTCGTTGGAAGACCGGGAAACTGGTCCTTATAGCGAAGCCGGGGCGCCCTGCGGACTCTCCGTCTGCATACCGGCCCATAGTGCTACTCGACGAGGTGGGCAAGCTCTTTGAAAGAGTAATTGCAGACCGCCTCGTCGCGCATTTAGCGCGGGTAGGGCCGGATCTTTCGGACAGCCAGTTTGGCTTCCGCAGGGGGCGCTCCACGGTGGACGCCATCATGCGCGTGCGAGCCCTCACGACGGGGGATGCGGTGTCCCGGGGCAAGGTCGTAGTGGTGGTGTCCTTGGACATCACCAACGCCTTCAACTCCCTGCCCTGGAGTAGCATTAGGAGGGCACTCTGGTATCACCAGGTGCCCGACTACCTCCGTCGTTTGATCGAGGCCTACCTGAAGGACAGGTTTATCATCTACCCTGGTCACGAGGGAGAGTGGAGACGGCGAGAGATGTCGTGCGGTGTTCCGCAGGGATCGGTACTAGGACCGCCCTTGTGGAACATCGGGTACGACTACGTGTTGCGCGGTGACCTCCCCGACGGGGTCAGCGTGGTCTGTTACGCAGACGACACGCTGGTCCTGGCGCAGGGGGAGTCACACCAGGCGGCGGCCGAACTAGCGACACGTGGGGTTGCGACAGTCGTGGACAGGATCAAAGAGTTGGGGCTCGAAGTGGCACTGCACAAGTCCGAGGCCATGTGCTTTCATGGCCCTCGGAACGCGCCACCACCGGGTTCCCAAATAACAGTAGGAGGGGTTCGCATCGACGTCGGGTCGACGATGAAGTACCTGGGACTTGTCCTCGACAGTCGGTGGAACTTTGTGGAGCACTTTCGACGTCTGACTCCCAAACTGCAACGGACCGGGGCTGCCCTAAAGCGGCTCCTGCCCAACCTTGGGGGTCCAGACGCCTCCTGCCGGAGGCTCTACGCGGGAATCGTTCGGTCCATGGCCCTTTACGGGGCGCCGGTGTGGGCGCCGTCGCTGCAAAGGCGACCGGCGGCCATGCTGAACGCTTGCCGGAGGGTCATGGCCATCCGGATGGTACGGGGATACCGCACGATTTCCCGCGAAGTGGCGAGCCTCCTTGCTGGCCTGCCACCATGGGATTTGGAGGCAACAGTCCTTGCACTCATGCACGATTTGCGCGTGGAGATGCAACGCCGGGGCGAAACTCCGCTGCCGCGCCAAGTCGCGGCATGGCGGACAGAGTTCCGGCGGGATCTCATGGTGGAATGGCGACGGCGACTGTCGCAACCCAGTGCTGGGCACGCTACAATTATGGCGGTAAGTCCCCTCTTTGAGGAGTGGCTGGAGCGGCAACACGGCATCCTCACCTACCGCATGACGCAGGTCCTCACCGGACATGGCAAGTTCGGGAGGTTCCTGCATAGGATTCAGGCGGAAGCAACGCCCGGGTGTCATCATTGTGCGGACCACCCAGAGGACACGGTGGAGCATACGGTGGAGGTGTGCCCCGCTTGGGCGGAGCACCGCCGTGTCCTCGTGGAGGCAATTGGCGGCAGCGACCTTTCGCGTCCGGCCCTGGTTCAGGCTATGGTCCGGAGCGAGGAGGAATGGCAGGCGGTCGCCTCCTTCTGCGAAGCAGTAATGCTAGCGAAGGAGGAGGCTGCACGCGTGAGGGAACGAAGGTCCTCACGTCCTAGCCGCCGTAATTCCGACCCCGACTACCAGCCACGGTAGACGCGGGCTTGCGGACGTCGAGCACTGGGTAGCTCGTCGTCCGGCTGTTCGGTAATTAACCGGACCGAGCCCAGTCGTTAACAGCGCGTAGTGATCCTCGCGCTCCTCAAAGAGATGTCAGCAAACCGTAGGGGCCCAGCAGGGCCGATGCCCGCTAGCTAGGACCGCGGAGAATTTCTGAAAGGGAAACCCGTAGTCCTAGAACGCAAAGGGTAATTGAAGGATACAGGTGTGGTTTTAGTCAGTAAAAGTCTGACACGCCCTCGCGCTCCACCCAGAGCACGAGAAGTCATTTGGATGATTTCCCACCTTAAAAAAAAAAAAAAAAAAAAAAGACCCTTTATCTCGGGAACGCGTGGAGATTTTGAGTTAAAATTAAACCATACACTTACTCAAATCTGCAGTCTCTTGAAGCTGTGAAAAAATAAAATTTATTTGTTAACGAAACAAAAAATACGGTCTTTTATGTCGCAAAATACGTGTATTTCGACACTCTCAAGGGAATCAAAATCGATAGGGTACTTCCCGTTGACCTAGAATCCTGAAATTTGCCATGAAGCAAGGTCTTATAGCACAAGTATAGGAAAAAATCTGAAAATGGTAAATTTGTAGTTACGTCATAAAAAAAAATGCGATTCGGAAATATCTTCGTAAGTCAATTCGGGAATCGAACTGTTTTCATAGGTTTTTTTTTTAGGTGGGAAAATCATCTAATGACAAATCGCGCTCTTGGGCGGAGCGAGAGATAGTGTCAGACTTTTACTGACTAAAAACCCACTCCTGTTCCTTCTTTGCCTTCATCCCGGGGCCTCGCTTTCACACTACCCGTGGCCCTAGTAGGCTTCGACCCTGCTGGACCCCTACGATTTGCTGACATCTCCCTGAGGCGCGCGTGGAACAATACGCGCCGTCGACGACTTGGGCTCTGTCCGGACGGTTACCGGACGGTCGGACGGCGAGCCACCCATTACTCGCCGTCCGCAAGCCCGCGCCTACGGTGGCCGGAAATCGGGATCGGAATCCCGGCGGCGGTTAGGGCGTGAAGACCGTTGCCACACGCGGTCGGCTGCCTCCTTTGCTAGCATTACTGCTTCGCAGAAGGAGGCGACCGCCTGTCACTCCTCCTCGCTCCATCTCTCTCACTCTCTCGCTCGGACCATGGCCTGTACCAATGCCCGGCGCGAGAGATCACTGCCGCCGATCGCCCCCACGAGGACACGACGGTGCTCTGCCCAGGCGGAGCACACCTCTACCGTATGCTACACCGTGTCCTCCGGACGGTCCACACAATGGCGGCACCCAGGCGTTTCTTCCGCACGAATTCAGTGTAGCAACCTCCCGAACTTACCATGTCCGGTGAGGACCTGCGTCATACGGTAGGTAAGGACGCCATGTGGTCTTTCCAGTCACTCCTCAAAGAGGGGACTTACCGCCATAATTGTGGCTTGCCCAAACTGTTTTCATAGGTGAGTTTGTACGGAACCCTCAGTGCGCGAGTCTGACTCGCACTTGCCCTGTTTTTTTTTAATTAAACAAAACGTTGCCTCACGCTGAAGAATTTCTCCTGTATCGTGGATGGGTTTACAAGTATGTAAACTTACGCTCACAAGACACCCAGACCCGCACCAATTATCTGAAGGCCATACAAATAGTTGTTCCGTGCGGGAATCGAACCCACGACACGCAGTGAAGAAGCCAATCGCTCAACTACTGCCCCAACCATACGGTCCAACAAAACCATTGAAACTAGTCATAAACAACGATCAAACTTAATGAAGAGTCCAGATCAAGGGCCTGTTAAAATGTCAGGCATGCGAGCGAGAAAAAGGGATGGAGCTATATAGAGTATATAAACAGTTCAGTTTAGGTCGTAAAATGCATCGCGTTACGAGTTCTTGATAGGGCCTCAGTTTCATCATCATCATCATCATCTTCCTGCCCTTGTCCCGTGTTATTTAGGGTCGGCGCAACACGTTTTTTTCTTCCATTCTGCCCTGTCACTCGTCATGCTATCACTAACTTCCTTTTCTTTCATATCACTCTTCACACAATCCATCCATCTTTTCTTTGGTCTCCCTCTCCCTCTCCATCCATCCACATGTAAACTCATAACTCTTTAGGGCCTCAGTTTCATAAAAAAAGAAAGAAAGAAATGTGCGTTTATTAGTATTAAAAAAAAAACACCTTAAAATTAAACAAATAGTACATTGAGTAATGCCAATAGGGTCTCAGCTCAGCATAATGACGCTGATTTTCAGCTGCAGCCCTTGGGTGCCATATGCTTGAAAGTAGAAAATATTCATTAAAAATCTAAAAGGTTCTGTCCAGAAACCAACTAAAAGAAAATGTTTCAATTCTTATTTATAAAACAGTCCAAAAGATTTATGTACCCATTTAAAACAAATAATAAAACTGAGATATCATTTAACAATATTAGAAACAGTTAAAAATGTAAACAATTAAGAACATAGGTAAAACTTAAAAAGAAAATAAAACAACAAAAAAGTATAAAATTGATAAAAATTAAAACATTTGTGTATAAATTGATAACAAGGCTAATATCAAAATGTGTGAAATAGATAACAATGCTAAAATCAAAACAGTTAAATAGTTATTAAAATAACAAAATATTGTATTTCAAATGGTTGACATTGGAACACAGACACGTCACAATATACACATTGAAAGTACCACTGACATGAAAACAGTTTTATTTCTAGCATAATGCTATAGCCACACTTGCCACGATCCACCGGAACATGACAGGTGCGCTTTGTACTTATGAATTTTTATATGACATTAAATTCACTGGATAATAACACCTCTTGAAATGACTGGTCATTTCTTGAAACTAGTGTGTGTGCAATGAATAGTAATGCGCAAAATATAGAAGTAGAGACAATGTATGAAGTGTTTCATTTATGACTGGACTGTAAAACATATCAAACCGGTATTGGAAGTCAATAGAGCATCTAAGTATAAGCAGTCATATTTGATATATATTTATGTAATAGCATAATATATTCTAGATATGCTTGTAACTTTGTATTGTAAATTTTTAAGACTTTCGTGGGCATCGCCATCGACTGGAAGTATGTCTAAAACACGGGCGGCATTGCCATGTTGCATGTTGCATGGCAATGCTTAATCTCTGGCTGAGGTGAAAGCTAGCCTTAAGGTTATGCGAAGTGTCAACTAGGCGTTTGGACAAAAAAAATTACGCCATATTTAAAAATATTTAGTTAGGAGTGACAACATATAACTGGAATAATGCAATTAGAAAATTAAGTTACAATCATAATTTAAGCACTAAAATTTTACTTAAATGCAGTTGGTAGTATTTTTAAATCAATCAATTATTATCCTATTAATAGGCAAATAAATACTGGTAAATCATCGATATTGATATCTACGCACATACACACAATCACGCTAGTGACGTAGTAACGATTTATAAAGAATTTTGTCCTAGTTTTTTTTTTATCCTAAAATAATTCTAGCTGATCCGGTGAACTTCGTACCGGCTAATAGTAAAGACAACGTCATCTACTGGCATTACCAGAACACCATAATTCATTTTATAATGACATTTTAATTAGAGATGGCGTTGTATTCGGATTTTTTTTCGTAAATTCTTCCATTTTTTCTCACCGTTTCTTCCTTCCTTGGACTATCTCAAATATTTCAAGACCAAAATTAGCCAAATCGATCCAGCCCTTTTTTGAGTTTTAGCGAGACTAACGAACAGCTATTCATTTTTATAAAGATTTTAAAAACAGTTGAAATCGATTCACTAGCCGATTTAGAATGTTATGTTATGTTACCTTTGACCATTGTTTTTGCACTATAGCCAATTTGACTTACAGAGCACATCAAATCTTAGGTTTAAATAACCCAGAAAAGTAAACTGCTAAATTTAAGATTTTCTCCCTAAAAATTTGGGTTAAATACTGTCCTTAACAACTGAGAACAGTTGTAACATTAGAGCCAGCCCTATCGTACTTTTAGTAAGTTAGACCATCAAAGTTAGTAGGTTATCTTACAGTCTTGAGATCTTCAGACAGTATTCATGTATATCTCAAACTTTAGACAAATCTAACATTTTATTTAGTTACAAGTAGAAGCTTCAACAAGTTTCTCAAGTATTTCTGAGATATATTTCACATTGTTTTAGATCTAGTTAGAAACATAACATCACTAACGCAACTCAGTTTCTATAGAGCTTCTAGTTTACAACTTAAGAGTGGCCAACTCGATATACATTTCAATATAACCGCTCTTACGTGATTATGACGTTATTACACATCTTTCTCCAGATAGTTTGAAAACACAGATATCTTGTGAATATTATTTACGTTTCAATTGATATCAAAATATAAATTTGTATAAAGCTAATTTAGTAAAGACATCTGAAAATCTGTTATTTTGCGTGAACTTTAGCTCTTCATAATGTACTCATAAATTATAAATATAATATTTATATATATATATATATATATCTATAGAAACGTTGCGTTTAAAGTTTAAAAAAAAACCTATTTCCTGGAACAAGTTTTGTGAAATATTCGAGTAAATGACGGAATTACCGAATGGCAACAGAGGTTTCAGGCGTTGTCACTCTTTTTTCGCGTTGCCTCTTCATAAAACATTGCGTTAGATTAAGCAACAAGCTTTTAAACCCTGCTCACGTTGACGATAAATGAGTGGGGAAGAGCCCTCTTAATCTAAAGATAAAGTCTAGAATAGTTACGTCATAAAATAAAACAATAGACTATTAGGAACAATAAGCTTAAGTTTTAATGAGTACTAGTAATAACTTGCAAGTTGCAGACTAAAATACTATAAGGTATAAAGAAAGTGTGTTGTAAAGACATAATTGGCCGTTCTCATAAACAATGGTTCGGGTGCCAGTGCCTGAAGCAAGGAACAAATGAAGCATGCTCTCACGTATAAAGCAACCAATTTTCCTTGAACCTTTCATCTTGTTGAAGTACTACTTTGCTCCTGTATTTTGGATACCCGCAGGGGCCGAGGGAGGCCAAGCTATTTTGGTGGTAGCGGTCCTAGAACAACAAAATGCCATGTATGAAACAAACACGTTGGAAATTCTGTTCCGCATTAAAAGTATGTCCGTGGAAGGAAAACGTGGATAAGGCTTAATTTGGTATGGCGAATAACGCTAATGGTCGGAATTTATTTTGTATAAACTTATAGGTAGTTAAAAAAACGGATATTATGAGTTATTACTTAGAATTTCTATAAAAAGGATTTTAGCATAGTTGTCACATTGTTGCGGATCGTCTGTTGTTAATACTCACTCAATTAGGTTTATGTGCTAAGTTCTTAATTACGGAAATAAAATAAAATAAGACAAATACGATGCAAGTGTAACACTGCTAGCTATCAAAGAAAGATAAGAAAAAAAGCGAAGAATAGAAAAGTGTGTATCAAAATTATCAATACAAAACTGTGTTATCTTCTCAGTTTATTAATGTCTCACATATACATAATAAAATACGGAAAAGATGGATGGATTGTGTGAGAAGTAATATGAAAGAAAGGGGAGTTAGTGATAACGTGACGAGTGACAGGACAGAATGGAAGAAAAGAACGTGTTGCGCCGACCCCAAAATAAAACGGGACAAGGGCAGGAAGATGATGATATACATAATCAAATACACCTGCTATATATATATTTTTTAAATTATATATTCAAGAAACAATACACAAATAGTTTTACAAAAATCTTCCACACTACAACACAGTTAGTCGGCAGTGTTCCTGAGGATACAGTCTAGTCAACTATTATTATCCCCAGCTAAATAAAAAATAATATGAAATTAAACACAACATTCTGCAACTAATTTGCATCCTTTCTTACATAAATTTTCATAAGTACGACTGAAGTTTTTCAAACGACCCACAGGGGGATGCACAAGTCGCTAACAGCTCGTAACATAGTGTCTTCGTCACAGACAATACACAACTTTTTTTTAGACATTTTTATGTCTTTTCCTCGCTTTACTATGGGATACTGCAGGGGGCAAAGATTAAGATGTAGATGAGTCACTTTTAGTGTGTTACATGGGATGGTTAACAGTGAGAAATGGACATATTAGAGGACGTTTGAAAGTGGCGCCAGTGACTGAAAAGTTATAAGGGAATCGTTTGTCTTGATAATATAGCCATGTGAAGAGGAGAGATGAAACGCATATAACTAAAAAAGTTATGGGTATACTCGTACGTGTGAATGGAGGCAAAAGAAAAGATGGATGGTTTTTGTGAGAAGCGATATATGATAGAAAGAAAGTTAGAGATAGCATGACGGGTGAAACGACAGAATGGAGGAAAAAAACCTGGGGCAACAGGACTCCAAATAAAACGTAAGAAGTTGTCAATTAAAACTTTCACACTATTTTGCACATAAAAATGATAATAAATAATGACTAGTTCTTACCTGAAGAATCTATTTATTTTCCTAGCTGTTATATTTATCAATGTGTTGTCACGAAAGTAAGTTTTTTCTACGAACATTATTGAACGTAAACGAAGCGATGTATCTATAGGAGTAGTGAAAACTCCGACCTCCCTACTCTATGTCCTCACTAAGTTAGTTAAACGCCTCCCTAAGGCGTCATACACAACATCAGTTTAATCTACCAACGTAAAATATCGCACATCATGTTTATTAATGTTCGGTATTTATTGCAAACGTTGTACCAAATTTATTCATTGCCTGAACGCGTTGAGGGGTTTTTAACAACTTTATTTAAGTGGGATTTTCGAGAGATTAGCACGTGGAATTACTGGTGGTAACTGGCACTTGTTTTTGGAATAAATATATTGTTTTGTATTTTTTTTTCTTATTCACCTTTTCTGAGCCAAATGTAGGCAGTGAATGAGTGGATACTGGCTGGAAAATATTGAACCATTGAAAATGGCTGTATCGAATTTTTTTGTTTTATCTGGGATATTATCCTATGACTTCTCTGCGGTCTAGGTTAGAGTGAGAGAGCGTGTCAGAGTTTTACTGACTAAAACTCACCTGTATTCTTCAGCTGCGCTTTGCGTTCTAAAATCAAGGTTTCACTTTCAGAAATTTCCCTTGGCCCTACCGCGCATTGGCCCTGCTGGGCCCCTACGATATTGCTGACATCACTTCGAGGCACGCGTAAAACACAACGCGCCGTCGACTAAAATGTAAGTTGTGAAGTGACAGCCCTATGTCATAATATTTTGATGTTAAGTCTTTGCCCTTTTGACTTCGCAATACCCTCAATTATTGACGCTTCTTTTACGACCCTGCATGTCAAGCAGCTTTTTATTTATCCCACCATATTTTTATTTTCCCACATAAAACTTCACATATAAGAGAAACATAATAAAAATACCACTGAACTAATCCAAACATTTTGATTTGACTAAATTAATTTACACAACAATTATTTTATAGTTTACTATAACTTTTAAATTTTTGAAATTACTAAAACTTTCTAAATTGGTCGCAGTAAATTGAATATAAACAACATAAAAATGGTAGTTCGAAAGGGGTTACGTTACGCGCAATATTATTTATTCAACACTAAACTATTGTTTCGTTAGAAAGAGTAGTTAGAAGGTAATAAAACTTAACAGCAGCACAATGCTTAATTTAAATTTAAAAGTGTAAACTCGAATGTTCTAATTAAAAATTAATGAAACGCCTTTTAATATGACGTAGCCATAAAGTTGGATTTTATTGCGTCATATGTATTTGACAGCTGTGAGCCTTTAACCGACCTTTATGGCATAGCTTTGTTAAATAACCTCACTGAATAAAATTTGACCATTCTCTTACGTTTGGCTAATATTGTGGCTTAGAAGATCTTTAGTGCCGATATATTCCGGAGAAGGGTAGACTCTGTGTATGACAAATTATATATGGAAAATTGTAATGGAAACAGCACTAAAAGATAAAGTTTTAAGATGAAAACATCATAGAGCCATCCTTGGTAAACTAATGAAGAATGCCTAAGACATAAAGTCCGCTTTTAGACCTATGTGTTCTATGAATAAAGTTTTAATTAATAAATAATACACAGAGAGGATTTCTGTTGAAACTAATAAAGAGTCCTGTGAATTACATTATTGTCATGAAAGATAATTATAAATAATTTGGTTTTAGATAATTTATCTGTTAGTTATTTTGAGGGATAAAGAAAGAGAAGGAGAAGGAGGCCGAAAAAAAGATTTATGGATTGTGTGTGGAGTAATATTAAAGAAAAGGGAGTTAGTGATAGCATGACGGGTAACAGAACAGAATGGAAGAAAAAACGTACAACACAAGACAATGACAGGAAGATGATAATGAGTTATTTCGCTGAAACCTTTCAGACTAGGACAAAATGACAGTACATGATCGTGTTTTTATAGAAATGAGTATATGGTAAACCAGGCATAAATGCCCCAGTCGATAACATACCCCACTTGTAAGACTAAAACACGCATTTAAAATTTTATTTGAGCCGATCTTGTTAGTTTATAAGTATGATGACGATGTAAACTATACAACGCAAATTTAACTTGTCTTGTATAGTTTATGTAATTTTAAATGTGTGTCTTAGTTATACAAGTGGGGCATGCTACCGACTGGCGAACATTCACCTTGTTTACCCTAAATATGTCGCAGGGATATGATAAAAACAAAGATTTGCCATGAATCAGCAACGTGTTATAATAAATAAAAATTGTTATTTGTACGATCCGTAACTATAAGGTTTTTAAGAAATTTTAGTTCATTCGCTTCAAATCTATGTTTTAGTGCTGATTTTTGAGGTAAATGTTACATCATACTATACCTACTAATTACTATAATTATTTATGTAATTACAAATAAACGTTTAATACACCATATAATTTTTTTGTCATTTCACGGAATCAGTTCTGGTATTTGTCAAATCCCTAGATTTGTTCAGGGAAATTATAAAATAACGTTGTCATTTTAACATGGGGATGTTGTTGACGTGATTTGATCAAATCACTTAGGGAATTGACCAAATCTCTGTTTTTATCATATCTCTGCGACATATACCTATATATTCGTAGAAAAAAATTTAAGCACATAGTAAACACATTATCGAATTGGGCCTGCCTGTTCGCATTAAAGTGGTTGTAAGTTTTCCTTTGATGTATATCAAGACAACATAGTATCAAACAAATTGTCAGTTAAATAATTACTGTCTTAATTACGTCGTACTCAGCGATTTAAATAGACTACATAGTTAGGGAAAACAAAGCAGCAGAAATGTTGCCATTTTTAATTAAGGGTATGCCGCGACAGCTGCTTCATAGCGGTTATGATACATCATAGATAATGCGATGCAAATAAGATGAGAAATTATTTGTTTGTTTATTTCAGAAGGCTGCCCAGCTTAAGTGGGACTGGGCTGGACATGTCTACCGCATGCCGATCGAGCGACGGGCTGGTAAAACACGAAGTTGGTACCCTGAAATCGCACGACGGGGTCGCGGCAGACCAAGAAGAAGATGATGGGATTACTTAGATGTCTTCATTAGGAACTGGCAAGAAGTGGCTCAGAGCCGGAAACAATGGAGGAAGGCCTTAGACTAGACTAAATATAATATAATAATATATCCCCATCGCCGTATCTCTACGTTGACGTCGTGGTGGGGCTTGCGTGCTCCAATATACCCTAGGTCTGTATCGGTAAAGTTTGCTTTGCTGTAATATGCCTACGGTGAGGGGCCAGACTAAGAGAGATACAATCCGCAGTGCAGTTTTGTGGCGAACTGTTGGGCATTAGCGACCCCACGGACCCGATCTCCCGGGAGAATTCTTGTTCTTCATCTCCGGCTTGCCTTTATTAGCCGGCCGTAGTGAACACTGACGAGGAACTGAGCTCCCACCTCTCTCTTGCCTTTATTGGCTGGCTTGAGTGGAGATTCGCAAGAGCAAACGTGCTCGGGAGAAGGATGTATAATCCAGTAAGGTGCTGGTAGGGATCTTGACCGTACTTCCGGGATTGTCCTGATAGCCGTGGTATACCTCTCCACTCCTGGTGCTTAACTCAGGATATGTTGCCCTCTTGTTGCTACGTCACTTCGTGCTAGCGGCCGTTTTTGGGGGCCCATTTATTGAGTGTGCAAGTCACCCCCTGCCTTTTTTCGATGCATATTAATAACGTTGTTCAGGCAGGGGCCATAGTCTTGACATAGTTCCATGTTACCAGTCCACTTAAGACTCCAAAAACCATAGCCCTATTATCTTTGTTCTCCATATGTCGTAACAGTTTTTCAATAACCGGGGGTTGTCCTTGGGTGCACTAGCATAGCGCGTACAGGGATAATCGTCGGTTGGTATCATGTTCCATTATAATTGTCTAAAGGGCCTCTGCGAGTTGGCTTTGGCTCCTCGTACGCCTCCCAAAGGTACAGGACCTCAGGGTCTTGAGATAAATAAAATATATAAAAATAATAATATAATAATTTTTGCGTGTATAGTTGTATATAAGTAGTGCTGGTCTAGTGGTAACGGTCCCGAATAACCGAGTTACACGTCATGGATACAAGCGCTCTACTTTCTGTAATTTATTTCATCACCACTGCTCTCAAAACGGAGAAAGAAAACATCGTGAGGAAACCGGCATGTCCCAGAACCAAAAATTTGATGATTTGTTACATCCATCTCTGGGCTCGAGTAGCAAATTACAGCCCGTTCCCTCTCTTAGAGAGGAGATCTAAATTCTAGCAGTGGGAAAATCTCAAAGCTATAATCAGCCTTAAGATTTGATTAGGCTTATGTTACACTGATAAATGATATTTATTTAACAAATAGATTTTAAAAACACTTACACGTCAATTTTTTTGTCATTTTAAACTAAATGAGGCCGGACTATTTTAATACTTTCAACATAAGCGAACCTGTATATTTATAACCTTACTGCGTCTGGTCTATAATACGCATATGAGTTCCTAGCTTACTATAATAATATTATTTTACAAACTGCAGAAAGATCTCCAGAAAAGATTATATAGAAACAAAACAGACATATATTAATTTAATTAATTATGTTTCCTAATCAAACGTTCACATCAAAAGTCCAAGGCTAGACGTTTGTCAAATGGGCTGACCGTTACACATCCTTGACATAATTATCTTTTCCACTTACCATAGCATTGTAGCCCTTATTGCAAGTGAATAAGGGTGATGTGCATACATAAGGTTTTTCCGACTAACGACGCTACTTCATCTCTTCGCTTTCGAGCCTTTGTTCACCTGACAAGGTTTGCGATAATATTGAAATGCTGCACGTGAATAGAACGTCCATTCATCTATCGTTATACCGCTACGGTGAGATACACAGACGAAGTAAATGAACAACCAAAAGTACAATAAACTTTTCTTTTGTGTTGGAAATCAGCAAATAATTTCTTCCTCTCTGCATGCTGCATGGAGCGAGACGGAGTGTCAGACCTTTACTGACCAAACCCACCTGTGTTCCTTCAGTTGCATTTTGCGTTTCAGGTCTGCGGTGACTCTTTTGAACACTCTCGTAGCCCTGGCTGGCATCGGCACTGATGGGCCCCACCTATCATAAGCATAAGCATAATCAGCCTTTTAATGTTCCCACTGCTGGGACTCAGGCCTCCTCTCTCTAGGAGAGGGAATGAGCCGTAATGAGCCACCTATCAGCTGACAATTATATGGAACATACATAGTCAACTCGGGCCTGGTCTATATTGGATGGCGAGGTAATCTTTCTTCGCTGTCCACAAGCCCGCGCGTACGGTGGTTGAGAATCACCATGCGACTCCCGTCCGGAGTGTCTCCTGCGGTGGTTAGGTGGTGAGGATCTCTCCTCCTTTGCTTGCCTCACTTCTTCGCAAAGGGATGTGACTGCTTCCCATTCCTCCACGCTCCAGACCACGGCCTGGACTAAGGCCGGAAACTAAAATCAATTGATAGCTGAGTATTCGGCCCAGATTTTCCTTTCCTGGGTTGGGCAATTTTAGTGAGTTTTTTCGTTCTGTAAATTCTCTGTAACAGTCTATTTAAGATTTTTTATATAAATTAAAGGAATAGTATGTTGCTGATGTTCTTATAGAAAATTTATTTTTGATTTACTTAGTAAATAGGTCACAGCTGGGCCAAAACGACCCCTCAGTCGCCCGAATGGCCCTGTGACCATGTATTTTTGTGGACAACCAGGTATCATAACAAGCTTATAACTTTGTGATTTTTCAGGATACAGTTACGAACTTTTGTACATAGATTCTCTACATACAAATACTAGACACGTGTTTCGGGTTTTGCATATACTGACACTAATGTTGTATTCAACCTTATGTATGGACATTTAAAAGAAAAGAAAGAAAGAAAGAAAACATTTATTTGAGACTCGCACAGGATAAACAACAATAAAGTAAAAAGTAACTACTTAATCTATAAGTACTTAACTTAAAAATAATAGAAAAAACAATATTAAAAAATAAAAATAAAAGACCTGTGCGAGGCCAAAAAGGCTCCTATCTCAGCATATGCTGCGATATTAAACTAAAAAGTAAAAATAACGCAGCGCTGGTATTCTAATTATTTACTAAGTAAATCAAAAATAAATTTTCTATAAGAACATCAGCAACATACTATTCCTTTAATTTATATAAAAAATCTTAAATAGACTGTTACAGAGAATTTACAGAACGAAAAAACTCACTAAAATTGCCCAACCCAGGAAAGGAAAATCTGGGCCGAATACTCAGCTATCAATTGATTTTAGTTTCCGGCCTTAGTCCAGGCCGTGGTCTGGAGCGTGGAGGAATGGGAAGCAGTCACATCCCTTTGCGAAGAAGTGAGGCAAGCAAAGGAGGAGAGATCCTCACCACCTAACCACCGCAGGAGACACTCCGGACGGGAGTCGCATGGTGATTCTCAACCACCGTACGCGCGGGCTTGTGGACAGCGAAGAAAGATTACCTCGCCATCCAATATAGACCAGGCCCGAGTTGACTATGTATGTTCCATATAATTGTCAGCATGATAGGTGGCTCATTACGGCTCATTCCCTCTCCTAGAGAGAGGAGGCCTGAGTCCCAGCAGTGGGAACATTAAAAGGCTGATTATGCTTATGCTTATGATAGGTGGGGCCCATCAGTGCCGATGCCAGCCAGGGCTACGAGAGTGTTCAAAAGAGTCACCGCAGACCTGAAACGCAAAATGCAACTGAAGGAACACAAGTGGGTTTGGTCAGTAAAGGTCTGACACTCCGTCTCGCTCCATGCAGCATGCAGAGAGGAAGAAATTATTTGCTGATTTCCAACACAAAAGAAAAGTTTATTGTACTTTTGGTTGTTCATTTACTTCGTCTGTGTATCTCACCGTAGCGGTATAACGATAGATGAATGGACGTTCTATTCACGTGCAGCATTTCAATATTATCGCAAACCTTGTCAGGTGAACAAAGGCTCGAAAGCGAAGAGATGAAGTAGCGTCGTTAGTCGGAAAAACCTTATGTATGCACATCACCCTTATTCACTTGCAATAAGGGCTACAATGCTATGGTAAGTGGAAAAGATAATTATGTCAAGGATGTGTAACGGTCAGCCCATTTGACAAACGTCTAGCCTTGGACTTTTGATGTGAACGTTTGATTAGGAAACATAATTAATTAAATTAATATATGTCTGTTTTGTTTCTATATAATCTTTTCTGGAGATCTTTCTGCAGTTTGTAAAATAATATTATTATAGTAAGCTAGGAACTCATATGCGTATTATAGACCAGACGCAGTAAGGTTATAAATATACAGGTTCGCTTATGTTGAAAGTATTAAAATAGTCCGGCCTCATTTAGTTTAAAATGACAAAAAAATTGACGTGTAAGTGTTTTTAAAATCTATTTGTTAAATAAATATCATTTATCAGTGTAACATAAGCCTAATCAAATCTTAAGGCTGATTATAGCTTTGAGATTTTCCCACTGCTAGAATTTAGATCTCCTCTCTAAGAGAGGGAACGGGCTGTAATTTGCTACTCGAGCCCAGAGATGGATGTAACAAATCATCAAATTTTTGGTTCTGGGACATGCCGGTTTCCTCACGATGTTTTCTTTCTCCGTTTTGAGAGCAGTGGTGATGAAATAAATTACAGAAAGTAGAGCGCTTGTATCCATGACGTGTAACTCGGTTATTCGGGACCGTTACCACTAGACCAGCACTACTTATATACAACTATACACGCAAAAATTATTATATTATTATTTTTATATATTTTATTTATCTCAAGACCCTGAGGTCCTGTACCTTTGGGAGGCGTACGAGGAGCCAAAGCCAACTCGCAGAGGCCCTTTAGACAATTATAATGGAACATGATACCAACCGACGATTATCCCTGTACGCGCTATGCTAGTGCACCCAAGGACAACCCCCGGTTATTGAAAAACTGTTACGACATATGGAGAACAAAGATAATAGGGTTATGGTTTTTGGAGTCTTAAGTGGACTGGTAACATGGAACTATGTCAAGACTATGGCCCCTGCCTGAACAACGTTATTAATATGCATCGAAAAAAGGCAGGGGGTGACTTGCACACTCAATAAATGGGCCCCCAAAAACGGCCGCTAGCACGAAGTGACGTAGCAACAAGAGGGCAACATATCCTGAGTTAAGCACCAGGAGTGGAGAGGTATACCACGGCTATCAGGACAATCCCGGAAGTACGGTCAAGATCCCTACCAGCACCTTACTGGATTATACATCCTTCTCCCGAGCACGTTTGCTCTTGCGAATCTCCACTCAAGCCAGCCAATAAAGGCAAGAGAGAGGTGGGAGCTCAGTTCCTCGTCAGTGTTCACTACGGCCGGCTAATAAAGGCAAGCCGGAGATGAAGAACAAGAATTCTCCCGGGAGATCGGGTCCGTGGGGTCGCTAATGCCCAACAGTTCGCCACAAAACTGCACTGCGGATTGTATCTCTCTTAGTCTGGCCCCTCACCCTAGGCATATTACAGCAAAGCAAACTTTACCGATACAGACCTAGGGTATATTGGAGCACGCAAGCCCCACCACGACGTCAACGTAGAGATACGGCGATGGGGATATATTATTATATTATATTTAGTCTAGTCTAAGGCCTTCCTCCATTGTTTCCGGCTCTGAGCCACTTCTTGCCAGTTCCTAATGAAGACATCTAAGTAATCCCATCATCTTCTTCTTGGTCTGCCGCGACCCCGTCGTGCGATTTCAGGGTACCAACTTCGTGTTTTACCAGCCCGTCGCTCGATCGGCATGCGGTAGACATGTCCAGCCCAGTCCCACTTAAGCTGGGCAGCCTTCTGAAATAAACAAACAAATAATTTCTCATCTTATTTGCATCGCATTATCTATGATGTATCATAACCGCTATGAAGCAGCTGTCGCGGCATACCCTTAATTAAAAATGGCAACATTTCTGCTGCTTTGTTTTCCCTAACTATGTAGTCTATTTAAATCGCTGAGTACGACGTAATTAAGACAGTAATTATTTAACTGACAATTTGTTTGATACTATGTTGTCTTGATATACATCAAAGGAAAACTTACAACCACTTTAATGCGAACAGGCAGGCCCAATTCGATAATGTGTTTACTATGTGCTTAAATTTTTTTCTACGAATATATAGGTATATGTCGCAGAGATATGATAAAAACAGAGATTTGGTCAATTCCCTAAGTGATTTGATCTGAAATCACGGGGGATGTTAAAATGACAACGTTATTTTATAATTTCCCTGAACAAATCTAGGGATTTGACAAATACCAGAACTGATTCCGTGAAATGACAAAAAAATTATATGGTGTATTAAACGTTTATTTGTAATTACATAAATAATTATAGTAATTAGTAGGTATAGTATGATGTAACATTTACCTCAAAAATCAGCACTAAAACATAGATTTGAAGCGAATGAACTAAAATTTCTTAAAAACCTTATAGTTACGGATCGTACAAATAACAATTTTTATTTATTATAACACGTTGCTGATTCATGGCAAATCTTTGTTTTTATCATATCCCTGCGACATATTTAGGGTAAACAAGGTGAATGTTCGCCAGTCGGTAGCATGCCCCACTTGTATAACTAAGACACGCATTTAAAATTACATAAACTATACAAGGCAAGTTAAATTTGCGTTGTATAGTTTACATCGTCATCATACTTATAAACTAACAAGATCGGCTCAAATAAAATTTTAAATGCATGTTTTAGTTTTACAAGAGGGGTATATTATCGACTGGGGCATTTATGCCTGGTTTACCATATACTCATTTCTATGAAACACGATCATGTACTGTCATGTCGTCCTAGTCTGAAACGTTTCAGCGAAATAACTCATTATCATCTTCCTGTCATTGTCTTGTGTTATTTAGGGTCGGCGCAATACGTTTTTTCTTCCATTCTGTTCTGTTACCCGTCATGCTATCACTAACTCCCTTTTCTTTAATATTACTCCACACACAATTCATAAATCTTTTTTTCGGCCTCCTTCTCCTTCTCTTTCTTTATCCCTCAAAATAACTAACAGATAAATTATCTAAAACAAAATTATTTATAATTATCTTTCATGACAATAATGTAATTCACAGGACTCTATATTAGTTTCAACAGAAATGTTCTCTGTGTATTATTTATTAATTAAAACTTTATTCATAGAACACATAGGTCTAAAAGCGGACTTTATGTCTTAGGCATTCTTCATTAGTTTACCAAGGATGGCTCTATGATGTTTTCATCTTAAAACTTTATCTTTTAGTGCTGTTTCCATTACAATTTTCCATATATAATTTGTCATACACAGAGTCTACCCTTCTCCGGAATATATCGGCACTAAAGATCTTCTAAGCCACAATATTAGCCAAACGTAAGAGAATGGTCAAATTTTATTCAGTGAGGTTATTTAACAAAGCTATGCCATAAAGGTCGGTTAAAGGCTCACAGCTGTCAAATACATATGACGCAATAAAATCCAACTTTATGGCTACGTCATATTAAAAGGCGTTTCATTAATTTTTAATTAGAACATTCGAGTTTACACTTTTAAATTTAAATTAAGCATTGTGCTGCTGTTAAGTTTTATTACCTTCTAACTACGCTTTCTAACGAAACAATAGTTTAGTGTTGAATAAATAATATTGCGCGTAACGTAACCCCTTTCGAACTACCATTTTTATGTTGTTTATATTCAATTTACTGCGACCAATTTAGAAAGTTTTAGTAATTTCAAAAATTTAAAAGTTATAGTAAACTATAAAATAATTGTTGTGTAAATTAATTTAGTCGAATCAAAATGTTTGGATTAGTTCAGTGGTATTTTTATTATGTTTCTCTTTTAGGTGAGGTTTTATGTGGGAAAATAAAAATATGGTGGGATAAATAAAAAGCTGCTTGACATGCAGGGTCGTAAAAGAAGCGTCAATAATTGAGGGTAATGCGAAGTCAAAAGGGCAAAGACTTAACATCAAAATATTATGACATAGGGCTGTCACTTCACAACTTACATTTTAGTCGACGGCGCGTTGTGTTTTACGCGTGCCTCAAAGTGATGTCAGCAATATCGTAGGGGCCCAGCAGGGCCGATGCGCGGTAGGGCCCAAGGAAAATTTCTGAAAGTGAAACCTTGATTTTAGAACGCAAAGCGCAGCTGAAGAATACAGGTGAGTTTTAGTCAGTAAAACTCTGACACGCTCTCTCACTCTAACCTAGACCGCAGAGAAGTCATAGGATAATATCTCAGATAAAACAAAAAAAATCGATACAGCCATTTTCAATGGTTCAATATTTTCCAGCCAGTATCTACTCGCATTCACTGCCTAAATTTGGCCCAGAAAAGGTGAACTAGAAAAAAAATACAAAACAATATAATTATTCCAAAAACAAGTGCCAGTTACCACCAGTTATTCCACGTGCTAATCTCTCGAAAATCCCACTTAAATAAAGTTGTTAAAAACCCCTCAACGCGTTCAGGCAATGAATAAATTTGGTACAACGTTTGCAATAAATACCGAACATTAATATACATGATGTGCGATATTTTACGTTGGTAGATTAGTGCCCGAGATTACGCCTAGTGCCCGCTATGACCTGCCGTGATCTGTGTTGTACTTAGTGTCGGTGGTGTTTAACTTGTCACCCTTTTCAAATATTTTTGGTAAAAACATAACACGGTGTAAAAATTATTGAAATCGATTCAGTCACTAATTCTGAACCAACTATATTCAGGTTTCGCATATACTAAAAATAATGTCCATTTGCCCTCGTTGAATAATTGATGCTGGTAGTAATGAAGTTGCGTGCACTCAAATTAATAATCATTATCTTCCTGCCCTTGTCCCGTATTATTTAGAATAGAATAGAATTTATTTTACTTCGGACACAAAAAGATCCACAAAGTGTTAGTAACTTAATAAATAACTTATTATCTAGTGTTAGTACCCATTACCCTTTGCATAATAAATTTTATAATCGGAGAGCTATAGCTCTTCACTACAGTTCTCAGGATGCTGTTGCGACTATCTCTCACTCTCCTAAGCAGCGAAGCGCTTTTCTTGCAAACAATCGCGTAGAACCCGTCGGTACGAGCCTGCGCAAACATATCCGACGCACTGCAGTAGCGATGCAGTCCCAACAACATCTTGAAGGCATTATTATATTAGACGCGCAGGACATCTAGCGATCTTTTGGTGTAAGATTAATGATGGGTTCGCGTTTGACCACCATCTCACCTAAATAATTGCTTGTAGCGAAAAATGCTTGCCAAACTAAACATCAGTGTGTCTCATACTATTTACAAGAATTTCTAGCAAGCGTATGATTAGCTTATTGTGTTTAAGCTACCGTTTCATACTTTGACAAGGCCGTTGTAATAAATACTATACTGATATAATTACATCGAGTTTCAATGTCCATTGGTGTTGTAATATTCAATCGAATATATTCATAATGTAACCGATTGGCATTTTCATTGTTATTCAAGTAAAATATTCAATATTTGAGTTGATTCATAATGGATTTAATTATGTATTGTGATTTGATTGAAATCAAATTGAATTGAATTATATATGCGAAGTGATTATGCAATATGAGTTAGAGCTTTTGAAATTACATCGATTTATGAAGTTGATTGTTTGATTTAGAAGTTTTTTGGAAATGCTGATGCACTGTTTACAGGATAATTTTGTTAATAGGGGTTTTGTGGCGTCCCAAATACGACGACAGCCATATCTGAGCCATACAGCAGCCGATACCAATGTTCAATTTAAATAGTAATGTTAAACTAAGACAGGACGTACTTTCAAATAGGCATTCTAGGAGTGATAAGTCTCCCCAGGGTCGGTACCCTCAAGAGCTGCAGGGATTTTCTGAAAAGGAAACCTTAAAACGCAAAGGGCAACTGAAGAACACAGCAGTAAAAGTTTTAGTTAGTAAAAGTTTGACACACCCTTTCCCTTCACCCTAAAGCGGGAGAAGTCATTGGATGATTTCCAACCTCAAAAAAGGAGTAATCAATGTTGTATCTGAAATGAGATAGAATCGGAAGTCAAATGAGACACCGGTGGATGCCTAAAGAAAAACTCTGTGCGAAAACAGAAAATAGTTAATTTTGCCTTACAAAAGTCGTAGTCTTATTTAATCATCATTATATAAAACATTCCACCGTATGATTAAACTCGCGCACTCACATCAGAAGAAACCGAATCAGCAGATGCAACAAAGTCTAAATGGGCCATCTGCTTTAAAGAACCACAATAACCACACCAGGTCCATATTTATCGAGACATTGTCCGGCAAATATCCAGATTTCATAACAATTACTTGAACGACGTTCGTAATATGTCCGAGGAACGTAATAGCTGTTATTGCACAGCTGTTGAACTGCTACACAAAACCGGAATAAGCAAATTACCTTTATAATGGAAGCTAAGCTGTAATTAGCCGGACATTTTCTTGAATCACCCAACTGTGAGTACAGGTGCTGTAAAAACTGTTGTCGGTCTATTTTAGGTTCCTCTCCTATAGGTAAGTAACTAACTCATACCAGGAACAGCTAAGGAGTGGAGTTCCCTGCCGGAGCTTGTTTCCTGATAGCTAGCTACAACCTAAATGTCTTTAAGTCAAGAGTGAATAAGTTACACGGATAGACCATGGTCTACACGTGTACCAAGTTTCATCGAAAGCCATTCAGCCGTTTGAGCATGAAGAAGTAATAAACACACACACACACACACACACACACACAAATTTTTGCATCTATAATTATTAATGTAATATGACAAAACAATTTTGCAGTGGCCACATGGTCATGCAAAATTGCTACTGCTATACAATTAATTTACTGATTTTGTCAACCTGCATTTCAAACTATTTCCTATATGACAGTGTATATTTTATAATAATAATGTAGGTTAAGGACCTATTAATTTTTGGACATATTTTTATTTTTATGTTGAAATCCCTCTATTTTTTAATATATCCTTACTAAACATTATGCGCGAGACATTTTTATGACTTAACAAATAAACTTATTTCTGGTTTCACCACATTCTGGTTTACAGAGTCTGCATTGGCATCATTATTAATTGGCGTCGCTTATCTGTATCTTAAGTGAGATATAGATAGACTAGATGTCAGATATCAGATAACGAATAGAAATTAATTTAAATATTGATAAATTGTGTGTGACTCATTAGGTGTCACGTTATCTTAGGAATATAATACACTTCTCTCAATGGACTTAAAATACAAACTGCTAACGGCTACAAATGCTCTAAAACCTGTAATGATGGTGAATAACATCGTTCGGTTTGTGGCCGTAATAAGAAGAAAGAATATGATAATTTTATTAAAGGAACACGTGAGGAATAAGGTTAATTATCATGAACTATTCTTATATTGAAATCAAAGCTTTTGAGACCTATAAATAAAAAAAAATAAGATGTCTGTAGAAATGTAGATTGAACTCCTCAGATGTAAAGAAAATTTTGAATTATTTAGAACTACACGGATTGTGTCACAAAATGAATATAAACATCATCACAAAAAGAAGAAAAAGAGATAAATAACGCAAACCAAACCACTTTAGTTTTAAAAACACTGTTTTTATAAACAGTCAAAATAGAAAACAAACAAATGCGAAACGTTTCCCCACCGACTGTACTTGTCATATCAGTGCTCCGAATTTGTGCATAAAGTATAAAACTATGCAATTAAAACTTCCTGTTGTACTAAAAGGGTTGAGCAAATTAGTCATTGGAAAAAATAACCGCGTGCAAATGATTTGTAGGGTGAAAAGCAATTATGTTTCAAAATAGAAACGACTTACATAGGGGAACGTGTTATTTCGAGCGCGATTATCACAGGTGTTTATTCTAGGTACAATGACAATAAGTACATGATTATAGGGAGGGGAAATGTGGTGATTTTCTAAATGACATATTAATAGTCTTGAGAACGGAAATTTAAACGTTTTCGCGATTTTATGTGTATGATTAAGGGGAGGGACGAATCTGCGTACGCTACATGACAGACGATGACAAAAAAAGCTTAGATCAAAGTGCAATTTAGGGTCTTTGAGAGGCGGTTTACGGAACGACTAGACTGTGTTTATTTTTGTCTGACTTTATTGATGGGGAGTACTTTACAACAAAAGTGGAAGGTAACTAAACCTTCCATTTTTGTTGTAAGTGTGCAGATAAAGTTTCCATTTTAGATAATTCAAAAAAATTCCATCTGATAAAAAGTTTTTGTATTTCGATGGGGGAACAGATTTTTTTGAAAAACAAGAATGAAAAATCCTAAAAATAACTACAATTTTTTAAGTTTTTACATTTTTTATTTTATACTATATTCGATGTTGTATACCGCATAAATAAAAAACACAGGATAAAGATATTGTAAAGGTAAAAAGAAGTATTGTTAAGATATTGCTCCAAATGAATGTAATTATGTATTAAAGTAAGAAAAAAATGTTTAAAATTTTTGAGAAACATGACCTAAAAACATACTAGGTATCGTTCCCAACTTTCTCTTGAGAAAGTCTTCATATTATGATGTTGCAAGTTCAGCTGTCAACTCGTCAAAACTTGGCATGACCTGAACGCAGCAATGGTGGAATTACATTATTGTTGAAAAATCAAGCATGCATTGAGAGGCCGTGGTCTGCTGGTTTGTTTGGCGACCACAATGCCCCACGCTAACGAGTCGCACGTCTGAATAAAACATCGCTAGTGAGGCTTAAGGGAAGAGATGAAGAGGATCGTGCCTAAGGAAAAGTAAGGTCAAGTCTGGAACTAGTTGGCGAAATTTCGCTAATTAATCAATATTGATATTCATCATGTGTATGTGCTGTTTTGCTTTTCTTCAAGTAAAACTAGATACCTATAGTATAGCATAGTCAGCCTTATAATGTTCCCACTGTTGGGACTCAGGCCTGCTCTCTAGGAGAGGGAATGGGCCATAATCCACCACGCGGGCCCAGTGCGGGTTGACGGATGTCACATGACACCTACTCCAACTAGAAACCTATTACTAAAAATATCGTTGGTTAAATTGTGACAAGAAGTTTTTTTTTTATAGAACCCGTATCATAATGTATATACTCTGGTTTACTTCACCTTTTTATAACTAGAATGTGTGAAGAGCATGACCAATCAATTTTGAGGGTGAATGGACAAAATAAAATAAGTTTTTAGGCAATAAGAGACCTAATTTGAACCAAGTTCTCTAATACTTGTAAGGAGTAAAATTTAAAAAAAGTTATATAGAAGACAAAAATATATATATAGATACAATAGTCCTATGATATAATAATAATAGCAACAAACTAGATTTTTTTTTTTTTGGTAGGAAAATCATCTTATGACAAATCCCGCTCTTCGGCGGACGGGAGATAATGTCAGACTTTTACTGACTAAAAACCCACTCCTGTCCCTTCGTTGCCTTCGTCCCAGGGCCCCGGGTTTCGTTTTCACACTACCCATGGCCCCAGTAGGCTTCGACCCTGCTGGGCCCCTACGATTTGCTGACATCTCCCTGAGGCGCGCGTGGAACAATACGCGCCGTCGACGACTTGGGCTCGGTCCGGACGGTTACCGGACGGTTGGACGGCAGGCTACCCATTGCTCGCTATCCGCAAGCCCGCGTCTACGGTGGCCGGAAATCAGAATCGGAATCCCGGAGGCGGTTAGGGCGTGAAGACCGTGGTGGACCTCACGTGATCGGCCGCCTCCTTTGCTAGCATTACTGCTTCGCAGAAGGAGGCGACCGCCTGCCACTCCTTCTCGCTCCGGACCATGGCCTGTATCAAGGCCCGGCGCTAGAGATCGCCGCCGCCGATCGCCCCCACGAGGACACGGCGTTGCTCTGCCCAAGCGGGGCACACCTTCACCGTGTCCTCCGGGCGTTCCACACAGTGGCGACACCCGGGCGTCGCTTCCGCACGAACCCGGTGCAGGAACTTCCCGAACTTACCGTGTTCGGTGAGAACCTGCGTCATGCGGAAGGTGAGGACGCCGTGGGGTCTTTCCAACCACGCCTCAAAGAGGGGACTTACCGCCATAATCGTGGCGTGCCCAGCACTGGGTCGCGACAGTCGCTGTCGCCAAACAAACTAGATAAGGTTCCATTCAAAAGAAAATTTAAAATAAAAGAATATTTTTTCATTTATTTTTTTAAAATGGCTGTTTCCATTACCCGCTCACAAGTCCCTTATCCTTTGTCCCACACACTAAACGCTAACGTTTCACTTTGCACAATAGACTAGGTTTGGCTGTAACCTAAATATCGGATTATGGCGCAGGCACTACGGAAATGTCACTGTTTATTTCATTGAATAAAATATGTGTAGATAAATATTGTGTACATGTAGTTGAATTTTACTTTTATACAATTTATTTTAATAATTAATGCAATTCTTTTAATATTTGACTGACTGACGTTATAATTATAAAATTCAATTTAACTTAATGATAATTCAATGCAATTTAAATTTATTTTATTTTAACATTTAAATTGTATGTAATTTTATGATATTGTCTGTATGTGTATGATTATGTAACTAAAATGAGTCTGCTACTTGAAATAAATAAATAATAATAACAAATGATAAATTATATTTATTTTGCAAATATAAAGGGTTTTATAAAAACACTTTTACACGTCATTTTTTTTTCATCTGTTTAAACTAGATGGCTGAACACCCAGTAGCTTGTGAACACCTAATAATAGAAAAGGAGCACATGGCTGTTTAATCGCCAAACTAAAGTGGCAATGGGCAGGGCACATTGCTCGCAGAACGGATGGCCGTTGGGGCCGAAAGGTTCTGGAGTGGCGACCGCGTACCGGAAGACGCAGTGTCGGAAGGCCCCCTACAAGGTGGACCGATGACCTGGTGAAGGTTGCGGGAATCCGATGGATGCGAGACGCACAGGATCGTTCGTTGTGGCGACGTTTGGGGGAGGCCTATGTCCAGCAGTGGACGTCTATCGGCTGAAATGATGATGATGATGACATGGCTACGTAACCACAGCCACAAAGATCGATCCCCAAGGATAAGTAATAATTGCTGAGGTCGGTTTGTAGATGGGTGACCATCTTAGTGTAAATAGATTCATCTGTACCTTGGAAAGCATGTTAAGCCGTTGGTCTTGACTGTCATTTTGTAGATTTTTGACAGTATTTTGGGATAGTCAGAAACCAGAAAATCTGACACCAGTCTTGCCAAGCAATGGTTAGCTCGCCGTCCGTCCGTCCAGTAACCGTCCGAGCCCAAGTCGTCGACGGCGCGTACTGTTCCACGTGCACCTCAAGGAGATGTCAGCAAGCCGTAGGGGCCCAGCAGGGTCGAAGCCTACTGAGAACAAGGGTCTGCTTCTGACTCGGCCCTGGTACGAAAGGCAACGAAAAACAGGAGTGGATTGGACACTATCTCCCGCTCTGCCCAAGAGGCTGGGTCATTAAAAGACATTACCACCGAAAAAAAAAACACCAGTCTTGCCAAGGGTTGCCGGGGTGTTACCCTAGGTAACACCCGGGTTGTGTAGACCAGATAAGAAGTTGCTCCAGATAAAATTCTAGTATCCAGCTGCACCCGGTTTAACTGAAAGTCAACTATAAATTAGTTGGAAAAAAAAAAGGTAAGCAGATCACTTCGTACAATAGACTAGGTTTAGCTGTACCTACTTACCCCAAATTCGGAAATGTCACTGTTTATACTATTGAGTTAAAAATATGTCTAACCTGTGATCACTTAATAATGACTCGTGTAGCTTATTAGGTTGTTTGTTTGTTTCTAACCATAGAATGGAAATTCGTATTATTTTAGTAATTATGTATGTGCTTAATGTGGTTGATAGCAACTGGCTGGAAATGGAATAATAAAAGTATTCCACAAAACTTGTATTTAAAATTAAATGTAAAAATATCACCTAACCTTATATTAGCTACTTTTTCAAGTGCCTTATCCTTGGTCCCTCACATTAAACGCTAACGTTTCACTTTGCAGACTCGGACTGTGGCGTAGGCACTACAGAAACTTAGCTGTTTATTCTATTTGTAGCGACATCTATGACGTCACAAAAGAACTAATCCTGCATCGCGCAATCAAAGTTCTCCGCGCGATTGGAACATATAGAACAGTTCGAAATCATCTATCGGGCAGTTGCCCACCAGACATTACACCCGTCTGGTCGGAGGATCCTCCCTTCTCAAAGGAGGTTTGCGGGACTTTACTCTCTGGTCCGCATATTAAAAATATATTTATCTTTTGAAAATCTAATAATGTGATACATTTTATTATTAAAAAAGCAGATAGTGGGGTAAATACCGAAAGCGGGTAATTACGGACACTAAAGTATCAAGGTTAAAATCGCAAAATTATTAAAAATAATTAATTAACATATAATTAATTAGAATTTGACTTTTTGCAACAGTACAAGCATGATTTTAAATTTTCTTAAAGGTTTTCGCAATTACCTAACAGTGAGAGTTAGGTTAATAAAAGACCAAGAAGAAAAATAATAACGAAAATTAAATGATGGTAGATAACTCATGAATAACTTAGTAACTGTAATAATAATTATTACAAATATACCCAAACAAAGTCCACTGCTAAAAATAGACGACCCGACCAAGGAATTAATTACTAACGAAGAAACATTTCACAAAGTTAGGGTTAAACTAGCTCGAAGGTCCGTCCGTCCTTTACCATCATACATAGTAAACTAACGTAACAGATCAGTTTCAATCACTAAAGGTAATGAAATATCTCCATAATGACACATGGTAGGTTGCAGATTGATTGAGTCCAAAGGAAATTAAAGCTCGCTCTTAAAACAGTAATTATGCTGCATATTGTAATTTGCTATTTTTAGTAGCACCTGTCCTCATCAAGCGATAACTTGTTACGCTGGTATTCGATGACCATGCCGTCAACGATTATGTGACATTGACGGGAGAGGATGCTCTTTGCAGGCAACGGGGGGTTTACGAGGTTGACACGACTAAGTTTTTTTTTTCGAAAAGTATCTATATCTATATATATAAAAGAAAGTCGTGTTAGTTACACTATTTATAACTCAAGAACGGCTGAACCGATTTGGCTGAAAGTTGGTGGGGAGGTAGCTTAGAACCAGGAGACGGACATAGAATACTTTTTTTTTTTCAGTAGGGTAGAGTAGGGTAGAGTAGGGTAGAGTAGGGTAGAGTAGGGTAGAGTAGGGTAGAGTAGGGTAGAGTAGGGTAGAGTAGGGTAGAGTAGGGTAGAGTAGGGTAGAGTAGGGTAGAGTAGGGTAGAGTAGGGTAGAGTAGGGTAGAGTAGGGTAGAGTAGGGTAGAGTAGGGTAGAGTAGGGTAGAGTAGGGTAGAGTAGGGTAGAGTAGGGTAGAGTAGGGTAGAGTAGGGTAGAGTAGGGTAGAGTAGGGTAGAGTAGGGTAGAGTAGGGTAGAGTAGGGCAGAGTAGGGTAGAGTAGGGTAGAGTAGGGTAGAGTAGGGTAGAGTAAGGTAGAGTAGGATAAAGTTGGGTAGAGTAGGATATAGTAGTCAGTAAACTAGTGCGCCTCACCATCAATGATTGCATCACTGCTTACCATCAGGTGGGATCGCAGTCAAGCGCTGGTTTAAATCAATTTAAAAAAAAAAAAAAAGTTGACGGGAGCGAAGCCGCGGGCAAAAGCTAGTACATGCATAAAAGCGAAATACCACTCACTCAATCAATCAATTCAATCACGAAATCCCAGGAACTATAACACCTACAAACTTAAACTTTGGCAGGTAGGTTCCTTATAGGGTGTAGACATCCGCTAAGAACGGATTTTCCGAAATTCACCCCCTAAGGGGATGAAACGGGGGTCCAAAGTTTGTATGGAGAAACCGACTTTCACGCAGGCGAAGCAGCTGGCAAAAGCTAGTCTGTAATATAATCGAAACATTGATTCCTGATACAATTTAAACTTTTAAAAAACAATATAGCGGTTACCTTTGGAAGAAGTAAGCGAAAACTATTAGTAGCATTTTCCACATCGAATTTGTATTTTAATTCGTAAACGAAATAGCAATATCAGTCTTTGATATGAATAACTACAATATTTCGTTTAATTTATTTTGCCGATTTTCATACTGGCTCATTTCAAGACCGGTTTGTTTATTTATGATCTCCAACACAGTATTTGGCTTATAATAAGAATTTAGGTATCATGTTGGTATACTCCTTCACTTACAAGAAACCAAAGTAAGCACAAAAATAATATAAACAACTAAGGTAAAGGAAGGAAGGGTAAAACTCATAATGATAGTAAAATTTAAAATGAGAATTCATTGAAAAATAATTAAGACAATAAAATTTAAAATAAACCAATAATAAATATTAATAAATTGTTCAACCAAGCCCAAGATATACGCTAAAGTCTAAATAATTGAACACAGAAAAAACATACAAAATTAATTTCAATAAAAAACTGACAAAAACATAAAATCTGGTTAGTATTCCGATCCGCACGAGTTCTCTTTTGCAACTCAAGAAGGGGTTCGAAAAGTTTTTATTTTATAAAATCCTTTTGAGTGACATTTAAATTAGTCTGATAAGTCATGATGACGGTTAATGGACAGCCACAGTGCGAAAGACACCCTAATGCAGTGGAGATACCGCCTTAATCAGCCCTCTAAGCCGTCAGAATGGTGATGGTATAGCAGTAATCTAGAGTATCCCCTTTCTTTTATTCCCTCAGTATTCGAAGCTCACGAATAAAGTTATTAAAATTCTTTAGTGTGTCATGCTTATCACAATATGAAGGGTGTCAGGTGTGAGGTGACGCAAATTCAGTAATAACTTTGAGGGACGTGGATGATATTTCATTTTATACGTCGTTTCCCGTCTTTTATTTCATAGTTTCACCGCAGTAAATAGTGCCCTATATAAAATGTCATATAATGTTATGATGAGTCCTAAATTTCCCAGTATATTTAAGTGTCATATGTAAAGGCCGTACGTACTATAGAGAAGGCATATAATATGGACACTTCTCTTTTAACATCCCGTTTTCATCTCGTACCATATAAAACTCATGGCGAGTCCGTTAATATGACTAGTAGGCTTGTCTAATAAAAAAAACGGTTTAAAAGTGACTATTTTAATAGGTGAGGCAGTAATGTCGTTTGCCCATTCAGATCAACGGCAGGTGCTTGTTCGGGCAGATTTTTCCCTACAATTGCATCTGTTGGTGTACTACATTTTTTTGCGTAGTTTTAATTAGATTTAAAGGCATGCGTTTACTGAACCCGATTAATTTTATTAATAGTTGAACGGCATTCTTAGCATTGTTTGTGCGTTGGTGAATCAAGGTGATCGTCTTTTGGTTTGCATTGTTACGAATGCATATTGACTACGTAGCAAGGCAGGATTTAATGCTTTTATATCGAAAACCACTTAACTTTTTACACTGCAAAAAAGCTATAAGGAAGTTTGTTGATTTTTTTACAGTACTACAGTTAACAAGGAGCTGCAGATGAAAAAGCTTTTTAAAATGTTTTTTGGTAGTTAATTTGTGACTCGCAACTCGTAAATAAAATAAATTGTTAACTAATCATGGACATAAACTAATTTAATTAATTTATGTACTTACACAACACTTTAAAATGAAAAAAAAAAAACAAAAAAGTAATAACAACATACTTTGTGAGACCAAAAAGCTCCTTTATCAGCCTATGCTGCGGTATAATAAAAACAGCTATAACTATTTGTTTTAAATTCGCTAGATTTAGTTATTCAAATAAAATAAAAATATTTAAAGAAAAACAAAAAACCCGACTGCGTCGAAACTAATTTTAAAAAATACGTGAAAAAATTAACTTAAATAAAAACTAAAAAGAAACAAACAAGCCCATTCAAATTTTACCAATCAAATCTTCCCAAGGGGCCCCGACTGTGAGTCGTTCTGTTCTGCATTAGAATGTATGATTTGTTTTATGTGTGTATCGATTATAAAAGTATTTAAATTGTGTAGTTATTTAGTATTACATAACAGAATTCTAAACTACTGGGCTTGTTTGTTTCTTTTTAGTTTTTATTTAAGTTAATTTTTTCACGTATTTTTTAAAATTAGTTTCGACGCAGTCGGGTTTTTTGTTTTTCTTTAAATATTTTTATTTTATTTTATACTTTTTAGTTACGATTCATTGACTTCGTTATAAGATGGTAAATTTCGCAATCTAGTCATTTCATTGAGGGAGTTAATATCGTGGGGATTATTAAGTAACTTGCGGTGGTCTAAACTACTGATGATTAGTCCCTCTAGAGACCTAACTCGGCTCAAAGCTACATATGCTTGACCTTTAGCAAAAATGCGTGAACTTAAGTCAACCACAGCTCGATCCAAAAGTCCAAAGTAGTTCCTTGGAGCTTGTGTACACTACACCCCAGCACAATATCAATGGCAACATTTTTCGCGCTATTTTACCCTGTCCGCGAAGTGCATCGAATTCTGTCGTCTATGGTTCGATTCTGACTCCTACTCCAGGAACATTGTTTTTAATTGCTTTGTCGTCAAATTCTATATAAACAGCTTGTGGCAATTCTCCGGGTTCCAATTGGTCCCTCCGAAGAGCTGGCCACTCAATTGTCCTTATAACACCCATTGCTCCGTTAACAAGACCATGGGTAACATTCAAATCTTTTCGTAACATAACTCGTGATCCTAAACCGATTGTTAAATATTTAACGATTCCTCCAATTTTGTTAGGATCATCAGAAACATACCTACATCTTTCGGTTTTTGACCATATGTTTTCGATTCTACTGATATATCAACTGCATGTAATTTATACAACCTAGTAGTTTTTGCCAACATAGTTGTCATCTTATGCTTATGTTCATCGACCTGTCTAGTAGATGGGAAAACTCGAATGATTTGATTTACAAACGTGCATCAAATGAACAACGCCATCTATCGAGTTTGGTGGTAAACTTTTTTTTACCAAAAATATTTGTTCTTCATGCTTTTTCACTGTTTTTTTTATTTGTGTATCGTTTATACTTGAAATGAAAACTTAAATCAATAAGTAAGAAAATTGGCGAGAATTATTGTTCCTTTTGTTTAACAACTTTAAATCGTTATATATCCTAAACTATTATTTAAAATGAAAAATGATAAAAGGAACCTAAAGATGATTTTAAAATGCCTATTCAACGACACCCCACTTGACATAGTTCATCGACTTTTTTTTTTTTTATTTTGACAATATGGCGTCTGGTTGTCGCTGTGGAGAATTTTGATTACTGTCATGTCTTTAGTGACACTCGCAAGGTTAAGACGAATCGATTGACGTAAGAATTATCAAAATCGGCCTACGCATTTGGTCTCTAGAACGCCACATAGAAACAAACATACATACATACATACATACATAGACTGATAAACACATTACCCTCCTTTGCGTCGCGCAGTCGGGTAAAAAGAATACTCTTATGTCATGTCGTGTCGGCTTTTTAGCAAAAATAATATAGAAGAAACTCAAATACTTTTTTTTAGCAAAAATAAAATAGAAGTGTTTTTTTTTCAGTTGATTAAAACAAAATTAGCCCATTGTACCACTGACAAAGTTTACTATCGTTGAGAAAAAATGTCCATTTGCTAAAGAAATAATTTTATTTTGTGTGTTCAAAGGTTTATTCTCTTCTACAGTGAACAGAATAAACCTTTCATATCGTCATAGTTACGACAACAGACTAATAAAATGTCCTCAAAAATATGAATTCGTTTTTAATTAGAGTCCATGTGTATATTAGCAAAATGACGTCACGGACTGCTTGCTTATATGGTACTAAAATAATAATTACTACAAACTCAACCAGTTAAACTAGACCTTACGAGATCCATGAAAGGAGTTAACTTTCTTCTTTTTGTTTTAAAGTCAAGTGTCTAGATAGTATGGTGCGGACGCATAATTGTTGGTGGCTACATTGTTGAAATGTATTTAATGTCCTTGATGGCAGCTGACGGACGAGGAGTCATGGTGTGTTCATTGAAAATTGTCATAGAGTAGATGTATGAAACAGAGGTTGTTCAATGTGAAGTGATTGCTTGACCATTGATTTTCTTATGAATATTCTTATCACACTAATATTATTTGTTACTTCTTCACGCTTGAACGGCTAAACGAATTTAGATAAAATTTGGGGTACGGGTAGACCATGTCCTGAAATACTTTTTATCCCGGAAATATCACCGGAAATATCAGCTAGTATATTATAAGGGTTTAACCAAACTCATCTCGTATTAATTGATAGTCAAAACCATGTACAGTTGTGACGTTGCCGCGTTGGCTGACGACGTAGCAGAAAGGGAAGTTTAAAAAATAGACTTTTTAGAAGGAGCACTTTTTAGGGTTCCATACCGCAAAAGGAAAAAACTGAACTCTTATAGGATCACTTTGTTGTCCGTCTGTCTGTCTGTCAAAACCCTTTATCTCATGAACGCGTAGTGGCGTTGAGTATAAATTAAAACCATATATTTAGGTACCTGCATATATTCAGGTGGCTGCGGTACCTTGAAGCTGTGAAAAAACTAAACTTCTAAGTAAACGGAAAAAAAGATACGGCCGTTTATGTCGCAAAAAATGTGTATTTCGACATTCTCACGGGAATCAAAATTTATAGGGTACTTCCCATTGATCTCGAATTCTGAAATTTGGCATGAAGCCAGGTCTCATAGCACAAGTATAGAAAAAAAATCTGAAAACTGTAAATTTGTAGTTACGTCACAAAAAAACTTTTTTGCGATTCTGAAAAAATCTTCGTTATTCAATTCGGGAATTGAACTGTTTTCATACGTAAGTTTGTACGGAACCCTCCGTGTGCGATTTTTTGATCATTACAAGTTTGACAGTTGACAGTAGAATTATATTTTTATTTTTCAAATATCGGAGTTCCAACATAATGCCACAGCAGCATTGAAGATGAGCAAAGATAACAAAACAATATCACAAAGTGATATTTACAAATTTCTAGTAATCATAAAAAAAAATGCATGTGATAGATACAATCTATCAATTAGTCTTTTATTTAACACTATCTGATAAAATCAATCAAAATTGAGACCACTTTTGAATACATCGTTCTAAATTCTTATTACTTTCTCAACAAAAAATAAATTCAGACTTAATGAGATCTGTAAATGCCAATTAGTTACACATTCTTTACAAAACAGCAGCCTTCGGGCATCAAACAGATAATGGCGGTTACCTTACCAAAAACATAACTAAATTGGATCAATGATTATAGCATCGTGTCATTATTACATACCATAGAATCCTACCTTCTAAATCCTTCATTAAACACAATATACGTCTCACCTATATCTGAAAGTCGGACGGTTACCGGACGGTCGAAGCCCGCGCCTACAGCGGCATCTGAAGAGGTTAGATCAATGATCATGGTATTTCGTGGTACCATGTTATTTTAAGAATTTAGTCGACAAACACATCTATCTCTCCTACATTTAAAAGTGAGCAGTGGCAATGACAAAGTTTTTTTTTATTTTTTACCCTAAACTAAGACACTAAGACATCGAAAGTGCGTCAATTTCCAAACGGGTGTTTAAAAATAAAACGACGAAATATTTCCTAAGTGTACTCAGGGAAAGCATGATAGTATAATAATAAAGACATGACAAGACATGTGACATTCACCAATCCGCACTGGGCCCGCGTGGTGGATTACGGCCCATTCCCTCTTCTAAAGAGGAGACCTGAGTCCCAGCAGTGGGAACATTAAAAGGCTGATTATGCTTATGCTTTTTACAATAATACAAGTATAATTATATTTTGTAATGTAAATTGAATTGAATGTGATATTTGTTTATAATGGCAATGTTTGCAATATAAATAATTTAATAACACGGGAGCTACGTCTGCCAACAAGTACCAACTAGTTTGGCAGAAGTATATAATGATTGTAAAATTGTCTAAAATACAAATAAAGCAAAAAAAAAAAAGAATTATTCCTGTATCGTAGGAGCATTTCAAACATGAAAACTTTTTTATTATTATTATTGGTAGGCTCGCGTTTGACCACTATCTCACCTGATGGTAAGCGATGATGTGGCCGACGATGGAGCACGCTTACCTAGAAGTAACCTATTCACAGGTTGTAGCTATCAGGGAACACAGACTCCGGCAGGGAATTCCACTCCTTAGCTGTACGCATTATGAATGTGTTCCCAAAACGCTTTGTACGTATGGGTGGGATGTCCACCATGTACCGATGGCGCAACGCCGTACGTCTAGTGGTCCGATGATGGAACGGACTTGGTTGAATTAAATTGTGCAATTCCAACGCACACTCCCCGGCGTGTAATCGATAGAAAACCGACAGGCTAGCAACCCGGCGTCGATGCTCAAGGCTTTGGAGTTTTGATTCGACAAGTGTATCATCACCGATGATCCTCTTGGCTCACATTCACACGACACCCAGACCCGTAAAAACTATCTGTAGACAAATTATACAAATATTTGTTTCTTGTAGGACCCGAACCTGCGAAATACAGTCCAGCAGCCAATCGATGAGCCACTGCGTCAACCGTGCCGTCAGATTTTATCGGCAATAGCGATTGTCGATATAGCCTAAATGTACGCGATTGACCACTTGTCAATCGCTTACATTTAATTTTAGACTCTAAGGTGACGCATATCAATACAATGTCACTTTGTCTAGGTCTTCTTATAATACCCGCCTTATTTCACTTGGCTCGTTGGCCTCGTAAGTAGCACTGCTGAGCGTAAGGTCTTAGGTTCGATTTCCAGATCAGGCTTAAAGCACTAATGGATTTCTTTATTAGAAACTATTCTGTAGTGGCCCAGAGTTTGGAAGCCGCTGATGTTATGCCCCTGTGCCTCAGAAACTTCGTAATGCCGTAGGTTTTGCGCTTGATCTCTTCCCGGTCGTGTCGAATTGCCGTCCCACTGGACGGAGACAGAAAAAAAAAGTTTACTTTTTTTAAAATATAGAATATCGTTTATTTATAAAAGTGGCACATTTAAAGTAAAATAATTTTATATTAATTTATTTAATTTTGACTTTAATTTATATAATTTATAGATTTTTTTTTTTTTTAGGTGGGAAAATCATCTAATGACAAATCCCGCTCTTGGGTGGAGCGAGACATAGTGTCAGACTTTTACTGACTAAAAACCCACTCCTGTTCCTTCTTTGCCTTCATCCCGGGGCCCCGGGCTTCGCTTTTACACTACCCGTGGCCCCAGTAGGCTTCGGCCCTGCTGGGCCCCCACGATTTGCTGACATCTCCCTGAGGCGCGCGTGGAACAATACGCGCCGTCGACGACTTGGGCTCGGTCCGGACAGTTACCGGACGGTCGGACGGCGAGCCACCCATTACTCGCCGTCCGCAAGCCCGCGCCTACGGTGGCCGGAAATCGAGATCGGAATCCCGGCGGCGGTTAGGGCGTGAGGACCGTTGCCTCACGCGATCGGCCGCCTCCTTTGCTAGCATTACTGCTTCGCAGAAGGAGGCGACCGCCTGCCACTCCTCCTCACTCCGGACCATGGCCTGTACCAATGCCCGGCGCGAGAGATCAATGCCGCCGATCGCCCCCACGAAGACACGGCGTTGCTCTGCCCAGGCGGGGCACACCTCTACCGTATGCTCCACCGTGTCCTCCGGACGGTCCACACAATGGCGGCACCCAGGCGTTTCTTCCGCACGAATTCGGTGCAGGAACCTCCCGAACTTACCATGTCCGGTGAGGACCTGCGTCATGCGGTAGGTAAGGACGCCATGTGGTCTTTCCAGCCACTCCTCAAAGAGGGGACTTACCGCCATAATTGTGGCGTGCCCAGCACTGGGTTGCGACAGTCGCTGTCGCCATTCCACCATGAGATCCCGCCGGAGTTCTTCCCGCCATGCCGCGACTTGGCGTGGCAAGGGAGTTTTACCCCGGCGTTGCATCTCCACGCGCATATCATGCATGCGTGCAAGGACTGTTGCCTCCTGATTCCATGGTGGCTGGCCAGCAAGGAGGCTCGCCGTTTCACGGGATATAATTTATAGATGGATTGAGTTTTATTTTAATGTGATTTTATTTTATTTGAATTGTGATAATAGCGTTGTGATATTTATATGAAAATTGTATTGGGTATATTTGACCTGTAATAAAAATGTTTTAATGTTTTATTATTATATTTTAGAGGTAACAAAGTTTAAGTCTCACGCACCTACCCTGAAAAGGAAGAATTCTCCGACTAGACAAGTGTTGAGTCTCATCTAGACAGCTGCCCGATCGTTGATTTCGGACTGTTGTATGTTTTATTCTAATCGAGCGGAGAACTCTAATACCGCGTTGCAGGATAGTTCCTATGTGGAGACATATAGTTTTTTTTTTATCCTTGCAACAAATTAAAAAAAAAAACTTTTTCATCTTTATTTTACCGTCAGCAAAAGTTTGTCGCCTCTGTACTTACTTGTCAATGCAATCAACAAGTTCTATATTGAGACGAGCAACATTTTTTTTTATTTCACTTTTTACTGGCTTCTGTCGCGCGCCCTGTCGAGCAATTATTGCAAAACTAGTACCTATTTCAAAAGTTGTTCGTAATTAACAGGTTGTACACAGCATCTGCTTGCTGTAAGCATCAACGAGCATCTATTTTCAACTTAAGTTCAATCTTTAACTCTTTGGAATAAAGTTTAGAATTGAACAATAATAAGTTCGGCGATGGAACGAGAAAATAAGTTTTCTGTTTTTGGTGATTAACAACTGTGTTCTATCATTTTGAGTTTTTTTTTCTTTTTTGTTTTTAACGGCTGCAGGTTTTAATAGAGTTGTATGTACTGTTTTGTATTTTAGAAGCTGTAACGTTAGAGGATGTGTGCTTTTATATACAATTATGTGGTTTTAAACCGTTTGATTGTTAGTAAAGATTGGAAATATCCATTATTAATGCAACTAGAAAATAAAAAAAGTATTTTATTTTTTTTATTTTAAGGCAGTGAACAATGGGATTGCACAAAAATGACGTTCCAGAAATAAAGACATAGAAGGCAATTTATGCAATCTTAATTTTTTTTAAGTGGGTTATTATCAAGTCTAGCTCAAGCTTTAAGCTCAAGCTTTTATTCTAAACCCTGTACAACATGTTTGCAAGAAACTAATCAGTTTTGTGATTGATTGGTTGATCGATATCTTCTCCCACCCTTGGTGGAATAACAGGAAGTTTCAGACTTTTGCTGACTAAAACACGAGACATCAAGCGAGGCGTACATCGAGGGACTGGAACAACTTGCCTGCTGCGGTCTTCATGTCCGATTATAATTTAGGTGTCTTCAAGGCTAGAGTGAATAGGCTCTTAATAAACTAGTGCGCCTCACCATCAACGATTGCATCACTACTTGCCATCAGGTGGGATCGCAGTCAAGCATTAGTTTATAACAATTTAAAAAAAACTCACCAGTGTTCCTTTAGTGACTCTTTTCTTTCCAAGGCTCGGTAACTTTATTGAACAATGCTGCTGGCCGAAGCAAAATATTTTATGCGTACAGATACATAATTATCTGTTATTTGAAAAAATAATATCCAAGTTATTATTCTACTTTTTCTTATACCATATAAAACAATTGAAACCTTTACATAAAAGGTTTTAAAAACCACAAACTAACTTCGTAGGTACCCGTACGCACCCTCAACCGGCCAACCCAATTGCTATCGGCCTGTCAACACGTTCGAAATTTAAAAAAAGCTCGCAAACCTCCATTAAGCCCAACAAAGTGCCATGGACGTCATAAAATATATTTTCCGATAGTCAAATTGCAGCATCGGCGTCGCCCACAAATCTTTTCCGATAATTTTTGCCCAACAGTGGTACTAGAGATTCTCGGAAATATCTCGAAGCTTATTCATTTAGAAATATAACCGAGAACCTCCTTTTTTAGAGCTTTGTTGAAAAAAATTCATCCATTATTTTCTTATGAGATACTAGCTTCTGCCAGCGGCAGAAGCGGTGAAAGTAGGTTTCTCCATACAAACATTGGACCCCTGTTTCACCCCCTTAAAAGTTAAATTTCTAAAAATCCCTTCTTAGTGTAAATTTCATGTTCCTAGTCCCAGTAGTTTCGGCTGTGCGTTGATATGTCAGTCAGTCAGTTTCTCCTTTTATATAAATAGATATGAAAATAAATACACATCATATTATTCAGGTGGAGTGAGAGGGCGTGTCAGACATTTACTGACTAAGACCCAACTGTGTCCTTCAGTTGCCCTTGGTGTTCCTGGGCCACGGTAACTCTTTGAAGAAATCCAACGACCCAATTGTAGTATCTACGACTAATAAAAAAAAAACTGGGCGAGTGCGTGTCGGACTCGCGCACTGAGGGTTCCGTACAAACTTCAATTCCCGAATGGAGTCTCGAAGATTTTTCTGAATTGCAAAAAAGTATTTCTTTTTTGTGATGTAGGTAACAACAAATTGGCTGTTCTCAGATTTATTCCTATATTTGTGCTATAAGACCTTGCTTTTTGCAAAATTTCAGGATTCTGGGTCAACGGGAAGTACCCTATAAATTTTGATTCTTTTGAAAGTCGAAATATACGTTTTTTGCGATATAAACGGCCGTATCTTTTTTTTCGTTAATTTAGAAGTTTGATTTTTTCCCAGGTTCAAGGGACCGTAGGCCTAAGTATATGGTTTTAATTTCAGCTAGATACCTCCACGCGTTTCCGAGATAAAGGGTCTTGACAGACAGACAGACGGACGGACCGACGGACTACAAAGTGATCCTATAAGGGTTCACTTTTTTTCCTTTAGCGGTACGGAACCCTAAAAAACGAATAGAAACCAAGGTGATGCCCGTAGGCCCAGAAGAAGAAGGCGTGACTGAGTTGGGCTACTTAAAGGATTGGTCAGGTGTAGCTAAGGACAAATAAAAGTGGAGGAATGGAAGGGAGGCCTTTGCTCTGCAGTGGGACACAACACTCTAATAATAAAAAAATAACAACTAAATAGTTTTCTTATCTTGGAACAATTTATTTACAAAAAAAAAATACTCGTCGTCGGTATGGGTTGTATTTTTTAGTTCGGCTAAACCTTAGCCAAATTTAAATAGTGTGCAAGTTATTGGCAATTTGTGGCAGTGGCAAGTCAACAAAGTAATTTTACTTGTTACGACGGTTCTGCTATGATCCTAAGAGAAGTTCCGTTCCATATCTTCAAGTTCATTATCAGACCATAGCAATATTTCTATGGGACCAATTCAAGGATATAAATAATCATTCAATTAAAAAAAAAAAACAAAATCTGTCCACAATAGACCGAGAAATCGGTAAACATATCTACATAAAAAAATACATACAGACAAACATATAACCTCCTTTTTAAAGTCGGTTAAAAAACATGATACTTATTCTGGAGTAGTCGGGTAATAACAGCAAATTGGTACTCACGTACTAGCGCTACCTAAGTCTTATAAGTCAAGATTTTTTATAAGGTTGACACTTTTATAGTTCAACATGCGAAAATTTATTGCAACTGGGCATCTAAGTTATGATAAGAACCTCCTACTTCGTCAGGTTTATGTGCCTTTCAGATTATTCTTTCACTTTCTCAATCGGTTTGCGTTACTGTGTTTTTTTTTTAAATTATAGATCGTGTTAAAGCACACTACAGTTTTTAATTTATATATCTATATATATATGTTATCTGCATTGCAGTCAAGTTTTTTCAGCCACTTCAACTTTCTTATTTATCGTACTACTTGTATTATTTTGTCACTGGATTATTGCATAAATCTTGCGAGAAAATCTCGCAACTTTCGTACTCGTGATTTTTATGGTAAGGTATGATGTTTATACTATTGTATCTACTCGAAATTTATAGTTTATAATGTTCTTGAGTCTTATTGAGAAGCATGGGCCTGCAATTTTACATAATCTATTATAAACTTGCGGATTTTGCAATCACCCGGAGACAAACGCTTCGTATTTCAAAAATGGTTCAAAAGAATAGAAGGGGTACAAGTGTCTCTCAATCATGTCATGTCATTCTGTCTCATGTTTACTTTCGAAAATATCTGATATAGTATACCTCACCCAAACACATTTAAATAAAACATTTAAATAGTAGCACAAAGTAAGGGCCACAGTCGAGTCGAGTCGTAAATGCATTTTGTGAATTATACCAGCTGAATGTGGTGACTGGCCAAATTGTCGGCCCACCAAATGGACGGATCCTTCACACCTGCGCCCTCGTATACGATTCGTAAATCATACGTACTGATATTACAATGTTTGGGACTTTTACCTTATAAGCTGTGGACGAGATTAAATATTTCCTTCTTCGCTGTTTTTTTTAATTTTGTAGTGAAGGTGGAGCAAGAGGGCGTGTGGCAGACCCTTTCAGTTTTGCTGATATCTATTTAAAGTCTGCTTGGAACACAACTGAATTCAGGCTTGGGCCCAGTTTTGGTTGGTGAATGTCACGTGTCTTCGAATTTTTGGTTATAGGACATGCCGGTTTCCTCACGATGTTTTCCTTCACCGTTTTGAGAGCAGTGGTGTTGAAATAAATTACATAAAGTAATGCAACAGGCTGGGTTTGAACCCGCGACTTACAACTCGTAAGTCGGGGCCGTTACCACTCGGCCACCACTGCTCACACTTATGCGCACGGATGCGTCTTACTTAAAATTATTAAGGTTTGCAACTCTTTTTACTGGCTTTGAAAAATCGAATGCAGCGTTTATTAGTTTGTGGTCACCATTTCAAAACTTTTTTTTTGCGTTCAATGATACTTCCATATTATCGCAAAACTCGAAATAGAATGTTTTAATTCTGTTTACACTTCACTAAACCTATCACACTTTCATTATATGTAATAGGAGTGTGTTAAAAACTGAATGCACCGAATGACAGCATACATTTCGTTTGAAACAACATGGGAACCGTCCGCAGTTTGAAAAATAATTCACATTGTTTGGGTTGCAAATTCCGAGTGATTTTATCTTTGCCTCACTCTTTATATGAAAGTTTTGTGAAAATCAGTAACAAAAAATATAGCTTTTTCGTCGTTTTTCACGTGAACCTGATAATGATAAAAAAATATTATGTCGACGGTATGTGTGAACTCGAAAAGTTGAGTTTATAGCATAATAAAATCTTGAGATTGTTGATGGGATATTATTGATTTTAGGAGATACAAACCCTAATTACTACCAGTCGAGATACCTACTAATAACAAATTATAAGCGAAATAGCTAAGATACTCGTAAGTTAGGTAGCAAGCCATTTGCAAAAAACAACCAGTTCAGAACTCTTATCGATGACGACTGTCATAGACACGAGGCCGACAGTCAGAAAAACAAATTGACTCAGCGATAAAGTTTATTTTTGAATTTTTTTTAGCAAATCTGGTCTCGCAAAAGTAATATAATACCGATCTATAGTACCTATCTCTAATGTTATATCACGAACCAATTCATTACTAAACCAGCAAGCACTTATTTGGTGTCCAATTTAATCAAGACACCATCAGAACTGATTAACAATGTCAAAGTAAAGACAAACTATCTTGATATTACAAAAAGCAATCACGTTTAGTTCTGCAATAAATTATTATGTTGCACCTTAACAGTAAAACTGATCGATTTATTATGAAAATTTTGAGTTACTCAATATCTTAATATTATAAACTAAGCCTTAGTATGGTGTATAAGGAGAAACTTACAGTGAGCTAAATTTTGTGGAGTAGAATATTTACTTAGGTACCTACCTATAAGAGGTGTTTGTTGGGTTCCAGAATTGTCATTGAATAATTTCGCTTTAAAAATTACATGATCACTACGCGACAGTGTTACGGTTATTTGTCGTAATTAATTAATTTAAAGCATTTGCTTTTGATAAAAAGTGCTAAATATGTATTGATGTGTTCACTATTAACCTCGTCAATAGCCATTACAAACGAAATGGTAAAAATGTGTCTGCAAATGATGAATCGAGCCGAGACCTGAAAAAAAGAGAAAGAGGGTGAGGTTTGTGATTTATTTTATTTATTTCTTTCAATAATACTTTTCATATAAGACTCCAATTAGATTATAACATAATTACAAAATTTTTTTTACGTTTTCCCGACTAAAAGCCTTATTTTCACTATTTATTATTTATTTGAACAATTTAGTTTTAGCTTAATTAAATTCTAGATTCTTTGAGCTTTTCGTAACCTAATATAGCTGCAAGCGTTTTGGAGTAGTAAGTAATTGTTTTTCGAAAAGCGTGGTCATAAAAAAGGAAAATGAAAAGAAAGTGACAGGTAACATTTTAGACACTTGAGTGGCTAGAAACGTGAAATTTTGCTCAAGGTTTTCTTTTATGACGTAGGCACCAAGGGAGGATTTTTCATAATTCACTCCCTAAGGGGATAAAATGGGGGTCCAAATTTTGTATGGAGAAACCTACTTTCACGCGGGCGAAGCAGCTAGTTTATGTATATAAGTGTGAAAAGATTTGGATGAAATTCGGCACATGGGTAGACTATGTCCTGGAGTAGTACATACAATACTTTTTTATCCCGTGAGTATGTTATTTTGGAATATTTTTTTTATTTTCACGCGAACGAAGCCAGTAGCAGAAACTAGAAACTTATACAACTAAAATCTGCCAACCAAGATATGTATTATTTGTCAGTATTTAGTGACTGTTAGAATAAAGAAATAATCATAAACTAAGGGTGAAATAAATAAACTAAGGGAACTAAAAATAATAAAGAAAACTAAAAATAATAAATAAACTAAGGGTGTCAGACTTTTATTGACTAAAAACCTCCCGTTTTCTTCCATTTGCCGTTTACGTTCTAGGGCCGCGGCAACCCTTTGAAACCGTGGTAATCCCATCGCTCAAATCACAAGGCCTATAATAAACCTAAAGCCGTCGGATATGCGGATGATTTCCAAAAAAGACCTAAAGAGTTATGAAGATAAATAAATTTTATTTGTCAAAAACGTGTAGGATAGAAATCAGTTGGAACGATTACAAAAGCAAAAAAAAAGTTTCAACATGTTTTGCCTAGAAAGGCGTACAAATACAATAAATTAAATCCAAAATATAACAATAATAAAAACATTCAAAATACAATAATAATTAAATCTTAAGAGCAAAAATCATAAAATTACTTCAAATTAATTAAAATAATAATAAAAATGGCTAAATTACATCATTCAACTAAAACTTAAGTTTGACAATATGATAATTTAATCATAGCATTACAATAGACGGATTGTAGGTAAGTACAATTGTACGCCGCTCCTAATATACAAAAGTGAGAGGTGACCGTACAATCGCACGTTCGCCATTTTATTTGTCACGTCTCGTTTGACACCGCTGACATTTGTGAACAAACTCATAGGGTTGACAGTTAAAACCCAATGGAGTAGTGGTACAACCTGTAAAATAGGATTTTTTGGCAAAAATAAATGTACATGAAAAGGAGAATGTACCTAGTAATAGTACCTTTATTACATACTAAGCATTTAAACTATAAAATACTGGCAGAATATTAATTTTGACGATTTGTGTCCATTTTAAACTTTAGTTTTTCACTGTGGGAAAGAAAAGCATAGTATATAATATATATAGTATAAATCTGATAAGTACCCCTATCAGATATATCTAATATATAAAATTCTCGTGTCACGGTGTTCGAACTTGAACTCCTCCGAAACGGCTCGACCGATTCTCATGAAATTTTGTGAGCATATTGAGTAGGTCTGAGAATCGGCCAACATCTATTTTTTTTTTTTTTATTTATATGGCAGAACAACGTTTGCCGGCTCAGCTAGTATTATATACTATGCTTTTCAGGTCTGTGGTAACTCTTTCGAACAATCCTGCAAGTACAGTCTGTAATTAATAATTTTTCACTTATCGCTATTTGCAGCAATTTTATCTTCTTTCAGACATACGCCACTTTACTCACCTTACAGTTACGACAATACAAAATTCAATAGATGGCAGATATTCACGCTCCATGTTTTTCAACGACTTTATCGAAACATCTTAACGTTTTCAAGGAATTGTTCGAAAACCTCAAGATTCTGATTTAAAGGTTACTCATTATCATTGACAATCGTATTGCTTAATACCTTAGTATATTTGATTGGATGTCAAACTAGTTACGAACTGAAATTAGTCTTTAGTCAAAGTTTCGGAGAACAGTTTGTGTGTTTAGCTGTAGGGTTTCGCTTTGGACTTCAGGTTATCGGTTCGTGTATTACTTTAGTAAGTAATACACACGTATGTGTGTAGTAAGTTGACACTGTTCTCATGTCTTGAAGAAAACTGTTATTTTACTGTTGAAACCTATTTTTCTATTATGACTAAAGTTAATTAATTATCTTAAGCCATGGTACCATGATGTTAAATTTTGGAAATTTGTAAACCTATTCATCTTTTCGCGTATTTCTTAATACAAGCATATTCTGAATAACAGATATGTGAAAAGCGTTTGTGTATTTGGTATTGATCGTATTGTTACAAAACAGCTGGACCTAGAAAATATACTGCATGAAGTTAAGGAGTAGAATTGCCTGCCACAGTCTGTGTTTCCTGATACATCTTGGGGGTCTTTAAGTCAGGAGTTGATAGTTTACTTCTAGGCAAGCGTGCTCCAGCATCAATCACATCAACGCTTACCACCTAATGAGATAGTGGTCAAATGCGAGCTTATCCAAATATTATAAAAGATTTATAATCTGAATGTATTTTCATTCCTAATTGGTTACATTGAGATAATATTGTTATGTCAGTAGTTTATTTGCATTGCACTTTATGTGCTTGATTTTCAACATATTCCTTAACGTCTTGTACTTTAGCACACAACACCTTTAAAGTTTTTATTTAATCTCCAGACTTCGCCCATGTGTAACATCAAGAATATGCCATGAATATTTACGACATGTAATAATAGATACTTGTTCTTATAATTCAGGATACGCCAGCTGATATAAATTCTCAAAGTAGGGACGCACGCGGTGCAAGACTAGACAATATATGAAGATAATATTTTATAAACTTTAAAGGCAATATTGAAGCGCTCTTTTGGACTCAAGAGCGTTGAAGAACTTTGCCAAATGGAAGTATATACTAAGTAGTTTATTATAAGTGCATTATTGTACGTACTTTAACACCGAATGACTTTGGTAGTTCGAGTCCCTATTAATTGACTTAGTAATTTAGCTAACGAGACTAGTTTGTTAAGTATGCACTCAGTTATTATTTATTGTTTGTGGAAACAGTGAGTTGTGGTGGGTCTTTAAAGATATTTACTGTAGACTTTTTATTATATAATAAAACAGCTTTCATTATTGGTTCTAAATTATTAAGATACAAACATTTGAAAGTTTTTGAGAGTATATGAACGAATGTTGCAACTTAAATAAATTTTGTTTAGATAAAATTTCATTTTACAGAAAACTATATCTTCACAGTATCATTTTTTAATTTCTCTCCAACGGCCCATAAAGTTGATCGTACCCGGCTCCGTCGGTAATACCTATGACACAATATTTCTTGAAGTTCCAAACAATATTGAGTCGCTCCGACGGTGTCCCCGGGCGACAAACTTCCACGCTCTATTGTGATAAACGCCAAACAAACTTGGTCAAACTCGGCCAACTTGGCAAATTTCGGGCGAAAGGTGCACTCATATATACAAAGTCTAGTAAAGTTTTAATTGCACTAGATTGCAGCGTTGCCACATATTTGTGAAGTAGCGTACGTAATCTAGGTGCATTTAAAACAGTGGTTTCCAACCTTTTTTCGACTGGGAGCTAATTTGGTTTCTTTGTTGTCAGCAGGGATCAGAAGTTCTGAAGAATACTTAACCATGTTGATAAAAAAAAAAACACTTAGATATTTCATAAAAATCATAAATAACGAGCGATTAAAGTTAAAAAAAAAATTGTTATATATTATAGATAATATTTATATAGGTATTATTATAATTTAATTTATGTATTGTATATATTTATTTATTTATTTATTTATTTATTTATTTTATAATTCATGTACACACAAATATACAGAAGAAGATAGGTATCTTAATATAAAGTTTGTACAAAGGTTTGTATTTATGTGTATATTTATTTATTGTTATTGATATATGTATGTATTAAATGATTTAATTTGGATAATATAGTCTATTTTAACTTTTCTAAATTATTTATACGTACTGTGTCTACATCTCTTAACCAACACTCCTGTTGGAGGTCTGCTAGAAGTAATTTCGTTTGAAATAAGCAGCACTTCTGTTACTCTTCTATTTGTATTTGTTAGAAATAAATAAATAAATCAAAGAAATAAATCGTAGATAAATAAATAAATAAAATTGTGTTTCCATAAATTTTCTGATAGAAATTTAAAATTTATTCATGTGTTTTTTTGCAATTGAAAAATTTATTTTCAACTTAAGACCTTTCACAGACCATAGTTTTAGCTCTTGCGAATCACAATAATGAGGAACGTGGATGAAGGAGACCACAGGTTGTGAACCACTGATTTAAAACATTCAAGTTTTTGACTTATTCGCATTGCGCTGTGGGATCGTGTTTAATGTTGAGAATTATACTTGTAATGTCTTTGTTTTGAGGTTTTTTCACCAGTGTTATTGTTTCAAAACGACTAATGTGTAGTTGTGTGTGAAATTGTTCTTGAATGTTTGTTCAAAATCTAGAATTATCTTCATTTATTATTCCTGAGGCAGCAATTAGAACTAGCTAAATGACTACATTATGTAATAGAACAAAAGAACTACCAACGGCTCTATTAGTCAATTCCAACTGTGATGTCTTAACTGATGTTTGTATTTCAACACATTGCTTAGTAACATTGGACAACCAAGCATGCAGTTCATAAAAAGACAATAAACTCCACTGAAAAGCTGCCAACATGACCTCACACTCTTTTGTTTTTAAACTACTCTCTTATTTTAATGTCTTTCAATTTCGCAACACGTATTATTTTGACAACTTAACAAATTAACATGATGAAAGAAAATAATATTCCAGAGGTGTTCGATATCAATAAATCAATGATTTCCGACCACTTCGCGCCCTCATATTGGAATTATTGAAAAATGTGCATTTTAACGCGCACACTTCATTACGATTCTTGTCATGCAAGCTTCGCATAACTCGAACTGCGAATTCCAATATTGTCGTTAAAGATTTTTTAAAAAAACGTCTCGAGTACTGTGTACCTGCCTAAGTGGTGAACGAATAATATAATGCAATAATATTCATAGATTGATAGATTGTTTACTAGCATTTATACTTTTCTTTCAATGCCTATAATTATACATTTGGTGGTATGTCTGAATGAATTTTGCACTGTAATTTCATGTCATGTCAATTGAATTGTACTTTTTAATGTCACTTATAGTAGTAATCCTTGTATTGTATTCAAATTAGGTACGAAAGTTTATGTCAAATCTGTATCTGGTGTTAATATCCATCAATCTATCAATCCTGCCTATCTTTACAGGACCGACAGCAGTATTGCAGTCAAGTTGGCTCACGACCTTCTGTTTTCCGGTTTACCCCAGCAGCTTTTGTCATATCGTTAGTCCATTCATTGTAAAGCTTTGAGTAAGATTTCGGTTTGTCTTCATCATCATCATCATTTCAACCGAAAGACGTCCACTGTTGGACATAGGCTTCCTCCAAGTGTTGTCATAACGACTGACCCTGTGTGTCTCGCATCCACCGGATTTCATCGACCCTCACCAAGTCATCGGCCAACCTTGTGAGAGGTCTTCCAAAGCGTCGTCTTCCGGTACGTGGTTGCCACTCTAGAACTTTTCATCCCTATCGACCATATTTTCGCTTTGTATATACATATATAACTAAAACGAATTAAATTAAGGTAAGCCTAGAAAGAATTGAGTAGTATCCTTAAACAAATAAAGTATAATTTGCAACAGGTTATTAAGTTCAGAAGAAATTTGACCTTTAAAAATGTTATTTATAAATAAAGTTACTCCCACAAAAAAATCCCTGGAACATAAAAAGGAAACACGAAATTGATAAAAACATGAGATTCAGTAAGTTATGTAGAAAGCTTTCTTAGTGCCAACTAATGGAAAATATTCTATTTTGGTATCCTTTGACCCTTGGAAGGTTATGCTCGATCGATTTGTGTGAAGAAAGTGCTCTGTTATGTATAAAGTCAAACGATCAGATCATACGCCTATTTATAGCTGTAAAAAGCGTCAACCCATGGATATAAACCTTGTTAAATTGGCCCGTGTAGTTCAGGAGTATAGCTCTATAATTTTTCTTGTTTAAAAGTATAGGCATTTGATTTAGTCACTAGCAATTTCTAAAGAGTGACGATATTTGCTGGTGGCCTAGGAGCAGGTTATGAATATTAGTTGCTGAGGTTTGAGTCAAATGAAATGCGACTTTTTTTTTAGTTGCCTGACTTTTGTATCGTAGGTGCGTCCATCCCACTTCCGACTTCCATAGCTTAGTAACGTGGTAACACGATACCTTAGTGAGAGTGGTGTCAGATTTTCTGGTTTCTGACTATACGTAACAACTATTGTAAATTTTTAAAAGACAATCGAGACAAGCGACTTTTTTAGATATATTTTATTTATTTATGTACACATAAACACTTAAAAATGAAAAGAACAAAAGAAGATAGAAGAACACAAAGGTACTGATTATTTCAAATGATATTTCTTCCAGCAGACCTGCGACAGGAGAGTTGGATGAGAGATTTAGACACAGTGTATACAAAAATATTAGAAAATTAAAAATATACTATATTATCTAAATTAAATCATATAATACATACATATATTAATAACAATAAATAAAATACATAAATAGATACAATACTTAAACTAAATTATAAAAACATAATTATGTCTATAAAATATAACTTTATGAGATGGTAGAGAGGTAATATTCTTTGACTAGCTTCTTGAAGACAGATATACATTTAACGTCACGGATCTTAGCTGGAAGTGAGTTCACAGTCAGATTTTAGGTATATCACAGATAACTTTTTACACAAGCAGGAGAGAGTGTCATCAGTCGTTTACTAAAAAACTGGGCAAGTGCGAGTCGGACTCGCACTTGCCCAGGGTCCACATACAGGGTTCCGTACAAACTTGAAAGGTAAATTGCGGTTTACGATTTATGACGTTTTAAAAAAAAACTACTTACTAGATCTCGTTCAAACCAATTTTCGGTGGAATTTTGCAAGGTAGATAATGTACATCATATATATTTTTATAGTTTTATCATTCTCTTATTTTAGAAGTTACAGTTACACACATTTTACCACTTTGGAAGTGTCTCTCGCGCAAACTATTCAGTTTAGAAAAAAATGATATTAAAAACCTCAATATAATTTTTGAAGACCTATCCTACCCTAGAAGGGTTTAATGATTTTTTATTTTCAAGTCTAATTATGGGGAACCACCAAATTTTTTTTTTCCTATTTTTGTGTGAAAATCTTAATGCGGTTCACAGAATACATCTACTTACCAAGTTTCAACAGTATAGTTTTTGTAGTTTCGGAAAAAAGTGGCTGTGACATACGGTAGGACAGACAGACAGACATGACGAATCCATAAGGGTTCCGTTTTTTGCCATTTGGCTACGGAACCCTAAAAATACCACCAGTTCTCTCAATTGCCCTTTGCATTCCAAGGCCGCGATAATTCTTTCTGGACGGTCCCGCAGCCCTAAACTTAGTGGTTTAACGTACTTTTCAAAGCATGGCCTGCGTACTTAAATAGGCCGTTGCAAATACAACCTAGCAAAATGGGGTATTATAGACCCTCCGACACCCAATATGAGTGCAATGCTCCTGACTAGAGTTCCCAAAGTGTCCCTACATCTGCACTTTGGATGACCTTAAATACGCCATTGTCGCCGTTATAAACTTGGCCAACTACTGGGCTCAAATACATTGAGGGAAATGAAAACCATCGATTTGAGAAGAAACAGAAATGGGTATGGAAAAATTTCGGTATATTAAAATGGTCTCACATCCATAAACCGACCTCGGCTAGCGTTGCTTACCTTAAGGATTGACTAGTGGGGTTGTTATTACTAAGCCGCCAGTTCAAAATAAGCAAGAGGACGTGTCAGATTTTCACTGACTGAAACCACACTTGTGTTGCCATTCGTTTTAGGACCACAGGTTTCCTTTTCAGAAATTAACCGTGGTCTTAGCGGACATCGGCACTGCTGGGCCCCTACAGTTTCGTTGACATCTGTTTGAAGTGTGCGTGGAACACTACTCGGGATCGGTCCTTACTGGACGGGTGGACGGCAAGCTACTCATTATTTGTCGTCCGCAAACCCATGCCTACAGTGGTCGGGGATCGCCGTGCGACTCCTAGCACTCGGGGGGTCTCTCGTGGCAGTAGTTGGGACGTGAGGATGTCTGTTCCTTTACATTTTGCCTAGTTCTAAGTTCTAGTTCTTCAAAAGACACATCTATTACCGTCTAAAATTAATATTAGTTCCATGTTTCAAGTTTATGCAACTGATCCATTTAACCCAGCTATTATGTAATATCTAGCTAATTAATCATAAGTCGAAACAAAACCGCTACCTACACTAAACCGGTTTATTAATACGTATTAGACAAATTTTATTAAAGTCAATTGTTTGTGACATTTTGAAATATGCAGTTGTATTAAACGAGTGTATTATTGCAAGGCTATATGGAGTTGTCACATTATAATTGCACATACATTGTAAATGCGAAAGGTAGTATGTATGAATGTGGGTGTGTGTTTGTTACTCCTTCACATACATATGACTCAAAAGATTTAAAAAAAATGGTACGCCAATAGAACATTATAGAATAGAACATAAGATACTTTTTTTAATCTCGGGAGTATGTTGACTTGAAATAACTTTCTACTTTGATGCAAGTGAAGCCGCTGGCAGAAGCTTGTATTTTCTAAAATTATCTACACTAATATTATAAAGAGGTAAAGTTTTTTTTTTTTTGGTTTTTCTGTTAGGAAAATCTGAAAATACTGGTCCGATTGCGAAAGTTTTTTCACCAATAGAAAGCTGCTTTATTCCTAAGTGACATAAGCTCAGCAAAAGCTAGTTATTATTATTTTAAAAATCATTGCGCCACATTAGAAATGACTCCTGTATCGTGGGTGCATTCACAAACAGGTAACCTTACATACACCCAGATCCGAAACACCTATCTGTAGGTCCTACAAATATTTGTCCGGTGTGGGATCATTAATTGAACCCGATCAATGACTATAAGGTTTGGTGACATGGGCTGCACTATTTTGGAGGAGCGGCCCTGGAATGCAAGAGGCAAGTAAAGGAACACAGTTACTCAGTAAAAGACTGACACACCTTTTTACTCCACCCAGAGCGAAATAAATTATTTTAATAATTTCTACGGTCCGGATGGTTACCGGACGGTCGGACGTCGAGCCACCCATTGCTTGCCGTCCGAAAGCCCGCGCCTACGGTGAAAGTGAAACCCGGGGCCCTGGGACGAAGGCAAAGAAGGAACAGGAGTGGGTTTTTAGTCAGTAAAAGTCTGACATTATCTCCCGCTCCGCTCAAGAGCGGGATTTGTCATAAGATGATTTTCCCACCTAAAAAAAAAACCCTCATAAGGTTTGATGACCTACTTTAAGGTTTCATTAGGTACGGTAAATTAGTGAATGCACTTCTTCTTAAGAACATTAGCAGACAAAGATACAATTAAACTTTCCGATTACTAGTATGAGTTTACAGAAAAAGAAAACAAGAATTCAAATCCACAAATTCATTTCGTCGACCTAGAGCTCAAATTCTAAACAGTTTCTCCTTAAAATCCGCAAGAAAACAAGTCCAAACAAAACCGTTGCATCCCGTAAGTTACGCATAAGTGGCGGTAGCTCCGTGATCCAGATAGAGTCAAGTCACAAAGAAGCTCGACGACAAAGCCTGAGAACTGGGGCGGTTACCGGTACAAACCTAGAAGCCGGTATCTCGCATTTGTCTTGCTGCAATCTGCCAGTTACCGAGGATACCACTAGGTTGCTTTCGGTGTAACGCTTACTTAAAACGAGCGGGTTTACGTAACAGGTCTATTGAATTTTGACTGTGTTGAGGACCTATTGAATTTTCGTCTTTGACATATACACGACTAAATAAAGTTTTGAGCTGATGATAAATGCCCACGTATATTTCTATCAAGTGTAGGAAGAGGTCCAGCAGTACACTAGCATTTAGCTACAGTGGCTTAAATTTTATTTCTGCTACCAAATACCTAATAATAATAATCTTCTAGGCCAAATTTTAATCTAAGAATAACTAAGAGATATTATAGTGCAGATGTATATTATGCACAATATACAGGTACACTCTCTGTTCATTTACTCTTCTTACAATCCGAAAGGACGGCAATCCGATACTTTTGGAGAGAGATCAAGCTCATGACCAACGGTTTAATGTGATTTCCGGGGCACAAGTGGGTCACACTGCCAACTTCCAAACTTCAGGCTGCTACAGAATAATTCTTAATGGAAAAATCCAAAAGCACTTTTTATTCTACCCGAGAATCGAACCCACGAACCCACGCTCAGCAGTCGCGCTTACAAGACCAATGAGGCAGTTAAAACCTGCTACCATATAAAATAACATCCAAGACAGACATCCAAACTAAATAATTTAAATAAAGATGTAAAATTCGTAGAAAGAGACAATATCTGGAGGTAATGATCCACACAAAAATTCTATCTTGAAAATATTCCTTCATTTTATCGAATGATGAATAAAATCTATAACACTGATGTCACAAACCTTTACGTTTACTAAAAACCATGCAATGAAATCTACAACAATTCACTAAAGTTCATATTTGTCATTGTTGCTCCATATTAAAAGCTCTGCCACAAACGAACTGGCACCAACAAAACGACAGCCTTGCTTTCTAATAACGACCGATATTATTTTAATGAGCCTATAATATCCAAGGTTTGCATTCGATCGTCAAGATAAAGATGTTGAATTTTGTTCCTAATTACTGGCTGCTACTTGGGGTGGTTGATAAAATCTTCGGTTCGGCTTTTGTCGTATCTCACTCGGTCTATTTGTTTGTTACTATCAAGATCGCATTGCACAACGGATTCCATTGTTGTTATGTAAGTTTGGGTCCAATTAAGTTTGCGATTAGCATTTGTTTTTGATTGTTTGGGGTAAGTGAATGTGTTTCTAGTAGTAGCTTTTCTTTTTAGTGTTTTGTGAAACTTGATGTCATCATTTCGAAATTAATTTATGAAGTTACTAGCTTCTGCTATCGACTTCATAATCATCATCATTTCAGCCGAAAGACGTCCACTGTTGGACTATCGAATTCACCCGTTGAAATTAGAAAATTATTTCATAGAACATATTCCCGGTATAACATTCCTTAAGTCCTTTTTCTAGACATTGTCTTTCTGTGTGCTAAATTGCATCCAAATCAGTTGTTTGAGCGTGAAGGAGTTACAAACACACATACACTCAAACACACGCAGATGTATACAAAATTTTGTCTTTATAATATTAAATGTGATACTGTGATTATCCATACGGTTCATTGAAATTTATAGCATAGCATAATCAGCCTTTTAATTTTCTCACTGTTAGGACTAAGGCCTCCTCTCTAAGAGAGGAACCACATTACAGTTACTATGAATATAGTTTCTTAGTGATGTTATATATATCTGATATCGATAATTTAATAGGTGCTGAATACATCCGGATCTTATTTATTTCAACGCACTTGACAATAGCAATATAAATTGTTATGATACTGTATCTTAATACCTCTACGATCAAATAATAAATTGCATCGAAATAGGCTACTTATAATCTGCAGCTAATTTGATTTTATGAGGATACATAAATCTATCATTCAATCAATGCAGTAAACAAGGAACGCAGTCTTAGGAGAACATTCGCTAGCTTTAATCAATCCACAAATTCTATTGTTTTCGAAACAACGGCAAACGATTTAGAGACAATGTAAGTGAACTAAATAATTTAGAAGTCCATACAAGGTTCCTTGAATATTGTTGTACGAACCGATGTCTAAGGCTGCCATCAGACGGACTGTATCGCAGCAACCGTGCGCAGTCGATATATTCAACAACTACATGCAGTTGTACGTTCGACTTTGTTCAATCATGACATCAACTTTACGCGATCGGCTGCAGTCGTCTGAAGTCAATATTAACTGCATACAGTCGTGACTTCGACTCTACCGGTCGGCTACAGTCATGTAGTGTCCACTCTGTCCATTGCTAATCAAATACAGTTAGTGTGCAGTTAGTCAAGGAGCATAACACGCGATGGTTGCGTCGAACGCACATTGACATTATGCGATCTGTGTCATCTTTATTTTGATGCTCTTAAAAATCAAATGTTAAATTGACATCGCAGCAACAATCTTACATCTTTATGTCAACTGCGCAAAGTCAAATCCGACTGCAGATAACTTGATAACTGCATGCAGTTGAATATATCGACTGTGCGCGGTTGCTGCGATGCAGTCCGTCTGATGACAGCCTAAGTAGCGGCACGGAACTAGTTACTATATACAAGTACTTTACCAACTTGTTTTTCTTCATCAACTCAACTACTTTCGTGGAAAGCTGATAAGCTGATACGTCGCGTGGTTTACAACGTTTATGTTTGTAATGAAAGTAATTTAGCTAGAAAACATATTTCTATGGAAACTTAATCGAGGGAAAATTTTGCTGTTGCAAATTGGACAAAAATGTTTGACATAATTTCAACTTTTGTATTCCATTGTCATAATTAATTAGATCTGATATATATAAGGTACCTGTTCGCTGGTTGACTTGGCTCATGAAGTTTTTGCTAGAACTATTAATTTATCAGTAAGATAATGTTTCGCTAAGCTCGCTCGCAGATGTGGAAACCGTAGACGTTTCACTTGATCAAACTCCATACATCCAGTCGTTAAACATTTTTCTTAGTCGAAGACAAAAGAAATCTTACACCCGACAGGCACAATAATATTTCGCATACCGAGAGCACGACAGTGAAAGACAATATTGCACCGTTTACGACCAGCACATTACAAGCAGCAACCTGTCACACATTCCTTATAAAAATACCAGTATACGACATCAGAACAATTACTTTGAAACAGACACTTTAGCAGCGCGTTTACGTTGAGCTGCACTTACTCCACAACTCGTTTGAAGTATAAAATTCCACAGCAATTTGTCACACAACAGTGACAGCGGACCTTAAATTTGAATTTTAATCACACACTATTGCATTTCACCTCTAGGCGAAGCAAACCTGTCACAGATATTGTAATTACATTTCAAGAGAGTTGCAATCGAATGCTGACCTTAAAAATGAAACGGACTGACATAATAGACTTACCTACCGTCTCTGAGTCGTAGGCTGATGAAATAATTACATATTTGGTGGATGCACTGTGTAATTATGGATCTTTACTTTGCCCACCAACTGTGTGAAAAGAAAATGGAAACAATTAAACATCAAATTGTTGTTGGTCTTCGAGTTTTTTTTTTATGAATGAATCTCGGAATTTTAGACGTGGATAAGCGTTTGGGGTAATTGGTTAAGTTTGAATTGGAATTAGGAAATACGCAGTTGCATATTGATGTTTTTATTAATCAAAATAAATTGTAACGGAGATTTTGTTAAGTATGTGTGTATGTGTGTACATTTTTTAATTCTGCACGCTCAAATAGTTGAATAGATTAGGATTAAATTTGATGCACGGTTAGACTATGTCCTACAATAGCACATATTTTTTTCCTAGGAGTATGTAATTTGTAATTTTTTATCATAGAATATTTTTTTTACTTTCACGTGGGCAAAGCCGTTAACATAAGCTAGTGTTTGCATAACCTTATAATACATCATAATCATCATCTTCTTACTCTTGTCCCGTCTTACTTGAGGTCGGTGCAACACGTTTTTTTTCTTCCGTTCTATCCTATTACCCGTTACGCTATCACTAACTCCCTTTTCTTTCATATCATTTCTCACAAAGTTCATTTATCTTTTCTTCGGCCTACCTCTCCCTCTCCATACATCCACATGTATCCTTTTAAAATATTAACTAGAAAATATCAAATCATTTAATTTTTCATATACCTACCATAAGATTTTACAATGCTGATAGTACACAAGCACGTGCTACTAACTATCTGTCACTTATTTCAAAAAGTGAATGTTTTATATTATTCCAGATTTATGTCAAATGAATTATTTTCTCTAAAAACGTATAAAAATAGTACCTGCAGTAAAATTACCGTTATTATTTCTAAAAATGTTTAATCCCTGATAATACTAGGTATACTATTGACTTAGTTAACGCTTCTTATCCTGTACACAACATGCTCTAAGGTACAAGCGGATGTAATTTGCTTGCATTATAGGTAATTAATATAAGTGTTTCTACGGCTGTTACGAGGTATTTCCGAATTATATCTTAGAAACACATCTAAATATTAGTCAGAACTATTTGCGGTTACAATATGATTATAATATTTCCTAGAATACTCATAACATCAGGCTTATTGCTATAGCAGCAAAAAGTTGATGGTCTAGTTATGAAGGCTGTAGGTGATTCATATTAAAATGTGTGTTGAAACAGTTTTAATCACATTCTTGAGGCTTTGATCGGGCCGCATACGTTGTCAATATGGATGTATGACTAGACTGGGCTTATGTCAGAAAGCTTGTACCATTGTTCACAGTTCCTTTAAGGTGTTTGGAACATATTCATGGGTGTCAGTCAAGTTAAGTGTACCTAATATCATTACAATGTCTCTGATCCTTTCATGTTGCAAGTATCTAAAGAAACTACTCGGTACTACTCAAGGCAAGTTAAATTTCCTACACATTTTAGAAGAGATATGCGGAACATGACCACCATCACCATGATGATGACGACCTGGTGAAAGTCGCGAGATTGCGGTGGATGCGAGATGCACAGAATCGGTCGTTGTGGCGACGCTTGGGAGAGGCCTATGTCCAACAGTGGACGTTTTTTGACTGAAATGATGATGATGATGTGGAACACGAAGTAAAGTCTTGCAAACCTCCATTGAAAAAGGAGGGTTCTTCGACCAGGCAGGTATTTTTTTTTAGTCCAGACCTTGCCTGATAGTTGGTTTCGGACTGTTTTACATATTTTAATCGCGCGGAGAATTCTAATACCGCAATGTAGGATTTAGGATTATAGTTCTTACGTAGCGGTATAGATGTCGCTACAATCTGTTATTATTATTATTTCGTTTTACAGAGCATTTAATCTTGTGACATTCAACAACAATACTCAAACTAATCACGAACATAAACCATTTCAGAAAATTCAAACATATCCCCCACAATGTAAGTAAATCCAGTACCGAACCCTTTCAATATAATAATCCTAATTCCAATCTATTCAAAGCCATTTCTGTATTGTAAATTGTAATACAAGTATTTAAAGGCTACACCACATAAATTTGAGTAGGTTAAGCTAACAATGCTAAGCACAGTTCGAGGCATTGCTTCGCGATAACTGTCGTACAAGCTCTTATTCGAGTCGTGGCCAACAATGCTATAAATCGAGGGCTTGCTAGCGGAAGACATTTTAGTTTTGAAAATATCAGATGCTTTGTAAATCCCGGCTGAGTGGGACGTACGGTGTATGCCATGAGCATTCTTGTAATGGTCACACGCTAACGGTTCAACGCATAATTTTGATACAGAAGTAGGACGGAAATTGATTTTTGGGCATTGTCATGTGTTGTTAGGTGTGAAAGATTTGTTGTGATTGACTGTTTGTGTTACTGAAGAGATAATGCGAGAGATAATTTTTAAATAGTCTTACTAGGTAGGTGATACAAATTAAATATAATAAGTAACTTCTACTTGCTGTGAAAACGCAATGATATCAGTGAGTAGGTTTATAAACTGCATGCACAACAACTATCATATGAGACTACAATGTCGAAATTGTTGCAGACATATTTCTACTTTCATGAAAATTAATAATCCACTTGACTGTATTTGGTTTACAGTGGCCACCCTCAACAGAGATGAGGAGCCTCTTGGCTAATCTCCGTTGAGGGTGGCTACCTATATCACCTACATCTCCTGCGTACTGACGCAGGGGATATTATAGTGCACAGGTGCGTGCGTAAACATAGGTGCACTCTGTGTTCCTTTCCTTCCTTTCCTGATGGAATCGCAATTCGACACGACCGGAGAGATTTCAGGCGCAGGCCCTACGGATTTAAGTGCTTTCGGAGGCACGTCACATGACACACCACCAACTTCCAAATTCTGGGTTCGAAATAGAAAAACTTAATAGCACTCTTTGCCTAACCCGGGAATCAAACCCACGCTCAGCAGTCGCGCTTGCGACCACGAGACCAATGAGGCAGTTATGAAAATTATACTGTGTTAGCAAAAACATAATTATTTGACTAGTTCAAAAGATGCTCTCCGAATAAAGTTACTGGTATAGCTTCGTTACTATCAAACTGTATAACAAACAAACATCAAAGACGCAAATGCTCAAGCATTAATTGTTATTGACAGTACCTGTGGCAGATGGCCATCCATTACAGCCACGCTCTATCTTCAATCGGACGTCAATACATTATAGACAGCTAACAAAGGGACTAATCCATAAATTGCAGGACAACACGACTGTCAGACAAAGGAACTACTTAGTAGATATAGCTGGAGATAGTGGGAGGATGTGTGTGCTCTTAATTCCTATTTAGTTAGATATTTTGATTTGCATGATGAAAATATAATAATAATAATGTTTTTTATTTTTTTTTATTGAAATATTTAAAAATATAATTTGTATGTTAAAATGATAAATAAACGAAATAATAATAAAAATATTCTTTAATTACGAGTAATAATATAATATATAATATAATATAATATCTCACAACTATCACACAACGCCGTCTAGTCCCAAGCTAAGCAGAGCTTGTGTTATGGGTACTAGACAACTGATAAACATACTTACATATTTCTAAATACATACATATTATAGATAAATTACACCCAGACACAGAACAAATGATCGTGCTCATCACACAAACATTTGTCCTGGGTGGGAATCGAACCCAGGACCTCCGGCATAGCAGTCAGGGCCACTAACCACTAGATCAACAGGCCAGTCATAATGAGACTCGTATAGTATTAGTAACAATAAACAAACTTACAACTATGTTAGTGACACAAATACAACCACAAGAGACATCAATACACACACAAAACAAAATAACCATTACTTCAATACTCTAGCTGATATACGAGTAGCTGACACTTACTTTTCAGATCAAGGTTTGTTATAAAAATGTCAAATTTACTAGATTTTTACACAATATTAAAAATCTTAGTATTGCCAGTATAAAAATTGCCTACATCCTTAACACAATATTACGTATGCTACTTGTGGTAACTAAAGCGTGCATGTAATAATTGTTCGATATTGTAAAATTTAGTATAGTATACATATAGTTTTTCTATCTCACGACGGCAAGGGACACATTATTTCTGTACGCGTAAACTTTTTTCTATCAGATCGAGCGCTCGGAACTTATAAGTTATAATATTATATTTATTTAAATGTAAAGAAACGAAAATTTACGTTAAGCAATTGACTCCAATTTTAACAATGAATCCGGTATTGTAAGTTTGACAGCAACTGACCTGATTTCTCCCCCGAAATATTTCACATATCATTATTGCAGCTGTACATACAATAATAACAGTTATAATTGCAAACCATTTACCGAAAAGTGGATCATCAAAAATTTACCAACCTTCAAGCTGCAGCCTTAAAATAACGAACGCGGATCGAGTTAAATTCACTAATAAGATAATTTAATTATCATTCATCAAAAGAAATGTAATAAATAGGGACGTGGTATGAAATGAAGCAATGATCAAATAAAAAGCTCATTTATTACCGGCCAGTCCCAACTGAGGTATTATTTGATGTGATTAATTAAAAGTTATAATTAATGAAAGAGCAATATCGTGTGCAAGGCGTGCCGTTACAATAGTGCGTGGAAACAACCATGGTACATGATGCTATATGTATGAAAGTGTGGAGAATATTCCGTCATACTTCACATGCATTCCTTTGCGGTAGCGTGATTCTATTGTGTGTTACTAATCAGTCTTTTTGTTTATATATTGATTCTGAAGATAGGAAGGTAATGATTACATTAAGAAACGTAACCGTTAGTTTGCAATCACTAATTGAGATGAACGTGCAACCATTAAAAAATCTTGATGCCAAGTGTTAATAAAGCTCAAGCATCAATTTCTCAGAAATAACTCTTCACTCTTAAATGAAAGGTATAGGGAGAAAAATGATGTAGACAAACATGAAATCCCTAATCTTTACACTTTAAACGCGGTAAATACTTCAGGAAACTTCAAAACGTACATTTTAACATGAAAACAAACAGAGCCCGATACTTCTCTCAAATCCAGAGCGGACGAATTCTTCGACAAAGTTGTAACTCAATCTAACTCCTGAAAGATTTGGAAGCTGATTAGAAGACCCCCGGCAACGCAAAACATCGTAATATGAAAGGAAGCAACAAGTTATACTATAAATGTTGCCGTTTTGTTATTACGAATTTTGACTTGCGCCAATTTTGTTACTTTGACCCGAAATTATTTATTCATTGAAGATGGTTTTGCGTAACGCTAACTAGCAGATCAAAGATTTCAGAATTCCTGTCTGATAACATTTTTAGATTTTATTCATTATCGTTTCTATTTAGCTTCTGGTTCTTCTAAAAATACTTTTTTATTCATTAATTTCTACAATATTTTTTTGACTGGCCTGTTGTTCTAGTGGTTAGTGGCCCTGACTGCTATGCCGGAGGTCGTGGGTTCGATTCCCACCCAGGACAAATGTTTGTGTGATGAGCACGATCATTTGTTCTGTGTCTGGGTGTAATTTATCTATAATATGTATGTATTTAGAAATATATAAGTATGTTTATCAGTTGTCTAGTACTCAAAGCACAAGCCCTGCTTAGTTTGAGACTAGATGGCGTTGTGTGGTAATTGTGGAATATTATTATTATTTTTGTTTCTGTTTTTACTTCTCAGCTCTTAGGCTGGTATTTAACTACATTTACGGGCCAAGCCAAGTAAATGTAGCGTGTGGTGTGTTATGTGGTGGATGCGTTCTGAAGTAGACCCATTTCGCGTTCGTCTATTTGTAAGAACTTTCTGACAATGCGACATGTATTTAAGATAGCTGCTTTTTATTATTATTATTATTATTATATTATTAATATCGCTTTTATTCTTGAAGGAAACAAAAATATTTGAGCTTAAATAATCTTTCTTATCAACAACCGATTTTGGTATTACATTATTAATTATTACTTGTTCGATTGTATCGATACATAGATTTATGTCTATAATCGTTTCATAACTTCAAGCTACATCGATAAGGTGCTCTATATTAACAAACCGAAGATAATTGATATTCTTGTCAATCAGAGCAAGAATTCTATCAATAATTAGTCCGGCTTATCTATTGCGATCGAATTTCGATATCTGATCCTTAGCATTGCGCAAATCATGATTGGCTGTGGGACATATATTTTTTATTGGAGCATTATTGCGACATGAAGTGCTTTCAAAGGTAGATGTTAAGTTACAGTTGACATTTTGTTACACTATCACATATTTGCATAAATAGTCGAATGTATTGAATGTTGCTCCGAAGGTAACCGTGTCAACTGGATATGTCTTTTGTAATAACATGTTTAAAAGGCTTTAATGTTTTTTTGAGTACGAGATTAAAAACGGTTTATTTGTTGCGTAAAGTCAATAGTAATAGGATGTCGAGATGGAGTTTTGTGGTAACAAATAGCTTCAGAGTTACTCGTAATAGTATAAATATCACACTATAGTGAAAGTTTGTATGCATGTGTATATTTGTGTATGTATGTTTGTTACTTCTTCACAGTCAAACGGCTGAACGGATTTGGATGAAGTTCGGTTCCTGAATGTTTTATATCTTTGAATAACACATATGCTACAATTTATATTGGAGGAAAGTACTCATTTCATATAGGTGAAACCGCTAGGAGAAGCTATAAACTATGAAGTTTATTGGTACCGTGGCTTTCAATCTAATAAACGTTATGAGTATTTCAAAATCACTCGAGTCGTAGAATTGGATTATTTGCATTTTCATTCCAATACTACAAAAGCAATTGCAATACAAAGTAAACTTTATAGTATAGCAATAATCCTATTCAACAAATTTAATCATAATTAAATTAAAGAGAAAATCAAAACAAGAACTAAGAAAACTAATAAAAGCAAATGTTATGCAAATCGTTCATAACTTGAATGCCCATTACGCAGAACTTTTCATTGATTACTTAAACCAAGTTGGGCTTGCTGTAAGTTTAAACGAGGTTATATGAATTTGTCAGGCAGCCTGAGTTATGAATTGTAAGCAAATAAGTCTGGTTTTGTACTTCGCCGAAGTTTTGTAAACATTGTCGCTTGGACGGACACTTTATTGAACTTATAATGGGTGTACATTAATCGGAACTATTTGTGACAGACTTCATTTGTTATTGTTTAGTGGTTTTTCTTCCATTCTACATAGATAGCATGATTTTAAAACATGGATGTAATTCTCTTCTGGTGTTCATGTTTTCCGATATTTATAGCCTCAAGAGTGAATATTAATATACTATTATTATTATACTTTAAGGCAAGCATGCTTCAACGTCGACTAAATCTCAACTTACCATCACGTGAAGTAGTAATCTAATGCAAGCATGTCAATAATACAAAAAAGTATATGCTCAGAATTATTATTCGTGATTTTGCTTGGACTTGGATAACATGAAATTGAAATCACCATAAAACAACAGACACATTCCAAAAACAAGCAAATCGTGTGACCAAAACAACTGCAATGTCACCAATAAAATGGAACGTCACTCTGAAACAAAAGTTTAAAAGCATGACCACATAAACAAAGTTAACGGCTGCAATCAAAAAACATTCACATGGTCTTCTTATCTTCAGTCTTTATACTTCTCTCTTCGAACCTGTTCCGTGGCCGAGATTAACAATAGCTGCAGGCTGTCCACCTCTTTATTGCCACTTGTATCTAGGAGTAAGTTATGAGAGTCGAGCGGGCAAGCTAAGGAAGCGAAGCGAGCAAGTAAGTGGAGCGAGTGAGTCGAGCTGTCAAAGGAAGATAACGACATAACTTTGTTTGGATTTAGGTTAGGTTAGAAGTTGTATGACAGTGAATTTAATGATGTCAAAGATAAGGTGTTAATGTTGTTCGACATACGGATTATCGTTTCAACGACTGAACTTTCAAGTAGAATAGTATTATATTAGACATACCATAAAAATTATGCGGGGAGGTCCTTCTTGTATAATGACAATCGCGTTGTACCTTCAAAAAATAATGTAAATATCTTATTTCACAGAAAATTATTAAATTTTATTTTATTTTAAGATTATAAATTAGTAAACAAGCATAGTATTCAAGTTTTTTAAATTGCATATTATTATTTTCCTTTTTTATGACTAATATGAAATACGTTTCTTACACACTTTTTTGTTCTAACCAGTTGTCGATAGAGTAGAAAAACGTCCCGTGTAATGAAACATGGTTTGTCGTAGCCTCCCATAACTTGGACCAAACTTTAAAGCCGTCCACAACCATTTGGTAGTGCCTTTATGTCCTCACAAATGTCTCAAGCTTTGTAACGTTACGGCATGTAATAACGACCAAAAATATCCATGAGGCCGCGTCCAGTGTTACAAATATGAGATTTTATAAAATTGTGGGAAAATGACTTTTCAACGGGACATTTTGATGAATTTTATTGCAAAAATTAAGTGCCCTGACTCAGTAAATGCTGATTCACTTGGTCTAGATGACAAATGTGAAACTGTTTAAGTTAGTGATACTATTATACCAACTTTCTCTGTGATTAATTTAAATTGAACGATTTATAAGCGGCTTGTGGTTTGTATATTGTCATAGAGAATTATGATTTCGGGGAAACTGTTATTTATATTAATGTTATAACCTTTTGAGATGACTAATGCGGATTGAGTGATTTAAAGAAGCTTGTGGTTAAAGCATTGATTACACAAAGAGATTTTTGAATTAAGATATTATTGCTGAGTCATTACTTTCAATCTTTTAACTTTGTGATTGTGTTCAAACATTGGATAAAATACCAAAATATTTGAACAGGCAATAAGTTAAATTGCATAATCACAAAGTAATAATATTAATTTTGAATTATATTTTAAGAAATCGTTTTGGCATCATTATCGTAATTTTAGTCGAAATACCTCCACTGCTGTCTCCCCCAATTGTTGTCACTATGACCAGTTCTGCACGTCTCACATCCATCGGATTCCCGCGACCCTCACCAGGTCAACGGCTACAACACCGATTAACAATTTGTAACGTCTATATAATAAATACCCAATAATAATAATGACTTTTGTAAAGGTTATCATCAAATGAATTTTCTCGTTCTTGGGTGGGGCGAGAGGGCGTATCAGATTTTTACTTTACTGACTAACACCCACCTACGTTCTTTCATTTGCCGATTGTGTTCTAGAGCCACGGTAACTCTTTTAATCGTTCCCGCATAGCTTTAAGGCTTAATACTTTATTTAATATTCAGTAAACTATATTAATTGAGATTAAATTCGCAACTTAATGGACGACGACTATTAAACTGGTCTTAAAAGTTCTCTAGTATTAAATATAGTGTAGCAATCCCCCATTTACCTACGTAGTTGAAGTATTTACCTTTAAACATTCAAAGTTCACAGAGATTCATAAAGTCATAGATTTAACATCGCCGTTTAAAAGCAACCTTGCTTCTTTAAACAATTTCCATAGTCAATAAATGGCTAAATTTTCCCATTATCTGGCCATAATACGAAATCACTGCTCATTTTAATAGATTTCAATTATTATTTTAAATGAAATAGCCTAATATTAGCATCACACAAAGCCCGTCTTTTCATTTCCTAGTTCAAACAAGATTACGGAAAACAAACTCATTATGCCCATACCATTATATTAATTAAAATTTTCCTGTATATGGTAATGTACAATAGCTGTTTGTTGTAGTAAAAGTCTTATATTGAAGATATAAACAGAACGTTACGTATAAGACATGAGAACACCCACAGCTTCATGTTACGTTTTGGATCAAATATCCTATTAGAGTGCTAAGGAAATTGCACTTTCTAGAATCCTGAGATGTTTTAGATTTGCTGCTTGCTCGCTCAACTGTGGTGGTTCTCAACCTTTTGTTGATGAGCGGAAACCAAAAATCGAAAAGAAAACGTAACTATTTATGGCATTACGTAGCAATTCAGTCTTTTTTGATGCCATATTTAATTTTTTTTAGTATGTAAGTATTTTTAAGGCATAAATAGTATCTTAATAAAAAAAAATACACTAATATTATAAAATAAAGTTAGTAAGTATGTCTGTGTATTTTTGTTGGTTCTTCACAATCGAACGACTAAGCGGATTTCGATGAAACTTGGTTCACAAACTATGTCCTGGAATAGCATATAGAATTTTTATCTCGGGGGTATGTTCGTTTGGGTTAATTTTCTACTATCACGTGGGTTAAGCCGGTGGCAGCAGCCAGAAAAATAATAGACCCACCGACTCATGCGGCATTCGGTTCCGACCCACTGGAACCAACCTACCACTGGCCTGGCACGCATCAAGAAGCATCAAGAACCATCAATCACCAATCTCCGGAGGGGAGTGATGTAGCGACATCTATGGCGTCACATAAGAACTAATCCTGCATCGCGCAATTAAAGTTCTCCGCACGATTGGAACATATAGAACAGCCCGAAATCATCTATCGGGCAGTTGCCCACCAGACATAACACCCGTCTGGTCGGAGGATCCTCTCTTTTCAACGGAGGTTTGTGGGACTTTACTCTCTGTTCCGCATACCTTCAAAGCATTGGAAAGACCTCACGGCGTCCTCACCTTCCGCATGACGCAGGTTCTTACCGAACACGGTAAGTTCGGGAAGTTCCTGCACCGGATTCATGCGGAAGCGACGCCCGGGTGTCGCCACTGTGTGGACCGCCCGGAGGACACGGTGGAGCACACGGTGGAGGTGTGCCCCGCTTGGGCAGAGCAACGCCGTGTCCTCGTGGGGGCGATCGGCGGCGGCGATCTCTCGCGCCGGGCCTTGGTACAGGCCATGGTCCGGAGCGAGGAGGAGTGGCAGGCGGTCGCCTCCTTCTGCGAAGCAGTAATGCTAGCAAAGGAGGCGGCCGATCGCGTAAGGCAACGGTCCTCACGCCCCAACCGCCGCCGGGATTCCGATCCCGATTTCCGGCCACCGTAGGCGAGGGCTTGCGGACGGCGAGCAATGGGTGGCTCGCCGTCCGATCATCCGGTAACCGTCCGGACCGAGCCCAAGTCGTCGACGGCGCGTATTGTTCCACGCGCGCCTCAGGGAGATGTCAGCAAATCGTAGGGGCCCAACAGGGTCGAAGCCTACTGGGGCCACGGGTAGTGTGAAAGCGAAACCCGGGGCCCTGGGACGAAGGCAAAGAAGGAACAGGAGTGGGTTTTTAGTCAGTAAAAGTCTGACACTACTTTCCGCTACGCCCAAGAGCGGGATTTGTCATAAGATGATTTTCCCACCTAAAAAAAAAAAAAAATACCTTCAAAGCATAAACATGTTTATTGCGCTCATGCTATTATTATTTAAATACAAAATTAGTGGAACAAAACTTAAGTGGCAATGGGCAGGGCACATTGCTCGCAGAACGGATGGCCATTGGGGCCGAAAGGTTCTGGAATTGCGACCACGTATCGGAAGACGTAGCGTTGGAAGGCCTTTTACAAGGTGGACCGATGACCTAGTAATCATCATCATCATCGTCATTTCAGCCGATAGACGTCCACTGCTGGACATAGGCCTCCCCCAAACGTCGCCACCACGAACGATCCCGCGCGTCTCGCATCCATCGGATTCCCGCAACCTTCACCAGGTCATCGGTCCACCTTGTAGGGGGCCTTCCGACACTGCGTCTTCCGGTACGCGGTCGCCACTCCAGAACCTTTCGGCCCCAACGGCCATCCGTTCTGCGAGCAATGTGCCCTGCCCATTGACCTAGTAAGGGTTGCGGGAATCCGACGGGTCCGTTCATTGTGGCGACACTTGGGGTAGCCTTCTGCCGCTCTAAAGCAGTGCGAGAGAGCGTGTCAGACTTTACTGACTAAAACTACACCTATGTTCCTTCTGTGCCTTGCGTTCCAGGAGCCCGGGGTACCCTTTTGGACTACACATGGCCCCAGTAAGCTTGGGCTCTGCTGGGCCCCTACGGTTTTGCTGACATTTCTTTGAGGCGCTCGTGGAACACTACGAGCCCTCAATGACTCGGGCTCAGTCCGGATGGTTACCGGGCGGCCGGACGGTAAGCTACCCATTGGTCGTTGTTCGCTAGTCCCACCATAAGTGGCTGGAAACTTAAAATACAGATTTGTTGACTTGAAACAGTAACAGTTCTGTTTAGTCTGTAAGTTCAAAATTTTGAAACCCTTTGCGGACTGTATTTTTGCTCTTGCAGACCACTAATGGTCCGCAGATCATAAGGTTGGAAACCTCTGCTCTACAGATTACAGTTTCAATGTTGGATTATCTAAATACCTAAGCTTCGTGATTCCTCTTAAATAATCTAGGATTAAAATGGTTCGTTTGTTTCAAGTTTGACTATAGTTTAATAAAGTGCTATCTCTATTTATGTTTGAAAAGCTAATCGAAAGTATATTTATGAATTCAGTCATAGTTTAATTAATTTAATTTTGATTTGAGTTCTTGTTTGTTGGCAAACTCGTGCTGGAAAATATTGGACTGAATATCAAAGTGAGATACTTGTTATTGTTTATTTAATATAGTAGCTAAGTATTATAAACGTCGAGTTACGTACCCAAATATTTCGATAAAAGTGAAGAAAAACATTGAAACGCCGGAAACTTTCTGTTTGTTTCTTCACTGCTATGATTTTTGAACTTATCTACGAGTAATACATAAAGTCATTGCGGCCATAGTGGTTTAAGTCAGTAAAAGTCTGATACGCCCTCTCGCTCCACTCGGAGTTGTCTATACGAGACATTGCGGCGCCGGACTGGAGGAGCACGGCGGCTGAGGCGGCGTGCGCGGGGGGAGTACCAGCGGCGGGTCTACGCGGCGGAGCGGCGCGCGGGAGCGGCGCGCACGATGGAGGCGCGAGCGCCGCGGTCCGCGAGCCAGCACTTCAGATTTTACCCCGACGGAGACACCGCGTTTACCTTGTTCCTTGTTTTATGTAATATACAATTGTACATAGTATCAGTCCACTAGTTTGATTTAACTTGCTCCCGCTCAGCTATCGAACATCATCGCAACAGAGTGGAAGAAGTTGTTTGACGATTGATGAAAACACCCTTAAAAAGGTAATGGTTTTTTTAAGAAATTCATTTTCCTAATAGTAAGCAAATAATATGGGCATCAATGCACTACATTGGTATCTTTTTTTTTCGGTAGGATAATCATACAATGACATCCCTCGCTCTTGGGCCGAGTGGGAGCGTATGTCAGACTTTAACTGACCAGGGCCGAGTCTTCAGAAGCAGACCCTTGGCCCCAATAGGCTTCGATCCTGCTGGGCCCCTATGGTTTACTAACATCTCCTTGAGACGCGCGTGGAACAATACGCGCCGTCGACGACTTGGGCTCGGTCCGGACGGCTACTGGATGATCGGACGGCGAGCTACCCATTGCTCGCCGTCCGCGCCTGCAGTGGCTGGAAATCGGGATCGGGATCCCGGCGGCTGGGGAGTGAGGGCCGCACATTGGTATCTAGCACATCAATATTTTCATCAATGCACGCACACACAAACACTCTAGTAAAACAGTCAAGACATGTCGAGAATTATATCGTAGATTTTTTTTTTAACTTAATAATTCTTGATTAGTTTTGGGTATAAAACTTACCTATTTTAAAAATTTAAATCGATTTTGAACATGTGGCTGTCGGCTTACATCAAGGGTCGGCCCTCAGCCCTTACCTCTTCCTGATGATAATGGACGCTCTGACGTCGGGCATCCAGGAAGAGGCTCCCTGGTGTATGCTGTTTGCCGATGACATTACGCTGGTTGCCGAGAGTGGCCTAGAGGTCCAGAGCAAATTGGAGGTGTGGTGGCACAGACTGGAGAGTGTTGGCTTAAAATTGAGCAGAACGAAAACCGAGTACTTGTTCTGTGATTTCGGTGGTCTCTCCGGTCCTATGCCCTTAGCTCTCGCTGGAACGCCCATACCAATCTGCTCCGACTTTTGGGTACCTCGGGTCGCTTATCCAAGGAGATGGCGAGGTAGACCGAGACGTATCAAATCGGATCAATTCAGGATGGATGAAATGGCGACAGGTCACTGGAACAATTTGTGACCCACGGATGCCCCCCAAGTTGAAGGGTAAAATCTATAAGTCCGTGATAAGACCTGTCATACTGTATGGATCAGAATGTTGGGCTGTGAAAAAGACGGATGAAAAAAGATTGCATGTAGCGGAGATGAGAATGTTGAGATGGATGTGTGGTGTAACGAGAATGGATAAAGTGAGAAATGAGTATATTAGAGGAAGTTTGAAAGTTGCGCCAGTGACTGAAAAGTTGAAAGGGAATCGTTTGTCTTGGTATGGTCATGTAAAGAGGAGAGATGAAACGTATGTTACTAAAAGAGTTATGAGTATACATGTGGATGGGTGGAGAGGGAGAGGGAGGCCAAAGAAAAGATGGATGGATTGTATGAACAGTGATATGAAAAAAAAGGAAGTTAGTGATAGCATGACGGTTGACAGGATAGAATGGAAGAAAAAAACATGTTGTGCCGACCCCAAATAAGATGGGACAAGGGCAGGAAGATGATGATGAAATCGATTTTGAACATTCTACTTTCAGGATATGGGTTTATTATTTGATAAGTTGAATTGTGTTTTGTATATGTTCAACATGGTGCGTTCCTATAGTAGACAAAAGAACGAAGCAAACAACTTTTATTTCCGTTTTTTTTTTCCACAACATATCATCGTCATGCCGATGACTTGGTGAGGGTTGTGGGAATCCGATGGATGTGAGACGCACAGGATCGGTCGTTATGGTGTCACTTGGGGGAAGCCTATGTCCAACAGTGGACGTCTTTCGGCTGAAATGATGATTATGATGAACATCATGCCTGTGTAGTATTATATCAGAGTATCAACGGGGCTAGGACATATAAAGTAGGTACAAACAAGCCAATTGGGTTGAAAAGATAGCGGTAAGACCACTTACTTATTCAAGGAATAATTCACACCTTAAAATAATGCACCTGTTCATTTCTTCAGATAATCACACTGTTTCTTAATATTTAGGTATTAGTACAAAATGTAGACTGCTAAGTAGGTAAACTTATCGTAGTAGCCGCTAGAATTTACGTCTGAACAATACCAGTGCACTGGTCAGACTGTCTATTCCCCAATCTAGGGCTTATTGCCTCCCCTCTTTAATATTTTAAAACCGTTATTTAAGCTGTTGATCCCCGCATTAACGCCAGCGTTCACGCGCCATTGTCTTACTATTGTGTCTCTAATTACGCACTCAAAAGGTTAAACGACTTCCGGTCTAGCACTCAAATCAATTTAAATTTTGCTACATACATAAACTTGAAAATTAAATTAAATACTAGGCTTTTATTGAAACACCTGTATTTCAGGACCTCAGCAGTAGCACTTAAAAACACTACTTCGAGAAAGCAGATAACTATTTTAACTCAGAAATTTTAGAAGTCAAGACTCAAATGTTCCAATAAGAATGCAAAATATGAATATTCACTTTCCAGTATGAGAATCTACATAGAGCTCTCATAAGAATCTTTTCGCCCGAACTTCTTCAATTTAATATTAACTAGCTTTTGCCCGCGGCTTCGCTCCCGTCAACTGACTACTATATCCAACTCTACCCAACTCTACCCTACACTACCCTACTCTACCCTACTCTACCCTACTCTACCCTACTCTACCCTACTCTACCCTACTCTACCCTACTCTACCCTACTCTACCCTACTCTACCCTACTCTACCCTACTCTACCCTACTCTACCCTACTCTACCCTACTCTACCCTACTCTACCCTACTCTACCCTACTCTACCCTACTCTACCCTACTCTACCCTACTCTACCCTACTCTACCCTACTCTACCCTACTCTACCCTACTCTACCCTACTCTACCCTACTCTACCCTACTCTACCCTACTCTACCCTACTCTACCCTACTCTACCCTACTCTACCCTACTCTACCCTACTCTACCCTACTCTACCCTACTCTACCCTACTCTACCCTACTCTACCCTACTCTACCCTACTCTACCCTACTCTACCCTACTCTACCCTACTCTACCCTACTCTACCCTACTCTAAAAAAAAAAAAAAAAAAGTAAAGTAAAGTATCCTATGTCCGTCTCCTGGTTCTAAGCTACCTCCCTGCCAATTTTCAGCTAAATCGGTTCAGCCGTTCTTGAGTTATAAGTGAAGTAACTAACACGACTTTCTTTTATATATATAGATTTTATCAATGTTATTAATTTATAATTTTATCACTATAATTAATTAAATAAATAATTAATTATAATTAATTAAAGATACTTCTATCACTGTAATCAATTCTATCAATGTTACCAATTTTATCAAATGAATGTTTATGATTTGTTATGATAAATGTCTTTTTATAAACATTATGAGAATGAATTAAAAAATATGAATTTGTTATGATCATTTTTTTAATGAATTTAATACCTAGTGCTTATGATTTTCTTATACTTTTTTTTATATTTTCTATGATTGTTTATGAATATGCATTTTTAAAACTTTTTATGAACTTTTGTGAATTTTGTTGTTTTTTATTTTTGGAATTCTAATTAATTTAATGAAATTTTTTTAAATGTATTTTTACTGTAGCAGTTTAATGCATGTGGTGTTTACCTGTAAGTGATTGTTGCGCTGAAGTTTAATTTTGTATATGTGTTATGTTGCTGTATTCAGTGTTTACAATCGTTGGTGAACCTAATTTAATAAATAAATAAAAAAAAATAAAAAAGAAATCGGTCGCAGTGGCCAGTCTCAACGTAGATTAGCCAAGTACGTAGGAAATATTATAAAGTGCACAAACGTGTGCGCAAACACAGGTGCTCTCTCCGTTCTTTTACTTTTACAGTCCGATGGATGGCAATCGACACGACTGGAGAAATATCTGGCACACAGGACCAACGCGACCGGCTTTACGCGCTTTCCGAGGCACGGGACCAACAACACACCACCAACATCTAAACTCCAGACTGCTACAGAGATAGCCCGAATAGTAGCTATTACCCAACCCGTGACTGGATACCAAGACCCCACGCTCAGCAGTCACGCTTGTCACCACATGGCCATTGAAGACAGAGCTGTTATAACCACGTGTCGTTTTACAAATATTCGTAATTACATTTAGAGTTTTTTTACAGCTCAGTAGTTTTTAACACTGACTGTAAATGCACAATAGAGCGTTAAACTTTTACTTTCATTACGTAATAGGTTAAATTTAACTACAGTCATTACGCATAATTTCGTGCCGTCTTGCAACTTGGTGATGACAAAATTATCCGGTCGGATCTTTTGTATAGTAACGTGCAAATATGTAGATATGTAGGCGTGCTCAATGATCAACGAATATATTCATTGAAATTATATACAGAAATCATTGAAATTATATACAGCAATTGTAGAAAGCGTACTGGAAGGCGCGGTGTTGGAAGGACTCCCACAAGGTGGGCCGATGACCTGGTGAGGGTCGCGGGCATCCGATGGATGCGAGACGCACAGGACCGTTTGTTGTGACGACACTTGAGGGGAGGCCTATTTCCTCAACAGTAGACGTTTTTCGGCTTAAATGATGATGATGATGATTGTAGATACTGAAGGTGCTTTTAAAAATGGTAAGTTTATAAAGTTTAAAATATGTCCAAAACCAAATGGTACCTATCGTTGACCTAATGAAGATCACGGAATTCCACTGAATGTTGAAATCAGTAGACTATACGCTATGTCAAAGCTAGAAGGAAGTCAATGGAAAACAGTGGATGTCCTACGCCTGAATTTTGGCAGCTAAAGATAAAATTGCACTATTATTCTATAAAGGGAAAAGTTTGTATGTTTGTGTATATTAGTTACTCCTTCACGTTCAAATAGCTGTACGGGTTTGGATGAAATTTGGTTCGTCTTGGAATAACACGCAGGCTATGTACTCATTCCATATAGGTGAAGCCATGATAGTTGTTCTGGGTATAAGTGTCTTGTGTATCATCATCATCATTTCAGCCGAAAGACGTTTACTGTTGGACATAGGTCTCCCCCAAGCGTTTCCACAACGACGTCTTGTGTATGTAACTTTACATATACATATGTGAACGCACCCACCATCATCATCATATTCCTAGCCTTCTTCTCAACTAGCTTGGGGACGGTTTCCAGTCTAACTGAATGCAGCTGAATCCCCGTGTTTACAATGGAGCAACTGCCAATCAAACCTAACTCAGTTACTAAGCAACACGATACTATTTGAACAAACTGATTCAGATCAGATTCAAGATCAGTCGATCTTTGTCAGTCATTACAGGTATGTAAGATCTACTAACAACTGAGACAGCACAACGGATTTACGTTCTTTTCGAGATACAAGGTGTCAGTAATGTCCTAGATAAATTTCGAAAAGTACCACCAAAGATATAAGAGTTATTCCTAGTATGTAGCAACATTCTTAAAAAAAAAGAAACAAAAAATAACTGAGTACCGCGAAATCTCTTAGCAATACCAAGAATACACATAGAAAAATATCTTTTCATCTTCTTTCACGTGACTGTAAGAACGACGATTATAAAAATAATTGCGTAGCCATCAAAGGTACCGAATAAAAAATTACGATGCTACTACAAAGGTACGTCAGATTTCGATCTATAAAATTAATTATCGTATCTTATTAATTGTTTGAGCAACCTTTCGAAGTCAATTCTTTCTGGGTCAATGATGTTCTAAACATTCGAGCTTCTTAATTTGCTCTTGTCGTTTCAACAGTAATGTCTTATATTATTAATTGGTTAGTCTTTTAATTATATTTGATGTGCTCTTGTGTTGAAATGACATTTGAAATTTTGCTTGGTGTGATGTAATCGCAAGTTTGGTTCTCGAAAGTTTTGATTACTTTAATTAATTACAAGTTATTAAAACTATAAGCAAATATAACTATTGTTTCCGCAATCATTATGAATTAAATTAATTATGTTTATTACTTTAAACTGAATGCAGTTATTACCATATTAAAATTTAATGCTTATTATTTCAAAATGAAAGGTAATTAATATGTTTCATATTAAAATTTAACTTTGTAATACAACAGTAATCAATAATGTAAAAATTCCACACATTCTTGAAACTAGTCAACGTTATAAAGAAAAGGCCTTTCCTAGAATTACGAACAAAACAACTACAATTTATATCTTAAGAGCCCAAAATTGGTGAGGCTCTGTTTAGCGGGCTACCATCTGTCCTCAGTGTCCCCGTTTCAAGCTCGTATTTCAAAAGCCTGTCAAAATTTCAGTTTCAAGAGAGGACCGTTGAAACAAAGAGCGAACGGCATCTGTTGAACGTCCAGCCTCCGGCAGAGACTCCCTGTAATCATCCGACATTCTGAAGAACGTAATTGGTCGACTAATGAATGCCGCCTTAGGCAAAGCTCCAGTTTATGCAATGAATCGACTGTGTCACTCGCGGTCTCTTAAACTTGGTACGAGTAAATATGAGATGGGAACTCATAATGATATACAATTTTGTTTTGTTCAATTTTTTTCGGCATTTTAATTTTATGGTATAGGTCAGTCGAGGCCAGTATATTATATTTGTACATGCTCGTAGGTATATGATTTGTCACAATTATATTTAGTTCAAGGGAACAGTTAAGTTACAATAACGTGAAACCAATAATAACGACGACAAAGTGTATGTTGGCTTATACTCGAACTTTTTGTTGAGACATTTTATGCCTTTTACAAGTAGGTTAAAAATATGATAATTAATTTTAACTTACTAGTGCCCACGCTTTTTGAAAGATGAAAGCTTTGGTGTGTTATTTTATGGAATGTAAAGAATTATTCACTTTTAATATAACATTAGCATAATCAAATCGCTTAATATATGGGTACTGCAGAGACAATCTGTCTTAGAGAGGGAATAAGCCGTAATCTACCTCGCAGGTTCAGTACAGGTAGATTTTTTTTTTAATCCAATGACATCCACGCTCTTGGGCGAAGCGAGAAGGCGTATCACACTTTTACTGACTAAAAACTCACTCCTGTTCCTTCCTTTGCCTTGGTCCTAGGGCACCGGGTTTCACTTTCACACTACCCGAGACCCCAGTAGGCTTCGACCCTGTTGGGCCCCTACGGTTTGCTGACATCTCCTTGAGGCACGCGAGGAACAATACGCGCCGCCGACGACTTGGGCTCGGTCCGGACGGTTACCGGATGGACGGACGGCGAGCTACCCATTGCTCGCCATCCAATTAGGATCGGGATCCCGGCAGCTGGGGCGTGAGGGCCGCTCCCTCGCGCGTGCCTTTGCTAGCATTACTGCTTCGCAGAAGGAGGCGATCGCCGAGGTCTTTCCAGCCACTCCTCAAATGTTGTTTTCGATGTTTTCCTTCAATGTTTTGGGAGTAGTAGTTAATAAATAAATTACACAAGGTATACTTCCTGCCTGTAGGCAGAATAGATGGTATGTGATGTACGTATGGCTGGTGCCGAAAAGTTCCAGAATGGCGACCGCGTAGCTGAAGACGCAACGTTAGAAGGCCTCCCACAAGGTGGACCGAAGATTTTTTGAGAGTCGTGAGAATCCGATGGATGCAAGACGCACATGACTCGTAAACTGGGGCCAATACCAATAGGCCACTGCTCAATGATTCACTTACTTACAGTAAATTGATCACAATATTCTACGTTAGTAACTAACGTTATACTTCCTTCAAATAACTTAATGTAAAATAAGCAAGTGAAGCAACCACCGCTTTATATCTTGGATGTCTGCTTTGAGTCCAAGTATTCAAGACTAACTTAATAAAGCAAGTTTCTCGCAACTTAAACACAAAGCACTATAGTTTGGCTCTTAAAATACTTTTAAGTGTATGCTAAAGTTATTTCCAAGTGTTAAACTGTTTTCATAATGTAATAACGTCATATTTTATCTTGCAATGCTTCATTCAGAGATCTTTTAAAGAACTGTTTCACTAAATGGGGGAGAAAATTTTGTCTTTCTTAATGTTGAGGAGCAATAAAAGATTTGAAAGATTTGAGTATTTTATTCTTATGAATATCTTGATAATATCATCATAACATTTTGTAATATCATCAACAAAGGCAATTCTTATGTTGCTGACCAAACAATATTTGTTACATTGAAAAAATTACCTTCGTCTTTGGCGGAAAGCATACCTTTTAGCAGCGTTTGAAAAACATAGAATCATAATTGTCATTATTACAGTCGAAACACTCATTCAAGTTTATTTCCAATAGTGAACGTCTGTTCACTGTTGAAAATAGGCCTTCCCTAAGTGTCGTCACCACGAACTGTGCGTCTTGCATCCATTGGATTTCCACGACCCATACCAGGTCATCCGTCCACTTTGTAGATGCTACTCCAGAACTTTTCAGCCCCATCGATCATCTGTTCTGCGAGTAATGTGCTCTGCTCACTGCCACTTAAGTTTGGTAATTCCGAAGAATTACCCCGAAGGCTCAAACAAAAAAATACCAAACAGAATCAAACTCTTACAAACACAGAATCACAGTATGATTCTGTGTTTGTAAGAGTTTGTCGTAAAAATTTGTCGTAATAAACAAAGCATTTTTGCAGTCAAAAATGATTTGTTCATTACGACAAATTTTTAATTTACCGTTATCAGAAGTAAAATCCAACAATAATCACGCAAACTTCTATCCCTTTTAATAACTACAATGCATAATCCAAACATCGTTCTCCATGTCACACCTTATAATGATCAAACATGAGATACCAACACAAGACTTACACGTTCCGTCACGGCCAGCAAAAAAACCATTACTAAAGATAACAAAACGTGTTTACACGATGATCGTCTACCAATTGAACACAAATATTATATTGACACCTTTCTGTTTGCCGAACTGCAAGTGACTACTAATACTTGGGTAAACATGGGGTAATCTTAGTGTGATATCTTGTTTGGGCTTTTTATGTTCGGTCTTAGAATTGTTTGCATCGTTATCTGCTAGTAATGCGGTTTGATGTGTCCATCGTTTGTTTGGTATTATCATCTGCAGTCATTTTAACAGGTGCGTCATTGATTTTATTTTCAAATGTTGCTTCTATTTTGAAACCAGATTATTTCCGTTTCTATTTAGTTATGTGTGAATGTTGATTGTAGTATTTTTTTTACATAAAATTTTAATATCACATTCATTCATTCATTTTTATATCTCTGTCTCTTTCTTCACCAGATAATATCTCAAAAGAAAAAAGACTTCAATGAAATTATTATATAATAAACTCCCCTTAATCCAAAATTGTGAAATTATGAGCTCCTAATTCAAGATAAGAAGATTATTGAAACTCCTTTATCATATTTTGATAGTACAAGTAAAGATCGCTATTTTTGAAATTATAGTGTTTCAATGAAGAATGAAAAAATCTGGTGGAACCGTAAATAAATTCAATCAATCTACAAGCCGTCGCTGCGAACACCATTTAGCGAGGTTTGCAGGATGAGCCTGATAGCATAAAAAAATATCCTGCTGCCGACAGGTAAATTCCTAGCTAGAGCAGTCACGTTTTTAGGGGCTTCAAAAGAATAAAACGGAATCCTTATAAGATCACTTTCTATCTGTGTCTACCAAGACTCTTTATCTCGGGAACGCTTGAAGATGTCGGGTTGAAATTAAAAACATTTACTCAAGTTTGCAGTCCCTTGAAGTTGGGAAAAAATCAAACTTCTAAATTTGCGGGAAAAAAAGATACGGCCGTTTAATCGAAATCAGAATTCATAGGGTACTTTCTGTTTTTCCAGAATCCTATAATTTGGCATAAAAGAAGGTCGTATAGCACAAATATAGGAATAAATCTGAAAACAGTTGTTACATCACAAAAAAAAAAAAAATTTTGCAATTCGGAAAAATCTTAGAGACTTCATTCGGGAATTGAACTATGTTTACATAGGTAAGTTTGAACGGAACCCTCAGTGTGCGAGTCCGACTCGCACTTGTTCAGTTTTTTTTTTGTGTATGATGCGGCATTTAGGTGGCATACCTATAGGCTATGATTTTATTGTTTGTAATTTCGTCCGATACTGCATCAATACCTTTCTGCTGGTCTTAACTCACTACTACTCGGGTAAACATGGGATAATCTAAGATTACTCAAATAACATATCACTATCATTATTTGAGTTTTTTTTTATGTTTGGTCTTAGAATTGTTTGCATCTTTATCTTCTACTAACATATTTGATGTAGTGGTGTTTTCATATTCTTCACTCATTTCTTCATGTTGTCAACAACTTAGGTTGCATTCTTTTCTGAAAGTAAATAGGATGATAGTCCCAGTCAATTTGGCACATACATTTTTAATTAATTATCGTCTAATTATACCTACTACACTAACATTCATTATTTCGTATAACAAGCAACTTAGTGAGTGTTTACTTGGTCATCGTCATCATTTCAGCTGAAATATGTCTACTGTTGGACATAGGCCTCCCCAAGTTATGCCGCAACGAACGATCCTGTGCATCTAGCATCCATCGCATTCCCGCGACTGTCACCAGGTCATCGGACCACCTTGTCTTGGAGGCCTTTCAACGCTGCATCTTCCGGTGCGCGGTCGCCACTTCAGAACCTATGGGCCTCATCGACCATCTGTTCTACGAGCAATGTACCCTGCTCACTGCCACTTAAGTTTGGCAATTCACTGAGTCATGTCGCCGATCTTGGTTCTCCCATAGATACTTAGTTATCCAAGTTTTCCATGGGATAATGTGGCATTTTGTTTGGGCTTTTTATGCTCGGTTTTAGATTTGTTTGTGTCTGTAAATTTTTACTTATCTGCTGATAAAATGTTTCATGTATCGGTTGTATATTGGTCATTATTATATTCTGCGTTATATTCTGTATCAGGTGCGTTACGTTTCAGTTGTTTTTTGGTGTATAGCAATATGCTTATCCATTATTTACTCTAACATCGGTTTTGGCACCAGTCATTTCTTCTTTGGGTTTATTTTTTTCCTTGATAATTAATCACATCTAAACAACGGGTGGTCCGTTCCTTAGCGTGTCTGAACTATTTAGGATGGTACACATCTGTTGTGGCTATAATTATCAAAATCTCGATCTTTTATACAATTTGAGTAACTTTAATCGTTCATAAAACAGTTAATGATCGTTAATTTACTTTAGTTCCAATCTAAAACTTAGGTTAGCCTATATTTTTACAAGTTTATACCGTTAACAACCATTACCATTTAGCCACACAATCAACCTGCCCAGACTTCTTTACCAAGCTATGCTTATATTGCGGTCGGTTTCTAGTTAATAATAATTATAATAATCATTTTATTTTCAGGCATCAGAGGCCCATAGATAAAATACATACAATAATCTTAAACAATAATAAACTAATACATATAATAAAAACAAAACTTATTTAACTATTATTAAACACGTAATCTAGTCGGCGTCGTGTTGCGCTGCGTGGTATCGTATAACCGTCGTCAGAAACGTCGGTATACGACACCTTTCGGCCAGAAGTCCTCTTTCAAGAAGGTCTGTAGCTGTTGGGTTGGAACTCGTACCACGAACGACTTGAAGTTGACGTCGTGGCGCGCTTCCAACCTGACGACCCTCAGAGTCCAGTTGGTCTTCACCTTCAAATACTCCACGACTTCCTCAACCTTCGTGTAGTGATGCAGGCGCGAAATGTATAGCTGCGTCGTAGGCACAGCAGGACGTAGCAGCATGTTCGGACCACTCGGTGCGGTACCGCACTGGTTACGGGAACAGGGCTGCTTCTTCTTCTTTTCTACTCTTGTGAAACCCTCTTCATCCACCTGGCCTGTTTTTGGCAAGGTGCTGTGGACCGCAGACAGGGTGGGTTGAGTACCCGTAAACCGAATGTACTGGGTTATCACTGGGACTAACCGCTTAACATGCTTTTCGTGTTGCGATGCCCTGAGGAATCTTGTCAAGTAGAAGTCAAAAAAACATTTATTTGTCGATCAAGACGAGCGACGAGAGAGAGTATGATAGCCAGCATGATAACGAAACGAAGGCGATATGTGACGTCATCCACTTTGACAAAGTCTGGGCCGTAGTTCATACGAGCCGAGCAAATAAAAATTCCTACCGCATGAAACTTTTTCTTCTGTTGGCAGCCACGTGGACAACACTGGTCTAGGCACTGTCTCACGGCTCGTTGTAAATTGAACACCTAAAGCCTACATCATAATAAATCAGTTGGGGCTTCATCTAGTTTAAATTGATAAAAAAAATTGACGTGTAAAAGTGGTTTTAAAAACCTATTTGCAAAATAAATACCATTTATCATTTAATCAGTTGCGTGGACAGACTATTCCAGATAGTCTGTTTATTTCTTGTAACTCACTCATCACCCACAAAATTTATGTTCTTTGGAGGAGATATTTAAGATTTATCTTCATAAATTAAGATGGTCATCCATCTATAGCACAACCGCGGCAAGTCTTGCTTAACCTTGTGATTGACTCGTCCAGCTATTTAGCCACGAGCTCTTCCATTTAGCTATACTTACTACTTTCATTTTCACTTAATTTACCATGAAATCGTGAAATATGAGTTGGCTGTGCCATAAAGCAGTTTCAGCTCTAAGCAATAAGCGTTTCATACAATTTATATACGTTTAATGTTCTAATAACTACCAGCCTACGCTGGTGAAATCAAATATACTAATAATATAATGCCACTACGTACAAGTTAATTGAATAGGAATTTATTGGTTTACCAGTTGCGTGCTAAACTGTATTTACATTTATTAAACGCTAGTGTTGGTTACTGGATTTACTTAAGCAGCAGGATTGCAGAAAGCTTTATCGTTGAAATAAGTTTAACAAATAATAATGTTTGGTGTGTCTTTTCTACAAGGTGTACGAAACCAATTCGTATATATTGGTATACTGGATCCTACCTTCGAATATGATTTCTCCCTGTCACTCAAAAGTTTGCTTAGGGAAAACTCATTGTTGAGTTAAACTCACTTTTGTATATGATTTATTCAGTTTTTGTTTGTGTACAAGAAAGAATTTTAAAAATAAAGAACGTATCAACACAGCAATATTTTGTACTGAATCAGCCTTGTTTGAAAAATAGTGATTATGTTAGATTTTAAAACCAAGTAGTTCGCTCTCTTGTGTCTTCATCTTCGTGTTTTTAGCCCGTGTCATTTGGGGTCGGCGCAATACGTTTTTTTTCTTCAACTATCTTGTGTATTTTTGTTTCAATATCTCTTGCATGCTGACAATTTTAAGTCGTATATATACTGATGTTTGAGTAAATAAATGTACAAGGTACCCACATACCGATATTATACCTACATACAGGCCATGCAGTTTAATGAAAACCTTCTACCTAACTCTTACTTTTAACAAACTTTAAGACTAAAGTTACGCTAGGATAAAAAACACAACTTTTATTTGGAGTTTTGTGTTGAGGAGGGAAATCATCAAATGACTTTAACTTATCTAGTATGAAGCAAGAGGGTGCGTCAGATTTTAACTGACTAAAATTCACCTATATTCCTTCATTTGCCCTTTATATTCCACCTTCGACGCAGCCCAGGATGGTAACATAACTGGCAAAAATTGTCTTCAAGAAATGCAGGTGCAATCGTTAGATTTTCCACAAAGATATTCAAAATAATTGTGATGAAACGCTACAAACTATGGCTATTAGAACTAGACATGGATACTTAATACTCCTTTTGTGCAAACCTGATAAGTTCGTTGTCTTACAGAACATCTTAGACAATAGTAAGATTTTCATGAGGCTGTAACTTGCAGGCAATATCGTAATATATGAGAATTCATTGCGCCTTGGAGCACTGGTACACAATAGACAATGTACGATAATAATATTTTACGTTTTATTTTAGTATCAGGATAGCTAGTTGGTGTTACGTTGATTATTGAGCAATAAAAGGATGAACTGGACACTAGCTACCAGGATTTGATGGTAGAAAGCGTCTTTATTGCGGAACATTAAATATTATAATATCGTAAAATGAAAACAAGATCTCAAAAGCTGTATGATGGTTTGGTGTACGATCATAATGGCTTTAGTAAAACATAGTCTTAAGCTGAAAACTATAGGAATCATATTATGTTATTAAATTTCATCTCTATTGTAATCAATATAGCTACGCGTACGCCCAACGGATGGTTGACGGGGCCGAAGAAGCTTCGGCCCTCCGGCTTATTGGCAATGGCGTACTGAAAGCCGTAACGTTGGAAGGCGGTTGATGCCCTGGACAAGGTGGGAAAATGATCTGGTGAAGGCTGCAAGAATTTGTTGGTTTAATTTCCAAAAACGCCTTCTTAGTGCTCGCTTACGTCATAAAAGGAAGCCCTGTGCAAAATTCCTAGTTCTAGTAGTTTCGGCTGTGCGTTGATGTATTAGTCAGTTTCTACTTTTATATATATAGACACAGTAACTGCTGCATACAGCGCTGTAAATATCTCAGTGTCTATCTAAATATATAGCATAGCGCCGTTGAAAACTTGCACCGTGTATTATATTCCCTCTCGCAGCTAATTACCCATCAAGGCACATGTCTTATTACATTATCAGCAAGTCAACTCTACTTCATTACCGTCAGACTACACGTTATGTTATAACGTAATCCGTTAGCGGTAACTCAAACGAGAAACTGCTTCTATTTATTACTAGTTATTACTCGCAACTTTGTACGAGTTAAGTTCATATAACTGCATAAATGTAGGTAACTAATACTTTTGCCATCATCATCATCATCATTTCAGTTGAAAGACCACTGTAAGACATTTTTTTTTGTAGGTGGGAAAATCATCCAATGACATCCCGCGCTCTTGGGTGGAGCGGGAGATAGTGTCAGACTTTTACTGACTAAAAACCCACTCCGGTTCCTTCGTTGCCCTTCGTACCAGGGCTGAGTGTTCTTTTCAGAATCAGATTCTTGGCCCCAGTAGGCTTCGACTCTGCTGGGCCCCTACGGTTTACTGAGGTCTCCCTGAGGCACGCGTGGAACAGTACGCGCCGTCGACGACTTGGGCTCGGTCCGGACGGTTACCGGACGGTCGGACGGCAAGCTACCCATTGCTCGCCGTCCGCAAGGCCGCGCCTAGGGTGGCCGGAAATCGAGATCGGGATCCCGGCGGCTGGGGTGTGAGGGCCGCGCCCAAACGCGTGCACGTGCGGCCGCCTCCTTTGCTAGCATTACTGCTTCGTAGAAGGCGGCGACCGCCTGCCACTCCTCCCCGCTTCGCACCATGGCCTGTACCAAGGCCCGGCGTGAGAGATCATTGCCGCCGATCTCACCCACGAGGACACGGCGGTGCTCTGCCCAAGCGGGCGCCCACTGTTAGACATAGACTTTCCCCAAGTGTCGCCATAACGACCGGTCCTGTGCGGCGTCCCGCATCCATCGGATAACCGCAACCCTCACTAGGTCATCGGTCTACCTTGTGGAAGGCCCTCCAATGCTGCGTCTTCCGGTACGTGGTCGCCACTCCAGAATCTTTCGACCCCATCAACCTATTCTGCAATCAATGTGTCCTGTCCACTACCACTTAAGTTTGGTGAGTCTTCGGGCTATATCAGAAACCTTGGTTCGCGGATATCCTCATTTCTGATGTGATTTGTACTAACGATTAATTCTGTAAGGATCTGATTCATTTATTTCGCTTTCACATAAAACAGCTAAAGTCTAAAACGCTAATTGCCTTTAGTAAAAGTAGCCGAGGTTATTAGTTCTTATAACATAACACATCTAAGCTAAAAGTGAAAGTCTCATCGAAATCTGATTATAGGAAAATATATTTCCGAGATGCCCCCACCCCAACCGGGAATTAAGTACTGTCGCCGCGGGAAAATAAAATGTAGCTCAAGTTACTCATTATAACATTAGCTGTATCTCAGCGATAGTCCCGTCTTTTGTTAAACCATTTCGAAGACGTACTCTGTAGTTTGAAATCCCGTTCCCGCTGGAAAATGAAATGAAATTAATGAATTAGCCTAAGTTACTCTTCGTAACATCAGCTATCCGTTTATGAAAATATCGTTAAAATAGTTGTAATCGTTTCGGAGATTTGCCAGAAAAAACAGACAGACAACATTTTTGTTTTAAGCATCGAATATACTTTTATATGCATAAAGTAAAAATTAAAATACATTACAAACAGAAACTTTAATTTTATTTCTTTGTAATAAAATGTGTTTGTGTGTAGTGGTGTATACATATTCACTACAGAAAATGTTGTATAGGTAGTTGTTATTTAATGAGGGTGCATGTATTGTTAGTTTAGCTTTGAGTTTTTTATTCGGGAACTAGTAATACAAGGAATTACGAGTACCCACATAGTTTATTGTTATTTCTTTTAAATTCATTCAGATTTTACAAGTGTAATTTTTTTAATTTCCTAAAGTTTCAACCAGGGACAACAGTGATAGTACTAGGTCTTTTGGTAATGTATAAAGTTTAGAAAAGACCTATATAGCAAACTGTGTATGTGTATAATTATGTATGTATACGTCTACCACTTATTACGTAGATTTGCACAACAACGGAGTTGTTTATGATCTGACATTATATCACAATCAATTTGCTGACTATCATCCGAGTGTAAAAAATATTTACCTACATCAAATAAAATTTTGACTCCGTGAAGTTGGTCCGGATTAATCACTGCAGGAAAGATGCCATCAATACTTTTTTTTCATTTTAAAACTAATAAGGCCTTCTCACACTCTCCGTTACCGGCAACCAGCCCGTGGTATTGAATCGCATTCACGTTTAATAGCCAGCAAACTGCTTTTGCGCTCCAATTCTAAGTACGAGTATAATAATATGTAGGAGTTTAGAGATACCTTTTATTTATATAGAGCTGTTGATACCAAAAGATTTTGATAATACATACACAATGTTTAAGTGGTAAGTCATCCAATTACTTCTCCCGCTCTGAGTAGAGCGGCAGGGCGTGTCAGACTTATACTGACTAAAACTATACCTGTTTCCTTCAGTTGCCGTTTGTGCTTATAAGGACCACGGGTTCCCTTTTTAACAATCCCCGGTGCCCCAGCGGGCATTGGCCCAGCGGCCATTGGCCCAGCTGGGCCTCTACAGTTTGCGGACATCTCATTGAGGAGCGCGTGGAACACTACGCCCTGACGACTTGGGCTCGGTCCGGTTGATTACCGGACGGACGGACGACGAGCTACCCGTCTGAAATCGCTTGCGATAGACCAAGAAGAAGATTGCAGGATGGCGTAGATATCTTCCTTAGGAATTGGCAAGAAGGGGCTCAGAGCCGGAAACAATGGAAGAAATGGAGGGAGGCCTTTGCCTGGCAGTGGAACAGTAAAAAGTGGTTTTAATAAAATAAAATAATAGGAAACAAAGGCTGTATTGTGTGTCTAACAAGGAGGTGACTTTAAAGATCACCACTGACTAGAAAAATATGAAAGAGGACTGGACAATGGTACGACAATCTCAAAGATATTGGGAGTTTGGGCCGACCTTTCAAGTCAAACAATTTTTATTTGAAGAATAAAAAAAAAGTTTAGCAGCTTTTGTTTAGAAAATATTATGCTAAACTATTTATTTTCAAATGAAAGTTATATATGAAAAAAAAATCAACTCATAATGTAAAATATAAAAATCTCGTGTCAAAGTGTTTGTTATCGAACTCCTCGGTAACGGCTGAACCAATTTTTATGTTTTTTTTTTGTGTAGGTCTGAGAATAGGTCGTAAGCTATTTTTCAACCTTCTACCTCCACATCCAATTGTTTTTTTTTATAATTTGTATTGCAGAACAACGGTTTCCAAGTCAGCTAAAAAGCTATAAATTATTTAGTAGCGTGTCTCAAGTAACAGTATTTATTTTCGTTGACTCCAATCAACTTTAAAACTACACTAAACGTCCTAATCAACAAACTGGAACAAAATAATACTCACTAAAAAAAACAGTTAATTGAACACAACACACCTTTATACCAACTCTATATAGATCGCCATCATTAAGTCGGCAGGTCGGAATGCTACTTGCCTGTCGCACCACGCTTAACATCTGATATTCGATACCAAGCTATCTTTGTATCTGCTACCTAATATCTTCTACATTGCACAGTTGTTTGTCTATAATTGTTCGTTTGTTTGTCCTTAACGTCTTTAGAAACTGCTTTTTTTTTTTGGTGAACATCATTTGGGTTTATTTTTTTTTATTTTTTTTTGTTTCTTTTAGCGTGGTTGCTTCTGCTGGCAAGAGTTAACATTACACTAAAACGCAGAGGGCAAATGATGGAAGATGGGTGGCTTTTAGTCAGTAATAGTCTGACTCCACTCTACCTTAAAACTGAAGAAGTCATTATATGAAAAAAAAAGCCATGCCCAGAAGAAGTTATTAAAATTTGATGATATCCCACCTCAAAAATGTAATGTTCCCACTGCTGGGACTCAGGCCTCCTCTCTAGTAGAAGGAATGGTCAGTAATCCACCACGCGGGCCTAGTGCAGGTTGATGAATGTCACATGTCTTCGTATTTTTGGTTCCAGGACACGCCGGTTACCTCACGATGTTTTCCTTCACCGTTTTGAGAGCAGTGGTGATGAAATAAATTACACAAAGTATTGCGCCTGGGTGCATTTGAACCCGCGATCTGCAACTCATAAGTCTGGAGCGTTACCACTGCTCTAAAATGGTTGGTTCTTTTATTTTGCGAGGGTTTAACTGTCGCAAATCTCACAGCAATAGATTGGAACCGGTCATTATGCAATTTTAACTGTTATAGATAAGGTTCCGTAATTTTTTTTTATATTAGTTTTTGTTATAGCGGTAATAGAAATTGCAACTGTTGTGCTATCTGCAATACCGGTCAATTGTTAAAACTTTAAAACAGTTACGATTTACTAGTAACATTTCTGGTCACGATTTGCTTTTTCTTAGTTATATGTACCTATAACTTGTGATCTACCCCAGTTCTGCACGGGTGCAAAGTGCAAATTATACAGACAAATCTTCCTCGTTTCCTCCTTCTGAGGGTCGTGACCTCCCTGCTTCATCACTTTCACTTGTATGATATTTCTCTATCTATTTCTGTCTCTGTGAAGGGCATTGTATACCGTAGAGTTATGAGCGGTGCGGATCTAGTCAGACCAACGTATTGGACTGCGCCTACGAGGCCTTTTCCCTTCTACTTTACCAGTCATGATGAGCCTGATTGGTTTCCTCGTTAATTGCACAAAACAGCATCATTATTAGTGAAATCTTTTACGTGGTTTTGGAAGCGTTAGTGGATAAACAGACAAACGCGGAAACTGACTCTGTATACTAAGAGTAAGCTTGACTTCTTTTCTTATAATTTAATTAAATCTAGCCTATTCTGTCCCACTGTTAGACAAAGGCCTCCCTTCATCCCTTCCATTGTTCCCAGCTCTGAGCCAATTCTTAAGGGAAACATCTACGTCGTCCTGCCATATTCTCCTTCTTGGTCTACCACGTGCGATTTCAGGGCACCAATTTTGTGTTTTAAAGGCCCTCCGCTTGATCGCCATGCGGCAGGGAGGTCCAGCCTAGTCCGACTTAAGGTGGACAGCTTTCTGAGCCACGTCAATGATCTGTATTTTAAAGCGCAGTACAGAGTGTTTCGAACGTGGTTCGTTTCCTATATATTTTTTAAAACGTTGCATCACTTGAACACTCCTGTATCTTGTGTGCATGCACATCACAGATATAGATCTAATGCACATACATATAAACTCACATATATGCAACACGCGGAACAACTATCTGTAAGATATACAAATTTTTCTTCCGTACGGGATTGAAACTCGCGAAACGCAGCTCAACTACTGCCCTCACCATTATCAAAACCAAATTCTATTTTACTTGTAAGAAATTTAAGTAAGATAACAAACACTGATGATAATTTTCAGAAATATGAAAGTTCATTCCTTTTACCAGTTTGAAAAGTCTAATGGAAATTTCTTAATTACAGACCACCGGAAAATATTTTACAACTTCAATGTTTAGTTGCTTGAAAATCTAATTAGATCTATTCGCTACTGTTAAAAAGTTTTTTTCTTTGTTTGAACGTGAATTAAATCATTTTGGGAGAAGGGAACTATTCGAACTAATCTGAAAAATACGATAATTATTTTTTAAACTTATTTAAATAAGTATTCTTATTATATTATATCAAACGTGGCAATGCTGCCAGCAGCGAGCGTCCTGGGTGCTTTTCCCATTGAAATTGATGTAAATAAATTGTTTGATGCCGAATGAGTTATTTTTCTGCCCGTTTGTTCCTATGATTATTTTCCATTTCCATGTATACCTATTAAGCTGAATTAGTTTGGTCTCTAGAAAATATCTAAATATACAGACATTCATAATAATAGTTGTATAGGAAGTAGGATTAAATGACACGCTAACAGGCTTAGCTTTTCCATCAAGAATAATACACTAATGTATATTATACATAGCAGGATGGAAATATGCATCATTGAGATGAGAGAAAAGGAAAGGTAGCTACATTATTATTAGCTACACTATTTACCGACTCCGAATTCCGAATCCGACAGCTGTCACCCGCACCATTATATAGCAATTGAAGTGTAAATTCGGTTTTCACAAAATGTTTTTTTTTTGTTTATGTTTTTGACTTGGCTACTACATCTTTTAAGCCATGTCTTTGTATGAATATTTATTTTGTTTCTCATTCAAATATGGATGTACCTACACATTTTAATGTTTTTGTAATATTTGGCAGCAAATGTATCAAGTCAGAGTTCTCGGCAAATTACGGTCTCAGCTCCATTTTACCGAATTGCGCCTATTTCAATGATTCCACATTATTATCCAGTTGCGCAGACACTTGAGATACAAAACTACACCAATTTTACACCACAATATCCACTAGGAATCAATTTGCGTATAATAAAAACGGCCACTGAACTTCACTCGAAGTAAACCCACAAAACTCTATAAAATATTTCGTAGATTTCAATATCAATCCCAAATTAACACACACGTTTGGAAACTTTATTTGAATTATGAACAGAAGTGTTAATATTATAATGAGAAGGTACGCCATTGGAGAAATATCGTATGACGTCATAAATCACGCCTCACGCCTACACTTCAACACGGATTTCGTAGAAAGGTCTTTGCCCATAAATTTTGTGACTAATTAAATAAGGTTGACTAACATTAATGACTTATATGTATCAAATAAGACATTTAGTTTCGCAGATCTTATAAAACGTCCACTTTTAAAGAATGACTAATTTGTAATTCGTTGGAATATTTTTTATGGCAGGTCTTTTAGACCACAATATAATTAAGTATGTCAGTTTAATCCTGTTTGAATCCGTAATCAAGATATCTGTCTTTTAATCTCAGTGACACTTTAATTTGGTTTTTACTATGAGTAATAGGTAGGTCCGTCTGTTGCAACTCACGTAGGCCTCAATATTATTAAATGAAACAAGAATTGTAAAATGGGAGGCAACTGTATTGTAAAGTACGCCCGTCAGGCATACTTAAGCAGTTAATCCTGCTACTTTGAAAAATAATTACATGTGCAGTTGAATGGAAAATTAAAGTAATGATATTTTATATTGCTCTTGCATTTATTTACTTTTGGTAAATATAATTTGTGTGAAACCAAAATAAAATGTATTTATTATTTCACAATAGTTTGATAACATGATTATAATTATAAATTTTCGATTCACTTTGTATGTGCTGGGTGTACAAATATTGTTTATACCTATAGATTGAATTACTGTTTATTAAATATGTAAGTACCTAAATAATCTATTATATAAAAACTTCGTATAACAGTGTTTTTTACAGAACTCTTCTGAAACGGGTTGACCGATTAGCGCTACAAAAAAAGTATAATAATTTAGTAATAAAGCTGTGCCTGTTTATGCTTCAATACTTTTTCTGATCTTTGTTCTATTTTTAACACGCAAATTATGTGCGATTTGAAACATAGGTTACTTCTAGGTAAGCGCGCTCCATCGTCGACCGCATCGCGCTTTCCATCAGGTGAGATAGCGGTCGAGCACGAACCTATCAAGAATAAAAAATAAAAAAAACATATTCGACTTAGATGTCTAAATTCAAAAAGCGGTTTTAAGAGCGCATCGCCGTCCGACCGTCCGGTAACCGTCCGGACCGAGCCCAAGTCGTCGACGGCGCGTACTGTCCACGCGCGCCTCAAGATGTCAGCAACTGTAAGGGTCCAACAGGGTCGAAGCCTACTGGGGCCAAGGGTCTGATTCTAAAAAGGAAGACTCGGCCCTGGTATGAAAGGCAACGAAGGAACAGGAGTGGGTTTTTAGTCAGTAAAAGTCAGACACTATCTCTCGCTCCGCCCAAGATCGGGGAATGTCATAAGATGATTTTCCCACCGAAAAAAAAAACCCTCATCACAATGTCACGGTCCTAGGGGGTCGCCACTATTTGTCTATTTGAAAAAGGGGTCACGTATAAAAAAAAATGAAAAACACTGACTTAGAACATTGCATGGCCCATGCGGTTGTTATGATTCTAGCAACGAGCTCCTACATTTACCACTCCCTTTTACAAGTCCTCAAATAAAGAAGACGTAGTCAAAACACACACTAATCACGCCAGCCCGTAACAACAGAGGCGCGGATGTAACCTATTATTGACCCATTGCTGGGCTAGAGGCCACTCTCATTGATGTTATTATCACAACGGGAGGTAATTGACGTAATCGCAAGCCTTGCTATCCATCTAACTATTCAAGTATACGAGACATCAGAATAACTAAAGGCTTTGAGAATTAACGAGAAATCGTAAAGTAGTATGGTGTTGTGTACCCATTGATGCATTTAATTTTGCATATACCTAAATATCATGTACGAAGCAGTTTTAGAAAATCATCAAACTAGGAATTCCAAGTGTATGTTTTTTGAAGTAAAATATTCGGTATTTGATATTTTGGTATTTGAAAATGAGTTTATGCAAAAATTTTGTGTGGTCTCAAAATCGACATGTGATCGCCGTTATTAATTTACAAAAAAACTAATAGTGAAATATGGCCGTAAAAGTCTTAAAGAGATAGAAATTCGAGGTATTCCACTTTGGGCACCTGCAAAAAACATCAACGGGTGCCCAAAGTGGAATACCTCAGAAATTCAACATTGACCATTTACAACCTCAATTAGTTGATATTTTTGGTAATTAAGATAGAAAGAAAAACCTTTGTTTGTGACAAACAACAATAAAATAAAAAGTAACTGTTGTAGTATTGTATTGAAGAGTATTGAAATGTAATTATTATTATTAATTACGCTGCCCCAATCTTAGTAAACTCTCTTTTCGGGATTCCGAATCGATTAGAAGTGGGTTTTATTTAGTCAGTAAGTCTGACCCACCCTAACTCTCCGCCCTAGAGCGAGAGAAGAAAAAACCAGGCATTACATTTATTGTTGCACACTTACCACAGTGCTTGAAACATTAAGTCCGACTAAGTACCGCAGGCTATGTAGGTACATAAAGTTTAAATAAATAAATAAATCTGAAATTGCAATTTACATTGTAACATGACATAGTCATGTCAACGTTAATATCTCGTATCGTTTCCATTTAAGAGGGCCCTTGCTAGTCTGTTTACTGTTAATGGGAGCGTGGTTCAAAACTTTGGTGTTTCATCCAACGCAAAAAAAGAGAGATAGTGCCTGATCGCTCGGCTTGGCATTCCATTGCTAACTAGAATATTTCACAAAACTTATTCCAGAAAATACGTGTTTATTTAGAATAAGAATTAGTCATTCAGAATCTAAATTTAATGTGTAAGGTTTCCATAAATGTAAATATTCCAAAGTTCACGTAAAATCTGCTGATTTAGCAGATTTTTACATCATTTCAACCGAAAGACGTCCACTGCTGAACATAGGCCTCCCCCAAGCGTCTCCACAACGACCGATCCTGTGCGTCTCGCATCCACCGCACTCCTGCGACTCTCACGAGGTCGTCGGTCCACCTTGTGGGAGGCCTTCCAAGGCTTCCACGCCTTCCGGTGCGCGGTCGCCACTCTAGAACCTTTCGGCCCCATCGACCATCCGTTCTACGAGCAATGTGCCCTGTCCACTGTCACTTTAGTTTGGCGGTTCTCCTGCGGATATCTTTATTCATTATGCGATCACGCAAGGAAACTCCGAGCATAGCCCTTTCCATTGCCCTTTGGGTGACTAAAAGCCTTCTGATGAGGCCCATTGTAAGCGACCATGTTTCAGTGCCATATGTCATCACGTGTGATTTTTATGTCTTTACGGAATTAGTTTTAAACAAATTCATGTTTTATTTTGAATATAAATCTAGATAATAACCACAAAATATTTGCGTTTCGAAAATATTTAGAAAAGGATTTGTAATGACGTCATAATAATGTAGGAGTGGTTTTATGAGAAATATCATGGGTTGGGCGCTTTTAAGAGAAAACATTACATACACCTTGTAATTATAGCTGTTTCCTTGCCATACATTCAATAGAAAATGTGTACCGACGGACGTGTTATTATGACTAGAGACTGACTAAGTAAACGGTTCATTTGTTTACCTATACATTTAAGACAGCGATATAAATCAGCTGTTTTGTGTCCCGGTAGTTATGTTCATGAAAGTTGGTTAGTATGGCAGTGTTGGTCGACTGGTTGTAACATTGTAGGCCTCGTTTTAAGTACAGTCTTTACTTGACTAGACTTGCGGCAATAGAGTAGCATGAGGATTGTATAGCGTAGAATTTTGAGAATTCCAATGATTCAAACATGACGCATGAAAAATGTATAAAAGACTAGCTCTTGCCAGTGACTTCGCTTCTTGGCTCGCGTAAATATATATATAGATATGCAGTGATAAAGTAGCATAGCATTCTAGTGATGAAAGAATTTTTAAAATCGCTCCTGCTATCAGAGTATTTTTTCGCAGGAATCTGATGGTTGCGAGACGCACAGGACCAGTCGTTATCGCGACACTTGAGGGAGGCGTATGCCCAACAGTGGACGTCTTTCTATTGAAATAAAGATGATAGTTTTTTGTAGTTTTTGATTAGCATTTTGTACTTAAATTCCAAAAATATAATTTAGTAAGAAATCAAACAAACCATGCTTTAAGTCTTGTATACTTTCTTCAAAAGTTATAAGCTCTCATAAATACTCAACTTATCTTCTTAGAACAGTTATTTTTTTAAGCTAAGAGTACAACAACATATTTTTCAGCCTGCATTTCAAACAAGGCGAGCCAATTTCAGCAAAAAGGCCGAGGTCTAAAACTGGCATCGCAACCCTTCACTGGACGAGAAGCTAATAAAGCGTAGAAGTTTTAAGTTTTAATTAAAAAGGCCCGGTAATTAGACACGGTCTGTGGATATGTTAATTAATCCACGGGTTAATTCTTCAAAACAGTGCCATTGTTCCCGGAGTCATAAAAATTGCGTACGTTCGGAGAAACAGACGGCTCGTGATTGGGTAGATGCTGACTTGTTGAAGTACAAGTTTGGCAATATTATTTATTATTGATTTTTTCTTAAAAGAATTTAGATGAATATAAAATTTTATACCGTTGAATATTTATTTTTTATTTCCTTTATTTCCAAAAAAAGGGGCGGTAATGACAATTAACTTAATCAACCACAATAATGAATAAATACAACCTATTTGTTTATCCTTTTTATTCTATAGTAAAAAAAAAGTTGCTTTCTGCGTCTGTCTATTAATAAGCTTACTTTTCAACCATGTGGCAGATTTTAATGCAGTTTTCATTAAAAAAAATAACAATAAACAAAAAAGGTTTATAGTACATATTATTATAATTTGCACCAGTGCAAAACTGGAGTAAGTTAATGGTAATATATATATGCTATACGCTTTTGTTTATTTTTTTAAACAGGGACTTAAAATATATAAGTAACTTAATAAAATTATTGAGGAATATCCAGTATAAAAAATATTACCGAAGAACTTGTAAGTATAGTTAGTTCCTTGTGTATTTTATTTTATTTATTTATGGGACAATAAACAGCTAAAATATTATATACATATAGACTAAAAAAAAGTATTAGCGAGTGTTTACAATGTTTCAGCCCACTGCATTGTCTAATGACTGTTGATCAACGTACAAGATTACCGGCAGTAATGTGTATTATGTGTGTGTGTATGTGTATTATTTCATTTATTGAATTGAGTAAATACCGCTGGATAAATAAATTATAGTATAGATCAAATTATTACTATTATCGTTTGTTAAAATTACATTTGTAAAATTATTAAAACAAGCAAAACAAAATGCATTAAATTAAACTACCTTAAATACACTTGGCAGTAGCTGGCACGAAATATGCAAGTAGATTTCATGCTATTGCCCCAAGTTCTGATAGATGTCACTATGGCATGCCAGTTACTTGCTTAATTTTGTGCAAGTTACAAAGCATGTGTATTTCGGCTTTAACTATAATTTTGTAAATATTAATTGATTTAAAAAGAGTGTTCGTGAAGTTTCATGCACATTCTTCCCTATAGAGATCTTAGATTTGAGATTAGTCTGACTGACTTTGATAATTATCAAAGTTTATAATAAATTAAAAAGTGTTTGTAAAAGATTTAATTAAAATAATGCTGAGTTTTGAATCAGTAAATAGACATAATTATTTCGGTCAAAAATCAAACTGCACATTTACTGACCAGTTTCAGAACCATGAATATAGGATGAAAGGAATATCCACAATTTCTTTCGTAACTACATACAACACATACCTACAAGACACGGTTGGAAGCCTGTTATTGAATTTCACATCGTTGTTTGTTATTTTTGGTCGTTCAAAGTGAAATATTAAGGCCGCTTTATGATCTCGATTGATTACTCACCGAGCGGAGTAATTAAGAACTCTCATATAATGCATTGAGAAGAAGGGAACAATGCATTTGCAAATGTATTTTATGAACGTTGATTGAGTATTTTTTTGGCCTCATTTATTCTGTGGTCATTTAAGGGTTAAGGCGATATTAATCAGGGTTTTAATCAGCTTTGAGGTTATGATGACTCATTAATTTGGAAAGGCAAGAGAGTGAAGTGTTTGTAGATATATACCTACTTAACCGAAATTGCATTTGTCACTGATCTTACGTAACCATGAGATATTTTTGAGTAAGTTTTTATACACAATTCCAGTAGACAGCGATGCGGATGAATTTTTTGACGTCATATTTTAGCTTGGAGTTAGTTAGTTTTAGTGTGTATACAGTTTTAATTAGATAAGTGTTTTTATTTTTCTTGTTTTACCTATTTTAAACATTTAATTAAGTTGATTTTGTAGAGTGTTAAGAAGTTAAAAAAAAAAGTTTTTATATAAGTAAAAAAATAAAACAAACTTATGATAGGACGAGAAGTTCTTATTTGTGTCTTTATACATCATCATCATCATTTCAGCCGAAAGATGTCCACTGTTGGACATAGGCCTCCCTCAATTGTCACCACAATGAACAGTCCAGTGTGTCTCGCATCCATTGGATTCCCGCAACCTTTACCAGGTCATCGGTCCACCTTGTAGGAGGCCTTCCAACGCTGCGTCTTCCGGTACGCGGTCGCCACTCCAGAACCTTTCGACCTTTATATAAATAACCTAAAAAGGTATTTTATTAAGATAACAAAAAATAAGATGTCCCTATACTGTAGCATACTGTTCCAAAAAAAGGAGATTGAATATAATTATTATCTAAAGCTTATATAAGAATAGGAATTATCTTTCAGGTTGGCTTAAAGTCCTTGAAATATCCTATCGTCAGTTCGAGACTAGGCACGTGAACGAGTTCACTTATTGCTATAACTAGGTACTAAATAATCATGAAAACGAATTAAGGTCCCTTTTAAGTGTCCAAAATATTTTTCAACACAAACTTAATAGGTACAGTAAAATTGATTAAAAAAGGAAACATTTCCACTACAACAACCTAGTAACATTAAATTGTAATTTGACAGTCCCCACAAGGGAGAACTTAGGGTGACTTAGGCCCCCTAATGAGTCTACCCTTACCACTAAACATAAAGGCCTAGACTACGACATTCCCTTGTAGGTTTTCAGACTGTTTTGCCCCTACAAGGTCACTTTAATTTTATTGTTTAAAATAGTTTTGGAGGCCAGGAACTTACTTAATTTGCCTAAATGTCTGCTAATGATCAGGAGTTGAAATTTTAAATAAAAAATTAGATCAAATTAGTTTTCTTGTTTTTCATTTTGTTGTTGACTGACATCATGGATGTAATAATGTAATTGAAATATCGCACTTTTTGAAAATTGCTTTAATGTTTTATAAATAAATATTACAATTATAAAGAAAAACGGAACCCTTGTTGTCCGTCTGCCTGTCTGTCAAGACCATTTATGTCAGGAACGCGTAAAGGTATCGAATTGAAATTAAAATCATTGAATTGAAATTAAAATCGGGGTTCGAAGTTCCGATTTTGGAGTAGGACGCAATATAAATATAGTAGAAAGATTTATAATCCATGATTCCTATATAAATAGATGCAGAATTTATCCTAGTTACATATTCTATAATCAAATTCATTGAAATAATAATATATTTTGGCAAAGGATAACTTTTCTTTAGCAAGTCGATAAGGAACAACTCGCCCCACGAAGGGGCTGGTTGTTCCTCAGTTGAGGTAGTTGTTCCGCTGTCAACTCCAATCAATAACAATGTAATATTAGTTGGAAAGGTATGTATAAAATAAATAAGGCACATGTAACTGAATATTTATGACTTTCATTTATTAAAATACAAAATCTTAACGTTTTTGACAAATTTCAACAAACTTTAAATATTAAATGAAAAAAAGACATCAGGGTTGTATGGACTTATGCCTGCCTTTTTAAATGCGTTCATTATATTATTTGGGGTCGCTGCTAGAGGCCATGCATGTTTTACAATTCCAGGTATCTCATAAATAGACATTGTCTTGCCTGGGTTATTGCGTAGCCAGTTATCCTGAGTTTTGGCACAATACGTTTTAAACGGTCCATTAACGCCAACATCTAGTGGTTGCAAATTATGAGTACAATGTGGTGGGAAAGACAACATTATAACCGAATTGGCCTTTGCCTTTTCGACGACATCAATGTCAACATGTGATTGATGGTTATCAAGCAATAACAATACTGGGTCCTCGGGAGAGGGCTTTGTGTGTTTTATAAAATGGTCCATAAAAATGAGGAATTCCTTAGCCGTCATCCATCCCGAGCTATTTCCAGCTCCAATACTTTCTGGGGGACCATCACGAATGAATAGGTCTTTATACTTAAGACGAGGAAAAACAAACATAGGCAGAATAGTATTTCCAACTGCATTCGCTGCTAATTCAACGGTAACTAAAGTTCCTCGCTCCGCAGACACTATGGCACCCACTTGTTTAACGCCCTTTGCAGCTACTATTTTCTTTGGTTTTAATACAGTGGTGACTCCTGTTTCGTCCAAGTTCCATATTCTAGATGGTAGCAAGTTATGTTTCAATAGGACATCTCCGAGCTTGTTAAAAAATTCATTAACATTATGCCGGTTAAAAGAAGACGCGCGTCCTGCACTTGTGGCTTCCGGAGCTCTTATGGACAAAGACGGATTTCTTTTCAGAAAACCCGTAAACCAATCAGCTCCAGCTTCTTTATTTCTATGCCAAGACGCTGGAATGTTGAGCATGTCAAATCTAAGAGCACAAGTATATGCTAACTTCCTCACTTCTTCTGGCAAGAGACCAAAGTAAATTGACGCACATTTTAACAAATAATCCGCCAACGTCTTCTCCTGGTCTTGGTTGAACACCTGTCTAGAATAATAACCTACAGTCGGTGTTATACCGGCCTTCAACTTTTTGACATAGCGAAATAATGTCATATGACATATCTCTAGTTCTCAAGCTACCGTCTTAAGCTTACGACCGTCTTTAATAACAGCATCAGCTGCCCGCTGCAAAAGGTCAATCGAAACTTTGCCTCGTTCGGTTTTCCGTTTGTAGTTTCTCATCCTAAAACAAAGTTTTAATTTTATTATTTACGTGTTTCATTACGGGGCACGTTGTTCCGCGGAACAACTAGCCCCCCACCAGAGGAACTTTGAACCCCAAATCCCATTTTCAAAATGTCCTTCAATTACAATAGAATAGGTTATAAAAAGCCCTCAAAGATATTAAAAAGATAATCACGATAGTTTGCCCAACTGATAATAGCAAGTCACTCACAAATAGCCAGAAAATTGATTGAAATAGACCAAAAAGTTTAAGGACGAAAAAATTTACTTACGTGATGTTTATGTGCCACTAATCCATTACCACTCTCACACGCCGACACACCGTCACTAAAATGGCTGATGCAATAGCGCGATCGTACGACGTTCCGCGACGCACTTCACACCTATTGCTATCTCTTTTCTTCGCGGAGCTATTTGGATCGGAACAACCTACCCCCGGCACTTTGAACCCCGGCCTCCCCTACTCAAGAAGCTGTGAAAAAAATCAAATTTCTAAGTTAACGAAAAAAAAAAGATAAGGCCGATTATGTCGCAAAAAAACGTATATTTCGACACTCTCAAGGGAATCAAAATTCTTAGGGTACTGTACTATCCGTTGAACCAGAATCCTAAAATATGGCATAACGCAAGGTCTTATAGCACGGATAGAGGAATAAATCTGAAAATAGTAAATTTGTTGCTACGCCACAAAGAAAAATCTTTGAGATTTCATTAGGGAATTGAACTATTAACATAGGTAGGTTTGTACGGAACCCTCAGTGTGCGGAGTCCGACTCGCACTTGCCCAGTTTTTTTTTAAATATATATATATAACTATTAGAGATAAACGAAAGTACAAATAGTAGTAAACTATTAGAGAGAGAAACGAGCTTTCAAGCGAGGTTAGAATAATTTTGAGTTAGAGTTTGATCGTGGAACATGAAACATTTTCATAATTTAGACATAATACAAATATTCTCTACAGCCGATAATTTATTCTATCTACGTATTAAAATCAGTACCTACAATATCATTTCCGGCCTAGCGGACGGCGAGCAATGGGTAGCTAGCCGTCCGACCGTCCAGACCAAGCCCAAGTCGTCGACGGCACGTAGTGTTGCACGCGCGCCTCAAGGATTTGTCAGCAACCATAGGGACCCAGCAGGGTCGAAGCCTACCGGGGCCATGACTGCTGCAAAAGAGAACCCCGGGGCCCTGGAAAGAAAGCAAAAAAGGAACAGGAGTGGATTTTAGTCAGGAATAGTCTGACACGCCCTCCCGGCCCGCCCAAGGGCGGGAGATATCATTGGATGAATTCCCACCTTAAAAAAGTATCTACAGTATATTATCATCAGCTCCCTAACTTTGTCCAACTGTGTTGGGGTCGGCTTCCATTCTAACTGGAGGCGGCTGAATAGCAGCATTTTACAGGACTGCCTATCAGATCTACATAACTGAGTAACTGGGCAACACGCTAATCCCTGGATAGAATGATGTTCAGACTTTCTGACTGACCTGCAACAACTGTCATAGATTTACGAATGACAACTGAGACCAACAGGTTTACGTGCCGTGAAATCAGTACCGAAATTGCTTTGGCCTTGCCTTAGCTTGCAGTGGCCTCATTGTTGGATCGTGTACGAGTAAGCTCAAGCCTAAAAGTAATAGCGGACTGACTAGACGGTCCGTTTCTCAGACACTGGATGACGCTCCACGTATCAAAATGTTGTTTGCAATTTGTAATTTTTATTTCATGTGTGTATTGACTAACATAGTCACAGTATAGATATATGGAACAGTACGGAAACTACCTACAAATATTCGAAACGGCACACTCACACAAACATAAGCATCGACGAGACTCCTAAGCGTTTCTCGCGGTCCTGTCAGTAGCGAATGCCGCTTAGGAGTCTCGTCGATGCGTATATTTGTGTGAGTGAGCCGTTATAAATTAACAGACTGAACAGGTAGAATCTAAATACTAATTTATTATAGTCCTACCACGATCACATTTACGATGCCCTCGGGATGGACTGATGAATGTCCTGACTGCATGACATCTGCCAGTCAATCACTGATTAGTGACTCTTGGTTACAATATATACTCTTTGCTAATGATTCATTTACGCTAGTATATGTATTTGGTTCTGCATTTGCTAAAGATTCCAAGTTTGATCCTTTCTGATGAAGTGCCTTGGTGGAGTTTTTGCCGGTTCTTCCCCATAAGAAACGACCAATTGGAACCGTGCACTAGCTTCTTACATTTTATCTGTGCCCATCTAAGCTTATCTACACTTCTACACTATATATATTATATTGAGGTTAAGTTTGTTTTTATTTTATTTTTTTGTTTGTAGGAGGTAATCTCTGAAAGTACTGGTCCGATTGCTAAAATTTTCCTGGATGCAAAAAAAACAGGTCTATATGCAGCAATAAACGTTTTTGATTGAAATTCTGACATCTTCGGTGATGATGATACACTATAAAAATTAGGAAGTTGTATGAATATATTATGTACATACAACTTCCTTAATTATGAAGTAGAACTGGCAAAAACTCCACCTTCACCAAGGAATTTCTATTGTAAACGACCACGTTTCGGAGCCATTTGTCATCACTGGCAACACGCACTGGTCATAGACTTTCGTCTTGAGACACTGTGGTATATTGGACGAGAAGACACCGCGCAGCTTCCCGAATGCTGCCCAGCCGAGTCGGATTCGACAATTGACCTCTATCTCAAAGTTAGACCTACCCAACTGGACCGTCTGTCCCAGGTAAACATAGTCGTCCACAACTTCGAGTATAGAGTCTCCAAACTTGGTAGGAGTGGGTGCTACATGGAAGTTTACCATGACTTTGGTTTTGTCCATGTTCATTTTAAGTCTAACTCTTTTGGAAGCTTTACTGAGGTCACCGAGCATTGTACTGAGCTCCTCCGTAGTCTCAGCCATGACTACTATGTCGTCAGCAAATCAAAGGTGAGCGATGTACTCGCCATTGACATTTATGCCCAGCCTTCTCCACCCTAGAACCTTGAAGACATCCTCCATTGCAGCCTTGAACAGTTTCGGAGAAATGACGTCTTCTTGCCTCACACCCCGCTGCAAGAGGATAGATCTCGAGGTCTGGTCCTGAAGTCGGACTGACATTTTTTTTTTTTTTAATTCTTGATAGGTTCGCGCTTGACCGCTAACTCACCTGATGGAAAGCGACGATGCGGTCGACGATGGAGCGCGCTTACCTAGAAGTAACCTATTCATTCTTGACTTAAAGATTCCCGGGTTGTAGCCATCAGGAAAAACAGATTCCGGCAAGGAATTCCACTCCTTAGCTGTACGCACTATGAATGTGTTCCCAAAACGTTTTGTGCGTATAGGTGGGATGTCCACCATGTACCGGTGGCGCATCGCCGTACGCCTGGTGGTCCGATGATGGAGCGGGCTAGGTTATGCAATTCCGACGCACACTCCCCGAAATGCAACAGGTAGAAAACCGACAGGCTAGCAACTCTGCGTCGATGCTCAAGACTTTGAAGTCTTGGTGGCGTTTCTGTATAAACACTTCAGCACTTCGATGTACCGATAGTCAATCTGGCACCGTTGGAGAGACTGCAGTACAGCCGAAGTCTCGATCGAATCAAAGGCTTTCTCGTAGTCCACAAACGCTAAGCAGAGAGGCTGATTATACTCCTCAGTCTTGTGTATAACCTGCCGCAGCGTATGTATGTGGTTCACGGTGCTGAAGCCTTTTCGGAATCCGGCTTGTTCGGGAGATTGTTACGTGATGCCAATTAAGAACTATTTTGGCAAATATTACAGAAGCTCACGTCGAAACTTCAACCACCATCTCTGCTTACCCCGAAAACCTCACAACCTCACTACACATTAAGCAAATCTGTCTCATAGTGACATCAGAGCAGATAACAATATCGCCTCTATAGTGGGTGTAGCCGTATCTGATCTAATTAATGCGACGTTGATTGATACTAATGTAGTTCGTAACGTCGGTCCCGGTGAGTAATTGATTGTCACAACATGATGTATACGGTTATAAAAATCGATATTTAGTACTGGTTTTTTGGGTTTTTGAGGTCGGGTCATGGTATGCAGAAGGTTCATTACATTTTTATCAAATGATCAGATACTAAGCATTATCGATGAATAAAAGCCCCATTTCGTGTCCAAGTAAATACTGTCGCACTCTGCGACGGTAGCTGAGAGGTTTGGGATTGAGCTTCAATGAAATACTTGGGCAGTTTTCTAAAATTTTCTATACTTTTCTTCAAATATTCAATATTAGCACATCGCGCTGCAATGGTTAAGTCCGAACTGAAAAAAACTAGACATTTCTTTGTTTTATTCAATTTACAAACCTATTCTAGAACAACAAAATCCTTACAAGTATATTTTACATGCCATGCGATCTCCTTTCGATATCACGATACTATATAATTTCAGGTTGCCTGAAAAAGATTGCGAAATGCGATAAGGCCCCCATTGTATGTGTTTTTGAGTACTTATGTGTTTTAGTTTTCTTTTTGTATGGGTAATGATGTATAATAATGTAAGTATATAAAAAAGTATAATAAATAAATAAATATAATAGAGTGAAGAATCTTACTTGTCTGAGATTGTCAAGACGCATAGAACAATCCTTCATTATATTTTGAGGTGGGAAATCGTCATTCAATCACCACTTTGGGTAGAGCGAGAAATGGGAGTGTCAGATTTTTACTTACTAAAAATCACTTGTATTCCTTTAGTTGCCCCTTGCTTTCCAAAGCCACGGTAACTCTTTCGAAAAATCTCATAGCCCTAGAGAGAACCATTTTTGTAGTTGACATACTATTGACTAAGATATTTTCAGACGTTGCTGTCCTCGCTGGTTTCGGTCAATGGAGCCAATAAGTTCTAAAAAAAACTGGGCAAGTGCAAGTCGGACTCGCGCCCTGAGGGTTCCGTACAAACTTACCAATGTAAATAGTTCAATTCCGGAATGGAGTCTCGGAAGATTTTCCGAAACGCAAAAAAAAATTGTGACGCAACAACAAATTTACAGTTTTCAGATTTATACTTGTGCTATAAGACCATGCTTTGTGCCAAATTTCAGGATTCTGGGTCAACGGGAAATACCCTATGAATTTTGATTTCCTCGAGGGTGTCGAAATGACGTTTTTTGACACATAAACCAAAGTATCTTTTTTTCTCGCTAACTTACAAGTTTGATTTTTTTACAACTTCAAGAGTCCGCAAACTTGAGTAGGTATATGGTTTTAATTTCAACTCGATACCTCCACGCGTTCCCAAGATAAAAGGTCTTGACAGACAGACAAACAGACAGACAGACAGACGGACGGACAATAAAGTGATCCTATAAGGGTTCCTTTTTTTCCTTTTGAGGTACGGAACCCTAAAAAAGACAGCGTACTAGCAGACGAAGCGTTGGAAGGCTTCTGACAAGGTGGACGGATGATCTATTGAGAGCCGGAATAGTCCACTGAAAGCAAGAAGCACAAGATGAGTTTATTTGGCAGTAACTTTAGGAGGCCTATGTCCAGCAGTTAACGATTATTATTGAATGTGAGGAGGAAGGTAATGATAATTTTAAAAACGTTTGGAGGTATGCGGAACAGAGTGTATAGTCCCGCAAACCTCTGTTGAAAAGGGAGGATCCTCCGACCAGACGTGATGTTAAGTTTGGTGGGCAACTGTCCGAAAGATGATTTCGGGCTGTTCTATATATTTAAATCGGGCGGAGAACTTCAATTGCGCGATGCAGGATTAGTTCTTATTCGACGCCATAGATGTAGCTACAAACGTAACTATTAATATAATATACCTTATTTTGATAAATTATCTGAATACATTGAAATCTATCAAATTAGAAGTCATTGAATAGATAGATGGTTCGGTTTGTGCCATTCACTGCTGCGTTGCTTGTCGTGGGTTTGATTTCCGCACGTTGTTTCAGGGTGCACTTTCTGGGGGAGCCTAAAATATACAAAGCTTTCATCTTAAAATGACTTGACGCGCACATAATTCAGTTTATAGGACAACTTCAGCTATGCTGCAAAATTATGATCACAAGTTTTGCATAACAATTTGCACCGTGCACTAAGACGTCTGTCGGTACAAAATAAACAAAGAACAAAACCTTCATTCCTGACAACCTTTCAAAAAATCTTCGTTTCAGTGAAGACTTTTCTAGAACCTGAAAAACGTGATCTCAAGAAGTTACTATTATGCGTTCCAAATAAGACTAGGATTGATTGCAATTTTGTGACGTCACATACTGTCAAATCAAAGAAATTGGGTAGGGTGAACAAAACAAGTTTTATTTTTTAATTTAAATTATTTACGAATCGTGAACGAAAAAAGTTTAATCAGAATCCAGTTCTTCAATTTTGCTCATATCTGCGTCACTGTGTGAAATGTCTGAGTAGTGGCAAGTGAAAAAAAAATTTTAATATCTATATATTTAGTTTGTATTTTTACTTTATTTACATTGTTCTCACATGATAGCGACAAGAAACATGTAACAGAGATATTTGTAATTACAAAACATGATTGAAAAGAGTGTCCATGGAGTTTCTTGCACATTCTTCTCCATAGAGATCTACGCTTTGGAATGTGCAATTAGCATCATTTTTTTTTCTGACTGACTGACTTCATGACATTTCAAAAGTGCCTGTAAATGGTTTATTTGAAATAAAATGCTTTGAATCTTTGAATCTTTGAATCTTTGAATCTTTAAAAAAAGAAGGCGAATCGTTCCTAACAATGAAATTAAGAAAGAAAATAGTTTTTTTTTTAAACTAATTATGACTTAAAACAATATATTTAGCTAATTTATATTAAACAATAACGTTTTTTCTTAAACTTCACCTAAATTTAACTAAGACTTATTAATACAAAGCAAAAAAAAATACCTTTATTGATACGCAAATAAGCTTTGTTTGCAAACCGTACTTTTCACTCAACATTTGACAGATCGAGGTTATTGACTTTCCTATTCTTATTTGGAACGCTTAGTAAAAGATTAGATTCCTAACGACAAGGACTATTTGACGACACGATTGGCCGCGGATTTGATTCCCCGCCCCGAACAAAGTATGGGTTATAGACAGTTGTTCCAGATCTGGGTGTTGTATGTGAGACTGTACAGGCGTAATTTAATTAAGTAAGATTTTTTTTTAAGTTCCCACTAATATTATGTATAGCCTTATACGTTCAAGTACTTATTTCATCAAAGGCACATTATTGCTGCGTTCATGAAGTTCATTGCCAAAACATACAGACTAACAGTCGTTTGGTTTAAAAAAAAAATGATTGCCTTTATGACTGTATGTGCTTGCATATAACCACTTGTATCTTGCGTTGACTATCTGTAATTAAATTGAAACAAAATATAAAACTTGTCTTCAATTCAGCTGAATTCAAATATTTTAATCTGGATCTTCTGATATAATCTACTTAGTGGCTGTACCTGCATTATTCACCATCGTCTCAGGTGGAACAGTTGCAAAATGTCCTGTCCCCTTCTAATTCTTAGCTAAAGCAGCTGTTATTAAACCGGTACTAACTGAGCTATTATCTGTTATGTCGTTTATTTTAATAAAAATAATAAACAGGTACCGAGTCGTATATTCAAGCCTATCTATTGTATTGTATCTATTGTTTCTATTGTAATTTTTAAGATAAGTTTATTTATTTTTTTAGACATGAGCAATTGTATTCAAATTAAACATAATTTCTTTAAAGTTTTATTTAAAAAAAAAACACATTTATTTATTGGCCACATGATTTATTCATTTTGTATACATTTAAATCTAATAATAACGTAATTAAAACTAACTTACAAAATAAAAATAAAAATTAGATATTAAGTTATACCTAATTACTACCAATAAGTACAACAATTCATTGCTTTTTCTATTTTTCCTTTCACAGGCATACTGAAAGAAATTTCGTTAGAAACAAGTATCAACTTCATACCGACCTAATTTACTATTTCCTTGGTCTTGTCTTTACTTTATATGATTTTGTGTGTACATTAATTATTTAATATTATAAAACAAAAATAGGAAATTGTATAAATTTAAATAGTGAGAATCCTAAATCAAACTGTGGTGGAAGTGGGCGGAGCGGCTAAATGTAATTTTCAATCATTTTTGAAATTTTGACAATTCACGTATCAGACTCATATTATGTAGTCAATATCTCTATATCAAATAATTAACTAGCTGCTTTGTCGTGAGTTGATGTTTTATTTAAAATTTTAGCTATTTTTAACTAGTCGTCTAGCGTACTTACACCTAAATTCCAGGTATTGTCAACTCCACCCTCGAAATTATCTAATTTATAAATATAGATTCTTATTTATTTCAAGGATTTTTGCAGTTACAATGGCAACTGATTAAAGTAGAGGTCTTTCAAAATGACTTACAATATGGCCTTGAGCTCTAGATACAGCTACAGTTCTAAGCTCTAAACTTGTAAGTTTCAATTTTATTTTTTCTTCTGTTCGTTTTATTTATTATTATTTATTTTTTAATTAGTTTTATTTTCAATATGTGTACTCCTTCACGGCAAAATATAGCACCTATATATAATAAATCTAAGATATTTATGTAAATACCAATATGTCACAAATAAAAATTCTGATCCTGAAACTTTTTTTTCTAAACCTTTATCCCCTTTTATATGTATTTGTTCACTACATTTTGAAGTATTCGTGTGTACATAAATAAATAAATAACGTGGTCGATGCTAAAATGCTTTGAACTTTGGAAATACATACAAGTTGAAAAAGCTACTAAAATAAACGACACAAATACTTAAATACTATAAAATCAGTAACCAACCGCATCCATTTACAACCGAAAATTACCTTGTTGTGCAACATGAAAGTTTCGCGACGCATTCCAATGTCGGTTGCATTTGTTCGATTCAAATTATAGTGCTACATTCCAGTATTGATTGAGCAAAGATATCGAAACAACATTGTTTGATATACATTGATTGTGCGCAGCTTTTAAGTATCAATCAGATGAGGTCTAAGACGGAAAACTAAGTAGAAACCTAGTCATAACAGTGGTCAGGCAAATAAAAAATGGAAAGAAGGAAATAAGAAAGAAGGGAAGAAAGGTAGAAAGGTAAAAAGGAAGAAAGGATGAAAGGAAAAAAGGAAGCATGAAGAAAGGAAGAAAGAAAGGAAGAAAGGAAGAAAGGAAGAAAGGAAGAAAGGAAGAAAGGAAGAAAGGAAGAAAGGAAGAAAGGAAGAAAGGAAGAAAGGAAGAAAGGAAGAAAGGAAGAAAGGAAGAAAGGAAGAAAGGAAGAAAGGAAGAAAGGAAGAAAGGAAGAAAGGAAGAAAGGAAGAAAGGAAGAAAGGAAGAAAGGAAGAAAGGAAGAAAGGAAGAAAGGAAGAAAGGAAGAAAGGAAGAAAGGAAGAAAGGAAGAAAGGAAGAAAGGAAGAAAGGAAGAAAGGAAGAAAGGAAGAAAGGAAGAAAGGAAGAAAGGAAGAAAGGAAGAAAGGAAGAAAGGAAGAAAGGAAGAAAGGAAGAACGGAAGATAGGAAGAAAGGTAGAAAGGGAGAAAGGAAGAACGGAAGATAGGAAGAAAGGTAGAAAGGGAGAAAGGAAGAAAGGAAGAAAGGAAGAAAGGAAGAAAGGAAAAAAGGAAGAAAGAAAATAATCTTCATCTTCATTGTTTTTCTTTCATATACAAATAATCATTATCATTTGCGACTTCTCACGCCGGGGCCTAGTTCAGGCCATTGTCCAAAACGAGAGGGAATGGGATGCGGTTGCCGCGAAGCAGAAGTGCTTGCAAAAGAGATGGCCTCAAATAAGAGGGAACGGACATTGTCACACCCCAGCCACTGCCACAGGAGACTCCTCAGGCATCAGGAGTCACAGAGCGATCCCTAGCCACCGTAGTCTTGCTCCACTCTAAAGCGGGAGAACGCATGATTTCCCAACTAAACATAAAAGGTAAGTAGATAATAAACAGCTAAATATCTGTTGACTGACCAGTCTAGTGGCCCTGACTGCTATGCCGGTTCGATTCCCACCCAGGAATATTCACGAATATTCGTGTGATGAGCACGATCATTTGTTCTGTATCTGGGTGTAATTTATCTATAATAATGTACATATGTATTTAGAAATATATGAGTATGTTTATCAGTTGTCTATTACTCATAGTACAAGTTCTGCTTAGTTTGGGACTAGATGGCGTTGTGTGATAGTTGTAGAAAATTATTATTATATTATTGTATACCCTTCCTTATGCATACCCTTAAGGACAAAGTAATATTGAGTAAGTTACTGTCTAGGATATTTCAAATCTACTATCTGCTCGAGTATTGTCGCCTTTATAAACTGGGTCAAAATAAATGTCTTAATTTCTAATGCTTAGTGCCATTTACTCTAGAAATTTACAAGTTATCATAAGATGTATTAAGTTTAATGTCACATTTTGTTATTGTTTTATCTTGTGCAGACGTTTCTTCATTATGATTTTATAGCGATAAACGTTTTGTTTGTCTTAATATTTGTAATAACTAACGCCCCTGCTTCGTAAGATTTTAGGAATACTTTTAAATTCTGGGTTGTTCTGTTCTAGAAACTGGATATATTATACATATAAACCTTCTTCATAAGTCGTTCTGTCTATTGATAAAAACCGCAAAAAATCGTTCAACAGTTTTTGACTCCAAGTCAATTGAAGTCAGACGGATGCAGTGGTGGATTTCATTTTATAAGACTTATTTTTTTATTATGTAATATATAAGTTTACTTGTTGAAATTTTTACATAAATAGTAATTACGTATAGAAACAAAAATGTTATATACATTATAAGCATTGGTTTGTGTTAAGCCAAAAAGTAACTAGAATCAGACCGTATTTACTCATTTTCTAATACCATCAGAACATTAGATGTCTGTTCCTATTAAGGTTAATACACTGCTCTCCGAATCCGTATTATAAGATAGCTACTCAATTGCGGCTCTAATTATCTCTAGTCAGGGTCACGATTCTCAGATAAAAAGATTAAGGGAGGCTAATTTTCTGAAATGAGTGCCAACACAATTTCCGGCGAACGTCGAAAAATTAAATTTCAACCCAGAAAACACTAAAAATCTCGAAGGCCTCAGCAAACTCAACTTTAATTTCTTTTTAAAAGATTTTTGGCGAACGAACTTCATCGACTGCGACAGACGAGAAGTGAAAATGAAACAATTATGCAAATTGGCAACAAAATAAAACTCATTTTATTAATAATCAAATAACGGGAGTTCGCATTCGCAAATGAAATAAAATTTCGTAAATGGTGGCATTAATTGTCGGGCCGAGTAGATGGGGCGGTTGTCCCCAACCTCCTTCCTTCTGGCTTCTATCAAACAAAAGTTATCTCAAGGGGAGAAGTTTTAATAAAATTCCGAATGCCTCGGGCAGTTAGATACAGTAAGATTCTTATATGCCATATCTTCTAGTTATAAAAGTGGCAACTTAGCTGAAAATATCTTTCGCCTGAATGGATGACTTTGAGGGACTTCAATATTCGAGTTCAGCAATTTCCGCGATTGTTCGGTATTCGATCAAATAAAACTGATACCGTAATTTTAAGACATTTGTGGTTCGCTAAGTTTGTTGAATGAATCTTTGGAATATGAATCTAGACTGATAATAGTGAGATTGTCTGATTTCTTGTGATGAATGCGATGAGTAGCTTTCTATTATTCTAAAAAATATAATTATAGCATAATTAGCCACTCTAGGAGGAGGAACGGGCCGTATTCCACCACGTGAGTCAGTGCGGATTGGTGGATATCACATGTTTTTGAAATTTTGTTTCTAGGACATCCCGTTTCCTCACTATGTTGTCCTTCACCGTTATGAGAGCAATGGTGATGAAATAAATCACACAAAGTAATGCGCTCGGCTAGGTTTGAACGCGTGACCTACAACTCGTAAGTCGAAACACGTCTAGGTCTAGGCCACCAGTAAAACCAAGGAAGCTACTGAGTGGAATGGAAAATATTTTTTAGTAATAGCCCATTAGAGAAAGACTATTTATACATCACACTGCGATCCACGAAAGTGGAGCAGTAACCAAAGATGCGATGAGAATGCAGGGGACAGCTTGAAGAAGGAAAAACCTGATTTTATTAGTTTTGTAGCAGTTCGTAACGTCAATTACAGATCATTTTACTTATCTTTTTGTCAGACGGCACAGTACATACATATACATACATATTCAGCCTTTTAATGTTCCCACTGCTGGGACTCAGGCCTCCTCTCTCTAGGAGAGGGAATGGGCCGTAATCCACCACGCGGGCCCAGTGCGGGTTGGTGGATGTCACATGTCTTCGAATTTTTGGTTCTAGGATATGCCGGTTTCCTCACGATGTTTTCCTTCACCGTTTGTGGTGATGAAATAAATTACACAAAGTAATGCGCCTGGCTGGGTTTGAACCTGCGACCAACAATTCGTAAGTCGGGGCCGTTACCACTCGGCCACCACTGCTCCACACGGCACAGTATGATAAAATAATGATGAATCATCTAAACTTTATTTCGTATTTTAGTGTTCCTGAAGAGCTACAACCTAGGGTTCTTTGAGTGAATAGGTTACTTCTAGGCAAGCGTGCTCCATCTTGGACCACATCATTGAACATAATAATGATTTTGAATGACGCGACAGCCCACTTCTGGAGGCCTTCAAGAGCTCTTCCTCTCACAACTGACATAATATTCACATATATTGGTATTTATTTGTATGTAGGTAAATTTTTATATATTAGACTTATTTATATAGGTTTATATTGTACACTGAATCTTCTCTCGAATGTGATCTCTATCTGTCACTCAAAGATTTGCTAGGACAACTCATTGTAGAGTTAAGCTCTCTTTTCTACATGAATTGTCAAATTACTGTATGTGTAGAATATTTTTTTGTGTGCAATGTATAATAGAAAATTAAAGATTATTTGCTGAAGTACCTAACAAAACTCGATATAGAACTTCTAGCACCCGAAAATTAAAATTTTATTTGATGTAGGTAATTGTCGGCGTATGGTCGCCATCGGAGACGTCACAAAAAATACACAGTCACAGTAATATAGAATGGCAGGAAATGTTATAGAGTGATAATATAGAAATACCTTACTTCAGTTCAAGGTGATTATTCCATGGGTGGCGAAAGAATACCCTTCTAATCATATTACGTCGGTTTTTATACACAGAAAGTGACAAGCATAAAATTAACAAATCAAGGTAGTAAAATATTTAAAATAAATAAATAGAACTGAAGTTGTCACAGTAAATTTTTATTTAAACATGACCGGATACTGATATTTTAAAGAAATATAAGGAAGTGGTCAGGTTAAATCCTCACAAGTTTAACCGGATGATATAATATTTTAAAAAATTAGAAAGGAAGTCGTCATTTAATTCGTAATAAATTGAACAGAATGTTGCAATATTTAAAATAATTCGAAAGGAAGTTATCAAATGAAATCTCTATATAAATTCAACAGGATGTCGCAATATTTTAAATAATCGAAAGGGAAGTTATCAAATTAAATCCTTATATAAAATCAACAGGATGTTGCAATATTAAAAGAAATAAACAAGAAGAAAACTCGAAGACATGTGACATTCACCAACCCGCACTCGGCCCTCGTGGTGGATTACAGCCCATTCCCTCTCTTAGAGAAGAGGCCTGAGTCTCAGCAGTGGGAAAATTAAAAGGCTGATGCTAAACAGGAAGTGATCAAATTAAATCCTTATCAAATAACGGTTTTGCGCCCATATCACTCATATGTAACGTGTTCCAACTAAAAATCTAATTGGCTACTTAAAAACATATTACGTTCACGCCTTTTGTACTACTATTTACTGGTTTTCGGACAACAAGCACCGACGTATCATCTAATTTAAATCGTGTTTCAGAGGTCAACGACCTATAATGAAACGAAGACAACTTTGTTTAAAAACAGCAAGTTCAATTGTGATAAAGGTTGTTCCTCTCATTAATAATGTATTTGTCTGTTCTTCGAGGAATCGTCAGGCAAAAAATTAAATGGCTCTCTATTTCTGGGCTGTGTTCCTCCGCCATTTATGTACGTAACGATGTAGAAAGATTTCCGGGAAAGGTTTTTGTAATTGTTTTCATTTTAAGTGTTTATTTAAACCTACATACATATTTAGTATGTACCAACATAACAGAAAACTTAACAGGAAAAATAATAAATGTATTTTTTTACGAAACTGATTTTTTTACCATCTATTGACTGTTTTTATTTATGTATTTTATTTAGTAATCAGAAATGTGTGATACTATAAATTGTAGTTTATTTAGCAAGAAACATGTCCACCAATGCCCGCGCTGTCAATTTGAAAATATGCATAATTAGGCGGGTGTAAAAATTAAAACCGTAGAGGCCTAGCAGAGCCGATGCCCGCTAGGGCCACACAGTAGTCCGGTGGTAGAAAGGTGATGGCGGAATCAAGTCATGTGATTCCCGAGCACACTCTCTTTTACGCTGGCAAAATGATGGCTGTCAAAGATAGTAAGAACTAATGAAGCTGCTGAATAAATTATGCAGTTGCTTCATATTCATTAAAATTTCAAAAGAAACTACCTCACCATATTGTGAGGTAGTTTCTTTTGCTACAGTATTGCATAGCATAGTCGGCCTTGTAATGTTCCCACTATTGGGACTCAGGCCTCCTCTCTATGAGAGGGAATGGGCCGTAAACGACCATGCGGGCCCTGTGCAGGTTGGTGGATGTCACATGTCTTCGAATTTTTGGTTCTAGGACATGCCGGTTTCCTCACGATGTTTTCCTTCACAGTTTTAAGAGCAGTGATGATGAAATAAATTACACAAAGTAATGCGCCTGGCTGGGTTTGAACCCGTGACCTACAACTCGTAAGTCGGGGCCGTTACCACTCGGCCACCACTGCTCAATACACTGCTACAGTTTTGATATAGACCGAAATAAAGGAGTGTTGCTCCATACTGCTAATAAGGTAATTTGCTGTGTTTAGTTTTGTACAAGATTTTGTACTAAAAGTGATGCAGTAATTAATATTTCCGCAGGAGAACCAAGGTTACAGACATAGCACGAAGAATCGTCAAACCTAAGTGGCAATGGGCAGGGAACATTGCTCACAGAACAGATGGCCGTTGGAGCCGAAAGGTTCTAGAGTGACGACCGCGTACCGGAAGATGCAACGTTGGAAGGCCTCCTACAAGGTGGACCGATGACTTGGTAAGGGTTGCGGGAATCCGATGGATGTAAGACGCACAGGATCGTTCATTGTGGTGACACTTGGGGGAGGTCTATGTCCAAAAGTGGACGTCTTTCGGCTGAAATGATTATGATAATGATGAATTAGCATTTCAAATATTGGAATGAGGATATATAGGCATATTTCCATTTTATATGGATTCGCCGCACACGGTTGACGCCGACAGCCGCCACACGCTACAAATCGCCCGAGTCCATTATGATACTGCACGTGTGGGTTAAAAAAAAGTAGCAGCCACCGGCTACAAGTGGCTGTCGCGCGCTTCAACTTTCTTTGTGGCCACTTCTAGCTTCTCGTGGCAGCGTTTATGGCTGTCGCGTGTGGTGCGGCGACCTTTACTTGGCAGTTTTCGTTTCTACCAGATTTGAAAGGTTTCTAAGTTACTTAACACGTTCGGCCCAGCAGCGCTCTCGTGAGGTGCGCACGTTATGATACAATATTTTCTCATAGAAAATGGGCATACGTTGATAAACTTTCAGCTCTACAAGTAATTCTAGATATTTCACATTTGCCAGTGATACGGCAAAAAAGTTTAACTAATAGATTTTACTATGGCTGCTTGGCGTTATGAGATGTAATGCAAATAATGATATATTTTTATTGGACGTGATTAAATGTTGTGTTAACAACAAATTGTAGGTACAAAGATGTTATAGGATGTTGCTGGTCCGACCGTGTTAATTTTGAATGGGTTTAAAAAATCTTTCTATTTGCGAAATTCTTTAAAAAAAAAATTAAAAAAATTGAGTCAGGTGTGGCAAGAAAAAAATCCGACAATAATTACCCCTGTACACCCAGCTTTACGCGAATGCTTATCGTTCAAAACGTTGAGTTCAAAGCGCCCATAAGAAATTTTGTTATTCTCAATTAAAACGTTAACAGGACTAAGTAAATATTTCAGTTTATTTATGGCCCTTCTAAGGCTTAATTAAAGACCCTTTGATGTTCAATCTCTTACGGGAAACTCAGTAATTGCGTACTACGGTAAGTACAAGGAAGATTTTTGCTTATTTATGTACGCATGTTAGGGAATGAGTCGTGATTAGTCCTTATAATATTAGACTTTCTAAAGAGTTGGAGTTTCGAAGTTTACGTGTTAGTTGGAGAACGCCTTTTTAATTAATTAAGTCCACAAAGATGAGTAGGTAAGTGTCTCATTTTTCGTTATATTTATTTTTTTAGACGGGATTTTATAGAAAGTTAAAGAAACTTTCTATAAAATCTCGTGTAACAAAAAACTGATATGGCTAAGATTCGAAATATCTGGGTCATCATCATTTCAGCCGAAAGGCGTCTACTGTTGAACATATGCCTCTCCCAAGTGTCGCCACAATGAACGGTCCTGTGTGAGTCTGTCTCGCATCCATCGGATTCCCACGATCCTCACCAGGTCATCGGTCCACTTTGTGGAAAGCCTTCCAACGCTGCGTCTTCTGGTACGCGATCGCCACTCCAGAACCTTTCAACTCTAACCACCATCTGTTCTGCGAGCAATATGCCCTGCCCACTGCCACTTAAGTTTGGCGATTCTTCGGGCTATAAGTCGGTCGGTAACTTTGGTTATCCTGCGAATATCTTCATTCCTTATGCGATCACGAAGGAAACTCCGAGCATAGCCCTTTCCATTGCTCTTTGAGTGACATTAAGTCTTCTGAAGATGCCCATTGTGAGCGACCAGGTTTTAGAGCCATATGTCATAACTGATAACTTGCACTGCTCATAAACTTTCGTCTTGCGATACTGTGGTAAGTTGGACGGGAAAATACAGCTTCAAACCATTTTCACATTCATTCAAATTTATTCTTGCTTACAAGTAATTCAATATTAATAAAATATAGATTGTCACTAAATCAGACATTCTGATCATACGTGAGCCTTTTCACAACTTTATTGATTTCAGCTTTCAGTCTATATGGATGTTACAGAAATCTATATCATCATCATCATCATCATTTCAGCCGATAGACGTCCACTGCTGGACATAGGCCTCCCCCAAACGTCGCCACAGCGAACGATCCTGTGCGTCTCGCATCCATCGGATTCCCGCAACTTTCACCAGGTCATCGGTCCACCTTGTAGGGGGCCTTCCGACACTGCGTCTTCCGGTACGCGGTCGCCACTCCAGAACCTTTCGGCCCCAACGGCCATCCGTTCTGCGAGCAATGTGCCCTGCCCATTGCCACTTTAGTTTGGCGATTCTTCGCGCTATGTCGGCAACCTTGGTTCTCCTGCGGATATCTTCATTTCTGATTCGATCACGCAAGGAAACTCCGAGCATAGCCCTTTCCATTGCCCTTTGGGTGACTTTGAGCCTTCTGATGAGGCCCATTGTGAGCGTCCACGTTTCGGAACCATATGTCATCACTGGCAACACGCACTGGTCATAGACTTTCGTCTTGAGACACTGTGGTATATTGGATGAGAAGATACCGCGCAGCTTCCCGAACGCTGCCCAGCTGAGTTGGATTCGACGGTTGACCTCTTTCTCGAAATTAGATCTACCCAACTGGACTGTCTGTCCAAGGTAGACGTAATCGTCTACAACTTCGAGTGCAGAGTCTCCGATCTTGATCGGAGTGGGTGCTACATGGTTATTTACCATGACTTTGGTTTTGTCCATGTTCATTTTAAGACCCACTCTTTCGGAAGCTGTACTGAGGTCATTGAGCATTGTGCTGAGCTCTTCCGTAGTTTCAGCCATGACTACTATGTCGTCGGCAAACCGAAGATGAGTGATGTACTCGCCATTGACATTAATGCCCAATCCACTCCAGTCCAGAACCTTGAAGACATCCTCCATTGCGGCCGTGAACAGTTTCGGAGAAATGACGTCTCCCTGCCTCACACCCCGCTGCAGGAGGATAGGTTTCGAGGTCCGGTCCTGCAGTCTGACTGACATAGTGGCGTTTTCGTACAAACACTTCAGCACCTCGATGTACCGATAGTCAATCTGGCACCGTTGGAGAGACTGCAGCACAGCCCAAGTCTCGATCGAATCAAAGGCTTTCTCGTAATCCACAAACGCTAAGCAGAGAGGCAGATTATATTCCTCGGTCTTCTGTATAACCTGCCGTAGCGTGTGTATGTGGTCTATGGTGCTAAAGCCTTTTCGGAATCCGGCTTGTTCGGGAGGCTGGAAGTCGTCGAACCTGCGCGCGAGACGGTTCGTGATGACTCTGGAAAACAGCTTGTAGACATGGCTCAGAAGTGAGATGGGCCTATAATTCTTGAGCAGGGCCTTGTCGCCCTTCTTAAAGAAGAGTACCACCACACTTCCGCTCCATGTCTGTGGTGTTTTTCCTTCGAATATGACGGAATCAAACAGCTTCTGAAGGGCCTTAAGGATCGGTTTACCACCCGTCTTCAGGAGTTCGGCTGTAATTCCGTCATCACCCGGTGCCTTGTTGTTATTAAGCTGCTTCAGAGCCATCCTAATCTCGTACAGGCTGACGTCCGGGATATCTTCGGTATAGTGTCGGGTCAACCTAGCTCTTGGGTCGTTTGCTAGATTCGTAGTGGGTTTTGTGATTGACGTGTATAACTGTCCATAAAAAGCCTCGATCTCTCCCAGAAGCTCCGATTTGGCGGATATAACTCTGCCATCCTCGGTCTTCAGTTTCGTGAGCTGGCTCTGCCCAATAGACAGATCTCTTGCAAACACCTTGGAGCCCTTATTTCGCTCAATCGCGTCTTTAATTTTTCCAGTATTAAAGTGACGGATATCGCGTTTCAAGGACTTAGAGATCCGTTTATTGAGCAGCCGATATGTGCACGCATCGTCTGAAGACTGCAGAATCATCTCACGCCTTTCCTTCATAAGCTGGAGAGTTCGATCTGTGAGCCTCTTGCTCTTATTTGAACGAGTCTTATAGAATTTAGACCCGACCGTATGGACAGTTTCCACGAACCCATCGTTGTATTCGTCCACAGAGCTTCCTAGGCATTCGAAACGATTTTGAAGTTCGAGCTGAAAGCTCTCGGAGTTTTGGATCTGGATCTGTGCAGGACGGAGCGTAGACTTCATCAGTCGAGATCTTTCAAGCTTGACATTGATATTCAATGTGCCTCTTACCATGCGGTGATCACTTCCGGTTTTCACCGCATTGATCACTGAGACATCATTGAATATTTGCTTCTTCGTCGACATGATGAAGTCAATCTCATTTTTTGTTACACCATCAGGGCTTTGCCAGGTCCACTTCCTATGCTCACGCTTTCTGAAGAAGGAGTTCATCATGTAGAGGCCCTCCCTCTCCATAAAGCTGGCCAGTAGGTGTCCCCGGTGGTTCCTACGTCCAAATCCAAATTGCCCCACTCGCAGCTCGTCACCGTCTCGTTTGCCCAGTTTCGCATTAAAGAGAAATCTATATATGTAAATAAAACTGAAATGTCTATTTGTAATATCAAAATATATATTTTTACTCTTCCTTTCGTCGTATTCCTAAATGTTGAGGGTCGTGACCTCTCTTTTACATCACTTTTATAATATACCTCTATCTGTTTCTGTCTCTGGTGGTATGAAGGGCTAAATGAAAATATATTCTTTAACTATAACAAAAAGGCAATTTATTAATTTTTATCTGTCAATCTGTCAGTTTGTACTGGCTAACTTCTGAAACGGTGGGACTGATTTTATGTTATAAGAACCAATATTTTAGGCGTTTTAACTGAAAGTAGAATAAATGAAATAGACCTTACGGAATCTATTGCAAGCGCAGAATTACTACCCCATTTGTGTCTTGCGGACGGCGAGCAATGGGTGGCTCGCCGTCCGACCGTCCGGTAACCGTCTGGACCGAGCCCAAGTCGTCGACGGCGCGTGTTGTTCCACGCGCGCCTCAAGGAGTTGTCAGCAACTGTAGGGGCCCAGCAGGGTCGAAGCCTACCGGGGCCAAGGGTCTGATTCTGAAAGGAAGACTCGGCCCTGGTACGAAAGGCAACGAAGGAACAGGAGTGGGTTTTTAGTCAGTAAAAGTCTGACACTATCTCCCGCCTCGCCCAAGAGCGGGGGATGTCATAAGATGATTTTCCCACCGGAAAAAAAAAAAAAAAAAAAAAAAAAAAAAAAACCCCATTTGTGTAATTTTACGAACTTGACGCGAACAAAGTCGCAGGCAACAGCAATATATACACCTACCTACAGTATTAAGGGTGCACTAATGATACATAATATTTGTTAGGAAAATCTACCTTAATTTTCCACCACAAAATTTGCGCGCCAGCGACCATTCCACCACACTACATCACGATTAGTCTTGCCAATTCTCCCCTACCTACTCACTAATCCGCGACCGCACAAAAACTTAATTAACCAAAATATATATGGGAGTGTATAAACAAACATGAGCCACAAAGTCACTCCCTCCCCCCTTGGGACTTTATACGGTGATACTATTTCGTGTAATGACTCCAAAATGAGGATACACCTCCCCGCAATATACGGGCCGTATGTTTGGAAGCTTTAAATCTGGAAGTGGCAAGGTGAACGCTTATCTTTACGTTGAAGCATAAAGTTTTGGAATTAAAAGCTGGAATACATCTCACGAACTGTTGTAAAACATTTTAATAACATGAGTAAAATTTGAACGAACGATGGCCTAGGTTCAGAATCTTTCAAAAGTGCGTTGGGTTGACAATATTCTTAAAAATGAAAGATGAACGGGCCGAAAAAAATGATTAAAAAATAGGAAACCTTACACCCAATAGAAAGAGATTCCGAATTAAAACTTATGATGAAGTAACTTATAATAGCAGTAAAAAAAAATAGTTTTAATTTGCGTAAAGTTTAATGTTATTATATTATACTTTAAAAAAATGTTTTCAGTAGGTACAGACAAGCTTTTCAGTACTATTAAGCAATTTTATGATACAAGTGCGTCAATTAAGTCTCGTAATGGCTATTTGAAAAGAAAAGCTCTAGATAAAGTGTCATTATTTAAGCAAAAACCATTTTTAAGAATCCAAACATTTGATCACGTAACATTTCGGTAGTAGGTACATTTAAAAACCATTTTAAAGTCTTTGACAACTGATATCACCAATAGAAAGATATTATTTTTGGGCCAGAAAATCATCAAAAAGCTTCTCCTGCTTTGAGTGAAGTGAAGATGTGTCAGACATTCAATGATTAAACTGCGTTTTCTTCATCCGTGTTCTTTTAGTTGCTTTGTAGGGTTACGTACCTCAAAAGGAAAAAACGAAACCCTTATAGGATCACTTTGTTGTCCGTCCGTCTGTATGTCTGTCTGCCAAGACCCTTTATCTCGGGAACGCGTAGAGGTATCGAGTTGAAATTAAAACTATATAGTAAAGTCTGCGGTCCCTTGAAGCTGTGAAAAAATCAAACTTGTAAGTTAACGAAAAAAGATGATATGGCCGTTTATGTTGCAAAAAAACGTATAATTCGACAATATCAAGGGAATCAAAATTCATAGGGTACTCCTCGTTGTCCTAGAATCCTGAAATTTGGCATGAAGTAAGGTCTTATAGCATAAATATAGGAAAAAATCTGAAAATTGTAAATTTGTGGTTACGTCACAAAAAAAAACTTTTTACCATTCGTAAAAATCTTTGAGACTCGATTTGGAAATTGAACTGTTTTCATAGGTAAGTTTGTACGGAACCCTCAGTGCATGAGTCCGAATCGCACTTGCCCGATTTTTACGTTCTATGGCCGCGGTGACTCTTTCAAACTACACCGTAGTTCGTCTATACCCCTAGGACTTTTCTCAGGCCACATCCATTACACCAACATCTTTGTACTTTTATTCACAGCAGCTCCTTAATTCATACACGTCACGTTTCCATGGGAGGCGTCGAGTCGTTCTCTCGAATCGAGTAACGCGAAATGAACATAGCATTAAAGTATCGTTTTCATCTCTTCATATTAAAACATTGAATTTCGTAAGATTGAGCAATTTGTTTTATTATATGGTTATGTTATTATGAGCATATTAATTAAGCCTTGTTAGCAGAGAGAGAAAGATTTTGTTATGGAAGATAGGTTAAGTACGAACGAAAACGGCTCTGATTTTAGCATAACGGGAAAACATATTGCGGATGTGACGCATATTTTTCATATTGAATGTTTATAAATTGTGTAAGTTAGTCCTGAGTCTGCGTCTTTTACGCACTAATAGGTAAAAAGTTTTTCTTTATTTCTTCTTATTAATATTATAGATTAATTAATGAAAGATCTATGTAATTGCGGGCATATTAGGGACTCGTTTATTGGCTCAATAAAAACACTTTTTACAAAAAAAAATACAACCAACTTCAAAGTAAAAAAAAACACTGAAAAGTGCAAAATAACTTTAATTTCGGAAGTCGGTGTTAAATAACGAAGAGACAAAACTATTATAGAAACACCGACTTCCGAAATTAAAGTTATTTTGCACTTTTCAGTGTTTTTTTTTACTTTGAAGTTGGTTGTATTTTTTTTTGTAAAAAGTGTTTTTATTTTACACTTTTTAGTTTTGGTCACTTTTGGTACCACCACTAAAAAGTACCCCTCAGCCAAACTTAAATACCTTATAGCCAGAGTGCATCTCATGACAATTCTAATAATCCCAAACACGGTTAGATTACATTAATTTATTACAGAGTTCCGGTGCCTAACTTCAGGCTTAATCATCAGATCAGTTCGATATATTCCCCCTCTACTTTTAGTCAGTCATCAACTACACGTATAAACAAAGCAATTTTACTTGTTACGACGGTTCTGCTGTGATCCTATGAGGAGTTCTGTTGCATATCTTCGAAGTTCATGATCAGATCATAACAATATTTCTATGGGACCAACTCGGAACCAAAACCTTTCAATCAAAAAAAAAATTTTCAAAATCGTTCCACAATTGACCGAGAAATCGGTGAACATACATAAAAAAAAAAAAAAAAAAACATACATTCAACCGAACATATAACCTCCTCCTTTTTGAAGTCGGTTAAAAATACTGCAAACTAGTGCTTGTCAGAACCAAACATTACGGTCTACTATGGAGTGTTATACCTCGTTTTTGAGATAGAGAGTTTTCAAATATCTTCTTCCGCTCTGAGTGGGGTGAGAGAGCGTATCAGACTTTTACTGACTACAACTCGCCTATGTTTCTTCAGTTGTCCTTTGCAGGGCCATAGTAACTCTTTTGAACAATCCTGCAGCACGGAATGATCAACCTTTGCAAGTGATTCAAAGACATAAGAAAGAGCATGAACCACCGATCCCTTAAAATGATGTTTATAATGCAAAAAATCTACAACTTTATAAAATAACTCGTCATCGGCACCCTATTTCCCTACTTCATATTCATAACACTAAATTGGAATATACAAAGACATCTCATGAAAAATCTACATAATTTAATTCAATATTATCACACTAAGTCTGTGCGGGTCACATGCGAGGAACTCACGCACGTCTAATATCACATTTATATGAATATTTGTCTCAATGAAAAAGGAATTATGAGTGAACACACCCCCCAGTTATGGGTCACGGGAAAATTTATATTCCGCACCCATTCGAGGAATTTTTCATATCCGCAGTAAATTGTTATAATATTTTAAAATATTGCTGCGGTTATGGCAACTCTAGTTATGTGTTGCAGTAGGGATGGTATGTTGTAGATCGTGCGCATACAGGAGTTACAGTAGGTACATGGTTTTGACTGTCATAGACCAAAGTGGGTTTTTTATGTCTACATTATGTATTTTTGAGATATACGGAACTGAGAGTAAAGTCCCGAAATCCTCCGTTGAAAAGGAAGGATTCTCCAACCAGACCGATATTGTGTCTGGTCCGGGAATTTGAAAGATAGTTGATATCGGCCTTTTGTAGATGTTTTAATCACGCGGAGAATTCTAATACCACAATGCAAGTTTTTTAGGGTTCCGTACGTCAAAAGGAAAACACTTAACCCTTATAGGATCACATAATTGTTATCCGTCCGTCTGTTTGTCTGTCTGTCAAAAACCTTTATCTCGAGAATGCGTGGAGGTATCGAGTTAAAATTAAAACCATATACTTAGGTCTGCGGTCAGTTGAAGCTGTGGAAAAATCAAACTTCTGAGTTAACGAAAAAAAAAGATACGGCCGTTTATGTCCTAAATACTGTGCATTTCGACACTCTCAAGGGATTCAAAATTCATAGAGTACTTCCCGTCGACGTAGAATTCTGAAATTTGGCATAAAAAAGGTCTCATAGCACAAGTAGATATAGGAAAAAATCTGAAACTGTAAATTTGTAGTTGCGTCACAAAAAAAAAAAAAATTGCGAAACGGAAAAAATTTCGTAACTCAATTCAGGAATTGAAATGTTTGTACGGAACCCTCAGTGCGCGAGTCCGACTCGCACTTGCCCAGTTTTTTTTTATTTTAGTTACTACGATGCGGCATAGATGTCACTACAGTATGTTGCGTGTGACGTTATTATTAATATTTCAGCCGAAAGATGTCCACAGTTGGACATAGACTCTCCTCCGACCGGTCCTGTGCGTCTCGCCTCCATCGGGTTCTAGGTACCCTCACTCTGTTGTGCCACTTGTGTCATAATCCTCAGAAAAAATTCTAATGATTTTGACAACGTTTCGGCTACGAGTTTATTTCAATTTAATTAGTTACAAAAGTGAACCATTTTTTTAAGTTATTGTCTGTGGAAAGAGTCCTGATTTCTGTATACATCCTTACAGTAATAATAATAATTGCAAATTTTACTATAGTCGGTTGCCGACTAGAAATTAGTTCAAAAGGAAATTAACCATTTATTTTATGTTTGTAGAAAATTATTTCCTTTCAAACGTAGAATTTTCAATTTTATGCAATCGCAGTTCTATGTTCTATGTTTGAGTATGGTTTCTGCATTTAGTCCTATGCGAACCATTGTGCGTCGGCTATGGCGGCCAAAACCTTTGGTGGGCTTATTCCAACCAGCCCACCTTTCTCCAAAACTAATTAGGCCTTCCAGGTTTTTCAGGGCATCCGCGAGGAAATTCAGGGATCCTAAGGTTCGTATAAGTGTATCAGTGATACCTGTGATCGTAATTACAGTTCACTGCTGCACATAGGCTCTCTGACTATACCACCAACAACATTTACAGTAATGATTAGTTAAAATATATGTTCCAAACATAATTATGAAAGAACTAACTACTGCCAGCGTTTTCGCGGCTCCGCATGTTAATAGAACATACTCTTGAAATAAAAATCCTATATCCTATTCCATTACATGGCCTATCCTTGTACCAAGTTTCATTGAAAACCATTCAGTCGTGCATTTTAAACCAGTGCTTGACTGCAATCCCACCTGATGGTAAGCAGTGATGCAATCGTTGATGATGAAGCGCGTAGTTTATTAGGAGCCCATTCATTCTAGCCTTGAAGACACCTTAATTATAATCGTACGGGAAGACTGCAACGAGTAAATCGTTCAAGTTCTTCGACATAAAATCGAAGAACTTGGACGATTTGCCTGCTACGACGAAGCAAAACACCGGGCCATGGAGATATCAACAATGTAAGGGTGAAGACTCACCATACGTCGGGTTGTCCAATGGTAGAAAAGTAATTGCGGAATCAGGTCATGAAATTCCCTTCCACACTCTCCAAAATGCAGGGTGCATTTTGGAGAGTGTGGAAGGGAATTATATAGATAGAATACCGAAAGGCTGGCCACCTTACGCTTATACTGTGAACTAGCCATTTCATGAAATCTTAATCTGTTGTACTTAATTGGCAGATACATAGTTTTAATTGACAGCAGACTCTTTCGTAATATTAATTTTATGATAATACTGAGTCGGTAAACTAGTATTTTACATTGTAATAAGCACGGAACTAGCAAAAACAGATCTTAAAGTGATGAATCTACATACTTATGTTGTATCTGTTGATAAGCTTCTACTGGGGCAGTGGGCAGAATTACCCGCAGAACAGATGGTTGATAGGGCTAAAAGGTTCTGGTGTCATGCCTCTCACAAGGTGGACCAAAGACCTGGTGGGGGTCTCAGGAATACGATAGATTCGAGAAACACAGTACCGTGTGTGGCGATAAGGCTAGAGTAAATAGGCTCTTTATAAACTAGTGCACTTCACCATCAACGATCATATCACTGCTTATCATCAGGTGGGATCTCAAGCGATGGTTTATATATTAAAAGAAAATAACTGAAGAATCCAGCTGAGACATATGTCCAGCTGTGTAACTCACCATCCGACCGTCCGGTAACCGTCCGGACCGAGCCTAAGTCGTCGACGGCGCGTACTGTTCCGCGCGCGTCTCAAGGAGATGTCAGCAAATCGTAGGGGCCCAGCAGGGTCGAAGCCTACTGGGGCCAAGGGTCTGCTTCTGAAAGGAAGACTCGGCCCTGGTACGAAAGACAACGAAGGAACAGGAGTGGGTTTGTAGTTAGTAAAAGTCTGACACTATCTCTCGCACCGCCCTATAGCGGGTGATGTCATTGGATGATTTTCCCACCGAAAAAAAAGCAGTTGTCGTCTTTCGATTGAAGTGATGATGATGAAGATGATCATTTCGTTGATGCTCGTGATTGTATTTAAAAAACAGTCACTCTATATACTGTTTTTAAATCGAAAATTGTATTTTTAACACACAATATGGATGTGTATGCATGGATTAGATTAAGTTGATATTTATTCAGGCTGTCCAAATGTTTGTTCGATTTTTATTGCAAGTTACAAGTCAGCATTGTTTGTTTGAATTTTGAAGTAAATTGGATGAAAAAAGGGTGGTCGAAAATAGAGTGTACTTTGATGTTTGTTAACAAAGTTTTTTTAATAAAATTATATTTCTATATCATTTTATTTTAAAAAAATAATGATTTTCCTTTCTCTATCGTATATTTTAATATTTATTAGTTTATTATTTGGTAATGTACCTATTTATGTATTATATGTATATATATTTTATTATCTTTTTATGTTGTTGTACAATGACAGCCCCAAATCTTTTCCTTTCGTTTCAGTCCATCCAAAGGTTGTCTGGTAGAAATTGCCCTGTGCAATAAGACCGCCTATTGTACACTTATTTTTTATAAATGTCTGTCCTGTAATAAGTCAAGGTGTGCAATAAATAAATAAATAATATTTACTTTCGATAGGTAAAAACTTTTAAAGGTTATTGAATCAAAAAAAATAAATTGTTTCAACTCCATTCCACATTTTCTGGAAAAAAGGATTTTATTTTATTACGGTGGGAGCTAAAAATAAATCGAGTGTAACCTTGGGTGGTCATATCGGTGAAAGCGATTTTTACAGACAATATATGGATGGATCTGTCAAAGAAGGAGAAAACATACGCAGTTAGTCTTTTTTTGGTTTAGTCCACACTCGGCCCCTCGACCCCTAAAAAAAGATTCCAGAGATTTTAGATTTTTTTCTATTTGTTTCCTCCCAAAGTCTCAACTCTTAAACATACTTCACAGTCGACCCCTAGGGGATTAAGTTGGGAAATCATCCAGTGACTTCCCCCGCTCTAGGACGGAAAGGGTGTGTCAGAATTTAACTGACTAAAATCACATCTATGTTTTTTTTTTGCCATTGGCGTTCCAGAACCACGGGTTTCGGAAGTAAACCCATGGTCCCAGTAGGCTTTGGACCTGCTGGAACCATTTCATTCCAAACCAGTTCATTCTAAAATCGGGTTTGGCTGGTAACATATACATCACACACACACACACACATACACATACATAACACACACAATATTACACATTTCATTTTTTTATTCTTTTTTTACATTTTGTATTTATTTATGTCATTAAATTATCTATTTAATGGTTAGGTAACTAAGAACGAACTGTCGTACACTTATTTCTTCAATGGCAGAAGTTAATTTAAATAGAAAATGTGACAATGTATATTTCTTACTACTCTTAACTGTACGTACGAATTCTTTTCTACTATAGATACTCTCCACTTCATTACCTACATCTAAAATTAAAACATCATGATCTATTTTCAATTGTTTTATACGATTAAAAAAAAACGCTTATGTAAAATTATATATCACAAGTAGTTAAATAAACAAGCTTAAATTAACAAATCATAAATAAAAAAATTAGGTAAAATAAAATAGATAGGTAAATTCTTTATTGTACACCAAAAATAAAAATTACATTAGGAACTTAAAATTAATAGGGTGTCACAATGGGCGGTCTTATCGGTTTAGTCCACTCTCGGCCCCTCGACCCCTAAAAAAGATTTGTCTATTTGTGTCCTCTCAACCCTTAAACATAGTTCACACTCGACCCCCAGGGGGTGAGACTGAATTTTCATACAAAGGACAGACATACCTCGTCCACTTTCGACCCCTAGTTCGAAATTAATATTTTGGTACAGTCAGGTATAAAATAAAGGCAAAATTCAGAAATTGATATTAAAAAATAAGAAAGTATAAATTAGAGAACACTTTTTTCTTTTGAGGTTCTCGCGCCCTAAGGTGAAGCGGGGGAGCGTGTCAGACTTTTACTTACAAAAACCACACCTGTGTGTTTCTGTTGCTTTTTGCGTTCTAGTGGAATCTAGGAAGGTTTAGGGTTTCTTTTTCAGAAATTCCTCATTTAAGGCCATCGGTCCTGACGGGCCCCTAAGATTTTGCTGACATCTCTTTGAGGCGCCTATGGAACACAACGCGTCGCTGATGACGCGGGCTCGGTATGGACGGTTCACTGACGATCATACAGTAAGCTACCCATTGCTCGTCGAGTGCAAGCCCACACCTACGGTGGCTGGGGATCACTGTATGGTTCTCGACGCCCAGGGCGTCTCCTGTCACGGTGGTTGGGGCATTAGGATATCGTCTTCCTCACGCGTGCGGCCTTCTCCTTCGCTAGCATTACTGCTTCACAGGAGGCGTCCACATTGGATACCCACTTGCCCCGGACCATGGTCTGAACTAGGGCCCGGCACGAAAGGTCGCCGCCACCGATCGCCTCTACAAGAACATGGTGATGCTCCACTCAAGCGAGGCACACCTCCACCGTATGGCCCACCGTGTTCTCCGGACGATCCGCACAATGGCGACACCCGAGCGTTTCTTCCGCCTGAATCCAAAACAGAAACCTCCCGAACTTACCATGTCCGGTGAGGACCTGTGTCAGGTGGAAGGTGAGGACACCGTGACGCCTCTCTAGCCACTCCTAAGAGGGGGACTTACCGCCATGATTGTGGCTTTCGGGGAGTTTTGTTTGGCCGGCGTTGCAACACCATGCGCAGGTGGCATCGTGCAAGGAATGTTGCCTCCAAGGCGACAGGTTAGTAAGGTGTTCAAAGTTTTACGGGAGACCATGTTGTTTCCCTGCACCATGCGCATGAATGAGCATGACTTTCTGGGACGCGTTCAGCTTGGCCGCCGGTCGTTCCGCAGCAACAGCGCCCACAGCAGTGAAGTGAGTACTCCTCGAAATTCCACGGGCTGTCGAGGTTGAGTCCTAGGCATTTCATCTTCGATTCCTACCATTATTTGGGAACTCGGTGGTGGCGCGTTCTGATGGCCATAAAAGCACATGGCCTCAGACTTATGCACGACTGTCGCAACCCCGAGTGTCACTAGTTCGACCACCGCCTGGTACGACTCCCCCTGTGTCAGGATCAGCGGTTGTCAGGGTAATATAACCACACTGACTCCGCTGGGGAGGTCGCCGAGCAGCACCTAGTCGTAGCCGAAGTACGATCGTCAAAGTCGATCCTAGTACCCAGAAGTATTATCCCAGCAAGACACCACACGACATCCCTCGCAATTTCCACTCTCCCTGGATAAACTGATGATTTATCATAGTACCTAACTGTACTTTGGGGGTCGAGAGAAAACTAAAAGATTGCTGAAAAATTAAATCCATACTCGACCCTTGGGGGTCGAGAGTAAACTATAGTTAGGGGTTTAGTGGACACATTAATTATTGGGGGTCGAGGGGCCGAGAGTGGACTAAACCGTCTTATCGCTAAATGCGATTTTTTACAGACAACCTTTGGACGGATTTGACAGAGAAGGAGAAAAAAATAAGCAGGTAGTTAGTGGTGTACTATTTACATAATATATACAATACATAAACTATATATATATATATGTATATATAATTATGAAAGCAGAGAAATAATGTACTTAATGACGACGTTCAAGAGGAAAGGCGTCAAATATAAAAAAAAATATAATAAATATGTAATTGCTTTAAGAAACGATACGTAATGAGTTAACTAATACAACAAACATGTACTTTTTCTTGTTACCCGCACGACACCGTTTTTTTTTTAGGTGGGAAAATCATCTTATGACTAATCCCGCTCTTGGGCAGAGCGAGAAATAGTGTCAGACTTTTACTGACTAAAAACCCACTCATGTTCCTTCTTTGTCTTCGTCCCAGGGCCCCGGATTTCACTTCGCACGACATCCTAATTTTTTTTTGTTTACTACTTACTAGTTTATTTGAGTACCTACATTTCTTATGTCATCTTATTTAGTATTCAAATAAACGTCTTAAACTGCATATCAAGAAGATCGCCTCACAGATAACGCTATACCTACCTATGTTCTACTCACAGAATTTACTTACAAGACTAATTCACAAATACTTCCCCTCATGTTATAAATGGCAGTAATTATTCTCCCTGGCATCTGTCATGTTAAAGAATAGTCGCCAGCCTGAGGCCGAGTGCAGCCGACGTAATTGCTATTGTTAAATCAACAGTCAGCCATAGACGTGGACGCTGTGTAGATATTGCAAGAAATTACGAGGATAGGGTGAGGACCTGGACTGTTTTGAGACTATACTTGGTTATATGAGTATACATATTTTGTGATAGGTATACGAGATGGACGTTTTGTAATTTTTTTTAATGCTAGAAAATATTTCATGACGGCGTGGTTGGCGCAGTGGTCAAACAATTGGCTGCAGTGCTGTGAGTTGTGGGTTAGATTCCTGCATGTATCAAATTTTTTGACTGGCCTGTTGGTCTAGTGGTTAGTAGCCCAGACTGCTATGCCGGAGGTGGAGGTCCTATTCCCACCCAGGACAAATGTTTGTGTGATGAGCACGATCATTTGTACCGTGTCTGGGTGTAATTTATCTATAATATGTATGTAATTAGAAATATATAAGTTTGTTTATCAGTTGTCGAGTACTCATAACACAAGCTCTGCTTAGCTTGGGACTAGACAGCGTTGTGTGATAGTTGTGCAATATTATTATTATTAAATATTTGAATAGCCTATAGATAAATGTTCCGGGTCTGGGTGTGCTTTGTATGTCGATAGTCAAAATTATTATTTCTTGTTCGGTAGGTATGTTCCACTCATTTCTACGAGAAATTGAACACTAATATAGATGAAAAAAAAAACAACAGTATATCAAAATATATAGTCATTTACGCAAAGCGACACAAATGTCTATTTGAAAAAACACGTCATTTACGTACACAGATGACCGGAAACACCTGACGCAATTTAAAAACTCGTCGATGTAACTTCCACTCCGTGTCGTGCTGTCCAAAATACAGTTTATTTATTTTGTCACTTTTAAAACGGGTTCAAAATTTTAATATTTTTTCGGCTAATTAGTTCTCGTAATTGTTTTCGTCCCCTCTTTAACGAACGTCTATCATTCGTTAAAATTGAATGTGTTAGTTCTGTTTTTGTAACGGAAAGTTCAACTCCATTACTCTTCTTGCCACTTATATTCATGATGTAATGCTCGTATTTGTAGAACATCATAAGATTATTTATTTATTTTTTATTTGATATAAACTAGTGCTTAACTGCGATCCCACCTGATGGTAAGCAGTGATGCAATCGTTAATAGTGAGGCGCACTGGTTAATTAAGAGCCATTCACTCTAGCCTTGAAGACACCCAAATTATTATCGGATGGGAAGACCGCAGCAGGCAAATTGTTCCAGTTCTTCGATATACGCGGTATAAACGACGAGGCGAAACAATTAGTCCGGACCGTATAGGTTTCAACAACGTAAGGGTGGATACTCACCGTACGTCGAGATGTCCGATGGTAGAAATGCCATGGCGGAATCAAGTCATGCAATTCCTGCACACACTCTCCAAAATGCAACTTGTAAAACACCGAAAGGCTGGCTACCCTACGCCTGTGCTCAAGGCTTTGAAGATTGGACTTAACCAAATCTGGATCACCAATTAGCCTCTTCGCACGCCTTTCCACCGAGTCCAAAGCTGCTAGGTAGCATTTAACTACACTGAATGTTGTCTATCTGAAGGTAAAGACCGAATCCATTCCACCAAATTTTTTTTCAATTTTTAAAAAGACGTTACCCTACTTTACGAATTATTCTTATGTCGTGGATGCATTAACAAACATTTTAACTCACACATACAATATATAAAACGATAACCTATCATATGACTGAACAAAAAATAGCATTGCATGAGGATTGTTAGTAACTATCTACTCATCGCGAAAAATCGTACTTTTTAAGGAAAATGAACATTCGTTCGACACATTTCGCGAATGAATGTTCGTCGCGTAACAAAAACCCGCGCAACGAATATTTGCAAAACAAAGCGAATGCTCACGGTAAGATAGATAGATAGATTTATTTATTTGCTTATAATGTAGGTAATTAATACAATTTGGTGTTACAATATTTTGGAATCCTTGTGCATTCTGCCTCATGGCATGTAAAATTTACTAACTTATAACTAGGAACTACAATAATTCTATTTCATTACTTAATGCTACATAAAACATTGTAAATTAAATAGATTTATCATTTAAGAAATGCGATACAGAGTAATAACATTTATTTATTTATTTATTTATTTTTAAAGAAAGCTTACAGGCTAATAATAATTATATTTTTTTACATAGGTAATGAAAATGCTAATAACAAGCTTCCACATATATATATCTAGCTACAGATTGCATTGACATCTTTTAGGTTTAAGAAAAAGGTTTAAGTAAAATTTATTTAAGTAGGTATAATAAGAATTGAATCGAATCAAGTGATATCAAAGATGAAGAAAAATACTACATAGCGTTATCTTAAATTTAAACTTGAAATGATTGTCTCCAAAAAATTCCTTCCTTTTACTAGTAATTCTTTAAGGTACTTATTAAGTCTTATTAATGGTTGCACTTTAATCATTTTTGGTACATGGCTATAAATAACAGGAGCCATATATATACATAACACTTTTTCTCAATAATGCAGTTTTATATCCGCCTGTGCATAACCTGTCTTCGTATTGCATTCTTAAACTTGTAGTCCTGTTTCTAGTATTTTTTTTAAGTTGGAAATAAGTAATTGTTTAACAAAAATGGCTATTTCTAATATATACAGGCAAGAAAATGTTAAAAGATTGTATTTTTTGAAAACAGGTATGTAAGTGTCGGTCACTTTCAGATTAAAATTGATCTAATGCAGCGTTTTTGCGCCTTAAAAATATTTTCTCTCTCGCTAAGTACCATCCATAGCACAAAGTCACCATCAGTTTCATTCATCAGTTACGTAACAAGCAATGTCAAAGGCCCAATACATAATTTCGTTAATAATATTCCACGCAAGCTCTTATTTTTGGTTCTAACCTTGAAATAAACAGATGTTACACCAGCTGTTCATCAAGAAAGAGCATTTAGTAGGTTATGCTCTTAGGCTATGCGTTAACAACAAGTAATTAAAGGCTTATTTACCAGTTGTTACCATAAGTACCCAGCTTGGTACTACAGATGGCTTCAATCATGTCAATGTATGTAATTTCTGTAATGCCTGAAGTTATGTTCTCTCCATAGTCTGGGGAAACGAACAGAGGTAATTCTTAAGTCTTTTTATAGCTTCTAGCGTTTTAACTGGCTTATTACCTTTTGTTATAAAACTAGTACTTCACCAGTGACTTTGTTCGCGATAAAGTTTTCATAGTCAGTCTTTTTTATTCATCTCATTTTGATTACAATTTGTGCTAAGTATCAATTTTATTATCCCAAGATAGGTACAATCTTTAAAATCCTCTAATTTTATTAGGGGTTGTTCTAAAAATGAATAATGACAACTTTATTATTTACTTTTTTTTAGGTGGGAAATCATGCAATGACTTCTCCCATCCTTCAGACTTTTACTGACTAAAACCTACTCCTATGTTCCTTTGTTGCCTGGCATTCCAGGGCCTCGGGTATTCCTTTCAGAAGCGAACCCATGGCCTCAGTATGCTTCGACTCTGCTGGGCCCTTACGGTCTTGCTGACATCTCCTTGAGGCGCGCGTGGAACACTACGCGCTGTTGACAACTTGGGCTCAGTCCGGATAGTTACCGGACGGTCGCCGTCCGCAAGCCCGCGCCTATCTATGGTGGCTGGAAATTGGGATCGGGATCCCAGCATCGGCACCGACTGTTGCCTCCAGATCCCATGGTAGCAGGCCAGCAAGGAAGCTCACCGCTTTGGGAGAAACCGTGTGGTATCCCCGCACCATCCGGATGGCCTTTTGGCATGCATTCAGCTTGGCCGCCGGTCGCTTTCGTGACGGTGCCCATACCGGCGCTCCATAAAGGGCCATAGACCGAACGATACCTGCGTAGAGCATCCGACAGGAGGCGTCTGGACTCCCTAAGTTGGGCAGGAGCCGCTTGAGAGCAGCCCCAGTCCAATCCAATTTGGAAGCCAGACGTTTTATTATTTACTTAAGTTACTATTTCGTGCTAGCTTTCAAGTATTAGTACACGGAATGAGATTTTGCATACAAACGAAATTCCGCCTTTTACCCCTTAAAAGTCGAATTTCCAAAAATCCCTTCATTGTGCACGCTTGCGTCATAAAATGAAGCCTTTATCAAAATTTCATGTTCCCAGTAGTTTCGGCTGTGCGTTGATGTCAGTCAGTAAGTTTCTTCTTTTATATATAGATTGGTTGGCATTTAAAAGTAAGCGCAGTAATGATGTTGTAGGGTGGTGTTAATGTAATTGATACTTGCTTCCAATTGAATTTCTCAATGATCAAGGCAGGTGCAACAAAGACTTACAGATGCCGCAAACCTTTAAACGTAAGCACTAAACAGATATTTTTGAATACCTACCAACCGGAAAATGTGTGCTACCAACATCATCATTATTTCAACCAGAAGATGTCCACTGTTGGACTTAATTATGCCTCCCCCAAGTGTCGATACAACAACCGATCATGTGAGTCTTGTATTCTCCGGATTCTTGCGACCTTCACCAGGTCATCGATCCAGCTGTGGGAGGCCTTATAACGCTGCTCCTTCTGGTACGCCGTCGACACTCCAGAACATTTCGGCCCCATCGATTATCTGTGTCATTTAAGTTTGGCAATTCTTCAGGCTATATCGACAACTTTAGTTCTCTTGTGGATATCTTAGTGTGCGATAATGATAAGATATCAAATGGAGTAGGAGCTCAACGTTCGGAAGATATATTGGTAAATGAAGAGTTCTTAGAAAGGAAAGCGATAATGTACAAAATCCGTAGTCTTAACCTAACATGAGTAATCTTAATCTTATTAGAGAACTAAGCTACAACCTCGCTTCGTCACTATACATAAAACTATGACATGAAATAATTAGGTACAGGTACCCATTTGTTGAAACATTGAACCGCAGAGTTCAACGACCACTTTTGAACACTGAAACACGTCATAGAAAGCATAAACATGATACGCCTGGTGCTTAAAACCCTTCATTAAAATAAAACTTCTATCATTATAGTTTTTTGTTAATCCAGAAGCTTAATAACTATCTAGAATGCGTCTAGTTCATAATACTTATCGACAGTCACTACATCGATGGTCGCTGTATCGAAAACGACGACGACGCACGTCGATGACGCTACATCGACAGTACCCATCTTAAAGGAAGTATCAAAAATAAAAAAATGGGTAGGTACTGTCGATGTAGCGTACCATCGATTTGGGGTACTGTCGATACATTAGCTCGTTGATGGAACGTTTTCGATACAGCGACCATCGATGTAGTGACTATCGATATTATGAACTTGACCCATCTAGAATAATCTTTGAAAATACTGTTTGTAACTAAATATAAACGACAACTTGTAATCTCAACTTACATCAACAGATAGAAAATGTTACGTAACTGTAACAGAAACAAAAGAACAGCTGCTGCTGCTGTCGAAATAACAGCATTATTATGATTTTGTAATAGTTACAAATTGTGTATCGAAACCATACATTGTGATGTTAGTGAATTTGACTTTAAGTTTGACATTGAGAATATTCGGAATAAAACACTTGAGCAGTCGTGCCCCAGTGGTGATGGCTTCGTAGCCTCGACTTACGAACTCAAACCCAAAATTATTATATTTCATATAGGCCTACATGAACACTTATAAAACGTCAGAAGCTAGCGTTCTAATTGGTCGTTTTCTATGGAAAAGAACCGGCAATAAACTCCATGTAATAACCACGCGTTGCCTCTTTATCAAAAATATTAAGTTGCATTGCGTTGGATAAGCAGTGCAGAGCAATGGTGGCCGAGTAGTAACAGCCCCGACTTACGAGTTGTAGGTCGCGGGTTCAAACCCAACCAGGCGCGTTACTTTGTGTTATTTATTTGATCACCACTGCTCTCAAAACGGTGAAGGAAAACCTCGTGAGGAAACCGGCATGTCTTAGAACCAAAAATTCGAAAACATGTGACATTCACCGACCCGCACTGGGCCCGCGTGGTGGATTACGGCCCGTTCCCTCTCCTAGAGAGGAGGCCTGAGTCCCAGCAGTGGGACATTAAAAGGCTTGATTATGCTATGCGTTGGATGAAATAACAAGCTTCTAAACCATGCTCACATTAACGAGTGAGGAAGGGCCTCTTAAAATCTATCTCTAAAGTTGTCCATTATTTTGATCTTCACGAACCATCTCAAAACATCAATTTGTGTCGAAAATTAACTTACATGATCAAAGTTACTTCCTGACTGGTTACCCAAGTAGAAAATGTGTACCTATAACGATTATCATACCCTATTATGTCACCGGAACCTACTTTAAAAACCTAATTATATCAGAAGAAAGTATGAGTATAGCAGACCTGTGATTACTCCCTCGTGAATTCGATAAATTACAGTATTTTTCTCCAAACATTTTCAATTAATCGATGACTTTCGTTCGGTTTGATTATGGCTATCATCGTACGTTCTAGCTTGGTATGGACTGACAATGTGATAGGCCGCTAGTAAATTTTTGATTTAAAAGTTCATTTCATTCACCATTGTGTAGCGTTGATGGCAATGCGTTTATTACATCTATCATTGATAAATTGTACATGTAATTTTCTAGTTGTGTAAGAATGAACTAAGCCTTTATAAAGGTGGAGAATACGTGCAGTTATGGCAAATTGAATTGTCTGCAAAAGATCGAAAGCGGTGATAGATTCGGGCACGTGCAACTTGACTGTCAAGAGTTCATTAAATTATGAATTACTTTCAATTTTGTTATTAAATAACTTGCTTCTTTTCTAAGAAAATAAGATAATTATGCTACTATTACTTGTAGTGTCACGGTATTTAAAACTTAGTTTTTATTTGTAGGTTCCCAACTAAAATCATCCAATGACATCCCTCGCCCTTGGGTGGAGCGGAAGGGCGCGTCAGACTTTTACTGACTAAAAACCCACTCCTGTTCCTTCGTTGCTTTTCGTACCAGTGCCGAGTGTTCCTTTCAGAAGCAGACCCTTGGCCCCAGTAGGGTTCGATCCTGCTGGGCCCCTACGGTTTGCTGACATCTCCTTGAGGCGCGTGTAGAACAGTACGCGCCGTCGACGCCTTGGCTCGGTCCGGACGGTTACCGGACGGTCGGATGGCGAGCTACCCATTGCTCGCCGTCCGTAAGCCCGCGCCTACAGTGGCCGGAAATCAGGATCGGAATCCGGGCAGAAAATTTAGTTTTAGATCCAGAATCAAGAGAGACCTCAAGTTTGCCCAATAGCTAGAGCTGACAACCCAGAATGTAGGTAATATCTTGGGTCCCAAATAATGGGAATAGGATAGAAAAACGAAGAGAAGATTAGGATTTAGTTTAGGTGACATAAAATGTATAATATGTCGGGGATAAAAGAGCTGTCATAAACGTAAAGCAAACTGAAACGCAATTGCAAGAACACAGATTGGTTTTAGTACCCAATCAGAGAGGGAGGAGTGATTTCCCACCGAAAAATCATCATCATCAATATTGCAGCCGAAAGACGTCCACTGTTGGACATAGACTTCACCACAACAAACGGCCCTGTGTATCTCTCATCCATCGAGTTCTTTCAACTCTCACCAAGTCCACCACCACCCACCACCACCAGTCTCACCACCTTGTGGTAGGCGTAGGCTAACTCCAGAACTTTTCGGCCCTATCGACCATCTGTTCTGCGAGCAATGTGCCCTGCCTTATTGCCACTTAAGTTTGGCGATTGTTTGGGCTATTTCGACAAGCTTGGTTCTCCTGCGGATATCTGTTTTCCTAATGCGATCACGCGAGGAACCTCCGAGCATAGCCCTTTCCATTGCCCTTTGAGTGACTTTATGCCTTCTGATGAGACCCATTGTAAGCGACCACGTTTCTGAGCCATATATCATCACTGGCAAGACGCACTGGTCATAGACTTAACATAATAACTAATGTTTTATTTTTGAACTTTTGCATTTTTTATATTATGACTCTTGAGCATTAATAAGATATTTCTTAACCCCTTACAAATATAAAACAAGCGAAAACATTGAGACTCTTGGAAGTCCTAAGTTCCCAACTTAAAAACAATTACCACAAACAAAACGTTAGAACCACAAATGGTCATACATAAATTTGAAAATCACATCACTGTTAACACGAAGACGGTGCACAATAAATTAGTTTCGTAAACTGGGCTTGACTACTCGTAAATTTTGAGTCGTACTATCACCATACACCCTGCGGGAAAGCGTGCACTGAAGATTAACTTATTCATAATAATCGAAAGAATTCACATTGTTTTTAACATGTGAATTTTGCTCACGAGTCCTTCGTATCTTTGCGTTTTACATTCAGCTTTCAATTTATTGTTGGGAGTCCGCTAAATCAGGCGGAGTTTATTGAAAGTCTTCGTATTTGAAATACTGTACGTACTGTACAATGATAGCTGTAGTATGATTAGCGACAAATTAGAACTTGTGACGATGAAAAACGGAAAAAAAAGTAGAAAATAATAATTTGATATTAACCTTCATAAGGTCAACGGCCCAATTTTTTTTTCTTTTAGCATAATGAGCGAACTACATCCTTGACGATGTTCAGGCTAAACAGCGAAGCTATATCTGTAGTATCAACCCACGAGGATGGTGGAATGCCATTGCAGATAGAAGCAACAATGCACTGATACAAAAAAAAACTAGCTTCTGCCATTGGATTCACCCGCTTGAAAGTTAAAAATTATCTCAAGGGAACATACTCTCTGATAAAAAGTATCCTTTAATCTATTCCAGCCCCTCTAGCCAAATTACAACCATTTCGTTTCAATTCTCTTTTCGTTGATCGCCTCGAGTCGGCCACGCCTCCTATTCCTTTGTTCTGACCACGTGACTGAGCGTTGAGATGACGTCGGAATAAAGGAATCGGAGGCGTGGCCTACTCGAGGCGATCGACGAAAAGAGAATCGAAATGAAACAGTTGTAACTTGTTTAGGGGGGCAGGACACGTTGCGTCTATGTGCCTTATTTCACCAAAATTCGTTCAGCCATTTGAGCGTAAAGGTGTAATAAATATACACACTCATACCTACAAACTTTTCTTTTATACAAGTAATATTAAGTGTGAAAGTGTAATTACCACAAAATAATGATTAAATTATTTTACAACCCTTTCCTTATAACACGTAATGATTCTACCTTTATCACTCAAATATTTATTGCCATTCAATACATTAGGCCATTATAAAACAAAACGTAATAAAAATCTGCGCACGCTTCGCTCTTGCGGCTAACGTCACTGTCACGCTTTCTCACTAATGTCAGAGGAACGTAGTGTTTACGACCGAGCCGTATACTTTGCGCCTTATTCGGTAACACCTTACAGCACCGTTAGGGTACAAAGCTTTTATGCACCTTTAGATTTAAAATTGAAATTTATTGGGGTATGAAGTGTTTTAGTTTATGTGGTGGTGGTATTATGAAGTGAATATTCCTGAGGTTCTCTCCCACGGAGAATTTTATCAAGATAAAAAGGAACATTTTAGAGCTTGTGTTACTTTTTAAAAATAAAGTATAAATATAATATTCCACAACTATCACACAACGCCGTCTAGTCCCAAGCTAAGCAGAGCTTGTGTTATGAGTACTAGACAACTGATAGACATACTTATATATTTCTAAATACATACATATTATAGATAAATTACACAAATTAGAACAAATTATCGTGCTCATCACACAAACATTTGTCCTGGGTGGGAATCGAACCCACAACCTCCGGAATATAGCAGTCAGGGCTACTAACCACTAGACCAACAGGCCAGTTATAAGAACCTTCACACATTGAAGCACAATAATAAAGAATAATCAGCCTCATAATGTTTCCCACTACTGGACTTAGACTTTTCTGAAAAAGGGAATAGACCGCAATTCACCATGCGGGCCTAGTATAGATTGATAGATGCCATAAGTCTTCGAAGCTTTATTTTCAGGACATATACTGACATGTCCTCAAGATATTTTTCTTCACGGTTTGAGCGCAATTAAATAAATTACACAAAGTAAATCGCCTGGCTGGATATAACTTGTACGATTGGTTTTAATATTTGTCCTGTTTTTTGGACAAGCAACTAAATAAAACTTACGGACTATTTGAATCTTCAAGCATATCCAAATCAGACGAAAAATATAGTCAAGATTAAAATTGATACAAGTGCAGAAAGTTTGTCATTGCGACCGAGGCGGAATTCGCACGAGCCGTTATAGGCGCGTGTGTTGTGGAGCCGAGGGCTGCAGTGACAAATCTGCACGTGTATCAAACGACTTTTTTCAATTCACTTACGAAATGAATAAACGGGGGTTGACCGGTGACTCGTGGGTGTAGGCGCGCGCCCAGCCTGATTCGGTAAATGTAGTAAAATTGTGGCGGGGGAGAGCACGCGCTCTTTTCTGCACTAGTATGGAAAACAGTATATTGAGTGCCTATAAGCGGTGGAATAAGAGCGGATTTTCGAGTAAGTGTATTGAAAACATACATTCTTCACATTACTTCTGAACTGACATGCTCTCTAAATCTATTATTTTTTTTAGTTAAACAGGGCCGTTACAACCGACCCTTGATTTTATTTGAAAATCGAATAACCTGCTCTGAATTCTGACACTGGCGCCAGTAGCTCACCTCTCAAGCCTTTAAGCCTACTATACACACCGCTCGTTTGGCCAGTTGATCTCCAGGTGGCATACATCCGACCAGGATTCCGTTTAGCATTTGGCGGTCGACGGATCTGTTGAACGTCAATAATTTCCGGAAGTAACCGCAAACACGCAATATCATGGCTGAAGGGACTGGATGGTGTGGGTATGATGTACCTGCTAATGAGAACACGGTTCACGTTGAGGCAAATCAGTGGTCTGGAATTACTTAGTTGGGCAGAGGTAATGTATGGAGATGTTTCAGATGGTAAAATTTGAAATTTTGTGGGGTGTAATTTTGTCTAAATAATAATAATGTCTAAGACAACTGTTATTGGCATATTTTACTTCACCATTATAATATACGAGTTTTTTTGTAAGCAAAAAAAAGTTGTATGTCTCCTGCAAGTAAAATGAGAAAGTGTGGTAACGATGCGATGCTTTTTCATAAGTTATTGCGTATTTGAAAACCCTAAGTTATGCTACTTATCTGTTACTTATTTTGATATTAAATGTTCATAGTATGGTTTCATAATTTCAACCTCCAACGTTCACAAGACACTTGACTCTTATAACTACTATTCACATTCACCGCCATACACATGCACATTTCCCACACATCACATTCACAACCATCCACATGCACATTTTCCTCACATCACATTCACAACCATCCACATGCACATTTCCCACCCATCACATTCACAACCATCCACATGCACATTTCCCACTCATTACCAATACATTCACCTCGCTCCATCACGCATCCATTGACTGCTTTTTTTTTGTTTTTATTTATTTATTATTTTAATTTTTTTTTAAATTTACATTTACATTTGTTTTTTGTTCAGCGGAATTCATGTTACCTGACAATAAACATGTGTAAGGCCGTAAAGTGGGTCCTGGTGACCTGTAGCACAGGTTTCTCCGAAACCTACAACAATACCAGCTCTCACAATGCTAATTCATATAATTATGTAGTTCTAAACTGTTAAGTGCAACAAAACCATTGTGAGAGAAAATAAATTATATTATTATCATTATTCATCACCAAACTATATTCGCCCGTATCCTATGGTCTAGTAAACTAAGTCTTTACCTATCAAAGAAAAAATAAAACATAGTGCGATGGCATACCGCATGTCGTTTTTCATAAATGGAATGCTATTAAAGTAGAAAGCATTTTTCACGTAAACATTACAATATTTATCAAAATACAGTCTGTTAATATTTTAGGTTAATCAATCAGCTTTTACGACAACAACTTGACACGTAACATATCAGACACATCACACACATGTCACATTAAATCTGTCTTCTCCTTTAAATTTTTCGTCAGTAAACATTGTATACGCAGCATTATGCCAATATTGATAAGACGAATCAATATTCCCACCGTCGCGGGCTCTGTAACCTTTTTCACAGCTAAAGCTTAAACCTGCAAACATGCTTACTGATCTCTTTGTATTTTATCCTTTTAGACAACACAAGCGATTTGAAACTCTAAGTTTTAAGGAGCAAGGTTGATGGTTGATTGAGATTTTCTCGATCGAAAAGTCGAATATTCTTAAGCTAATATAAAATAAGCCCGCGAACAGAGAGTTATCGGATCCACGATTTTTTGGACGCGTTCCGAACGAAAATTAAGGGAGCATTACGACACTCACTGACCTGCCAGTTTAATCAAACTTCTGATGCCTGTTTTATGTAATACGATTTTTATAGAGAGCTCTTGTTCTTCGAACGCTACCTTTTACCGAGAAATTGTATTATATTAAAACGAGAATTTATTGGCTATTTATTATTTTATTTATGTTCAACTAAGTGATAAAAATATAGTGATGCACATTTTTTACCTAATTATAAAAAGCATTTTTAAATACATTTTGGAGTCTCCATAAATCTATATAATTTTAAGTTAATTGAATAAAATAAAACATATTAATTCGAGACAAACACAACACAGCAGATTTTCCCACCCGGAAAAAAAAAGCAGTAAAAAGTTAAAAAAGATCTTTCATTATATTAAAAGAAAATTCATTATATTAAATAACCTAAATTCAATTAACTAAAAGCAAAGCATGTTTTATTTACAAACTAAAAGGAGATGTTCTGTCTCTCCGTACGAGATGCTGAGTAAGTATTGCACAATAATCTTTTTACAGCTATAATAATTTAATTTATATAAACCTAATTATCTATTTAATTTCTTTTTTTCAATAAAAATTAGAGCACTTAAATGCTGTAAATATTTTTTTAAATAACGTAAAAAATTCTATTTGTTCTAATTACCCCCTTTTTTAAGTGGGAAGTCATCAAATAATAACTCCCGCTTTTGGTAAAGTGAAAAGACTGTGCTGTGTGCTGTGTGCTGTGCTGTGTGTGCTGTGTGTGCTGTGTGTGCTGTGTTTTACTGACTAAAACCCAGCCATGCTTTTTAATTGCTTTTTACGTTCTATGACCACGATTATTCTATAAGAGGGTCCTTTTTCACTCGCCTATCGTCAACATCGAGCATGGTTTTTTGTTACTTCATCTAACGCTATCCAACGCATTGTTTGACAAAAAGGCAACGCGAAAAAAGAGAGATAACACCGAGAAAACTCAGTTAGCATTTGGTAATTCCGTGATTTACTCGAATATTTTACAAAACTTGTTCCAGGAAATACTTGTTTTTTTTTTACCCCTTAAAAGTTTTTGAAAAAAACTATCGTCATTCAGAATCTTGATAAAATTTGCAAGACTTCTTCTATTGTTATACTTTTTTGACTTTTTAAATTTATGAGTAAATTATAAAGTGACAAAGTTCATGCAAAATAGCAGATTTTCAGAGGCCTTACTGGATTAGTTTTACACAAATTTACAAAATGATTTCAATAGAAGCCTAGATAAGATCCACAAGTTACTGTGTTTCCAAAATATCTAATGAAAAATGTGTAATAACGTCACAATCGTGTAATGGCGGTTGTATGAAAAACAATGAAATGTATGTCGAGTTGGATGCTCTTAAAATAATCCCGCAGACCTCAAGTCACCTCTGCGTCTCTATTCACCCCGTTTGATGATAAGTACCAAACAAACAAACAAAAGTTCACCATACTTTGTCAGGCATTTATCACAATCATTGTTATTTATAAAAACTTATCTCAATCACCCAAAAAGCCCAGTCCCCACACGCACCTAATTTACACTTTTGAGTAACCCTATTTTTCATACCAGTTGCTTTATTCAACTAAAAATCACTAATTTGAAAAATGTATTCGTCTCTACTCCAAGCTGGCCTAACTTCAAAAAAATTACCACGGTAAAGTTTGACGCTACTCTCCATTTTGAAGCATTGTTTTGATAAAAACGAAATTAAAAGAGGAATGGAAATCCTTCCTCTTCAGCTCTCGTCCATCCAATTAGACGCACTTTCGAGTGAAACTCAAAAAAACGTACAATAGAACCCTCGATATCGCACGTTAAAAATTCATGAGGTGTGGTCGCAGTGTGGAAGTTTCTACATTTTAAAACCTAAAGTTCCGTTTAAAATCTTACTTAACATGTACGTTGCTGAAAGAATTTCCAAACTACAAGTTAGACTTTTGAAACTACACATTAATTACCTAGAAAAATTAAATTTATATCATTTTTGGTTACCATTACTGATTAAGCAGTGTTGTTATGCGAATGTGAGTACCAATACAAACCAATTCTGGTTTAATGGTACAAAAGAAACCAAAACTGTAAAAAAGATTGTATTTATGGAACAATAAAAAAAAAAGTTTAAGCAATCGATACTGAATTGCCATGATACCTGGCTAAAGTTATTATTGAAAATTCCTTCCATAAAAATCTTAAAAAATTACAACTCTAAACAGGTATTGTTACATCAGGTTGCCTAGATGCTTACAGTACGGTTATGGAACTCACTACCACCTAACTGCCAGACTCATATAGATTTTAAAAGAAGAGTAAATGAACACGATCTTTTCATTTTGTCATAGTGGCACATTGTAAGTACGTATGTTTTACTAGTTGTTACCAGTGAATTCGTAAAACTGCATAAAACTAACTAAAAAATCTGTGCTTGTAATTCATTTCAAAAGTCTTTAAATTCAACTAATTTATTTACTTTCACTAATATGTGAAACGTTATAGGCCAAAACGCCAAATATCTTCAGCAAATATATTATCTGTGCATATAATTATGTAGATCTATGAACGTCATATAATATTATGATTTATTTTTAACTATTATGTAAATATAATATATAATACATAGTATAATTATCATCAGATTGTATTTTATATTTTTTCAAAGTGATTTTTTGAACTTTTGTTTCTACTACTATGTAGTGTCGTAGCGGCATCTACAAGGGCGTAGCCAGGATTCTATATAGAGGGGGGCAGATTAAGAAAATCCTAGACTATATTGTTTTAATCGTGGTTTTTAACATACGAGTATCTCACATTAGTAGTGGACGTGAGGGAAAAATTAAAAAAAAAAATTAACAACCAGAAACAGCTTTATTACTTAACGAGTAATCTGCGCGGTTCTTCACAAAATCTATTTAAAACTTCTCTTACAATTTCATCTTTTTTTTCTTGGACAATTTTCCGGTGTACGCTTAACATACATAGCCCGTTTAAACGGTTTTCGGTCATCGTAGACCTCAGCTACGTTTTGACACGTCGCAGGGTAGAAAAAGACCTTTCTTTAGTACTTGTTGTACACGGTTGTGCCAACGAAATTAGTATGGCTTTTTTGGTTGCCGGGAAGAAAGTGAAAAAAATTAGACTTTACTGATGTAATAAAGGAGGCGGACTCCTTTATTACATCAGTAAAGTCTAATTTTTAACCGACTTCAAAAAGGAGGAGGTTACATGTATGTTTGGAGGTTGAATGTATGTTTTTTATTTTATTTTTTAATGTATGTTCACCGGTTTCTCGGTCAATGGTGGACCGGTTTTGAAATATTTTTTTTTGATTTGAAGGTTATACTTCCCAGTTGGTCCCATAGAAATATTGTTATGATCTGATCATGAACTTCGAAGATATGGAACAGAACTCCTCATAGGATCACTTCAGAACCGTCGTAACAAGTAAAATTGCTTTGTTTATACGTGTAGTCGATGACTGACTGAAAGTAGAGAGGGAATATAACGAACTGATCTGATGATGAAGCCTGAAGTCAGGCACCGGAACTCTGTAATAAAGTAAAAAAAAAACACTGAAACGTGCAAAATAACTTTTATTTCGGAAGTCGGTGTTAAATAACAAAGAGACAAAACTATTATAGAAACACCGACTTCCGAAATTAAAGTTATTTTGCACGTTTCAGTGTTTTTTTTTTACTTTGAAGTCGGTTGTTTTTTTTTTGTAAAAGTTTTTTTTCTAGATCTTCTCTTTCCATACCTTTATCCTTCCAAAGTTTATACCATAATTCCGCTTCATGCTCAAAAAGAGGAAGATCATAGTACTGGCAGAAATCTTGCGATTTTTCTTTAAAACCACAAGACATAGTGACATATTTAACATCGAACTTGGATGTATCGACATTAAGCTAAAAGCTGGTAAATGTTCATTAGAAAAACGCTGGTCGAGTGCGGATATCAAAGAATCTAAATAAGGAATGATAATTGATCGCTTCCAAAAATCACATAAACTCGCTGGGTTATTGGACCGATGTTGTTGGCGACAAGCAATGCACGGGATTTGCAAAACAGTGCCAATGGCAGTTGCAGTTCCATGTGAAATGTCTAAAACATTCTGACTCTCTCTGTATGCTTCACCACGATGATCTTTAATAACAGAAATAATTCTCTTGATATGATTCACGCATGTGTACATATCGATAGCCTTCGATTGTAATGCATTGGCAACAGGTTCCAATAATACCTGAATATTTGGATATCAATATAACGCATATAATGAACACTGATTTAGTAGCAGCACAATGTAACTGGTAAGCACTTTTTCTTGCAGCTGCATTCTCTTCTGTAGATATATTTTCGATGCGTTTGGTAATTAGTTCAGTAGTTTAGTAATTTTCAATGCGTTTTGGAACTTTCCTCTCACGGTAGCCACTTTTAGGGCCAACATTCAGCCCAGCGTACTTGTATTTTTACAGGTCAGTGGGTATGAAGCTCGTGAGCATTAGTGACCGACCGCTCTTATAGGGGGGGGCAGCTGCCCCTCCCTGCCCGTACCTCGCTACGCCCATGGGCATCTATGTTATCATATGGCAACTAAACTATAAAATCCTACATCGCGGTAATAGAGTTCTCCGTGCAATTAGAACATAATTATATTAGTATGTAAGGTATTATTATTATAATAACTATGATGTAGGTTAGTCTAACGAGATGCTTTTTTTAAATACATTTATAAATAGATAAGTTAATTATAAGACCGCTCTATCGCATTAGATATTTACCTGTAATGATAATAATAGTTGTAAGGGATATAATAATAAATAAATAATATATAACAGTCCAAAATCCACTATCGGGCAGTTTCGCAGACCAGACTCAACACCCGTCGGTTGGAGGATCCAGTTCAACAGAAGTATTGCAGGACTTTACACCTGTTTCGCAACCTTAAAGTCCCTTTTCGAGGGAAAAATAGAGCTTACCATTCTACGAAATTTCTTGTGAATTAACGGATCATATATCCGTTCCGATCCGTTTAAACGATCTAGCCAGTTTTAGTCGGCCATATCATGAATTGATCAATTCTAAGATCTGGTCACGAAATATATATTATAATTACCCGGTTGATATGCAAACCGTTTTATGAGCTTATAAGCAGTCTTGCCTATAATATTATTATTACAATCATGTTAGTCTAATTACTTTAAAAAACAAATGTCCTTATTGATTTTTCTTCCGTCGACGCTATCACTGGGCCACACCCTACCCTGGATGCACTGGCACGAACTGTTGCTTAGCTTGAAATACAGTACCAATTAAAGTTGACACCCGCCGCCTCCTACGGTTTGCACCTCGAACTTTCGATTGGTTCTCACGTGTCCAACTATTTGTTTTGTTTTTACTACATTTTTTTCGCGATTTAGTACTGATTTGTACCTTAGATCATTATGGAGCAAAAAATATTGAAAAAGTAGAAATGTTAGTACATTTTAGGAGACTATCAGAAATTGTAGAATATTAAATATTTAATATACTGAGAAGATACAGATAATATTTATAATTAACATTACAACAGGCTTGTAGATACATTTACCAAGTATCGGATTGCGTTAATTAATAATAAAAATCAAAGCAGAAAACCATTTATGAAGATAATATTATTTGTGGTAAAATAACTCAGTTTATTTGTTTTTTATGTACCCATTTTTGGCTAAACATATACATTTAAATCTTGACACATAGGTATATCCATGAACTGGAGTAGGAGACAGAAGATACTATATCCCAGTGATAATGTTCTCTTAAAAAGTAAATACATTATTCATCCACAAACAGTAGCTTGTCTATCAAAAAGTACCTACTGAAATAAGACCGACGGAGACCTGGCGAGAGTCGTGGAAATTGTATGGATGCGTAACGCACAAGACTGATCATTGTGGGGACACTTTGGAGAGGTCTATGTCCAGCAGTATATATAGTGTCTTTCGGCTGAAATGATGATGATGATCTAAATATTAAGTATCTGCTACGTTGTATCTGTTTCTTTCATTCTATCTTGTCAAACGTCACGCTTTCATAGACTCCCTTTTCTTTCATATCACTCCTCACACAATCCATCCGTATTTTCTTTGGCCTAGGATCTTCCTCTCCACCCATCCACTCGTGTTGTTTTATTCTTTCCTAAATCCTAACTAATTGCATGCTTTAAAAAAAAAAATATAACTAAAAATGTCTGTAATTTTTTATGTCTTATATCAAAAACTATCATACTCTAAGTCATTGCATGCATTTTACATTACAGTGTCGTGTGCAGCTGCAATATTTCACTAAGCAAAACTTTAGTGACAACTCAAGTAAAAAGATTGTTTTGTTCTGAAAACCTTTTGGAGTTTGGTCTAACAGAAATCTGCTAGAAGTCTCTCTCTGACAATGGAAAAGGATAGGCTCAGAAAGGAATTTATACTTTTAGAGTAATGTCAACAAGAACTGTGACGTTTTTGTTAGAAAATAGACGTGTGTATACGTAGTTGCTTTATTAAGACATTTTTTTTTGGTTTAAGGAATAAATACAATGTTGATGGAAGAACTTAAGATAGTAGGGAAAGAAAACTTGATACGGAAGCAGAGCACCATCATGCATGTTTTTTGACATTCCCCGCTCTTGGGCGGAGCGGGAGATAGTGTCAGACTTTTACTAGCTAAAAACCCACTCCTGTTCCTTCTTTGCCATTTTTCCAGAGTCAGCAAATCGTAGGGGCCCAGCAGGGCCGAAGCTTACTGGGGCCATGGGTAGTGTGAAAGCGAAACCCGGGCCCTGGGACGAAGGCAATGAAGGAACAGGAGTGGGTTTTTAGTCAGTAAAAGTCTGACACTGTCTCCCGCTCCGCCCAAGGGCGGGATTTGTCATTAGATGATTTTCCCACCTAAAAAAAAGGGCCCCGGGGATCTCTTTCGCAACATCCATGGCCGTAGTAGGCTTCGACCCTGCTGGGCCCCTACGGTTGCTGACATCTCCATGAGGCGCCTAACACGGGTGGGGCCGGACCTGGCGGATGGCCAGTTCGGCTTTCGCAGTGCGCGTTCTACGGTGGACGCCATCATGCGCGTGCGAGCTCTCACGACGGGGGATGCGGTGTCCCAGGGCAGGTGTGTCTTGGCAACGCCTTCAATTCCCTGCCCTGGAGTAACATTAGGAGGGCACTCCGGTATCACCGGGTGCCTGACTACCTCTGTCGTGTTGTCGAGGCCTACCTGTCGGACAGGTACATTATCTACCCTGGTCACCTGGGAGAGTGGAAACGGCGAGAGATGTCGTGTGGTGTTCCGCAGGGATTCGGTACTAGGACCACCCTTGTGGAACATCGGGTACGACTACGTGCTGCGCGGCGATCACGATCATGCATGTAATAGTATTGACATTGTTACAAAAACGTAGAATTTGAAGACTTGCACATAGTATGTAAATAACATCATCGTATATCTCTGTATGTCTAAAGCTCTATCTATCTATGTAAAAGATCATAGTAATGTAGAAAATTATCCCAAGGGAACATAAAGGTGTCCTATCTGCTATTTAAGGCCATGGACTCCCGTTTCATCCAAATCCATTTAACAATTTGAGCGTTAAAAAGTAACAAATATATACATATCACACAAACTTTGGGCTTCAAAACATTAGTGTGATTCGAATAGACTATACTAAGGGCGGAATTCACCAATAAAAGTAATCGCGTTTTAACGTTTGGCTCACATAATCGCGTTTAGCCGCTGTCACTAGTGTCACTTGTAAAAATACAACAAAAGAAACCTTAAAACGTAGTTTTATTGGTGAATACCGCCATAAGAACAAGAGATACGACGTTTTCTAAGAAACACTGTCTGGCTTATATCAGTTGTTCTCAAAATCCAATAAGAACATAACAATATTACATAGACAAAAGCTTTGCCTAATATAGGTATTCCAAGTACTGAAACTAAATTATTATTATCATACAGTGATCTCTCACACGTTAAGAAAATACAACGAAAAGCAATTTCTGTGCTAACCGCGGCAAATAATAAGATGCCTACATCTATGTTTATATTGAAAACTAAGGGTGTGTTTCACCCTTAGGGTGGTGGCTTGGCGTGTCATAAAGAACGCTTTCATGCAAAGTGGATTTGTGAAAGTTTTCGCTAGAAATAATATTTGAATTTGTAATTCTGACGTCATACTGTACGTTGGGTGATGGATGTTGTCTGGCTGGAAGCATGCTACTGAAATTGATATGGCCTGCAAAATGCTGTACCTGTACTTTGGTTTAATAACTACGTCTGTTACTGTTGGAAGTTCGTGACGGTGAAATTGAGGGTGTATTCAGTTTGATGGTCGTTATCTGATTTGTTTTGTACTATAAGAGGTACTGTAACATTTTATATTCAGTGTAATGAACCTTGTAATTAGTTGAAGTAATTACATCAAGCTTCATTCAAAACCTCAATTTATGATGCTTTTATATGTGCACTAAGTTGCAGTGTAGTATTAATAGCAGTCACCTTTTTTTCAAATAACTTTCCGCTCTGGGGGGAGCAAGAGGGATTGTCCGACTTTTACTGATAAAAACCCATCTGCGTTTTTTCAGCTACTCTTTGTGTTCCAGGTCCGCGGTAGCTCTTTGAAACCATCACACAGACCAAAACTTCCCCTGTGGGGGTGAGCGTGAAGATTGCCTCGTCCTCACGCTTTCTGCCACCTCCTTCACTCGCATTTCTAATTTGTAGGAGGTAACTCCTTTCCATTCCCTCCATAAGCTGGACTAGAGCCGGACTCGAAAGGTTCAGACACGACGGTTCTCTATCCAAACGGAAGAGATCTCCACCATTTATCTTCCAGATCGTCCGATAACCGTCTGGACCGAGCCCAAGTCGTCGATGGCGCGTACTGTTCCACGCGTGCCCCAGGGAGATGTCAGCAAATCAATGGGGGCCCAGCAGGGTCGAAGCCTACTGGGGCCACGGGCAGTGTGAAAGTGAAACCCGGGACCCGGGGCCCTGGGACAAAGGTAAACAAGGAACAGGAGTGGGTTGTTAGTCAGTAAAAGTCTGACACTATCTCTCGCTCCGCCCAAGAGCGGTATTTGTCATAAGATGATTTTCCCACCAAATAAAAAAAAACCAAGCTAACGCTCGGGCGTTTTTCTCTTGCTGAATCCGAAAAAGGAATCAACCGACACAGCCGTAACCGATGAGAATTTGCGTGAGGTGAATAATGAGGATACCTCTTTAGCCACTTCTTAAAGAAGGTACTTATTGCCGCGATTGATTGTGGCCTACCCAGATAGCGAAGACCTACGTTAGTAATTTAAAATTATGTTAGGGTAATAAAATATTGATCAATGAGGGCAATTCAGGGTAAACTTGTCGATGTTGTTACATACTGAGTTGTATATTTACATACTCGATTTTTTTACCAATTTTTCAGTATTAAACATCATCAATACTGAAAATATTTATCCATATTTTCCTGGACTGTACACAACGCATACATACTGTTCAATTATAATGACTAAACACTAAATAATTTCACTAAAAATCACATACATCTATCATTATTTTTCCATTAACCCAGCCATTGCAATACATCATGCCATTTACAATTTCAAATAAACTCTAAAGAAAACATAAACACACGCAGCATATACACGTAATGTCACAATATGTTTCATGAAAGTTTTTCCATAAGTTCCAAGGGGTTAGTGCCCCTTCCCATAATTCACCCTAGCACCACCCCTTTTCGTGGTATGCTTCTAATATAAAAAACAACCACATGCATATTTATAAAAGAACACTGAACTTAACAAATATACCTTATTTTTTTTGGTTTAAAAAAAATGCGGATTATCATAGTAACGTAATATAGTAATACTAGAGGCTTAGATGTTAGACTAGCTGACTCAGCTGCAAATGTATGTCTGCCGTATAAATTAACAAAGAAAAAAATTAGGGGTAGGCTACCTCCACCCCCCATTTAAGAGTAAAAATAGCCTACGACCTATTCTCACCTATCAAAAATTTATTATAGCTAGCCCGTACTCTATATTCCCACTGCTGGGCAAAGGCCTCCCTCCATTCTTTCCAATGATCACGGTTCCTCGCTTTCTCAGTCTAATTCTTAAGGAAGGCATTCAGATCGTCCCGCCATATCTTTCGTGGTCTACCACGGCCCCGAGTCGCAGTGTCCGGGCACCAATCCTGTGTTTTACGGGCCTACAGGCCGCATGTCTGGGCAGGCCCAGTCCCATTTAAGTTGGGCAGCCTTTAGAGCCACATCAACAATTTGGGTTTCGGATGTTGATTTAACACATAGTATGCTGCGCTCTAAAGCACGCTGGCAAACCTTGAGTTTGAACTTTTAGATGTTAGTCAAAAACCAATTCTGAGCGCCATAGGTCAGAATGGGAAGAAAACACAAGTCTATCAGCTTACGCTTCAGTGACATGGGCAAAGTGCCCTTTTTATTACCAAAAAATACCCAAAACATTTAATAAAAATTCTCTTCTGATTTTTTTTACTTCAGATATTACTTGAAGTAAATACTGAAAGTATATTTCCACCATAACCACACAGTGAACTATAAAAGCGCCATCTCCAAGATATAGTCTAACGTGGGCCGCTTACAAAAACGCGCTTGAATTTTATGAGTGCTTTAATGGCACATACCTATGTAGGTATGTTTTATTCGGCTTCCCTATATCAGTTTCCCTTATGTACTTTTGTTTCATAGCCTAATCTAAGAGTGATATTGACAGTAAAATGGGTAGAGTATAAGATTGAATCAGTCTGTCTTTGAATTGTCTAACGACTTGACAACAATGTTAGTTAGGGCCAATTTCAGTAGTATAATAGACATAACATCATCAAATAACTTCTCCCGCCTCAGGTAGTGCGGGAGAAAGTGTCAGACTTTTACTGACTAAAACCCACAGTGTTCCTTCAGTTGCCTTTTAATGTGAAAGCTGCAGTAACTCCTTCGACACAGCCCTGGCAGGCGTCGACACTAACTGGCCCCTACTTTAAGTTACACAATAGAGCTCATCGCGCCGATGACCCGGGCTTGGTCCTTCCCGGACGGCTGAACGGCAAGCTGCCCGGTATGTTGGCCGGTAGCCATTCTACGACTCTCAATGCCGCGGGCGTCTTCGGTGCGTCTTTCGCTCACGAGTCGCCTCCTTTGCTAACATTACTGCTACGCAGAAAGTGGTGACCGCAGGTCGCGACACCATTGCCGATCGGCTCCAGAAGGACACAACCCCACCATATTATTATTTCACTGTGTCCTCAGGGCGATTTGCACTATGGCGATACCCGGGCGACTCTTCTCGCTGCACTCCCGAAACAACCGTATTTGGTAAGGTCCTGCGTCAGACGGAAATTGAGGATGCCGTGGTGCCTCTGTCGTCACTCCTCAAAGAGAAATCTTATCGCCTCGATAGTGGCGTGCAAAATGTTCTCACTGCTGGGATACAGCCTTCCTATCTAGGAGAGGGAGTGTATCGTGATCGACCACGCGGTCCCGGTGCGGGTTTGTAAATTTTCTCAAGATGTTTTCTTTCACCGTTTTGAGCGTATTGGTTATGAAATAAATAACACAAGCGCGTAAGCCTACGCCGCTACCACGGTCAGTGGAACGTATGTATTTTTTTAAGCTATTGCATAGCTTCTATCGAGGGCCTTGAGCGCGGGGACCGAATCCAGAAATTCCGTAACGAAAAAAAACCTCACGCTCCCCACTCCGACGGGCACAGAGGTGTGGCTTGAAGGCCGTGCATTGTCTAACGTCGTTTCTTTTCGGCAGTCTTCGACACGGTGTTTGTGTGCGTGCAACTAGCCGTATTGTTACTGCATAAATAAAATAAATAAATAATTACAATTGCATAAGTTGATACAAAATGCTATGCAATAGCTTTACCGCGGCAGTCCCCGAGTGCCACACGTCTTTTTTTTTCATTAAAGTATTATACTTTTCTCGTATCGGTACGAGATACATAAAAACCAAAGTCCCGCACATTTCATATTATAGTGATTTGAACCCAGTCAGAATAAAATAAAAATATGCTATATAAAACAAAATAAAAATGCCTCAGAGCTCTACGCTTCTTTTTTGCTGAATAACCATTTCATAGCCTGCTATTTCAAATATATGATTTTTACGGTAGACCACATTCTCATGTCAACTGTATCGTAGCAAATGTAATATTTTTATACGAATATGTAGTAACAAAAAAAAAAACACCAGTCTGATGTTCATTGGAAATTGGGAATTGACATGAAAATTTTGGAACCACATTATCATCCATCAATATCTAACATATTCTTATTTAAATAATGTATGAGATATTTAAAAGATGTAAAAACATATTTTATTTTTAAAACATAAGTACGCAGTAGATAATTACATATTGGAGTTAGTATTGCAAGAAGTTATGTTTAGAACTATGACCTACATGTTTTGCCATAGGTAATTAGGTATGTATACCCAACGGCGCACAAAATAAAATCTTATTATATGTGCACAAGACAAGTAATTGCCGAATACAAGTAGTTCTACATGTTTTTAGGGTTCCGTACCACAAAAGGAAAATACGGAACCTTATAAGGTTGTCTGGTAGATATCGCTCTCAGCGATAAGACCGCCTTTGTACCCGTAGATTTAAGTTAGTGTAAAAGTTTTGTTACTAATTTGGTGTACAATAAAGTTTATTCTATTCTATTCTATTCTATTCTTATAGTATCAATTTGTTGTCCGTCTGTCTGCCTGTCTGTCAAGACCCTTTATCACGGGAACGCGTGGAGGTATTATAAATTAAAATCATATACTCAGATCTGCAGCCCTTTGAAGCTGTGAAAAAATGTAACTTCTAAGTTAACGAAAAAAATAGATACAGCTGTTTATGTCACAAAAAAACTTTATTTCGCCACTCTCAAGGGCATCTAAATTCATAGGGTACTTCCCGTTGACCCAGAATCCTAAATTCATAAAGCAAGGTCTTATAGTACAGGTATAGGAATAAATCTGAAAACACTGATGCTACGTCACAAAAAAAAAATTGCGAATCGGAAAAATCTTCGAGACTCCATTCGGGAATTGAACTGAAGGTTGTACGGAACCCTCAGTGCCCAAATCCGACTCACACTTGCTCAGTATTTTTCTAAGTTAGATAAATAAATTTTAATGATGGATACGTGAGAATGATTTTAATGAAATAAAGTATTAAACTATAATTATATGAAATGGTAAACACACCAACAGTGGTACCCGCCGGGCCTTGGTACAGGCCATGGTCCGGAGCGAGGAGGAGTGGCAGGCGGTTGCCTCCTTCTGCGAAGCAGTAATGCTAGCACAGGAGGCGGCCGATCGCGTGAGGCAACGGTCCTCACGCCCCAACCGCCACCGGGATTCCGATCCCGATTTCCGGCCACCGTAGGCGCGGGCTTGCGGACGGTGAGCAATGGGTGGCTCGCCGTCCGATCGTCCGGTAACCGTCCGGACCGAGCCCAAGTCGTCGACGGCGCGTAGTGTTCCACGCGTGCCTCAAGGAGATGTCAGCAACCGTAGGGGCCCAGCAGGGTTGAAGCCTACTGGGGCCATGGGTGATGCGAAAGAGATCCCCGGGGCCCTGGAAAAAAAAATGGCAAAGAAGGAACAGGAGTGGGTTTTTAGTCTGACACTATCGCACTCCGCCCAAGAGCGGGGGATGACATTAGATGATTTTCCCACCCGAAAAAAAAAACAACAGTGGTACTAACACTACATAAGAAATAAAAGCATTAAGTTTTACTCAATAAAGCTGGTTCCAAGTATGAGAACCGTGCTCACTACACATTTGCTCCAGGGAATAAACAGAATGAAAAGTGTTTTATAGCCAAAGAAAACAGAAGTAGTAAAACTGGAATTGAAATATACGCAGACAAAACCGCTGGTAAAAGTGCTATAAAATCTAGCCACTGACTTAAGGTGAAAGAGCCTATAAAAATGTCTAACATGAAGTTTGTCCTTTCAAAGCTGTTATTTCTATACTTTTACTTGAAAAGAAAAATGTTTTACAGCACTATTTTTATGTTAAGTAGTGTTGTGTTGCCTGTCATGCCATCGTTTGATTGAGTCAAGTTTTTTTAGTTGACGTGTATCGAAATGAAGACTTGCTGAATTTTATTTGTAAGTTGTTAGTTTTGTGCTGGAGTAGGTATGGAATGATATTTTTAAAACCACGGAAATTTTCTTTTAATTACGTCAATTTTGACATCCTTGTCTTAATTGCCTATGTCCCCGAGATGGGGCAGAGGACGTTTACAATAATCCTCAAAATCTTGAACGATCTTGGGCGTCACGCTTCAACTCGTTCCACGTCATTCCATTGCTCGTCACTTCTGTCAACACGGTGCAATACCAGGTTTGACAGGTACAGGCATGTTTTCTTTTCCCTTAGGGATTCCAGTCTAACCCGTTCTTGGGTATTTGATCAGAATCCCTTCAGAACGCGTGATTAATCTATCTCTACTTGCAAGGCTTGATTTGTTAATCGATTGTGGTGTTGACAAAGACTTGCATTTAGCCAAACCCTCGTCTATTTTAAGAACTTCAAAAATAAGTGTGGGTTGTCCACTGGCGAGATGGACAATCAGCATAGCAGGTAAAACTTAGATGAATTTGGCACAATAGCATGAGGACTGTCACAACAAAAGATAGATCTATGCGCAAGATGAAGGTGACATGAACTTGACTTTTGAAACAACTGGTTCACAATGGCTGAAGACAGACGTGTATGGAAAGGTTGAATAGTAGAAAATGCCTACGGCATTAAGTCCGCCTCTGTACCTTTATGTGCATAAAGTATGAAATAATAATAATAGTAGGAGGGAAACCTTTGCCCAGCTGTGGGAAATTGCAGGCTAATTAGATAAATGCCGGCGATGAATTCAGGCTAAAATATTGTATCGTATCAATGATACAGTATTTATGAAATCAACAACACTTCCCTTACTTTTTTGCTTTTTTCTTTATTCTAGTTCAGTCTTCACATCACGTAAATCTATATTTAAATCATGCTTGCTGCAAAAAAAAATATACCATACTATTATTTCTTCTCTATCAACAATACAAACTAACACAAGTTATTTTATTACCACCGGCAATTATTAATTCGAAAACAAGATTCAACAGTATAATCACGGCTTTTTAAATCGATCCAAGTCGTAACCTAATATAAAATTAAATACGCAATTTGCTTGCAAACTAGCCGATAACGACCAATCAGCATTGTTAGGGTTAATAAGCAATCTACTGGATTCGATAATAATTGGTTCCTTTCTTGTCTATTTTAGTCAAGCAATTTTGGAATTGCTGAGAATTTTATTAGAGGAATGGGCTTTAGGAGCGAATTTCGATCAAAATCAGTAATGGTGATTCAACGTTCAAATAGTGAATGTGCAAAACCACGATTTTATTTAATAATTGAGTAATTCAAATCTACAACCATTTTGAGATAATGCTAGGAGCTTATAAAAGCAATGCCCTATTGATCATAGATTAAAACGATAGCAAGCCTCAATCGCATTTCAATGACAAAATTTTGTTAAAAAATAATGCAGCATACACATAGCAGAGCAGTGGAGAGCAGTGGTGGCCCAGTGGTAACGGCCCCGACTTACGAGTTGTAGGTCGCGGGTTCAAACCCAGCCAGGCGCATTACTTTGCGTAATTTATTTCATCACCACTGCTCTCAAAACGGTGAAGGAAAACATCGTGAGGAAACCGGCATGTCCGAGAACCAAAAATTCGAAGACATGTGACATCCACCAACCCGCACTGGGCCCGCGTGGTGGATTACAGCCCATTCCCTCTCCTAGAGAGGAGGCCTGAGTCCCAACAGTGGGAACATTATGAGGCCGACTATGCTATGCTATACACATAGCATAATCAGTGTTATAATGTTCTAACTGTTGGGACTCGAGCCTCTTCAGAGGCAATGGGCCGTGATCCACCACGTGGTCCCAGTGCGGGTTGGTGGATGTCACACAATGTCTTCAAATGTTTAATTCAATGTTTTATTCTAGATTGTAAAAATGATCTAGGTAGGTACATAAAATAATATGTTTTATTCAGTGATACAGCTGCTGAATCAAGCATATTACTTTAATTTTTTTGTATTAATAGTAAAACAAGAACAATATGTACGTCAAACGAATATATTGAACGGCGATATCGTTCATTCAACATAAACCTATTATAACACTATAAAAAGTTGTCATACATCGGTGAACGGAAACTCTTAATAAGCCCACGTACAGTAATTAAAACTTAAAGTCCTACAGCACTACACATGTTATTGTATAATCTAGTTCATTCATCTCTTAGTTTCTGTTACTACTTCTACGTAAGTTAAACATCGGTACAAGAGTAGGTTTATTGAAGATTCAGACCTATTAGGGAAGGTACAGGACGTCGAATATGAGAACGTTGATTACTGTAGAGCCTCTGTTTTCACCACTGTGTGAACCGCCCGGAGGACACGGTGGAGCATACGGTAGAGATGTACCCCGCTTGGGCAGAGCACCGCCGTGTCGTGGGGAAGATCGGCGGCAACAATCTCTCACGCCGGGCCTGGTACAGGCCATGGTCCGAAGTGAGGAGGAGTGGAAGGCGGTCGCCTCCTTCTACGAAGCAGTAATGCTAGCAAAGGAGGCGGAGGCCGCACGCGCACTCGCGAGGAAACGGCCCTCACGCCCCAGCCGATCGGAATCGGGATTCCGATCCCGATTTTCCGGCCACCATAGGCGTGGGATTGCGGACGGTGAGCAATGGGTAGCTTGCCGTCCGACCGTCCGGTAACCGTCCGGACCGAGCCCAAGTCGTCGAAGGCGCGTCGAGCCACGCCTGGGGCGTGGGTATTTTCTGAAAAAGAAACCCGTGGTCTTAAGACGCAAAGAGTAACTGAAGGTCACAGGTATGGTTTTAGTCAGTAAAAGTCTGACACACCTACCCGCTCATGGAGCGGAAGAATTCATTGGATGATTTCTCTCCTTAAAAAAAAAAACACTATTACGCAAATAACTTGTTGTTTTAATCTCCAAACCCATGAATGACTTATTTTAGAACACTCAATCAAACTGTTTCAAGTATAAAAGACGTTTGATTCATTTTGGGCAGTTCGATATGAAAAATTTTAACAATAATTTGAACTTACATAGATCACTATAATTTACGGCAAAGCCGTATTGCAATCAACTGCTGAATTATAAATATCAAACTGATATTAAGAGCTTAAGCTCTTAGAGTATAGAATAAAACCATACTATCTACTTCAACATAATGCAACAATTTCAAATTTATCGATAACTAGCAGCTGCTACACACACATAAACATATACACTCATAAATTTTTGCCTTTATAATATTACTGTGATTTTTAAACGGCCTAAAACCATTCTCTTTTTGTAAATTCCTTTAAACCAAAAACAGCTGCACCACGCCAAAATCTCGATCACTTAAAAATTCACGATACGTACCCGCCATCATTAATTCATTACCTTAACAGATTGTTCAATAGTCCTTACTCTTACGACTACATGAGGGGACGGAAATGTGCACTAATTAAAACTGGTGGAGGTCATACAGTACGGTCTACAGATGTGACAAGATACAATCGTTGGTACTTCGGTACGTGACGGTGGGTATCTCGCCACTGGTTTAATTGAACACGGCCGGGGCGGTTGACCGGTGTTGTGTGGGGCCTTGGAAGTAGCGAGTTTGAATGAAATACTGTAAGGAAAAAATCGTTGTAATGTTCGTGTTTGTCGTGCTTTGTATGTTGAACACCTACAATTTGTTACAGCTGGTAAAAATAAGTAGATAACGAAAAACAAATTAAGTCTATTAAATTATAACTTTCTATACGAATGTAGAAAGTTATAATTTTTATATGAAATCTGTTTGTGAGTATGGCTGTAAAAGTTTAAAAAGTACGTATTGTCATAAATCGGAATTCATTTTACATTAGAACTAACTATAGAAATCTATGTACGCGATATAGTAACATTTAAATTTATAATAAAAAAAAGCCTTTCCAAGATGGCTTGTCACATACAATCATTTTTATAACTTCTTATAATCTTTCAATTTAATCACCATCAATGTAATTCACAAATTTTTTGTCTTATAATTAACACTAATCATTATTTGTAAAAGATATCTCTTACAATCAATGAACAGTTACAATGATACCAACACATTATTTTCAAAAATTTACCTCAAAAATCGCTTATTCCAAAGCTCTACCGTAAACCGAGCAGTCGAATGCGAGTCTATAGTTCTACCGGTTGATATCAAAACAACCTTTTATAAGGAGTAAGCCGTTTCGTTACGTAATAAATAGGAACACGTATTATGTTAATAGAGCCTTGTGTACTTGTAGATTACAGATTGTGCAGTAGTAATAGATCTAGTGATATTGGGGAGATTAGGAAAACTATAATATAATATAATATTTCACAACTATCACACAACGCCGTCTAGTCCCAAGCATAAAATAAAAGAAGACGTAAGCCCCCGCGAAGCGGCGAGCCTCCTTGCTGGCCAGCCACCAAGGGATCTGGAGGCAACAGTCCTTGCACACATGCACGATCTGCGCATGGAGATGCAACGCCGGGGCGAAACACCGCTGCCGCGACAAGTCGCAGCATGGCGGACAGAGCTCCGGCGGGTTTTCATGGAGAAATGGCAACAGCGACTGTTGCAACCCAGTGCTGTACACGCCACAATTATGGCGGTGAGTCCCCTCATTGAGGCGTGGCTAGAAAGACCTCACGGCGTCCTCACCTTCCGCATGACGCAGGTTCTCACCGAACACGAAGTTCATGATCGAAGTTCGGGAAGTTCCTGTACCGGGTTCGTGCGGATGCGACGCCCGGGTGTCGCCACTGTGTGGACCGCCCGGAGGTCACGGTGGAGCACACGGTGGAGGTGTGCCCGCTTGGGCAGAGCAACACCGTGTCCTCGTGGGGGCGATCGGCGGCGGCGATCTCTCGCGCCGGGCCTTTGTACAGGCCATGATCCGGAGCGAGGAGAAGTGGCAGGCGGTCGCCTCCTTCTGCGAAGCAGTAATGCTAGCAAAGGAGGCGTCCGATCGCGTGAGGCAACGGTCCTCACGCCCCAACCGCCGCCGGGATTCCGATACCGATTTCCGGCCACCGTAGGCGCGGGTTTGCGGACGGCGAGCAATGGGTAGCCCGCCGTCCGACCGTCCGGTAACCGTCCGGACCGAACCCAAGTCGTCGACGCGTATTGTTCCACGCGAGTCTCAGGGAGATGTCAGCAAATCGTAGGGGCCCAGCAGGGTCGAAGCCTACTGGGGCCATGGGTGGTGTGAAAACGAAACCCGGGGCCCTGGGACGAAGGCAACGAAGGAACAGGAGTGGGTTTTTAGTCAGTAAAAGTCTGACACTATCTCCTGCTCCACCCAAGAGCGAGATTTGTCATTAGGTGATTTTCCGACCTAAAAAAAAAACCCGTCAAAAATATAATTTAACATCAATAGTCACTTGTCGTTATATACAATGTATTTCTTATGTCCAGTTAAACAACACTAGTTTTTCATTAATACAAATATTTAAAGGGCTTATTAGAAAAGATCTTGTTATTATTTAAGTAAAGTCTCAATACATAATATTCACAAACAGCAAAGTTATTAGCGTTTGTTTATATCCCAAAATGTCGCTCAATTTATGGAAATATTGTACAGGCTATTGATTATGAATGAAAAACAATGGAAAAACACTGCGCGTAGTAAGTATTTTCTAGGAGCAATTGTTATGAATGATTGATTCAATTATGAACTCACCAATTATGATAAATTTTTGTGGACAATTTAGGGATTTCGTTTTTTTTTACTTTTGACTACACAAATTTTAATATCAATAACGGATACGGATAGCCCCATTTTTTTTGTACTAATTAAAAAAATAGTGGTGTATTTATTTCATTTTATTTATTTGACTCACCGATCATAGAATACAAGTAAATTATAAGCATTATAATAATAAAATACACGTAAATAGACCGCATTATAGAAAACACGTGAATGGACTGCATTATAGCTTTCGCCTGCGGCTTAATTGTTTATTTACTAGCACGTTGCCCGCGACTTCGTTCGCAAGAATATTTTCATAAAAACTTAACATATATTTTGAGGGCAGTTTTGAAAAAAAAAAACTAATAATGACAGACTTTATTATTCATTTTGATTAGAATGTGTGCCAAGTTTCAAGTTCATCAACCTAAGAAATAAGAACCTCCATGCAATCTTTAAAACCCCCAATTGTTGTGTTGGGAGTAGTTCTAAAAACAAAATAATGATATCCTTTATTATTTCTCTAAGTTACTATTTGTGCTAAATTTTAAATATAAATATAGGCACACGGAACAGATCAGAACAGATGGCCGATGGGGACAAAATGTTCTGGAATGACGACTACGTACCGGAAGACGCAGCGTTGGAAGGCCACAAGGTGGACCAATGACCTGGTGAGGGTCGCGGAAATCCGATGGATGCGAGACGCACAGGACCGGTCATTGTGGCGACATTTGGGGGAGGTCTATTTCCAACAGTGGACGTCTTTTGGCTGAAATGATGATGTTGATGATGATGAGGCACACGGAATGAGACATTGTATACAAAACGAAATTCTCCCTTTTTCTTAACCTTAAGGTTGGATTTTCAAAAAGTCCTTCTTAGTAATTGCCTACGTCATAAAAGAAACTCTAGTACAAAATTTCACATTCCTAGTCCCAGTAGTTTCGACTGTGTGTTGATATGTCAGTCAGACAGTTTCTCCTTTTATATACAACATTATTTTTAATAATATGCGAAACCTGAATATAGATTGTTCAGAATCAGTAATTGAATCGATTTCAATAATTTTTACACCATAATATTAATTATATTTTTTCCCGAAAATATTTAAAAAAGGTCACAAGTTGGACACCACCGTCACTAAGTACAACACAAGTCACGGCAGGTCATAGTGGGCATTAGGCACCAGCACACAGCTGGGTGTGGAAGCAAAACAACCCCTCAGACCGTGGAAACAATGTGTCTCAAGCGGTATGCAATATTGATGATGTATGTGGACTTAAAACTGCTAATGAATGGGTATTTGTGCGGACAACCAGGTAGCATAACAAGCTTATAACTTTGTGATTTTTTATGATACAGTTAAAAATATTAGACACAAGTTTCGGGTTTTGCGTACCTATACTAAAACTAAGATTGTATATTATATAGATAACTGTTTATATACAATTGTACACTCAAATGTCCTTATATATTGTCCGTCTGTCGGTAGCTTACATAGCCTTTACAGTGTCCACCGATGGCACACCCCACCCAGCAAGATTTTTGGCTTATGAGGCTCTTGGGCGGAGCGGGAGATAGTGTCAAAGATTCAAAGATTCAAAGATTCAAAGATTCAAAGATTCAAAGATTCAAAGATTCAAAGATTCAAAGATTCAAAGATTCAAAGATTCAAAGATTCAAAGATTCAAAGATTCAAAGATTCAAAGATTCAAAGATTCAAAGATTCAAAGATTCAAAGATTCAAAGATTCAAAGATTCAAAGATTCAAAGATTCAAAGATTCAAAGATTCAAAGATTCAAAGATTCAAAGATTCAAAGATTCAAAGATTCAAAGATTCAAAGATTCAAAGATTCAAAGATTCAAAGATTCAAAGATTCAAAGATTCAAAGATTCAAAGATTCAAAGATTCAAAGATTCAAAGATTCAAAGATTCAAAGATTCAAAGATTCAAAGATTCAAAGATTCAAAGATTCAAAGATTCAAAGATTCAAAGATTCAAAGATTCAAAGATTCAAAGATTCAAAGATTCAAAGATTCAAAGATTCAAAGATTCAAAGATTCAAAGATTCAAAGATTCAAAGATTCAAAGATTCAAAGATTCAAAGATTCAAAGATTCAAAGATTCAAAGATTCAAAGATTCAAAGATTCAAAGATTCAAAGATTCAAAGATTCAAAGATTCAAAGATTCAAAGATTCAAAGATTCAAAGATTCAAAGATTCAAAGATTCAAAGATTCAAAGATTCAAAAATTCAAAGATTCAAAGATTCAAAGATTCAAAGATTCAAAGCATTTTATTTCAAATAAACCATTTACAGGCACTTTTGAAATGCCATGAAGTCAGTCAGTCAGAAAAAAAAAATGATGCTAATTGCACATTCCAAAGCAAGTAGATCTCTATGGAGAAGAATGTGCAAGAAACTCCATGGACACTCTTTTCAATCATGTTTTGTAATTACAAATAGGTATCTCTGTTACATGTTTCTTGTCGCTATCATGTGAGAACAATGTAAATAAAGTAAAAATACAAACTAAATATAGATATTAAAATAGCAACTGGCAGCTAAGAGATGACCAGTCTCAACTGACAGCGCCCGTTCACGAACATGACGCCAATATTAGCACCAGTCAGCTCAACCATTTTGAAGGGAACCGAATGATCCAACACATGCGCCACCATCAGTGAGACATTTGAGTGAGCATGATAAACTCTCAACTGCCATGCTGATTTATGTCAAACAAGTCCAATAGTAACATAAAAAACCATAAAATAGCTCCATGGTACTCACATTTACAAACTGTGAGTACCATGGAGCTAGTTTATGGTTTTTTGTGGTATTTTATGGTGTTTTGGTTTTTTTGGTGTCGGACTTTTATTGACTAAAAACCCATTCCTGTTCCTTCTTTGCCATTTTTCCAGGGCCCCGGGGATTTCTTCCGCATAACCCATGGCCCCAGTAGGCTTCGACCCTGCTGGGCCCCCACGGTTGCTGACATCTCCTTGAGACGCGCGTGGAACAATTACGCGCCGTTGACGACTTGGGCTCGGTCCGGACGGTTACCGCAAGATCGAACGGCGAGCTTTGGTTTATGAGGCTATGATGTCGGTACCATCACCGGCCACATAAAGATTTACCTGGTATACTTAAGAAGCGCCGGACTGAAAGTGCTAAATATCAAATTAATAGTTTTCGTATGAAATTTCATCTACATAACTATATTTAAGTAATATGTTTTATACGTAAACGCAGTTACTAACTTTAAATGAAAGGAATGACTTTCTTTCTTCTCATAAAGTAAGCAGAAAAATGAACTCAAGCCTTCGCTTGACTTAATGCTTCTATAAGAAAACCAAGTAATTAAGGTTCATAGCATTCTTAGAGTAACTATTTTCAATATTAGAGTACAGATTTGTATTTACTTATTATCATGTTGATAAACCGTAAATATGAATTGATTTAAACAGAAAGGTGGGTCTGCATTTACAATGTACAAATTACTCTGATATCCATTTCCATTTGGAATTTATTTATTTATTTATTTGTAACGGCACTCCAACGAATAGTTCGCAAAAACATTTACAGAAGAATAATCTTAACAATAAACAATTATCACAGCGAATTCTTCTCACAAAGGTGTGCACAGCACTTACAGAATTAAGCAAACTAATATTATTTATATTTTGAATCAATTGTGCATTCAATAAATAATAACTAGGTACAAGACGAAAACAAAGACAACAGAATCAATAAGATAAGGAATTATTATAAATCAATCAATTAAATAAATTATGTCAGATAGAATTAAATTACATTAGGATCCATTAATTAAATGATGTCAGATTAAATTAAATTATATTAGAATACATTAAAATACACTTAGGAATATAATTTAATACTGGGGTATTATGGGTAATGCGGTTACAAAGTGTCGCGGCTACGCCTAAGTTTGACCGGTTACTCTACGTTCTACCCGGTAGCGAATAAAACAAGGCACACTCTATTTCTTAACACCAATATCTCAAAGTTGTGCAATATAATGTTGGCATTATACTTGTAACGTAACATGACAAAAACATTATTGATTTCTATAAAGCAGGACGTGTCATAACATATCATTAGCAAAGATGAGAACCCCTTCGCAATATCACACGACCTTAACCGAAATCACATTGTGTATTCCATTCAAAATAAATAACCTGTCATCGTAAAATGGCACAGACAACGTTCAAGTTATTCGATTGTACACTTGATAATAAAATAATTTGACTCCGACGACGTATGCAGCACCAGTATTCAGTGACCTCTCACTTTTCCAAAATTTTTACATTATATGTACACCAAACAAAACCCTAAAGCGCTGCCATGGGCCATTTTAAACCAGCCATCAAAAATATACCGACCATCATACGAAGATATACCATGCACGTAGTTTTTTTTAATTACTTTCCGTCAATGGACGCGCAATCATCAATCAATAAGTCGAAAAGATTGATGAATGAGCCTGTAAAATCAATTCACTGGCGATGATGTGTTTTGCCGCTTAATTTGACACTAAATATATTCGATGAGGACAGCTAAACGATGTCTCGTAAATGCTTAAACGAAACGTAAATTGATTTTTTTCGTTCGTTATTTGAATAAGCTCTTTAAAGAGATAATGTGACAGTCCATCAGTCGAAACAATCCGCGGTTATCAACAGTCAAATCGCGACTGTCGGTCTGAATGGCCAATGGCACAATGAAGCCCTAAATAACGTCTGTGGACGTCGGTGCGGCGCCTCAGACGACGTCCAAGACCGCGCCGTTCGTATTCGCGCGGAGTGACGGACAATGCCACCGCCCTGACTGCCCTGCCACCGGCATTCATTCAAGCAGCGTGCAGCGGGTAGAAGCGACCGCATCCGCATTTACGGGTTATTCGAGTGAGAAAAGATAAAGCTTTTTATGGTGAATTGAAATGTTTCTCTATTAGAATATTTCGCTGAGCTGGATTTTCAACGTGTTTGTTAGAGCGTATACGGGATTTATTTAGTAGGATGATTTCAATCAGGTTTATACGTTCGTATAATGGAGAGATGAGTAGCAAACAAACGTGACAGATAATTTCTGAAAGTCTGACATGATACATAATGAAAATACTTTTGACATGATGTTTACAGTTCTACACGAGTAAGCTTTCATAACAATCCTCATGACATGCAACTTAAAATTTCGAGGAAAGGGCGTGATATTCAATAATTATGCTTATTTATATGGAGCACGTGATTCGGTAAGTAACGAGGGATTTGTTATGTTGTGACGTCATTGTACACGTTTTAACGTCACTTTAATTGACATGGCTGACAGGGGAAATGCCGTATTACGATATCACAACATGTTATTAAACGAGCCGCGGTTTTATGATCGAAAATGAGGTAGTAAGACTCGGTAGAATAACAAGCTCAGTGTCGCATTTTTATATTGTATATTTGATGCCCTAAGGACATGTTCGGAGGTTTTTGTTGTTGATAATGTTTTGTACCTTATAGATATTGTATCTTATAGTTATTGTATTGTGGTTATGGAGAACCAAGGTAACAAACAGCCCAACAAAAGAATCACTAAACTTAAGTAGCAATGGGCAAACTTTTCAGATTTTTGACTGGCCTGTTGGTCTTGTGGAGTGGCCCTGACTGCTATGCCGAAGGTCGTGGGTTCGATTTCCACCTACAAATAGGCCACTGTATAAATAATTGCAAATAGTGGAAAATGATGACAGACAAAATAAACCTGCACAGTCAAATGTTTGTGTGATGAGCACAATCATTTGTTCTGTGTCTAGGTGTAATTTATCTATAATATGTATGTATTTAGAAATATATAAGTATGTTTATCAGTTGTCTAGTACTCATAACACAAGCTCTGCTTAGCTTGGGACTAGACGGCGTTGTGTGATAGTTGTAGAATACCTATATTAATGGGCAAGGCATATTGCTCGCAGAACAGATGTTCGATGGGGAGGAAAGGTTCTGGAGCAACGATCACGTACCGAAAGGTGCAGCGTTGGAAAACCTCCCACAAAGTGGATTAATGACCTATTGAGGGTTGTGGGAATCCGATGCATGCGAGACGCACAGGACCGGTCGTTATGGCGACAATTGGGAGAGGCCTATGTCCAACGGTGGACGATGCTTTGAGAAGGTTTTAATGCCAACTAGATATTTAAAAACGAATCTTAGACACTTTTCAAATTTTTCAATTAATCAAGTACACTCTCTCTAAAATAATTATTTTGCACGATGTGAAGTATTTTATCTAATTACGTGGATAGTCCTAAACGTAGACGTCCTAAATGTTGAAATTTTTAGTACTTTTTTCACTTCTTATATTTCTTTAACATCATCATCATCATTTCAATCGAAAGACGTCTACCACTGAACATAGGCCCCCAAGCATCACCACCAAGAACGGTCCAGGTTGTCTAACATCCATCTAATTTCCGCCACCCTCATCAAGTCATCGATCCACCTTTTTGACGGCCTTCAAACGCGACGTGGTCGCCACTCTAATGTTTTTCGGCCACATTTCTTAAACACCAATAACGAAATACATCTGACAAAAATAGTTGTAAAGTATAACTGGAAGGCGCAGTAAGCGAAGTGCTGTTAACAAGAAAATGTCAGGCAACAAAGCAACTCGGGCTGACACGTCAGGGACGCGGCGTGATTGCGCCGCGCTGTCTCGACGCCCTGAGATATTAGACTTGCACTGTCTCTTTGCAGTTGCTTGTAAACATTGAGTTAGGGGGCTGGAAATGACGACTAATTCGGTAAACGATTTGTATACAGGGATGCAGTTAAAACCTTCCAGATATCAAATTGTTAGTGATCGTGCCCAGTAGTATCGGCCACGACTTACAATTGGTTCGTCATGGGTTGAAATTTAGACAGGTGTTTAATATATATATAGCATAATCAGCCTTTTAATGTTCCCACTGCTGGGACTCAGGCTTCCTCTCTCTAGAAGAGGGAATGGGCTGTAATCCACCACGCGGGCCCAGTGCGGGTTAGTGAATGTCACATATTTTCGAACTTTTTGGTTAATTTTGTGGTGAAGGTGGAGCAAGAGGGCGTGTGGCAGACCCTTTCAGTTTTGCTGACATCGATTTAAAGTGTGCTTGGAACACAATTCAATTCGGACTTGGGCCCAGTGTTGGTTGGTGAATGTCACATGTCTTCGAATTTTTGGTTCTAGGACATGCCGGTTTTCTCACGATGTTTTCCTTCACCGTTTTGAGAGCAGTGGTGATGAAATAAATTACACAAAGTAATGCGCCTGGCTAGGTTTGAACTCGCGACCTACAACTCGTAAGTCGGGGCCGTTACTCGGCCACCACTGCTCAGGCAGGTGTTTTATTTTATGTAATTAATTTTATCACTACTACTCTCCAAACGGTGATGAAAAACATCGTGAGTAAATAGTCTTAGAACCATAAATTCGAAGACATGATATCCACCAATCTGCAACTAGAGGCCTGAGTCTCAGCAGTTATTTTTTTTGCCAAATTGAAGATTTTAGATGAGCCACTAAGCCAGTAAATGGATCACCGACTAAAGAATTTAAGATTTTTTGTGGACCAACCCATAAAATCGGTTTTATCTTGAATGGCAGGAAAATCTTAACTTAATTAATTATAAAGATAAGAAATGGTTAGTCAGATTGTTTCTATTTTTATAAAGGTAATCTTTGAAAGTACTTCTCTGATTACAAGAACTTTTTCAATGTCAGGAAGCTACACTTGTACTGAGTGCTTATGGCTATTTTTATCTCGAAAAAGTCTAACAATTTTAGTGGAACAAGCCATAATAATGAAGTGGTGGGAACCTTTTGAGTTTTTAGAGTTCTATACAGTATCTACATTCTCTGTCTGTCTGTTCATCTGTGAAAGTCCTTTACTCAAAATCGCGTGGGAGGAGTATGAGGCTGGAATGAATATCAAATATTTAAATTATTTACTCCTTGAAGCACTGAAAAAATCAAATTTCTAAGTCAACATAACCTAAAGATAAAAAAGTTTATGATCCATTTATGGTACAAATTTTGACGCTCGCAACGAAATCAAAATCTAGCCTATTACTCCCTATTAGGCTGGATTGAATATCAAATATTTAAATTAGTTACTCCTTGAAACACTGAAAAAATCAAATTTCTAAGTCAGCCCTAAAGATAAAAAGTTTATGATCCATTTATGGTACAAATTTTGACGCTCGCAACGAAATCAAAATCTACAGGATACTTCCCGTTGATCTTAAAATACAGAAATTTGGCAATAAGCAAGGTCTCATAGCACAAGTAAAGGAAAAAGTATTAAAATCGTTTTGTAGTTACGTCACAAAATAATTACTTTTTGTGATTCGGAAAATCTTTGAAACACGATTCGGGAATCGAACTACATATTTACATAGGTAAATTTGTACGTAACCCTTGGTGCGCTTGACCGGCTTTTTTGCTAAATAACGAACCAAATTAATTTGATTAATAAACACATCTAGTCAGTTGTATCATCCTCGTCAAAACTTTTGAGTTCGAGATTGTTTCCCGTCCCCTACTAGCAGGTTATTAATGTAGTTTTAAAATGTGCACTCCAAATGACTTTATCTGAGTTAAAACCGCGGTTAAAGCTTGTCTTTGTGCCTCTGATGGACCCATTTAACTCAATTCATGAAGAATTAAAAGATTATGATAAAAAATTATACTTGAATGTGTCACGAGTTTGTGCAAGCGTTGCTGGAAGAACTGTGGGTTTCTTTTTGTGGTTTTTTATTTGTTGATGTATGATTTTTACTCACATACATAATACATTCACATTTTACTGTACATAATTTACTTGGTTGTCTGAAAAAATATTAAAATAGATCTTTATTTATTTTTCGCTTTTCAGCTGAATTTTTCTTTCAGCGGTTTAGTTTTTGCAAAAAAAAAGAATATTTTGTATCCATTTATTTTAAAAATTCAACTGAGTGTATGTCACTTTAATTTTAATAATTATGTAAATACAGAAGCACTTAAGCTAAGTTACTAAATTGAGAGAGTTGATGTACTTAATTTAAGTAAAGCCGTATCAAATATGTTTCAGCATTAAATATAATCATGCAAAAAAAAGCAATATAATTTATCAACTCATATTTCAAGATTGTAATTTTTTAAATTAGTTCGCAATTTTGGTCACGCTAGTTCGTGTCGAAATTTTTAGTATGGCAACATTGTTACTGGTCGGTACCTGGGATTTTGAAACCACGTGAAATTTCGGTAGCACATTGTAAATTCCATACATTTTTAATTCTTTAACAATCGTTACTGCTGATAAAATGTCACTTCGACGAGAATAAATGGTCTCAATTATACTAAAATGTAATGAATACATATATAGTGTTTAAAATAATTCCAAAGCGCTTACGGTATTAAATTTTAATTCTGAAAGCACCAACGAATAATATATTTATTATATAATAAATAGACAAAAAAATTATAGGTTGGTAATGATAATAAAATTGTAAGTTAGAAATAAATAAATAAAAAAATAAAATGTTGTTTTCTTGTGATATACACAGTGAATCCGAACACAATTGTTTTTTTGTAAGAATATATTTATTGCATTTGCTTTACACATTTATACCATATAACATAATTATGTAAAAAAAACTTCACCTGTATGAATAAAAAACCCTATTATTATTAATCATAATGTCGGATCCTAAATCGTATTTATGGGTATTAACTTTCCTTGTAATAAAATTAATATTAATAAATTGTTTTTTTTTTTAACTTTTAGGTGCTATACAGGTTGTGATTCGACCACAGATTCCAAAATAAGTAGTGTCATTGGTCTATGTTGCAATGACACTTGATGCACTGGAATATTTAATATAAATAAAATTATGCTTTTATCTAAGACTCGGCCCTGGTACGAAAGGCAACGAAGGAACAGGAGTGGGTTTTGGTCAGTAAAAGTCTGACACTATCTCCCGCACCGCCCAAGAGCGGGGGATGTCATAAGATGATTTTCCCAAAGAAAAAAAAAAACTATATAAAAATCTCGTATCAGTGTTTGTTATCGAATTCCTTCGAAACTACTTGACCGATTTTATGAATTTTTTTATGCATATTTGGTAGGTTTGAAAATGGGTCTTAGGCTATTTTCTACCCTCCTAACCCTTTTTTTTAGGTGAGTAAATCATCCAATGATATCTCTCGGCCTTGGGCGGAGTGGAAGGGTGTGTCAGACTTTTACAATCCTAAAACCCACTCCTGTTCCTTTTTTGCCTTTCATACCAGGGCCGGGTTTTCCTTTCAGAAGCGAACCCATGGCCCCAGTAGGCTTCGACCTTGCTGGGCCCCTACGGTTTGCTGACATCTCCTTGAGGCGCTCGTGGAACACTACGCGCCGTCGACGACTTGGGATTGGTCCGGCCGGTTACCGGATGGTCGGACGGCGATATCCGGTTATCTGGATCGGGTTCCCAGCAGCTGGGGCATGAGGGCTGTTCCCTCGAGCGTGCACGTGCGGCCTCCTCCTTTGCTAACATTCCTGATTTGCAGAAAGAGTCGACTGCCTGCCACTCCTCCTCGCTCCAGACCATGGCCTGTACCAAGGCCCACCGCAAGAGATCGTTGCCACCGACCATTTTTTTCTTTGATAATTTATACGGCAGAGCAATATTTACCGAGTCAGCAATAATAAAATTATATTTAAAAAGTAGCCTCAGAATGTGAATTTCTCCTGTATCGTGGGCACAGTATAGAATATGGAACAGTACGGAAACTACCTACAAATGTTCGAAACGGCTCACTCACACAAACATACACATCGACGAGACTCCTAAGCGGCATTCGCTACTGACAGGACCGCGAGAAACGCTTAGGAGTCTCGTCGATGCGTATGTTTGTGTGAGTATACCGTTTCGAATATTTGTAGGTAGTTTCCGTACTGTTCCATATATCTATACTATGTCGTGGGTGCGTTTACAAATATTTAAACTCACATAATTATACAACAGCCAGATTCGGAACAACGATCTGTAGGCCATACAAATATTTGTTTCGGGCGGAAATCGAACCCACGACACACATTGCAGCAGCAAACCGTGGAGTATGATTTTTTTTAGAATTTTGAAGTGTTGATCAATTTGACTGGCCTATTGGCCTATTGGCTGGTGGTTAGTGGCCCTGACTGCTATGCCGAAGGTTGTGGATTCGATTACCACCTAACACAAATGTTTGTGTGATGAGCACTATCATTTGTTCTGTGTCTGAGTGTAATTTATAAATGATTTTGTATGTATTTAGAAATACAAAAGTACGTGTATCAGCTGTCTAGTTCTTATACTATGGAATATAAAAAAAACTGGGCAAGTGCAAGTCGGACTCACGCACTGAGGGTTCCGTACAAACATACGTAAACAATTCAATTCGCAAATATCTCGAAGATTTTTCCGAATCGCAAAAAAAAAGTTTTTTTTTTGCGATTTATTCCTAAACCTGTGCTATAAGATCTTGCTTTATACCAAATTTCAGGATTCTGGGTTAACGGGAGTACCCTATGAATTTTGATTCCCTTGAGAGTGTTGAATTATATGTTTTTTGCGACATAAAATGAAAATGAAAATGTTGTTAATTATGCATTTTAAAAGCATACATTTTTCCGTCTTATTTACCTACTCAGTGGAAATTGATTTGTTTTGGCTGTTTTACTTTAGGTACCTACCCTATAAATAATATAAAAGTTTTACTATAAAATTACCTTTTTTTAAGGTGGGATCATCTAATGACTTCTCCCGCTCTAGAGTGAAGCGATTGGGCGTGTTAGACTTTAGTGACTAAAACCACACCTATGTTCCTTCAGTTACTTTTTGAGTTCTAGAACTACGAGTATTCCTTTCATACTTTTCCCTATGGCCCTAGCAGGCATCAGCCAATATGGGCCCCTATGGTTTGCATCTCAGAGGCGCACGCGGTATCTATCTAAAGAAATAATAAATAATACTAAAAGTATAAATAATAAAAGTTTGAATTTAAAATTACCGTAAGAACTGTTAAAGTAATACCTTGAATTATATCGAAGCTAGCTTAAAACGGATGCAAAAAAAATATTTAAAAATAATGGACCCAGAAACCCATCGTTTATACACTCGACATTCTCCGCCAAATTTTCCCTTCCCTTAAGCAAAATTTATGAGCAAATATTTTGAAAGTCTATACATTAGTTAATGAATGCAGCTCTTGGAAATGTGTACGCAACGTCTTTGGCGTCCCTATTCTGTACTCTGCGATCTTAGTTTTTCTGACTTTATAAAGGTATTTAAAATTTTGTTGCTCACCATGTATTTGGTTCAACTTCATTGGTTGTTAATTTAAGCAGTTTATATTATTTCACTTTCTTTAGGATTTTTTTGTGTTTAGTTTTACCACACTGACTAAACTAAGACCAACATGGCTAAAATGATTACAATGACAAGTTTTGGTAATCGGTAAAAGTATTAAAAAAATATTATAAATTTGAATGCCCATAAATAAGCTATAAATTTCTGGATATTCACCCACCCCAAAAATACTACTTGGTACTTAAAGAATTAGTTTTTAGAAAAAAAACCACTTACTAACTCTCTCTTGTAAAATATTGCCTTATTATTTAGCATGCTCCATCGTCGGCCGCATCATCGCTTACCACCAGGTGAGATAGTGGTCAAACGCGAGCCTATGCATAATAAAAAAGAAACCTTCACAATCTTCATAAAAACAACTAAAATATTCGAAAAAAAATCTCTAAGGAAAATTTTTCTAGTACACGTTGTTGTTAAAACACCTCACGAAAACCTCACAACAAGTTTACCTTGAAATATGTAACCACGCAGTCTGTCACAGAATAGGGACACAAATATAATGGATGGCATCGAGACAGTCACTTGACGCACCCTTGCAATACCATTATAGAGCCTTCTTACCAGCGCCCTCTTCAGAATAACGATAATTCGTTTATATAATAGTACATATCTCTTGTATTATAAACGACTATGAATTTTTACTTCATTTATAATATTAACCTTTTAAAGAAAGTAAATTTGCACAGAGCTTAAATTAGCGGGGTATTTTAGAACAGTAGGTAGGTATGACTAAGTCAAAAGAGGGGTATTTTTTTGAAGTATGCATCACTGATTTATGGACTTTTTCAATTAGTTTGTGTATGCATCGTTAGGCTAATTTCCTGTAAAAAAAGATGAATTATATGATTCCCTGGGGAGTGGGGATTTATATCGTAAAAATAAATAAAGGTAGGAACTCTGAGGGTGGCGTGTCACTTACGGATTGAAGTCTTTATAGGTATTTTTTTTTGAGGTGGGATTTTCCAGCCGGAGCGCGTGTCAGATTTTTACTAACTAAAACCACACCTGTGCTTTTCAGTTGCCCTTTGCGTTTTATGACCGTGGGTTTCCTTTTCAGAATTTCCTCACGGCCCTAGCGGGAATCGGCCCTGCTAGGCCCCTACAGTTTAGCTATCATCTCTTTAAGGAGCGCGTGGATCACTACGCGCCGAATCTTATGAGTATAAGATATATTTGACTTTTCTTACACAAATCCAGCCATAACTATTTGTCTACCAGTCTGTATGTCAGCCTGTATGTTGTGAGGTTTCCTTCAGAAGGTAATCAATACAAAATGCTCAATGCAATTCAAGATTCAAAGCATTTTATTTCAAATAAACCATTTACAGGCACTTTTGAAATGTCAAGTCAGTCAGTCAGAAAGAATGATGCTAATTGCACATTCCAAAGCGTAGATCTCATGGAGAAGAATGTGCAAGAAACTCCATGGACGCTCTTTTCAATCATGTTTTGTAATTACAAATATTTCTATTACATGTTTCTTATCGATTTCAAAATGTAAACCGATAGCAAAGTATCCTAATTTTAGAAAATAATTAGTTTAATACGACTATGAAAAACTCATAAAACTGCATCGACATAACATACTCGTATTACAAAGACATCAAAACCAGGAAAAACAATTGTTTAATGAAAAACAGAAGAAAAATTTCAAATACGAAGGAATTCCATAAACAGTCGTGTTGTACTGCAATCATATTTTTTATTTTTTTCCGTATGTTTTAACGAGCTTCGCATGTTAATGAATGTATTTAACGCAGTTATTTATTTATTCACATTTTCTACAGTACTTTCAGAGCGGTGGTGACCTAAAATGTGGAATACAAGCGAGTGTAGCAGGGAATTCCAGTCACTAGAATAACTTCTGATTTGCAAACGGGCGCTTTTTCATGACGTTTATGACTTTCTATATAATTTTTTAAGTGGGGAATTGGTGGAGTGAAAGTGAGTGTCAGACTTTTGCTGACTAAACCCTTCTGTGTTCCTCCATTTGCTTTTTGCGTCTCAGGGCCGCGGTAACTCTTTCCCACAATTTATTAAGGCGGCTGGACAATGAGCATTTGCTCACTTGCACATTGCACTATTTCACTTACCTAGAAGTAGGTAACTTGTTCACTCTTGCTTTAAAGATCCCCGGTTGTAACTATCAGGAAACACAGAATCAACCCTTTTAACTCTATGGGTAAAAATGGCAGTCTAGAAAAAAAGAAACTACGTACATTTCGTTATAAAACACTACTTGGATAACCTGATTCCAAATAAATCCTTTTGTTAATAATAATGGTGCGAGGCTATCGGCACGGATCTTGAGCGCTCGGTGAAAGAGTGGGGATCACTTTGCGTATGCGTTTTATTATTTTTTTTTAAATGTACACCTATTTTATTTTATTTTTTCTTTTTCCTGCTAGGTACTAGATAAAAGAAAAAATAAAATAAAATAGGTTTCCGCCGAGCGCTCAAGATCCGTGCCGATACCTGTACTACAAGCAAAATAAAATATTTTTATCGCCTGCTTTAAAACTGATGCAATCACAGTTTAATTTGCCTTACTATCACTGGATAGTAAGGTATATAACTTTCTGTTGTATGAAATCACACTGCATCATACAACAGAAAGGCAATCGCAATAATTTGATATAAAGTGTCCTATTATTTTAAATACATGATGTGCCCTCGCATTTCACCGGCAAGTTAAACCATAAAAGATTCATAAAACTTAATAAGAAATTGTAACCGAGTATAGGTCTGCGAATGATTGCAGATTAAATAGCTACTTGTTAGGGTTTAGTTCTCGAAGTACGTAGACAGCTCGGGCGCTGATTAGTAGTCATATCTATCCATACTTAATTTATAATTTTGAAAATAATTTTGTCTGTGAAACTTAATATACGCGAGCCCTTATCTTGGAATAGGACATAGGAATTTTTATTCCAGTTGTATATTTCCTTGGGATAATTTTCAGCTTTCATGAGGATGAAGCCACCAGCATATAAAAGCATAAGTAGCCTTAAAATGTTCCCACTGCTAGGATGCAAGCCTCCTCTCTAGGAGAAGAAATGGGCCGTAATCTAAGACATGGGCCTAGTTCATATTGGTGCATGTGTCATAATGTCTTCGATTTTTTTATTCTGGTTGCATGCTAGTTTCCTCACAATGTTTTCCTTCACCGTTTCGAGAGCAGTGTTGGTGAAATAAATTACACAAAGTAATCCGCCTGACTGGGTTTAAACCTGAGCCAACGTTTAAACCAATCGTAAGTCGCGTTACCACTGGGCTACGACTGCTTCTTACCGCTAGCAGAAGCTATAAAAAAGATCATATTAAGCATTTTGAGACAATTAAAACTCTTTCGTTCTCGTTTCGTGGCGTGTTTATTCTGCAATTGTTGCAAGTACAATGCGTTCCAAATAAGAATAGGATCGATTGCCATGTTGTGACGGCATTTCATACTGTCAAATTGCAAGAAATTGGGCAATATTGAAGAACTCAGAGATAAGCAAAATTTAAGAACCGGATTCTCATTAAACTTTTTTCGTCACATCATGGCAATCGATCCTATTCTTATTTGGAACTTATTGTACTGCCGATTTGACGCAGCTTACGACATACTGCCGTATGTCGATTCTCTGTTCTGTGATTTAAACTCCGGTACCCACGTGAGAATACTGCAGTCTAGGATGTGATTATCCAGCAATTAACTTACGTGGGTATATTTTAAAATTGTCATTACATGTATTATTTATCCTCAGCCTAGCGACTTCCCAGCATTGTGAGAGCAGTTGATGAACACTTTACGCACTTCCTTATAGCCGTGGGTTCCATTTTCTGTTCGTAAATATGGAAAAAGTTGATAAGATTATTATATTGATGATATTACAGATGAGACTAAAGGTCAAGTTATTTTTTTCTTGAATAACATTGTGAATCTATATATATAAAAATCAATGCCACATTTCGTTGTAATTTTATAACTCAAGAACGGGCTCACTTATCCAAACCAAATGTTTAGGCTTTGTTCGGACTATATGTGAAGTTTACACAAAATCGGTCGAGCGGTTCTTCATTTATAACATTTTTTGTAACAAATGAATTCAATAAATGGCGGATCATTTTGTTAATGGGGATTTTGCTGTCAAATTGATAGAGTAGAGTAGGGTAGAGTAGGGTAGAATAGGGTAGAATAGGGTAGAGTAGGGTAGAGTAGGGTAGAGTAGGGTAGAGTAGGGTAGAGTAGGGTAGAGTAGGGTAGAGTAGGGTAGAGTAGGGTAGAGTAGGGTAGAGTAGGGTAGAGTAGGGTTTTTTTTTTTTTTTTTTTTTTTTTTTTTTTTTTTTTTTCGGGTGGGAAAATCATCTAATGACATCCCCCGCTCTTGGGCGGAGCGAGAGATAGTGTCAGACTTTTACTGACTAAAAACCCACTCCTGTTCCTTCTTTGCCATTTTTCCAGGGCCCCGGGGATCACTTTCGCATCACCCATGGCCCCAGTAGGCCTCGACCCTGCTGGGCCCCTACGGTTGCTGACATCTCCCTGAGGCGCGCGTGGAACACTACGCGCCGTCGACGACTTGGGCTCGGTCCGGACAGTTACCGGACGATCGGACGACGAGCCACCCATTGCTCGCCGTCCGCAAGCCCGCGCCTACGGTGGCCGGAAATCGGGATCGGAATCCCGGCGGCGGTTGGGGCGTGAGGACCGTTGCCTCACGCGATCGGCCGCCTCCTTTGCTAGCATTACTGCTTCGCAGAAGGAGGCGACCGCCTGCCACTCCTCCTCACTCCGGACCATGGCCTGTACCAAGGCCCGGCGCGAGAGATCGCTGCCGCCGATCGCCCCCACGAGAACACGGCGGTGCTCTGCCCAAGCAGGGCACACCTCTACCGTATGCTCCACCGTGTCCTCCGGGCGGTCCACACAATGGTGGCACCCGGGCGTCTCTTCTGCACGAATCCGGTGCAGGAACCTCCCGAACTTACCATGTCCGGAGAGGACCTGCGTCATGCGGTAGGTAAGGACGCCGTGAGGCCTTTCCAGCCACTCCTCAAAGAGGGGACTTATCGCCATAATTATGGCGTGCCCAGCACTGGGTTGCGACAGTCGCTGTCGCCATTCCACCATGAGATCCCGCCGGAAGTCTTTCCGCCATGCCGCGACTTGGCGCGGCAGCGGAGTTTCTCCCCGGCGTTGCATCTCCATGCGGAGATCGTGCATGCGCGCAAGGTCTTTTGCCTCCAAATGGGGTAGAGTAGGGTAGAGTAGGGTAGAGTAGGGTAGAGTAGGGTAGAGTAGGGTAGAGTAGGGTAGAGTAGGGTAGAGTAGGGTAGAGTAGGGTAGAGTAAGGTAGAGTAGAGTAGGGTAGAGTAGAGTAGGGTAGAGTAAGGTAGAGTAGGGTAGAGTAGGGTAGAGTAGGGTAGAGTAGGGTAGAGTAGGATAGAGTAGGGTAGAGTAGGGTAGAGTAGGGTAGAGTAGGGTAGAGTAGGGTAGAGTAGGGTAGAGTAGGGTAGGGTAGGTAGTCAGTTGACGGGAGCGAAGCCGCGGGCAAAAGCTAGTTATATCTCTAATTGTATAAAAGGAGAAACTGACTGACGAAAATATGAACGTACAGGCGAAACTACTGAAACTAGGAGTAAGAAATTTTGCACAAGGTTTCCTTTTATGACTTATGATTTTGTACGCGAGCACCAAAAAAGGACTTCCCAAATTTTACTCCCTAAAGCGATAAAATGAGGGTCCAAAGCTTGTGTGGAAAAACCTACTTTCACGCAGGCGAAGCCGTTGGCAGAAGCTAATGAGTACATATCTGAGTGATTTATCATCATTATCATGACATACAAATGATATGCATTGCTGACCTAGACAGACCGCAATAAATCTTCATTTTTAAGTGTTGAGAAATAATCATTATATCCTTCCGCTCTGGGCGTAGCGAGAAAGAGTATCAGACTTTTACTAACTAAAACCCACCTGCGTTCCTTCATTTTCCCTTTACGTTCCAAGGCCGTCGTTAGTCTTTCGAATAATCTCGTAGCGCAATAGATCTCCTCACGGCACACCAAATACACCACTCCCATGCTGGTCGCATCCAACGGACTCGTGTGGTCCTCATCAGACCATCCATCCATCTTGTGAGTGGTGAATTTGGATCAAACAAATTCCAGTTAATCTGTAGATTAGTTTTTTGAATCAAACTCTTGATCTACAGATCAGTCCACGACGATAAACATTTAATCACACGTTAACGCCACCTTAAAACACAAATAGAAAGACACAAACAGTGGTGGTGGCAGTGGTAACGGGCCCAATTTACGAGTTGTACTTTATGGTTTCAAACCCAGGTGGGCGCTTTACTACTTTGTGTAATATATTCAAGAAAGTATGAAGGTTGAAGAAGTTGTGGAGTAGGTATTAGAATGTGAAGATCAACTGGACTCTGAGGGTCGAAAAGTTGGAAGCGTGCCACGACATCAATTTCAAGCAAGTCGTTCGTGGTATGAGTTCCAACCCGTCAGCTACAGATCTTCGTGAAAGAGGACTTTTGGCTGAAAGGTGTCGTATATCGACGATTCCGAGGACCGTTACCTACGCGACACTACGCAGCAAAACACGATGCCGACTACGTTACGTGTATCTTAGTTATATTTTAATAAGGTTGGCAGGAGGACCAAGGGTACCGACATAGCACGAAGAATCGCCACACTTAAGTGGTAATGAGCAGGGCATTGCTCGCAGGACGGATGGCCGTTGGGGCCGAAAGTTTCTGGAATAGCGACCACGTACCGGAAGACGTAGCGTTGGAAGGCCTCCTACAAGGTGGACCGATGACCTGGTAAGGGTTGCAGGATCCCGATGGATGCGAGACGCACAGGTCCGTTGATTGTGGTGACACTTGGGGGAGGTCTATGTCCAACAGTGGACGTCTTTCGGCTGAAATGATGATGATGATGAAAGTTTTTGATATTTTAGTATATATTATTATTATTTAATATTATTTTGTGTATTTTATATATTTAGGCTTTCGTTGCCTGAAAATAAAATAATATTAATTATTATTATCCCAAGAGTTAAAAAAAATTAAGGCTAATTACGAGTACGCTAATGCATAACACAAATATATCACATTGCCTCGATTTCAGAGCGTCAAAAACGCTCGTCTACGCATTACTTTAACGTCAAGACATGTTTTTTGTAATCCAGATTAGGTTGAAGAAGAATTACGGCAGAGCCCGGTCAAAAGGAAACGTAAACAGGACTTAACTGGTAAATGCGGCGTTTACAGATGATATATTTTAGCTTTTTACAAGGCCTTTAAAATAGCCTTAATTAACGCCTTTGCCGTTTTAAATTTTATTGCCGTTGTTGCCGTTATTTTTGGTTGTATACAGATTGTTGTTAATTTTGCTGTATCTTTAGTAATTAGTGGTGCTTAGATTCTGGATTGTGGATTTGGTTCATATTATTGGAGGGTTAATATAATATTTGCACGAAATTCGATACACATCATTTGCGAAGTACGTTGAAAGTTCTGGCGTATTGTGCATTTTCTCACGTTTCAACTTGTGATTCAATGTGGATTTTTTTTGATACGAACCTTACTTTTTGAGATGAGAAATCATCAAACAACTTCTCCCACTCTAGGTGGAGCGAGAGAAAGTATCAAATTTTTACAGTTGCCGGTTTCGTTCAAGGGTCACGGCAACTCTTTCGAACAGTCCCACAGCCCTAGCAGGTATCGGTTTTAGTGGGCCCCGTCCAGTTTGCTGATATCTTTTTGTGGCTTACGTGGAATATAATGCCACCCACTCGGGCCTGGTCCTTACTGAATGGTGAGCTACCACCGTCTGCAAACTAGCATCTATGGTGGCTGGACTCTCAACACCAAGAGCGCCTCCTGTAATGGCAGCTGGGATATAAGGTTGTCCCCTTCCTCATAATTTACACCACCTCCTTGCTCACATTACTGCCTTAGTGACGAACCTACATATGAATCCTTTGTTTTTGATCGTAAGTTCTAGCAAAGTGTTTTATATCAGTTTAGAATTAAAATATTTCCAAAAACAAGTAATTTTGATAAAGCATCAACAATACAAAATACTGTTCTGCAGTTGCTACACAAATACGATACATTTTTCTTTACTGCCACATAGAAGTAAATACATTTGATTTTTACATGCATCCGATCCAACAAACAAACCGATCACTGTCAAAAATCGCGTGATAACAACCCTAAAAATGCTACAAAATATTTTGATACAGTCGTAACGTTACTCGAAAAAAATATTGCCGTTCATTGAACCCGTTCCTATAAATTTTGTCACCTCGTTACAATGAACTATGCACTCGCATGATCAAACGACATTATTGGTGCTGCACAGAAATCGTGGTAGTTTATGAATGGTATTTTCACATTAGTTAGTGTTATTGTAGATGCAACACGCAATGCCAACTTGCCCTTTGATTAAGTATTTTCAGTTTCGCAACTAATAATATAGAAGGAAGTTCTGTGTTTTGAATTATAGTGATGATGCTAATTTAGCGATTCTTGGCTTAAATTATATAGAAATGAGCAGGGCATATCGCTCGTAGAAAGAATGATTGATAGGGCCGGAAGATTCTGGACTGACTGTGTACTAGAAGGCCATCCACAAGGTGGTTCGATGACGTGGTGAGAATTGAGGGAATCCAACGGATGCGAGGCGCATAGATCCGGTCGTTACAGTAACGCCTGGGGGAGGTCAATGCCCTGCAGATGGCGTCTTTCGGCTAAAATGATGACGTCTAATTATTTTTTATTCTTAAATACAAGCCAACAAGATTTTTTTTGCTAGTATGAAGACCCTTTTGCAGGAGATACCTCACTGACTTTTCTGCTCTTTATATAATTATGATAGAGGGTCTGTCTAAGAGGGGCCCAAGTAAGATCATAGTGGTCAAAAAAATTATAAAAGTTGAGTTAATCGACACGAAAAGAAGATTTTCACCACCAACCTGGCAGAATTTTATGTATAGAAGTATTATAAATAAAAAATATTGCATCTGTCAGTACAATTCCTTTTGCCAAAAGAATCCAAAATGAAAGACTTAATCATCACCATGACGCATTCAAAACTTAAACACAAAACTGCCGAGTTTTCCTTTTAGAATCAACCCCCTAAACGCGACGGCCGTTTTCCATCACACGTTGTAACGCATATAATCACGTTACGGCAAATAATGCGTTATCCTTTCACATTCTGACGGGGCTAATGACGTTGAAAAATAAGCCAGGCTTAGCCGATGCAAGCGTTACACGGGTTAATATAGTGGGGCGCGGTACTGATATATCGTACGTCATATTTTTGACGTTATTACAGTCTGAAACGTAAAGTAACGGTGACTTTTTATTTTGTATGAGTTGTTTTTGGATTATCGCTGAAGGGAAATGAAAGTGCTGAAGATGCAGAGTGAGGTGATTTATTGATATATCGTATGTATGCATAAAATGAAGAGGAAATGCGTGATCTAATGAATCATGTGGATATGGAAGAATATTGAAACCCAAACATGAACTGAAACACAGTATAATGCTATAAAAGCGAAATTTTGTGAGTGTGTGTGTATGTACGTTTCACGCTCGAACAGCTAAATGGATTTGGATGTGGCACGTGTAGGTATATAGTCTACATACATGTAGACTCATCATGTATTCAGGATATGGTCTGTAGACCATATCCTGGAATAGCACGTTGGATAGTTTTATCCCCGGAGTATCTCTCGCATCGGGCCTTAGAAGAGGCCTTGGTCCTAAGTGAAGAGGAGTGGTAGGCGGTGGCCTCCTTCTGCGAAGCAGTAATGCTAGCAAAGGAGGAGGCCGCACGTGCACGCGCGTGGGAGCAGCCCTAACGCCCCATCCGCCGCGATCCCGATCCCGATTTCCGTCCACCGTAGGCACACCTGACGTCCGACCGAATGGGAAGAACGCCGTCAAACCGACTGGTAACCGTCCGAGCCGAGCCCAAGTCGTCGGCGGCGCGTACTGTTTCACACGCGCCTCAAGTAGATGTCAGCAAACCGTAGGGGCCCAGCAGGTTCGAAGCCTACTGGGGCCAAGGTTCTGCTTCTGAAAAGAAGACTCGGCCCTGGTATGAAAAGCAACGAAGGAACAGGAGTGCGTTTTTAGTCAGTAAAAGGACACAATCTCACGCTTCGCCCAAGAGCGATGTCATTGGATACTTTTCTGACCTAAAAAATCCCGGGAGTAGGTATGTTCCCTTGGGACAATTATTTCTACTTTCAAGCGGACGCCTAGTACCTACAAGTTGTTGCCGGGCGGCGGCAGCAACAACTAGTAGGTACCAAATCTAAGTACTTTAGTAAAAGAAGATACTTAAGCAAAAATTTTTAAAGATCAAACGTATCAAATAGCTCAAATTAAAAGTCTTTTAAATCTCGGAACTTAATACCGTGGCTTTTTTATACATTACTTTATTCACAGTTTCCACCGAAATTAAGTGAATATGAGACAATATTGGCACTATATGAAAAACTCCAATTAATTAAATATTTTGGTCAGAGTTTCCGGCAATTTCCATCATGAAAGTGACACATTCAATCACAAACTATAAAAATAATGTTACTTCACTGAACTGCGTATAAAAAATTATTAATGCTTCGAACATCGTCCGGGCACGTATCAATGTTTATACATGACAGTAAATATTTTGTGTTTTAAGCCCAACTCCGTTATGAAACTCACGAGCATGAGAGCACCTTTTGAATGCAAAATATACAGACAGAAGGTCGATTGCTCCAGCCACCAAGACCCCAACCTCGACTACCAACCACAGTGTAGGCGCGGGCTTGCGGACAACGACCAATGGGTAAGATAAGATAAGATAAGGTAAGATAAGATATTCTTTATTTGTGCAAACATTGTATACATATAATAGCATGCAAGATTGAAATTTATTGTTTGAGTCCAGTCATGTTTAGCCGTAAGTAGCTGTAGCGGTAGCTGGCTGTTTGGCTGTTCGGTAACCATTCAGACCAAGTCCGCTGTTGACGGCGCGTAGTTTTTAGTGTTAGAGACACGCGCGTCTCAAAGATATGTCAGCAAACCATAGGGACCCAGCAGGGTCGAAGCCTACTACGGCCATGGGCTTACTTTTGAAAAGGTCACCCGTAGTTCTAGAACGCAAATGGCAACTGAAGGAACATAGGTGTGGACTAAAAAGTCAGACCTTCCCACTCCGCCCTATTTTGAGAGAAGTCATTGAAAGATTTCCCGCCACAAAAAAAGTAGGTCGATTTTGTTCAATGAGCGAAAACTAGAAAACCATAATATAGGTGCGCCTATCTCAAACAAGTGATAGTCGTGAATGCGTGAAATGAATTGTATTGTGTGTATTTTCGCTTATTATAATTATAAAACTGACCTTCTGTACTTTTCCATTTTATACGTACGTATTAAAAGCACTTGCACGCGATAGTACTTCGTTAGAGGATGCATCTGTTAATATAAATCTGTAAGAGATTATGTCTGTATGAGATGTTTATCACAAATTATGAAGCGTAGTAGGCGGATCTGCTAGTGTGGGTAAAGTTTTATTGCGGTTTGAGAAAATAGTGTGCCTCAGCTTCAACGATTGGCATCAAACTATAAAGGTTGGCGAGCTAAAAATATGTTAAACAAATATTAAAAATGTGTGAGAGAAATTAATTTAAAAAAAACTGCTTACCATCAGGTGGGATCGCAGTCAAGCACTAGTTAATAATTTAAAAAAAAATAGTGATGGGTTTTCAAAATGAAAGATAGAATTAATTGAAAGCCAGTGGCTGAATATAAAATTCAAACTAGGACTAAAAACATGATTAGAGGAGTGATATTTTATTTTTGTTTATTTAAAAAATATATTTTCTTATATGAAAACATATTCAAATATGCAAAAAGCATACTATGAGTTGGTTTTGTCTTCGTTATCATATTAGGCTCCTGAGTGCCATTTGGTTCAAAAAGTATGCCTATATTACCCTGACGTTGAGATAACCAAAAAACTGGCCAAGTACGAGTCGGACTCGCGCATGAAGGGTTCCGTACCGTCTCCACTCAAATATTTATTTTATTCTGTTTTTAGTATTTTTTGTTATAGCGGCAACAGAAATACATAATTTGTGAAAATTTAATTTGTCTACCAATCACGATTCTTTAGTTAGAGCCTGGTGACAGACAGACGGACAGCAGACTGATAGCAATAGGGTCCCGTTTTTGTCCTTTAGGTACGCAACCCTAAAAAACTTGCGTAGGTATGTATAAAACACGAGTGCAATGTCTTATCTTTTTGTTCACTGAATTCAAATAAAGAATATCTTAGAAACAACTTTTTCTCAAACCCTTTTCTTATTGTTATTCTAAACAACGACATATAAATGAAATTACTTTATACAATCTAACAATAATACTGAAAATGTATCTGTAAGTAAACAAAATCACAACTAAATAAAAAAGCTTTATAAAAGTGTGCACTCAAGAGTTGGATGCATTATCAGCATTTGTTCTCGTAGTTTCGATCTTCACTCAGAGTAGATAAGTGATCTAGAGTCTGTATTCTGATTAAACAGTATGAAAAGCACTGCTGTATCGACAAATTTTAAATTTTAACATGACCATTTTTATGGTTCCGAAAAACGGGACCCTAATACTAAGACTCCGCTTTCCGTATGTCTGTCACCAGGCTGAATCTCATGAACCGTAATAGCTAGACAGTTGAAATTTTCACAGACGATGTATTTACAGAAAAACGCACAAATGTCCCATCAGGTGTAACTCATAAAACTACATTTGCCAAACACCAATATTACATGCTAGGTACTTATTTATAGATAGAAAGTACACAAAATACTAAACATTCTTGATGTAAACAGACACACGCTGAAAGTCATAATCACTCAATGGCTAATACAACAGGATTACCTTACAACGGAGAATCTCTTAATATTCATCTCGTAAAAAACAAATCCAAAAGCCATACACATACACATATACACTCATGCACACACCCTCACACACACACATACACAAACTCTTACTTATATACCTACTTATCACACTAACTACACTTCTTCCACAGTTTTAATTTTGCTTATGTGATACAGACACTGTTTTACTTGTTACAGAATGCTCTATATAAATATTTTACCCATATGGTTGAACCCTATCTCTTAAGATACAGGCTAGACCTAGTTTAAGGGATAGAGCCAATAATATTGTGCTAATAATGTGATAATGTTAACATTAATACTCTACTATGTATACAGTGTAATGAGTTCCTATTTTATGAAATAAATATTATTATTATTTCTATTGCCGCTATAACAAAAAATACTAAAACAAACGTAATTTTTTGCCGTTTTTTGCTACGGACGGTACGGAACCCTTCGCATTCTAGTCCGATTCGCACTTGACCGGTTTTTCATTAATTCGACAGCATTAAAGCTATTGAAATAATTATCGTTGTAATGTCGATATATTTTCTAGTAACTTCTAGTTATCGCTCATGAAACAATACTGCGAAGAAAAATATGAAGGTTTAAGATTCTTATGTAAGTACATAATCATGTTATTTACTTTCAACCATAGCAAAAATTTATTTGAAAATACAACTTTTTAAGCAACGAAGACGAGGACACATATCATATTTTAATGAGATGTGTCCGAAATCAATCGATCAGAACACAAATTGGCGCGCACAATATTAATTTATCAAAACCTGTTTCAGATAAAATAATCCCTATAATTAATATGGTTAAGTTCGCTCTGAAAAACCGACCCAAAACCTAACTGTATTTTTTTTAAACTGTTATATTTGTATACCAACAGAGTGACATATTCGCACTAGCGAAAAACTCTTTAAATAAAGATTAAAAAAAAAACTTTTTAAGCAAAATACCTGAATGTTTTTACAGAAAAAAAATGCACGATGCAGTAAAATGTTGACGCCAGAAGAAATAAAGTCGTAGTAGATGGAAAACAAACTATTCTAGAAGAAAACAGAATACCGACACAGATGTAACGCGATTTGCGGATTTCGCTACTTGCTGTCTTAAAGGATACTTGAAAACTGCCAAGTTTAGTCTGAACTAAAAGAATCAGCTACATACAGTTAGAAGCCAGAGGTTGAATTGAAACATGAACGGTTCCATAAAGCTTTTTTCCTTTTTCTTTTTTTTAGGTGGAAAATCGTCAAACAATTCAGAACCTATTTTCAGAGTGGTGGTGGGGCCTAATGTAGAATACAGGCGTGTGTAGCAGGGAATTTTTGTAATTAAAATAACAATTGATTTGTAAACGGGCGTTTTTATATAACATTCCTGACTTTCAATACCTTTTTTTAGGTGAGTTATTATCGAATAACTTCTCTCGCTCTGGGTGGTGCAAGAGGGAGTGTCAGACTTTTACTGGCTAAAGCCCACTTGTGTTCCTTCAGTGCTCTTTGCGTTCTAGAGTTGCGGTAGCTTATTGGAAAAATCCCTCAGCCCTGGCAGGCATCGGCCCCAGCGGACCCCGTCAGTTAAGCAGACATCTCTTTAAGGCGCAATTGGTACAAAACGCGCCGACGACTTGGGCCTGCCCCCCTTGCCAAGTTACAACCGTTTCGTTTCGATTCTCCTTTCATTGATCGCCTCGAGTCTACTACGCCTCCGATTTCTTTTTTGTTCTGACGTCATCTCAACGCTCAGTCACGTGGTCAGAACAAAGGAATAGGAGGCGTGGCCAACGAATCGAAACGAAACGGTTGTAACTTGGCTAGGGCGGCTGATCCTGGTAACGCATGCCTGTGGTGGCCAAGAGTCCTGCGACTTCCACTGCCCAAAGCATATCTTGCGTGGGCCGGGGCATGAATACTCGTCCTCACACTTTCCACCACCTCCTTTACTCGTATTTCAGTTTTGCAGGAGCTTTACATTCTCTCTTGCTCCGTATCATAGCCTTTGCGTTCCAGGACCGAGGTAACTTTTTCGATCAATCCCGCATGTTACATATAACCTAAGTAACCTCTGTGTGAGTTTGTTTTACATTATTAGCTTTTTACGATGGACGTGTATGTTGGTTGGTACTTTATTTATATAGGTACCGTACAGTATCTAACGGTATTTCATGTTGTCACTTATTTAGGTGCAAACATGAAATAGGTCGTGAACATAAAACGTCATGACGAGAAATAAATGACTGTTGCCCGAAAGAGGTTATTTTATCAATTTGTGTTTGACAGACTGGCAGTGAAAGTTGATATAGGATATTGTTTACCTTTTAAAGATTTTTTCTCTTTTGCATACATGCGTTTATAGGCCTCATTTTCCCAAGACTCAACTCGGAGCAACAATAATGTAAACGGTGAAAACCTTTATACACATTAGCAGCGTGTGAAATCGAGTAGGTACTGCGTTAAGTTAGCCGTCAAACATAGGCGTAATTACGTTTTACCGTATAACTAGACCACAAAAAAAACAAAACTTCGTCACAATCAAAACGAGAGTCGCTCTGTATCAATGTAGCGTCCAGCAACAGTTCGGACGCGCCGAAAGCGTAGGAATTAATGACGCTAATAAAATAAATGTGCGACATTCGTTTACACGTCCCTGTGTTTATGTCTCATTTAAGACGACATATACTTTTACAGCCGCGTCGTAAAACGTCCCATGTGGCGTGCTTTATCAAGCGGGACTTTAAGAAGCCAATTCTTACGCACAGCTCTAATGACTCGGAAATGACCGACAAAGTGAATTCTGTTGTGTTTTATTTTAAGTTACGATTTCATTTTTATATCGTTTAGAGATTGGTGCGGTCCGTCCGAGTTTCAAAATCGATTTCAATGACGTAAAAGATTTTGAGCTCCATATTTTTGGTGTAATAGGCGGAACCACTCTGGATTTGAATATTTCTCGAGTTGTTTGGAAGTTTATGTCTTAATAAACCTTTATTTTGAGGCAGTGGGTGTAGGCAGAAATATTGTAGGAGTGAGTAAATTAGTTGAGAACCGGTAGCATCGTGATAAGACATTGATTAAGATTCTATAGAGATTAAAAATTGATTAGATTAGTCCGAATAAATAAAGTTAATTTTAAAACTAACTGTTCTTTTATATGTCAATTGATACATATTTCAACACATTACTATTGAAATAATGTTGAAGCTAGAACTACATTAGACCGACGCACACGTGTAACACGCCTGATTTGTTCGTAGATCGACGTCGCGTGGCGTAGCGTGGCGTGGATCAAGTGTAGCTCTACAAGTCTAGTTTCCATATAAAATGTATGGAGACCGACGCGCCCAGATCGGCATGTGTGACACGTGTGCGCAGTTTAGTTCTAGCATTAGTTAATGTTAATAATAAATAGGTATGTCTCATGCGAGAATACAGCCAAGTATCAGGGTATGATTCTTAGTGCAAGCTACGCTAGAAAAGCCGCGTATGATTTAAAGAATGTATTTGGCAGCCTAAAAGTAACTCCACACCGTCAGAACAAATTGTTGTTATACAAACAAGTTCGGATGCCAGGTCGGACTTATGGAATTTAACTACGGGGCTGCTCCAAACAGATCAATATATTAATCAGACAGCGGTTTTAGAAGAAGGTACTAAGGGAAATTATAAATTCGCCTTGATAGGTACGAAATGTTGACCTCCATGGGGACCTAAAAGTTCCGTTAATTAAAAAAATATTTTAAAAATCCTGAACCTAAAAATCTAGGCAATCGAAGCTCTCAAATACCACAAAAATAAAGTGATAAGACTAAAAAGAACAAAACCGTTTGAGTTATTGAGTAGTAATAGTAGTAGTGTAATGTAGAATAAGTACTACCTAATAAATATTAGGACGAAGTGTATTCGCCTTAATATATAGGTATATGCTTCCACACCCAGTTGTGCGCTGGTGCCTAATGCCCGCTAGGACCTAGCGTGACCTGTGTTGTACTTAATGTTGGTGGTGTCCAACTTGTGACCTTTTTAAAAAAAATGGAAAAATATCTAACATGGTGTAAAAAGTATTGGAATCGATTCAGTTACTGATTCTGAACAAACTGTATTCAGGTTTCGCGTATACTAAAAATAAGAAAAGTGCTATTGGTTACATTCTTAGTTAAGACAATATATTAGTGTAGAATATAATTAAATTACTTATTAGTTTATATACAAAGCTAGATTGTAATAAAGGTAGATTTATCTTTTGGATGTACTCTGGAATAAGGAAATAAAAAACAAAAAATATAAACAAAAAGAAACGTTTTCACGTTTCATTTTAAAATCCATCCGTGAACCAACATCCATTAGTGACGAAATAAAATGAACAAAAATCAATGTCTACAAAAATAAAACGTATCAAAATTCAGGAGAGGCGACTAGTAAAGTCACTTCTAGGTAAAAAAGTGGTACATTATTTACATAAGTGTGATGTCACGCAAAATTTGAACAAACTATCGTCTTGATTTTTGTATATGTACGTAACAAAAAAATACATGTTCAGTATTTTTTACACTTTCACCAATTTGACACATTTGCAGGTATTGCAACATGACAACATGATCAAGGTAAGTAAATCGAAACGTATTTTTTATCAGATTGGTATGTTTCCTAACAGCTACAACCTGGGGATCTTTAAGTCAATAGTGAATAGGTTACTTCTAGGCAAGCGTGCTCTATCGTCGACCACATCGTCGCTTTCCATCAGGTGAGATAGCGGTCAAGAGTGAGCCTATTAACAAAAAACTGGGCAAGTGCGATTTGGACTCGCGCACGAGGGTTCCGTGCAAGCTTACCTATGTAAATAGTTCAATTCTCGAATGGAGTCTTGAACATTTACGAATCGCAAAAAAAGGTTTTTTTTTGTTACGTAACAACAAATTTACTGTTTCAGATTTATTCCTATATCTATAGTATAAAATCTTGCTTTATGCCAAATTTCAGGATTCTGGGTCAACGGGAAGAACCCTATGAATTATGGTTCTCTTGAGAATGTCAAAATATACGTTTTTTGCGACATAAACATACATATCTTTTTTTTTTCGTTAACTTATAAGTTTGATTTATTCACAGCTTCAAGGGACCACAGATTTGAGTATATGGTTTTAATTTCAACTCGAAACCTTCACGCGTTCCCGAAATAAAGGGTCTTGACAGACAGATAGACAAACAGTTGGACAACAAAGTGATCTTATAAGGGTTCCATTTTTTCCTTTTGAGTTACGAAACCCTAAAAAAGATTTGTAACCAAAATAATACTATAGATCTTTAGTTTTTAGGCTTTGATCATGCTCGTTTAACGTGAAGTGTCTTTACACTTTCCACAGCACTTGAGAAGAAACAATCCGAGACCACACAATCAAAGTGAGGTCAAGCCTTCTGTCCTAATACTCTCTTACCAAATCTTAGTCCTACATCTAACGCTGTCAACGTCCTCACAAATCAAGTGTTTCGAAACGTGTCACAATAAATACATTCAGCGATAAAAAAAGAACCATTACAAACCCAATGATTTATTCCACGCAATTAGCGCTATTTAAGAGAATCACGGTTGTATTAATGAGCGAAATCATCCATTATTTTAGCCGTAAATATATCGTCAGTCTATAGACGGATATTGTTAGTGAAAAAGACGAAAAAGACTGCGCTCTAGCGTCAAAGAAATTAAATTATGAGTCGGAATTCTACTCTTTGCATAATGAGTCACTAGTTTCGAATTAATCTTTGGCGAGTAGGATAAGGTTATATTTCACATTGCATTAAATGCTGTTCTTTATTATTTGGACTATGCTTGTTCAAATGAGGTTTTGGTTTTTAGGTGGGAAAATCATATAATGACAAAGCCCGCTCTTGGGCGGAGCAGGAGATAGTGTCAGACTTTTACTGACTAAAAACCCACTCCTGTACCTTTTTGCCTTTCGTACCAGGGCCGATCGTCTTCCTTTCAGAATCAGACCCTTGGCCCCAGTAGGCTTCGTTCCTGCTGGACCCCTACAGTTGCTGACATCTCTTTGAGGCACGCGTGGAACAGTACGCGCCTTCGACGAGTTGGGTCCGGGTCTGGTTTGGGGTTCCCTTTTCACAAACCAGCGAGGTCCGATGGTGGAGGACTGGGCTCTGGAGACAGGCCCGGTCATCCTAAACCGGGGTTCTCTCCCCACGTGTGTGCGGATGCGGGGTGAGACAGTGGTGGACATTTCGTTTGCCAGCCCCACTCTGTCGCCACGTGTCGTCGACTGGCGTGTTCAAATGAGGTGTTGTTGACATTTATATTGTTTGTTTAAAAAAAAAAATGAAAATGCCAGTGAAGGTTCACAACTTTTAATTTATTTTACCTAGTAAATTTTACAAGCTATTTTAATTCAAAGTAAGCCGAATATAATTGTGAAAATACAAAATTATTGAAAAATTTTGTTTGAGAAACCAGCGTAGGTTTTTTTTTTTTTTTTTTTTATTGGTGGGAAAATCATCTTATGACAAATCGCGCTCTTGGGCGGAGCGGGAGATAGTGTCAGACTTTTACTGACTAAAAACCCACTCCTGTTCCTTCGTTGCCTTCGTCCTTCACACTACCCATGGCCCCAGTAGGCTTCGACCCTGCTGGGCCCCTACGATTTGCTGACATCTCCCTGAGGCGCGCGCGGAACAATACGCGCCGTCGACGACTTGGGCTCGGTCCGGATGGTTACCGGACGGTCGGACGGCGAGCCACCCATTGCCCGCCGTCCGCAAGCCCGCGCCTAAGGTGGCCGGAAATCGGGATCGGAATCCCGGCGGCGGTTGGGGCGTGAGGACCGTTGCCGTTGCCTCACGCGATCGGCCGCCTCTTTTGCTAGCATTACTGCTTCGCAGAAGGAGGCGACCGCCTGCCACTCCTCCTCGCTCCGGACCATGGCCTGTACCAAGGCCCGGCGCGAGAGATCGCCGCCGCCGATCGCCCCCACGAGGACACGGCGTTGCTCTTCCCAAGCGGGGCACACTTCCACCGTATGCTCCACCGTGTCCTCCGGGCGGTCCACACAGTGGCGACACCCGGGCGTCGCTTCCGCACGAATCCGGTGCAGGAACTTCCCGAACTTCCCGTGTTCGGTGAGAACCTGCGTCATGCGGAAGGTGAGGACGCCGTGAGGTCTTTCCAACCACGCCTCAAAGAAGGGACTTACCGCCATAATTGTGGCGTGCCCAGCACTGGGTTGCGACAGTCGCTGTCGCCATTCCACCATGAGACCCCGCCGGAGTTCTTCCCGCCATGCCGCGACTTGGCGTGGCAGCGGAGTTTCGCCCCGGCGTTGCATCTCCATGCGCAGATCGTGCATGTGAGCAAGGCCTGTTGCTACCAGATCCCATGGTGGCTGTCCAGCAAGGAGGCTGGCCGCTTCGCGGGAAATCGTCCGGTATCAAACCAGCGTAGGTAGATTTAACAACAAAAGCGCCCACAATAAACACAAAATTTTTAGCCTACGTTCAAGAAAATATTCTCCTACGTAACTGATTATGCTTCCCTCATTTCATATGCCTAAGACTTAGCAGAGCCGGCTAACACAAAACATTATGCAAAAGGAAACAAATTAGAAACGAAAAGAAACAAAACGAAACATTGAATTTATGGAGGTTGAATGTGAAACGACAAACGATGCAATAAATAACGTTGGTATACTTTACGTGATTTCGTAACCGAGTGAAGTGAAATTTTTAAAAGAACAGAAACGCGAACTAATGGTACTTAATTCGAACCCTAATGTCGCGTTTACTGTGATGAGTAGAAAGGGAATGAGAACCAAGTACGTAACTGTTATTGACATTATTTTTGATGTTACTGTCGCGAGCAAGAGAATGGCTTCGTTCGCAGATTAGTGCTCAGTGGCGCGAAAATGTTGAAATGAGTTTGCGAGTTTAAATCGGGTTTATGGACGCTTACCGCCTTGATAAATTGGGTGCTTGGATCATAAAAAAAACATTCGTTTTGATATTATGTTTTAATTGTGATGGTGGAAGGAAGACGTTTTCTTTCCTTTACACTGAAACTTCTGTTGTGACTTCAGTGTTGTTTTTTTAATGGCACTTAAAAGTCTTAGTTGGAATAAGAAAATGAAGATAAAATCTTCTTTCTACACGATTATTGCTATAAGTGACACTTTCAAAGTTGTATTTTTCCTAAAATTTGTACCTAAAATTCATTTGAGGCAGCCGATCGCGTGAGGCAACGGTCTTCACGCCCCAACCGCCGCCGGGATTCCGATCCCGATTTCCGGCCACTGTAGACGCGGGCTTGCGGACGGCGAGCAATGGGTAGCCAGCCGTCCGACCGTCCGGTAACCGTCCGGACCAAGCCCAAGTCGTCGACGGCGCGTATTGTTCCACGCACGCCTCAGGGAGATGTCAGCAAATCGTAGGGGCCTACTAGGGTCGAAGCCTACTGGGGCATGGGTAGTGTGAAAACGAAACCCGGGGCCCTGGGACGAAGGCAACGAAGGAACAGGAGTGGGTTTTTAGTCAGTAAAAGTCTGACACTATCTCCCGCTCCGCCCAAGAGCGCGATTTGTCATAAGATGATTTTCCTACCTAAAAAAAAACCCTAAAATTCATTTGGAAAATTTAGGATAGGTACTTAAATATATAAATTTTTGAATAGCACTACACCTTCTAAACGTAAATGTCGGGCATGTTGCTCAAGCTACTCATTGTACGTGTTTTCAACTTGTTACCACACGAGTAACAGCTTGCGCACAAAAAGCACGTGCCACAAAAAATCACATTACACGCAACAAACGATACTAATTCGAAACAGATACACATCACATTCAATTTCAATATAACCACTTACCACCATATTACGAAATAAGTAGCACCAATAAAATACCCTTGAATTATGCAACAAAACATTACAACAGGGTGGAAGTTTGCATGGAAAACAATGAACTAAACACACACTGGATCGTGCCGTGTGAAACTTAGTGCAAAATGTTGCTTTATCGAAACATCTAATCGGATTCATGGTGTGCACCGCATTGATATTGCACGATGTTACTTGCAAGAAACTATTGCGAAATTTACTATTGTTTCCATACGATTTTGTTGCGTGATAATATTGAATGTTCCTTTTTTTGGTTTGCCCAAGTATTTTGCATACAATTTGCGCGTTCTGGTATCACGAGATCGTTTTAATTTTTTGATAATCATCTTGGGTGCGATGGTATTGGGTTCCACATTACAATTCTCAATTGTATAATGCTTTTCATTTGGATTTTCACACTCCGATTCTTCATTTTTATAAGTAATCTATGTAATCGATCACTGTGATTTAGTATCATCGTTTTCATTTTCATTATCTTTAAAAATAGCTCACGTAGAAAAATCATGTTTATCTTTGAAATAGGTACGTATATCTTGCCTTAAATGTATTTTGGTTATAATAATTATAATATTCCACAACTATCACACGACGCCGTCTAGTCCCAAGCTAAGCAGAGCTTGTGTTATGAGTACTAGAGAACTGCTAAACATACTTATATATTTCTAAATACATAAATATTATGGATAAATTACACCCAGACACAGAATAAATGATAGTGCTTATCACACAAACATTTGTCCTGGGTGGGAATCAAACCCACGACCTCCAGCATAACAGTCAGGGCCACTAACCACTAGACTAACAGGCCAGTCTATATTTACCGTAAGACTTTTATTTCTAACGAAAACTATGTAAGCATCTGTTCTATTTTCTTTTATACCTCTTAGCATAATTGGAAGTAAACTGCCTAAAACCCTGGTTCTAAAAGTAAATAAAACAACTGTACATTACATTACGTTACTTCTAGGCAAGCGTGCTCCATCGTCGGCCACATCATCGCTTACCATCAGGTGAGATAGTGGTCAAACGCGAGCCTATCAATAATAAAAAAAAGATAAAAAAAAAACATTCTAAGTTAGTATTTTTAGGAACATAAAAACTGGCGATCAATACAAAGAGCCAAACAAAACAGTACAACATATATTCAGCGTTGACTAAAATAAACACTTATTATGACAGACCATTAACACTTACCGATGCATGTTTACTGGGGGGAATAAGTTCCTGTATGTCAAAATAAATTATATTATCGAACACATTGTTCTTCAGAGAGGGGAGCAAGCATGTACAAAAAATATAAGAAATTAGGTACAGTTCAAAAACACATCAACTTTAATATAAAATTAATATGCATAATAAGCATAATCAGCCTTTTAATGTTCCCACTGCTGGGACTCAGGCCTCCTCTCTAAGAGAGAGAATGGGCCATAATCCACTACGCGGGTTTATTGCGGGTTGATGAATGTCACATGTCTTCGAATTTTGTTTCTAGGACATGCCGGTTTCCTCACGATGTTTTCCTTCACCGTTTTGAGAGCAGTGGTGGTGAAATAAATTACACAAAGTAATGCGCCTGGCTGGGTTTGAACCCGCGACCTACAACTCGTAAGTCGGGGCCGTTACCACTAGGCTCCCACTGCTCTTTAAAATTAACATGAAAATTACATTATTTTTTTAAATTTTAATATTTCTTTTTTTTTTTAAACGTTGCCTCGTTTATGGAATTACTCGTGTATCATGGATGCATTCATAAACATGTAAACTCACATACACAAGACATCCAAACCCAAAACGACTATCTATAAACCATACAAATATTTGTTCCAAGCGGGAATCGAAACCACGATGAAAAACTAGAATTTGTCGACAAAACTGTTTTCCTGGGGATAACGCTTGACTCAAGGCTACAATGGGGTCCTCATTTAACATCTCTTGCAGGACGGCTTAGCTCAGCTGCATATGCTGTTAGAAAAATCCGCCAATTTACGGATGTTGATACCGCTAGACTAGTCTATTTTAGTTATTTTCATAGTGTCATGTCATACGGTATCTTACTATGGGGACGGGCTGCAGACATCGACTCAATTTTTATTCTACAGAAAAGAGCTATCAGAGCTATTTACAATCTCCGCCGGTGCGATTCTCTAAGGGAACTGTTTAAGGATATTAACATCATGACGGTGCCTTGTCAATATATCTATGAAAACATCATGTACGTTAGAAAAAATCTTCATCTTTTTAGCAAAAGAGGCGACAGACATAATTATGTTACAAGAAATAGGGACCAATTAGTTCAACCAGGTTTCAGACTGGCTAAAGTGGCCTCTTCTTTCATGGGGTACTGTTTGAAATGTTATAATAAAATACCTCCCCAAATATTAGAACTCAATGAAACGAAATTTAAATCTTGTATTAAACGCACACTATGCAGGCAGGCATATTATAAGTTGGAGGATTATATTCAAGATAAAAATGCTTGGCTCAATGCTGGTCCAGCTCCACTACCACCGGGGGTACAAATTGATTAGTTTTGAAACTATTATTACTATTCTTTAATGTCTTTTTTTTTTTGAATTTGTTAAATTTGTAATGTACTATTGTAGTTAATTATTATTGAATTTAGTATTGTATAATGTAGAAGCATTTTTTTCAAACTTTGTAAATGTGAGTACCATGGAGCTATTTTATGGTTTTTAGGTTACTATTGGATTTGTTTGACATAAATAAGCATGGCAGTTGAGAGTTTGTCATGCTCACTCAAATGTCTCACTGATGGTGGCGCGTGTGTTGGATCATTCGGTTCCCTTCAAGATGGTTGAGCTGAGTGGTGCTAATATTCGCGTCAGGTCCGTGAACGGGCGCTATCAGTTGAGACTGGTCATCTCTTAGCTGCCAGTTGCTATTTTAATATCTATATTTAGTTTTTATTTTTACATTATTGACATTGTTCTCACATGATAGCACAAGAAACATGTAACAGAGATATTTGTAATTGCAAAACATGATTGAAAAGAGTGTCCATGGAGTTTCTTGCACATTCTTCTCCATAGAGATCTACGCTTTGGAATGTGCAATTAGCATCATTTTTTTCTGACTGACTGACTTCTTGACATTTCAAAAGTGCCTGTAAATGGTTTATTTGAAATAAATGCTTTTGAATTTTTTGAATTTTTTTTTGAAACGACATGCAAGGCAGCAGCCAATCCCTCAACCACTACCGCAACCGTGCTATCAATAGTCAATGGGCATGTCTTAATTATCAATAATTATCGATACAGGTGATGATCTTCAATTCTGTATTTATTTTTTATTATTAAATAAAGGACAAAGATATTCTGGCTTATAATAAAACTAGCTTTTGCCAGTAGCTTTGCCCGCGTGAAAGTAGGTTTCTTCATACCAACTTTGGACCTCCCTTTCATTCCCTTAGGCGATGAATTTTGGAAAATCCTCTCTTAGTGCTCGCCCACGCTTAAAAGGAAACCTTGTTCAAAATTTCATGCTCCTAGTCCCAGTAGTTTCAGCTATGCGTTGATCAGTCAGTTTCTCCTTTTATATATATAGATTAACATTGATCAAACAAATAGTGTTATTTTCCCCGACTATAATAGCATCATTATACAGCTATATTTAATTTACTTGTGTTAACAAAACAAAAGAAGACTATGTACCTTTCAAATAATTAGATAACCACAAACCGCATAGTAATACTCGTAACATAGTGACTTTAGAAATTAAAGCATTGCCGAAAGAAGATACCGCTATCCTCAACAAGGAAATAGGCCTAATTGAGATGACACATAATGATCTTAACACGTATGTTAAATACATCAATTTATTTGATTACTTATACTTTATACTATTTATATAAATGTACGCTGTATTGCGTGACTGTATGTATTAAGTTATTAGTCCACCACAACAACATTGCGCTAACCTCCTAGTTCCAAAATATCCAAAATTTGAGAACTCTATGTCGAGGAAATAAGGTTCAAATCTTTATGATTTCTAGTTCAGCAAGCTAACAAACACATTCGACAATGCACACACGTGTTGTTCCCATTAATGAGTTAATTCCTCCGGGATAACGCTAGAAAATGGAATAAATATGGCGACCGATTGCAAATGTAGTTATTTGTGTTACAAAGCTAAGCGGTGGCTATTTCTTTGGTATGTCGTAACTACATACCTCTTACCCATCTGTGACATAAATGTGAAAGAATACCAAGTTCTCTATAATATATTAGCTTATAAAAGCCTTGAAATCCAACTGTGTACAAAGTTTTTACCCATCAACTTGACATAATACTCAGCCTTTTAATGTTCCCACTGCTGGGACTCAGGCTTCCTCTCTAGGAGAGGGGATGGGCCATAATCCACCACGCGGGCCCAGTGCGTGTTGGTGAATGTCACATGTCTTCGATTTTTTTGTTCTAGAACATGCCGGTTTCCTCACGATGTTTTCCTTCACCGTTTTGAAAGTAGTGGTGATGAAATAAATTACACAAAGTAATGCCGGTGGTTCTAAAAATGATAAATAAATCTACGTCGATAACATCTTATTTACATTATTGCTATTGGTAACACTAAGAAAACATTTATTATATGCTTTCAAAAAGAAATATTGCCCGTGTCTTAGTCGTAAACTAAACATCAAAGAAATGGCCAGAACCAGTATGATTATTAAATCTCATGAGAAAAAAAATACAGTTAGGATAACACCAACAATTTTCCTTATAAATAGGAAAAACTTTTCGTAATTAAAGCAAACGAGGAAAGGTTACGCTAACAAACTAAATAATACAAGCCTTAGAAATATTAATTTAACACCTAATAGGAAAAATTCAAATGGTTATATATATATATATTGTTGATAGACGCGCGTTTGACTACTATATAACCTGATGGTAAGCGATAATGTAGTCTACGTGGAGCACGCTTGCTAGTAACTTATTCATCTTGACTTAAAGACTTTTAGGTTGTAGCATGTAGCGGAGACTCTAGACTCGAAGTTGTAGACGATTACGTTTACCTGGGACAGACAATCCAGTTGGGTAGGTCTAACTTTGAGAAAGAGGCCAATCGTCGAAACCGACTCGGCTGGGCAGCGTTCGGGAAGCTGCGTGGTATCTTCTCGTCCAACATACCACAGTGTCTCAAGACGAAAGTTTATGACCAGTGCGTGTTGCCACATATGGCACTGAAACATGGTCGCTTACAATAGGCATCATCAGAAGGTTTACAGTCACCCAAAGGGCAATAAAAAGTCGCTGTCATAGCCCGAAAAATCGCCAAACTAGGGCACATTGCTCGCAGAACGGATGGTCGATGGGGCCGAAAGGTTCTAGAATGGCGACCGCGCACCGGAAAACGCAGCGTTGGAAGGCCTCCCACAAGGTGGACCGACGACCTGGTGAGGGTCACGGGAATGCGGTGAATACGAGACGCACAGGATCGGTCGTTGTGGTGACGCTGGGGGAGGCCTATGTCCAACAGTGGACGTCTTTCGGCTGAAATGATGATGATGAGGTTGTAGCATCAGGAAATACAGACTCCGGCAGGGAATTCTGCTCCTTAGCTGTTCGTACAATAAATGTGTTAAAATTGCGAAGATGCCGTAAAAATATGATCGAAGAATATTCGCGGGAACTGTGTTTGTTATCAAACAAAGGGTATCAGATACTTTTGTTTGGGCCAGACACACCGACATTGTAAACGTGAGAAAAATGGGATGACGGAAATAACATACCGTGACATTGTAACTTTGACGATTTTCTCATGCCTTAGACGTAATAATTTCGTGATGGTTTAGAAATAAAACAGCTATACATTGTTGTGGAGAGATCCGAAAATGTAACTCTATGCTATTGAAATATTGGTCGGATTGGGGGATCAAAACTATAAAGCAGCTTAGGATCTTAGGTATGCAAGGGCTTCGATATTGTTTGAAACAATGACCGTGACCCTGGAACGCAAAAGGCAACTGAAAGAACACAGTTGAGTTTTAGTCGATAAACGTCTGCCAAAAGTCTGACAGATAACTCCTTCTCGTAGAGCGAGAAGGAATTATTTGATGATTTCCTACCTTAATATATGTGGACGTTATGAGTACGAGTCTCAGTACGTGAATTTGTGTTTCCTGATGGCTACAACCCGGGAATCTTTAAGTCAAGAATGAATAGGTTGCTTCTAGGTAAGCGCGCTCCATCGTCGAACGCATCGTCGCTTTCCATCAGGTGAGATAGCGGTCAAGCGCGAAACTATCAAGAATAAAAATACTAGTTTGGATTGTTAAAAAATGAGGGGTAGACCACTAGAACTATTTATGGACTGCTGTAGGTATCTTCTTATCTAGCGATAGTCTTGCGTGCTCATAGACTTAACGCAAACCAGACGCGACTACGGCCTTGTGTCTACACAGTGACTACGACTAAGTGGGTTTTGCATTCACTGGAATCAGAATCAAAAATGTTTATTTCAAATAGACCAATTACAGGCACTTTTGAATTGTCAAAATGTCGGTTGGTCAAAAAAAAGTGAAGCTAAATTGCACGTTCCAAAGCGTGGATCTCTATGGAAAAGAACGTGCAAGAAACTCCATGGACATCTTCTGTTTGGGACAATTCGGTTTTGCTGACATCTCTTTAAAACCCTACGAGGACACGGCGGTGCTCCGCCTAAGCGGAACACACCTTCACTGTACGTTAAACAGTGTCCTGCGGGCGGTACACATAATGGTGACACCGGGGCGTTTCTTCCGCACGAATCAGGTACAGGGACCTCCCGAATTTTCCGTGTCCGGTGAGGACCTGCGTTATGTGGAAGGTGAGGACGCCGTAACGTCTTTCCATCCACTCCTCAAAGAGAGGACTTACCGCCATAATTGTGGCTTTCCCAGCATTTGGTTGCGGCAGTCGCTGTCGCCATATCGCCATGTTCAGAAAGGGGGTCAAAATCCCATTCAATCACCTAATTTAAATGTAAAGGTTGGAACATAGTATTTAAAGATTGCTTTTAGTTCTAAAGTACTAAGTGATTAAGTTGATCGTTAGACTTGCTTAAAGTCGTAAATTGAGTAATGAAATACAAAATGTAGAGTTACTGTACCTAATGTTTGTGAATTCGGGCTATCAAGTTAGGAGAAATGTTTCAGTGTATTTGTAAACCTGCAATTTTTTCACGTTTTATATTTCTTCAAATTCAACATGATTTTATTTTACATAGGCCTACATAAATAAATAATAAATAAATAGCCATTTATTCCATATTTCTTAATTAAGGTTACATTTCAAATGTTGTTAGTAATTGGTCAGAAAGTTTGCATAAATTATGTTAGTAATATTAATATCTATTTTATGTCGAAATTTATTATGGACCCCTGTAAGGGTAAAAACCTCCTCCATCTTCTTCCATAACTCTTTGTATTTGCCAGTATTAAGCCAATCTTTTCCTACTACCTGAATGATATCATTAGCCCACCGTCTCATTGGTCTTCCAACATTTCTTTTCCCTATTAGACCTTTCCATCGTGTGGTTTCAATGGTCCGTCCATCGTGAGATGTGTCCAGCCCACTTTCATTTAAGTGTGAGTGCAAGGATAAGAGCGTCGGTAACTTTCGTTTTTTGTCGGATGGTCACATTTTTCACTTTGAATTCTTCTAATCTTCAACTTGTTCCTTTCTATTGCTGTTTGAGTACATTTAATTTGTTTCTTTACCTTGTTTGTGAATACCCAGGTTCGGCAACCTTATAATAAGCATGGTAAAAGATGTGTATCGAAAACCACTTTTTTTTAAGCGCATACTGTAATTTTTTTTTAGGACTTCTTTAAGTGACCAAAATTTCTTCCAAGTTATGTTGATTCTTCTTGTTATTTCCTCTTCATTGCTGAGTCTTTTAAATGATATTTGTTTTCCCACATATATATACCAGTTGACATATTCCATATTATTTCCTTTTAATTCAGTGTGTCATTTACGGCTGTTAGCATATAGCTGTATCTTTGTTTTATTTATATTCATTTCTAAACCAATTTTAGAATTTTCATTGTCAAGTGATCTCATCATTTCCGCATGGTCTTTAGAAGTTTCAGCAATTATAAATATATCATCTGCGAACCTTAGATGGTTTAGATAGCATCCGTTTATTAGCACTCTATTGTTTAACCAGTCTAGCTTCTGAAATATATACTCGAGTACAGCGATGAAAAGCTTCGATGCCAGAGGGTCTCTCTGTCTCTCTCCTCTTTCTATGTTTATCTCTTTACCACTTTTTTCAAGTTTGAATTTACTCGTAGGTACTGTTTTATATATATCTATATATTAAGGTATTAATATATTTTCGGTCCACATTTGAACATTGGAGCGCATTCCATATTGAGCAATGGCCGATACTGTCGAAGGCTTTGATAATCAATGAAGGCCAGATACATAGGTTTGTTAAACTCCTGGTATTTTTCTATAATTTGTTCTAGTGTCTGTATATGGTCCACTGTGCTAAACCCCGACCTCAAACCTGCTTGCTCTCTTGGTTGCAGACGATCAATATCATGCATCTAAAAGTAGGTTTATGGGTCTATAATTCCCTACGTCTAAGAGGCTTCCTTTTTTGCAGAGTAAAATTATGTCTGATGTGCACATAGGCCTACATGGGCACTTTTAAAACGTCAGAAACTAGTGCACGCTATATAATATATTGTTATAGTTTAGGTACTACGTATACATAATATAATCAACACCCTTTTTCTTTTAAAACATGGGTGGTGGCATTTAAAAGGCTGATTTTAAAGGGGTTAGTTATGAAGTAAAACTTTACTTAGTGTGAACCGGGAGCCTTAGGTTTGAGCCGTGTTTTCGTTTGAAACACTAGGACCATGGGGTCAGACTGCTCATCGTGTTATTCGGGATATCAACAAACAGCTAGTCAATTCTTCGCGTGACCAGAAGGCTGGGCTTTTCTTTGGCCAACGAATCGTCATAGTTATTCAACGTGGCAATACTGCTAGAGTCCTGAGCACACATTGACAAGCAAGATGGAAGAATTTCTTAATGCCGTGTGTATTGTTTTTATTTTTGTTTATACATACTAATATTTTCAATTTGTATATATGTCTATTAAGTTATTTATTAGTTTAGTTGTTTATAAGTATATTGTACTTAAGAATTTTATAAGATGATGTTCTTGAGGAATCCTTGTACGTATGTACCTCTCTTATTTTAACACTCGTACATGTTAGTATCTATAGTCGAACCAATCTTTCATGAACCAGTATAGTTAATGTCACCTTTCTTGACATGTGTTAGAAAAAAAGCAAATTTTAAACATAGTAGGTACAAACATTTTGCAGTGTTATTACTCCCAGACAAAAACAGGCGTAAAAATAATGCAAAACATTCTTACCGCACCAAAAATGAAAAACATAATAAAAAACCTTGTTACTAAATTTGAATAATGTATTTCGCTCAATGCTATCGTATTTCACACTTCCATTAGTACCCCCCATTTCGTCTGCTTATTTATTTGCTTCGCTTGCGTCCTTATTGTGGAGGTGTTAAGGTTGAATTTTGTTCGTTATTATAGCATGTATCAAATTATCAGTTAGGTGTTGGAGGGCTATTAGGCTGTCTGTAGTATTTGCTCCGAAATGCAGTTGATCCGCGGTTTAGGGTTGATTAGGGGGTTGATGTTCGATAGAGGAAGCAAATTAGATTTGTCATAATATTGGTGGGTTATGATGAAATTGGTATAGGAAATGACAGTTATTTGGTTAGGGATATTTATGGCTATTTTGATACAAATTAGGCAAATTATTGCTTTGATTCTCTAATTTTTTGTGTATTTTAATGAGTATCATAAACTTAACCGCGCAGCTTAGGTTGTAGACCTCTCAATACTTTTCCTGCGTAGTAATGGACTAGCTGTAAGCAGAATTAGAACCACATTCTCTTGACCAGTTTTTTAATTAATGTCTTCTGAAGGCATGTCACACTTTTATTGGCTTAAACCACACCTGTATTCTTCAGCTGTCCTTGCGTTCTGGGAGCGCGGATTCTTTTCAGAAGTTCCCCGTGGCCCTAGCGGACATCGGCCCTGCTGGGCCCATACGATTTTGCTGATATATTTTTGAGGCGCGCGTGGAAAATTTAATTCCACAGGTTATAAAAGACGGCGAGTCAGTACACGCTTTAATTAAAGCTTGTTTCAAAAAATGTTCTAGCTAGATGGTTCTTGCGGTTTACTTTATTCTAAGAAAACTTTCCCTCACTATTCCGATACAAACAATCTCAGTGTTAATTTCTGAGAAACATGACCAACCCATTAGACTTCATTCTTGTAACACAAAACTAGAACAATTAAAAGCCTAGGATGAGAATAAAAGGTATCTTACATCTAAATTTCCATAGCTACATTTTCTACACTAAAAAATGATTTTCCGTAACACACTTACAGAAAATAAATGTCCTAACAATAATGGGCCTAGAAAGAGTCCCAAATTCGTGTCCCAAGATGCTTACCGAGCCGTCCGACGTCATGACATCACAATTAATTTCCAACCCTTTTCATATTCCTTTTCACGGTAAATGGTGCGTGGAAAAACTTCTCAAGTCATCGGGCTATGAGTTTATCATATCGTTGTGTTATTTGCTTCGTATTTTGCTATGACACTATTGTATTTGATGTTAAGTTGTTTCTGAGCTTTGACTTTATTTGTGATGTTTTCTTTTTTGTGTGTTATCTCATTTATGTGTAGAGGATTATTACCTCACTTATGTCAGACGTAGGTAGTAATTGTCTTGCAACATACTCGTAAAACACGACACAAAAAGAGTGTCCATGGAGTTTCTTTCAAATTCTTCTCTCTAAAGATCTTCGCTTTGGAAAGTGCAATATGCATCACTTTTCTAACTGACTGACTTCTTAACAATTTAAAAGTGCCTGTAACTGGTTTTTTTTTTAAGTAAATGCTTTGAATCAGGAAAAACATGCTGTTTTTTTTCAGACGGTCTAAAGCTAGCATTTTGCTACTATTGGGATTTTGATTAAACTCAAATATAGTATTTTTTTTTTTATTCTTGATAGGTTCGCGCTTGACCGCTAACTCACCTCACCATATAGTTTGAAGAGAACCAAAACATTTTAGACACAGTCAAAGAATTCGAATACACACTTCACTGCATATTAATGCATCAAACAGTCTACAAATGATGGACAGTGTCGACACAGTGTCCCCTAATGCACTACCAACAAATACACTACAACACAACACAATCTAATTGGTAACCATCGACGCGACGGCGTTTGCATAAGCCGGGAGGGTGGTAGCCAGCATTATTTTTGCACGTACTCAATTTCTCGCCTCACTGGGTGTCCCAGAGAATAGATATTAATTTACATGAATAAATAAAATTTGCATTAAGAGCGTCCGAGACGGGGAAGGCTCAAAGAAAACTGTTACTTGAGACACAATGTATGTAAATGGGTACAGAAAATCAGCTCTATTCAAATTTCAGATCGAAAACAGGTTTTTTTATTTAAAAACATATCAGCCGTCTAGAAATTAGTAGATGGTTAAAACGGTAAAAAATAATCACAGATACTAAGCTAACAAAATACAATCTTATAATCGTACACAATAGGATAATGTCATGCTGTTCCGTTGAAACATATGGAAGTGGGATTATAATAGCTGAAGTGGCCAAACTTCAATTTAATTTTGAAGGGTACTCCTTAAAACTATCTTAAACAAATAGTACACATGAGTGCGCTTGCAATCGCTGTACGTAAAGCATGTCTATGTTTGCGCGCATTTTTACGTGTGTGTTTGTTGAATCTGGAGCTAAAGATGAAGTACGTAACGAACGTGTAAAGGGAGAGTTTCAAAACTAAGACATTACTGAAAAAAACCCAGTTCAGGCTAAGGTTACCTAAGGACATGTTATTATGCGCAAACCCGATGACTTATTGTAAAAAAGTGCCTTTCTGGTTACAAAGACGAGAGGAAAGATAGACTGCTAATTACCTAGATGACAAATGTCCGAAAGAACATGCAAAAGTGTGGCCTTATAGATGACAATGCTGACCCTACGTAACGGAAAAAAGCGAGGGTAACTTAGTTCGTTGAAAGGAGTTAACCTTCTGTATCTATCTATTCTGTGCTTGAGTGCAGCGAGTCTTTCCTCACATCATATTCTTATGGCATGCGTAAACATTCTGTGTGGGTTAGTGTTTACTTTCCATGTTTGCATAGATGCGTACGAAAATGGTGTTGCAGAAAGCTTTTTTCAATGTTTGCGACAGTCAAATATTACTTGGTAACGTCCTATTTCACTTCTCTGTTGTTGTTATTGTTTGTTGTTTTTTGTCTGTCTTCTGTGTCTATTTCATCTTCTCCCTTCCTATCTTCTTCTTTTCTATTACTATTTTTTTTTATCGTGTTAATTAATTTAAATTAAAGTGTATGTGGGGTATCTGTAATTGTATGGGTTTATTGTTATTTTATTTTGTGTGTACTATGATCTTTTGTTGGTCGAAATAAACGTATTATTATTTATTATTTCACTTTTGAGTAAATGTTAATGCAAAATATTTTGATATTATTTCGGTTATTTCTATGAACTGAAATCAAATCACAAATTAAACCTATTTTTTCGAAAAAAAATTAAACTTAATTCTTGCTGTCTTCTTTTGCAATATGGCTAATTCAATCGGCTCAAATGTTTTGATAATGGAAGCATTCGTTCCAAAAATTGCACCCTACCGAAAAAAAATTTCTCCACGGTACTACATTACGGGGTACCAAAATTGAAATCTTTCTTGTTTTCTTATTCCCTGTGGGTCCCATTCTAATGTATTCCATTTATGCTAATACAGTTTTTTTTTATATTTTTCTTCGACGCCTTGGTGTGTCTTTTAATGGAGTTTTGTGTTTTTGTTTTAATAAATTTGATAATTTTAATACACTTTTCTTAATAAAAATTGATCATTTTTCTATTAAAATTCAACACGTTGGTGTGGCTGATGCTTATATTATCTTTCGGATAAAGTAATATTAGATTTTTTATCGGTTCAAGAAGAAAGTGATCGGAGTCTGTTACTGTCATAATAAGCTCGGAACTAAATTAGTTTTAACAAGTTTACTTTCAGTTTTTAGATTACCAACTAACTAAATAAGTAATCTAACATTAAACTTTTGGCGGTCATTACTGGTAATCAGAAGCCCAAAAATCTGTGAATAGATGCTGAGGTCTGATAAGCAATCGCTCCAAGGAAACTGAACTGAAAAACTGCACCCCCAATATTTATGTAAATAGAAAAAGGCTGAACAGAAAGATATGCCTAATAAAAAAGAACCTAGCTCCCGCTCGTAGCTCCACCCATATGAAATTAGTACTTTCCACCTTTATAAATTATAGCATTTATGTCAATCAAGGATATAAGCTGTCTTGGTTGTAAATTTCATTCAAATTCGTTTTGACAATGTCTGACTTGTTGTCTTGTTGTTGTTTTTTTGTCTGACCGGCCGCGATAAGTCTTTCGACCAATCTCACAGCCCTAGACGTTAAATACCCATGTAGACTTACGTAAAATAAAATGGTATTGATCTATGAATTAAAAGTAGGCGCAAATTAACTTACTTACTTTGACGCCTAAATACGTGTGTTTTGCATAAACATAAGTTTATTGTCCATAATTAAGTTATAAATATTCGCAGCTAGTTAATATTAGTCATTTCAAATATAACTAATATTTTGTTATTTTTTAAATTTCAAAATTAAAACATTTAGATGCAATTAAATGAGCTCACTATACTACTAATAGATTTAACGGGGATACGCTGGCACTATTTGATTCTAAGAACAAACTTAAAGGTTATTGTGTATATGTATATGCCGTAACATTCATAAAGTTAATTAAAGAAAGGCTAAGGCCTGTAGCATTATGTCTGTGTCTCAAAGCACGGTATCAAAGTAAATAATAATAAATAAAACTCCAGCTGTTTTTTGTTTAATGCCTCTATTATACTCGCTTTCAAATAAAATAATTGTATTTTGGATTAAGAAATATTGATAGTTTTTAATTATTGCAGAACCATTACAGTAGGTCCATAATCAAGTAGAAAAAATAGCATAATAAGCATAATCAGCCTTTTTCTAATGTTCCCACTGCTGGGACTCAGGCCTCCTCTCTATAGGAGAGGGAATGGGCCATAATCCACCACGCGGGCCCAGTGCGGATTGGTGAACGTCACATGTCTTCGAATTTTTGATTCTAGGACATGCCGGTTTCCTCACAATGTTTTCCTTTACCGTTTTGAGAGCAATGGTGATAAAATAAATTAGACAAAGTAATGCGTCTGGTTGGGTTTGAACCCGAGACCTACAACTCGTAAGTCGGGGTCGTCACCACTTGGCAATCACTGCTCATCATAGAAAAAAATTTGCATCTATAATTTTAGCATGCGGCACTGGTGAAATATTAGAATTATTTTCGTCTATTTCTCGAGAAATCTCTCATAATTTGCATAAATTAAAGGAAAAGGATTTTCGATATGATTCTACTATTAGAATGATTCCACTTCCGCTTAGATGCGTCACCACGGCCACCAATCAGTATTGAGTGGTGGCCGTTCTGATATCAAGAGCAAGCATATTCCACAGAAAGATTTAAACTGTATTTAAAAAAAAGAATGTACAAAATCAGAAGCATAAGAAGGACAAAGCAATAGGAGATTGTTAGATCTTCTAACCTTACCTAGTAGTTTATTTAATGTTATTTCTGGAAATCTATTGACGGACATTGAAAGAAAACGTTTCAAATAGAATCGTTCAAGCAAACGAATAAATAAAACATAATATTATTTTCGTTTAACAGATGAAAAACACGTTTTAGAAACACGCACGGGTGCCAATGTAAGATGGACTCAAGTCACAAGCGGCGGAGATAGTCTCGATGAGGTTTTATGGTAAGAAAAACATTTTTTGTACTTTGATCATTTTCATTGATTTAAAACTAAAATGAATTTGTTGTTTCTGCAAAGTTCATCCTCTTACCATAACCTTGTTTTATTTGAGACTGTTACAACAAGTCTTTTTGTTATTTTGGACCAACGACCTGGTGAAAATGTTGGGCATCCGGTGGATGCAAGACGCACAGGACCGGTCATTGTGGTGACACTTGGGGGAGGCCTATGTCCAGCCGTGAACGTCTATCGGCTGGAGTGATGATTTAACTTCTTTTCCTAGTTTTTTCTCAACCATGTTTTGGTCGGCTTCTAGTCTAATTGAATGCAACTGAATACCAGTTTTTTACATGGAATGGCTGCATACCTGACCTCCACTACCTAGTAATCAGGTAATACGATATCCTTTTTTTTAAGTGTGGAAATCATCTAATGACTTCTGCTCTTGGCGGTGTAGGAGGGCGTGTCAGACTTTTACTGACTAAAACCACACCTGTATCTTTCAATTACCCTTTGCAATCTAGGACTACGGGTTTTCTTTTCAGAAATTCCCCGCGGTCCTAGCTAGCGGGCATCGGCCCTGCTGGGCCCCTACGGTTTGCTGACATCTCTTTGAAGAGCGTGTGGATCACTACGCGCTGTTGACGACGGGGCTCGGTTCGGTCAATTACCGGACGGCTGGACGGCAAGCTACCCATTGCTCGACGTTCGAAAGCCAGCGTCTATCGTGGTTGGTAGTCGGGGTCAGAATCTCGGCGGCTGGTGCGTGAGGACATTCGTTGCCTCACGCGTGCGGCTCCTCCTTCGCTAGCATTACTGCTTCGCAGAAGGAGGCTACCGCCTGCCATCCCTCCTCGCTTTAATATGATACTCTTGGCTTTTGACTATCTGTAACGACTGTCAAAGATCTATAACTGAGAGCCGTGACCAACGGCTTAACGTGTATGTCAAGGCACGAAAGAATCTCAGTATGTTATTATGGTTACCCATCAACAGACTGACTTCACCAAGCATTGCTTCACCTTTTCTATAGACTCGCGTGGCTGTGCGATTTTGCCACCAGTTTCTCTTAGTTATGAGCTCTTCCTAGATTCTATTTAACCTTTATTGGAATATTAGCTTTTTTTGTGAACGTTTCTTACAATTTTCTTACCGCTTCTAACTTAGCCAAAGTCGTAATCTGACACAGTCGAAGGGTTTCAATTTGTCATAAAATTTATCGTCGAGCCTCCGATGCCCGCACAAAGAGATTGGAAAAATTGTTTCCAGCAATTCCCTTATTAGATGACCGGCGACCCAGCCGGACGCCATCCGCCTTTGACCTCAAGCTAGATAGGATGCGGGTGTATTAGATATAAAGATGTGACTACAGTCGAAGACAATAGCAGTGCTTAAGCTGGCTGAGAGAACTTTGGAGAGAAAATAATATATTTCTAAGGGTTTTTTTTTCAGCTTCTAGTAAGTAGGGTCTATATATATATATATACTTCATGTAAACGTATATTTAACAAATAATAAGAAGAAGATAGACAAATAGGCAGAAATGTGACTGTTACTTTTAAAGAAATCTCTTCTAGCATATCTGCAAAAAATTATAAGAATAAAAAAGCCTTTTTGATGGTTGATTTACTAGTCAAGCACGAAAAGAAGTGAAACAATATCTCGGCGCCTGCGCCTCTCAAGGCATGAGGTATTTATAAACAGATTTGAAAAAGGAAACTCGTATTTTTTTTAGCAAAAGTCTCTTTCCTATTAATATGACGGTAACACGTTGTTAAATGTAGTTTTAATAATTTTTGGAATATTTTAAAACCATTAGTATAGTAGTATATACTATACTAATGGTTTTAAAATATTACAAAAAACTACATTTAACAACGTGTAACGTGTAACGGGTAACGGTAACACGTTGTTAAATGTAGTTTTAATAATTTTTGGAATATTTTAAAACCATTGACTACAAATAATCTAAACATTGGCCGAATTCAGGTTAAAAGTTCCAAAAATAAAACACTTAAAAAAATTAAAACTTCGAAAAAACTCAATTCGTAACGTAACGAAAACGTTTACCTGCTACGAAATCCTTACTTGGCCGGTCGTTCAATGTTTTACAGTGGCAATAAAAGTGCCCAGGATATCCGAAGGGAATGAGGGTCGATGGAAGCCTGCGGACCTCTGATATGTAACCACTACACCGTATAAGGTAATCTCCTATGTCCGCGGATTGCTTTCCCGAATGACACCACTACATTGTGTAATGGAGATTGATTCTTAGTCTCAAAATTGTAGCCAAAGGTCGGGATTTTTTATGGATTTAGACCTGAAGAATAGTGCTGATAGTTAAGCTGACCAGGTTAGGTAATGGATCAAGTAGGTACTTTTATAGCAAGGTTTAGTTTTAATGACCTGAAAAAAGACGCACATATTTATTTATTTATTGATTGTATGTTTTATTGTACGCCATTACACATACAAAAAGGAATCTAAAATTAAAATACATTCATCAATGAGTAGCCTTATTGCATTCTGCGATCTCTTCCAGGCAACCTGGAATAGTAAATCAAAATTACACTAATATTATAAAGACGAAATTTTGTGAGTGTGTGTTTATGTGTGTTACTTCTTCACGCTCGAATGGCTGAGCTAATTTGGATAAAATTTTGCACACAGGTAGATTATGTCTTGTACTCCAAGACATGGTATATCTGCATATAGGATACTTATTTCCCGGGAATAGGTACCCTTGGGGTAATTTTCTACTATCGCATGGGTGAAGCCGCTGGCAGCAGTAAGTTTAACATAAATGATAGATTAAGGGCATCCAACTCGACATACATTTTCACTGTTTTTTATAGAAAGAAAGAAAGAAAACACGTTTATTTGGCACACAGGTACACACAATGAGATAACAATTATATTAAAACTTAAATACCTACTAAGTAGGTAACTTAAAAATATTAAATACTTAAACTTAAAAATACATCAACATTGTGTGTCTCAACAACCATTTACAACCTCATACAACCACTCTTACGCGATTATGACGCTATTACACATTTTTCATTAGATATTTTGGAAACACAGTATCTTGTATATATTATCTAGACTTCTTTTGAATTCAATTTATAAATTTGTGTAAAACTAATCCAGTAAAATCCTCTGAAAATCTCAATGTGTGATAGTTGTGGAATATTATTATTATTATTATTGTACCAGCACTGCTCTCAACTTTGTAAATTCAGTTTGCAGAACGCGCGTCAAACTGATCTTTAGATTTTACTTTACTTATTGTGCTCAGGTTATAAACTTTAAAATTTTAAAAGCGTACCTATTTTGTTTTGTACATAGTTAAGTTTAGTACAAATAATATTAAAATTAAAAATCAAAATAAAATAAAAATCTCATAACTATATATAAATTTTAGTCTATATTTCAAAGTCATGGGTAGTCCGAAAGAAAGGGGGTCCTGGAACGCAAGTCAAAGGAGGAAAATAGGTGTGGTTTTAGTCAGTAAAAGTCTGACACGCCCTCCCTCGCCGCCCTAGAGCGGGAGAAGAGAAGAGAAGAGTCATTGGATGATTTCCCTTAATAAAAATAATAATAACAATAGATTTATATTTTCTAGTTAAAGAAAAAAAAATTTTTTTTCTATAATTTAGATTTTTTTAAGTGTAAAAAAATCTAAATTATAGAAAAACATTTTAATTAATGAATTATTAATTAGTGAATTATTTTCTCTATGAGTCTTCAAATATAAAAATTATGCTGTTCGTACGCTACTGGTTGTTCGTCATCTAATTAAAATATTAAGCGAAGAAAAACTTGACTGAATTTATGAAATTCTCAAAAAGTAAAAACATGGCAAAGGACTTTTTCTTTGCAGTTGCTGAGTTGGATTAAAAATGCAATGCATCTCCATAAAAACTGACATTATATGTACTTTTTGTAATTCAGTTCCGCCATAGTGCAACGCTAAGAATTTCTAGTTTTACGTTGCTTGCATTACATTACTGTTACATGAAGAAAGGTTTTAAAATATTAATTTTAAAAGCAATGTTCAGTATTTTTCAGTAAGTGGTCCATGGCTACCGTTAAGATAGTGATACCCATGCCCGTCATCATTTCAGCCAAAATATGTCCACTGTTGGACATAGGCTTTCCCCAAGTGTCGCCATAACGACCGGTAGTGTGCGTCTCGCATCTATCGGATTCCCACGACCCTCACTAGGTCATCGGTTCACCTTATGGGATGCTTTCCAACGCTGCTTCAATACCTATAGCTGTCACGAAAGTATGCAAGTAACTTGCATGCCAGAGAGTTATAACAAGTCCTGACTGGTGGATGTTACTAAGATAAGAGAATGAATGAAATTGTTGTGTCTTCTTTTTTGGTACTTTGATTTACTAATATTCTAGTTAATTTTGAAATGAGATTATTATTTTTCGTTTAAGTATATTATCTTATTTATAATATAAGCAAGTTTTAGGTCCAGAAACGTATTATTTCCTTCCAAAGTTTTCATGAAATCAACATAACTTGGATGAAGATTTTATATACACTAAGTGCATAACCACAATATTTAATGAACGTGTTATGGAAAAATATACAAAATAGGAAAACATTAAAAAAATAATTGTGGTACAGGATAGGGTAGGTGCTTTCATTTTTTTATTTATTTATTTATTTATTTTTAAAGAAAGCTTACATGCTAATAACAATTATAATTTTTACATAGGTCATGAAAATTGCTAATAACAAGCTTCCACATATATATATCTAGCTACAGATTGCATTGACATCTTTTAGGTTTAAGATAAAGTTAAAATATAATTTAAGTAAGTATGTATAATAAGAATTGAGAATTTTTAAGAATCGAATCAAGTGATATCAAAGATGAAGAAAAAGACTACATAGCGTTATCTTAAATTTAAACTAATTAAGTTATCTAAGATTGTCCCCAAAAAATTCCTTGGTTAGGATCTTTTTTATATTTTGTACACTGGTGAGTCATGCTACCTACTTCCATGGTTTTGATCTATATTTAAAATGATTTTATGAAATTCTATTTTTAAAAGTCATACCTTAAAAACATAAGTTCAAATATTCAAAAAACAAAAATAAAACTTTGGAGAAAAATTGTAAAATTACAATTTTGTAACATAACATCTTCATCCATTTATATCTTCAATTACAACCTGCGCCAATTCGTTGAAATAATTTTCTCGATCTCTTTGAGATATTCACTTTTTACGTCAATTCGTAACTCACAAGCCCCTTCTACATTTCCGTTTGCCTCATAAGTTATATCAACCTTACGTAATCCAAAAACATACGGACGAATAAAACCAATTTTTAAAGGTTCTACTTCTAAAGGATTTGTGACCCACTTATTCGGGTCGAGTTTTCTTTACAGGGTTTCGTATTCCTTCTATCCCTGTGATAGATCGCCCTCTCTGACGTCCAATGTTCAATAAGCTTGAATAATTTGTGCAAAAAATACAAGAATAAATACCCTAAAAGCCGTAGAACAAAGAGTGCCGATCCAATTTCGTTCAACGGCCTTTTAATTAAAAAAAAAAAGAATTTGGTAATCATTTGAGATAAGGTTCTGTTTACATTAACATCGCCGGTGCTTTGGATGCAAAGAGATAACGATATCACAGGATAATGAAGATTATGCCAATATCAGTGCTAATTATTTTGAACCACTGTTAATGCATCAGTGGTTGTTCTGATTTGCGTGACGTCAAAGCGCGTACAGTTAGGTACTTCATTTGAAACTTTTCAATGTTCTAAGTTGAACTAAACTATATCTAAAAACAGGGCAAGTGTGAATCGGACTCGCGCACTGAGGGTACCCCGCACAAACTTACCTATAAAAAAAACTTTTTGCAAAAAAAAATAACGGACTTCACTAAAAAAAAACACTAAAAGGATCAAAATAACTTTAATTTTGGAAGTCGGTGTTTCTCGGTATTGTTTGTTTCGTATTTAACACACAAACAAATGCGTGATGCATCCACGCGTTTCTGAGATAAAGGGTCTTGACAGACAGACTGACAGACGGACAACAAAGTGATCCTATAAGGGTTCCGTTTTTTCCTTTTGAGGTACGGAACCCTAAAAACACATCAAGGGAACGAACGCCAACAAAATATGGTAATGCAATACTCCAGACAAATCCTCGCATAACATCAACACCCAAATAATAGCATCGGCTAGAAATAACCAGGTTTTCTACCTCGTATTTTCCGTATTAAGTATTTTGTTGAAAGCCCTTTCCTTGTCCGACCCCTCTTCATACTGTATCCGATATCATCCCCTCGAAATTATGAAAGTGTATAAACATTTTCACGCCCCCACCGGGTTCGCCCTCCGATTTCCACATTTCATGGCTGCAACTTATTATTATCAAATCAAGCTATAGATACCTGGCTTGATAACAGTTGCATGACTACTCACTCCCCTAAGTTAATGGAAATATAAGACCGATATCGAGATATTCAATCATTGTTTTACGATACCGTAATTTTGAGGGGACTGAATTCGTTTTTCAGGAGAGCCTGTTCATAAATTTGTTTTCATTTGACATTGGTTTATTTAACCTCTATTTATTTTGCAAATGTTTACTTGATACCAAAGCAAATCAAATTTCCATTCAGGATAGTCTTGCAAATCCAAAGCCTGAATGGATTTCAATACAATACGGTGGCAATCTTCCATCTAAGGACAGTTTGGGCATTGCAATTTCCGGATATCAAAGGGTAGGCTGCATCACTGAAGTTAAGCTACTGTATTTGAAAAGCCTGTTCCAGACTGGCGCGTTGCGAAAATTCGAACACTATGAGACGGTGCAGAACTTTTTCTCCAAAAAAAAGGTATCTATAGAACGATTTCCATGACAAATGGTCATCGTAGCGTTGTCACACTTTGGCAGGCGGTCGCCTCCTTCTACGAAGCAGTAATGCTAGCAAAGGAGGCGGCCGATCGCGTGAGGCAACGGTCCTTACGCCCTAACCGCCGCCGGGATTCCGATCCCGATTTCCGGCCACCGTAGGCGCGGGCTTGCGGACGGCGAGTAATGGGTGGCTCGCCGTCCGACCGTCCGGTAACTGTCCGGACCGAGCCCAAGTCGTCGACGGCGCGCATTGTTCCACGCGCGCCTCAGGGAGATGTCAGCAAATCGTAGGGGCCCAGTAGGGCCGAAGCCTACTGGGGCCACGGGTAGTGTGAAAGCGAAGCCCGGGGCCCCGGGATGAAGGCAAAGAAGGAACAGGAGTGGGTTTTTAGTCAGTAAAAGTCTGACACTATTTCTCGCTCCGCCCAAGAGCGGGATTTGTCATTAGATGATTTTCCCACCTACAAAAAAAAAAAATTTGGCGTCGCCAATTTGTACGGGAGCCCTAAAGCAGCACATCAAAACAGCGTAAAGCGAAAACCTCACGACGAAATAGTTGAAATAGTTTCGCGCACGAAATCGCAGCGGTAAGCGTCACTGCGCTAACAGCGTAATGATTTCACTCGCGAAGACTAAATTTCGCAAATCCTGAAAACCCGCTCTAAAATTAATTAACGCAAGGATAAAACTAGTGCAAGAAACACAAATTGTCTAGGACATTACCATCAAAACTCATTTTGTGTACGTGATAACAAAGAACGTTGCCGGATATGCTTCGATTTGCATAATCCGTGCATCAAATTCCGTTAATTTTCTTTTAATGCGACGGCAGCTGCAGGCTATGCAAACAGGCATTACTCGTTAATCATGTTACGTTTTTAAATGTGAGTTTTGGAAGCTGGATACATGATTTTGTTGCAGAGCAAAATTATTTTTAGCAAATTAATTCGTTTGAATATTTTTTATGACCTTACGACCATACGTGTTTTTTTTTTGTCTGTTCAAGTTACTGAAAAAGTTCATCAGTTTTTGCAGATTTCAATATTGAATAGCATAAAGTTCTATCAAAAGAATATTAAAAATGTTTTCTTGAAAACTTAATGCACTTACCAATTCATGTATAAAATACTGATACTAAAAAAATCACAACTTTCATTCTAAGAATCAATACATTAAAAACCTTTCCAACTTCATACCATTACACGGCAACCTTTTCTATTTTATCAAAGCTCTTTTCAATAAAATCTTTGACAGTCTCAGAACGAAAGATTCCTTGCCTTTGACTGTTCCAAGCATCCAACTAGTTGGCCGATAAATTGGTCGACAAGCCAGCCAGATAGGATAGGTCGGCCGATTTAGTTGGAGACAAAGAGACCTTTCCCAGTTGTCGAGGTATCAATAGACATAACTTCAAATAGAGTGAAACAGCATCCAGTACGCAACCTTCTGGTAGATACGCTTGGATGTTAATATTCATTACGCTGTGTCCCTGGGGAGCTGGGTTCAGACAAATAGACGGCGATGTCGCAAACTCGTTAGACGTCCATGATGTGGGAATGGCTTAGAGTACCTGCCGTGATTATTTGTTTATTTATTATATACTTTATTGTACACCTCATAATATGGGAAAAAGGTTTAGGTCTATATCTCACTAGGACGCCAGTAGTGGCGCGGCCAATCGCCTATGTTGTACAACCATAAGCGGACACCAAGTGAGGTAACCTTTATATAGCTAAGTAAGAGTTGTTGATGATGCGACTAGTGGCTCCACCGCTGGTGTCTTAGAGAGATATAGGCCCCATAGAAATAAGTCTACAATGGATAGTCTTACCGCACAGGGTAACCTTTGGATGGACTGAACGAAAGGAAATATATTTAAGGCGATCAGCTCATAAACACTGTATATAGCACAAATAAAACATAATAATGTAAAATACATAAATACAATATGACAAAATATTTATCATGGACAAAAGAGAAAAATAATTATAGTGAAGGCTCCTTCGCCATATTTTTAAACGTTGGTAACGTTTGAGCACCTCTCACTTTTATGGTTAATGCATTCCACAAGTTTCTGTCAGTAAATTGTGGAATAGAGATTGAGAGAGAGTGTTTATTAGAAACCTTTTTTTATTGTAAGATTGCAAAATACTATTGTCATCATATCAGCTGACAGACGTCTGTAACAGGCCTCCACCATGCGTCGCTCCTGAAATGAAAAAAAAAAGGTATGAACTGTGAACGAATAATTTTATAAAATCCACGAAAAAGAAGAAACAAGAAATAAAACAAAAATATTTGCCTAATATGTATGATTAATGCAAGTATTAAAATTATTGAAATTCGTAATAAAATTAGGTAAAACAGCGTTTCACACAGTTCCCGGTCTTACTAAACCTTCCAAAATAGACAAAAACATTTTCATCCGGAATTCTTAGCCATAAAATAGACGTTCGGAGTATTCGATGGATAATTCAATGGCACACACTGTCAGGTTTGTAGTTCTGAATTAATATTCATTACTGTCTTGGATAAACCTTCGCGTTGGCGCGAGGTAAGCCCCGCGTCTCAGCGACTGCTGTCAGGAAGAACGCAGCACGTGATGTTTTAATTGACATCACTAATTTGATTGATTTTTTGGTTTATGTTTAGTATTTTTGGTTGGTGTATTTTGATGTTTTTTTTTTTAGCTTTTAGCGAACAACATTTTAATAAATCATTTCATTGCATTTTTTTTTTTCGGTGGGAAAATCATCTAATGACATCCCCCGCTCCTGTTCCTTTTTTGCCTTTGTTCCAAGCTCGGTCCGGACGGTTACGGGACGGTCGGACGGCGAGCTACCCATCGCTCGCCGTCCATTTCATAGCAATAAGAGATTAATTTAATCAATAAAATCATCCTCTAGAGTTATTAAATTAGTCTTATTTAATATTGTAATTTTCTTAGCCAACGAAAAATGTTTGTGGATGTATATAACATGTAGCAGATTGTTATTAGCAGTTTTCCCTACATATGTAAAAAAAAGAATATAGGTATTCGTGATTAGTCTGTAAACTTTCTTGAAAATAAAAAAGTAACTTACATAATTATGTAAATGTAAGACTAAATTTCAGAATGAATGTCTATGTTGAAATGTGAAAGTTCAAATAAAAAATTACATTTATTTTCATAATTAATTGTTTTACTTCCTACGTTCTTCACAGAAGCTGATACACGTGACACTATTTGGCCTTTTAATATTTAATGAACCGTGTTAGAGGAACTGTCACGATAACAAAGTCAGGAAACAGATCGTTTTATTCATTTTCCGTAAATAACATTACTTCTTACTCTTAGGTAACTCGTGCAACTACATTATGATTTCATGAAATTGAATTCTAGAATAAATTACACAAAGTAATGCGCCTGGCTAGGTTTGGCTACAACTTGTAAGTCGGGGCTGTTACTACTCGGCCACTAATGCTCTCAAAACGGTGAAGGAAAACATCGGCATGTCCTAGAACCAAAAATTCGAAGACATGTGACATCCACCAATCCGCACTGGGCCCGCGTGGTGGATTACGGCCCATTCCCTCTCCTAGAAAGGAGATCTAAGTCCCAACAGTGGGAACATTATAAGGTCGACTATGCTATGCTATGAATTCTAAAAAAAATAGTTTCCCTTTATTGGTTCACAAAGTGCTTCAGTTGTAGTTTTCGATCCTCATTTTTTGTTACGTCATATACTTATCATGCGTGACGTCACAAAGAGTGACCCTTGGCGTTTTGTAAAAGATTTTTATGTCTGGGTACTCTCGAACACAATTGATATTGAAGAGATTTGTTATATATATTTTCTCGTAAAAATATGAGTATCTTTACGATGTTATTTGTTACACGTTACACGTTCGACCCATTAAAACAGGTCAAAACTTTTTGTGATTAAGACATTCCGTTTAATAATTATATTTTATATGTTAACTTAAATATTTAAAAAAAAACCGAAAGGGACCAGAGATACCTTAACATCGAAAAAGTTGCAGAAAATAATAAAAAACGATCAAAATACATCACCGATAAACATGCCATTTTTGATCTTCACGTAATGGAAGACACTTGACGCAAAGTCAAAAGTTTTTAATAGCGTTAATTTGATAAAAAATTTAACGACGTGGATTTAACAGGGATGCCAAAAAAAAATTATAGACAAAAATCGACGTGTTCAACGCTCGAAAGTAAAACCTTCATAAAAAAACAACTTTGTTCATAAAATAATAATTTTATGAAAACGACTGGCTGAATCGTAAAAACCTTCTGATTGGTTTGAATAAAGTCGTATAGTATTTTTCACGTTGGAAAAAGCAAATGTTTTTTTGAGGATTCATCTATTTGGGCACGGTTTTGTTTTCAGCACTGATGTATTATTTAACAGGAATAATATAATAATAATAATTATTATTATTATATTTCGGACACCAAAAATCCAAGGATAAAAAAAAGAAACAAAGAAAAACCTACTGCCTAGTGTTAGTAATAATCAATCTCCGCACAAACTTCTGAAGGATTGGAGAGGCAAAGCTCTCAGCGACAGTTTTCAGGATGCTGTTCTGACTGTCCCTCACTCTCCTCAGTAGCGACGCAGTTTTTTACGTATAATCGCGTAGAAACCGTCAGTACAGGCTTGCGTAAACATCTCCGACGCGCTACAGTAGCATATATGTGCAACAGGTTTTTTAAGAAATTAGTTATCCTAATCGTAGTCAAATAATATGGGAAACATCGCACTACATTTCTAGAGCATTAGATTTCGTATTTGGTATCTATGCACACACAAACACGTTTTTATTATCCTAAAATAATTTTAAAATAGCCAAAATCAATCTAGTAGCCAATTCTGGATATACTAATTTCATAATTTGCGTTTATTAAGTTACGTATTGTATAACTCAAATAATAATTATATTATAGTTAACATTGCTTGTTCTTCCTTTTCGAAGCTTCGTTTTCCTTAACCTTATTTAAATTTTAATCTAGAGTTAACGACTTTTAAACAACGGAATTATACTGGTGATTGTATTTGTTTATTACGGTCATCATCGGTTGTTATTCCGCAAATAAACAGTACCAATAAACCTTCCACGAAAAAAAAAAAAAGTTTTTACGCCATCTTATTCTTAACACTTTTCACTTCTATTAAATTTAAACGCCACATACCGAGTTCTCATCCACTGCCGTCGCGATGAGCACTCAGCAGTTGTAATAACACGATATGGGGACGTATAATATGAGCTCTCTTTTTGCTCAGGCTTATCTGTGGCACGCCCGCGGTTCTGTAGATGCGTTTTATTTTAATTTTCTCCTTTATTATGTCTGCGGATAGCTTATGCGATGTGTTGATTGTTTTTTGGAGCTTAATAACATATTTTTCAGATGTGTTTTACCTCGTGTGGGTTTTTTTTTGTAGGAAATTATTAAAATAATATTCCTACTCTAAGTGGAGCTAAAGTGAGCGTAAGACTTTTGCTGACTCCAATCTACCTGTGTTCCTTCAGTAAATTGTGCTCTTTGTATTCCAATTTAGAGCTATGGTAACTCTTTTGAACTAAATGTAACAGGTTTATTCGGCCTTAGTGGTCCCCGTCCGTTTATAAGACATTTTTTGAGGCTTGCGTGAACAATCGTTAACTCAGGCCAGCCCCCCTAGCCAAGTTACAACCGTTTCGTTTCGATCCTCTTTTCGTTGATCGCCTCCTATTTCTTTGTTCTGACCGTCATGATGAGATGACGTCAGAATAAAGCAATCGGAGGCGTGGCCTACTCGAGGTGATCGACGAAAAGAGAATCGAAACGAAACGGTTGTAACCTGGCTAGGGGGGCTGTTCCTAATCGGTCGGTGAGCTACCCATTACTCGCTGTCCACAAGTGGAGCTGGCAGTCCTCCACCGTATTCTCTGGGCAATCCCCACAATGGTGACACTCGGGTGTTTTTTTCCCGCCAATTTCTTATATGATTGGAACGATATTTTGGTATAGTAATGATCTGAATAAATACATAAATACGTATTTCAAACAGGCCTAACTGTGTACAAAATGTGCTAATATAGTGCCGTGTTTCGTTAGAATTAATCCATGAAAACATCATTTTGTGTTTTGGGTTTGGCTAAACAACATGCTTGTGTTGTACTAAATTCTGACTATTATATTTTAATTGCACCTAAGTAGTAGTGAGTTTAGTGTTCCATATTATTTAGGAATCACGCTATTGTGTGATGTCTTTATTAAAATATATAAATTAGGTTATTCAACCGTCTAGACGTAGGTACGCACGTATTTTTTTTTTGGGTGAGAAATGACCAAATAACTTCTCTCGCTCTAAGTGGAGCGAGAGAGATTTTCAGACTCTTACTGACTAAAACTGACCTGTGTTTGTTCAGTTTCTCTTACAACCACGACCACGGTGACTTTTTTGAACAATCCCAAAGTGGAAAAAACGAGAGGGAGTGTCAATCATGTAAAGTATCTATCTACTGTTAAACCGTGTTCAATTATACTTTTATTTGTTTTGTTTTATTTCTTTATTTAATCATAGGAAAACCAACAGCTATAACAAAAGGACAAAAATAGTATAAGAGACATTGAGCCAATTACAGGTTCTCAGGGGTAGAAACAGGTAAAGTAATAGAAAACTTACGATCACTAAAAAGCACGATAAAAAAAGAACATAATTAAACATCCCTTAAGTACAATCAGCACTATGCTCTTTTGAAATATTATTTTGATTTAATGTAATATATTATTTGGATATAATATATATATATTTTTTAAACGATAAACTAGTGCTTAATTGCGATCCCATCTGAAGGTAAGCAGTGATGCAATCGTTGATAGTGAATCGCAATAGTTTATTATGAGCCTATAAGCCACTTTAACCTTGTAGACACCTAAATTATAAACGGACGGGAAGACCGTTGCAGGCAAATTATTACGACGCGGCGAAACGTTTAGTCCGGAACGTAGAGGTGTTAACAAAGTAAGGGTGGACACTCACCGTACGTCGAGCTGTCCGCTGGTAGAAAGGTCAATACAATAGTCCTATTCTATTGACCCCATTTGCAAAAAAAAAAAAACAAATTAAACTATTCAACCCGAAAATCCTATTCAAAAATGATTGCAACCAATTCAGAAAAAGTGCATTCACAACCGAAAGAGTAGGCAATTCCGCTATTCAAACTCATAAAACTTCAGCGGAACAATATTCAGTACTCCAATTACGGCTATAGCATTCGAGTGGTCTAGAAAGAATATTGCAAAAAAAGCTGACCGAGTAAGAGTTTGACTCGCATAGTGAGGGTTCCGTTGATATCGTCACTGCTACTTAAAACACAAAGACAAAAATGTGAAAACTTAAATAAATACCTTTTTACATGCTTTTTTGTAAAGGTCAATTTCTTACGTTTAACGCACAATATCTTGAGTTTTTATTTATTTATTTTATAACAGGACTTCCTGCACTAACAGTCGAAACCAACATGTGCAGAGAGTCATTAATTATGACTGTTACAATATAATAAAAAAATATTTATAATTATTTTTATATATCGTGGTTGTGGGTTATAATTATACATTCTTAATATTCTTTGAAAACGCCTGATACTTTAAATATTGTTTTACATATTATTTTATGGTAACGGCTCCGACTTACGAGTTGTAGGTCGTGGGTTCAAACCCAGCCAGGCGCATTACTTTGTGTAATTTATTTCATCACCACTGCTCTCAAAACTATGAAGGAAAACATCGTGAGGAAACCGGCATGTCCTAGAACCAAAAATTCGAAGACATGTGACATCCACCAACCCGCACTGGGCCCGCGTGGTGGATTACGGCCCATTCCCTCTCCTAGAGAGGAGACCTGAGTACCAGCAGTGGGAACATTAAAAGGCTGATTATGCTTATGTTACATATTAATATGACATTTTATACCAGACTGGACAGGGAATATGCGAAAACTAAATGATGACCTTATCATACAAATTGTCATAAATAATATACTTATATCAAGGATCATCACGTCCTTAGAACAAATTCAATAGCTTTGTTTTTTTTACATGTTTTGGAACTTTCATTTTTAACTTGGGCAATCAAATGACTTCTCTCACTCTGGATGAAGTCAGAGGGAGTGTCAGACTTTTACTGTCTAAAACCCACGTATGTTCTTTCAATTGCCCTTTGCGTTCTAGGGCTACGATAGCTCATGTTTTGTGACTGTTTTTTTCAATTTCACAACTTTTACACATAATTTATAAATACATACATACTATAGCTAAATTATACCCAGACACAGAACAAATGATCGTGCTCATCACACAAACATTTGTCCTGGGTGGAAATCGAACCCACTTTATAAAGTGTATTTTGTTTAGTTTAGAAATAGTGTCAACTTTTCACCCCCTGCGTACGGAACCCAAAAAAGCTCGGTAGCGCCGAGGGAAGAGCGTGACGTCACGAGCCGTTGCAACAGAACCTAATAGGAAACGCGATCGTTGTCTTTAATCGAATCGGTGTACGGAGGCCGTCGAGTTGAGAAAGCTTAGAACTGGAGCAATACTGGATTCAGGAAATTAAGAGTTTGAGCAATTCAGAGGGATTTTCTTTTTTGTTTTTTTAATGAAATTTGGGGAGGGATTTTAAAAGTAACAGTATCATCATCGTAATAAGAAGTTTTACTTAAAATTAACTATATCTGGACATTGCTGCTGTTATTGTGTTAATAGCCAAGCATAATCAGCCTTGTGTTTTGGGAATCAAGTCTCTTTTCTAAGATAAGGAATGGGCCGTAATCCACCACGCGGGCCCAGTGCGGATTGATGGATAATTATATTAATAGCTTCTTATTATTTGAATTGAATTTCTATGACATTGTATTGAATAATTATTTCCATTCCAATAATATTCCTTAAAATTTTATTTGATATTAGTTAACGTATTCCATATACTTAACTTTCTATATTTTAATCAAGTAATTTTGTTATAATGAAGAATATTAAAGACATTATATTAAGTTTTTTTTAAATTTATTTGTTAATTACAGTAATATTATTACTGTAATTAACAAATAAATTAAAAAAAAACTTACATCAACCATGATCCAAAAATGACGATTATAAAAATAGTAACGTCAGAAGAGACCCGCCAGGATTCTACTACACACGGTTCTTTACTAGGATAACTTCGTTTGTCCATTATTTTGTCCATGTAAAATCTCGCGCTGTGTTCAAATGTATAAAAAGTTATGCAGGAAGCCCGGAGGGGAACCAGATTGATGGATTAGACTGGACCCTGTTGACAGACGACATGATAATTAAATTATGAGGACGAGAATATTGTTTAGGAACCAGTTTGGGTAGGTTATATCAACTTTTAGGTTCAATCAGTATTTTTAATATTTTCTGGTGAATGTGCGCATTTTTTCAGTTTCTTGTAGGCGTGTGTAACTCTTTACTGAACCGACTCACTGTTTCGAAACATTTTAGTGTTCCGAAAGATTGGAACATCAGTGTGTTTTAATTGCATAATTTGGAACAATTGGAACACTGAAACACTCTTTACTCTATGTGACCAACAGTATTTTTAAAATTCAAATTATAACTATAGTGTAAATATAATTAATGACCTTAACCTCCAAACTGTTCTCCTCTCTCACTCCAAATGTTCCGTTTGTATCTTGTGAGCCGATGTTTCAAATAATCCGTTTGTATCTTTTGAGCCGATGTTCCAAATGTTCCGTTTGTATCTTGTGAGCCGATGTTTCAAATGTTCCGTTTGTATCTTTTGAGCTGATGTTCCAAATGTTCCAAATGATACATATCACTGTTTCGGAACATTTCAGTGATTCAGATGCAAATGTTCCAATCTCAAAGATGACACACTTTTCCCACGCCTAGTTTCTTGGACCACTGAAATGAAAAGTAATTTTTTTTTAATAAAAATAAAAACCTCAGTTTTTTTTTACTCTAAACCAGTTTACTACACCATACCATACCGTGATCATAACATGACCGTGCTATGAACGTCGTGTTGAGTTAAAAAATATTCTTTGTTTAGAAAACAATCAGACTATACGAGTATCTACTAGACCGCTCCGTTACCGACCAACATCGTTGCGTGCAATGCACTGAACGTATCGTTTACTAGTAAAATATGTAAACCCAGGTGGTGAAACGGTGATCATTAGGTTTATAACCGCGTATGATGACCTAGAGATGTTCAGTGAAAATAGTAGTTCGTGTCGTGTTTGACACGTTCCTAGCACTGTCATAATATGACACGCTGCAGTGGGTCGACTTCTTAAACTTAAATATGGTTGATATATAGTGACATAGGTATCACTGTTAATAAACTTATTTAAGTATGAAAAAACAATATTACAATAAAAAACTCCTAATCTATATACATTTTGTGTTCACTTTACTTTTTCTCTATTTCACGGAAAAGTAATATTAACGACTGAAAAAGAGTCTAAAATTGTGACTGTCTATTGACAAAAGCAATTGAAATTCCAAATATTTGGTATAGATCACATGACATTGCGGTACCGTGCATTAAAGCAATAAAAAAAAAGATTTTATTTTGGCCTTAAGTCCCAGGGAGTCTTAAACCTCTCGGTTTATCAGTGAGACGTGTATGAGAACAGATAGTCTACGGTCAACAGCCCATATACTGAGTATAGTGACCAGAGAAAATAATATCCTTATTTGGTGCCTAAGCGTGTGGTTTTTGCATCTAAAACCTTTCGAATCTTAGAAACCAAACCACGTACCTTGCACTGTTACAATGTTGTTTAATATATTTATAAACAAACACGTAATGCCATGACTGGAGGTTCGCTTCTTATAAGATCAATAACGTGATAAACGGATATTGATAAAGTAATAGGAATTTACAACTTAAACCAATTTCAGTGGAACTAGGCAGGACATGTCTGCCGCATGCACAAACTATGGGCAAATTAATACACAATTGTTGCCCTGAGATGGGGGGTGGGATTGCAATAGACCACAAAGAAAATGAGAGAACAAACTAGACCAATTTTGCCATAAGTGGAAGGAGGAAGCGCAGGCCCGCGAAAGATTGAAGTGGTGGAAGGAGTCTTTTGCCCAAGAGTTATTCAGAATAGGCTTACAAAAAAAAAAAAATAGATTACTAGCTTCACCTGCTTGAAAGTCGAAAATGAACTGAAGGAAATATATTCTTGGAATAAAAGTATCCTTTGTGCTATTCCACGACCCATGAATTAAATTTCAAGCAAATCCGATCAGCAGTTTTAGTGTGAAGGAGTAACAAACATACATACCTATATAGATACATACAAATTAGTAACAATGTTCTTATAGACTAGTGTTAGTAATACTTAAAACTACCACAACAAAACATGTAAAAAAAAGAACAAACAATCACTACTGCGCCATTCCATGACAAATGGCGGAACAATGATTGATGTAGCCACAGTCCAGCCGACTAGCAAACATGCTAAGGATGCTGTTGGCGCTGCCCCGCACTCTACGCACCAGGGATGCGCATCTTTTACGCATCTTAGTGTACAAGCAGTCGACGCGATGTTCAGCAAACATCCCTGATGCACTACAGAATCGCCGCAGCCCCATCAGCATCCTGAACGCATTATTAAATTGGACTCGGATATATATATATATATACTTAGTGCGATTTCATACAACAAATATGCTTTTATTTAAAAGTTACCAAAAAATAAAAGTGTTACCAACCGTTAATCTGATTTCAGTGCAAGGTATTAAAAAATTTCAACAACTTTTTATTTTAATAAACGAATTTGCGTATACCTCTTTGCACGATGGAAATTATTTTCAACGGGAGTGTTTACTGTACATAAAAAACAATTACGTGCTTTGCTGATTCTCTTTTTCACATCAGAGGATATACAGGCATGATAAAAAATTGTGCGGGCTATTTTTGGCTTGGATTATATATTTTTTAATATATTGTATCGGAAAGTACCTGGTTGGAATGAAGGCTGCTATCATCATAATTTCAGCCGAAAGACGTCCACTGTTGGACATAGGCCTCCTCCAAGCATCGCCACAACGATCGGTCCTATGCGTCTTGCATACATCAGATTTCCGCGACCCTGACCAGCACATGGGTCCACCTTGTGGGAGGCCTTCCAACGCTGCGTCTTCCGGTACGCGGTCGCCACTCCAAAACTTTTCGGCCCCAACAGCCATCTAATCTGCGAGCAATGTGCCCTGCCCATTGCCACTTAAGTTTGGCGATTCTTCGTGCTATGTCGGTAACCTTGATTCTCCTAGGGATATCTTCATTTCTGATGTGATCACGCAAGGAAACTCCGAGCATAGCCCTTTCCATTGGGTGACTTTAAGTCTTCTTATGAAGCCCATTGTAAGCGACCAAGTTTTGGAGCCATATTTATGTCATCACTGGCAACACGCCATGGCTCACGCATAATGGTCCACCAAGGACTAAGTGCGGAAACCAATTCACAAAGATAAGACAATATATTCAATATTAAATAAGTTACAAATATTTCAAATCAGGTGGAAGGGAAAACTGTCAAGTAACAGAATAAGGATACATACATTGAAATGTGACGTCACTGCCATTAGGTTTCTTGTGTATAAAAGAGATAGCAAGTGTCCCTGCCATGTCCCTACTCTTCCTCATACCAATATTAGAGATGCAAATTGCAGCTTCATTTAATAACCAATTTTGATACTGTTTCCAGAAAAAGTATTTTTTTTGGTGTTTTTCGTTGTTTGGCATAAAATATTGGACATAAATAAACGTAAAGAATTACCCAATTTGTATGAGTGCTTGTTGTTGCATCGTTGTCAAATTTTTCTGTCATTTATTGCTTGCGTTTAACCACTGCTGCCTCTTTTCAGGAAATTTTATTGGTTCGTGATTCACGAGGTTATATTTTATGATACCTTAATAATTTAAACATGAATCATATTCTAATTTCTAATAACACATTAAATCCCCAATATTTGTAAAGTCAGTGTAAATATTAAAAATAAATATTTGCTTAGTTGAATCTATTTGTAACTTCACGATCACTACTATAAGATTAAAAAGGTTGCGACTCGATTCAAATTAAATCACCAAGTGAATAGTGCTCAAGTTTATTTCAACAATTTATTTAGATTTGATCTTGTATTTTAGCTGAATAATAATGTTAAAATATTTTTGGATTCCTCTTTATTAGAAAACTTGGTAACACTGCAGTTCCCAACGATTCGAAATTTCAGTATTTAACTTAAAGTTTTTTACTTACAACTCACACGTATAAAGCCGAAAGTTTGTGTGTTTGTAAGTATTCACTTCTTCCCGTTCAAACGGCTTAACGGATTTCGATAAAACTTGGCACACAGGTAAACCTTGTCCTAGAATAGCCCATGAGATACTTTTCATCTCAGGATTTATGTTCATTTGGAAAATTTTCTACTTTCATGCAGGCGAAGCCGCTGACAGCATCTAGTGTAATATATATTTAAGCAAATAAGTAATAACATTATATAATTTTAATATGAAAAGACACAAAAGAAAAAAAAAATACTTAAATAAGAAAAATTATTGGAGCGTTCATATCCTCTCCTACTATGTAAAATGTTGCTATGCCCAACAGGGTCCATAATTGTTTCCTTCTTTTTTAATATATACCTCTTGTATAATATGTGCATCATGGACTGCAATAAAGTTGTGGGATTGAAAATAAAATAAAAAATCAGAAACAAATGCAAGTTAATTTACCAAATACTGCAAGATTTATATATCATTAGTAACCAAAATACACCACAATTAACCAAACAAGAAAAACTAAAAACATCAAAACGAAATAACACACTACACGTAATTAAAATCTGCTCCTCATCAAAAGCGATAAAAAGTTATCAAGACATAACATCGTGGCGTATAATTTATCGGACATACATATGTTGCTGATGTCTGCACCGACGAGCCCTAATTGTACTTAATTTTCACTGAATCATTTCCTCCCATATAATCAAGTATCACTCACAAAACTAATTCTTGACACTCGCAGATACCATGAGCTTTGTGTGTGGTTTAATTTATAAGGATATAGCGATTAAATATATAAATAAGTCGCATCCGGCAGTTGATAACAAAACAAAGCACGCCATCTATTAACAACTAGAAGAACTAGAGTCGGCGCACTTTTGGCAGAGTCAGGCGTTTGCGTTTGGCTATGAGGTTGAGGAGAACCCGCCAGGACTGCGGACACTCTCAACCAGGCCGTCGCGCAGCGTGAAGACGTACTGAAATTAACCTACCTAATAAATAGTGCACTGTATCAAATTGTATTGAGAAATAAAGTGATTAAATTCCTAGCCATTCTTATTTATTGCATGATACCCACCTGGCTGGCAGGAGCAGTGGAGCAGTGGTGGCAGAGTGGTAACGGCCCCAACTTACGAATTGTAGGTCGCGGGTTCAAACGCAGCCAGGCGCATTACTTTGTATAATTTATTTCATCACCACTACTCTCAAAACGGTGAAGTCTCTCATCGTGAGGAAACCGGCATGTCCTAGAACCAAAAATTCGAAGACATGTGACATTCACCAACTCGCAATGGGCCCGCGTGGTGGATTACGGCCCATTGCCTCTCCTAGAGAGGAGGCCTGTGTCCTAGCAGTGGGAACATTAAAAGGCTGATTATGCTATGCTATGCTATATGCTACCCACCTGGCACCCATAAACTCACCTAGTAGTTGATTGTAGCTCGAAACATCCTGACGATCCGTCATATAAATATGTATAAAATAAATAAGATGTTCTTAAATGCTACAGAAATAGATTAGGATAGACCTTGCTTGAAAAACCTTTATTTTGGATATTTTATGAAAAACTAGCGGTTCTCCGCGGTCTTTGGTTACTGCTTCACTCTCGTGAGGTAGCGTGTATATTATATAGCTTTTCTTGATAAATGGGCTTTGATAAATGCCTAAAACAATTTTTTAATCTAAACCTGAGATTAGCACGTTGAAACAAACAAACGAACTCTTTAGCTTTATAAGTATACCTAGCTGTACATGCTCTAAATGCTTTCATTTTATGGTTTACTACTTGACACGATGTTGATCTTGAAGTTAGATTTGCCAGAAAATTAAATATACCAATCGTTTTAGTTTTGCAACAACCGCTATTTTTATTCATCATCATCATTTCAGCCGATAGACGACCACTCAGCTGTGCAATATAGGCATAGGCCTCTCCAAGTGTCGTCATAACGTCCAGTCTCGCATCCATCGGATTCCTGCGAACGTCACAAGGTCATTGGTCCACCTTGTGGGAGACCTTTCAACCTGCGTCTTCCGGTACGCGGTCTCCACTCCAGAATCATTTAACCCCATCGACCATTTGTTCTGCGAGCAAAGTGCTCTGCCCATTGGCGATTCTATATTACTTTTTTACAAAAAAATTGCTAAAAAAAGTAAAGGGTGTTTCTCTAGTAAATAATTAATTATTTACTAGAAAAACACCATTTACTTTTATGCTAATAAATTTATCTTATCTAGTTCACATTTTGTTAGAAAATAATAATATTAAGTCTTAACATAGTTCCTGGTAACCAGTCCACTTAAGACTACAAAAACCATAGCCCTATATCTTAGTTTCCATATGTCGCAATAGTTTCCCATTAATCGGGAGTTGTCCTTGGATGCACTAGCATAGCGTACAAGAATAATCGCCGGTTGGAACCAAGTTCTATTAAAAGCGTATAAGGGGCTCTGCGAGTTGGTTTCGACTCCTCGTATGCCTTCCAAAGGTCCAGGACCCCAGGGTTCTGAGATATAATAACTCATAAATAATAATAATAATTTAGAAGTATAAATGAAACTGCGGCTACCACTTTCCGCTCCTCCTATAAACTTGCGGCTAATCCATAATGAGATTTTCTGTCGTCACTGTTATCCCAGCATTTGATACACCTGCTATAAGCCGCTATAAAAGTGTAATAACACTAATGGCATTCGCATGTCTTTATTATATAGCTTCTCGTAAACTCGTTATTTATTAAGGCGTACTGCATTGTTTTAATTTTAATGTACAGTAAAAAGTTTTGCTTCACTATTTGTAGAAGTAATAACTCCAAGTGGTTTTTATGTACCTATTTGGACGATCGTTTCGTGTCAGCTTGGTTTACGTTAGTACTTGAATATGCGTCATGTTTGACGTGAAATGACGTCCGCATTGTCTATTTTGGTCACGCTAGTTTAATATCACCTGAAACGTTTATTTTTAGTTGCAGACCGGTGTAGTTTGATACACTGTAGATATTTCAGGAATCTGCGGGAATATTTGAAAAGGATTACCGTGACTGTAAAACGCAAAGGGCAACTGATGAAGGACACAGATGAGTTTCAATCAAATGTGAGAAAAGTCATTTGATGATTTCTCAACTCAAAAAAACTGGGCAAGTGCGAGTCGGACTCGCGCACTGAGAGTTCCGTAGAAACTTGAAAGGTAAATTGCGGTTTACGATTTATGACGTATTAAAAAAAAAACTATTTACTAGATCTCGTTCAAACCAATTTTCGGTGGAAGTTTGCATGGTAATGTACATCATATATTTTTTTTAGTTTTATCATTCTCTTATTTTAGAAGTTACAGGGGGGGACACACACATTTTAGCACTTTGGAAGTGTCTCTCGCGCAAACTATTCAGTTTAGAAAAAAATGATATTAAAAACCTCAATATCATTTTTGAAGACCTATCCATAGATATCCCACACGTGGGTTTGATGAAACAAAAATATTTTGAATTTCAGTTCTAAGTATGGGGAACCCCCAAAATTTTTTGTTGTTTTTTTTTCTATTTTTGTGTGAAAATCTTAATGCGGTTCACAGAATACATCTACTTACCAAGTTTCAACAGTATAGTTCTTATAGTTTCGGAAAAAAGTGTCTGTGACATACGGACGGACAGACAGACATGACGAATCTATAAGAGTTCGGTTTTTTGCCATTTGGCTACGGAACCCTAAAAAGGTGTTATGTGTAATGTGTGGTGTACATCATCTAAAGTAGAACGTAAGTATTAATAATATTCCAGTACGACTAAAAATTGCTAAAATCTGAGTAAAACATAATATTAAAAAAAGTTTTGATTAATATTCCTAATAATTTTCTTTTTTAAGAAACATTGCACGAAAGAGAAGAGTAATTCCTAGAGTAGCTAGGACTTGCTTTTATATAGTGGGTGCACTTTCAAACATTTCATCTTACATATATAAACATCCAAACCTGGAACAACTATTTGAAGGCCATACAAATATTTGTTTCGTTCGGAAATTCACACCGGCAATACGCAGCCCAGCTGACAATCGCTCAACTACTGCGCCAACCGTGTAACTGCCCCCCTAGCCAAGTTACAACCGTTTCGTTTCGATTCTCTTTTCGTTGATCGCCTTGAGTCGGCCACGCCTCCTATTCCTTTGTTCTGACTAAGTGACTGAGCGTTGAGATGAAGTCAGAACAAATGAATCCGGGGCGTAGCCGACTCGAGGCGATCGACAAAAAGAGAATCGAAATTAAACGGTTGTAACTTGGCTAGGGGGGCTAGTGTCAACATTTAAAATCGAATTGATAGTATAATATGAACAAATCCTTTATACTGTTGAGAGTCCCGTACAAAATATATAGCTACACCAACATTTTATGAAGACAGCCATAAACATATTTCTTCTGACGTTATTTTTTGTTATATTCATATTGCTTCCAATAGAACATACTCGTAGTACCTATAAGAAATACCAATGCGTATTTCTGTTCAAAAGATTTGCGAACTTACCATAATGCCCCAGAAGCCTTACAACAATATCTAAATATTTTCGTTAATTCTGTTTTTTTTTTTGCATCAGGAAATCTATGACTTTGCACATCAGCCAGTTTCATCCAAAAGTTAAAAAAAAAAAAAATACTAGCATAAGTATGGCTAGTATTTTATGAATACGAAAGTAACTGTTAATTTGTTCCAAAAGTTCCTTAGCCGCTAAACTTGTATTAATGAAATTTAACATGGATAATGGATATGGTCTTAAACCTGGAGAAAAACTTAAGATCCTCTTTACCAACTTTCTACTTAGACAAAGCCACGAGCAGAAGCTATTTTTGAATATATTTCATTATGAAGTCTAAACTAAAAAACTAGATGGACCGATAACCTGGTGAGAGTCGTGAGAATGTGATGGATGCAAGACGCACAGAGCCATTTGTTGCAGCGACACTTGGGGGAGACCTATGTCCAGCAGTGGTGCTGGACGACGTCCACACGACTTTCGGCTGATGATGATGATGTTGAAGACGGAAATTTTTTCTCTAGAAAAAAAACCCTGTTTTCTCAAAACTCACTTGGATTGAGTTACCGCCTTTGGGCTTCCGAGGGCAGTATAATCATAAAATTTATATTTCCTCGTTATCAATAATCTTTTGAAGATACACGGACGTGTAAGCTCATAATACAAAAACTATTCTCAATTCTAATAAATATTTATGTCTCTTCCTATGTAAACGATCTTGCGAAACATCAAAATTCAATCTCTGCCTGAATTACGCATAGAGCCCATTTCATCTACATCGTAAACTGTCACCATAAAACGTTGAATCTTTTCAGTGCTTCGTATTCAGGGACACGCAATCAATCAAACATATTACCAAGCCTTCTACGGCGGTAGCTGAAGAAGCTTGGTTAAATTTATTCAAGGTTGGCAGTCCTTATAACACTTATTGGCATTCATAAGCGCTTGGAGTCTCATAAACTGTAGATCAATATTCTGAAGCCGGTAAGCTGCCGGCACTACGGCAGTCGAATCCTTTGTACTCTAGATTACGTTATTTAGGCAACCATTGACATGTAAATTCCTCTAGGCTATTAAATTTGCATTCTAATTAAAACAAGACACCCGGTATTGGCTTATTTTGTAAATACTGGCTGCTTCTTGTAAGTACTTCAGTTTGTGTACCTAAAGTTTTGGCCTGAAAAGCTGCTGTACTTTAGTTTTTATGGAGACTACTTTAAAGCTTACCAGCCTTAAATAAAATAATAAAAACATATTTTTTGGTTAAACAGCAAATGGATGAAAACATAAATAAAATCTCAGGCAATTGTTTTTAAATATCGGACATAAAAATAAAAATGAAAAACTGTTCAGTATTTCTTTACAGTATTAGCAAACGGAGTAGCACTTAGTAACTATTTTATAACAATTATTATTTTCTACCCCCACGAACATTTTTTTAAAAAACAGGAGACCAATATAATTATACTGGTTACACTTACGGAGCAGCTTATTAGATCAAAAGTACGACCTACCGCACAGAATACCTACCAAACATTGAACAGAAACAACAAACCCACTAGAGCACATGAACTTGACAAAAATAACAACCACTAAGAAGCTAACGATGCTCCTCACGAACCGTCGCCATTAGATGATCCTGAATTGAAAGCGATGTTTTCACAATATGCTGTGAAGCTTTGTGGTTTCCGACTTAGGAAGGTGTCGTGAGAATCGACTTTAGGATTGTATAAGGACTGAGACGAGTAGCAGTGTATACTATTGTTACATTATGCTATGACTGAAGTGTGTAGCTTTCGTATACATATGTCAAGATTTATTGTGATCAGTTTAAGACAATATATTTACTATAGTGGTGAACACAAATGTTACAAAATTAAAGAAAAAATGATAGTTTGTTCAGCTTTAAACTAAAAGAAAAAACAATAACTCTAAGTACTGCTTGTTGACCTAATTCTTCGCCAGTGTCTACCAAAGTTCTTGTTGCTTAAGATTTACTTCACGGAAGAGATTAGCCAAGACCTCCGGTGCAGCTTAACAATTTATTTTTCAAAGCTCAATAAAATAATTTTATACAACGTGCGACAGTGAATTGTTTTGTTGTATAAGTGCTAAGCCACAACAAATAATTTTATTCCCGCTGACCGGTCCCATGGCGAGACCCAACGCGTGATAATGCATTATTTATACGCTCTAAGACGACCAAAACGAATGCAGATACTGACGAAAAATAAGATACGGAGGCACAGTCGCCTTTTGTCTCAACGACAAACGTGCCTCGTGAATAAATAACACAAATAAAAATTCTATAAATATTGAACAACAGTATATTTCACACTTTACCGAAGCCACGGTAACTGAGATATATTATGACACGCTTATATCGATGCAAGTTTTTTGGGAGGTTGCTGCTTCACGAATCTTTGTTTGTAAACGAAACGGAACAATGCGAATGAATTTTTATTGTTATTTTTTACTATGTAAGTCTGTGTACTTTATTCGTTCAAGTTTGGTAGTTACAAAAAGCGCTGGGGACGCAAATATTACGTTATGTTTCATTGCTTTTATTGTTATGTTTCATCGCTTTAATATCTGTTTGGAGGTATGCAAAACAGAGTTTAAAGTCCCGAAAACGGCTGTTGAGAAGGGAAGATCCTCCGGCCAGACGGGTGTTATGTCTGGTGGACAACTGCCCGATAGATGATTTCGGGCTGTTCTATATATTCAAATAATCGGGTGGTTCCTACTGGTCGGACCGAATGTCGTATTGTTCTCGGTGAGTCGGAACTATCTGCGGTGATGCCCCAGTGAGTCGGGGTGGTGCTATCCCAGTGAGTAGGGATGATGCCCCAGTGAGTCGGGGTGATGATGTCCCAGTGAGTCAGGATGGTGCTGCAGGCTCCAGTGAGTCGGAGTAGTAGCTTGACTGCTGGCGTCGACCAGGAGAGGTTCTTCATGGCTCTTCATGTGACTGGCCGAAGGGGCGGTGTGGGCTGCACGAAGGCTGTGCTGACGTTCTTTGTCGAGGGTCACCAGTTTGGAGGTATGTGGAACAGAGAGTAAAGTCCCACATACCTTCGTTGGAAAGGGATTATCCTCCGGCCAGACGGGTGTAATGTCTGGTGGGCAACTGTCCGATAGATGATTTCGGGCTGTTCTGTATGTTCAAATCGCGTGGAGAACTTTAATTACGCGATGCAGGATTAGTTCTTGTGTGACGCCATAGAGGTCGCTTCATCTAAAAACGATTGTTTTATTTTTTTTTAGTTTACAATAAACAACATTTAAATCAAATATTTTTTCGGTATTCAGAAAGTTATTGTTGAATTTTAGCCATTAAAAAAGCTTGGGGTGAAATGAAATAAAAATAGTAAGAGCATGCTCGTGTAGATTTGTTTAGTTTTCGATCAATATTTCATCGTCACAGGCAGCCGGTCACCACGTAACGTCAGCGCTCTGCCAAACAGGGACACAGAAAGGAATGGGGACATTTGATTACAATTTTTTATGTCACCCACACATGTCACATTTTTTCACTGGATGTAGAGTATAGTTTTTTTGTAAATATTTTTTTTTATATTTCTGTTTCAGGTTCAGTAAAGCAGCAAAACTGAGAACTGGACAGAAATCAATTGTATTTTTCTAAGTTTTTAACTTAGCGACTGAAAGTAAGAGAATGTTCGCGGATCATTAATATCTATTATTTTGGTCTGTTAACTTTAAGTTGTTCAGGCAAAATCAAACTGTTTTATTACATGTCTTATTTCTATGACGAATATTCTTCTTGGCTTTGTACTTTAGTTAAACAGTAAGTTATACCTACTCCACTGTTTTAATCGTATCTTTAAAACAGATTTACTACATTAATTTTCACTGGCCTGTTCTAATGGTTGGACTGCTATGCCCGAGGTCGTGGGTTTTTTTTTCCGTGGTAAAATCATCTAATGTCATTCCCCGCTCTTGGGCGGATGGGGAGATAGTGTTTGACTTTTACTGACTAAAAACCCCCCCTCCTGTTCCTTCGTTGCCTTTCGTACCAAGGCCGAGTCTTCCTTTCAGAAGCAGACCCTTGGCCCCAGTAGGCTTCGACCCTGCTGGGCCCCTACGGTTTTCTGACCTCTCCTTGAGGCACGCATGGATCAGTACGCACCGTAGACGACTTGGGTTCGGTCCGGACGGTTACCGGACGGTCGGATGGCAAGCTACCCATTGCTCGACATCCGCAAGCCCACGCCTGTAAGGTGGCCGGAAATCGGGATCGGAATCCCGGCGGCGTTTGGGGCGTGAGGACCGTTGCCTCACGCGATCGGCCACCTCCTTTGCTAGTATTACTGCTTCGCAGAAGGAGGCGACCGCCTGCCACTCCTCCTCGCTACGGACCATGGCCTGTACCAAGGCCCGGCGCGAGAGATCACCGCCGCCGATCGCCCCCACGAGGAAACGGCGTTGCTCTGCCCTGTCATGCCTGGGTGTAATTTATCTATATGTTTTATTTAGAAATATATAAGTATATTTATCAGTTGTCTAGTTATGAGTACGATACAAGCTCGGCTTAGTTTGGGACTAGATGGCATTGTACTGTAAAAGTTGTGGAATATTTTTATCAAATACGTCTTATAAGACCGTCTTTGTAAATGACAAAATTGCAATATATCGAGTTGCCAACTCAGTATTTTTAGCAAAAGTTTAATTTACTCAAAAGGACACAAGGTAGACCGATGACCTGGTGAGAGTCGCAGAAATGCAGTGGAAGCGAGACGCAAAGGCTCGTTCGTTGTGGCGACACTTAGGGAAGGCTTATGTCCAGCAGTGGACGTCTTTCGGATTAAATGATAATTTACTGCTTCAATATTGTTATACATATTTTTACCATCAATACAAGGTATACAAGCAAAAAAAAAAATAGAACAACAAAATCATGGAGCAGTTATGTGAAATGCAGTAAAAACATAAGCCAAACACTTGACATTACGGTTACGTTTCAAAACTCCAACAAGTCTCCAAAGTTTTTCTATTACGTTCGCGTAAGCGTATGAATAGTGGATATGTATGGCGCAAAACTGCCGGAGCGCAATAGTCGTTTATAAAGTGTTAATATATAAATCAAAACGTTGTTCGGTCTCGCCGAACCGTTAACATTTTGTTCACATTTTGTATGTGTTCCGTGTTTAAATTTGTTTGGATGCATGAAGGAAGGCCTTTTCATTGCAATTTTTATAGATATTTCAAATATCCGTTACATGCAACAAATTGTTGAACAACTACTTTTGTTGTATTGTAAATCGGTAAACACTTCATTCAAGCAATTTTTTTTTCTGTATTTTAACATAAATTACTTATAAACCAATGACTAGGCTTAAAATTCTATGTCCCCTAACTGCAGCATAAAAATCCTAACTAGTGTAAAAAAAATCCTCTGCATCTGTTAATTAATTCAAAATTATATTATTTATCCTTTACTTATATCGCTCACCTAACAATATTTTGGCATATCTACATTTTTCATATTTTACAGATACCCGGGGTTTTTTTTTAGGTGGGAAATCATCTAATGACAAATCCCGCTCTTGGGTGGGGCGGGAGATAGTGTCAGACTTTTACTGACAAAAAACCCACTCCTGTTCTTTCTTTGCCTTCGTCCCGGGGCCCCGAGGTTTACTTTCACAGTACCCGTAGCACCAGTAGGCTTCGGCCCTGTTGGGCCCCTACGATTTGCTGACATCTCCCTGAGATACCCGGGGTCAAAGATTGTACAAATAATTAATTTAAAACGAAGTTTTGAGTTCATTTTACATTTTATACAGAAATTGTGATGTTGGATAGATCCTGAATGAATCAGTTGTAACCAGTATTAAATGTTACCTGTAGGTACACAATGATATTTTACCCGACTAAGTAGGGTTATGATTTTGATAGGCAATGTAATGTGCGTGTGTGTTCATTTGTTCCCTCATAGTTACTTATTGAGAACTACGTTTCAGAACGTGCAACACGCTTCATATTTACTACTCTTTTACTTTTTGTTTATACACGTTGGCGGCAGAAGCGGCACGCAACATCAACGATTTATACGGAGCATGCACACTAACGATCGTATCACCCGTTATTGGTTTGCCCGCTTTCGTTCTGGAAATTTCGAACTAAGAAATGAATCCCATGGTCGACCGAAAACTTTAGTCGACAATGAGGAATTAAAGGTGATTTTGGAAGCTGATGATTCTCAACCTACAGCTGAATTAGCAGCAGCTTTCGATGTTAGTATCAAAACAATATTGGTCCATTTGCGTCGAATTGGCAAGGTAAAAAAGCTTGACAAATGGGTGCCCCACGAATTGAATGATCGCCAGCGCGAAGCACGCGTCGAGTCGAGCCTTGCACTGCTCAACAGGCACACAAACGAAGGCATATTGAATCGCAGTGTTATTGGCGACAAAAAATAGATTCTGTTCGACAATCGCAAGCGCTCAGCAAGTTGGTTAGATCCTGGTTCAGCACCTAAACAATGCCCCAAACGAAAACTGACCCCGGACGAAGCCTACTGGGGCCAAGGGTCTGCTTCTGAAAGGAAGACTTGGCCCTGGTACGAAAGGCAACGAAGGAACAGGATTGGGTTTTTAGTCACTAAAAGTCTGACACTATCTCTATATTTTTCTAGTTTTTCATCAATAAGCTACCACTATGTTGGCAAAAATGCATTGATTGCATGGGGAATTACTTTGATTAATAAAAATAAAAAGTATAAAGAAAAAAGGGCGTTAACTTATTTCATGAAAAACGGCAATTTTATAGGTGACCTAATATTAATATTAGGTACTGAAATCATGGTGATACTAATAAAAGCGTTAACTAAATAACAATAAAATTATAATAAGTACTGAGATGATGCGTGATAAAAAGGAAGATGAAAATAATTTAAAATATAAAATTAATTATATTGCTTTTTATTCGCCTTGAAAATTGATAAGTCAAAATAGTTTGATTAAAATACATATTTCAATAAGTCTGACGTTGACATTAGTGGCTCATGAGCTCGTTTAAAATTTTGCGTTTGGAAAGATTAACCTTTGTTCAGTCGTAAAAGTATTTTTCATAAAATCGCAAGTAAATAATAAACTAAATAACTTTTAAACAAACATTTAACCACATTAAGTAAGTAAGTGTGTTGTTGTTGTAAATTGAATTGAATTGAAAGCTCAATCAAGCTAAAACATTATGTACCAACACTAATAATATTAATATATTCAGGTGCTACATAATCAAACAGGGCATATTATTGGTCAATCGATTTGTCATAATAACCAAATTAACTTTGTATTACCGTGCATTACCATCTAGTATATTAATTCCTCTAATATTACGTATTGGTAATATTGGATAGATATTAGAGATGGGCGTACTAGTTTCCGACTAATCGAGAAGGCCATGTTGCGGCGCGGCAGCGGCGGCATATACTCGTAACCCTTCAACGGCTTGCGTCGGATTGCTCCGACGTGTGTTTTTGTGTCCTATTCGCTTGGGTCGTGTATTTGCGACTGGGTACTCCATCTCGTTTACCTTCAATCCCCATAGGTGACAGAAGAGCTGACGAGATGGAGTATTTAGTTGTAGATGTGCGACCCGGGCAAAATAAACGGAAGTATTTGCTCGCAGAACAGATGGTCGATAGAGACGAAAGGTTCTGGAATGGCAACCACGTCCCGGAAGACGCAGCGTTGGAAGGCCTCCCACAAGGTGGACCGATGACCTGGTGAGGGTCGCGGGAATCCGATGGATGCGAGACGCACAGGACCGGTCATTGTGGCGACATTTGGGGGAGGCCTATGTCCAACAGTGGACGTCTTTTGGCTGAAACGATGATGATGATGATGATTTGTCGGATATATCCGACGTAGAAGGTTAAAAGGTTAATCAGTAAAATGTTTTACGTCCCATTGCGTCATAGTTCAAAACCATCGTCAGCCATTCATGCTGAACTAGATCTATTTTGGCGCAGACGTGATATATTGTATTTTTGCTTCTTTTTTAGGGTTCTGTAGCCAAATGGCAGAAAACGGAACCCTTATGGATTCGTCATGTCTCTCTGTCTGTCTGTCCGCCCGTATGTCACAGCCACTTTTTTCCGAAACTATAAGAACTATAGGTACTATTGAAACTTGGTAAGTAGATGTATTCTATGAACCACATTAAGATTTTTCCACAGAAATAGAAAAAAAAAACAATGAATTTTGGGGGTTCCCCATACTTAGAACTGAAACTCAAAAAAAATTTTTCATCAAACCCATACGTGTGGAGTATCCATAGATAGGTCTTTAAAAATGATATTGAGGTTTCTAATATCATTTTTTTCTAAACTGAATAGGTAGTTTGCGCGAGAGACACTTCCAAAGTGGTAAAATGGGCCCCCCCCCCCCCCCTGTAACTTCTAAAATAAGAGAATGATAAGACTAAAAAAAATATATGATGTACATTACAATGCAAACTTTCACCGAAAATTAGTTTGAACGAGATCTAGTAAGTACTTTTTTTTTTAATACGTCATAAATCGTAAACTGCAATTTACCTTTCAAGATTGTACGGAACCCTCAGTGCGCTAATCCGACTCGCACTTGCCTAGTTTTTTTTGTTTCGTGTTTATCAAACTATTGTTTGTGCCTTGTGTTGAACCAAATAAATTCATTTTCTTTCTTTCTTTCTTAAAAATATTGACTAGTTGGCACTTTAGTCGATGCAAAAAAATCAGGAAATAGTAGTCAGTACTTACTGTAGTTCCAGTATTTTTTTAAATTAAAACAATTTTACAAAAACAGTGCGTATTATTGAGATTTTAATAAAATCTTTAATATTTAATACCCATGAACCGACTAGTCGGAAAAGCCAACTATCTATACTGGCCAAATCCATAGTCGGTCCATTTCTAACAAATAAAAGCCAGTACTTACTGTTCGTTCAATATTTTTATAAATTAAATCAGTTTTAGAACAACAGTGCGTATTATCAAGCTCTTAATAAAATCTTCAATAATTGTTACACATAAACCGACTAGTCGGAAAAGCCAACTATCTATATTGACCAACTCCATAGTCGGCCCATCTAAAACAAATATCGACTTTCCAAATGTAAATATAAGTATGAAATTTTGTTTCTATCATAAATATAATTTGTATACGTTAATTAAGTCAGTTTACCTGGAATATTTTAGAATATTCGTTGCTAAAATAATGTTAGGAAACTAATTATATACAGTAAAACTGTATATTGTATATATTTTTATTTTAAACTTAGACATTTTGGAAACAGAGCTCTATTTGGGTTAACATTATTTCTGTAATAAATTCAAATGCTATTTCAGTGGGTTTTTCCTATGATCCGTGCTCTCATACATGGAATATTTGTTTACCTACATACTGCTGTGTACATACTATTCGAGTAAATAATACACCTCTAATTTTTAATTAGCAAAAATACTTAATAGGCTTATTAGAAAAGGTCTAGTTATTATTTAAGTAAAATCTCAGTAAATAACATTCATAAACAGCAAATTTATTAGCGTTTGTTTTATCCCAAAATGTCACTCAATTTATGGAAATATTGTACAGACTATTGATTATGAATGAATAAATGACGATCAAAATGGAAAAACACTGCGCGTTGTATTTTTAGTAGCAATTATTATGAATGGTTGATTCTATTATGAATTAACCAATTATAACAAATTTTCGTGGTGGGATTTCCTTTTTTTTCTTTTAACTACAAAAGTATGATCAGTAAGGGATTCGGATAGCATAAGCATAAAGCATAATCAGCCTTTTAATGTTCCCACTGCTGGGACTCAGGCCTCCTCTCTCTAGGAGAGGGAATGGGCTGTAATCCATCGCGCGGGCCCAGTGCGGCTTGGTGAATGTCACATGTCTTCGAATTTTTGGTTCTAGGACATGCCGGTTTCCTCACGATGTTTTCCTTCACCGTACAACCGATACGGATTCCGTCTTCTACCGATACGGATAGAGACCCATTTTTATTGTACAGATTAAAAAAAACTGGGCCAGTGCGAGTCGGACTCGCGCATACGCGCATAGAGGGTTTCGTACAAACTTTTATCTACACTTCTACACTATTATTATAAAGAGGTAAAGTTTGTTTTTTTGTTTGTCTCTGAAAGTACTGGTCCGATTAACTTATATCTTTCACACCAAAAAGAAAGATATACACCCCTATGTATATCTTTCTTTTAGGTGTGAAATCGTTAAAATTTTTCATTGATTATATCACAATTTTATTAGTGGTTTTGTAACGATAGTTAGTTTGATCAAGTAAGTCTAAATTGAATGAGATTGTCATTTGTTGATTGATTTGTCTTGAGGGTGCAAAGCCATCAAACAACTCCTACCGCTCTGGGTGGAGCGAGAAGAAATATTAAACTTTTACTGACTAAAACCAACCAGTGTTTCATCAATTGCCTTTTGCGTCCCAAAGTCGCGGTGACTATTTCAAACAATACCACAACCTTGGTAATATATTATATATCTACGTAGATAGTGGCTTTTCATAATAGTCACATCACACCAAACTCATTTGCACGACTTAGTGTTACCAAACTACGTCTGTTACCGACAAATAAACTTAAATCCCCTTAATTCGAGCTTAACCCTCCACATACCCACGAATTTACAAGTTAACCCTAATTTCTGCTTGATATCGCTGGAACTGTGAGCCCTGCGTTTGTAAATTACTGGAATAATCTACGCACGATTGCCTAATATCTGGATAATAATAATAATAATAATAATAATAACTTTATTTAGCCATTGTTACAAGTGTTTTCTTAAACATAGTTATAACTTATTTACATATCGGTAACAGGTGTTATATTTTACCAGAATTATTACAATGGCCCCCAAACTAGGCGGTGCCTGTATCTTGGGGACCGGAGTTGCGTGATCGTTAAATTAAAATACAAGTTTCCTTTGCGGATTACCTTACAATAAAATAGGAATAAAATAGTAGACAAAATAATTAGTACAAAGTAACAGGGTAAATAAAAATAAAAGAGTGTGCGTGTTACAGGTGTGCGGTTGAAAGTGTGTAGGTATGTTTGTGGGTCATCATCACACGTGTTGTACTAGTATTATATATAATTTTGGTGGCTGTTTAGCACGAAATGTTAATTATTAGTTAATAATTTCCTCAGTTTCATCGTACGAGAGGGAGACGAGCATTTTTTTCAACATTTTCTTACATAATCGATCGTTTAAACCTTTGATGTCGTAGGATCTAATGATTTGGTTATATACATGAGTGTGAGAGTAAGAAGGACAGCGTCTAGCCAGAAGACTCTTTGCGTTTGGAAGTGGAACGTGTAGAACGCGTTTTGATAGAAGGTTTTGATAATCAGGCCGGTTTTTAACAGCTCTATGTGTTCGTAGTGTTGCACTTAGGATGAATAATTGCCGCACTCGGAGAACAGGGAATACATTATAAAGCAGGTCTGTTGGAAACCTGAAAGGCTTTTTTAGCATTACTTTAATAACAGCTTTTTGGGCCCTTTCTATTTCCATGAATGTGATTTTACCAGCACTACCCCAGACGGAAATACCGTACTGGAGCACCGATTGGCAAAGCCCAAGATATATCATACGAAGAGTTTCAGGGGGAGTGCAGTCGCGTAACTTTTTCATAATATAAATGAGTTTCCTGACACGAGCCGAGAGTAGGTGAATATGAGGTTTAAAAGAGATATTTTCATCTAATATAATACCGAGGTATCTATGAGAAGAGCTGCGATCTATACAGGTGCAGGAACAGTCTATGAGTGGAGGATTATGATTGCTACAGCATGTGTGGAATTTGAGTGCCAATTGCTGTGGAGGGCTGGAAGCAGCAGTTTTGTAAAAGGTGATGAGCTTAGTTTTTTTCACGTTAAGAGTAAGAAGGTTTTTATCTAGTTCCTTAACAATCTTAAGCAAACCGTTTTCAGCAAGATGGTATACCAGGTCCCAGGTTTTGGCGTGAAATATAATTGCCGTATCGTCTGCGTATGATATAATTTCAGCATTACTTATTGAACAATTAAGTATATCGTTCATGTAAAAAGCAAAGAGAGTTGGGCCAAGAGTGCTGCCTTGAGGGATTCCGAAGCTTATTGGCAGTAAGCAACTTGAATTGTTACCTACTTTTACTAATTGTTGGCGATTTGAGAGGTAGGACTTAAACCATTCAAGCGCGATACCTCTTATTCCTATTCCTTCTAACTTCGATAGGAGGAGGTCAATGGAGATTGTATCGAACGCTTTGGCTAAGTCTAAGAAAACTCCCATGGCGTGCTCTCCGTTTTCAATAAAAGTGGCTACAGAGTCAGTTAATAATATTACAGCATCTTCAGTTGACTTGCCTCTCCTAAAGCCGAACTGTCTTCCAGATATAAAGTTATTGTCTTCTAAATAGTTGACTAGGCGGTTGTTGACCACTTTTTCTAGCAATTTTGATAATATACTTAAAAGTGCTATAGGACGATAATTTTCTGGTAGTTCTGTGAGACCGGTTTTATAGATAGGACGAACACACGCAACTTTCCAGCGGTCAGGGAAGATACCATTTTCCATACTTAGGTTAAATATGTGAGTGAGTGGTTTTAAAAGCGATTTTTTTAGAAATATAATAAGGCGGGCAGTAATTCCATCAAGTCCCGGAGCGCTGTCAATTTTCAGTTTGTCTATAAATTTTTCAATTTCTGTTTCGTCAGTAGCATGAAAAAAGAAAGAGTTCAGAGGGGTTTCACTTGGCCTGTAATTATTGGCTAAGGATTCTTGTGTTTCGGATAACCGCGATAGTATAACATCTGAGAGATTTTTGCCTAGCGAGGTAAAGTGCGCGTTACACTTATTGAGTGATTCGTCAGGGTCTTGTGCGTTATTTAGTAAATTAGAAGATTCATCTTTTGTTGTGGTTGGATTGTAAATACATTTGATTGTGTTCCAAAGTTTTTTTGGGTCGTTTCGATTTTTATTTATGATTTCACTATTGTAATTAGTTTTTAGTTTGTGCAGCAAGTTGTTACAGAAGTTTTTGTACCTGGTGTACACTAAGCGTCGCATTTCATCATTTGGGTGAGATCTCAAATCCATATGCAGTTTATCGCGATGTTTCATACACCTCATTAGTCCTTGTGTTATCCAAGGTTTAATGATATATTTACTACGACTAATAAGAATGGTACGGGAGTTCTTGGAGACTGAGTTTGAAAGTATATCAATTAATGAGTTTACAGAACTGTTGGTACAATTTGTGCTTAATACTTCTGACCAATCCATATTGCTTAGTTCTGCAGCAACTGCTGCTTCACTTGCCGCTTGGATATCCAGTTGTACGCGCAATTGGACTTTTTAATCCCGCTAATAGTAGGTCTGGACTAAGTTGTTAATAAGGAGCCTAAAATTAGTACCTATGTTACCTATGTACTAATTTTAGGCTTTTGTTATGTGAATCGATAGTAGGTTCGCGAGCACATCCGTAAGAAGTTGGCAGCAGTATCGTCATAGCGCTAATTTGTTTTCTTATTATTTGTCTGCACTAATTGTTTTACTAGATTCGTGTATTCTCTTTTTTTCCTTCTTTCTAGTTTGAGTACATACGAGTATATATATATTATGTATAGTGTATTTATAGTATTCAAGTGTATTTTTGTATAAAATATAATGTATTGTAAACATTATGTAATGCTTAATATTGCACCTACTACAAGTTGTCTCCGGGCCTTGGTACAGGCCATGGTCCGGAGCGAGGAGGAGTGGCAGGCGGTCGCCTCCTTCTGCGAAGCAGTAATGCTAGCAAAGGAGGCGGCCGATCGCGTGAGGCAACGGTCCTCACGCCCCAACCGCCGCCGGGATTCTGATCCCGATTTCCGGCCACCGTAGGCGTGGGCTTGTGGACGGCGAGCAATGGGTGGGTCGCCGTCCGACCGTCCGGTAACCGTCCAGACCGAGCCCAAGTCGTCGATGGCGCGTACTGTTTCACGCGCGCCTCAAGGAGATGTCAGCAATTGTAGGGGCCATCAGGGTCGAAGCCTACTGGGGCCGCCTCCTTTGCTAGCATTACTGCTTCGCAGAAGGAAGCGGCCGCCTGCCACTCCTCCTCGCTCCGGACCATGGCCTATACCAATGCCCGGCGCGAGAGATCACTGCCGCCGATCGCCCCCCACGAGGATACCGCGGTGCTCTGCCCAGGCGGGGCACACCTCTACCGTATGCTCCACCGTGTCTGCCGGGCGGTCCAACCAATGGCGGCACCCAGGCGTTTCTTCCGCTCGAATTCGGTGCAGGAACCTCCCGAACTTACCATGACCGGTGAGGACCTGCGTCATGCGGTAGGTAAGGACGCCATGTGGTCTTTCCAGCCACTCCTCAAAGAGAGAACCTTTCAGTCACTGGCGCCACTTTCAAACGTCCTCTAATATACTCATTTCTCACTTTATCTTTTTCGCGTTTGTGATGTTTCAGTGTTAATCTATACTACTATTATTATAAAGAAGAAAGATTTGTATATTCATTTTTTTGTTTAAAATGAATAAACTCAAAAACTAATGTAGAGTTCTACTTTATTTCTGAGTTACATAGGCTATATATTACATAGCCGTTGTTCTGCCAGTGGCTTCACCCTAATCTATATATATAAAAGGGGAAACTGACTGACTGACATATCAACACACAGCCGAAACTACTGGGATTAGGAGCGTGAAATTTTGCACAAGGTTTTCTTTTATGACGTAGGCAAGCACTAAGAAAGGATTTTCCAAAATTCACTCCCTAAGGGGATGAAGCGGGGGTCCAAAGTTGGTATGGAGAAACCTACATTCACGCGAGAGAATCCGCGGGCAGAAGCTAGTTTTGGATAAAACCACAAATTATTGTATATCTAATGAATAATTGTGCAAAAGTAATGCAACACCTTTTATATCTGCACTCTGACATTTCTCCAAAATTCCATCAAGTTTTAACGCCAGCAAAATTCACTTTAAACTCATGCAAATACCTAACTAAGTTACCTTAAATCTCTGTCGACATTCAACAGTCAGATTCTATTCGCAACACTAAAACGCTGCATTCGGTAAACGCTGAAACTCAAATACTGGAACTAGGTAGGGTAGACCGTTCCTAGACCTGTTTGTGTTGCAGTCCATTACCATAATTAACACCAAACACTGCGCTGTCGCGGTGACAACTCAAACATTCAAGGTATCAGTGAAAATTGTAAGCAAATAATATCTATCAGATACCGCGTTTGCTTACAGGCGCACTTGAATCAAATTGCGGGCTCTTAAAATGGCGCTGGAAGCGTTTCTGCAATTTTTAATTGTCTTATAGTATTTTTGGAAGTTAAAAAAATATCGTCCAGTTTTTATTATACTGCAAGAAAATAATTTGGTAAGTAATAATTTTTATTTTTATTATAAAAATGTGTAAAAAAGATTCAGCATATTAAATTGTATTAACATTTTCGCTCCGTCAAAATTACCTAGTACGAAGAAAAAAAAATTTCAAATAAATTTTTACAGGCCATTATGAATTGTCAAAATGTCGGTTAGTCAAAAAATTTAAGCAAAATTGCACGTTCCAAAGCGTAGTATATCTATGCAGAAGAACATGCAAGAAACACTATGAATATTCTTTTAAAAAAGAATGTTATGAGTTACAAAAATCTTGGTTACATATTTCTTGTCGCTTCTTTAATGTAAATAAATAATGAAGAAATAAATAAAAATTGAAATTGAAATAAACCACTTGCAGTTACAAGATGACCAATCTCTACTGACAGCGCCCGTTCAAGGGCATGACGCGTGTATTAGCCCCACTTAGCCCAACCATTTTGAAGGAAACTGGATGGCCCAACAACACGTGCCACTACCATTTTTTTTATCTTTACATTATTACATACTCGTAGTATAAAACAAAGTCGTTTCCTGTGTGTCTGTTTTTCTGCTTTATAGTTACTGTTTACTATTCCTAAATTTTGATGCAGTTTCCATCAATAGAAAAAGCAATAAAAGAGGAATTGTTTATATATATATATAATTTGCACTTGCGCAAAACCAGGGTGAGTCGCTAGTAAAATAACATACAAATATCTTTCTGGTTAGTAAAACTGAGTATATTGAATTTAGATATTTTTCCATTCACTCCCTAATGCCATTTTTATATAAATTAACTTATAATAAGATTGTCCAGTTCTTGGTTACGAATAAGCAGGGTTGAAATATATGTTTATTTTAACCCTAATTATTATTATTATATATATATATATATTATTCACATAAACAGAAGATCATCCAATGGTATATTTGTAGCGACATCTATGGCGTCACATAAGAACTAATCCTGCATCACGCAATCAAAGTTCTCCGCGCGATTGGAACATATAGAACAGCCCGAAATCATCTATCGGGCAGTAGCCCACCAGACATAACACCCGTCTGGTTGGAGGATCCTCCCTTTTCAACGGAGGTATGTGGGGCTTTACTCTCTGTTTCACATACCCCTAAACTGGTGACCCTCGACAAAGAACGTCAGCGCAGCCTTCGTGCAGCTACTACTTCGTGACGTCATCATCACTTCCTCAAGCGTTCGAGAAGCGAGCCATACAGCCAGCACCCACGGCTTTAAAGGGTATCCTGACCACCAGCATGCCTACCTGGTCATACCTGGTCATCACCCTCAGCCTCATCAGCGACCTTGGCTAATCACACCGCACCTTCGGCCAGTCACATGAAGAGCTATGAAGAATCTCTCCTGGTCGACGCAAGCAGTCAAGCCACTACATCGCACAGCACCGCTCCGACTCACTGGAGCCAGCAGCACTACTCCGACTCACAAGAGCCTGCAGCATCATCCCGACTCACTGGGACATCATCACCCCGACTCACTGGGGCATCATCCCGACTCACTGGGACATCATCACCCCGACTCACTGGGGCATCATCCCGACTCACTGGGACAGCAGCACCCCGACTCACTGGGGCATCATCCCGACTCACTGGGACAGCAGCACCCCGACTCACTGGGGCATCACCGCAGACAGTTCCGACTCACCGAGAACTATGCGGCATTCGGTTCCGACCCACTGGAACCAACCTACCACTGGTCTGGCACGCATCAAGAAGCATCAAGAACCATCGATCTCCGATCTCCGGAAGGGAGTGATGTAGCGACATCTATGGCGTCACATAAGAACTAATCCTGCATCGCGCAATCAAAGTTCTCCGCGCGATTGGAACATATAGAACAGCCCGAAATCATCTATCGGGCAGTAGCCCACCAGACATAACACCCGTCTGGTTGGAGGATCCTCCCTTTTCAACGGAGGTATGTGGGGCTTTACTCTCTGTTTCACATACCCCTAAATATTATATATCTGTTATGGTTTAACCAATTCATCATCTTCCTGCCCTTGTCCCGTCTTATTTGTGGTCGGTGCAACACGTTTTTTTCTTCCATTCTATCCTATCACCCGTCATGCTATCACTAACTTCATTTTCTTTCATATCACTCTCCACACAATCTATCCATCTTCTCTTTGGCCTCCCTCTCTAACTCTTGAACCACCTGTAATTGTAAAATACATTTTTTTTTTTGTTAGCCTATTTTGTCCCACTCCTGGGCAAAAACCTTACTCCACTCCTTCCATTTTTTACGGGCCCGCGTTTTTTCTTGCCAATTCCGTAACCCGCCGCACCTTTTCAGGGCACCAACTAATTATAAACATATTTTTGTAAATACCTATAATCATTGTTTAGTAACATTTTAGCGGCTTATTAATATTCGTTCAGTAAATAAAACGACGGCATCAAATATGATGCCGTTAACTTACCTACAAAGTTTTAATGATGTTTCATCTGGAATGAGTTAAGTAACCTCAGTGCAAATATTTAATGTCGATTCATCCATATTAGAACTTTACTGAAAGGGAAGTATTTAATGACATATTTGCCTGTGTTGTTGGGGTAAATATCTATTAGTGTAAACGATGATAAGTATTTAGATTCCACAGAATTTATCGGTGTCAGCCAGCATTTAGTTCTTTATTAATAATTCAGTGCAAATTCTTTAGTTGCCGTATGTGTGGGCTTGCGGACGACGAACAATGAGTAGCTCGCCATCCGGCTGTCCGGTAACCATCCGGACCAAGTCCGAGTCGTTGACGGCACATGGGTCACGCGCACCTTAATGAGATGTCAGGAAAACTGTAGGAGCTCAGCAGAGCTAAAGCCTACTGGAGCCATGGGTTGACTTCTGAAAGGGAACCCCGGGATTTTGGAACGCAAGGCAAAGAAGGAACATAGGTGTGATTTTAGTCAGTAAAAGTCTGACACTATCTTCCGCTCCGCCCAAGGCCGGGAGAAGTCATTGGATGATTTCCCACCTTAAAAAATGTACAAATACTTGATCACCCGTTCTAGTAAAATTAAACACTGATTTCAATCAATGTAGTCAAAATCTATACTATTATTATAAAGATGAAGAGTTTGTTTCTTAGATATTTTGGTTGAACGTGCTAATTTCAAGAAACGCTGTTTCGTATTGAAAAAAAAAAATTGTGTTAGATACGTTTGATTACGTTACGACCAATACGAGCGGAACAGTTACCAAAGATGCGAGTGAAACTGCGAAGTACAATTTATGTTGAATATACTTAAACATAGCTACTAATTTTAATAAAAAAAAAAAATTGTTTTTTTTTATAATTTTCTTCTAAATTATCCTTTACCACGATCTCCACGACCAATCACGAATTGTAAAATAGCAAAAATAATATTGCTTATCTACAAACCCAAGTAATAATTTATCAAAAAATCCAACCGTTCTAATTAAAACTCCCAATTCATCGGAACCAATCCGCACAGATACGTAAAGGTATATCGATTGACACACCAGCTTGTCCCACTGAACCGATTCTGTTTAATCAACGCCCCGGATTGGAACTATTGGAACTATTCGAAGTGATTGAAGCGAGAACTTCGGTTGACGAGCAATCTTCAACTAATATCCTTCGCGAGAACTCAATTACAATACGGCAGTGCCTTTAATTTCCTCATGTAAGTCTCTTGGAAGCTTACTGGTTTAACAATACATGTTACTATTTGTTGTCGATACTATCTCGTACGGTAATCTCGAACGTGTAGACGTGGTGAGAATAGGCAAGTGAGATAAGAGTCTTAAATGCAATTGAAATGGGTCTGCTTTTAAATCAATTGGTAAACCAATAGAAAACTTATTGTATGCTTAATTGACTTCGTAAATTTAATCACCTACAACTTACCAGGATCTGTATTGAAGCTTGTGACGAAATTACAAATATCATTAATATACTTATATTATATTTTCAGTAAACTAACATGACATCGTGTTTCACTGATATTGGCTCCAACTGAAAAAACAAAAAAGTCACCTGTTTCTCACAAAAAACAATAATCGAACGCACTACTTTTTCTAACTCACTCCACAAGTGCCTATTGTTAAGATACCCAGGCCATGTAAACATTATTAGTGCCACAAAAAATACAATCTAGTCCATACAAAGCCGTAGTATCTACGTCTAGTCTGAAACCTACTCGTATTAACAATAGAACATTTATAGTTATCTCAAAGATCTCCATTCGAATAGATTTGGTTCTAAATTTCAATGCTTTGTCAGTTTTAGTGTTGAGTGCGGTATCTATATGTTCTTGTATTGCCTTGAATCTTGGTTTATATGGCTGGGGTTTAATTTTATTTTTTGCGACTTTAATTAAAAAATAAAATATTGGTATATAATTACAATTTTTTTCATCACCGTTTTATGGCACCTTCTATGAAACAAAGAGATAGTCCACTTGTGGTCGAGAAGAGAAATTATATTTTTGTTTATTAATTTATTTTTTTAAACTTTATCCACAAAGGTACCAAAGCGAACTTAATGCCTTAGGCGTTCTTTATAAGTCAACTAAAAATGGTGAAGAAGTTACATGACCGGTACTTCGTTGAATCGCTTGAAAGTAAAAAAATATTAAACCATAATTCATCATCAACACTTCAGCCGAAAGACGTCCACTGTTGGACATAGGCCTCCCCCAAGCGTCACCACAACGACCGGTCCTGTGCATCTCGCATCCATCGGATTCCCGCGACCCTCACCAAGTCATCGGTCCACCTTGTGGGAAGCCTTCCAACGCTGCGTCTTCCAGTTAACCATAATTAAAAAACCAAAATAACACTCAAAAATATTTTTTTTTTTCTTAGAGAACGGTGCAATAGTTACACAGCTAGAAACCACATTAGCATCCAATACTTCTATATGGCCTTATATGGATGGAACGGAAAATTTACAGGTAACGGGAAATTCAGATGAAGTAAAATATGTGTTCCAAATTCCAATTATCTATTTGATTTCTGGATTATTGTGAAAACTGGGTCAGTTTAGGAATGTACCAAGAACGAATTAATTGCGCAGTTTAAAAACGTTTAAAGCTTACTACAATGCTGGGAAAATTTTTGTTAGAATGAAATCTAAAAAAATATTTAGTACCCGAAGAGCATCAAGTACTTAGTAAAAATAATTCAAATCTCAGTAAAAAAACTTGAAAAAACCAGTAAACTTAACTTTGTAAAAGAATTTTCCCAGAAAAATCCGTAACTTAATCCACAAAACAAAAAATAAAGACAAACGGAAAGATTTGCAGATTCTTGAAAAATAAATTCCTTAAGACCTCCTTCCTGGACGACTATTAAGGCTAAAATTCTTTAATATAGAATAAAATCTTTAGTCATAAATAAAAAAATATATATTTTCTTTTGTAGGAGGCCAAATGTGATTTTAGATCTCAGAATCTTCTTTAATTCAAATAACAAGTTCCACGAATGAGAATTTATTAGAAAGAACTATAATTAGGTTTAAATATCTTTATTCTAATTAAGACAACAATTGTCACATATATGAGAACAGAAAATAATATAAAAAATAGTACCTAATATATTATTCTAGTACAGATACACATAAAATGAATTTTAATTTTATTTAGATGTGTATCTGACACTTTATTTACATTTAAAAATACTAACTATAATTACAATAAAATAAAATAAATAATAATAAAAACCCTAATCTAATTACAACTAACTAAAACTAAAATATGGCGTCAAAAAACAATAAAATTAATAAATAATAATTAGTGTTCAATCTTACGTTATGCCTAAGATAAAGGGCCTGTCTCATTTAAAAAATGCTACGCTAAGACTAATTAAACGACATATTGTCATCATTTCCATCAAGACTTCCACTATTAAACATAAACCTTTCTAAAATATCACCAAAATGAGCGATCATCAATTTGATTTCCTCGATCTTCATCAGGTCATCGATCTACTTTGTGGCCTTCCAACGCTGTGTCTTTCGAAATACCATCACCACCTCAGAACTTTTCAGCCCCATCAACTATTTATTCTACAAGCAATGTTACAATTAGACACTCCTATTTCTGGCTAATATCACTTTCCGGTTATGATGAGTCTGCTAAGAAATTATGAAATTGTAGAATTACGTCAGCGGCTTCGATCGCGTTATTATAGAGAATCGTTCCTTGGGCAATATAATCATTTATAACAGTAGAATTATGCTTATTAAGTTCAGTTTCATTTTGTTTGGTCAAACAAATTCAATACTCATCACGATCTATCTGCAAAGCTTTTTCTTGTCTATATTTATATGTAGGACGGTTTCTAGTCTGACCAGATGCAGTTGAGTACTAAACACAATTTGCTTAAAATATGGAGTATCAATAAATTTTTACGCCCATATCTAGTCTTCATCAACACCATTTAACTACCAAAACAGTTTATTGAATAAACTGACTCCAGTCCTGGTATAAAGCCGGTTGGGCGAATTTGAATAGAACACGCTATCGGCCGGTGTCGCGGCACCGAATGGAATTGTATCGGCAATAGGCCTCAGGTGGCGATTAGAGCAGATCTCTGAATAGATACGGACACGCAACTCCATACACAAGTCTACAATACTATTTAACTTCGGATTGTGTTGGATGCTAGTTGGATCGCTGTAGGCAGGTATGTCTTTGAGGGTGTTGAACTGTTTACTAGGAAATAAAATATTATAGGAAATGCGGAAGCTGTTTGGTTCTACAATTTCCTTTGGTTTCGTAATTGACATAATTGCACTATATAAAGTAAACCTGTAGGTATATCCACACTATTCGTGTGTGTTACTAGCTGAATGGCAAAAATGGCACACGGGTGGATCATATTCTGGAATGGCACTGTGTGACACTTTTTATCCGAAGATAAGTTTCCTAAGGATAATTTTATACTTTCACACGGAAACCGCTGGCAGAAACTACTAAATAAATAAATTTCGGAAACTCGTCTGTTATCAAATTTTAATGCATCTTAGGCTTATAATCTCTATGCAAGTTTTCATACTTAATATTATACTTATAAGATTATAACATGTTCATTTAGATTGGAATTAGTGACAAAGAGCTATTCGAAAATGTTAATGGTCGATAAGTTGATCAGACGAAGAAAATCCACAAAGTTTTATTACAATTGATAGTTCCACATCTAATTGACTTTTTCCACTTTTTAATGATCACTTTTTATTATGTTATTAACTTAAATAACATGAGTAATTGTAATATTGAAAAATATATTTTCTAAAATCCGAAAGTTTAAATTTATAAAACAAATGAAATAATCAATATTACTTTATACTGAATCATGAATTTCAATCGAAACGGGATCAAATTTTAAACCAACAATAACAAAATTATGATTTATTAAATTTACATTTCAATATCACCTTACATATTTCGACATTTCTTTAATAAAGAAAATTAGAATGTCGCTATATTTCAAAGGGGCTTTAACCATTCCAACTCGGGTGTTCTGTTAGTCGATATCTACTCAGAGAGGTACTCAACGTAACTTTGTAAACATGCTCTAGATATTATGTAACGTTGTAATGTTATATCGGATTTACAGTAGAGACTTTATAGGTGTTTTGATATTATTTCGGAATTTCTTAATTATGGAGCGGTGCAATTGATCTGAAATGCCGACGGGATTATTTTTAAGAGGAAGGTAATGCGTTTTCTAAAGCAGCTGTCTAATATCTTGTTTAACAGTAATGATTTGGTTCAGCGTTCATTCGAAATTAATGCTTTGACTTTTGAGTTTTTGTATTCTGGATTAGTACTTTGTATATCGTGTATAATCAGGTACAGTTTAGAAAAAATATATTGAAACAAATTAGTCATAAGTAAAATCAAATCAGCTGATAATTGAATAATCAAGGTATGGAATGAAGGGCCACGAGATTTTACAAAAAAGCCACCGCGACCCTGGAACCCAAAGAACACGGGTATGTTTTAGGCAGTGAAAGACACATCCTCTTGTTCAACCCAAACTGGGAGAAGTTAATTGATGATTAAAAAAAAAATAGGGGCTTGAACAAAATAATATACGAGTATTTAAGAAAAACCTCATACTTACGCATGTTTTGTTACTTTTAATCAATGAATAATTTCCCGAAAGGGAGTCAGTGATAACGTGACGATTGATTCCATTCTCATCATCATCTTGCTGCCCTTGTCCCGTGTTGTTTGGGGTCGTCACAACACGTTTTTTTCTTCCATTCTGCCCTGTTACTCGTCATGCTATCACTAACATTCCATTCTATGCAAGAAAAAACCGTGTTAAGCCAACCCCAAATAACTTGGGACAAGGGCAGCAAAATAATGACGATGAAGCATATTATTAAATGAATTCCTAGTTCATCACATGCTTAAGAAAAGCGTAAAACTTAACATCCTCCTCGATAATATCTACCAGTAACAAGATTTTCCGCCATATTTTCGAAACACGATCTAAGAACAAAAGAACCAACTTTCTTAAGCCTCGAATAATGTGCATTTTAATTACATTTTCTTGCTTCTGAATTATGCAAGGAGCAGTCGTTATTCTTAATGGTAAGGATAAAATCCTAAACGATTATTTTGCTATTGTGTGTTTCGAGATGGAGATAGCGCTGTAAAGTTGTTCAGCTTTATTTAATTGATCGTGTTAAATGAGTTCCTTGTGTCATTGTAGTTTAAGATACCGCAGAAGGCTGTGTAAATGTAGCTAGGATAAAGGTTGGTGGGCTATTGAATTGTTTGAAAGAGTTACCTTGAATTCAGAGAGCAACAGACTGAAGTAACACAGGTTAGTCAATAAAAGTCATTGCCATACAACGTGGCAATGCCGGCAGCCTTTTGGGCACACTTCCAGTCGACAGCGATGCGGAGGAGTTTTATGAAGCCATATTTTAGCTAGTAGTTTTTGCCTTTAGTGTGTCTATAGTTTTAATTAGTTAAGTTTTTTTTTATTGAATTATACAAATACCTTTGGAAAATAAAAAAAAAATAAAAAAAGTCTAACACTCCCTCGCAGTCCACCCAGAGTAGAAGTTATTTTGAACATACCTCATTAAAAAAAAGGATAGGATCAAGCTTTGTGACTGAGCTGCGAGCTGCAAGTCTTGTGAAAGTTTTTGATAAAGTTATTGAAATTGTACTCCCCAGCACAATTATAATAATCGATTTACAAAATTCAAAAGAATACACAAAAGTTCTTGATACAATAATCAGTCGAGACAACAATCCAAATCACGTGAACGTCTAAACAAATCTTCAGCAAGCGCTCAAAAAAATTTCGCTAGAAAGAAAACAAAAGAAAACTTTTAAAAACGACACCGATCCAAATAACAGGACGAGATAATACGCGGGGCGCTTTAGTGAAACGTCATCGGCAGTCAAGACACGTCCTACACCAGCCTGTGACACAGCCTCCAGATATACAGAAAAAAAATAATACACGAACAACTTTCACAAAAGTGGGCGAAGTCATTTATCAAGCTAGCGCTAAGAACTCTCGACAGGGAGAACTTTTGATACAGGATACGCTGGCGCTAGACATTAATAATAAGGATATCGTAGTACTCGGACTGTTTTTAGGATGTCTTCAACGTGTTTTATCACTTAAGCTCGAAAACTTTCCTTTTAACGTCACGGAGTTTTTGCTCGCGGCTGTCGTGTCGACCGCGACCTAGATAAAGGAACTTGTAGTTTTTCTTTTATGCATCTAGAATTTCTGTTCTTTAAAATGCTTTTAGTTCTATTTTACGTCTCTCCTTTTTAATATTCAAAACTGCTATTTGTAAAACTTTCACCATTAAACTATCCCAAGATTTAACCTTCTCACGCGGAGGTTGTAACTTGTAACTTCATAATAGTATCAAAGCTAATATATCGAGAACAAACAACTTCGGTATCTTTATTCCCCGGCGCCTGCCTCCAAACTCGGGCCGTATTCTGTACGTAACTAACTTCCATTTAGACCCGTAAACGACTTTACGTGTCGAACAAGGAAATCAAATTATCAAGTCCTACCAACTTCGCACCTCTTCCATCCCGTACGAGATACTGGAATTTGTTGCCCGAAAACGGTCGCCCTTCACTATTTGAAAATTCTGTACGTTTCTTTAGACAAAAATATGTGTAGGGGCACGCGACGCCAAACAAGCTTTATTGGGTATCTTCGCCAAAGTATGCGAGTTCGGAATTCAATAAGTGACAGTGAAACGAATTAAGGGTTACCCACGATAATGTAACTTGCACTTTGTGTCCGATTGTCACTTTGGTATTTTTTTTTATTGTTTATCGCCTCGTGCTTGACCAGTATCTCACCTGATGATAAGCGAAGATATGGTCGATGATGGAGCACGCGTGCCTAGAAGTAACCTATCATATTTACCTTTGTCTTAAATCTAAAAAGTTTACAACTTAATATTTTAATTATTCCTCTTTTACGATTTTAATGTCCAATATATGAAGTCATTATTCAATTGTATTCATCGACATAATAAAGAACATTACATTAGGCATTGAAGCAAAGTCAGTAGAAAATTTCTTTCATGAACTATTCAATAACTCATCGGTCATTCAAAGAAAGACACGACCATGCATCTATTACCATAATTTCTCAGACGTTGCGCAGGTTCCTTTTTTAACCCGATGCGGTGGCTCGATTAAGAAAACATTACATAATTGTGCGAGAGCTGTCGGGCGCGCAAGTGGCGCCATGCGAGGCAACGTGTAACTATGTGGGGGTGGCAAGGGTGCGGGGGGTTTGCAGAGGGTCGCCTATGAGCGCCACCACTCTCGCCGTACTGACGGCCCGATCGCTTCGCCAGTCGCTCATGAACCACGATGAGGACGGCACGCGTCCGCGTCGCCTCCCACAACGAACGTACGTGCGCCGCGACGTAAACATTAACCTGTGAAGTGACACATTAATAATGACTCTATAATATAATATTGACTCAAACTCAGTGACCGTTTCCAGTTACCGTTTTCATCAAATCGGTATAGACAAATGTGTTTAGAAAATGTTTCAATTGCTGACTGTTTTGTTAGTGACTTTGGGTGTTAATGCGGCTTATGCTCCGAGAGGTGTGGATAACTGCAGTCGCCTGTCTAAAGGTGACGAGGGCACGCTATGCCGGGTGCGAACCTTAGACGCCGATGGATCCAGTTTAACATCTGCATCTTCCGAGAACACGAAACGACTCTCCGTAGAATGCAACCAGCTGCTTCTATTTGAAAGTTATCTGGAAGCAAACTATTTCCAAAGATTTTCAACGCTTGCTGAACTATCACTCGAGAACTGCAAACTTTTGAGAATACCCGGCAACGCGTTCGAAGGCTTACGAGAACTAAAAAAGTTGTCGGTTCGATCAAAAAACTACGATTGGAGCCCGAATAAAAACTTGGAACTCTCCCTCGGAACTTTCAACGGTTTGCGAGAATTGCAAACGCTCGATCTGGGTGAAAATAACTTGAAGGTGATACCACAGGATGTCTTCTGCCCGTTGGACAATTTACAAGTGCTAAACGTTACTCACAATAGGATCAAAAGTGTAGATCGTCTTGGCTTTGGGAAAAGCTGTGGTTCCGGTCTGCGAAGCCTAGATTTAAGCCACAATGAACTCAAGACGCTTTCCGAGGAATCGGAAATTGCAGGATTAAAACGGCTTCAGGAGTTAAGACTCCAACACAATAATATCACAGATATTTCTGGTGAAACATTTAATGGGCTTATTTCGCTCCGAATACTAAATATTTCATACAATAACCTTCAGTTTATACCAGAGGGTACGTTCGCGAGCACGAAGGAGTTGCGAGAGGTATATTTGAATAATAACTTGTTATTTGAACTAGCCAGAGGCGTGTTTCACCGATTAGAACAGTTGCTTGTCTTAGATTTATCGAATAATCAGCTCTCGAGCGCTCACATAGACGGTGGTACATTTATTGGCCTTATACGCTTAGTCATTCTGAATTTATCTAACAACGCGTTGACGAGGATAGACGGCAAGACATTTAAAGACTTGTTCTTTCTGCAAATATTAGACTTAAGAAATAATTCCATAGGTTACATTGAAGAAAATACTTTCCTTCCTTTGTATAATTTGCATACTTTGAATTTAGCTGAAAACCGCTTACATACGATTGAAGAGTTCCTATTTAACGGATTATTTGTACTTAGCAAATTAAACTTGAACAATAACTTACTAATCAATATAGATCTGAAAGCGTTCAAAAACTGTTCGGACCTTAAAGAATTAGATTTAAGTTCAAACCAGTTAACGGACGTCCCGTCCGCCATTTGGGAGTTATCTCTATTAAAAACTTTGGATCTCGGCGAGAATCAAATACTGGACATCAAAAATGGCTCCTTCAAAAACTTAGACCAATTAACCGGTTTAAGATTAATCGACAATCAAATCGGAAACCTTACAGTCGGTATGTTTTCCGATTTGCCAAGCCTACAAGTGCTCAATTTGGCTAAGAATAAAGTCCAATCCGTAGAAAGAGGCACTTTTGTTAACAACAAACAGTTAGAAGCAATCAGATTGGACGGCAATTTCATATCAGATATCAACGGAGTTTTTTCGACGTTACTGAGTTTGCTTTGGCTCAATCTGTCGGAGAATCATTTAGTTTGGTTCGATTACGCTTTTATACCGATTAATCTGAAATGGCTCGACGTACACGGTAACTTTATTGAACATTTAGGAAATTATTACAAACTTCAAAGCGAAATTCACATAAAAACATTAGACGTAAGCCATAACCGTATCGTGGATATTTCGCCGATGGCAATTCCTAACAGCGTGGAGTTACTGTTCATAAACAATAACCGCATAAACAGAATTCAAGTGAACACGTTTATGGAGAAGCGTAATCTCACTCGAGTTGATATTTACGCAAATGAGATATCTCATTTAGATATCAACAGCCTCCGGTTGTCTCCGGTCCCCTTGAACAAGTCGTTGCCAGAGTTCTACATCGGAGGAAATCCGTTTAACTGTGATTGCTCCATGGAATGGCTGCCTTTGATAAACAATATGACTGCGATGAGGCAGCACCCAAGAATAATGGATCTTGAGAATGTGTTGTGCAAAATGACACACACTAGAGGCGTAACACACGTTCCATTAAGTAACTTAAAGTCAACTGATTTCTTGTGTACATACGAAACTCATTGTTTCACTTTATGTCGCTGCTGTGATTACGTAGCATGCGATTGCCAAATGACGTGCCCGAATAATTGTTCCTGCTATCACGATCCGACTTGGAATAAAAACGTAGTCGATTGTTCTAGCCAACGTGCAATTGAAATACCAGAGAAAATTCCAATGGACGCAACTGAGGTATACTTAGATGGCAACGACTTTAGAGAACTACAAAATTATGCATTCATTGGTCGCAAAAATATGAGATCTCTGTATGTTAATTCAAGCGAAGTTGAGAACATTCAGAATAGAACTTTTGCTGGTTTATCCTCCCTCATTACGCTGCATCTTGGTAACAATAAACTAAAGCATTTAAACGGGTACGAGTTCGAACATCTGACGCAGCTTAATGAGCTTTATCTACAAGACAATTTTATCAGCCATATAGCGAACTCAACGTTCCTAACTTTGAATTCATTGAAAATCTTAAGAATAGATGGCAATAGACTAGTAGATTTTAACGTATGGACTTTGAATATTAACAGAAACTTGAATGCTCTCACATTAGGCAACAACATATGGTCATGCAAATGTAGATATTTACAAAAGTTCACATCATACATTTCTGATAATGCCGCTAAAGTGGTTGATATATCAGATGTATGGTGTTGGAACACTGATCCAAAATCCACACAAAAGAAAGAACTGAATTTGAATGGCACAATTTGTAGCGACTATTATGCCGGAGATTCTGTTATAGATAACATGTTGGTCTCAAATTACATGCCTGTGATGGTGACTACGCTCTCCGGATTCATGTTGATTATGCTAGTCATCCTTGTGATTTTCTTATTCAGAGACACGATTCGCGTATGGCTTTATACAAGCTGTGGTATAAGATTGTTTCTATTCACTGGAGCGTACGACGACACTGATAAATTATACGATGCTTATGTTTGCTACAGCCCTAAAGATGATGATTTTGTTATTCAAACGTTGGCCGCTGAATTGGAAAATGGAAGCCCCTCGTATCATCTTTGTTTACACTACAGAGATATACCACAGCACAATGTTGCTTACATGCAGTGCACGTTGCCTCTTCCCGAGGCAGCGGAGGCATCCAAACGGATCATAATCGTCCTCACAAGGAACTTCATCGAAACGGAATGGTCGCGTTTCGAATTTCGCCAAGCATTGTATGAAATCCTAAAGCCTCGAATTTATTCTTTAGTAATAATAGAAGAAAGCTCCGTATTGCCTGAGGCCGAATGCGATCCTGATTTGAGGCCATATTTGAAAACGAGCTCGAGGATAAGATGGGGCCAAAACAAATTCTGGGAAAAGTTGCGTTATGCGATGCCGGATAAAAAATATAAATCTAAATCGTCTACTTACAGAAACAATATCAATTCTTATACAATGAGAAATGGTATGCAGAACGGGACGATGAGGTCGTTTTCGTTCACGGAGAAAATGAGAGGGTCGGCGGACGGTGTGAGTACAACGCCAGAATTCGTAGAAAATCGTCCGCAACAAGTTCAGACGGGGTCGTATGGGCCTGACGGTAGACCGCCTTCAGATCATATTTATTCTTCAATAGATTCTGACTATTCATCGTTAGAGCTAGGTGCAAATAATCCGAATAGAAGACGAGAGTTTAGGCACTGGCCTCCTCCTCCGCCATTAATTGATACTCAGTCCTCAGGCCAGGCCTATCTTGTCTAGTCTACGCTTCTCATAAAACTCATGTAAAGTAATTTAGTCAAAGCTTCAATGTGAATATTTGTATTAATCGCAATGCGCGCTTTACCAAATAATTAAGATTTGAATCTATTTTTGTAATTTCTCGCCGTTACAAAGGGCGTTTCATAATGTTAGTGTAAATACATTCTATAAGACTGCTGTAGAAATATTATGTGAATTTGTATATAGATTGTAAATAAATGTCCATGTAAGTCACGAGTATACTATTTATGTATTTTAATAAAGCCATTGTGATAATTTTTGCTATAAAACTTTATTTTTAATTTTTAACCCTTTTACTTCCATGCACACTAATAAAACAGTCCGCTTAAACAACAGTATTGTCTTGGAATTGTAGCTTAAAAACATTACCAATATTTTGTCACAGTTTCTAATAGTTCAAGATTCCAGAGCGATCTGACATAACTTATTTTCACATGGATGAAGCCTTAGGTTCTCAGTAGCGTCTCATGTGCTTTGAATACCTGTGTGCTTGTGGAGCTCCCCTTGGGGCCCCTGGTCAGATACCAGGTGAGAAAGGGAACTAAAAATAAGAGTTACCTACTTAATTTAAATTTTTATGCCTGATTTTTATATATGTTTTGTAGAATATTATTCTAAAGTAGCTTTAAAGCTCCACAAAAAATAAATGAACTTTACTTATTTTTACATGTCTGATTTTTAAATATTTTATTGACATGTAAAAATAAGTAAAGTTAATTTATTTTTTGTGGAGCTTTATTTAAAGCGTCTGACAGAAGTTTTGGTCCATGGAAAGTATATGACACTTATAATACCACTTTAGAATAATATTCCGCAAAACATATATAAAAATCAGCCATAAAAAATTAAAGGGGGAACTCCACAAGCACACAGGTATTCAAAGTCAAAGTCAAAAGTTTTTTATTTCACATAGGCCTACATGGGCACTTATAAAACGTCAGAAGCTAGTGCACGGTTCCAAATCGGTCGTTTCCTATAGAGAAGAACCGGCAGGAAACTCAATGGTTACTCTTTTAAAAAAATTGTTGTTCTTACAATATTTCCATATTACAGTATAAGTAGATATTATGTAAGGACAGTGTAGACCGGTCAATATTGTACTAAAAAGTACAATAAAAATAATCATAAAGCACATGAGATGCTACTGAGAACCTAAGGTTACATCCATGTGAAAACAAGTTTTGTCAGACAGCTCTGGGATCTTATTCTTTAATAGATATAAAATACTCTTATCAGCACTTTATCACGGACCAAAATAAAACTGAAAAAAATATTGTAGAAACATTGCCGTGGGTGCATTTACAAACATATAAACTCACATACACAAGACACACACACACGTACACGGAACAACTATACATTGTATAACTATACATACAAATATTTGTTTCATACGGGAATCTAACCCACAATACGTAACGCAGTAGCCAATCGCTCAACCACTGCGCCAACCATGTTGTCAAAAAAACAAACTTAAGAAATAAAACATAATGTTTTATTTAAGTATTAATCATTTAAAAACTTTACTTTTTACAAGAACATACATTTTTATTTGATACTGGCTGCTGCTAAAGTAGAAAATTTTATGTCCCGAGGAAACCCCCGGGATAAAAAGTATTTTATATGCTATTCCAGGACATGTTCTATATCCGTGTACCAAGTTTCATCGAAATCCGTTCAGCCGTGCGAGCGTAAAGAAGTAACAAACATACACACACATACCTACTCACAGACTTTTGCCTTTATAATTTTAATGTGATAAAATAAAGTGAAAAAGAAAGAAAAACACTTTATTTGGCGGAACAAGGCGCAAATTTTGAACTAACAAATTATAAGTATATTATGAGAAAAATATGCGCCACATCCGCCCAAAACGGCCGAAGCATAATGCCGTGACCACACGCAAAATGCGAGGTGTCTACGGCGCAGGTTTTCAGCGTGGGCCAGTAACGGTATCGACGTAAAGACAAAAGTGCATAATTTACATCAAGGTACACGCTATAAGGCACATACTATAGGTTCACACTTCTTTGCTAGCTACAAATAAACGACTTTCACACATTATCGCGTGTATAATAACAAAGAAACGTAAACAGTGCTTACAATCACGCCAAAGATTGTGTAAAGAAATATAGCAGTTATAAGCATATAGGTGAATATAACTAGTAAGGGCAATGGAGCTGACTTTGATTGAGTTGTATTGTAAGAGAACTTAAATAGGTCTTATCTTATTGCCACGAAATAATATTCCACAACTTTCACGCAACGACATTTATCCCAAACTAAGCACAGGTTGTGCTATGAGTACTAGACAACTGATAAACATAATAATAATAATCATTTAATAATAATAATCATTTAATCGCCAGAGATATGGTACAGAGGTTGTTAAAAAGAAAAGGTAGTGCTTTACACATCTCACCTATTGGAGGCATGCGAAAATTAACTTTTAGGTGCAAATACAGTGAAATAGTTAACAAATACAAAAAATAAAAAAGCTCATAAATACAATAGAATAAGTTGAAAAACAGAACAATACAACTAAAAACACAATTTTATGGAAAGTTTTAGCTACATTTTTAACTCTCTCATACTTATATATGTCTAAATACATACAAATATTATAGATAAATTACACCCAGACATCACACAAACATTTGCTTTGGGTGGAAATAGAACCAACGACATCCGGCATAGCTGTCTAGGCCACTAACCACTAGACCAACAGGCCTGTCAGAAATTTTGACTTGCTAAATATTAAGAAGGCGATCGCAGTTTCCTCGAACGGATTTCGGCTTCGAACGGTTTCTTCGAATGGAGTTCTTCTTCATAGGAAACGTCCAATTGGAACCGTGTGCTAGCTTCTGACGTTTTATAAGTGCCCATTTAGGCCTATGTGAAATAAATAATTTTGAGTTAGTTTGATTTAAAACTATTCTGCAGAATCAAGTCGATCAATTAAAAATACTAAAACATGAATATCCCACCCATACGCACAAAACGTATTAGGAATACATTCATTGTGCATGCAGCTAAGGAGTGGAATATCCTGCTGGAGTCTGTGTTTCCTGATAGCTGCAACCATCTTTAATTCATTAACGCTCAGGCGGTAGCCGGCGCCCGCAAGCCATTGTCTTACTATTGTGTCTCTAATTACGCACGTCAAAAGGTTAAGTCAAGAGTAAATAGGTTATTATTTTCTAGGCAAGCGTGCTCCATCATCGATCATATCGTCGCTTTCCATTAAGTGAGATAGTGGTCAAACGCCAGCGTATCAACAATAAAAAAACAGCTGATTTTGATGAAAAACTTTGTAAATAATTTTCTAGAAGTACTAATGGGGATGGTGGATTGGCAGACGTCACTTGTCTTGAAGATGAGTCACCAACGTGCATTTGGTATACTGCAGCCCACGGGTAAGTAATACATGATTTATGATTACAAAATCTATATACCTATATAAAAGCGAAATACCACTCACTGATTAATCACGAAATCTCAGAAACTATGACACATACAAACTTAAAATTTGGCAAGTAGGTTCCATAAAGGGTGTAGACATCCGTTACGAACGGATTTTACGAATCTCTACCCCTAAGGGGGTAAAACGGGGGTTAGAATTTTGTATGGAGAAACCTATTTTCACGCGGGCGAAGCCGCTGGCAGAAGCTAGTTTCTAATATTTACAAGATTTAATAACTAAATAAAAAATATATATTTGATATAACGATCAGTTAATACAATTACGATATAATTTTAAAATAACAATTTTTTATAAGTATAACATACATTGAATAAAATCGTTAAATATACCAAATAAAATACCTAAAACCTATTTAGTCTATTATAATAAATTTTTACGAGCGACTTCTAATTTAGGCTAAAAAAACAATATCTTTTGATAAACTAAATAATTTAACGATTTTTTTTGTAATTTGTATCTTAATTCTTAACCTGAGTAGAAAAGAAAAAAAAAAAAGAAGGGGAAGGGGAAAGGGGGTTTTTCCTAAGTAAATAATTACCACCTGCCAAGATAGCTAAACGGAGTTCGCAACGGAGGAATCTCGATATGTTAATGTCGTTCTCGGTTCCGTGCAGACCGTATGTAACCCTTTATTACTTCTTTTACTCGAATACTCATCATCCACATCAGGCGTGGATAAGAACCACCCTATCCGGCTAGCCACTCAGGATTGGTAGGGTTCCTTGCGCTCGCCATCTAGTGTGACTAAAACCCTCCTGGCGACCTACTTTTTCCAGATATAGGAATTAGGATTAGAATTTATGTTTCAGTTAGATTTAGCATTAGAATTTAAGCTTGTAATTGTTTAACAGATTAAATAGTAAGATTTCGTGTATCCTGGATTTTTTATTTGCGAATCACCATTCTGTACCATAACATGGCAGATTGTCGCAGGAAGAATCCAATGTACCTGTTTGGATTTCGTCGCTGCGGCCAGCGCTGCGGTCAAGGCTGTTTTTTTAGAGAATCGCACTGTTGTACACGCTGCGGGATTATTCAGACTTACTGCGGCACTGAGACACAACGGGCAACGGATGGAATGCTTGATTTTAGTCAGTAAAAGTCTGACACACCTCAATCCACCCAGAGCGGTAAAAGTTTTTTTTTATTGATATAAACTAGTCTAGACTGCGATCCCACCTGATGGTAAGCAGCGATGCAATCGTTGATGGTGAGGCGCACTAGTTTATTAAGAGCCTATTCACTCTATTAGATGAATTCTCATCTCAAAAAATTTGGTATAAGAAGCTGAGCTTGCGAGTCTTGTGTAAGACTTATTAAAATGATGCTCCTTAGAATTATAAAATACCTCACGCTCTCCACTTAGAGTCATCATCATCATTTCAGCCAAAAGACGTCCACTGTTGGACATAGGCCTCGCCCAAATGTCGCCATAATGACCGGTCCTGTGCGTCTCGCATCCATCGGATTCCCGAGACCCTCACCAGGTCATCGGTCCACCTTGTGGGAGGCCTTCCAATGCTGCGTCTTCCGGCACGTGGTCGCCATTCCAGACCTTTTCGTCCCCATTGACCATCTGTTCTGCGAGCAATGTGCCATGCCTACTGCCACTTAAGTTTGGCGATTCTTCGGGCTATGTCTGTAACCTTGGTTCTCCTGTGGATATCTTCATTTCTGACGCGATTACGCAAGGAAACTCCGAGCATAGCCCTTTCCCTTGGAAAGGGCCACTTACAGTGCGAGGAATTTATTTGATGATTTCCCATTTTTCTAAAAGAACAAAAAACATTGGGTAATTGGTCAACTCGTACTGCATACCTACGGCCCATGTGGTACGAGTTGCAGGAAGTAAAAATAAATTATATTTTCATTGGTCAACTCGTCCCACGTCACTATCACAATAACAAAAGGTACAATCAGCAGCAAAAGTGTTAGTGTGGAAATAATAAAGAAAGTTACGAATTAAACACTACCTACCCACTCTAAACAAAAGCTCGCGCTAAGAGGTGTTTAAATGACATTTGGTACAGAAACACAAACAAAAGTGCGTGTTACTTTGGATTACACTTCGCACTATTTTGTAAACAAACTTTTGTGGCGCACGCACTAGTATAACCTTATTACACACGAAAAGGTTTCGTGCGTGGAGGTCTGAAGGTTTTTTAGCTAAGGAATGCGATATTTTTAGCACGTACCAGTTTGTTGATATATCAGCACAGTATGGTAAATGTTAGGCATTATTTTTTATAGTTTTGATGAATTTAGTAGCATTTTATTAATTTATATATACATCTTAACTATTAAATAAGAAGAAACGCCTGGGTGCCGCCATTGTGTGGACCGTCCGGAGGACACGGTGGAGCATACGGTAGAGGTGTGCCCCGTCTGGGCAGAGCAACGCCGTGTCCTCGTGGGGGCGATCGGCGGCAGTGATCTCTCGCGCCGGGCATTGGTACAGGCCATGGTCCGGAGTGAGGAGGAGTGGCAGGCGGTCGCCTCCTTCTGCGAAGCAGTAATGCTAGCAAAGGAGGCGGCCGATCGCGTGAGGCAACGGTCCTCACGCCCTAATCGCCGCCGGGATTCCGATCCCGATTTCCGGCCACCGTAGGCGCGGGCTTGCGGACGGCGAGTAATGGGTGGCTCGCCGTCCGGTAACTGTCCGGACCGAGCCCAAGTAGTCGACGGCGCGTATTGTTCCACGCGCACCTCAGGGTGATGTCAGCAAATCGTAGGGGCCCAGCAGGGCCGAAGCCTACTGGGGCCACGGGTAGTGTGAAAGCGAAGCCCGGGGCCCCGGGATCAAGGCAAAGAAGGAACAGGAGTGGGTTTTTAGTCAGGAAAAGTCTGACACTATCTCTCGCTACGCCCAAGAGCAGGATTTGTCATTAGATGATTTTCCCAAATAAAAAAAAAAAAAAACTATTAAATATTATAACTTAATAAGTATTTAAACAAACTAAAAATAATAATATTATGTTCAAACGGATAGAAACAGAACTCATATGGCATCAAAAAATTCGTCCACATAGATGTCAATGGGAAAAGTGCCCAGAACGTGGCAGCATTGCCATATCAGCAAACAGCTGGTCGACTCTTCGCGTGACCAGAGGGCTGGGCTTTTCTTCGGTCAACGAATAAGCATTGCCATCCAGCGTGGCAATGCTGCCAGCGTTCTGGGCACTTTTCCCTTTGACATCGATGTGGACGAATTTTTTGATGCCCTATGAGTTCTTTTTCTACCCATTTAGTAGCTAACTTACAATAACGATTTTTTTTGCGGTGTGAAATCGAACTAATATATTCTAAGTCGTCGACGGCGCGTAGTGTTCCACGCGTGCGCGCCTCAAGGAGATGTCAGCAAAACCGTAGGGGCCTAGTAGGGTCGAAGCTGGGGCCATGGGTGATGCGAAAGAGAACCCCGAGGCCCTGGAACGAAGGTAAAGTTAGGAACAGGAGTGGGTTTTAGTCAGTAAAAGTATGTCACGCCCTCACGCCCCACCCAAGGGCGCGAAATGTCATCAGATGATATCACACTAAAAAAAAAATCAAACTAATATTATAAAGGTGAATGTTTGTGAGTGTGTGTGCGTCTGGTTGGTTACTTCTTCACGCTCGAACGACTGAACGGATTTGGGTGAAATTTGACACATTAGTAGACCATGTCTTAGAATAGCCTTCTATGTGAATATCCATTATTCACATAGGAGGTATATTAGTTTTATTTTTGGTGTAGCCGTGAAGCACACAACTATATTTTTGCTTCTTTTTTATTTTTGTTTCGTGTTTATCCTATATTGTGTTTGTGCCTTGTGCTGTACCAAATAAATTATTTTTCTTTCTTTTCTTTCATAGGCTTTTTATCTACGCGGGCGAAGCCGTTAGTAGTAGTTAGTCTTCAAAAAACTTCTTCCACTTTGGCTAGAGCAAGAGGACGCGTCACACTATTACTTTGCGTTCCAGGGCCATAAGGTGACTCATCCGAATATTTTTTTTTTTTCTATTATGGATAAGCTCACATTTGACCACTATCTCACCTAATGGAAAACGATGATGTGGCCGACGATAGAGCACGCTTGCCTAGACGCAACCTTTTCACCCTTGACTTAAAGACCCCTAGGTTATAAGTATCAGGAAACACAGACTCTGGCAGGGAATTCCACTCCTTAGCTGTACGCATAAGAAATGTGCTCCCAAAACTACAAAGCGTTTTGTACGTATGGGTGGGATGTCCACCATGTACCGGCGGCGCAACGCCGTACGTCTACAATTCCGAAGTCCAAACCAAAAGCGTGAACTACATTAGACCGATGCACATGTGGACCACGCCTGATTTGTACGCCTGGCTTGGATCTAATGTAGCTCTACAAGTCTAGTTGCCATATAAAATGTATGGAGACCGACGCGCCCAGATCGGCGAACGTGGCCCACGTGAGCCCAATGTAGTTCTACTTTAATGTTTGTATTATTGTCTTGCACACATATACCTACCTACTGCAAAAAGTATATCTATATAATATAAAAGCGAAATACCACTCAATCACGAAATCTCAGAAACTAAACTAAATTTTAAGTTTGTAGGTGTTAACCTATAAACTTAAAATTTGGCAGGAAGGTTCCTTATAGGGTGTAGACATCCGCTAAGAACGGATTTTCCGAAATTCACCCCTTAAGGGGATGAAACGGGGGTCCAAAGTTTGTATGGAGAAACCGACTTTCAGGCGGGCGAAGCCGCTGGCAGAAGCTAGTTCTTTATGCAGACAATTTTTTATAAAATAAAAAAAAGTTTATTTAAAAATCCAACACGTTTACTTTTTTTTCTTTTCAAAAAGAAATCAAAACACTCAGTCTTATCTAACACAATTTTAAAGAAGAAAAAAAAGGAAGCTAAATTCTCTCCAAGTTTTGAAAAAAAAATTAAAAAAAAAACAATGGGCTTAGAGGCACGGGAGAGCTACCTGCAGCCAAATCTGACAAAGCTTGACAAACGTGACTAGAATACGTTGGTCATCTCTTCCATATCATAATCGGAGGGACTCACCTACAGAATTTTAAAATCTGAATTTCTTTGCGTAGCCTCAGAGGGAACTTGCGCGGAATCCTATTAATTATATTTTTTTTGTTTTTTATATATTATTTTTAGTAAGTATTTAACCAACTGCGGAACCAAGTTATTAACTGTAAAACCAATCTGGCCAAATGGGGCTTCTTCTATCCATCTCTAACACAGCGCCAGTGTAGAGCCGCTGCACAGGACACGTCACCTGTTGTGCTACCCATCCTGCACAACCACTTGCACATTTCAGGATTTATATGAGACCAACAACAGAGCAATACACGTTGCCAAATACTGGTCTGAAAAAATTTTGTATGAGTACATCGACACGAAAAGAAGAAGCAAGTTTTCTTTTTGATCTTTACGATAGAAGAAAGGGTTGATTTTATATTCATAACTTTAAGGAGTAACCTATTTAATTAAATATTCTATTTCAAATCAAAAAAGCTACTATATTATAACTCTCCCGCCCAAATGTCGATCACGAATGCCATTCTCAGCAGAGATTAGCCAAGTCGCAGGAGATATTATAGAGCTCAAATATGTGCGGAAACAAAGGTGCACTCTCTCTTCCTTTGCTGTCATAGTCCGATGGGACGGCAATCAGTCACGATTGGAGAGAGATTAGGCGAAGGACCAACAACTTTATGTGCTTTCCGAGACACGGGGGTGTCACGTCACCAATTTCCAAACTCCAGGCTACAGAGTTATTCCTAATGAAAAAAACACAATAACACTTTTTTTTTTATTCTTGATAGGTTCGCGCTTGACCGCTATCTCAACTGATGGAAAGCGACGATGCGGTCGACGATGGAGTGCGCTTACCTAGAAGTAACCTATTCACTCTTGACTTAAAGATTCCCGGGTTGTAGCCATCAAGGTTATACCACTTTTTAAATCTGGTGACCATAATGACACTAATAATTACAGACCTGTATCAGTATTGCCGGTTTTCAGTAAGGTGTTTGAAAAAGTTATGCTTAATCAAATGCTTTACCATTTTAACAGCAATAAAATCTTTCACGATCAGCAGTATGGTTTCACCAAAGGACGTTGTACGACTGACGCTGGTGTCACTTTATTAAAACATATATTTGCAGCGTGGGAACAAGCCCAAGATGCGATAGGAATTTTTTGTGACCTCTCAAAGGCTTTCGATTGTGTTAATCACGAAACCTTGCTTTTAAAGCTAGAACATTATGGGCTAGGTAAACTTGCACTCAGCTTGGTAAAATCTTATTTAATTGATAGGCAACAGCAAGTTCAGATAAACGGTGTCAATTCTCCGGGTTTGAAAGTCAAAATGGGTGTACCACAAGGCTCAATATTGGGTCCTTTCCTCTTTTTAGTATACATAAATGATCTACCACATCTATTAAAAAAACAACCACATATTGTATTGTTTGCTGACGATACGTCGTTAATTTTTAAGATCAATAGACGTTCCACAAACCTTGATGACGTAAACAATGCTCTACAGCAAGTCCAAAACTGGTTTACTGTTAATAATTTAGTATTAAATGGAAAAAAAACTAAGTGCATAAGATTTGCGTTACCGAATGTTAAAAGTAATTACTCCGACATAGTATTGAATAAGGAGAAACTCGAATTCGTCGAAGATACGGTTTTCCTAGGGATCACGCTTGACTCGAGGCTACAATGGGGTCCTCATTTAACATCTCTGGCAGGTCGGCTTAGTTCGGCAGCATATGCTGTCAGAAAAATCCGTCAATTTACTGATGTAGATACTGCGCGACTAGTTTATTTTAGTTACTTTCATAGTATCATGTCTTACGGTATTTTGCTATGGGGACGGGCTGCAGACATAGAGTCTATTTTTATTCTGCAGAAGAGAGCTATCAGAGCCATATATAATCTTCGCAGACGCGATTCTCTTAGAGAACTATTTAAGGAAATAAACATCCTGACGGTCCCTTGTCAATACATTTATGAAAACATTATGTATGTTCGGAAAAATATTCATCTTTTTACTAAGATAAGTGACAGGCACAATTTTTATACTAGGAATAGGAACAAATTAGATCAACCTCGGTTCAGATTGGCAAAAGTACATAGTTCTTTTATGGGGTACTGTGTAAGATTTTATAATAAAATACCACTTGAGATTCTACAACTAAATGAGTCCAAATTTAAAACATGCATTAAACGCACGCTATGTAGACAAGCGTATTATAAACTGGAAGATTATATCCTTGACAAAAACGCTTGGCTAAATGCCGGTTCTGCTCCACAGCCACAGCCTTCAAATTAAGTTTTGTGTTTTTTTAATATATATATTTCTAATTATTGGAAGAGATACTTACTATTCCCCTTTTTGTTTTGTTATTTTCGAAATCTTTCTTATTTTATTTTATTTGTTTATTTCAATAGAGGTTATGATAATTTATTACCTTTTGCATTTGGAAACAATAGCATTGTATAATGTAGAAGCACTTTTTTTTTTCAAGTTTTGTGAATGTGACGAGAATGGATAAAGTGAGAAATGAGTATATTAGGGGAAGTTTGAAAGTGGCGCCAGTGACTGAAAAGTTGAAAGGGAATCGTTTGTCTTGGTATGGTCATGTGAAGAGGAGGGATGAAACGCATGTTACTAAAAGAGTTATGAGTTTACATGTGGATGGATGGAGAGGGAGAGGGAGACCAAAGAAAAGATGGATGGATTGTGTGAAGAGTGATATGAAAGAAAAGGAAGTTAGTGATAGTATGACGAGTGACAGGGCAGAATGGAAGAAAAAAACATGTTGCGCCGACCCCAAATAACACGGGACAAGGGCAGGAAGATGATGATGTGAATGTGAATGTGTGTGTGTGTTTTACCATGGAGCATTTTTATTAGGTTGCAACTTGTTTGACATTACGAGCATGGCAGGTGAGAGTTTGTCATGCTCACTCAAATGTCTCGCTGATGGTGGCGCGTGTTATTGGGTCATTCGGTTCCCTTCAAAATGGTTGAGCTGAGTGAGGCTGATGCACGCGTCATGCTCGTGAATGGGTGCCGTCGGTTGAGACTGGTCATCTCTTAGCTGCCAGTGGCTTAATTCAATTTCTATCTTTTTAATTAGTTTTTATTCTTATTTATCTACATTGTGCTCACATATTAGAAGCGACATGAAATATGTAACCAAGATTTATGTAACAATAATATGATTTTAAAAGAGTGTCCATGGAGTTTCTTGCACGTTCTTCTCCATAGAGATCTACGCTTTGGAACGTGCAATTTAGCTTCACTTTTCTTTTTTTGACTGACTGACATTTTGACAATTCAAAAGTGCCTGTAATTGGTCTATTTGAAATAAACGATTCTGATTCTGATTCTGATTCAGGAAACACAGATTCCGGCAAGGAATTCTACTCCTTAGCTGTACGCACAATGAATGTGTTCCCAAAACGTTTCGTGCGTATAGGTGGGATGTCCACCATGTACCGGTGGCGCATTGCCGTACGCCTGGTGGTCCGATGATGGAACGGGCTAGGCGGAATTAGGTTAGGTTAGGTCAGTTTAGCAGTCGAAATCACGAGACCAACGAAGTAGTTTGCTTTTATAATTACTTATTGCGTACATCACAGTCATCACTTCTCAGTGCATTAGTTGAACAGCACCCTGTAACACTTTCCTTAAAAATTATACCACTTCACCATTCATGTAAAGTTTGTCTTTCTCATAACACCGTAAAAAATTAAAACAATACATTTGACCAACACACATCAGAACCTGCTAAAGAGTTTACAGCTAAGCCAAGCAAACAAATCTCCTTTGACTTGGCCGACATCCGTGGCCGAATTAACTTCATAATTCTTTTCCCGTCCACGAGTCCCTTATATCCTAATTCACATGTTTCTGTAAATTTCTGATCTCTTGGTACATAATATCCGTTTGCCAAGATGTTGGGAGCTAGTGGGTCAAGGCTAATTTAAATATGCGATGCTTTAAATAGTGCTAGTGACTTGTTGGTTATGTTTCTAGTAGGCACATTAGCCTATTTAGTTCCATTAAAATATTTATTGGCTGGGAAGATTGTCATGGTGATATGGTGTGTGTGGTCTCGGTGAGTAAATTAGCTTGACAAATTGATTTGCTCATGGAAGCGAATGGTCTATTTTGTTTTGTAATTGTTATTTTATCAAGCAATCTCATGATTGGTTTTTGGCTTTGTGATTGTTGATTTAGATAGTTCTTGAGATACTCCAGGTCATGTGAAAATATTGATTCGAGCGGACTAGTAAGAATAAGATCAATAGGTGCAAAATGTAATTTAAAAGTAGGTATATTCCAATATCTTTTTATTTTAGCAAAGTTACAATTACATTTCGTCGTTCATACCACGTACATCGAAGGATTTAAACAATTTGCCTGCAGCGGTCTTCCTGTTCGTTTATAATTTAGGTGTATTCAAGGCTAGAGCAAATAGGTTCTTAATAAATTATTGCGATTCACCATCAACGATTGTATCACTGCTTACCATCAGGTGGGATCGCAGTCAAGTAATAGATGGTTTTCAATTTAAAAAATAAATATATTTAAAAATATAAATTTTTCACCTATGAACATATTATATTTTATTTTTATAAAAACACATACACAATAAATTTAGACAATAAATTAGATAGCACAATGAAAAATGATCACAATATACAATAGGAACATTAAATCACTGATTGAAATCTTAAACACATACATAAAATGAATTATGAATTTACAATAAATTCATTAATCAATTCCATAAATTACACGTTTCAAATGAATTTACAATTCATAATCAAGCGAATAACAGAGAAAAGGCATAACACAAATGAATTAAAACAATACAATTGACTTTAATGCAGTTATAATTCTATTACAATACCAATTTTAGTCAGTAACCTTGGTTCTCTTGATCACATCAGAAATGATCATTTCTGATGTGATCACGCAAGGAAACTCCGAGTATAGCTAGTGGCAATGGGCAGGGCACATTGCACGCAGAACAGATGGTCGATGGGGACAAAAGGTTCTGGAGTGGCGACCGCGTACTGGAAGACGAAGTGTTAGAACGCCTCCCACAAGGTGGACTGATGACCTGGTCAGGGTCGCGGGAATCCGATGAATGTGAGACGCACAGGACTGGTCGTTGTGGCGATGCTTGGGGGAGGCCTATGTCCAACAGTGGACGTCTTTCGGCTGAAATGATCATGACCAATTTTTAGTTAAATGTGGATATGGAGTATGGAGGCAATAATTTATTACAAATTTCTATCTATTACCTTGTATGTTAAAATAGATTTAAGATATTATAGTGTATGTACTAAAAAGGGTTGATCTTCTTTAGAAAAATCGGGCAAGTGCGAGTCGGACTCGCACACTGAGGGTTCCGAACAAACTTACCTATGTAAATACTTCAATTCGTGAATAGAGTCTCGAAGATTTTTCCGACTTGCCAAAAGTTTTTTATTTTTTTAATGTAGAAAAAATAAATAAAACGATGAATTTAACTTTTGTCTTTTATTTTCCGGCCCGCAGTTCATGACCAGGTTCAGTACCTAAGGAGATATTATTTAAAGTGATATTGTTTAAGGTGATATTGTTGCATCTTTGCCGTTTATTACATAACAAAATTAAAAAGTTAAAGGAACATTCCGACGAGCAGACTTTGCCTCATGGAGGCTCCAGGCGAGGAACTCCAAAACAAAAATCCAAGAGAAAGATTCAAAATTCAGGACAGGGTCAAATTCAAAATCAGGGTTTTTGGGGGGTTTTCAGTTTTTTTTTTTCAATATTTGTGCTATGAAACATTAATTCATGCCAAATTTCAGATTTCTAGGTCAACGGGAAGTACCCGAAAAGTTTTGTTTTTTTAGCGAGTGTCAAATTATGCGCCTAAAAGGAACATAAACGGTCTTATCTTTATATTGCCTTGACTTAGAAGTTTAATTTTTTCACAGCTGCTTGGGATGGTAGACTTGAGTATTTGATATTAATTTCAGCTTCATACCTTTACGCGTTCCTGACAAATAGGGTCTTGACACTTTGATAAACGGACAGACGGACAACAAAATGATATGATTCTATAAGGGTTCCGTTTTTGCCGAATAGTTTAGGTACAGAACCCTAAAAGGGGGGAATCATGTGGGAGCACATATGCCTATTATTCAAACTTGCATGTTTATTTGTAATCTGTTAGTCTTAAGTTTGTGCCTTTTCCGGCAAATAAAATGTTTTTCTTTCTTTTTTTAAACTAGCACTGCTACATCAGTTACGAGTTTGTCGCATTCGTGTTATTGATTGATCATTGGACTAAACAATTTTCTAACTCGAACCAGGATTTAATCCATACACTCCTCCACCATAATTATATATGTTTAACCAATATTCAATTACATATACATAAATTTTCATCAGGTGACATATCGGTCTAGCAAGAACCTATCAAAAATAAATAAAATAAATAAAAAATATTACTATAACGGTAAAAAGTTTTTTTTTTTACAGTTATTTGTAACAAAGAAGTAAAACTTCCCTCTATATTGTGATCACGCACAGTACAAACTATGTCACTCACTCGAAGTATACTTGTCTTATAATAAATTCTTTAGAGGGTAAGCAAAAGGTGTCGAACATACCCAGGTACACCAACTTTATCTGTCAGTTCATCTTCATCCGTCTGTTACTATACAAGGGTTCACGGTATGAATCAGTCCGTCTGACCGATTTTTATAATACCAATATTATCACACAACAATATTCTAAAGGCGAAAGTTTGTGAGTGTTTGTATGTTTGTTACTTTTCCACTCTCAAATAGCTGAATGGATTTAGATGAAATTTGTATACTTACGATACTTTTCATCCCGGGTGTATGTTTCCTTGAGATATTTTTTTTTTTACTGTCGCGAGGGAGAAGCGGTTGGCAGCAATGTTATCAAACGATAGTTTGTATTTAGAAGTGTCTGTATGTTTGTTACTCTTTCAAAATCATACGTCTAAACAGATTTGAACGAAATGAGGAACACGTATCACACACCATGTCCTGTAATTGATCATAGGATACTTGAGAGTATGAAACCTTGGCATAACTTTTTAATTTTATCGGGGACGAAATCTCTGGCAAAAATTAGCATTTTACCTAATAATACTTAAGGAGTCACGTAAAATATTTAAAGAGTACCTAAGTATTTTTTTTTATTTAAGATGAAATATTTCGATCAACACTCGGAACTTATTATACTCATTTTATTGTCTGCCGTCCCTACCCACTGGGAACGCTCCCTACGTGTCTATGGAAATGTTATCAAAAGATGATTCATAGACAGTGGTTTTTTTTTTTTTTTTTTTTTTTTTTAGGTGGGAAAATCATCTTATGACAAATCCCGCTCTTGGGCGGAGCGGAAAATAGTGTCAGACTTTTACTGACTAAAAACCCACTCCTGTTCCTTCTTTGCCTTCGTCCCAGGGCCCCGGGTTTCACTTTCACACTACCCGTGGCCCCAGTAGGCTTCGACCCTGTTGGGCCCCTACGATTTGCTGACATCTCCCTGAGGCGCGCGTGGAACAATACGCGCCGTCGACGACTTGGGCTCGGTCCGGACGGTTACCGGACGATCGGACGGCGAGCCACCCATTGCTCGCCGTCCGCAAGCCCTCGCCTACGGTGGCCGGAAATCGGGATCGGAATCCCGGCGGCGGTTGGGGCGTGAGGACCGTTGCCGTTGCCTCACGCGATCGGCCGCCTCTTTTGCTAGCATTACTGCTTCGCAGAAGGAGGCGACCGCCTGCCACTCCTCCTCGCTCCGGACCATGGCCTGTACCAAGGCCCGGCGCGAGAGATCGCCGCCGCCGATCGCCCCCACGAGGACACGGCGTTGCTCTGCCCAAGCGGGGCACACCTCCACCGTGTGCTCCACCGTGTCCTCCGGGCGGTCCGCACAGTGGCGACACCCGGGCGTCTCTTCCGCACGAATCCGGTGCAGGAACTTCCCGAACTTACCGTGTTCGGTGAGAACCTGCGTCATGCGGAAGGTGAGGACGCCGTGAGGTCTTTCCAACCACGCCTCAAAGAGGGGACTTACCGCCATAATTGTGGCGTGCCCAGCACTGGGTCGCGACAGTCGCTGGCGCCATTTCTCCATGAGAACCCGCCAGAGCTCTGTCCGCCATGCTGCGACTTGTCGCGGCAGCGGAGTTTCGCCCCGGCGTTGCATCTCCATGCGCAGATCGTGCATGTGAGCAAGGCCTGTTGCTACCAGATCCCATGGTGGCTGTCCAGCAAGGAGGCTCGCCGCTTCGCGGGAAATCGTCCGGTATCCTCGCACCATCCGTATGGCCATGACCCTCTGGCACGCGTTCAGCCGGGCCGCCGGCTGCTTCCGCAGCGCTGGCGCCCATACCGGTGCGCCATAAAGGGCCATGGATAGACAGTGGTAATAATCTCACGCTGATATTCATCTAGCCACCATAGGATCAACTCTAATAAAACTAATTGAACTCAGTCCTGCCAAGAGATCAGGTTATGGAGAGCATACAATTGAATCTAGGGAATTAACCTGTGAGGTCTAGACAATTTGGACTAGTTTATCTAGTCCACAGCGTTGTGTATGAAATGCTCATGGTGAGTGGTATGAATCGCTATGGGTATATACGGTAAAATAAAGGTGACAAGAAATTGCACGTTGAGAAAATTTAATTCAGCTTCTGCCATCAGCTCTGCTTGTGTGTAAGTCGACAGTCAATTCACGAAAACTTATTTATTAACCTGGATAAGTATTTTTTGTCTTAATCCAAATGCTAGCCCATTGCTGTAAGTTACATCCGAGATCGTAAAGTCGTTGAGGTTTGATTGTTTCAGAAACATACAAACTTTGACTAACTATTTTAGTATTATTTAAAATATAGATCTAAAAAAAAACTTTATTTATACAGAAACCTTTAACATTGGTTAAATACACAAATATGCATTAAAGAGATTTTGTTTCCTAGGAGTCCATGTTCTGTTGTCACTATAATACCTAAAACCTTTTACTAAAAGTGTGTTGTAACATACGCAGAATCTTGGCAAAAAAAAAACTGGTTTGAAAGTACAATAAATATTACAGCAAAAATATTAAACTAGAAATAAATGAAAGTGTTAAACAGAATTGTATGAGTAAGATCAAAGAGTTACTTCAATGTAAGTAACTTGCAGTCCGCATAATTAAAGTTCAACAGTGGGAAATCTATATCGTTAACAAAGCATAACCTTGAGCACAGCTTTCTATGCCCTCACTACTTCGATAAACTTGGTGGAAAAAAAAAACATATTGAGAGAAAATCAATTTAAAAGTTTACTGTGAATCTGAATGATCTTTCTCACCATTTTATAGGTACACCAACTTTGATATCACAGCGGTATTATGACTCAAATTTTGAAAGCTTTGTATACGTAGAGCATAAATGTCCATGAGATTATTAAGAAAAACAGCACCATGATTCATAGATAACGCGTCCCATACAAAACCAAATTATTAATACACCAGTGAAAGTGACTCATATCAACTAGACCAGACTTGAGGTGAAACACATGTGACCTTAAAATCTTGCCAAGATCGAGTTCTCATTCTCACAATTGTTGATATGGAATCTAGAAACTAATATAAAATTATACGGTGATTCAAAGTTTATACTGTACGTAAGGGCATACTACTTATCGATAACGTACTTACATCATGCAATTGATATAGTTGTTTGCTTAACTGATTCAGAGCTTCAAGTAGCATTTCCCGTTGAATTAATTCGTCATTCAATATTGATAAGTATTTGGAATTGGTCTTTTTAACATTAGGTCTTATCAGGTTCTGGAAGTAGCTACTCAGATTTGTATAAATCATAGAAGTAGTGACGTGTTATACTTGCTGTGACTCATGCACTGTCTTTATTGTTCATCAGATTTATATATCTCACAGGTAACTTATATTTATATATCTTAGTTACTAGTAAGCTAGGGTTAGGATGACTTTAAATTACCCAGTAATCAAACGATAGAAATAAATCTGTGCTGTTTATAATTGCTCTTATTAAATAATAACAAATATCGTCTATTCACATGACAGGAACATAGTAGGTATATGTAAACATTTGGTTTGACTCCAAGATATGTATGAATTTATGGTGCAGTTATCTCAATGTCAAAATCATATTCAAAATTTCATAGTATTGAACAGAATAGTGCTTGGATATAGTAAGTACATACTTCACTTAAGTACAATTGTGTCCTATTTTCACTTCCAAAGTCATCATTGCGGACGTCATCATTAAGAATTACTGTGGGAGAGTCGTTGAAAGCTGAACAATTTTATGCGACATTTGTCATACAATGATACTGCCCATTAACACCCACTCCTTCACTTATTTCATCAATTAGAGTATCACACCCACGGAGTCTGTTAGTTATTAACGTATTGTTTATTTCTCGACCCCTTAAGCGAATAATTGCTTAATACAATTTATTTCATCTTTATTATTTTGGTTTCTTATATGGTTCTGTTCTGTATTATGACTGTGTTCATGTAGAAAAACAAAAACTGTTTCAATATTGAACTCAGTTTTACATTTATATTACTCTGTACTACATATTTTTATCTGGCTTTATTAACCGATTTTGTTTTAAATAAAAGAAACATGGAATTTACATAATGGCAATTTTATTTTATCCTGGAATCTCCACTTTTGTTACAGTTTTTATTCTTTTTAGTTTTTTTTCGCCTTATGTATCTAACTAGCTGCTGCCAGCGGCTTTGCCTGCCTGAAAGTCGAAAATTATCCCAAAGGAACATACTCCGGGAATACAAAGTTCTAAGACATGATCTACCCGTGCCCCAAATTTAATTCACTAACAAACATATACACACACATACATACAAACTTTCACCTTTTTAATTATTTTTTAATGGGATACTGATTACATTGTCAGGTTTCAATAACAAAAAAAAACCGGCGAAACGGATATCTAATTCCATTGTTTCCAATATTCACAGTAGCAACATTCTCAAAAGGCATAAAAGAGACAAAAAAAGTTTCCAAATGCCCATAAAACACATGGAAAGGTTATGACTCATTGTTGACTCCCTATTGACATAAATACGGTAGTCGTAATAAAACGGTCTTAGAACCATGACATAAATTCTCCTAAGTATGTCTCTGTACCTTTGTTATATTTTTTGTCCCATAAATATCACGCAAAATGTTTACTTTGTCTTATTCTTAGTTTTTATTATCCTCTTGGTTTTTAACAATGGGCTCATGTTGATTGACATTCTTGAAAAGATTTTCTTGTACCGATTGATATTGTTGTCAGCAGGTTTTTTTTGCGTAGTTTGATTATATTACTTAGTTAAAACTTTTGTCTTTTTTACGAGTAATATTTCACGGGAAGTGAATAGAGAAAATTGACAAAAAGATTAAATTTAATTAATGTTTCGAAATCGATCAGTCAATCAAGTTTGTCTTTCTGTTTATGATGGTCTATAATATATGTTAAGCAAGTGCCTGTCGTCGTTAGTTACAGACTCAACCAGACATGTATGATGCCCATTAAATCGTACCATCCTACGCACTACAACATCAATCGATTTAACATCAGCCTCATAAACTATCAACTAGCTTGACATCACATTTTATAGCTCATCCATTTCAGGTGCTATAAACAATGTACTTAATGATCACATTATTTGTTGTAATCAATCCGCAAAACATCTTAACCTTTAAGGTAACATTAAGTTAAGAGTCGGTTGCACTTCGCGGCCCTGTAACAGCGACTTTATTTATATATATAAAAAAAAACATATTAACTATTAAAGATTTTTGTTTTTGCCAGACCCTTTTAGAAAACAATTTTTGTTATTTTAAGTTAGTTTCAAATATTTCCGTGACGTAATCTCGTAAATATACACGTTTGAAATCGTAAGTTAGGGTCAGAATCGTGTTTTTTTATCAAGCCAACTAATTTATATCATGTTTAGATTTTTACCCGGCGGTTGGCCATATATGGTCAATTTTAATAAAATTATTTTTCATGTTCTCTTTTATATTTTTGGATTTCCAGAGGTTCAAAAAAGTTCAAAATTAGTGCAACCTCGCCTTAAGATACAATTTCGCATTACTGTAATCAATCAAGACGAACTTAATCCGCATTTAAACGTACAATGTAACCACTAACGATGTCTCTATGATATCATCGCGCTATGTCGAAATAATTACCTTTATGGGTGTTAGATTATATGCGAATAACGTGCTTGCTTCAATTATATCATACGGAGGCTGCGCAAATAAATGTAGATAACGAAAATAGAATAGGTGTGGTAAGTGAAAATTGTGGAAGTGGTGAATTACATTGTTATGATATACAAATATGTGAATATATCACCCTTAGAAACCCATTTGCGTACAATAAGCACTCTCTTGATACGAAAGTACTCATACAAAAAAAACTTTTGAAGGAATTTTGTACTCACATTTATATTATCTTTCACTAAAATTGCTCAAATGGTAACGTGTATTTTTACCATTACCACCCCTTTGACAGAACTGGGGCTAGCACCACATTGCCTAAATAAATTCAAATAATTTCTAAATGTAATAAACCCTAATGACTACCCTTGATTATCTAGTTTGCTTGAAAGCCCACGAAGCATTAAGTAAATACAGCTACATAATAAGAGAAATTATAATTAAACAAAAACATTTTTCAACACTCGAAGAATAAATAACCTTGGTAACCACCAAACATTCATTCCAGATAGAACTATCACAAACGATTAGACCAACTAAAACATAGCCTCAAACAGCTGAATTTATCTAAGCACACAAACTTCAAATTGAATAAGCTGTCTAATTAATCAAATAATTGTGGCAAAGACATTGAAGGACGAATGTAATTCGACGATAACATCACAATAGAACATTCTGTTGAACCTGATTGATTACACTTACTTAATAGGAATTTCAGAATGAGCAATCCGACTAAATGTTACGACTATCTGTTAGTAATTGGCGTACAAACAAAGATCTCTGTGTTCGCGGCATTAATTTCACGTTTGAGATACGTTGTAATCATAACATGAATTTGTGTTTTGGTAATGCATTCGGATAGGAATTTGACTAGGCATCCTTGTTTACTGATGATAATTTGTGTCTTTGGGTTGAATTGCTAACTAGACTTAGTTAGCTAGGAAATGTTATGTTCTATTTCAATCAAACGTCGTTTAAAAGTTTTGCTTCTTTTACTTCATCATCATTATCATTTCAGCCAAAAAACGCCCATTGTTGGACCTACTCCAAGTGTCGCCATAACGAACGGTCCTGTGCGTTTAACATCCATCTGATTCGCGCGACTTTCACCAGGTCATTGGTCCACCTTGTGGGAAGCCTTCCAACGCTACATCTTCCGATACGTGGTTGCCACTCCAGAACCTTTCATCCCCTCTACCAGAACGTAGCTCGCAGAACAGATGTTCTACGAGCAATCTGACCTACCACTGCCACTTTTTCTTCTTCTTTTCGTGTCGATGTACTCTAACTAAATTTTATCTGACCAGTATTTGGCAACCTCTACGGCTCTGTTATTGGCCTCGTATAGATCCTGAAAACTGCAGGTGGTTGTGCAGGATGGACAGCATAGCAAATGACGCATATCCTGTGCAGCGGCTCCACGGTCGAGGAAGCCCCATTTGGCCAAATTATTTTTACAGCGGCCAACCTGAGTCCGCAGTTGGTTAAGAGATAGACTGCCACTTATGTTTGGCAATTCTATGTCGGTAACCTTAGTTCTCTTGCCCATATTTTCATATCTGATATGATCACGCAAGAAAACTCTGAGCATAGCCCTTCCCATTGCCCTTTGGGTGAGTGACCACGTTTTGGAGCCATATGTCATCACATGCAATACGCACTTTTGTCATGAGAAACGAAATAGTATGTTAGACGAAAAGATACCGTGCAGCTTTCCGAACGCTGCCCAGCCGAGTCGGATTCGATGATTGACCTCTTTTTTGGAATTAGACCAACCCGACTGGATCGTCTGTCCCAGGTAAACGTAGTCGTCCACAACTTCGAGTGTAGAGTCTTGATAGGAGTGGGTGCTACATGGATGTTTACTTCTGTTACTTAACAATGAATTTTGCATTTACATTTAATGGTGTTTGAATACGGGTATATTAGTATATTAGTTACAAAAGTATTTTTAGCTGTATTATTAATCTTGTTTTAAGAATTGTTACTAATAATAATTAATTGTACTCAAACTATCTATAATAATAATAGTTCATCATGAACTAAAGACCCCAGCGATGAGCTGAAGAAAAATAAAACACTCATACGACTTTGATTATTTTGTAATTGGTATTACGTAACTCATTTTTCATTTGCAATATACTAACAAAACATTGCTTCATAGTTATTCCGTAGATGTCAATAATAACAATCACTCCTTCATAATGCTGCAACCGCTCAAACTCATTTCGACTACTTCAATATCTTCATTTTCGCTTACAACATTCTCATCTGCTTTATCATTATCAAGCATTCATTCATTAGTTGTAAGTTAAGGTTTAATGACGTTGATTTTAATTATACAATGGGCCAACACTTCATTAATGTCACTCACGATGGTTCTTTTCGTAATAATCTCCAAGATGTGACGTAATACATTCCTACTGACTTTTGACATCACTGTGAGTTATTGACTTTTGAAGACGCGTTTCATTTGAATTGGATAGATAACGTGTTTGAGGTTCTATGATTTCTTTCGAGTGTTATATTTTATTTAAAAAAAAATGTAATAGCCGAAACTCAATTGTAAATGTTAAACGCATAATTTGGTTTATTTAGTATCAGACTATTAAATAGGCTTCTTGGGCGATATATGAAAGAAGATTGAAATACCTATATTTGTTGAATTACCACTTTGGTATACTTAATTCAAAATCAAAACAAAACGATCATCATCATCAAAATTGTCAATAAAAGTTACAGTGAGATATAAATGTAGGTTTTAAAGCTATATATAGTACACTGTACAGAGGCGTACGTAAACACAACAGCGCCGTATTTTTCTTCCCCATGACGTCACTCCACGATTTCCATAAGCGACTCATGAAGCCCATTCTAACCTCAAACATACCTAACAGTACTAGTACCTACGTAGTCGTAAACAACGCGTTGTGTTTTTATTAAAATTCCTTTAATAATTTCGCCTCGTTTGCTCGGCAAGTGGGTCATGGGACTCGTACATAGTTTGTTGGCAGTACCACAGGCTTGCCGGTCACTATCCCGCAAAAGGGGGTATGTGGAGAGATAGAAAATTGTTTTAAAGAGGACTCCATCGGTATTCACTACGGACGGCAAGCGGGAAGCCTGCCCTAGTTCGGATTTCAATTATCCACCTCAACCATTTGTTTTCTGAACGTAAAACGAAACAAACATCGAAGCTCTGAATATGTTACCAGAATGAGCGCATATTTTCAGAGGATTTTATTCGACTGGAGATAAATACTGTTGCTTTTTTTTTGTATCCTTTTGTAATCCATAAAATACCACTTTGTTTAGGTATTGGCTTAGTTTTTGTAGGCCCACTACCTTTTAGTACAGTTTACAGAACCTTGGTAGGTAGTTGATTGAATTAATGTAAAAACTTTAACTGTTTTACTATCTTAGTAATTGTAAAGTCAAAAACTTCTGTTTTATAAAACAGTAGAAGAAATCTCTTATTACATTGTTTGATATACCTCAAAAGGAAAAAATGGAACCCTTATAGGATCACTTTGTTGTCCGTCTGTCTATCTGTCTGTCAAGACCTCTTAACTCAGGAACGCGTAAAGGTATTGAGTTGAAATTAAAACCATATACTCAAGTCTGCAGTCCCTTGAAGCTGTGACAAATTCAAACTTCTGAGTTTACGAAAAAAAAAGATACGGCTGTTTATGTCGCAAAAAACGTATATTTCGACACTCTCGAGGGAATCAAAATTCATAAGGTACTTCCCGTTGACCTAGAATTCTGAAATTTGTTATGAAGCAAGGTCTCATAGTACAAGTACAGGAAAAAATCTGAACACTGTAAATTTGTTGTTACGTCACAAGAAAGAAGTTTTTTTGTGATTCAAAAAAATCTTCGTAACTCAATTCGGGAAATGAACTGTTTTCATAGGTAAGTATGTACGGAACCCCCAGTGCGCAAGTCTGACTCGCACTTGCCCATTTTTTTTTTTATATGCTAAACATATCTGAATATTCAAGAAAGTACATAACCTATAGTGTTCATGTCTTGTAAAAAAGCAAGATTACATTAGATAGAATTTATTCTACTTATTTTTGTTTTCATTACTGGCTATATATCTAATATAGCTATAATATATAATAATAAAGTTAATCATCTTTCTGCTTTATTAAATTATGCTTTATTTTTTTTTTGTATTTAACTATTACTAATTGTGATCCTAAACAATCTCCAATCTTGATACGCTTATATCGCCTTTGTTTCGAGTTCGAAAAAGTACCGATTGCATTAAAGTAAGCTAACGTTCAACTCGTGTCATGGAGGGTGGTCGGGTTAAATCGGTATTTGCAACAGTGTCTTAGCTAAACTTAATCTTAACAGACGAGGCAAGAGTTCTATATAAAATATATTACAATCTTTTAAAATAACCTATTATTCAAAATTAGGCTATGATGGAGTGACATAGTCAACAAGATTAAAAAAAAAAACCTAATTTAAAAAATCTCAGTAAAGTCCATTCTCTGTAAAAATATGGAACGGGTAGGTACTCAACAATAAGCTTCTGGCATACATAGACACTAACGAAAGACTTATCGATCATCGATACGGTTTCCACCGAAATTAATCAATTGGGAATCTTCTAGCGTATGCCATTGACCTGGAGTAAAGCTATTGAGAAATACGCGGAAGCACTTTCTGTGTCCCTAGACAACTCAGTCTTTCGACAGGGTCTAGCCCAAAAGCCTAATTAAAAACTTCCTTCTTTCTGCTTTCTCTTGATGGTGTGATTAGATTTAAGATTTCCTGAGTGATCGGTCCATTCGAGTACTCATCAGATACTCCAAGGGTCAGAACTCTCGGCAAAATGGTTCTTGCAGAACATTAATGATCTTATGAAACCCAGTAGCTTTGGTATGCAGACGATAGCACTGTTACTGAAAGATACGTGTCCAACAACGAAGTAGTGGGTACCAGATCCAGTCTCTACGAAAGACTATGATTCAATGCTTAAACTTATTCTTGAAAACTGTTTCTGCATGGGGCGATGTCAATTTGAGCTTCTTAGTACAATTTTAACATCCACTCACAATTTTGATCAAATCGAGGCCAAAAGCACACTTTCTAAATAATATAGAAAAAGTTTGAAAATGAAATTTAGATTTGGCACACCAAAATCAGCAAAATATTTTATCCCAAAATCCAATTCAGTATCACTAGTATTGAAAAACCTCTTTTTTCTTCTGATAACATTTTCAAAGCAATCTCTCGAAGCAGAGCGTATGCTCAATTGTCAAACTTGTTTATATAAGTTTGAACACACTTGGAATAACAATCCTTTGTTGACGGTTCTTTTGAGCCTGTCCGTGACAAACTCAAAGGATTTGCTGCGAAGCGTGTCCACTCAAGATGGGAACATCTGTTATATTAAATTAAATGTCTTCCGTTGGACGCCTAAATATAGATTTATAATGTCAGATGTAAAGGTGTGTGGTTAGCGTGGGCGATAAATTGCAATGAGATGCGAATATGGTTTGATGCAGTTAGTTATCATGTTAAGATATTTTATTATTTAAACAATGTACATAGCTACAAGTTGCAGTTTTGAATCTGCACAAAATTTTAATAAAACTCGTAATAATCATATAAAAATACAATACCTGGTCAAAAATCAATAATAGGTACTTGATTTTTGTTTGTTCAGAATAACTCTCTTATTAAACCCCTTCAAAAAAAAAAAAAAAAAACAGAATCGCCCACTGCAATTTATCGTGCGTCATGACAATGAGTGTGTGAGTGTGATAGCCTGTTTGAGGCTCCGCCCACTATAACTCTCCAAAAAGCAGATTTCCGTAAAGCAAAAGCAGATTACAGATTTCTGTAAATAAGAATTAAATAAAAGAAAAAATACCTACCTATTTTATTGTTGATACGGGTCGAGAATCACCAACATATTTGCCTACTGATTTTTTTTGCTGATTCAAAACTGCACCTTCTATAAACAGAACGTGTTTTTAGAACCACCTTAATTATTATTCAATTGAAAAATTATCTACACTAATAGAACCTGCAAATATGTTCCATATTTCTCGTAATTATGAACGCCACAGAATTATACGCAAATTCGTTTCTAAATGCAATATATTTCTGCCAACAGCGACTAATTAAACAAAACAAACACAAACGCTACGAAAATTAGATTCTAATTAAAGGAAATGTTCAAGTTTTCCATTGGTACGACACAAGCGTTCATTAGTAGGTAAAGCGTGTCATTTCGTTCGCAACAGGCACTGAATACTCGAAAACGGCTAATATGTGGTAAGAAAAGGAGCCACGCACGCCGTATCACAACCAGCCAAATGAAATTTCGCACAAATGAAAATTAGATGGTGAAATAATGTACCCATTTAAGGTGTTCAACAAACCATGAACGAAAATAATAGTATCTCCCAAGCAAAGGCACCGAGAATGATATTATAGTAATTAAGAGCAAACTACCAGAAAATTTTGTCGCCGAACAATGTTTTTGGTACAACAATGTCATTAAATAAATACTCGAGTTCGCAACCAAAAGACATCGTACTATTAACCAAATAAAACCGTTCATTAAATTTGCGATTTATACTTTCGCGGCTTTTATTCATTGCGTTATAAATTCGCCTCGTTCGAGATTTTACAGTTGAGTACGGGAGATTTACTGGGAAAATACGTCGATTCCATTTCAAATCATCCCCCGAACGCGTTGGACTTAAAAATACAAATTGAAATTTTATGTTTTTCTCCTATTGTTTGATTATTTTGGGTAAAAATACCACCATATAAAATTAGGTATTACGCTACAGTTGTATACAATATACAATACACCACACACACAGTACACATTTGATTCCTCAAATGTACTTACATGAGTTCAAGAAGTCCATGCTGGCCGTATCCACACACACTATTGTATTTGGCTTCATCGTGCCGCGAAAAAGTCGAAAATTATCTCACGGGAATTCACTACCGAGAAAAAAAAATCATGTTTTATATCCTAATCCCTTTATTTCATCCAAATCTGATGAGATGATAAGGTGTGATTGATTAAAAAAAAACATCTAGAATTATCTAAACATACAACCCAGAACATTTTATTCATAACTAGTTTCTCGCCCGAGATTTGCAAGGGTGTTAAAAATTTTTGGAATTCTCGACTTTTCTCTACTATAATACGCATGAACTTTCCCTGAATTATTCTGTCTATTGTTGTAAACCACATAACAATGCGTTCGGCAGTTTCTGAGTTTACGGCAAAAAACAGAGTCACAAATGCAGAAATTTTATTTTGCAATATGTATAAGGATTACGGATAAGGACATCAACTGGATCGTAAAGTGCAATGAGGTCACCACTGTCATATGACTCTATAAGGTATGAACTCAAAATATAATTTCATTAATGTTTTACGTGTAGGTAATAGTAGCAGAACTTTCAAATAAATGAAACGTGGTGATCCAATTTAAAACGTTTGACATTCAATGAACACTCTTGTAATTTGTACTGTTCCTTTGAACTTTAAAGGTCGAATAGCTGGATCACTTATTAAATACACACACATTACGTTTCTCTAATAAACGTGGAATATTCCTTGGTACTTTCATAACCTATTTTTTTAGGTATACATGTGACAGCAATTGTGTGAAACCTTTGTCTTCTGTATCTTTCATTTTAAAAATTGCCATATAATCAACGATCATAGCACCATATTCACATCCATAGCGATCATCCGCACTAGGCTCGTGTGGTAGATTACGGCCCTTCCCTCTCTTACTTTACTCTTACGTCCCAGCAGTGGGAACATTACCAAAAACTGTCTATGCTATGCAACAATCACAGTGGTATTCAACATAGACCAAACCAACTTCTTACCAACGTGCTTAATCTTTGCCCACACTCAAAAATTCCCACCTTGCGATGATCGCTTCACTCAATGAAGACAATACATAAACATTTTATGCAAATATGATAAAGGTCCAGACGTGCCTCAATATGTTTGACTTTCTATCTCATCTCATTAACATTATCATCACCAAAGCATTCCATTCATTATGACTGAACAAATATGACTTAAACAGGTATGTTAAATGATATCACAAAGGCTTGTGCACACAAAGGGCGATAGTTCGCTCAGAAATTGAGAATTTAATTTCCTACGTGTTGTTGGTACAGAGTAGAATCGGTAAAGGTGGATCGTTGGGGTCATGATGACAAATAACAGCTAATGTTACCAACAAAAGCAATACTGGGACAAAAACCAATGTCTGTTTTAAGTAAATGTAATGCTTAAATATTTTTCGCTAAGCAAAAAACAGTGCAGTTTTACATTTAGTTCAACTACAGTCAATGAAAACGAGCACGAAAGTTATATCAAATAATGTAATGTTTGATTATGCTTAAAAAAATATTTTTCGAATTAAATCATTATTAGCTCTAGTAAACAATTATGAAATAATTTTTAAATATCTTCATCAACAACGAAGTTATGAAGCTTCAAAGCTAATAAGAAAGCGAAGCCGATATAAACGATTGACGTCAAAGTACATCATACCCGAGACAGTTATATTTGTATATCTCGTTTGCTTTTTCACCAATTTGGGTATTGTTTTCACAGTAATTATTCTATTTTGGTGTATTTATAGATAATTTGATTGTTAACAAATATTTTTTTCGTACAATATTACCTATTGGTTGATATTTGGAACAAAACAAATAACTTGACTATCTGTTTTGTTCGACGCCCGCAAATGGCTAGCATGAAATATGTAGCTAGAATAAATTATATACCGCGAAAAGAATTTATTTTATTGATAGAATTTCCCCAGTTTTCACTAAACATTAAAATAAACTGGTGAATCTACTGCACTCCGCTACCACTTTCAACCACCTCCACTCAGCGCCCAATCTGTCATCTAATTCATAGCATCGTCTATATCTTGCAGTATAACACGGTCCTAATTTAATCGTACAAACACCGTCGCCATGTCCACACCACATAATTTATTACCATCTTCCTCATTTCTAGGTAGTGAAAGTCTTAAACAAAATGGTTGACAATGGGCAAATAAAGCTTCATCTCGTTTGTGATATGCCCCATTTTTTTCCCAGGTTGGTTCTTATCGTAGGTCAATATTTGTCTTTATAACAGGTTGGACTTTTGATGGCTTAAGTTTGAAGTTTTTTATAATGTTAGTTCATGGAACAATGTTGGTTTATGTTGATTGACATTACTCATTTGCGGCTCGTAGTGTTCCATGCACGCTTTCTTAGATGTATAGCCTCGCGGGCACCGGATCAGCACTAGTCCGGGGCAGCAGAAGACGCACTTGCAGCCCCCGACTAAGTGTACGAGGGAACACCGGGGTGGTTTTAATCAGTACGAGCATAACAGATCCTCGCTTACTCAAAGCCGGAGGACAACAATAAGGATTTCATTAAAAAAAAAACCGGCCAAGTGCGAGTCGGACTTATGCATGAAGGGTTCTATATCGTCCGCAGTAAAAAAAAAAACAGAAAAAAAAATACGTTTGTTGTGTGGGAGCCCCACTTAAATATTTATCGTATTGTTTTTAGTATTTGTTGTTATAACGGCAATAGAAATACATCATCTGTGAAAATTTCAACTGTTTAGCTTTCACGGTTCATGACAGAAGTCAGAGTCTTATAAATGGGGACTATATTTCTTGTCACCAAAATTTATATTTGTGATCAAGTTGTATCACCTAACAAATAGATCTATCGCCACGAAATATTTTCGTTCTCAGATAAACAAAAAGTGTTCCCAGGTATGAATGATCAAATTAATGTTAATATATGTGTAAAATAAGAGATGGATTACCAATAAAATTGTAGTGCATTAGATGAATATTAACTTCGTTCTTATAATAATAGTCTTAGTACATGAATAATAGCTTTGTGCTCAGAATGGTAGATCTGTCACCAAATAAATCGTTTATCGATCCCTAACTGCGAATACTTTTTATATGTTATTTTGTCACCAATACGGTACTTACATTTTATTTCGTCCAGTTATTAAAATAATAGTATTCGTTACCAATTTAATACATCAATTTATAATTTTAATGAAAATGTATTCAAAGAGGCGGCGACAAATTGGTTGGACATTACCAACTATGACTCTGAAAGACTGGACAGAAGCCTACCAATGGGCGAAGTTGTCTAAAGAAGTAATACTGACGTATAGTGACGATGCTATTAAACACTACAAAGTACCTGCTGGTAAGGTAGACAAAATAAAAAACTTTGAAAATGCATGGACTGATTTTGATGACTACAAAGTCCAATGGTTCAGCAAATGGAGAGTGGACCTACCGCACAATATTGATTGGATGCATGGGAAATACAACTGCCCTGCGTTTAAAAAAAATTATACCTGCAAACATATTATCGGATTAGCCATACGCTTAAAGCTGGCCAACCCTCCACCAGAAGCATTAAATGTACTTATCGGCCAGAAAAGAAAAAGGGGGCGCCCTTCAAAAGCCAAACCAGCGCTGATTATTCAGTGATTATTATTTTTGACAAAAAATATTGATTATTTTTAATTTAATTAAGTGTTTTATGGACTATTCTGCTAGAAAATTTATTTAAATATATTTATACTACCTGTGGAAATTAAGTTCCTTGGGGAAGGCATATGTCCAGTTAAGTAGTAGACTCTTGGTTGAAACGATGATGACGACAACCATAAATTTTTTTAGAACTTTATGAAATTTTCTAGTGACATAATTATATGATTTATTGGTGATCTCTTTAAATTAGTTTGCTTAAATACTTATTAGGACAAACCTACTATAATACATACAAAAACATTTATTTGGTACTAGACCCTTTATCTCCATGATTTTAGGTGATTTATTGTGGAATTGATTTTATATTGTTTGGTGACTACATTTTGGTGACAAATCTACTATTTTGCGGGCAAACCCTATTATTTAAGAAACACAAAACTAATTAAATTGGCGATAGCTTAAATGATACCCCTTATAAATAGGGTACCGTTTTTATCCTTTGGGTACGGAACCCTAAAATGAATTGACGTTTCAGTAATAGCCAAAACAAACGAACTTTTTCCAAAGTTTCTCAAATCTCACAGAACCCATCATGTATTTTAGTATACCAATCAGGAATTAAAACACAAGAGATAGTGTGTTGTTTTCTCAGTAAAATAATTTATTTTATTCGTCTGAACAATCTAATCTTTAATAACACATACAACTTTACCTCTTTTTATTAATATTACTTTAGATAACTGGCGGATAAAGCCATACATAAAGGAACAACAGTAATAACAAGAACTGAAACGCAAATTATCATCCAACATAAAAACAAATATCAGACCCACCTCTTACGTAAATTCAGTCATATTATTTCTGTAAACGAAATAATAAAATCAAAAAATTGAAGAGCACAAGGTTTTTACTTTTGTCTCTCTCAAATAACAATGTACCTACATTAAATACTTCAATATTCACTGTCACTGAAAAAATAAACCGACTCCGCACGAGGTTGCTCTCAAAACAATTGAGAACCTACCTACAGGGTTAGTTTTTCGATGAATAAATTAAAGAGTACAACATTGGCGCTTTTGTTTTTATTATGTTCTATATATAAAAGCTTTCTAAAAACAGCAAATTGATTCATCAATTTTGATGCCCGAACGTTTTTGAAATTATCTGCTGTCATTTTATTTTCTTGATACGGAAATATCTACCGCATTCTGGCTTGAGGTCTCCTTCTATAAAAGTTTGGTTAGGCAGACAACATGTGACAACCACATAGCTATGTGGTTGTTGTCTGCTTTTTTTTTAAAGAGTGGTAGGAACCACTCTATAAAAAAAAAACTATCAAACATCAGACGAATCGTGGTCTAACTAACTTATTTGGTCTAATTTAATGCTAGGTTACACTGCGACAAATAAAGACGACGAATGGAGAGACGAACTTGATGCCTACTGAAAAGATTGCCTCGCAATGGTACAAAACATAAGTGTCAAAAAGGGAGACGGAGGCCTTCACGCAGCAGGCTGTGAAACATAATTAGATAATTTGTATATTTTCCTCACAATTAGCATAACTTTTATCCAAATAAACATCAAAAAGAACCGGCCTGTGACTCAAACAAAAACCATTCTTAAAAAAAAAAAAAAATGTCTTCACCAAACTTTTCTAACCAAAACAATAAAGACGTTAGTCATTAAAAAAAGTAGTTATCGTGTGAAAAATCGTTCCAAAGCTTCTATCTTCGTAGTGCCCAAAGCATGTAATTTAATACTTTCTACTTACTTAAATGGTACATTCGGAGAAATAATTACATGGTTGTTGCTTATCTGACGAGAGTGTGACAGCTCAATGTAGGTTTGGCAAAACATTACAATGTATTACGGACAGAAACAAAAGCTACCGATGAGAAGGAAACGAGCGTTTATGTGTGACTGTTAATGTCTGATATGATGTGGAATCTGTGTCAGTAATCTAGGAACATATTATTGTGTGTATATGCGTCATGTCGGTTGTAAAGGGTTAGGTGATCTGGCAATATAAAAGACAAATAATATTTATATTAGGATAGGACTGGAACAATTTGCTTGCTGCGGTCTTCCCGTCCGATTATAATTTAAGTGTCTTCAAGGCTAGAGTGAATAGGCTCATAATAAACTACTTAGTGTGCTTTCCCATCAATGGTTGCATCACTGCTTACCATCAGGTGGGACCGCAAACAAGCACTGGCTAAAAAAAGGTTTTTTAAAATACTTTTACACGTAACTTTTTTCGTCAATTTAAACTAGATGAGGCCGGTATTTCCTGGTTGACTACCCTAAGAAAAAAATCGAAACAAATTCAGAGGTCAATGTCTCTTTTAAAGCCCATACAACAAGTTAAATCATATTATTATGAGCACCATATGGATTTGTGTCTTAGATAGTATTTGAGGAAAGACAAAAATTGTACAGTAGCTTGGGATCCAACTCGCGGTAAGATGATAATAAAGACATAATAATGCAATATTAAAAATGATTAGTATTCAATAAAAAATAATAATAAAAATTATGAGTGCAAAACATAAACAGAATTGGCTCAGTAGTTTTTGCGCCGAAAACGACATTCAACATTTCTACTATTATTATATTTATGTATAAAGATACTGATAATTTAGATTCCGACCAGTACCAACTAATCTATAACGGAAAGGTTCCTGAGAGTGGCCCATACCACCGTGAGAGTGGAGTTTTATCTATCTACACTTCTACACTAAATAAAGAGGTAAAGTTTGTTTGTTTTTTTTTTGTTTGTAGGAGGTAATCTCTGAAAGTATCTAAAGGTCCGATTGCGAAAATTTTTTCACCGATAAAATAGAGTCACACAGATTTTAGTGGACCTGTCCAGTCAGTGCAAGCATTTGTCAGTATTTGTGTAGCTCAACTTAGGACTACTAAGGAGATATTAGTGTGTGCCCTTGCAGGCTCTTGTCCTATATATATTATTATAGGCTTCCAAAAAAAAAAAAACTACCATATAATCAATCAATAGAATTTTATGTTCTCTGCTAGCTTTAGCTGAATCGCTGTTTTAATTAACAGTAAAAACACATGTTTTGTCTTTGGGGTTGATTTCTGACCTGTCAAAAAACTCTTGCATAGAAAATGACAACTTGAAATCGTGTACTAGCTTTTGATAATTTATTATGTGCATATAGCGATTTAAATGCGAAAACATGTCATTAGTTTATAGTTGCATAATTTGTTATTTTTGTTAGTTGTTAATACTGTTTGTTTTACGATTATAATAAAATAAAATAAAAAAAATGAAAAATGTAGGTCTTTATGAAATAAAATATTTTGAGTTGAGTTGAGAGGATTTTCTAAAAAAAATCTTCAGCAGAAGTTTAGATCTATCCTTACCATAGTTTTATATCGAGCTTAGGGACGACTAGCATCGCGCAGTCTATCCGTCCGGTAAGGACCGAGCCCAAGTCGTCGATGGCGGTGCGTAATGTTCCACGTGCATCAATGACATGTCTCTAGAGGCTCATAGGGCCAATGTCTGCAAGGGGAATTTTGAAAAAAGTTACCTTGGTCCTGGAACACAAAGAGTTATGGAAAGATATAGGTTGTGGGTTTTAGTCAGTAAAATGTGACATGCCTTCTCACTCCACTCTGGAGTGGGAGAAGTCGTTTGATGAGTCCCCACCTTAAAAAGTAATACTTTTATACAAACGTCTAATTAAAACATAAACATTATGAACCTTATTTACGAAAAAAAAATTACCATATTTTGACTAGCAAGTTCTTATTCTAAATTTTCTGTATAGAATTTGAATTTAGATTTGTTTATCAGTATTTAAACTAAGCACATGGTTAGAAAATTGTATATGCTAATTCTAAACACGTAGGTACCTCCTAAGCGTGAAAACCGTAACATAATAATAGACTGTTTTAATGATGCCATTAAACAGTCGGCAAGAACAAACCAAATAGTTGCTGTAATACCTCAAACATGCATATTTCCTACTACTTATGTAAATTGATTCATAATAAATATTTTGATTCCTACCTTAACGAGTAGTTGAAGTTGCATCGCTCGTTCGAATCTCGTTAAAGCGGAATATAAACTTGTATTAACATAATATTGTTATTTATTGCACAACCCTTTATTATTCTATGTTAAGTTGCTAAATAAGTTGCTTGATTTGAATGTTGAGAAGACGCAGAGAATAGATGATTATGGTGGAGCGCAAGTTATAAGTTTTCAAAAGAAAATATGATCGTATAATCTTTACTACTATAGGACAATTTATTCATACATATGAGATGAAACACGAAATGCAAGGCATGCAACAGGAGGATATAGGTAAGTATTTGCGAGTGATAATGCCGCTTTGACATTTCCTTATAGCGGTTTTAAATAATGTCTCTCCAATACCTTATAGCAAACATGAATCTTGCTTCTTAGATTTGTGAGATTTCACAAATCCATTAGATATGCTGCTAGTTCGTATATTTCCTTCCATCATCATCCATTATCACTCATTTGACGATAGATAAAAATAGATTATGCCTTTAATTCACACGCTATAAAACCATTCTTTGAGACACACTTTTATAAACGAATCAAAATTCTCAAAGAAAAATGACTTCTAAAGTAGTCAAAGAATGCAACGCAAAAATGTAGTCATATTTAATTTTGTATGCAAAGTCGACGTAAAAAATACAGTTCATGATATATTCGCATCCTTTTGAATAAAAACTTGAATTCAAAATATAGAATATGCCTTGAAATAAAAGTAACGAGCCCCTGTGATTGACAGAAGAGCTTGTTATTTCTCTAATTCTGTGCAAAATGCACTTTATTTTGACAAGTGTGTGAATAAAAACAGTGTCATATTTATTTTTCTTTTGTTGGATAAACAGTCCCTTAAATGGATTTAGCAATGCTTTGGATCGACTATTGTGAAGTTATTTTGTGTTTTTGCCTCCACTTAGTGAGAATTTGGAGATTCTTTTATTGAAAGTTGAAAGTATCCGCAAAAGAATACAATAGTATTTAAAATTTGAAAACTATATTTATCATCAACACGTTAAGAAGAACACAAAAGTGATATTATCTGATTTAAAGTGATCGTACCCGATTTTTTTTTAAAGTGGTGTAGTCTTAGCTGCAATACTATCTGATGGTAAGCATTGATTATCGTTGATAGTGAGGTGCTCTAGTCTATTAAGAGCCTAGAATGAATAGTCACTCTAGCCTTGAAGAAACCTAAATTATAATCGGACGGCAAGACAGCAACAGGCAAATTGAACCAGTCCAATGTGGTATGAATGATAATCTAAATTATCATCAATTTTTTTTTTAAATTACGCAATAATAATCAGGTACACAATAACAGAGTTTTAAACGAACGAACAGTGCATATTTGTTTGAAGTGCGTGCGTTTTGGAAATTTTGCTTCACAAAATTCTCTGGCTGATAACAAAATAACATTTAGAACGAAATAGATTTAAAACAGTACGTACATTTGTGCGTTAGTAGGCAGTTGTCATTGATATTTTATCCCTTTTGAAACGCATTGTTTCCACGTTGGAACGCATAATATAAAAATTTCATCATCAGTCTTGTACTTGTAGTGAGCTTGTTAGGCTTACACTTAAGAAACTTAAGATACTTTTTATCCAAAAAAGTATGAGTACCTATGCTCCTTTGGGACAATTTATAATTATTACGCGAGCAAAGACGCTGGCTGAAGCTTGTTATTAATTTATTTATACGAATTCTACTAAGCAAATTGTTCCAAGAATACGGTTTGAAAGACTAAAAATGCTTTTCAATTAAAAAACTGCGGTGCGGCTAGTGCGGGTCGGACTTGCGCATTTAAGGTTCTGAACAAACTTATACCTATGAAAACAGTTCGATTCCCGAATTGAGTTACCAAGTTTTTTCCGAATCGCAAAAAAAGTTTTTTTTTTGTGACGTAACAACAAATTCACAGTTTTCAGATTTGTTTCTATACTTGTGCTGTAAGATCTTGCTTCATGCCAAATTACAAGATTCTAGGCCAACAGGATGTACCTACCCTACGAATTTCGAATCCCTTGAGAGTGTCGAAATATACGTTTTTTGCGACATAAACGGCCGTATCTGTTTTTTTGTTAACTCAGAAGTTCGATTTTTTCACAGCTTCAAAGGACCGCAGACCTGAGTATATGGTTATAATTTCAACTCGATGCCTCCACGCGTTCCCGAGATAAAGGGTCTTGACAGACAGACAGGCAGACGGACAACAAAGTGATCCTATAAGGGTTCCGTTTTTTTCCTTTTGAGGTACGGAACCTTAAAAACACTATAACACACCTTCTACAATTACGAAGCAACAAAATTAATTCAAACGACTGATGTGCATTTAATCTAATCATTATGCATCCTATTCAGCTTCTAAATGAAAACTGGCATCATGATAAATCAATACTTCCACTCACATCTGTCATTTATCTCAGCATTTAACGGCCATCATTTAAATTGCTTCTCTACATGAAAACCATTTTGTCCAATTACGAGTAAATGAGTTAGCGAATTTTAATGAATCGAGTTGAGCATTGATTTGATGATGTACCCCGAGACTTCTCTGTAACTCAAGTAAGGGTAAAATCAACTTCGTAAAGAAACAAATCAATGCTGAGTCAACGAAGTTTAAAATGTTGATGTTCATTTTGCTTTGATCGAAAATTTTCCACGTTATTTAAAGGAAGTTCTCGGAAAGCATTTCATTTTACTTAAGTAAATATGTTTACAAGAAGATAAGATTTTCTAGTGATATTTATTTAATATTTGATATTTCTATGAATTTCATTCCATAAGATACATTTACTTTGTATTTATTTATTTACTCACCTAGATGTACTTTTGAATTATTTAACAGCTTTTTATTACTTGGGCGCTCTTACTCTTAAGTTTATCATAAAAACATGAACCAATATCCCACCACATAAAATTGTCCACAGTTAAACTGCTTAAGATAAAGATGATATTTCGAAAGAAAATAAAAGCATCAAGGTTCAAGATTTTGAACCAACAATCAATCACCAATAACTAGCCATCGTTAGCACATACGCCACCAATCGGGGTGAAGCAGAACACACAGAAACTACAAACCAAGGACCCGGGAAGGATAAGTTAGACGGATATCGATCCATTAACCCAAGGCGGCATCAATCACCCACGGCAAACATTTGGCCCATTATATCGGACAAACACCGCCCTACGACTTCTGGGCTTATGTTTGTTTCTTATAAAGTCATTTGAAATAGTGAGGTTTTGTTTTGATAGCACTGGCCAATGTTTGGAAGTTGGAACTTGCTTAGTTGGGCTTTTTGATTGGGTTTGTTTTGAGTTATGGGATGATGTGGACGTGGTTAATGTTTAAATGTAGTTAATAACTGTAGTAGTGCGTAGGCTCGTAGTTAATCAAAATAATGATACAGTAGGTAACAAGAAAAAGTTCAGTTTTGATTAGATTTCCTCAGGAAACAACCGAGTGATGAGATAATTGAGAGAATTGTATTGGACTTATGAACGTAATGACGTAAATCCCAATAAAACGAATCACATCATCATTATCATTTCAGGTATAAGACTGTTGGATACAAGTCTCTCCCAAGTGTTGTCATGGCGACCGGTCCTGTACATCTCGTTTCCATCTGATTCCCGCGACCCTCACCGAACCCGTGAGAGGAGATCATCGGACCACCTTGTGGGAGGCCTACCAACGCTGCATCTTTCAGTATGCAGTCGCCAATCCAGAACCTTTCGCCTCCATTGACCATCTATTCTGCGAGAAATGTGCCCTGCCAACAACTGTCACTTAAGCTCAGCGATTCTTCGGGCAATCTCGGTAACCTTGGTTCGATAAAACGAATACTTTTTTTTTATTGTTGATAGGTTCGCGCTTGACAACTATCTCACATAAGTCTTTCGTGCCAGATCCTATCGAAAACCAAGCAAGCGCTTCCCCATGCGTCATATTTCGAAGGACTAGAACAATTTGCCTGCTGCGGTCTTCCCGTCCAACTATAATTTAGGTGTCTTCAAGGCTAGAGTGAATAGGCTCTTAATAAACTAGTGCACCTCACCATTAATGATTGCATCACTGCTTACCATCAGGCGGGATCGCAGTCAAGCACTGTGCCCTAGCCTGTTCTGAACTATGTTAGGGTCGGCTTCCAGTCTAACTGGTTGCTGCTGGATACCAGTATTTTACATGAAGTTACTGTCTAACTGACCTGCATAGCCCAGTAATTGGGTAATTTGAAACCACTTGTCAAGACTGAATGTTATATTTCCTGGTTTATGACTCTGTTACAACTGTTAAAAATGACCATCGGGATCAACGGTGTATCGTTCTTTCCGAAGCATAGAGAAATTCGGATGGTACCCATCCATACGCCTATTTTTTATTACATCTCCTCTTCTTTGTCCTCTGGTCCTCTCATCAATCGGCGACAACTCAAGATTTCTGGGTTGTCGGCCCTCTAAATGGGCTAACTTGAGGTCTCTCTTGATCATAGACCACCAGGTCAATGGTGGGCGACCTCTGCCTTTTTTTTTGCCTTTTTAATATTTTTATTACATTGTCAAAAAAATATATATATCATAAAATATAAAGCCACTTATAAGAAAGTCCTTTTTGGGTCTAATCTTAAAGTACCTCCCTAGACTAAGTAGGTATTAAAATTGCAGAAAACCTCAATAAATAATTCCAAAAAGCTATTCAAAACTAATGGAACCACATTACTCTTTGGTCTATTAATAAAGCACTTAATAACGCCAACTTTAAGATTTATCACAGCAATATCCTTTGTATTAAAAATTGAAGGTTTCATATTAGCGAAAATCTGTAGTGCTGGCAATATCTTGAAAGTCAATTTAGCTCGAGAGGGTCTCAAATAAAAAATATAGTGTGGCTCTGGCCAGACCGATAACATATTTGTTTTATATTTTCTTTGCACGGAGCTGTTGTATTACAAAGTGCATTGTAAAGGCTTGTCTACTTAGAGCAGCAAAATTTTTTTGAGAGTTGTATTTACAACTCTCAAAAAAAAAGTTTGCTATTCTTCAAATAACTTCTCCCTACCAGTGTCAGACTTTGACTGACTAAAACCTGCATAGGTTTCTCTATTTGCCCTTTGCATTCTAGAGCCATGAAAGGGTCACGGTAGGGTCTGTTTCACACGTTCCTGCAGCCTTAGCAGGCATCGGCCCTACTGGGCTTCTTCAGTTTTGATGACATCTCTTTGAGGCTTTGAGGATTCGGGTTTAGTCTTTGCCGGACGACTGGACAACAAGCTACTCATTGCTCGTTGTCCGCAAGACCGCGCCTAAGGTGGCAAATCACGCGCCGCAACTTCAGACGCCCGGGGCGTGTCCTGCAGCGGCGGCTGGGATGTAAAGGTTTCTTTCTCTCACAGTATCGGCCATTTCTTTCGTTCACAGTAATACTTCGCAGGAGAAGCCAGCTTCCCATTCCCTCTCGTTCCGGACTATGGCCTGGACCAGAGCCGGACCCGAAAGACCGCCACCGCCAATTGCCTCTACGAAGACACATCGGTGCTCCACCCAAGCGAAGCAGATTTACACTGTATGCTCCGCCGTGTTTTCCAAGCAATCTGTATCAAAGCTAGCCCAACTATTATTTTGGATACACTCGTATACACCTCGACAATTAATACATGATTATTTTAAAACCAAACTATTCATTGTTTCTCTTTACACCTTAATGAGAAACTTGAAAGTACACATGCAGCTAAGGTAACATAAAACCATAAACCAAACTCTATTATAGCCAATGAGAACGCCGCCTTACAATGCTGTTATCGAATGATAGCCAATGCCTACGCATAAGACGGCAATGGAGACGTCTGGATAGCCGTAATGACGGCTACACTTTTATCTATTATCTCGGATAGTTTCTTATACGATACTGGGTTTAGAGATAGCGACTATATTGGTCAGGGACCTTTCTAGGGTTGAACATTTTAAAATCTTACATCATGCAATATTTTTTGTATGACATTGCGATTAATAGAAGTTCATTGCAGGTCGCTAAATTGTATTTTTGTCTTGATATTGATGCTAAAGTTTTCTTCGTTGTATCGCAATGTCTTTGGTAACTGCTGCTATCAGTTGTGCGGTCTACTAGTCAGTATCTATTCCATATGAACCTTCTAATTTAAATCATCGTCATTAAAAACTAGACCTGTATTATTATTATTGATTTCTTTTTTTATCTAGCCATCACTGTCCTATTTGCTAGGTAGTGGCTTCTATCAAATTCACCTTTATCTTGTGATTTAATAAGAAAAAAAATAATACAACGAAAACGAAACAACAACAACAAAATTACAACGAATTTTTTTTAAATTTTTTACTGACTTTTGTCTCCAAAATAATTATAATTGTAAGAATCAACCTAAATACCGTCTTAAGCATACTGCCGTGTTTTATTTTATTATTAGATCTTGATGATTCAATTGCAAGTGTCTTGATATAATCACTTAAATGGGAGACCTTTTTCAAGCAACCAGAAACAACAACCTTACCTGGAAACAAAACAAAATTTTATTTTACTTCCTCCCAACGACATAATTCAAAGTGACGGCAAGAGATATAAACGGGAGGACGTCCAAATTTCAGTTTTATAGTTTTAATTTAGGAGCCTCTGAAGTACAGGTGAAGAGATTGGATGACGTAATAAACGTCGTGGCGAATTTTCATTTACTTAGCAGCTTAGTAAATGTATTTGAAATTGTAGGTGCATTATTTTTGTTGAGGAAACTCGCAGATAATTTGTAAAATTAATGTATCTAATCTTTAGTGTTTTATTTTATGAGTCAGGAACTGATATGTTTATTAAGTAAAAAATTAGACGATTACTTTTTATGTCAGCTAAATTAGCAGTCTATAATTATTCTCCTCATCTAGTTTAAACTGATGAAAAAATTGACGTGTAAAAGTGTTTTTTAGAACCTATTTACAAAATAAATATTATATATAATTTATTCATATTGTAACCCAAACTAGATAGCGCTATAGTACTATGGAGATCACAAATAACTAGACCGTTCAAACTATTTGTCCTCAGACAAGTACACTAAAATCCATAATAATCGGTACAGAAACATGTTCTTACATAATTTCTAACAATTTATCGAATTCGATTCAAACCTGAAATCAGCTTTCAACATCTTATCCGAAACTGCATTCTGTATAAAATAGTGTCGCAATATACGAAGATAAGATTGTTAATGGTGGTACAAATTGTTTCAAACATTTACATTTAAATTTGGTTCGGCCAGAACATGCCCAATCTAGCAGGTTTTGTTACATTATCAAGGCGTTAATCTTAACAAAAGCGTTGTTGTGTTACGTCTCGTGGAAATTTGTCTCGTTTGTGTTTTTCGGCGATGATGTTTCAATAAAAGGTGACACCAATATACCCATGAGCATTTTGAGCATCCGTAGTAGAACCAAGGATACCGACATAGTCCGAAAAATTGTCAAACTTAAATGTCAGTGGGCCGGGCACATTACTCATAGAACAGATGGTCGATGCGGCCGAAAGGTCCTGGAGTGGTAACCATGTACCGGTAGATGCAGCGTTGCAGGGCCTCCCACAAGGTAGACCGTAAACCCAGTGAGGGTCGCGGAAATCCAATGGATGTCAGACGCACAGGACCCATCGTCGTGGTGACAGTTGGGGGAGGCAGATGTCCAGCAGACGACTTAAGGCTGAAATGATAATGATGATGATTTTGAATTAGAGTTTTATTTAACGCCTGTTTGAGACGAACACTAAACATAATACAAATGAGGATACGAGGACGGATCACCTTTACCGCACTTAACAGAAAAATCAAAAACACAAACAACATAATTCGAAATAAAAATTACCTTAACACGACAAACTGCCCTGCAAGAATAATTCTGATAATTATATAGCTTACTTCAAAACAATAATTTACTTGGCTACACGCTGAGATTAAGCCAAAATAAATTGCAATAAGACTTCAGTAATACCTTAACATTATAATAAACTTTCTTAATGAGATTTGTTCCACAGACAGGTAAAATCTCATATTTTTAGAACCCACGCAAGTCCACGGTCAATATATTTTGGGTAGCAAATTATCAAATAACGCCTTCCACTTTTTATTCAGTTGCTCTTTGCGTTCCAAAGCCACAGTGGCTGTTTTGAATAATCCCGCAGCCTTGGCAGGCATCGAATCTAAGTTTAGGAGTTCTAACATTATGATCCATGTTATATGTATCATCATATTTCTGCCCTTATCTCCGTGTTAGTTGGGTAGCTCAACACGTTTTTTTTCTTCCATTCTGTCCTGTCACCCGTCATTCTATCACTAACTCTCTTATTACTTTTATCATCCATGTTTTCTTTGGCCTCTCTCTCCATCCATCCATGTGTATATTCATAACATTTTTAGTACATATGTTTCTTTCCTCCTCTTTACATGACCTTAACAAGATAAACGATTCCCTTTCATATTTCACACTCACTGGCGCCACATTCAAACTTCTTCTGATATACCTACTCATTTCTCACTTTATCCATTCGACGAATACAATAAATAACATTATTACTTCAGATTCAGTTGATATGATGTCTATTGCTTGAACAGACGTAACATCTACGTGCTTAGGAAACTTGGTCACTATTTGTTGTAATAAGAGTCTTGTACTCATTTCTATGTCTCGTAATTGCGTCTGCTAGTAATATTAGAAAGAGAAAGTTTTTCTGTTCACTAAATGTAGCAGTGTATACAAAACATTTAAAGTGATTGTGGTTTTTGTAAAAGTTCATAAAGTTTTATGAGCATTGTCTTAATGCTCTTGTTTATATTTGGTTCAAACCTTTCACACCTATAATTTGAGTGATTTTGGCACTCATATTTTCTATTGGGATTTCGAAGAGGCAAATGGTTGCGTTTAAAATTAGGCTAATACTGATGAGAATAAATTTAAGTGGTTACGAGCAAAAGTAGCTTTTATCACTTCCCAATTTAAAAGAAAAACTCGGGTAAGCGTAGATAAAGCTCAACGTCTTATTTTGATCTGTTACAAAACAAAAGTTTTTATTTACAATCATGGCCAACCAAAAATAAAAACTTACACTTAATTTGTATCTGCTATGAAGCATTAAAATGAAAGAGTCTACGTCAACAGTACATTGATCCCAAACGAAGCGGCGTCGGACCGCATCCGGCAAATAATTAAAACTTTTACAAGAACCAGTGAAATGTGAAAGAAAGAAATAAATTTTCTGCCCGAACGCACACTTTCGTTTTTATCCTCCAAGCTTGTGATTTATACCCAAAACTTATTTACAGCTGTCCAAACAAACGTTCTTCGATATTTCACTTTGTGTCTCCAATAATAATCACTAATTTACCTTAAAAGCTTCTGGTCAATCGTATATTAAAATGGTTCAGTTTTCGAATTGATTTTTTTAGTTTTTGCTATTAACAATTATATTATACGTGTAATCAGTACTGAAGCAGTGGTTGCCCAGTTATAGTAGTTACGGCCCCAACTTACAAGTAGTACCTCGTAGGTTCAAACCCAGGTGCATTATTATGTGTATTTTATTTTCATCACCGCTGCTCTCAAAACGGTAATAGAAACCATCTTGGGGATCATGAGGCATGTCCTTGAACAAAAAAATCGAAGACATGCGATATCCACCAATCCGCATTGGGATCGTGTAGTGGATTACGATTCATTCCGTTTCCTAGAGAGGAGACCCGTGTCACAGCAGTGGGAATATTATAAGGTTGATTATGTTAGTTATAAAAAAATAAAAACTTTTTATTTCAGACATATTTGGTCCATACTATTGTTAGTTTCATTTTCATTATTATATTGTTACGTTATATTATCATATTATTATTATATTAATAACCTAATTTGTTTCATTTTCAGTTATATTACACGTGTAAGTAATGTGTCTTTTCCGGCACGATGTCTTTTCATTCGAATGAATAACCAGATTTTCATTGCTCTTATTTTTTTATCTTAAATCCGTTCTTTCAAATCGATCTGTGGATTTCTATTAAGATCTTTTTTTAAACCATTTAGCTTCATTAAATTGAAGTCAGGAACTAAAAGAGTTTGTTTATTAGGGCGTGAATTTTCCGAGCAAACCCATAGGCGAGATTAGAGTCCAGAGGAAATTACTAAGGAATTACGGTGGCTGGCCTTACCCGGGGTAAGTCAAAGAGAAGTCGGGATTCAAATAGATATAGAAATCCTTTGATCTATAAAATATCACTGGCAAGCGATATTGATGAATCGTGAAATGCCGGTGCACCATTACTTGATATTAAAATAATATGCAGGCTTTTAGACCTTTGAAATGGATTTATATTGAATGAAGGTGTATTTTATTCATTGATGTTAAATGTTTTAGTACAACACTGAAATAAAGTTTACGATATTTTTACATTTTATGGAGATTAGGGAAGTGTGTATGGATAATGAAACAATTGTTTTCAAGTTTAGTAAACATGAGAAGGATTTGTCATTTATTTCAAAATTATTTAATTTTTTAATTATTGATTATTTTATTTATTTAGCCTATATTTTTTCACTGCTGGGAAATTATTATAATTTATTGATTTTTGTATTTATTTCATCTTATAAATGTGAATGATTTTTTATGTGGGTTTGTACCTGAAATAGATGTATTTAATTCAATTGCGAACATTATCTTAAGCTTAATGTTTTTTTAATGGCAGCAGAAAATGAATTACCTTAAATAAATTAATTTAATTTAATTGCAAACATTCGCTTAAGCTTAATGTTTTTTTAAAGGCAGGAAATTAATAAATAATTTTCTTTTCCATAAACTTAATGTTCAATTAACAATTCCTACACTAAAAACTGCATAGTTTCTCATAATATTACTCAATATTTGTTATTTCTATGTCTATTAACATAACGAAATTATATACAAAAGCGATTTAAGAGCCAACAAAACGCTCAATCAAGGCTTGTCCCTCAAATCATAAACGTTTAACTTATTTGTGGCCAGTAAATTTTATTTTAGTGGTATAATAAACCTTCTCTGTGATTGCCATCATGGACCATGGTGGACGTGGGAATACCAACAGTATAATACGATTGGTGTCCAATCTTTTTAATATCGTTTGTATAGCAATGAGTTTTATAGACTAAATTTTGGTTTGATTGAGTTGCAGTCTATCAACTACCATCGTCGTTTATACCACGTTCATCGAAAAACTGGAACAATTTCCTGCTTTTTTTAGAAGGAAAATTATCTAATGACATCCCCGGTCTTGGGCGGATCGCGAGGGCGTGTCAGACTTTTACTGACTAAAAAACTCACTCCTGTTCCTTATTTGCCATTGTTCCAGGACCCCGGGGATCTCTTTCACATCACCCATGGCCCCAGTAGACTTCGACCCTGGCTGGCCCCCTACAGTTGCTGACATCTCCTTGACTACGCGCTGTCGACGACTTGGGCTCGGTGCGGTCTTCTCGTCCGATTGTAATTTAGGTGTATTCAAGGCTTCTAATAAACTAGTGCGCTTTACCATCAACGATTACATCACTGCTTACCATCAGGTGGGATCGCAGTTAAACACTGGTTTGTGTCATTAAAAAAGTTAAAATTTTTTTACACTAACTTAAAGCTATGGGTACAATAGCGGTCTTATCGCTGACAGCAATATCTACCAGACGACCTTTGGATCAACTTAAAATAAAAAGGTTAACAATGTCTTTTTCTTACTTTTTTTTTGCTGCAATTAGAAAGATCATAAAATTTATATGGTTTAACATTTCAGAGAATATTTTCAGAGAAAAAGTAAGTAAGGACTGTATCATCTGTAAGTTTTTTTAAAGTGAAATAGAATTCACAAATATTTGTTTTCACTCAAACACTTTTTTAAATCAAAGACCATGATATTCAAACAATATTTTGAATATCATTTTTCATTGGAACACACAAAATGAATGGATGTCATAATTTTATACACAAAAACTGCATAAATTCTGTAGACTAAATAACACAGGTTGCACAACCAATTTTCAGATTGTCATTTTCACCGTTCATAACACGAAACTCATTCTAATTGGACTTCAGATTGACTGACGTAGGTGCACTGAACGTGGAATTAGCTACACAACCTAGATTGCCTTCCATTACCTGCTCCATTTTAGACCCAATATTAGGTCGTAAACACAGGTATCTATGAATATTGTATGAAGTACACAGTTTACCTGTTTCTCCATTTTCAGCCTTTTCTCTTCAACATTCATATCGAGATTTACTCCACAAATAACGAAACGTTCTCTTGTTTGCAAAAGAACATAATATTAGCTCGTTTGTTTGCATAAAGTGAAACGGATCACCATTTTTAATACAGGCTGATACAAAAATTCATACAGAAAAATGAATTTTGTTTTCCTCTACTTAAAGACGAAGTTGGCGTGGGCAGTCGTCAGTGTTTTTGGCAGTATCAATTTTACCTATTTCATAGAGCTCCTCGTATTCATGCCATCATATTTTATTTTGTTTGTTCATGAGAGAATAAATATCCGTGATTTCAATATTCAAGTCTATGTCAATGTTATCTTCCGTCGTTTTCTCTGTTGACATATGCAAGGATCAAGTCAGCGGGGTAATCTCTTGCGTTGTGTTTGTTTAGCATAATGCTATTCGAACAAAATTTGCAACTTTTATTTATTAGCTTGTTTTACTTTATGCAACATCTAATGTTACAAAACGTGTATTTTCACGAAACATTTATTTTATTTGCTTTCTACCTGTAATAAACTCCTGTGTTTTTCTTTTTAACAACTAAAAACAATCCCTGCACACAATATACAAATTCACGGTACATTAACATTACAAACAACATAAAGGTGCGTACATAACGTCGGATTACGTTGGCGCGCGGTATCGAATTACCACCATAATTGGTCGGACCTTCACTGTTGAACGTATGGCTAATGCAACAATTTACGCATCAGCTAATCTGCAAATTGGTGCTGCTTTGTCGGCCGGAGGCCGGCCGTGTCGTCGGCCCAGTCTGTCTGCAACCGGCTTTATATGGTCGATGATTTATTGATGGACGCAGCGGACTTCAATCGCTGCTATTATGATCGTAAGTGGATTACGTTAAGGATGTTACTAGACAACTAGCGTTCTTTATTAGCAAATTGTAACGTGTCAACAGCTTTCATAGTAATTTATTTTAGTTATAAGAGACAAAAATAGGTAAATGATATAAGAATTCTTCTGATAAATAAATAATTAATCAAATAAAAAAAGGTAGGAAAGGTTTACGAAATAATTTGTAATAAGTTATTTGAATCCCATTAGAAGTCACTGTACTCGATTGAGTACAGCCATATCCCTAAGTATAAATTACAGATTTTTTGTAGTTTATGTGAGTTTCCTTGTTATTTTACTTCATCATAATACTGTTGAAGTATACTGATATATATTACGCGGTTAGTGCAACTCTTTATGATAAAAAGTGTCATTTGAAGTTATGTTACCAAAACACTGAGGAGGTAAGCGAATGATTTTTGATTTTCTAAAATTATTATTGTTTAAAAGTTGATTTTTTCATTTCGTTGCTATAAAATACATGTCAGAGTTAGTTATAAGAAACAATATAGTCGATTTTTTATGACTAAAATAAAACTAGAGTAACATAAATGTCACTGTACTCGGTTAAGTACAGTGACAACATACGTAAGTAAAATATCCGTTTTTCTTTTTCGGTTTCCTTGCAATGAAGACTCAGCAAATAACATCGCAAAAGAGCTACAAGGAACTAGAAGAAGCGATTGAAGTCGTTTTACAGGATAGCGATGATGATGAATGTCAATTAGCTATTATACCACCTGATCCAAGTGCATTGACTGATAAAGAGGAAGGAGCCGATAAGGATATGGCAACGTGGTTCATGCCACAAGATATATCTAGTACTATTGAGATATTTATGAATCGAGGGGATAGTAGTAGCGAAGATAGTGCGTACGACGACAGTGATGATGGACAGCTGGGGTCAAAAAGAAGGCGACTAGATGCTATCCGCCAATCCACTCCGGATTTGAGTCCAATCTGGCGAAAACGTACCCTAGCTTCCAAAGTCTACGATAGAAAAAGTCCTGTTTGTGAAGAACTGAAGGTAGCGATACCACTTTTATTCCAAACCAACAATAAAGACATGAGAGGTGTGGATGAATTCGACCAGTCTGTCTAATGTGAATTCTATATAATGACATAGAGTTGCTTTTTATGGTAAAAAGTGGTGGTGGGTGCTATTTACCTACATGGTAGACATGGTTATTGCTAATTCCTGGCGTTTACATGTAATGAGCAATGATATTCCTATTGATCAACTTATGCTTCGCAGTCATATCGCGCGTTACTATTTACGCCAAGGTATCAATAGTCGAAGGTCTGCCTCAAAATGGAGTTGGACATTATCCTGTTCAAATTGAAAAATAGTTGCGATGTGTCCTTTGTCATTCTGGAGTATACTGGCAATGTTAAAAATACCTTAAAACACTTTGTGGCAAAAAAACGTATTTTGAAAATTTTCTTACTTAGGTGGTCAGTGTACTCAATTAAGTACACCCCTATAACTTCATGAAAACTAGAATTTTTATTTATTTTTCTTGTACGTTGTGTTTTTTTTTCTTATTTCAATATGAAAATAAAGAAAAATTAAAAAATATTTTGGTACTTTTTGTTTGACCTCTAATGGGTTAAGCAATAATTTAGAATTGTGATGCTAATGAACTTATAGCGAGAGGTTTTTTTTTTTTTAGAAAAAGAAAAAGTGTCCATGTCAATAAAGTGTGGTTTATAAGTTTCCACAAGGCGACAAAAATTATTCATGCCCTGATGTTACTCTTCAAATCCCTTTATGTCAAACTTGTATATTTAGGTTTCCAAAATTGTTACAAGATGTTGATTTGGCAAGGCAACTTGTACTAGATGAGTCATATTTCCTATTTCTCAAGTGCCTCGAAATGCACCCAAATTATTTCTGAAAAAACGCTTAAGAATCCTTATTACAAGTTTCTCCGGAATATGCGTGACCGTAGTACAATCATTCATAATAATGACGAGTTTCTGTCAATACTAAAGTTACTGTTACTTTTCAAACCTTTGAGCAAATGAGTGCGTGGGAGGCCTTATTATTTAAAAAAAAAAAAACAAAGACGGGTAACTGTTACTTTTCCCTTTCTATTCACTGTTTTACAATAAATAACACATAGTGTGAGCCTTGAAAAATTGGCCACAGAGCGTTGCCAGATAATGACGGTGATTTATTAGTACATCAGATCTTATCATTGATTATCATGCTATCAACACTTTGTGTCAAAAACAAATTATGATGTCATCAATGTCAGTGACGTTATGAACACGATTTTTTACACATACCATTTGTGTAAAAAAGTTAGGCCATTAATTACGTGACATCTACCAACTTACACTAGGCTTGCATGGTTTCTTTTTAGGTAGTAAATCATCTAATGACTTCTCTCGCTCTAGGGTGGAGCGAGAGGGCGTGTCAGACTTTTACTGACTAAAACCCACTCCTATAGTGGATTAGTAATAAAAACGTTTATTGGATTACGGCTCATTATCTTTCATAGAGCGGAGGCATCCCAACAGTGGAAATATTAAAAGGCTGATTATGCTATTATTATTATGAAACCCACTTTGGTTTAGGTAAGTTCATACATTTTATCACCCCAATCAACTCTTAAAATTCTGGAAATCCCGATAAAAATCATAACAAAGCTGAAATGTCGTATTCGTTGACCGGAAACCCATTACTTCAGTGGAACTTCTCAGATCAGAGGAGTACTACTCGTGTTTTAAAGGAAGTTTACAACGTTATAGTAAGGCTTCAGTTCATCCTTACGCCCCAGTCGCCGGGACTCAGATTCTGAATAACAGCCACTGTAGGCGTGGGCTTGCGGACTACGAGCAATGGGTAGCTTGCCGTCCGGCTGTCCGGTAACCATCCGGACCAAGCCCAAGTCGTCGACGGTGCGTAGTGTTCCACGCGCGCCTCAAAGAGATATCAGCGAAACCGTAGGAGCAGAGCAAGACCGAAGTCTACTGAGGCGTGCTGGGCACGCCACATTTATGGCGGTAAGTTCCCTCTTTGAGGCGTGGCTGGAAATACCTCACGGCGTCCTTACCTTCCGCATGACGCAGATCCTCACCGGACATGGTAAGTTCGGGAGGTTCCTGCACCGGATTCGCGCGGAAGAAACGCCCGGGTGTCACCATTCTGTGGACCAACCGAAGGACACGGTGGAGCATACGGTGGAGGTGTGCCCCGCTTGGGCAGAGCAACGCCGTGCCCTCTTGGTGGTGATCTCTCGCGCCGGGCTTTGGTACAGGCCATGGTCCGGAGCGAGAAGGAGTGGCAGGCGGTCACCTCCTTCTCCGAAGCAGTAATGCTAGCAAAGGAGGCGGCCGATCGCGTGAGGCAACGATCCTCACGCCCCAACCGCCGCCGGGATTCTGATCCCGATTTCCGGCCACTGTAGGCACGGACTTGCGGACGGCGAGCAATGGGTAGCTCTCCGTCCGACCGTCCGGTAACAGTCCGGACCGAGCCCAAGTCGTCGACGGCGCGTACTGTTCCATGCGCGCCTCAAGAGATGTCGGCAACTGTAGGGGCTCAGCAGCGTCGAATCCTACTGGGGCAAAGCGTCTGATTCTGAAAGGAAGACTCGGCCCTGGTACGAAAGACAATGAAGGAACAGGAGTGGGTATTTGGTCAGTAAAAGTCTGACACTATCTCACGCTCCGCCCCGCGGGGGATGTCATAAGACGATTTTCACAACGAAAAAAAAAAGTCCATTGGGGCCAAGGGTCGACTTCTAAAAGGGAAACCAGTGGTCCTAGAACGCAAGACAACTGACAAAACATAGGTAATAATAATAATAATAACGCTCGCTCCTCTCGTCTCCAAAACAGCTCCCTCACTGAACCGGCCACGGGCCGCGGCGGTTTCGTTTGGTCCACTTCCACTGATAATTAATTTAACGCCATGTCTGTACGTCTAAGCATACCAGTTCTTGTACGCAAATATACCCAAATTATCTTATTAAGGGTACAGGAAAATGTTTCATCATATTTTATTTAATATTTTACAGAAATAGGCCAGGATTCGAAGGAGTTACCGTGGCCGTCGCAAAGGGCAAATTAAGGAATACTCTGGGTTTTAGTCAGTATTAATCTGACACTGCCTCTCGTTCCATATGAGAAACCATTTGATAATTTCCCACCTTCAAAACTGATAATCCCATACAATTTGGACTTATTTGTATCAAACTATCGTCACAAAACCACTAATATAAGTTACTTCTAGGCTAGCGTGCTCTATCGTCGGCCACATCATCGCTTACCATCAGGTGGGATTGCAGTCAAGCACTAGTCTATATAATTAAAAAAAAAACGTTATTCAATAAAGAACCTTTTAAATAAATCCTACAAAATACAGCTTCAATGTCAAATACAAAAATAAAACTGAAATGCTTGTTCTAAAAGAATTAATTTCATTAAAACATTTTTGGTCAGATTATAGGAGTTTTAAATGGCTTAGCGCATCAAAGTTCTCAACTAAAATAGCTTTAGACCTTTCTCATTCTGTCAACTAATCCGCGGTTTGGGCAAAATTTTATAAATTTTGGTCTAATAATGAGTTTCTTGAAAGAAATTTTGGGCATATTTGACCACAATCCAGTGGTTTATAATATTAGAACTATATACCACTAAGGTTTTTAATTTTAAGCTTCGGCGTTCAAGTACGAAAATTAATTAGAAACTTTTTAGTCAATATTACAATTTTAATATTGAAAAGTGCTTAAAAAACTCTGAATTTAATCATCTCCTGCATTTTCTAAAATATTTTGAGAAAATTGAACACATTATTATAGATATTTTTGAAATATTTCTTTTATCGTATGAAACTTCTTAAAAACTGATAAACCCTAAAAGAATCACAATAAAGGTAAAATTGAAATAAAATAACAAATGTATTCGGCTGCGAGATAGTTTAAAGAGTCACCGCGGCTATGTCCTAAAACGCAAAAGGAAACTTATGAAACACGGGTAGGGTTTAGTCAGTAAAAGTCTGACACCGCCTCTAGCTCCAACCAGAGCGGGAGAAGTTATATGAGGATTTACACCTCAAAAAATAAATAAAGAATAATACACTTTATAAACGCATGACACGTGAAATCAGAGTTTATTTTCTTAGTCCTAAGACTTTACACGAAAAGAGTCATAAAAAATGGATCCCAAAAAATAACACCTCTTCACAGATCTTACTCCTTCGTTTGGCAAGATAATCTTCCGTTGTACTCTATTAAAATACGTTTAGAACATCACCTGGCGAGATAAACATCGCAACTATAGAAACTCGAGAATTTCAAACCTCAATTTTGACAACAAAAAGGCCATAATCGATTTTGGGGTACACAAAAGGAGCATTATATTTGACAAGTCGACTGTACAAACGTTGTTTGTGGTGGAGATTATTTCGGTTGAAATGAATGAAAGCAAAACACGATCCTGTGAATATGTTTGTCGGTAATTGAAATACGAACAACGCCCAAGGGTGGTTTTTTAATTCTTTTTTTAACGGCCGTGGGCTCGATAGGTTCGAGTGTCGCTGCTGTCTCGAGAAATTGATTTAATTGAAAATATTTTTTAGGTCAAAAATTTAATTTGAGAGATTATTTTTCCTAGAATTGTACAGCCTTATCTCCGTACGTTGACGATTGAAGATTCAGTTATTACTTCGCATTTTTCATTTAGTATTTTTTAGGTCTAGATGGGCTCTTCAATCTTCTGATTAGGAAAGAAGAATTATTTTTAGGTACCTACTTTTTCTACGAAATGTTTCATTAAAATTATTGTAGGTAATCAAACATGACCAAAATCTAAAATACACCCTAACGTTGTTAATTTGGGATACAATACGGGTTTCTCTTTTATTACTACATATAAAGGATGAGCATAAAAAAACTAAAAAAACAATCCTTTCTTCAATACATCATAAAACATGTTACCCTCTTATTGTGGTTTATTGATTAATAGATGAAACTTTCAACGCAAGACAGGAAACGTATGGTAATAGAAAAACCCACCCGCAGGCACTCGTCATTACGCCTGTTGTTCGAAGGGTCCAGTATAAAATAATGATTAATTATTATAATTTAGTCCATGTCATCGGACATCCACATGGCAGGCCCCACCCGACAGTTTAATCTTAGTCCAGGTGCTGTTTATCTGATTGTAGCGTGAAAGGGTTTAAAATCGTAGTTAGTAGCTCTTGTTTCGATTGTACTACTTCGGTAGTAAGTGAAAACATAATTGTGTTTATAAATAACGGGGTGAAAACAGTGATTGGTATAAGAGATACTAGGACTAATAAATATGAGCTTGATGAAGGTAGTAGATCCAAGTACGCAGACATAATAAAATAAATTGATTGGGCATGATTTAAACATCGTAGAATTTTGTTTGATGAAAGACAGACTTTCGTATTGAATGATACATGCCAGCGCATTAAACATAGACCACACATTAAGCCATGCAACATTTTGAATGAATACAATACAATATGCTGATCGACCAATGAAAGTCTATTGAGGGCATCCGCCTGTTTTCATTCTATACAATAAGAAGTAACTAACACATTGCAATTTTAATGGCGACACTTTGAAAGCTTTGAGTGTAGCCGGCAAATCTAATAGTGACATAAAGTTACCGTTTGAAGCCCTACTCACCGCTAAGAGGGGAATAAGTTTTAAAATGGATGACAACGGTAACCTGACAGTGCGATGGAGCGTTATAAAAACTGTGCAACCTAATCCCGAACAATAGAACATGGATGCAACAAAGCGCAGACATATATCAAACAACAAAAACACTGCTCTCGACGGCCGTACGAGCGAACGAACACTATCATTTACGCAACGATTTGTCATCGAGATTCGGGGGTAGAGGGGCGGGACATTTTAGCTGATCCCTACGACTGGTTCTCAGTTTTTTTGTTGATAATCCCGTTTCTTTGCTATGTAAGAATCTAAAACCGCAATGATTAAACTACTATGACAACAAAAAATCTTTAAAGTAATGTACTCTTATTCATAAAAATCATAATCAACAAGTTTGATATCATACTCACAATTTAATTTGCTCTATAAACATTGAGAGAGGATATCTTCTTCAATCATAAATCACACAAAACAATAAGAGAAGATCTGTGTAGACCTCTCAGAAATATTCAGCCCTATTGCACATTTTCTACCACAGATCTCCGATCAACAATGCCGAAAATTCGCAGCCATCCGAATTCGACATCCAAACCGCTAGTAATATCCCGGAAACTGGATTAACGGTTGTCAACTTGATGAACGATGTGCGTAAGTTACACGACAATGGAATGTGGGCATCCGTCCCATTTGGCCCGAATGTCCGATACGCATCGCGAACATTAATTAATTATGAATCGCTTTTGAGTTTTTCAAAATACGGAACTTTTGTGCAGAGAATTTGATCAGCGGGCGGTATTCTAGCACTGTGGCCCAATCCTACTATTGTTAGTTTCATAGGAATACATTAAATGCCTTTTTGTTGTGTTGTTATATTTTTACACGGTTGTCTATCACAATTTGGTGCTTGAGCTTCGTTGAGAAAATTCATTGTTTCCTTTAATCATATAAAATCTGAACACCATTTTGTATTGTCATGATTTTTTTATAGTCCAATAAGTTAATTGTTGATAAAATCCATTTTCTAATGTAGCATTTTATAAATCATGTGGTAAGGACTTGAAAAGAGCCTTATGACGTTTTTTTTTTTTCTAGGTGGGAAAATCATCTAATGACAAATCCCGCTCTTGGGCGGAGCGAGAGATAGTGTCAGACTTTTACTGACTAAAAACCCACTCCTGTTCCTTCTTTGCCTTCATCCCGGGGCCCCGAACTTCGCTTTCACACTACCCGTGGCCCCAGTAGGCTTCGGCCCGGCTGGGCCCCTACGATTTGCTGACATCTCCCTAAGGCGCGCGTGGAACAATACGCGCCGTCGACGACTTGGGCTCGGTCCGGACAGTTACCGGACGGTCGGACGGCGAGCCACCCATTACTCGCCGTCCGCAAGCCCGCGCCTACGGTGGCCGGAAATCGGGATCGGAATCCCGGCGGCGGTTAGGGCGTGAGGACCGTTGCCTCACGCGATCGGCCGCCTCCTTTGCTAGCATTACTGCTTCGCAGAAGGAGGCGACCGCCTGCCACTCCTCCTCACTCCGGACCATGGCCTGTACCAATGCCCGGTGCGAGAGATCACTGCCGCCGATCGCCCCCACGAGGACACGGCGTTGCTCTGCCCAGGCGGGGCACACCTCTACCGTATGCTCCACCGTGTCCTCTGGACGGTCCACACAATGGCGGCACCCAGGCGTTTCTTCCGCACGAATTCGGTGCAGGAACCTCCCGAACTTACCATGTCCGGTGAGGACCTGCGTCATGCGGTAGGTAAGGACGCCATGTGGTCTTTCCAGCCACTCCTCAAAGAGGGGACTTACCGCCATAATTGTGGCGTGCCCAGCACTGGGTTGCGACAGTCGCTGTCGCCATTCCACCATGAGATCCCGCCGGAGTTCTTCCCGCCATGCCGCGACTTGGCGTGGCAGCGGAGTTTCACCCCAGCGTTGCATCTCCACGCGCAGATCGTGCATTCGTGCAAGGACTGTTGCCTCCTGATTCCATGGTGGCTGGCCAGCAAGGAGGCTCGCTGCTTCACGGGAAACCGTGCGATATCCCCGCACCATCCGGATGGCCATGACCCTCTGGCATGCGTTCAGCTTGGCCGCCGGTCGCTTTCGCAGCGACGGCGCCCATACCGGCGCCCCATAAAGGGCCATGGACCTAACGATTCCTGCGTAGAGCCTCCGGCAGGAGGCGTCTGGACCCCCTAGGTTAGGCAGAAGCCGCTTAAGGGCAGCCCCAGTCCGATCCAGTTTGGGAGCCAGACGTCGGAAGTGCTCCTCGAAATTCCATCGGCTGTCGAGGACGAGTCCCAGGTACTTCATCGTCGACCCGACGCCGATGTGAACTCCTCCTACCGTTATTAGCCTTATGACCTGTGAGTTTGATTCGACGTTCCTTCTCAGGCTTCTCAGCAAGGAAAGCGCTGGCCTCATTTAGTTTAAACTGATATATTGTTGTAACTGTTTTCTTTTTTTAATACTAAATTCTAATTTTGAATTTAGTTTTGCTAGTCAATAGCGTCATTGAAATTATTAAGGCATTTCGATGATTGAGATGAAGTTTTCAATTAAATAAACACTATGGAGAAATGACAGGCGGCGACTAATATTTTTTTCGTTACATATTTTTTCCCCAGTCACAAAGGAATTAATAAACCTTTTAAAACGGGTTTGTTTTACACTAACTAATACTAGATATAGAACAGTTTCTATTATACTTATTAGTCGTAGTTGCACTAACTACTAAGGAATATAAAAAAAAAAGTGAAAACATTTAAAGTTTCCGTTCGTTTAAATATTTTAAGCCTAAGTGAAATTTCCTGCTGGAGTCTGTATTTCCAGATAGCTACAACCTTAGGGTCTTTAAGTCGAGAGTGAATAGGTTACTTTTAGGCAAACGGCGTGCTGCAACGTTGACCACATTGTCGCTTACCATCAAGAGTGATAGTGGTCAAACACGCGGCTATCAATAATAATAAAACAAAAAAAAGTTTCACTTATGAAGGCACTGCATATACTGCAATATACATCGATAATATATTACAACAACATTGCCCAAAGCTAATATGCCGGGAGTATTCTTAAGGCCCGGCTCGCCACGCTGCTCCCTTCTACGATTTATTGTTTAATCACAAGCACTCAGCCACCGTACTATTGCGTCGGTAAATTGTGGCAAGCACCGAATGTTAAAGATGTCTAATCTCGACTGGAAAGGTCAGGCAAGTTGTAATTTTTGTTGATAAAGAAATTATAATCGTTTTATAAGATATGGCCAGATTATATTATTGGAAGGGATTTAAATATTTTGTCAAATAGTTAGATTATGTGGTAGGTGATGTGTAATTTAGAACATGTTTATTAAACAATAAATAAGTGTTAAAGTGATTCTACTCTCAGAATAGATAACCAAAAACTAAGTCACTCGAACAGTAATCTATACTATACTTAATATAATTAAGAGGTAAAGTTTTTTTATGTTTTTTTGTTTGTAGGAGGTAATCTCTGAAAGTACTGGTCCGATCGCGAAAATTTTTTCACCGATTTAAAGCTGTTTTATTCCTGTGTAACATAGGCTATATTTTATGTACGCGGGCGAAGCCACGGGCAAAAGCTTGTTTTATATATAGATACTAGCTGACTCGGCAAACGTTTTTCTGCCATAAACATGATTAAATAAAGAAATAGGTAGTTGGAGTGGGAGGGTAAAAAATAGTAATCCAATTATTTGATTTAGGAAGAGTGAGGGCGCCGTGGGTGGAATATCTCTTTTGAGCAGACGTTACCTAATGGCGGTGACGTCACATTTCAGTATGTGCATCCTTATACTGTTATTTGACAGTTTTCCCTTCCACCAGATTTAAAACGTTCCTAATTTGATTAATATTGAACAAATTCGTTTCTTTCTATTTGCAATTTTGGATAAAGTTACTTTTTAATACAAACAATAAAAAAAAATCAAGTCAAGTACTCAATTAAGAAAAGCTGGTGTCTCTTCCTACAGCCTAATTCTTTGTATGTATAAACGTCGTTCGCTATATTGCAGTTCGATGTGACGTAATAAATGCTCCATGTGTGAAAACCCGAGTCCTCAATAACTCTCTTGAACAACTTCATACAAGCAATCACTTAACATGAAACAAAATATTATATGTACTACTTAATACTACCTTTTTCACAATCTTTCGTACAATAGTAGTTTATGAAAATGTCATCTATTAAAGGTTATTAAAATATGAGTGTGAGTTTATAAACTAAATCGCAGACGACGTTTACCACACAAATATTTTTTACATAGTAAAAACATGTGGTCTGAAATTATTTAATATATTATAACTAGCGACCCGCCCCGGCTTCGCACGGGTGCTTTGCTGATACCACCGCAACCGCTATGTCCCTGCATTTTAAATCTGTAATATCTTCGAAAATATTCGTCCATATTACATGTTGTAAAGGGCCATATTGATCTACATTAAATGCATGATGCTTGATTGGATAAGAATTAATACTGTATTGCTTAAAATCGCTTCGTAAATAAGCCATAATTTCTCGTAAAAAGTAAAGGATAAAAAATGGTTATTGTGGGTTATCCCTAAGAGATAGACATATACCATTGCAGAATTTTTTGTAGTTCAGCCAGCGTTTGCAATGTAAGCGCAAAAAATGTGTCTATTTACGACATCACATTAGAAACCTCTAAAATTACCAGTGTTTCTCTACTATATTATGCATGTATTATTCATATAAACCTTCCTCTTAAATCACTCTATCTATTAAAAAAAAACCGCATCAAAATATGTTGCGTAGTTTTAAAGATCTAAGCTTAAATGGGAACAGACAGCGGGAAGCGACTTTGTTTTATACTATGTAGTGATTAGCATAGACGGCCTTATAATGTTCCCACTGTTGGGACACAGGCCTCCTCTCGAGGAGAGGGAATGGGCCGTAATCCACCACGCGGGCCCAGTGCGGGTTGGTGGATGTCACATGTCTTCGAATTTTTGGTTCTAGGACATGCCGGTTTCCTCACGATGTTTTCCTTCACCGTTTTGAGAGCAGTGGTGATGAAATAATGTAGTGATTAATAAATTTAAATGACAAAAACTTTTTGTTTTATCTATTTATTTAATATAAATATACCTACATTGTATTTATATATTTCTGCGTAATCTGATTTTTTGTTTCTTTAACGTCAAGCAAAACCTATAATTTTGAAACTCTTTGGTCGAGCTGTATATACTTAAAAAAATGTAGAATATAATTATTTTGTTAAGGCAGGTGTGTTATAAAGTGTTTATGTGGTTCAAGTCTGTCAATAAAGCATTACTTTAGATCTCATGATTGAAATTAAAAAATAATAATAACAGTTTATTGGAATTCGTAACAGTGTGTGTTCTTTAATTTTTTATTGAACATATCTAAATCACTATTGTTACCTAGTGGGGTAACATTAAATTCCCGTAGCCAAAAAACTGGCATTTGAAATTGGAATTCTACGCGTCCTCGTCATACATTAATCCTATTACAACATTGACATATGACGTAGGTTAAGACAGACGTCTAAAATGATGCGTCTTATACTAATCGGCTTTATTTGTTTGACATTGGGTTATAATTTACATATGAAATTAAAAATGTATGAATATAAAAAAGACCTTCTAAGGGCGGTCGTTAACAGCGATTACAAAATGTTACAGATTGTAATGGATGGTAATTACATAATAAATATAACTTCAATTGAAGCCAGTAAAAGCCCTTATGTTTTTTAACGTATAAAATATTACGTGATTCATCAGATTACTTTGCCTTTTCGACTTAGAGGTCAAATTATTTCATATAGTTTTATAAAACAATAATTTTCTACTAATACACTGGATTAATGTGGACATTTTACGTCTCTAAAGGAAACCAGTAATGTCATCATCATCATCAACTTTACAACCAAATACTTCCACTATTCGATATAAGTCCTTTCCATGTGTCGCCACCACGATCGGCCATTGGATTCTTGTGGTGAACCGATGACCTCGATGGTCGCCATTACCAGGTCATCGATTCACCTTGAAGGACACCTTTCATCACTGAGTCTTCCGGTACGCGGTCGCTACTCCAGAAACTTTCGTCCCCATCAACCCTCTGTTCTCCAGCCTCCAGCCAAGCCAGTAAACTTGATTCCCCTACAGATTTCCTCATTTCTCAGTTGATCAGGCAAGAAAACACCGAGCATAACCCTCTTCATTGCTTAACAATAAAGTGTTTGTTAGTAATTAACAATTGTCTCTAATCCGTAGGAAATTTACAATAATGAATATTTACCTTACAAATAAACGGACAATGAAGTGAAAATGGAACAATATCACCAAGTGAAGCTAAATTCAACCGAAAATTGGCGTGAAAATTGTCCCTATTTGCGTCACCGTGCACAAGTGAACACTGTGAAAAACTTATTGTAACACACTACAAAATACAGACGTTTCTTTTGTCTTTTTAACAACTTTCCGAGAAGGAGAATGAGATCCCACTGGGTAAGACAATTGCTAGCTGCATTTAATACAGTGCCTTTGAGATTTGGAAGCGTGCCACATTTTGTTGCTGTATTGTTGAAAACAGTAGTAACTTTTATTGTTACGGCATTGAGACGTTTTTGGCACGCTCCTGTTACCTGGGTGGCTTGGCTCTGAAGGGTATAATGCCCTAATGACCCATAAATTGATGCGTGACGACCGATTCATTTGTCCATATTGTCCAGTTCGAACTTACTGAAGATGGATGGTCGTATTGTCATTCAGCAATTATGTTATTTCTGATAAATGGGTAGACTATGGAGAGATGGCCCTTTGTGTGCTGAGTTAGAAGTCAATAATTATGCTTTTGAAATTAAATAGGGTATTTAGAATTATGGGTCGAGTAAACCTCAAGTATTTGTTTATTATATTCTAAAATGCGTTGTGTATTCATACTAATTATTGTTCATAAAGCAACACCGCCATTAAATTCTTTTAACAAACATAATATTGACAAAGAGATAAAATAAGGATTTAATTATTTTGAATGAAGGAAATAACAATATAATTAAGACACCATAATAATTAAGCCTGTAAATGAGCAGACGTCGAGAGAGTACGACATAAACAAACACAACATCTCAATATAAGGAGTCAGGGCAACGTATTAACATAAACATCGATTCGATAGCGTTCCGAACATCTCTCCGGTCACAGTTTGAATACATTACGGCCGAGTTGTTTTTTATTACGTCAATAATTTAAGAATTAAACTGTTCTTGCTCTGTTTATTGGTCCTTTTCTGCTTGTTCCGAGTCTTTTCTAGTCGCTCCCCGCGGATGCTCATTCGAAATGGACACGCACGCAACGGCCCTTTGGTCCTTCGGTCGTAAAAATCGATTACTTTATTTTCTTACAAGCTCATCATTAAAGAATAAAATAAAATGTTCAAGGTTTTATTGGACCACATACAGCTTCATGACAATACTAGAAATTTTCGGTTACAAGTACAATATGTTATTGATTATTACTTGATTGGTGCTAAAATGTTTTATGTACGGTGTCGAACACGAGTTAAAAACGTAACATTTTGTTAAGGGCTTATTTAAAAGCCCATTGTCTTCGTTGGTTCACGGTCACACAGGACGACAGTCGGTAATGACCCATTAACATTTTGTTTCACACCATCCATTAATACTAAAAGACCTGCAATTAAAAAGGAAACGCCGCCGCCACTAATTCCGAAGCACTCTCACTTGAAACGTTACAACTTTACTGCATTCAAACATCTGATAAGGGACTTGGCAATCGAAAAATAAAAGGAAAAAAAGTTGCCATATCACAACGGTAGCTTTTAAATTTATAGACGGAATATCTCTATTTCGTTTCGGTGCTATCCGTACCGTGATATTTATCAGCGGCATCTAATGATTGGTCAGTTTATATATATTTATAATAGGCTGTGAGTGTCAAGTTAATGAGAATATATTCCAACCTGGTACACAATAAATTAAAGAGGTTTCGAATAAAACGGCATATTAATTGGACATTAGTATACGTCAACACCTCCGAAGCAAAGTGTGGCCGATAGGAACGATTAAAGTACGTGAAAGTATCTAGGAAGTTACTCGGGGACTATAAAATTAGGTGGGTGTAAATTTTTAACGTTGGCCGGGGGCTATATCTGTAAATGCGTTGTGAATTTAAATTTGTTTTTTAAAAGCTTTTGAAGCAGTTCCGTTTATTTCGAGTGAGGAAGTAACGTTGAGGGGTCCGGTTGTCCGGGTGCTACGGGAAAGATGAGGGCCATTGTTTAGATTAAGGCGGTTTTTGTCAGTGTGAACTGTTTATACTTGCATTTATTTTATTTTACCAAAGAAAAATTAAATCAGGTCCAAAATTAAGTTTCATCAGCAAGATACGCTAGCTTTAATCAAACAAAACATTCGTGAAGCAATCGAAAATATCCAAAGTAAATCAGCACTTGACGGTAAACACCTAAGACTTTAATTCCTTAAATTCACTGAAAACTTAGCAGCGCCAGCTCCAAAATTTCGTTACGAAGCAATAATTCAATGGTGCTTTAGAGGAAGACATTACTTTTGTCTAAGCAAATTGAATTCCACAAAATCTCCTCGAGAAGATTGACTGACCACAAATTGGGGATTCGTTGTCAAGCGAGATAACATCGGAGGAATCTCATTACAGTTGAACATTCGTCCCAGTTCGGTTCTGCCTTTACACGTTGCCTCCAACTTTGGCTCAGGAATCTTCAGAGATTCTAGATTGTTTCAAGTTTCTGGTGGTAAACATTGTCCACCCAACTTTGGACGTGGTATTTTGTCATTACTATTTACGGATGGACTGACTCTTTGATTTGGATATAGATCTAGAAACAGGCAGACAAATGTTTGTACCCAGTTCGAGGGATAAATCGATGATAATTTAATATTTCTAATAAGAGTTCATGTCGTCCCAAGATTGAATCAACCGCAAACTGTTAAAGCCCCGGCAGCCGGCGGCGAACGGAAAATTAAAAAGCAAAACGAGGACCGCTTCCTAGCCATTCTTTTTAATTCTCAACGTGGCATTGGACGGTGTGGAATCATTAAAATTTCCTTCGTGCCCGCCACCCCTGCTGATTTATTTAATATCAAATGATAAAGATAACAGTCTTATAGAATTATTCACAATCAGTACGCATTAATCAACTTAACAAGTTTTAACACTTTTTCTGACGTTAATTACTATAAATATTTGCGCTGTCATTTTGTTTTTATTTTATTTGATTTTATTAGCTTCATTAGTCTGTATAGGTGTAAGAAAATTAATCATAGGAAGGATGATTGATGAGCTGTGCTGTGTTTTAAGATTTTTTTTCCCAACTCGCATCTTGTAGGCACATTGTGCAGCGAAACTTTTTAATGTTTTTTGCCAGCGTGTGTCGAGAATATCACGGGATAAAAAAGAATTTAAAATTAGAAATATAATACTGCCTTAAATAACAAAATAATGTTCTTAATAGATTGCTCAGCCTGGATTAGTAAACTTAATGTTATTCAAATCCGACCAAACTTTAGTCGAGCCGAAATTAGATTGTCAAGTAGCTCTATTAAAGTAAAAAACGACGATAAACCCATAATCACTTAGTAAAAACTAGTGTGACAAATCCTTATTTGCGAGGCAGTTTATAAAATAAACGAAATCGAAATATTTTTTCCACGTCGTATAAAATTATGACATTATAACGTAACAAAAAAGCAACATTACTCCCCATAAATAATAATTAATCCTCTTAGCATAATATTAACGCTAAGGATTTAGGCGTATACGAGTATACGTAGTTAATAAGACTAAAAGGTAATAAATAGTGTGCTATTAGCAAAGTAAACGATTTAACCAAACAAGTCTTTGGTGACGAGATTTTCAACCGGTTGAATGTTTGCTAGTAAAGTGAAGTACACACGCAATCGTATCCGCTCTTCCGAGACATTCCACATTTAAATATTAAAATTACGGTGTGGAAAAAATTTTTCGTTTAATTTTAAATTCTTCGTATTAATTTCAGTTGATAGACGTTGTGTACTCTTCTTTTCTTCATAGGTTGGAGCAGAATTCCGTACGGTATTCGACGTTCCGCCTACGATAGTTTTACTAACCCGTTTCCCACAGTTGACTCATAACTTATGTGGGGTGATAAGCAACCCGGTATTGCACGTCATTGTAGCATTATTTGATCGGGATTCATAATTATTATAGGTTACCCATTAAGGCTTGATTCATAAATAATAATTATGTAAAATTCTTGTTACTCTCGCAGGTCTACGTCGTTATTATTATACCCAAATTTTAAGTATATTGACCACTTTTAAGCTCATGTTTCTAAATATAAAATTTAACAGATTGTAAGAGAAATATTTATTGTGTGTTAAAAATCAGTGTTACAAATAATCTTCTTTTCAACGATTTTTTATGACACAGAACCTAATGTGATATACCTACAGGCAAGCTCATTTGGAATTGCCCCCGAATAAATTATGATAATAAAAAAGATATCTACGTTAGAAAAATACGAAATTTAGAAAAAAAACATGCGTCTCAAAATACCTAACAAATATAAAACGAAATAAAAATTTACATATACGAAATAAAGTAGCGAAGTAAATATAAATCGGCCGATTTACAAATCATCAATGTGTGTAATGTCCTTCTTCGTCCCAACACGAAACCATCGACACAACGCAGCGTCCATACAAAGCTTTAGTTATTAAGTATCATTAGCGAACTGCGAAAGGCTCGCGCGTAGGTGAGGCGAACAAATGCGATGAATTCCTCTAATTTATTGTTCATTCAATGTATATAAATTGCCAATTATATACGACTAGTTTTAGTTGTCTTTCTAATAAATACACACTGGGCTTTCACGAAAATTATGTCGTTTATCTATAGAAAGATTGGTTTGGCGACAGTCACCACACATAACAGAAATAAAATAAAAAACAATGAAAATAATTTAAAAACATATCTCCGAATATACCGAATTTCATGCAATAATCCTCGGAATTTAAGTAAATCTATTCTCAGAAATATTAATTGTTTTAAAATTTATTTACAAATAATTGTTTATCAATATTTCAGAAAGATTATGTCAATAAAGAATCTATAAAAACTTGTTTGACCATTTTAGATCTAGATAAAACATTTTTAATAGGACTTTATTTTCGTATTAATTTATTTTATCTATAAAGAATGCTTAAGATGTCAAAGGCCGGGGAACGCCTAACACAATCGTTCTTTGTGTGAATCTCTAATGATAAAATATTTCTTTAAAACCAATAAAGCCAAGTTTTATTTGAAGCATAATATTTCTTGACAACAGCGTAGGAATTTGTAAATTGGTTTTGGAAAGAAATAAAGAACTAGATAAATATTTGAAAGAAAGAAAGTGGATAACAATTAGCTGTGAAAATGCTTTAATGTAGTCCAGTTATGTATAGTCGTATCTTATTGATTATTCTGTTCTATTTTTAAAGCATTAGAATGTTTACGTCATAGAAATCAATACATGACGACGAGACTAAGGCCCACTTGAACTGCCAAACACTAATTCGTTTAAAACAATTTAAAAAAAAATGTTTTTATTTCACATAGGCCTACATGGGCACTTATAAAACGTCAGAAGCTAGTGCACGGTTCCAAATTGGTCGTTTTCTATGGAGAAGAACCTGCAAGAAACTCCATAGTTACTCATTAACAAAAAAAAAAATGTTCTTGCAAAAAAAAAAAAATGTTCTTCAATCAAAGAGAATCATTATTCACTACTACGATGGTATCAACGTGGGCTGCAGGATAGTTCAAAAGTGTCACCGTGGCCCGCTAGAACGCAGAGGGCAACTGGTGGAAGACGGGTGGGCTTTAGTCAGTTAAAGTCTAAGTACTTTTCCTCGTCACACCTAGAGGAGGAGAAGACGATTCCCCATTTAAAAAAATGTGTCATCTACATTTTGCCGATTATGGGATAATAAATCTATGGTGCTGATTTTTGCATAATAAACGAAGTTCACACATTTTTCGTTTTTCACAACCTGTGAACATCTAATTTTACACAAACGTCATTCAACCTTCTTAAATTGCTTGTAGTATATTAGCATATAATAGCATAATCAGCCTTTTAATGTTCCCACTGTTGGGACTCAGGCCTTCTCTCTGGAAGAGGGAATGGGCCGTAATCCACCACGCGGGCCCAGTGCGGGTTGGTGAATGTCACATTCGATTGTTTGGTTCTAGGACATGCCGGTTTCCTCACGATGTTTTCCTTCACCGTTTTGAGAGCAGTGGAGATGAAATAAATTACACAAAGTAATGCGCCTGGCTGGGTTTGAACCCGTGACCTACAACTCGTAAGTCGAGGCTGTTAAGAGTCGGCCACCACTGCTCTCATAGTAGAGAGTATACTATATATTACCATTGACTATATATTACCATTGATATACTAATATACTATTATATTACCATTTGATGATACCCCAATTCTGACTCTAATCACCACTCATGACTTCTCTCGCTCTAAGGTGGAGAGAGTGGGCGCGTCAGACTTTAACTGAACCAAACCCACATGTGTCCTTCTACCCACGGTTACTGTTTCAAAAATTCGCCCGATACATCCTCTTGTGGCAGGGCTGAGGAGTGAGAAAGTCCGTTCCCTCACGATTGTGGCCATCTCCCTCGAACATTACCTACTGCTTCGCAGAAGAAAGCCGGGCCCTAGAAATCGCTGCCGCTTTGATAATAGGTATACCTAAAAGCTGCAATTAACATCAATTTTATTTTTTGAAGTGGGAAATCATTAAATGACCTCTCTTGCTTTAAGGTAGAGTGAAAGGGCATGTCAAAATTGTACTGACTAAAACACACCTATATTTTTTAAATTGCCGTTTGCGTTATAGGTAAGTCTTTCAAATGTTCCCGCAGCTTCAAATGACACTGCATCTGCAATATCAAGCTCGTGGCCTTATTAAAAACTGTTAGCACATAAGCGACACATAATATTCCACACAAACGAATAGGATAGCTGCAGTTTTGTTCCAAAAACGTTTCAAAACAGTGCATTTGGGCGCTATCCAGGGCATTCATATGACACCAATGTTTGGCATTAGCGGTTAATATTTTGCTATAATAACCCGTGTGCCATCTGTTTGGCAGCTGTATTCAGTGGCCCACTTTGACAAAACACGTGTTTATATGAGAACTGTTCGTAAAAATATGGTTTTAATAGTCAACAGTGATATCAGTTGGATGTGGTAATGAGGGCAGGGTAATGTTTCTTATTTCATGATACGAGTAGCTGTGTAACAAAAGTGTATCGTTGTTTAATTTGATGGGAATTTTAGTGTTACTATTGTCATGAGAGGTTTTAATGACTCGTTTGTATTTTTTTTTCTACGGGATTCTTTGAAGTCTTCTAATGTAAATGGACTGTGACGTCATCACAACCAAAGCTGGTGTTTTCATCTGAGACAAAAATTGCATTAATCATCATTAGAGCTTCACCTTGTTGCTTAAATTTCAGTTAGGTACTAATCTCTTGAATTTCTGTTTAGCAGAGATAGCTTCTTAATCGAATAAATGCGAAATAAGTAAAGGTTGATGCCTTCAGTCTCCTTCATCATCCTTTTTCATAAACAATCCATTAATTGTAGCTCCTCAAGAATTCAGTGATTGATGTAGCCAAATCTACGATGCAGAATAAATGAATAACTTTAAATCCATTCGTGATTAAGAGTTAAAATATTTATACGAGTTATATTGCTGCCAGATCTTAAATACAAATTAACTCGAATGCTATATTCACCACCAAACCATTAGACGATACATAGTTCATTCCACATCGTCATTTTATACAACAATTATTAATAAATCATACATGCAAACACTACAACTTGTCCTCAAGATTTATTCTTCTAGCTCTCACATCTTTGAACTGAACACCGAAGGGATTTAGTAACATAAATGCTGACACATTTTTCTCAATAATTTATGTGAATAAGCTCACACGCGACGAAGTAGGCTCATAATTTATACCGATGTTCGCCAGCCGACAAACTTCGGGACAATAAAGCACTATGCAGCGACATTAATTACAAGTTATCGTAAAACATGGAGTGTGCCAGCGCACTGCATGTTTCCCGTAACAAACACGGCGCGACACTGTGTTTAGTAACCGGTGCCAAATGTATCAAATTAGACACACTGTGTCATTATGATGAACACGATTTTTTGTGTTGTTTGGGATGGATATACTTGTTATGATTGTGTTGGTACTTCTTCCTCTCAGAGTTGTGCCCTAACAGACGTTGCATAGAGGGGTTCTGGATTAGTAAATAGTTTAAGAGATCACGTGGCCTTCTAATACCTGGTATCGTGTCACCCATTTGTTGGATTGTGGAGGTCAGATAGACAGTTGCTCCTTGCTAAATATTGATGTTCAGTTGTATCCAGTTTAATTGGAAGCCGACTCCAACACATTTGGAAAAGGGCTGGACGGCTGGCTTAGTAATAACCTCACAGTGTCTGGTCTTACATTGTAAAGTGGGAACTACATTAGACCGACGCACACGCGGGCGGATTTGTACGTAAAGTCGCGTCACGTGGCGTCGCGTGGATCTAATGTAGCTCTACAATTTTAGTTGCCATATAAAATGTATGGAGACTAACGCGCCCAGATCGGCGTACGTGGCCCACGTGTGCCCAATGTAGTTTTACCTTAAGTCTGATCGTCTTTCCCCCCAAAACAATAAATAAATACTTCTTCCTAAGTATGACGCAAGTTGGTGCCGACTACTTAAACTACAGCATCTCTTGCAAAATGTGAAGCAGATAACCATTTTATAGAGCAATACATACGTTATGTTTGAAATAGTAAAACTTGGTATTTAATCGAGCAATTAATCGTGTTGAAAAATAAATACCGCACACGTGTTTAACGGTAATTACTGACTATTCATTTAAAATCCAATCAGAAAGATAGCAAACTGAAATACATGTGCATTTGTTATTGTCTACTTGTTTGTAAAATGATTTCATAGTTAATTTAGACGCTTTATTAGATATAGATCATCATACTAATATTATAGAAGCGACAGTTTATTACAAACAAACTGCCGCCTCTATAATATTGGTATATTTATTATTAATATTTATTTATTATATTTTTCTTCTTTTTCTTTTTTTATTCTTCTTCTTCTTCTGTTTTTTGGTCTATAATATTGTGTGGGTCCGTGTGAGTGTTTGTGTATATTTTTTACTCTTTCAAATTCAAATGATAAATGATATTTATTTTGTAAATAGGTTTAAAAAACACTTTTACACGTCAATTTTTTTTTTTTCGCCATTTTTAAACTAGATGAGGCCGGTGTTTCCTAGCTGACTACCCTGAGAAGAAACACCGAAACAAACTCAGGGGTCAAAGTCTCTTTTAAAGTCCACACAGTAAATATGTAATGGTCAAATCACATGAGAACCATGCAGATTTGTCTGAAATGGTCTTTTGAAGAAAGAACCATACAGATTTGAGTGGACCTGTCCAGTCAGTGCAAGCATTTGTCAGTATTCGTAAAGCTCAACTCAGGACTGACCGAAATGACTGAACGAATTTCAATAGAATTCGGTACACGGGTAGACCATGTCATGGAATATAAAACTTTTTATCCTGGGAGTATGTTTCCTTGGGGTAATTTTCTGCTTTCATATGGTCGAAGCCGCGTACCGCGTACCGCGTTCCGCGTACCGGAAGACGCAGTGTCGGAAGGCCCCCTACAAGGTGGACCGATGACCTGGTGAAGGTTGCGGGAATCCGATGGATGCGAGACGCACAGGATCGTTCGTTGTGGCGACGTTTGGGGGAGGCCTATGTCCAGCAGTGGACGTCTATCGGCTGAAATGATGATGATGATATGGTCGAAGCTACTCCTAGCAGAAGTTAGGTCGATAATAAATTTCAAAACTTGAAAAAACAATCGAAAATTACGACTTGACAGTAACAAGTCACTTTAGTTACTAGTTAAAACTAAAACAAAACAACAGAATTTAGAATTGATCAGGCCTTAGAATCTCATAGTAAAGATTCTAATGATTGGTGTAGACAAAGATGAAATATTGGAAAAATAAATTCTCGCTCTTGACCTGACCGTATCTTACCTGATAATGCAATAATATGGCCTACAATGGAGCACGTTTGCTTAAAAGTAAGATATTGCTTGCAATCCTACTTCGTGAAATCTAAAAGACAAAATTCCCAATATCGAATCAGAAAACTATATAAACAAATCCTTGCATGCTAGGGGAACACCAAGAAGTCAATATTGGTAATTATGAATAGTTACAAGACACGACACAGACTGAGTTATAGTGCCTTATGGTTGCTCGGTAAATCTTTGATGTTCTTCTAGTTTTGTAGTTGGATATGCATTAGGTTTGGTTGGTGTGAAGTGATTTAATGGGGCTTTAGGAAGTCTTACCGAGACCAGTTTATGTGGCCAGTTCCTGATTTTGTTATTTATCATGAAAGTTTATGAAAGTGAAGTTTTTCAAGATGATGGACAATTTAATGCACATGCTACTTAACTTAATATATACCCTGGGTGATTTAAATCTCATTACAAAAAAATATGTATGCGGATATACTGGATTCATTATTATTAATAACAACTGAAAATGCCAAATCAAATTAAAATGTTTATTTGCAAGAAATACATTGTTTACAAAGAAATATCTTATAACCTAAAAGTCACTGTATTCTACCTGCAAAAAACTGCAAATTATTAATATTTATATCATTCTCCATGTAATTTAAGTTTCTTGATAGATCTGCAAAAACTTTCCTCAAAATGATGAAAAATTTATCGTAATAATTTCTATATCCACTGCTGTCTTTACCTGTGTAAAAGTAAGTAGTTCTACACAAGCTTTGGAACACCGTTTCATCCCCTTAAGAAGAGGATTTAAAAAAATTCTCTCTTATTCTTTGTAAAGATCATGAAAGGAAACTCTGTGCAAAATTTCAGCTGTGCATTCTAGGTCTTAAGGTTTGGGCTAGGCATTGATGAGTCAGGACTTCGCTTTTTGTATATACTTATAGATATTGAAAGGCCGGGCATCTATATGTGAAAAAGACACTGATGATATTGCGAGTGATGACAGTCTAACGATATCGTGAGTGATGACAATCTGACGATATCACCTAACCTGACCATCTGTAAGCCAATAATAATCCATCCTTCTATGCAAAGGTTGTCTGGTAGATACCGCGGTTAGCAGTAAGACCGCCATTGTGCCCATAGATTTAAGTTAGTTTAAAAGTTTTGTTACTCTTTTGGTGTTGGTATTTCAGCTAGTCAACCGTGCAACGTTATATCACTTTTGGCAAGATAACCGTGCGGTTCGCAAGTCAGCCATAATAAAAAATAAATATAATATTTATTCGCTCATTTACGTTATTCAGATACGTTTATGCAGATAAAGCATTGCCACATCGTCCAAAGAAAAAGAATATCCCATTCGACATATTCCCTGGAACATCCATACAATCTTCTATTGTACGATAAAACATAAATAGCGCTAATTTCAAACGCCGGCAGCTAGGTGTCGTCTCTTCTGATTAATAGACTATTAATCCCAGATTATCCTCCGTGTTGTTTCGGTTTTAATGCTTGATTTACGTTCAGTATCTTCGGATGTATATCGACGCGGTTGTGTGGAAATGTGTGACTAACTCATTTTATATGGCTCTCGACATCAATTTGTTTTTTTGGGGTATTTATATTAATATTTATGTTCACACATGGAAACAGTGATAGATAATAAAAATTAGTACAATACAATTGCTGAATTCTTAAGTTTTTTTTTGGGTAACCTGTAAAAGGAAAGATTAAAAGAAATGTATATAATAGTGTGTAAAACAAGAGTATGTGAAATTTAAAAAAAAAAACATCACAAACGACAAGTATTGTATTTATGATATATGTAATAATTTATTTTTAATTATCATAGTTAAATTTTCTTTTGAACTTCTGGTTCCTACTTTTAACAAAAAAACCAAAAAGGTCCTCAATTTATAAAAGGAACCACTGGTTTAAAGCAAAGAAACAATTTTTTTTTATAAAAAAAAAAATTCAAATCACCGATTGTTTAAATATTATCTTTTCTTTTTGACTATTTCATGTCCATCTCGGTATTCACTTTTGCTTTCATAATGTCTCCTATCATGTTTGCTTAATAAGTCCATTTACATTAATGTTCACCTGGCACCTAATTCTGAAAATCAATTTTGCTCTAACGAGTAACCACATGATGAATTATGATTAGCAATTAATTATGTTACTGAATCAAATCAACCACATATTTGATTTTAATTATACAGACGAGGTTTAGGCTAGTATTTATCACAGCATTTTATGCCATTTGGATTATTTGAATTATGAATTGATTTGAGTGGGTAATTATAAATAATAACAAGCATATGAATAAGTAAAATTGATTAAAATTATGTACTTTTTAAGTAAAATATGCTTCAAATGATGCTGATCAATAGGATATTTTGACTAAAGTAGAAAAAAAAACAAGCAAATATCGTTGAAATTGGTTGACCTTATTAGGTTTGACGTCAACCTACATACAGAACATAATTTGAATCAAGACGCAGCAGACGTGTAAAAAGTAACTTTAACATCTGATGGAAAATCGTGATAGCTCACATAAAGCCCTCAAAACCTAGTGACTTTAAATCACATAACCAGTAAAAATGTAGTAGATATTATTAAAAAAAATAATTACAAATTGTTAATTTCCTTTGTACATTACAGACCGTAATCTTATGCAGAAATTTTAATAAAGACATTTCTAGGCCTTTTTCTCAGCGCGATATTACGCATAATGACACAAAGGGACTAAAAAACTAAAGAAATTAAACCACGTAGGACCGCTACATGTTAAACGGAGGCTGTATTCAATAAAGAAGAAAACAAAACATCGAAATTACAAGTTACGGATAAATAAATGAAAATCTGATTGCATTCGCGGTGGCGCGAGTGTAATTGAAAAAATGTCCCTTGAATTGTTTGCAACGAACCTCTGTAATAAGATGGGATTATATTCCCTCTTATTTCTTCGGAATAAGTTGCTTCGAAGATAAATAATAACGAAGATTACTTTTTAGATGTTAAGACTATATTTTTATGAGAACTGTAGACCGATGGTAATGACTTGTAATGTATAGTTGAAGACTGGCAACCGATATTGAGTTATATTCTCTTTTTTGTAATGTATTTTTGCATTGATAATAAATCTTTGGGTGCATCAACTGGGTTGTATGGAAATGTGTCTGCTGAAACATGGTGCGTGTACAGAAGACACATTCGTGCATTAGACCGTTTCCACCTTAGGTGCCTCCGCGACATTTTGAACATCAAATGGTCCGACCGTGTTAGGAACACGGATGTTCTATGAAGGGCTAATGTCTGTGGTATTGAGGCCTATCTAATGCGTCGTCAGCTACGCTGGTCTGGACATGTTGTAAGGATGCCTGATGAGAGGGTAGCTAAGCGAATTTTCTTTTCTGAACTCAAGGACGGTAAGCGGAAACAAGGCGGCCAGTTCCTCAGGTATAAGGACGTTCAGAAAAGACATATGAAGAAATGCAATATAGACCCTTCTCGCTGGGAGGAGGCGACAAAAGATAGACTTGGTTGGAGACGTGTAATTAAACAAAACGTCTATGCCTTTGAAGACCAACGTAAGAGAGATCTCGACTTCAGGCGAGATACCATCAAGAATAAGCCGCCCTCCAACATCCAATAACTATACAACAATGTTGTTTTAACGTGCCCGCACTGTGCACGCACGTTTACAGCAAAGATAGGCTTTATTAGTCACATCAGAGCACATGATCGCAACCCGTAGTTGCAATAAAACGGAATCCAGTCACCGTAGCTGAAATCGGCTAGGGGAGTATATATATATATGGAAATGTGTGACTACCACATTTTTATGGTTCTTTATCAATTCTTTTTTTGAGGTGTTGTGACAGTTGTGGAGCTATGATGGCCAAGTGGTAACGGCCCCGACTTACGAGTTGTAAGTCGCGGATTCAAACTCAGTCAGGCGCATTACTTTGTGTAATTTATTTCATCACCACTGCTCTTAAAACGGTGAAGGAAAACATCGTGAGGAAACCGGCATGTCCTAGAACCAAAAAAATCGAAGACGAGTGACATTCACCAACCCACACTGCCCAGTGCGGGTTGGTGAATGTCACGCGGGCCCCCGCGTGGTGGATTACGGCCCATTCCCTCTCCTAGAGAGGAGGCCTGAGTCCCAGCAGTGGGAACATTAAAAACCTGATTATGCTATTATGCTTATTCACCTGTGTTCTTTTAGTTGCCCTTTGCGTTCGAAGACCGCGGTGGCCCTTTCAAACAATCCCGTAGCCCAACTTGTTTCGGTTTAATTTGCTTTCTTCAAGGCTTATGTTACTCACTAGTAATGTTCTCTTAAACCTCCTTAGGCCGAATATATTTATAGCCAACTACGTTTATTTAGATTGTATCAGCTGGGAGATTAAAAATTATTTATAGATGTCGGCTGAGGTTGCCGATCATCATTGAAGCTCTGTCCAGAGACTCTGTTTTGTGGGCGATGGCTGGATATTGAGTAATAAACAAACTATTCCAGATCACACAACTGATATAATATGATGCAAGCTTTAGGTATTCACTTCACAAAACAAGTCGTGAGACAGTCCTCGAGACTAGACGTTGTCTGCACGGCTGCCAACAGAGGAAAAAGCCACGGGCCTCTGCGGTCGGCACCGAGCAGATAAAAATTTGCTCGGTTCGTGCAAACGTCAGCGCGGATTCTGTCAAAGTGACATGTGTCACTTTTCACTTAGCTCGTTCATTCGTTCTCAAGCTTCCGTACTATTGACTTCACCGACATATATATTTTTATGAAAACTTTACAGTTTTTTATGAAAATGCTGATATCTGTACAGCCTATTTTCAATTATGTTGGAGTTGACTTCCACCAATGTTTTACACGGAGCGACCGCTTATCTGACCTCGACAACCCAGTTATTGGGTAATATGATACCCCATAGTAAGACTAGTGTCAGAATTTCTAAATTCTGATTATCCGTGACTACTTTTGACAGTAGTCACGGAAAGGTCTACAAACGGCGGCCGGTACCTACATTTCTACATGCTTTCCAAGACACAGAGGATGCTTGTTATGGTCCTGTTCATATTATGAAATTTAATATACAATAAAGAAACTATCATCATAGCCGATAGAAGTCCACTGCTGGACATAGGCCTCCCCCAAATGTCGCCACAATGAACGGTCCTGTGCGTCTCGCACCCATCGGATTCCCGCAACCTTCACCAGGTCATCGGTCCACCTTGTATGGGGCCTTCCAACACTGCGTCTTCCGGTACGCGGTCGCCACTCCAGAACCTTACGGTCCCAACGGCCATCTGTTCTACGAGTAATGTGCCCTGTCCATTGCCACTTAAGTTGGCGATTCTTCGGGCTATGTCGGCAACCTGGGTTCTTCTGCGGATATCTTCATTTCCGATTTGATCACGCAAAGAAACTCCGAGCATAGCCTTTTCCATTGCCCTTTGGGTGAATTTGAGCCTTCTGATGAGGCCCATTGTGAGCGACCACGTTTCGGAACCATATGTCATTACTGGCAACACGCACTGGTCATAGACTTTCGTCTTGAGACATTGTGGTATATTGGACGAGAAGATACCGCGCAGCTTCCCGAACGCTGCCCAGCCGAGTCGGATTCGACGGTTGACCTCTTTCTCGAAATTAGATCTACTCAACCGCAGTCCCGTTGGATAGATCTAATTTCTTCTTCTATCCAAGGTAGACGTAATCGTCCACAACTTCGAGTAACATGGTTATATATTTATAGAAAATAATAAAATAAAAATAATATAATATTTATTCATTGAATTTCTTTTTTCAAAACACGGCACTTACAATTTTAACGGGAATCAGCTCCTGAATAAATAATCATTTTGTAATAGATCTTTAATAAATGTATATTATATTATTGTGAATATATATTTTGCAATAAATATTCTAAATGTATTTACATTAATTTCTTGTTTAATATTGATGTTGTCAAGTTAATTGCTGTTTGGAACTTCAATGATACTTTCCTTTAATCTTAAAGGCCCTACAATATTTTGGAGTAAAATGTTTCAAGCGTTTTCGGCTTAACTTAATAGATAGGAAAAGTTATTATTAATTATAATTTCGGAGTTTAGACATTTGGTACAAATACTGTTTCCTCAAACATTACGGTTTCCATTACGAGTTGAATCATGATAATAAAACAATTTGCTACTGGGAGATAACGAAACAAAATATTATTGTAATCGGTTACCTTCATATTTATACTTATATACAAATGAAGTTTATATATAAGTAGTATGCTATGAGTATACATGCGAAAGGATGGAGAGGGAGAAGGATGCCAAAGAAAAGATGGATAGATTGTATGAGGAGTGATATTAAGGAAAAGGGAGTTCAGTGAGAGGGCAGAAAGAAAGAAACGTGTTGCGCTGACCCCAAGTAACATGTGACCAGGGGCCCAAATCCGCTATTTTTATAAATTCGTCATTTCAACACGATCCCATTGTCATTTTGCTAAAAGTTCGTAATCAGCTAATTCATAATGATCGATCACTAATCGGTCAATGGTCTCGTAATAGAAATGTAGTACTCGTAGAATGATAATATCAAATCAAATTAAAAGCAATGACTGCACAATGACGTTCTACTAATGGTAGGTCACTGATCAAAGGAACTGTCAAAATTTTAGCAGATTACCGAAATCAGACATTCATTTGTCATTATGTACGAGATAACCATTTTATGCCATTTCTTTCAATGAAGTAAAACTTGTCAAAATCAACAATTATGAAATCAATGATAGACCATTCTAACACTATTGTAATAGCAGACTTGAGGCCAAGGGCAGAAAGATGATGATATAAAAATGAAGTATTCGAACGGAAATATTTTTAAACGTTATTTAATCTGTTAAATTTAATTATTAATATTAAGTAATATTGACATAAACATAAATTTCTTGTTAACCTAACAAGACACATAAAATATCTACAAAATATCTACGAAATACCTACAAAATATCTACAAAGTACCCACAAAGTACCTACAAAGTAATTACAAAGTACCTACAAAGTACTTACAAAGTACCTACAAAGTACCTACAAAGTACCTACAAAGTACCTACAAAGTACCTACAAAGTACCTACAAAGTACCTACAACGTACCTACAAAGTACCTATAAAGTACATACAAAGTACCTAAAAGTCTATACTTTGTAGGTACTTTGATTTGGTACCTTTTGGTTTGGTATCTATATTCCAAGCCAAACTCGACATCAGTACGATACAAACGAGAGAACAGCCCAGCAGCAATTGCAAATAACGATGCCCCAGATACAACAAGTGCATTCATATCGGCAATAGTACCGTCTTCTATTGTCATTCTAACTGGCGTCCATTTGCAACAATTAGCGATACTCAAGCGAAGTTAACGAGCCAATTGTACGAAACGAGTACTTATAATGAATATTGTTGATCATCTAAATGTTTATCTGTTGGATCTAACGGCTCTAGATTGTTGCGGAGATAAAATTAGTTTTCATTATTGCTTTTGTCGTTTTTATGTTTAGGCTTTGTTTAGGATTTTTCGTGTATATTTGTATTTAGTTTTTCTACTGCTTGGCTATAAAGAGCTTTCTTTTATTTTTAGGGTTCCATTTTTCAAAAGAAAACACGTTTCAGGCAAATATGATCATTTTGGTCTTCGTCTCTCCGTCTGTCGGGATCCTTTTTCTTAGGTACGGGAACACTAGGTATCAAGCTGAAAAGTCAACGTAATCAAAAGATACAGTTGTTTTGCCGTATATTTTGACACAAAGTAATCCAAAAAATCTCGTTGACATCATAGAGTCATGTTTGACAAGAAACAACCGGTACATGGTACACATCCCACCCATACGCACAAAACGTTTTGAGAACACATTTATTATGCGTACAGCCAAGAAGTGGAATTCCTTGCCGGAGTCTGTGTTTCCTGATAGCTACAACTTAGGGGTCTTTAAGTCAAGAGTGCAGAGAGGCAAGCGTGCTCCATCGTCGACCACATCATCGCTTACCATCAGGTGAGATGGTGGTCAAACGCGAGTCTATCATTAATAAAAAAAAGAGGTTCAAACCTATCTTGCTTTTTCACATAGTATGTATTTTTTTTTTCTAGTTGTTTGACTTTTAGTCTTACATAATAGGTTTCAGGCAGAAAATACTACTACAATATTACGATAGTACGGAACCCTTCGTGTGCTCCGACTCGCACATGGCCACTTTTTTATTAATAAAATGTTTGCCATGTCAGTTACAGATTTGATATTGAATTCAATCTCGCTATTGATTTAAAATATTTGACGAGATAATACGCGAGATAGAGCTGCCTATGCTATATCAGTCGTGCACCGCGCTATAGCCAATCTCTTATCCAGGCTAGTTAACAAGCTATCAATTTTATATAATTATACCTATGCTTATCTATAGTGCTTAATTTTTTTTAGCATTACATCGCAGACTACCCCCTGTATTATTTTAGTTCTTTCGATCCATCCTAAGGTTATCTGGTAGAAATCGCTGTCAGTAATAAGACCGCCATTGTACCCAGAGATTTAAGTTTATGTATATTTGTGTTACTTTTTTGGTGTGCAATAAAGTTTATTCTATTCTAGCTAGGTAATGCCAATATCCCAATAATGCGATAATTGCAACGCCCTTGTTAAGCCTCATTTGATGCAAGTCGTCCGTCCATTTGTGTAGAAATCACAGTTTTTTTTGTAAACTAAAAATATTCTCCATATTTGATGGTGCTTGACGAACATATTATTAGAAAGCACTGAGACGCCTCAGCGACTGCTGGGAACGGCTTTGTCAAAACTTGACATACAAACCAAGCGTGTTAGAGAGTGTCACCGTTTACTCACTGAAATTGGTATATCGAGAAAATTTTGACTATGGCTATTATGACTTACAACGTTGCTGGAACTCAAGCTTCATTTAAAGGACAAATCATGGGCCGTATTCCACCACGCGGACCTAGTGCGGGTTGGTGGTTACCACGTCATGTCTTCGAATTTTTGGTTCTAGAATATGCCAGTTTCGTCACGATGTTATGATATAAAAATAATTTGTTAATTAAAAAATTTGATTCATGTACCTAAATATTTATAAAGTAAGGGTTTAAGCTAGAGGTACAATAATTGCATTTTACCTGAACTAGGTATAATAAATACCTGAGGTACTGGATCTCAGGTAGGTAAACGGCAAAGTAACAATGTTTCTTATTACTGTTTTTTGTTCGTGCTAGGCTAGCGACCATTTTTGGGGGCCCATTTGTTGAGTGTGCAAGTCACCCCCTGTCTTTTTATCGATGGATATTAATAACATTGTTCAGGCAGGGGCCATAGTCTTAACATAGTTCCTGGTAACCAGTCCACCTAAAACTCCAAAAACCATAGACCTATTGTCTTTGTTTTCCATATGTCACAATGGTTTTTTACCAACCGGGGGTTGTCCTCGGGTGCACTAACATAGCGCATACGGGGACAATCGTCGGTTGGCACCACGTTCCATTAAAAGTGTCTAAATAGATTCTGAGAGTTGGTTGTGGCTCCTCGTACGCCTTCCAAAGATCCAGGACCTCAGGGTTCTGAGATATAATGACACATAATAATCATACTAACCGGAGGTTGTTCTGGGGTGCACTAACATAGAGCGTACAGAGATAATCGTCGGTTGGTAACACGTTATATGAAAAGTGTCTAAGCCTCTGCGAGTTGGCTTCGGCCCACTTGTGCCTTCCTGCAGGGTTCTGAGATAAATAAATACATAAAGGTAATAATGCGTATTGTTAGGAGGTTGCTTTCTTTGGAGCCCTGACCGCCAGTAGCTTGAACCGTGTTCCCAATACCGGTGGACTGCTCATCATCATCATCATTTCAGCCAAAAGACGTCCACTGTTGCACATAGGCCTTCCCCTAGTGTCGCCACAGCGAACGGTCCTGTGCGTCTCGTATCCATCAGATTCCCGTGACTCTCACCAGGTCATCGGTCCACCTTGTGGACTATTGTCCCAGTGGGCAATAAATAAAATATTTAAAAATATAACACATAGTGATGTGTTATATTTTTAAATATTTTTTATTTATTTATTATGTACAAGAAATATTTAAAATGTAAAATATAGGTCTAGGCTTTTAGTGATAAGATCGCCCATTGTGACACCCTATTAATTTTAAGTTCCTATTGTAATTTTATTATTGGTGTACAATAAAGAATATATCTATCTATCTAGAAAATGAATAAAAGGAATAAATAATAATTTAATTTCATTTAGATATCCATAATGGTTAGGTTAGTTATGAGAGTAGTGGTGATGAAATAAATTACACAAAGTATAGCAAAGCATGCCTTGGTTTGAACTCACGACCTACAAACTCGTAAATCGGGGCCATAACCACTGGACCACCACTGCTCAATAATAATACTAACTTTAAGTAATGATATGACATCTATAGTCAATACGGGGATTCTGTATTATTTATGTGATACTGAGGTTTTTTTTTTAAAATGGGCAATCATGTAATGACTTCTTCTGTTCTAGGGCAGAGCGGAGTGTTAGATTTTTACTGACTAAAACCCCTCCTGTGTCTTTCAGTTACCCTTTGCGTTCTAAGACCACGGATTTTCTTTTTAGAACATGCGCTGAGCTTCTACGATTTGCTAACATCTCTTTGAGGTGCGCGTGGACTTGGGTTCGGTCCCTTGGACTTGGGTTCGGTCGATTTCCACTCGGTCGGACGGTGAGCTATCCATTGCTATAAGTTGTGTTACTTTTTTGGTGTACAATAAAGTTTATTCTATTCTATTCTATTGCTCGTCATCTGAAAACCCGCGTCTACCGTGGCTGGTAGTCGGGGTCGAGGTCTCGGCTGTTGGGACGTGAGGATGTCCGTTCCCTCATGCGTGTGACCGACTCCTTCATTTGATACTGTTGTATGTTATTACTGGTTTTATATCAATGCAAATTATGCAGTTAGATATATACTTAACTGCCTAACTGGCGGAGCAGGTCAAACTTTTACTGACTAAAACCCACTCCTATGCTTCTTCTTTACCCTGCGTTCGCGGACCCCGGGTTTTCCTTCCAGAAGCTAATCCATGGCCCCAGTAGGCTTCGACCCTGCTGGGCCCCTACGATGTCTCACACAGGTGCCACTTAAGAGGAAGTACCTACCTACCTAACATTCAAGTTTCCTCACCGACACCAGCGGAACCGATAACCATCGAAATTTTTATCTCACGTATCTCGTTTCTCGATCGCCGCCGTAACGACAAAATTAGTTTTCATTAAAGTTAATTAGAAAGAGTTATATATTACCACAAACTTGGTGCCAAACGGAGTATTAATTTTGTCACTTTCATCTGTCAGAATTGATAAATATTGTGGAGCTGGATGATTAATAGATAAATGATTTACTTAATTATGATTAATTGAGAGATTCTTGCGGTTTGTGATAGGTATTATGATCGATTTAAAGCTTAGAATTGTGCCCAATTATGTTTTATCTTTTTTTTTTGCGGAGTTCTATAGGCTGATAATGACGATGATTTATTAGATCGTAATAAATAGACAGTACACCATTACCATTTGGTTTTTGTTTCTCTGCACTAGGAATTAGGTACTCCTTTAGCATAGCGTAGTCTGCCTTATAGTGTTCCCACTGTTGGGACTCAGGCCTCCTCTCTAGGAGAGGGAATGGGCCGTAATCCACCACGCGGGCCCAGTGCGGGTTGGTACTCCTTTATCTTGGGTGTTTTCACAAACATGTAAAATGACACCCAGACCAGAACACCTATCTGTAGGCCAAACAAATATTTGTTTCGTGTGGGAATCGAACCCGTGACCCGCAGCGCAGGAACCAATCGCTCAACCACTTTTTTTTTTAGATTGCGTTGACTTAAGCTAGAATTTTTTCTACTGCTTGAGGTAGCTGACCTGAGTATTTGATATAAGTCGTAATTTCAGCTTCATACCTCCACGCATAGGACACGGTGGAGCATACGGTAGAGGTGTGCCCTGCTTGGGCAGAGCACCGCCGTGTCCTCGTGGGGGCGATCGGCGGCAGCGATCTCTCGCGCCGGGCCTTGGTACAGGCCATGGTCCGGAGTGAGGAGGAGTGGCAGGCGGTTGCCTCCTTCTGCGAAGCAGTAATGCTAGCAAAGGAGGCGGCCGATCGCGTGAGGCAACGGTCCTCACGCCCCAACCGCCGCCGGGATTCCGATCCCGATTTCCGGCCACCGTAGGCGCGGGCTTGCGGACGGCGAGCAATGGGTGGCTCGCCGTCCGATCGTCCGGTAACTGTCCGGACCGAGACCAAGTCGTCGACGGCGCGTAGTGTTCCACGCGCGCCTCAGGGAGATGTCAGCAACCGTAGGGGCCCAGCAGGATCGAGGCCTACTGGGGCCATGGGTGATGCAAAAGTGATCCCCGGGGCCCTGGAAAAATGGCAAAGAAGGAACAGGAGTGGGTTTTTAGTCAGTAAAAGTCTGACACTATCTCCCGCACCGCCCAAGAGCGCGGGATGTCATTAGATGATTTTCCCACCCGAAAAAAAAAAAAAAAAAAATACCTCCACGCATTCTTGTGAGAAAGGGCCTTAACAAACGGACAGACGAAGAACAACAAAGAGTTCTTATAAGGGTTCCATTTTTGATGACTTAGCGCTAAAAAAACAAAATGTAGGTATACTAAGAAGAAAACATAAATTCATCCAATACCTGAGTAACATTTTAGTAATAAAAGGTATAACAGACCGCGTTGGAAATAACATTAAAGAATTGTAAACTGGATTAAGAATAAATGGATTTTTTTCTGTTCTTGGTAACTTGTCTCATTCTTTAATTGTATTTGAAGTTCTAAGTTTATGAAAATAATATTCCAACTTCATTATTTGTATTTGAATAATAAACTTAAAGTTTTCAATTGAATTCTATAATTGCTTTTTTTTCTATTTCGCACATTAACATAATTTTTTATTAGATATGAATTTGTAATATTGTTATTCAAGAACTTGTTTTTTTTTGTTTCGGTTTTATTAGTTTGCTGTGACAGTTTTTATCATAAATTGACTTAACCAGACTACTAGGCTGAAACTCACCCGAAGGGCAATAGAAAGGGCTATGCTCCGAGTTTCCTTGCATGATCGAATCAGGAATGAAGATGTAAGCAGGAGAATCAAAGTTAGCGATATAGACTGACTGCACATCAGCTGCAATCGCCGGCAGTGGCATTGCAAGTTTGGCGATTCTAATTTGGCAATGAATATGCACATTGGCAGGGCATATCGCTCGCAGAAGAGATGGTCGATAGGGCCGAAAAGTTCTGGAGTGCCGACGGCGTAAAGGAAGACGCAATGTTATTAGGCCTCCCACAAGCTGGACCGATGAAGATGACCGATAAAGATCGCAGGAATCCGATGGATGCGATATGCATAAGACCGGTTTTTGTGGCGACCGACACTTGGGGAGGCTTATATCCAGCAATGAACTTCTTTCAGCTGAAAATGATGAACCAGGCTACACTTTTTATGATAACTGTGTAACAATGATCCATAACAAGGTGCTAAGATGAGAATTTTTCGCGGGCATCTTTCTTCCTTGTCAGTATCACTTTTGACAGAGTGGTCGTGGTCATCACTTCAGGTTTTGGTGGCAAGCTTCACAACACGCCGCCACTTCTCTCTGATGGCCACTTTCTTCGTGCATTCGTGCAGTGATGATGAGCCATTTACTGCCGCTTTAATCTGGTCAGTCCACCTCATAGGCGATCTTCCTTGTGGCCTGGTACGCTCAACCTTTCCCTGGACCACAAGTCACTCAATAGCCACTTCCCCTCGGTGGCATACGTGACCAAAAAAGGTGAGAATACGAGACTGTACCAAAGTTCTCGAAGTATAGACTCGTTGGTATGGAATTCAGTCCACGATACTCCGAGCATTCTCCTCCAGCACCACATCTCTAGGCCGTCTATCTTATTCTTCTCTATTTCCCGTAAGGTCCACTTCTCTGCAGCGTACAAGAATATGGGGAATACAATTGCCCGAATTAGCCGGATTTTTGCGGGCATCTTTACATAGTTTAAATTAAAGTCTCTTTCCGCGTCTGTGTGTTTATCCGCAAACTCTTCCTAAACCACACAACGAATTTTGCTGCCGTTTTCACTAATAGAAAGATCAATAAACGAGGAAGGTTTATGTATATAATTAGCACACGGCCGGAAGCCGGGGTGGATCACTAGTGTAATAAAATCACTCACTGCAGTAAGTATAAAATAATATTTTTACATTACTCAATCAATCATCATTGAATTATCAAGAAGTCAGTCAGTTCGAAAAATTATGCTAATTGCACATTCCAAAGCGTAGATCTCTATGGATCCTTAGAATGTGCAAGAAACACTATGGCCACTCTATTAAATTATGCTATTTATTACAAATATCTTGGTTACATGTTTCTTGTCGTTACAATAATGCAAGTCAGAAATTGTGAGTCCGATCTCATAGATTCTCAACCGATCTAGAGAGCTGTCGTCCGCCATTATGCTACATCGAGAGCTTTATGATAATCAAAAATAAGTCTCGGTGTTGCCAGCACAATTATTCGATAGTAATTAATAACCAAATTCAAAATAAATTAAATAATATTCTTGGTTAACAAAAACAGATTACCTAAATAATCTGATTACGTATCAAAATTTAACACTAGTGATGAATAAATTCATGGGTACCGAAATGAAAAGGTGCCTAGATGGGAATAAGGACCTCATAGTCTAAACTACCCATATATATACTGAAGCCAAGTAAACAAGACATAAATTGAACATTCCTTTACGTTAGTATGAGAACCGAATCAAGAACACATGTATAACCATAATTCTTCGACATCAGATTTGTTTACAGCATCTTCGCCTCTATTTATAGCTCTATTAGAAACGGCAATAGTTTGATGACATTAATTAGAAACATTTTGATCGTTAACCTATTTTCGCTAAGATGGGAAAGAGATGGACCAATAAATTGTTCCGTTCAGTCAACTCAATTCAAACTGTGAACATTTTCTTAACTCCCTTTAGAATTTTTGACTTCGTTTAGAGTTTTGTTGTCTTCAGTCTTTTGTTACTTAGTTATACGATTACTAGCATTTTGCTAGCAACTTAGTTCGCGAGCATGTTTTCATAAAAACGAACACCCCTTAAACCGTATTTTGAGGGTTGTTTAGAAAAACTAAAAAACTAATAGTCACTGTCTTTATTAGTAATATTGATTAGAATTTGTACCAAGTTTCAAGTTTATTAACCCAAGAAATTATAAGAACCCTGACAATCTTTAAAACCCCCTAAATTGTTCTATCTGGGCTAGTTTTGAAAACAAATACTGCAACCTTTATTGTTTACTTAGGTTACTATTTGTGCAAACTTTTTTTTTATATTCGCACGCGTGATGAGAATTTGCATACAAACGTCCAAATTGCCCCTTTTTACCCCCCTAAGGTTTGATTTCTGAAAACCGCTTCTTACACGCTCAAACGGTTGAACGGTTTTGGATATTTGGTACTAGGATAGCTTATATCCTAGATTAATAGATAGGCAATATAAATTATTGCCTAATAATGCCAAGATAATGGAGAGAAATACGAATCCCATATGGGCTATGTCGCTATCAGAAACTAGTCGTATATGAATTTTTATATAAAAAGTAAGTGCATTTACAGTAATTTCATCATCATCATCGCTTCAGTCAAAAGACGTCCACTGTTGGACATAGGCCTCCCCAAATGTCGCCACAATGAACGGTCGGTGAAGATTAATTTAAAATGATTGGAAAATAATACAACAGATTTAAATGTAAAAAAACACTAAAAAGTGCAAAATAATTTTAATTTCGGAAGTCGGTGTTTCTGTAATAGTTATATTTTTTCGTTTACCGACTTTTGAAATAAAAGTACTTACTTTTTAGTGGTGGCATCACAACAAAAAGGACCCCTCAGCCAAACTTAAATAGTGTGCCAGTTTTATAGTAAGGTACCTATAGAATTTAATCATTAAAACATAACAATTCCAATAAGCCAAGCCCAGGCCTACCTTCCTGCTTCATCATTAGATCAGTTCGATATATTCCCCCTCTTCTTTTAGTCAGTGATCGACTACATGTATAAACAAAGCAATTTTACTTGTTACGACAGTTCTGCTGTGGTCCTATGAAGAATTCCGTTCCATATATTCTAAGCTCATCATCATATCATAACAATATTTCATTGGGACCAACATGGAAGCATAACCTTTCAATCAAAAATACAATTTTCAAAATTGGTCCACAATTGACCGAGAAATCCGTGAACATACATAAAAAAATACATAGAGCCAAACATAGAACCTCCTTCTATTTGAAGTCGGTTAATAAATACAAATAAAGTAGAGTAAAAAATAATAATTTCTTATCAATCTATGAATTTCTTGGATCCAGTAGTAATTTTTGTAATTATAATAATAACGACCATCATTGTACTGTACACTTACACCAATGAGGTCCCATTCAATTAACCGGCTATCTCTAATGTCCTTGTTAACACACACTTAATTACCTTTAGTTTACAACGTTGTCAAGGACCTACGTATGTACAGGGTGGCCAGCTTAAATGTATATAATATATAACTACTTTTCAATATTTTTTTTTTAAGTTGGACATCATCCAATGACTTCTTTCGCTATATCGTGTCAAGCATTTTCTGACTAAAACATCACCTGTGTCCTTGCATTCACAGTATTACCCTATGCGTCCTAGGACCACGGGCTTCCTTTTCAGAAATTCGCCGTAGCTCTAGCGGCTATCGGTTCTGCTGGGCCCCTACAGTTTTGCTGACATCTCTTAGAGGCGCACAAGGAGCACTATGCGCCATCGGCAACTTGGGCTCGGTCTGGACAGTTATCAGACGATCGGACGGCTCGCTACCCATAGCTTGTCGTCCATAGGCCGCGCTAAGGTAACGGTCACGGTGGCTGGGGCGTGAGGATGTCCGATTTCTCACTCATGTGGCCGTCTTTTTCGCAGAAGGAGGTGACTGCCTCCTATAATTATTCCCTGTCGCTACTATACTAACTATTTTTCAGCTACAATTACGATTTAAGGCCAAATTGTGCAGTTGTTCGGCATTTATTTTTTTTCGAGTTAAAAAAGTTACAATTTCCTTTTGGATAGTTTTTTCGACCATGACCACTGCATCAACGTTTTCAGTAATTGTATTCTAAAATTATAACATGAATTGAAAAAGGATAAAAAGAAATTAGTGTACCGAAACAATTGCCCCCAAAGGAGGCAATTTTTTTTGTTTGGGGAATAGGCCCACCACAAATTGTGGCGTATAGCAATGAAATGCACGTTAGTTTATTCCTTATAATCTCTAGATTACATTGGTAATATTGGCAAAACTTTATCTAACTGGAGTACCGTGAAATACGACAGTCAAAACATGACTCTCATAATAACCTAAAGTCTCACAAGAGCGATTTTCTAATGAGTAGATAGGTCTCCTTGGTATTTTAAGTTAAAATAGTGCACTGTCAATAATATACAGTATAAAACAAAGTCACGTCTGTACTACGTGACAGACTTTGATGTGATTTACACGATTTGATAGACTTATTCATGAAAATGCGTAGATGTATACATTTCGAAATAGCGCGGCTTTTGTCGGCCATTGACTGTAGATCTAAAATAATAAGGTGATGTGTTTTATGCTGGTTGTGTAAGGAGAAAAAAAACCACATTATATAGCATCACAAGTATTTATTACTGTTCATCATCATCATTTTCAAAGTCATCTCTTAAAAGCAGTATTTCATCTAAAAAAGATGCAGGTGGCTCAACCTCACCTTGATGCCGCGCCCAAGATAAAAACCACACTATACACATCACATATGCACAGCAGCCAACAGTGCGTCTGCCCACTAAACAATTACAACAGTATCCAGCAAGAGCAGTATTCAACATTCCGTTGAAATCGTGCTGCACAATTGATACAACGGCTTTGTGGATTATGCATGTATCTACAGATGCCATTTTCATAAAATCTTTCGAATAAAAATACGAAAAGAACAGAAGAAACATGCAACTATCTAGTAATCGGAAACAATAATTATTATTGTCTGTAGCGGTGGGCGTTTCAACGACGAACAGTTTTCAAAGACCGTTTTTTGTTCTGCAACGTAACAACCGTTTTCCATCCTGCGACCAAACAGTCTTCGTTGCACAAACCAGTCTTCGAATTACTGTATGCGAATTGTTATCTTACTGTTAAGAAAATAAGGTCGAAAATCCATTGCTTCAACTATCACACTCGTCGCGTCGTCGTTTTTAAAACCAGTTATTGCAATGAAAAATGAATTTTATGTTTATAATCATAAAGTTCATTTTTCATTGTAATAATTGGTTTTGAAACGACGACGCGACGAGTACAGAATTTATTACCGTCCTCAAACTAGTTGCGACAACGAACGTTTTCTGCAACTACTTCACTCAACGATAGTTTCGTCTTCAAACCAGTTGCGACGACGACCGTTTTCTGCAACCGTTTTTGTCGTCGCCAAAACGGTTACGTCTCGTCCGTCTAAAATTCGACAACGACCCACCACTAGTTGTCTGTCAGTGTCAAACTGATTGAAACTGGACCACAGAGCACCTGCAACGGGCTATTAATTACGTTTCGTTCCACGTTGATTTTTAAAGTAGGTACGTTACTTGATATTTGTGTTAACCGTTAATAACAGCATTAAAAACAAGTTCGCTGTACCAATTAATTATTATCTCTTGAAACGCATTTAAATCCGATGTCACCGCTGCGCAGTGTAGTAACATTTTTTTTTCACGTTAAAATAAACTTGAAAACGCTCCTAAACAAGCATTTTTTGCCGTAACACTTTTTTACTATTATTTCATTATTCCGGTTAGATTTCTATATAATTTTTGGTCTGTTAATTATAATAAGATGATCGCTTTTTCCATGTGTAATATGATTAATAAACGTAACCGTTTAATAGTGGGCCCAAAAAAAACTGTCTCCTTTCAACAGATTAGACAGTTCATACAAAATTGTCAGACATGAGTAGTGTAATCATATTAATAGTTTTATTTAAACACATTTTTTTTAAGTAAAAGAAATTTTTTTTTTTTACTATTTTATCACTGAACGACATAAGGACGCGGGTGAATCCGCTGGGAAAAATTAGCCGTTTAATAAAAAAGCAATCTAGATTTAAACTTGTATACACCCGAGTTAACCATCCTGTATACATCATGTCTTCCTTATCTTGACCGCCATTAAGGGTTATTATTTGTTGTGTAAGACGTATAGTGTGCAAAGAAAACAATTTAATGGTAGTCGGTGGTCGGTCACTTAACCGTAACCCGAGAGTTACCGAGTTAAACCGATGGGTTATGTTGTGTTTGTTGTAACTGAATATGCTCGACAGAAGCTCCTGCGTCCCATTTTATTATTTGCTCAGCGTCCGCAAATAGGTTCCTTTTAATATTCTTGAGTTGCCGAGAATAAGTTTCAGAAAGCGAAAATATTATTTTATTTTATCTATTACATAAAAGCAGTAATGACTCAGGTGGACCGATGACCCGGTGACGATCGCGAGAATCCGATGGGTGCATGACGCACAGAACCGGTTGTCATGGCGACACTTGGGGGAGGCCCATGTCCAACAGTGGACATTTTTCGGTTGAAATAATGAACTAACTGACTGACATATCAACGCACAGGCGAAACTACTGAGTCTAAGAGTGCGAACATTTGAACAATGCTTTCTTTTATGACGTGGGCTTTTTTTTTTTTTGAGGTGGGAAATCATCAAAATGACTTCTCTACTTGAGGGCGTGTCAGACTTTTACTGACTAAAACCACACCTGTATCCTTCAATTACCCTTTGCAATCTAGGACTACGGGTTTCCCTTTCAGAAATTCTCCGCGGTCCTAGCTAGTGGGCATCAGCCTTGCTGGGCCCCTACGGTTTGCTGACATCTCCTTGAGGAGCGCGAGGATCACTACGCGCTGTTGACGACTGGGCTCGGTCCGGTTAATTATGACGGTTATGACGGTTATGACCGGTTATGACGTGGGCTAAGAGACGATTTCTCAAAATTCACTCCTTAAGAGGACAAAAAGGGTGTCCAAAGTTTTTATGGAGAAACTTACTTTCACGTGGGCGAGGCCGCTGGCAGAAACTAGTAGTTAATAAATAGACATAATTCTTCTTGCTTTTACACTTTAAAATGAAATGTGATTCATTTACATTTAATATTTTAAAACCAATGTAAAGAAAATAAAAAATATTAAAATCTAATGGAATTTGAAAAAAATGCTGGCCGTATTGTATCCACAGACAGCTGTTACAAACCGAAACAAAAGTACAAATCTTTAAAAAATAAGCAATTTCGTTTATGGCCCAGACTAATAAAAACTATTGAATTTGCTTATTCAATTCTCAATGGACATAAACTCTGCGAAACAACTTTAATGAGAAAAAAAAAACTTGAATTGTTTGACATTAATGAAAGGAGAAGGGAACGACTCCATACATTCCTGGGCCCAGGTGTTAACTAAATCAAACTAGCCTTATTTGTAAGAGGATATAATAACAAGGCCTCACTGAAAATTTGGTGAAATTTGGCTATCCAGGAACCAAGTTATATGAATTATAGTAAAAGTGAGGTTATATTATAACATTGTAGTTTTTTATGTTATTTACGAAATACTTTGAATGGCTTCGGTTGTGTAATGGTTTTATGTATGGAGCGTGTGACGTGTCGAACATAATCTGACACGTTTGGCTCTCCCGCGCCCTGGACAGTCGCTACAGTCGAAGACAAGTTTCTACATCCAATATCCTGTAACCTAGAAGCTGTAGGTACCAACCTTTTAAAAGCTAAAAAACAGATAAGAGGAAGTAAAATAAAACACCAATATAAGTATAAAACATGTATTTATTATTCATCTTCAATAATTATGAGAATATCATCTAAAAATTGTGCAGGAGGTACGATATTTTCTTGGTATAATGATTTAAAATATTATGCTGTCCAATAAAAACACAACTAACAGACATGACGCCAACATGGCTTGATAGGCTAAAAGCACGATTTGAATAGGTAAAAAAATGGCTAAAAACTTACAGGCTGAGAAGCATGCCACTGACGAATAACTGATAAAATCGCGTCATTTTCCAAGACTCTTCTACCAATAGAGTTACTGCGACCAGTCGCAATCGTACAATTTACACAGCGATCCATGTCGTCAATATCCAATCGATAGGCTTAATCAGTTGTCCAAAATAGAGAGCCAGGTAATTTGGAGTAGCAAGATCCGTCAAATAGTCCGTTATAATGTGCAAAGCCGAGGTTGTGGGGGGGTCGACAATAAAAGAAGGAAAATACGTGCGCACTCAGAACGAAAGAAAACGAACGAGTGCATCTGTCAGTCAGTGACTGACGGATGTCAGGCACAAGTGTTGCCAGAAGAAAAAAAATTCACTATGAATCTATTCAATCGATTCCACGAAAGCTTGATATGCACTTGTCACTCGATTTTCATACATATTCTCATATTTTACCGATTTATTCATAATCGATTAGTAGTAATTCAGCAATTATTTAATCGATTATTTACTGTCATTAACTTAATTTAAGTTTTCTCGCTTCCTGGGTTTTTTTTTTTTTTTTTTTTTTTAGGTGGGAAAATCATCTTATGACAAATCCCGCTCTTGGGCGGAGCGGAAAGTAGTGTCAGACTTTTACTGACTAAAAACCCACTCCTGTTCCTTCTTTGCCTTCGTCCCAGGGCCCCGGGTTTCGCTTTCACACTACCCGTGGCCCCAGTAGGCTTCGACCCTGTTGGGCCCCTACGATTTGCTGACATCTCCATGAGGCGCGCGTGGAACAATACGCGCCGTCGACGACTTGGGCTTGGTCCGGACGGTTACCGGACGATCGGACGGCGAGCCACCCATTGCTCGCCGTCCGCAAGCCCTCGCCTACGGTGGCCGGAAATCGGGATCGGAATCCCGGCGGCGGTTGGGGCGTGAGGACCGTTGCCTCACGCGATCGGCCGCCTCCTTTGCTAGCATTACTGCTTCGCAGAAGGAGGCGACCGCCTGCCACTCTTCCTCGCTCCGGACCATGGCCTGTACCAAGGCCCGGCGCGAGAGATCGCCGCCGCCGATCGCCCCCACGAGGACACGGCGTTGCTCTGCCCAAGCGGGGCACACCTCCACCGTGTGCTCCACCGTGTCCTCCGGGCGGTCCGCACAGTGGCGACACCCGGGCGTCTCTTCCGCACGAATTCGGTGCAGGAACTTCCCGAACTTACCGTGTTCGGTGAGAACCTGCGTCATGCGGAAGGTGAGGACGCCGTGAGGTCTTTCCAACCACGCCTCAAAGAGGGGACTTACCGCCATAATTGTGGCGTGCCCAGCACTGGGTCGCGACAGTCGCTGTCGCCATTTCTCCATGAGAACCCGCCAGAGCTCTGTCCGCCATGCTGCGACTTGTCGCGGCAGCGGAGTTTCGCCCCGGCGTTGCATCTCCATGCGCAGATCGTGCATGTGAGCAAGGCCTGTTGCTACCAGATCCCATGGTGGCTGTCCAGCAAGGAGGCTCGCCGCTTCGCGGGAAATCGTCCGGTATCCTCGCACCATCCGTATGGCCATGACCCCCTGGCATGCGTTCAGCCGGGCCGCCGGCTGCTTCCGCAGCGCTGGGTAGAAACATGGTACCATACTTTGTGATTTCCTTTAGAAAAATATAACGGTTTTTTTAATACACATTTCAACTAGTTAACTGCTGGGCCCAAAAGTCCCCTTCTCCTTTAGGATTATTGAGAACCCTTTACGTATTGTAAATTCAATTTATTTTTCATTACGAAAACCACTAAATTATATTATGGAAGTAGGGTTGTGACAATTTAGAGTCCTTAATTCTATTTTGGACTCTAATGTTCCCTAATCAGGTTTAAATAGTTAATGTGTTCCATCAGCCACGCGACTTCTCACATTAGAGATAAGGAACCACACATAAATTAAATATTCTATTAGATTCTGTAATCGTTAATCTGGTTGGCTTATAGACTGTATCTATGAAGGCATAAATTATTTAGCGTTAAATAAGCCGTCCCTTGTAATAATTTTATGCTTATTCGGATTATGTTATGTATTTTTATCGGCTGCCCCAAACCCGGGGTCAGAAATCACACTCGCTATTGAATTATCATTTGAATATGATATATGGGGTGTACTCAAATCCGGGGTGCAGACAATCGTTGTGAAATTGTTTTGGGGAACGTTTGATTAGATAAAGTGAATTATTGCTTTGATGTTGAAGAAAACGAATGTTCGCTAGCGTGATTGTTTGAATTCTCATGAATAATAAAACAAATTCGGAGTTTGTATGCGACACAATAATTCATTTATTAAAATTCATGCAAAAATTATCTCCATCAATGCTATAATATGGCATTGTATGAGCATTTTTTTATTTAAATTGAGTACATCTAGGTATACTTATGGTCCAATAATGTTGACCCGTACTTTTGTAGGAAATCTGAAATGTAGTTCAAGTTTCCTAGAATAAATTGATTGTATTATTGAATAAAAAAGTGTCACGGTACTGTCCTCTTATTTTGAATTCATTTTCTCAACAATCATTCAAGAACTAAGTTTCTTTCAATCTTTAATAGCCATGAAATTACTTCTATTAATACAACTGAGTCTATGAATAGACTCACGCCAAGTAGATCGGCTCCATATCACCAATTTACATTCACCAAACAAATATATCTTTGAAAGCATACGACAATAAAGTAGCGGTAAAAACTAAACTTTACTAATAAATTTTAAATTTAGGATATTAGGGAAACAGTGGTGCAACTTAAAAGCAATTTGTCTGGAAATAGCTCGACGCGGTAGGCGGATAACAGCTGCGAAGACTCCAACGAGACCAACAAACAATTAAAATATCCGACTAATGGAGTCAAAGGAATCTTCAATATGTTAATGAACATGTCTTCTTGTCCTCTATTAGTTCACACCGCAAAGATTTTGAAAAAAAGGTCTCATTAATTTAAAAGTTCGACAGGCGTCAGTCGTGCGATGGCGGGACATCCTCGTTACTGTTTTCACGTCAATTACTTGTTCGTCAAGTGTGCGTCGCTGACTTCCATGTTGCACATTTTAATGGTTAACATGTTCGTATTTACATATTAAATCAGTAAATTCAGGTTTAACTTAAAATACAACTCCATATTTAGACTATATCAATCAACACCGGAACAATTTTCGGTTCGTTTAAGATAATTAATCAAAATAAAATATATACTGGTCAAACTCACAAAAGCAAAAAAAAAAACAAATACAGAAAGCAAGAAAAAACATAGAACAGCCCAAACAAACCACCCAAAAAAGAAACCTTAATCCTCGGCAAATTCACGCCACACAGAGCATTGCAACAATATCATTATACAATACGTTTCTGCAATAACCTATCTGGCGGTTTGCCACGTGTTGATTTTGGAGCAAACGAGGGTCGTATAGACCTCAATGACAATAATAGAAATATGCAAATAACAGCGGCCAGCACAGATGATATTCAAACAAGATTACGTGTGTAAACGTTGACAGACGAAATGTGGATGTTCATAAATCTGAGGAACCTTGGGTAAAGTAAACATTAGGAAAGGGCTATGAGATTTTATAAAATTTAAGCACTCAGGATTTAGAATGATTTAGGTTGATTTAAGATTTGATTTATGGAGGATGTGTTAAAAGATTTGGTATTCAAATATTTAGTACGGAAATTAATTTGTCCTTTAGGCCCTTTTCCTATTTAATGGCAGATTGTTTAAGGTAGCGTACCCACTTACATAAAAATACCTGATATTAATCAAATAATTTTGGTGAATGTCTGACATTTAGTTTTGGATAAATAAATTTCATGAAAATATCACTTTACGGTATACTTTTTTTTTGTTTTAATATCGTTAAACTAATAACTAGTCATAAGTAATCGTATTAAATTGTCCTCTTAAAATCTTTACGGTGATATCAAACTTCACCTCCTTTTGCAAATTAACTTTAAGTGACTCGGTTTCAATGTCCATGAATAATTTCAATAATCGTATTAAGAACACGGCTGTTTACGCCCCAATTTAAAAAGTTCATGTGTCATATAAAATTAAAAACAAAAATTTCATGACCGGTCAAACGTAAAATCCAGGACATTACGTTGATGCACGCAAACTGCAAGGAACGGATAATTTATTATGGGCCCGTTAATACTTTAACCTACATTAAAATTTATTGCACACTCGTATGAATGTGTCGGATAAATTCCTTTACATAAAAAACGCTGGCTTTGACTAATGGCTTTTGCACCATTTTCTCCCCTGAGTCTTTAGAAAGAAACAATTCACAAGCTCTAAAGTTGCGTAGAAGTTCTAAGTTGATGGTTCCATCCACCGACGCTAAATTATTAAAAGCAATTGCAAATCATTTGCAATTGAGGCCAATCACTGACTAGGCAGGTATAATTAAACAACCTACGTAACAACAAGAACAGAACAAGATAGGTGCTTGAACTCATCAACTTACTGACGAAGATGTGCGTCATCACATTGCTGTTATTACTCAAAGGATTACCACAACAAATCGGACCAAAAACAAAGATAAGATGACTTTGAACAAAATCAAATCAAAACTATGAGTTTATGCAGAACACGTCAAAAATATGAAAATAAATAATTTTCGGATTTACCAGCACCAGTACATATGCAAATACAGGACAGATAGGAACAAATAACGTGCATGTTTGTGTCCTCTACGAGCTTTAACGCAAATGTATCCGTAAGCCGTCCGGAGAGCAGAATCTCTTAATTTACGCCCCAAAGGGATTTGCTAAAGCCAAACATTGTTCGCTAATTATAACGAGACGCATGTGCTTCGCGTCCCACGAGGATCTTACCAACTTAACGAGTAGCGCTGTTGTCCGTGTGTGAAATATTCAATTGGATTAAAAATTATTTAAAGTTTTTGTTTTATTGGGAGAGCTTGTTGGTAGATTTTGTTTGTTTTTAATTTTTAGTATTAGTAGTACCTACCTTAATATTATTTTAAGATGACTTTTTTATGCAGATAGATGTATTATCATATTTTTTTTATACTTGATAGGTAACATAAGTAGAAACTAATGTTGTCTTTAAGACATAGCCCGAAGAATCGCCAAACTTAATCACAGGGGGCATGGCACATTGCTCGTAGAATCGATGGTCGATGGGTTTAAAAGGTTCTGGAATGGCGATTGCGTACCGGAAGATGCAGCATTGGAAAGCATCTCACAAGGTGGACCGATTACTTGGCGATAGTTGCGAGGACCCAATGGATGCGAGATGCACATGACTACGTATTCGTAGTGATGATACTTGGAGATGAGCAACAGTGGTCATTTTTTGGCTGTAATGATGATGTATTTTGTCATTATAATAAAATTACTTAGAATTTGTTTTTCACCTGAGTTCTTATAAGTTCTACAACACTCAAATAACATTTCTTCATTCCCACCTACGTTGTATAATTTAAAATATTTTAAGTAAATTGGTTCTTTTGATCTTATTTATCAACTAAGTTTCAGAGTAGACAAACTTCCATCCTTTTAGCAAATACTCTCTCATTTGGTATAATAAACTCTCCTGAGTACAAATTCCAATCAAAGTAACATCAGTTGAAGATAAAAATAAATGCATCAAACTCCGCCACATTAGCACGTGGCTGGATCACACCCCTCTGTCGCCTCAAAAATTCTATAACCACGTATCAGACAAACACATCTGCATATAACGTCAACTTCTTACAAACACTGCATAATTTAAGCAAAAGTGATTCTTAATGCATAGTCATAAAGAGTTTGAAGTGTCGTTATGAGCCGCAGATATAAATTTGCTAATAGGGTGAGCTAATCTGTCAGCTGAGCCGCTGGAGATCGTTTAAAAGCTGTGCCCCCTTCCAGCTATTGTTTATTTAGGATGGCGATTCGCGGTGAAAGCCCGTTTTTGAGGCGTACTCTAATGCGATTGTCCGTTAGCCACGAAGTGGCATGAAGAGCGGGATGATATGCTGATAGCACTCAGAAGTGGTCATTGCGGTAATGACAGGGGCGATTGAGATATTAATCTGATATAACGACGGAAGGGTTTAAATTGAAAGTATAAAATTAAATGAGAACGTTGACTACACATGATTTTGTTTCGGGTACTGATTTTAAACACTTTGAACTTACTGAAGAGTTAACAATGAGTAAATTATTAAGCTCCTTATCAGATTGCGCTCCCTTTGTATTTTAATTAGCTCACATGGAGTAACTTCAAGTAGAAGTAAGCTGATTGGTATGAAGGATGTTACGGAAACTAATGAGTATGTTAAAGCGCTTCAACTAAAAGACGAAGTGGAAATTCGAAGCAAGGAATTGTGCAGCCGAGGGGTGGACTCGGACAAAACTCTGTAACTTTACAAAGTGGAGAAGACTTCACTAGAAGGTAAGTCCTTTCAAAATCTTGAATTAATGACAACATAAAAGCAGTTAATTGACATAACGTATTACCTTTATGAAGGTTTTGTGCGTAGGCGGGATCTAAAGTTCAAGTTACTTTCATGATACTCAATGTACACGTTAAAAAAAAAAGTATATCCTACTGATTATTACTCCAGTTCTGGGTGTGTTGGGTATGCAAGTTGTTTGTGATCGCACCCACGATACAAGAATAATTCCTAGTATGGGCCAATGATTTTCTAAAAGAAAAAAAATCATACGCCACAAAAAAATATCAGAACGAATTACGTACAATTTTCGAATGACAGAATGAACAAACTAATTTAATTCGACCTTTAGTGGGTGTTAATATCTCAAAGATACGCAGGCTTAGCTCTAATTCGTATGGACGCTTATGCTAATATAGAACCGTAGCTTATGCAAAAACTGGTTTCAAATAGGCTGACAGTTAATTACTTGTTAAAATGTCTGCACATATTTCGTTATATAAGGTGTCCCAAAATTAACGCAAGATTTGAATTAAATAGAAAACACAGTTTTTTTTGGGGTTGCCAACACTTTACTGTACAAATGGCGGCAAATTCAAATCTTGCGTTAATTTTGGGACGCCCTTTAGTTTATGATTCAATAAAAAAATCACAATCTAAAGACTAAAAACTGTGTTTTCTATTTAATTTAAATCTTGCGTTAATTTTTGGACAGCCTTTAGTTTATGATTCAATAAAAAATTCACAATCTGAAGTCTAAAACCTGCGTTTTCTATTTAATTTAAATCTTGCGTTAATTTTGGGACAACCTTTAGTTTATCATTCAATAAAAAAATCACAATCTGAAGACTAAAAACTGTGTTTTCTATTTAATTTAAATCTTGCGTTAATTTTTGGACAGCCTTTAGTTTATGATTCAATAAAAAATTCACAATCTGAAGTCTAAAACCTGCGTTTTCTATTTAATTTAAATCTTGCGTTAATTTTGGGACAACCTTTAGTTTATCTAATATATAAAATTCTCGTGTCACGGTGTTCGAACTTGAACTCCTCCGAAACGGCTCGACCGATTCTCATGAAATTTTGTGAGCATATTGAGTAGGTCTGAGAATCGGCCAACATCTATTTTTTTTTTTTTTTATTTATATGGCAGAACAACGTTTGCCGGCTCAGCTAGTCATTCAATAAAAAAAATCACAATCTGAAGACTAAAAACTGTGTTTTCTATTTAATTCAAATCTTGCGTTAATTTTGGGACACCCTATATTATACTAGTTGCTGCCAGTGGTTTCGCTCGCGTGAAAATAGGAAATTGTTCTAAGGGAACAAACTCCCGGGATAAAAAGTATACTATATGCCATTATAGGATATGGTTCACCCTTATGTTAATTCTATATATATATATATAAGAGAAATACCACTCACTGATTAATCACGATATCTCAGAAACTATAACACCTACAAACTTAAAATTTGGCAGGTAGGTTCCTTATAGGATGTAGACATCCGCTAATAAGGTAAAACAGGGGTTGGAAGTTTGTATGGAGAAACCAAATTTCGCGCGGGCGAAGCCGCTGGTAGAAGCTAGTATTAATATATTTTATTCAAATTCCTTCAGTAATATCAACGTGAAAAAGTAACAAACATACATACGTACACAAACAAACTTTCGTCTTTATAATATGAAGTTTGGTAGGTATATAGGGTGACTGGTAATTAGTGTACGATACTTAAACACGTGATTGTGTTCATGATAACCAACAACTTTTACTATGGGAACAAACCTGAAATCGCGAAAAAAAATCAGCTGTTCAATACATTTATGTTTGCCTAATGTACTGAACAGCTGATATTTTTTTCGCGATTTCGGCTTTGCTCCCATAATACAAATTGTTTGTTATCATGAGCACAATCACGTGTTTAAGTATCGTACACTAATTGCCAGTCACCCTATATAGGTTGTTTATTGTTTTTCTATCTTGAGACATACGTGTGCTCATAATATAGTTATAATACATACATTATAAAGGCAAAAAATTATATGTATATGTGTATTATGTCTGTTATTCCTTCACGCTTAGATGGGTGAATGAACTTTATGAAATCTGGCACATGGGTAGACTATGTCTTGGAGTAGCCCACTGAGAGAAGTTAGTAAAATTACAAATGTCTCTAGAACTACACTGCGCACACGTGTGCCACACACCCCGATCTGGGCGCGTCGGTCTCCATACATTTTATATGGAAACTAGACTTGTAGAGCTACACATGATCCACGCCACACGACACCCCGCGACATCGTTCTACGTACAAATCAGGCGTGTTACACGTGTGCGTCGGTCTAATGTAGTTCTAGCTTAAATCTCGCCTCAATATAAACAAATAAATGATTTGTTATCCCAGTAGAATGTTCCCTTAGTAAATTTTCGACATTATTTATTTATTAAAACTTTATGCACTAGTAATAAACACTGTACAAAGGCGGACTTAATGCATTAGGCATTTTCTACCAGTCGAACTTAGTGTGGTGTAGAAACATAAAATGGTAGGTGCAGCTTTATGGTAAAGAAATAGAAAAAAAATACAATAATAACAAACTTACATGAAAACATTTACATTTTCACGTAAGCAAAACCACTGGGAAAAGCTATTAACTCTATAAATTTAGAGCAATTTTATATCCAAAAGAGAAATAAACTTATTCTCAAAGAAGATGCCGAAAGTCAGTCGGCTATCATTTGAAGAAACAAAAAATGATGGACACCAATTATTATTATAATATTAAACATGTGTTGAAATGAAAACAGTTTGAACATATGGTTAAACCTTAAGGTGGAGACAGCAACAGTGCCACATTTCTGTTGTAACATTGAACACGATATTAATGCTATTATCTATTTTAGATACATAGTTGCGACTCACACGCAATGGTCTGCAGATGATGCAGCATATGCATTTTTTCACAGAAATAAATTATTTCAATGACATAATATTGTTATTTAGATGGTTTTTTTTTTTAACTCTTGTAGATGCATTAGACCCTGTCTGTCAGTCTGGCCGTGGTCGCAAGAGTTACCGTGATCCTGGAACGGAAAGGACAACTGAAAGAGTCGCGTAAATCCCCAAGCGAACGCGTTCGCGCGTGATTTCGCGCCATTCCCTTAAACACCAAGCGAACGCCGCGCGCCATTCCCTAAGGCCGTGCGCGCACTGCCTTGCGTTTTTCTAACGCATAATCTGTGAAGTATGGAGTCTTATAGAAGTGCGCGCACTGCCGTGAAATAAACGCATGCGGTAGAATCACCGTTGGCCTCTCGCTGCAAATTTGCGGTGAATCTACCGCAAATATTTTTGTATCGTATAGAGATCTAGGAAGCGCCGCGCACTGCCGCGAAACTAACGCACGTTTTAACCGACTTCAAAAAAAAGGAGGAGGTTATCAATTCGGTTGTATTTTTTATCATCATATGAGATATGCTTCCAGATTAGTCCTAATTTTTTAAAAATCCAGTTCTGATGATGGAATCCATGAGGAATCGAGGGTACCTACTCCTCAAAAATTATAGGCCACCTTATAGTGATTTTGGTATTTTCATCGAGAACTTAAGCATTTACAGTCAAAAAGTAACATTTGATGAAGTGGAACTGATGAGGAAGACCAGAAATGGTCAACGGAACTTCATACTCACATAGATATCACAATGAAGATAGTAAAAAATAGATAGTAAAAAAAAATCAAAGTGTAAAATAACTTCGTCGGAAGTCGGTATTTTTATATTAGTTTTGTTTTGTCTCGACTTAAATATCGAATATTTAAGTTATTTTAAAAGTAAAGATATTTTGCACTGTGGTTTTTTGACATAGTTGAGATACATTATTTTTTTATATTTTATTTATTTAGGGCCTCCAAGAAAGGATGTTCACACAAATATAAGTGTTGAATACATTTAAGTTTTAAATTAGCGCACTTCCTCAATTACAGGAGGCCACATGGATAGAGTGTAAACAATTTAAATCTAAAATAAGAATAGGTAGGTATATTGTTTTATTACGGAGTTTCCGTGACTACTTTCCATAGAAAGAACGAAACGAAACGAAATTCCTCATAGGATCATAGCAGCTGATCATGATCAGCTACTATGATCCTATGAGGAATTTCGTCCATCATCAGAACTGGATTTTTCCTATAAAGGCAAAAAAAAATTAGCAAATCGGTCCATAAACGACGGAGTTCTGAGGTAACAAACATAAAAAAAAATATGATAAAAAATACAACCGAATTGATAACCTCCTCCTTTTTTTGAAGTCGGTTAAAACGTGCGTTAGTTTCGCGGCAGTGCGCGGCCCTGTGAATGCGTTTATTCTACCGCACGGTAGAATAAACGCACCGCATTCCACCGCAAGGCAGTGCGCGCACGGCCTAAAACATTAAGCGAACGCCGCGCGTCGGCGGCGGCGTCCGCGTAGATTATAAAATATTACGCGTTCTATTTGTAGGAAATTTATGCAAGAACGTAAATAATGAAACTTTTTCAAGTAGTCTGTAAATATCGAAAATATGGGCTACAAGAAGTGTGTGGGATATTGGGTTCGTATCTTAACGTGTATAATAAAAACTGAGCACTTACACAACAAAAAAACCTAAGCAGCATTATGTAAGAAAAAAAACAACTTGCAATATTATCAAATAAGTACAGTCACATTCCTAAGTCACCTGTCGCCAGTCTTTAATATTAAATAGAACCCTAATGACCGTCAATTTCTAATTCAACATTCAATTGTTTTATTTCAATGAATAGGTGCCTCACCTGAGGCCAGGGACCTAAGCCTATTCATATTACAATATTGCATATCTCGTTGAACACGACCACCTAGGAAGTGCCTTATTCATTTGTGTCATTACATTCAACTAGTGACCTTATAGATGAAGTACCTAAATGATAAATTAATTTCTTGTCGAACGTTTAAATAGAAGGTGTAACTTTGTCATTTAGAAAGAAACCATTAAACTTTCAAAACGAAAACATTTACAAATATACGAAAATTGCTGAAGCCAAATATGAATGGTATTGGAGACGAAATCAATTACACGCCATTTCGCATGTTTATTATTTTAGTCCCAGGTCAAATTCAGTGGAAGTTAGCCAATCACGGGACGGGCCTTAACAACGGACAAAAGCACAATTAAGTACAGCAGGGACCGATAACAAAAGGCCGGAGAGCACACAATTTGTTGCAGCCCATCTTTATCTGGCCCAATATTGACCCTTTACCCTAATTCATAGAGTGTTCAACCCCCTTAATGCTGCCCTAGTAGAATGAATCCTCATACATTGGACTTTATGTACTGATATTTCGTGCAAAATTTTGTGTGAGCTGTTTTTAGTCTGTGGCGCTAGGGTCGAGGAAGCGACAACGGCAGCCGGCAAAAATATATTATTATTATTCTTCGATGTGAACAAAACATGTGGCCTGAGTTTGCGTATTATCACGCTTTAGCGACATTTTGAGAGTGATTCGGGTATCTTTATTCTGTGGGGACCCCTCATTGGTAATGATACGTCGTTAGTTTCAGTGCGCACGTGTATTAACGGACTTAATGTTATTAAGTTACATTTACATTTAAATTGGCTCCTTTTGTAGAAGTAAATATTAATAAAGCGCGTCTTTGAGATAGATAGATGTAAGTAATCTAGATGGATTTGGAATATGCCGAAGTAATGAAGGTAGATATTAATTAAGTTTATGATTGAGATTATAATTATGTATGACTATAACTAAAAAAAAATATTTTAATAGTCAAATCACAAAAAAAAAATACAAAACAATTATCACTTTACAATTATATGAAATGTCAAACGTCAATGAATAACCCGCCCCTGATCGTTCCCGGTGCAAAAGTGCCCATAACACTGGCCGCATTACCTCGCTGAATAGCGAGGCCATCCTTTGCATCAAGAACGACCCGGACCGGGAGTCACCCGTTGCCTCCCCAAGCGTAGGCTTGGCCCAAATCCCCCACAAAACACTATTCCTCCGTACTCCAACTGCCCAGAGTCTCTACAGCAACAGGCACAAAATGGTAAAGCTGACCCAAGGAAGCGTACTTCAGCCTTTTTTTTAGAGTAGGCGTCTTCAAAATACTTTTACACATAAATAAATCATTGTTCTTGTTTTTAACTTGTCGATGGCAAAAATAGTAATTTTCCTTAATTTAATTCTTGCCTCGCCTAATATTTGGTCATGGAAACACCGATCACTAACGCTGTCATTAAATCTTTACGTGAACAGGTAACAGGGCACGTGACGCAAGATAAAAGGTGGGACATCGTCTACGGAGAGAGGCTGTACAAACACTGAAGATCGGAACCATACATTATTAGAAAGCTTCATCAAAATAACAAATTATTGCACCTTTTACACGTAATTATATACATTTATGTACACGTCCCTGTACCGAGACCCAACGATATTTTAACACGTTTGTTTTTTTTTTCTCTAAAAAACGAGCCATCCGCACTGTCACCGTAGCGTTTCACTCCACACCTTTGCATTCGTTCCATCACCACTCATTCCGCGTCAACGCATGCACTAATTAGATGACACCCGACACCGTCGCACGAAACACGTTGTTAGCTCCCATAGGAAACTTTGGACGCAGAGGGAACAAACCAGGTGTGAAATTGAGTCACTCACTCTTTTTATTTTTATGAATTCTTTCATGTTTTAGGCCAGTGTTAGAAGACTACTAGAATGTGATTTCTGAAGATTTTCTGTACTAAAATGATTAATCGACGCAGAGGTTAACGCACCCGTCTATTATTCATGAGGTTGCGCGTTGGAAACCGGGTAAGTACCAATATGTATTTTTCGATTCAAATGTATTTTTCCAATATTAGGTATCTAGGACACTACTGACACCCCGTGTCTCGGAGGGCTAAGGTTGTCATTCGTATATCTTTGACAGTCATAACAAGTATTCAAACGCCAGAAAGTCTGACCCTCATTCTACCAAGGAGTATTGTGTTGCCCAGTAACTGATTATGGAGGTCTGATAGGTCGCTCCATGTAAAACACGGGTATTCCGCTACATTCGGTTAGACTGGAAGCTGACATCAAGCTAGTTGGAAAAAGCAAGGGAGATGATGATGATGAGGGTTCCGTACAAACTTACCTATGAAAACAGTTCAATTCCCAAAGATTTTACAGTTTTCAGATTTTTTTCTATACTTGTGCTATGAGACCTTACTTCATGCCAAATTTCAGGATTCTAAGTCAAAGGCAAGTACTCTATGAATTTTGATTCGATTGAGAGTGTCGAAATATACGTTTTTTGCAACATAAACTGCCGTATGTTTTGTTTTCGTTAACTGAGAAGTTTGATTTTTTCACAGCTTCAAGAGACCGCAGACGTGAGTACATGGTTTTAATTTCAACTCGATACCTCCACGCGTTCCTGAGATAAAGGGTCTTGACAGACAGACAGACAGACAGACGGACAGACTGACGGACAGACAACAAAGTGATCCTATAAGGGTTCCGTTTTTTTCCTTTTGAGATACGGAACCCTAAAAACACAAAAGATACGTGACAACAGAGGAAAAGCGCGAAGAACTTTCGGTTCCTCAGTTCTAATTAGAGAAACTTATTTAGCATACAAATTAATAAAAAATTAAAACTTTAACAGCAAAAGGCCACAGTTTCACGGAGGAAAATAGAATTGAACAGAACACAAAGCGTCGCTCGTTATAGTGTCACAATCGCAAACTTGGCCCTTTTGTCGGGTACTGTACGGTTCTACCGAATGTACTAATTAGTTCCCGACTTATTTGCTGAGTGCAATGGAAAGTTCTTGAACGGGCCCGGTTGACCTGCGGTGGCAGGCGGCGTGTTGATTCGTTCACTTGCCACTGTCTGGAGTTCGGACTGTGGTTTCCCTTTGTTTTGCTTCCTTAGCATGTTAAGTTACTCGTACATGACAACATACTTATCGATCCTCTTTAGAAAGTTCAATGACGATTCGATAGCTTTATGTGGGAAATATAGTCAAATGTATGGCGAAACCAGCATCGGAGACTGTTTACGTGATTATTTTGTGCCGTTTACATGTTTTTCGTTCGTGAAAGTTGTATAAAGGTCATTTCAAGGACCAGGGCGGTTGATGGACTTAAAGTTGTCATTAGATTGTTTAATTGTCGAGCGAGTTAAAAGTTGGTTAATGACTGGTCCCGTTCCCAAATTGGCCTCAATTATTAGACTTTATTGGCTTAATTAACTGAGGTATTTGACTTGTTTAAGATTATGCACATGATTGTAATTAATATTATGTTGATAAGAATCAAGCGAGATCACGAGCAATGGTGGTCTAGTGGTAACGGCAGCGACTTATAAGGCATACGTCGTGGGATCAAATCTTTACTTTGTGTGACTTATTTCATCACCACTGTTCTCAGAACGGTGAAGGAAAGTATCGGGAGGAAACCGAAATGTCCTTGAACCAAAAAAAAAGTACAACTGTCTTCAATGTAAAAAAAAACACTAAAAAGTGCAAAATAATTTTAATTTCGGAAGTCGGTGTTTCTGTAATAGTTTTGTCTCTTCGTTATTTAACTAGACTTCGTTATTGTCTTATATTTTTTTTTTCGTTGTTGTTGTTAGATAGATATAATAGGATCTAACACAGACAAACAACATTGATACCGCCATTGTACCCATAGATTAAGTTAGTTTATAAGTTTTTGTTACTATTTTGGTGTACAATAAAGTTTTATTCTATTGTATTCTATTGATGGTAGAGGATTTTTTTTTGAGATGAGAAATCATCTAATGACTTTTTCCACTCTAAGGTGGACCGGCAGAGCATGTCAGACTTTTACGGACTAAAACTACATCTTTGTATCTTCAGTTGCATTTTGATTTCTAGGACCACGAGTATTCCTTTGATTCAGGACCATACGATCGCCACATGGAAAAATAAAGCTTGCTTATATATTACTTATTACAGTAAAATGATTCACAGTTGAGACAAACCGTCCACAAAATGAATAAATAGTAATAATAATAATAATAATTTATTCAACATTTTGATTTTCTCAAATTTCTCTTAATCAAAAATTTTTCACAGACAATAGGTAGCAAATTGCTTAAGAGATAATGTTGACGACTGTACTAGTATGAACTGTGACACAGTCGACAGCGTCCTCCTCCCTATTTATTATAATTTTAATACAATTAAATATTAATATTATAATTTAATACAATTGAAACAACACATTCTAATCTCATGTCCACATCATCATCATTTCAGCCGAAAGACGTCCACTGCTCGACATAGGCCTCCCCCAAGCATCTCCACAACGACCGATCCTGTGCGTCTCGCATCCACCGCACTCCCGCGACTCTCACCAGGTCGTCGGTAAATCTTGTGGGAGGCCTTCCAACTCTGCGCCTTACGGTGCGCGGTCGCCACTCTAGAACCTTTCGGCCCCATCGACCATCCGTTCTACGAGCAAGTGCCCTGCCCACTGCCACTTTAGTTTGGCGATTCTTCGGGCTATGTCGGTGACCTTGGTTCACCTGCGGATATCTTCATTCATGTCCACAAATTGATCAATATCACTTAAACATAAATCCAGCTTTTCCTTGCAAACTTTCTTTACAAGTTGCAGCGACCTATTATTCCTTACCGTTGATAGTCACCGATAGATTATAGTATAAAGATCGATGCAGCGTGAAATTGTCAGCACTTTGCATACATTACGCGTTTCCCACGCTGTAATGTGAAAAATGAGTTCTATGACGCAGCATTCTATAATGGATTTGAAGAGAAAATATTGATGGAATCATGTGTGGATAATTTTATGGTAAGTGAGTAATTAAATGTAACAGACAGGTAACACAAACAGGAATCTCTTTTTTTGGGCTCCTTTGTGCGCTGTTCCGCAGTGGCAATTGCGTACTGGAAGATATAGCGTTGAAAGACCTCCTTCAAGGTGGACTGATGACCAGGTGAGGGTTGAGGGAATCCAATTGATGCGAGACACACAGGAGGCAGCGGTCGTTGTGGCGACACTTCGGGGAGGTTTATGTCTAACAGTGAAAGTCTTTCGGCTGAAAAAATGACGACAATTTGGTGTGCTACAAAAAGCTAGGGTTATTACATACTAATAAGTATAATTCATATTTTACCTCTTGTTGGATTTCTTATCTTCTGATTTATTAATAGAACGCACGCTCATAAAAGGTACAACTTTTTTTTTAATATAGTACACAAACATCGAAACTGTACATACAATTCTATATTTGTAGGCTTTATTGGCTTCCGTTTTTGTGTCTGCTTTCTTCTTCTTTCTTTTGCCTCCTTGTAATAGAGTGCAGAGGACGAGATGTTCGTGCTGTGGAAGTAGAAACACCAAACTATTCTACACTTTATCAGAACATCTCGTCCCTGAATGGAAACTGCAGTGGGCAATCTGGAAATCTCTTAACCGACTGCGGATTTAAGTTGGCCGCTGCACAAAATTATTGATTAAATTGGGCTTCCTCAACCCATCTCAAACAGGAGCCGTTTTACAAGACATACATCACCTGATACCTATGCTGCCCATCTTGCACAACCTCCTGCACCTTTCAGAATTTATACAAGGTTACAAGACACATTTTTTTAGTCCATCGACACAAAAAGAAGAAGACGTTGGTCCTGGCTATCATTTGTAAACTTCTAACAGTCGTTTCGGATAGTCCCAAATCAGGAAGTCTGACACCAATATTACCAAAGGGTCTTTTGTGGTATCCAATTACTGGTTTGTGAAGGTCAGATAGGCAGTCGCTTCATGCAACATTCTGTTATCCACACGGAATGATGCACAATTAGATTTAGTTGGAAAATATTAGTGTTGTAACAGAACTCTGCTTCCGTTTCCGCTTCTGCAGAAGTTCCGCATGCTTTTTCAATTCTATTTCCACTTCGAGGCGCGGGGGAGGGGGGCGGTATACAACGGTGTCGCAACGAGTTTCTTTATTATTTTATTTTTTTGGTTCTGTTGTTTTAAAAAAATAAAATTGTACCGTAAGATTTGTTGGATAAAAGCCGTCAAAATATTTAGGTTTTCTCGAGATTTAGTTTACCGACTGTTTACAGCCCTAAGTACTGCCTTCCAAAACACTTTAAGACCAACTAAAAATAATGCACACAACACTTTCGGCTATTTAACGACTACTAAGATAGTCTAGACAATTTTTTACTGCCTCTTCTACAGTCTTTAAAACCACGAGGTGCTTGAATGAGTGTTCGGTTACTAAAGGTTCCCAAATGAAACCTAAACACACCCTAAGTTGAGTGGCCGTTATTTTTAATGAGAAATAAACTGCAGGCTCTGGTTAGACCGTTCTCTTAACGAAGTCTGCAGCCAAATATCCCACGTCGACGTCGTTCGCACAAGTGTGTAATAAAAACCCTCTAATTACGAACCTTATAGCAAAGAGTTGCTATATTTTTTGGCTGGGGTTCTCGGTGGCTAAATATTATTACTTTTTGGTGTGTGTACATTTTGGGTAAGGAATAGGAACCGCTTTGCAGGAGTAAACATATTTTCCAAATTGTATCATTTGTAAGTTTGTATGTAGGAAACTATAGACCCGATTCTGTAAATTCATTCACTAATATGTAACTCTTGTCCTTAGTGCTGCTATGAGCTATATATTTTCCACAATCACAGGGGGAAAAGCCACTGGCAGTAGTCAGCTCAGTTTAAAAGAAAAAAAATGTAATAGGTTGTTCATTGAAACAAAAACCAAGTGGTTGCTCTATAAAGAGAAATTTTATTTTATGACATGAACGAATCACAAAAGTGTTTGTAAAACACCTAAAAGCTATTGCTTCAAATAATATTAATGTTTTCACAATTTTCAATCTGAAATATTTTATGACGTTTTATAATTCCAGAGAGCAATTTTTATCTGTAGAACGAGCATAGTGCCAGCCTGCTGGTGCTACCACCAATAAGTCAAAGTTAAAGCGCGGACAATACAAATTTAATGAAGGGTGACAGTGCTTCATTTACTTATATGTAAAATTAATGAATAGGTAGAGTACCAACCTAAAATCCGTGGAAGTAACATAGTTGAGCCGTTTGGGGTTGAAACTCTTGGGCCGTGGGGTCCGAGTGCTCATACGCTTTTTAAAGAATTATCCATACGCTTAATTGACACTTCGCGTGACCCAAGGGCTGGCTTTTACCTCGGTCAGAGATTAGGCATTGCCATATATACAACGTGGCAATGCCGCCAGCCTTTTGGGCACAGTCAACAGCGATGCGGAGGATTTTTATTACGTCATATTTTAGCTAGTAGTTTTTGCCTTTAGTATATACAGTTTTAATTAGTTAAATGTTTTTATTGAATTAAATAAAATTTTATAAAGGCTACAAAAATAATTAAAAGACAGAAAAAACATACTTGATAATCATCATCATCATTTCAGCCGAAAGACGTCCACTGTTGAACATAGACCTCCTCCAAGTGTTGCCACAACGAATAGTCCTGTGCATTTTGGCATCCAAGTTATCGGTCCACCTCATGGGAAGCTTTCCAACGCTGCGTCTTCCAAAACCTCCTCTAAAATCCCAAAATCGTAAACATGACGAATAAATACAAGAATTTGAACTAAATTATTATGTTGAAATAATAAAAAATGTAAACGTAACGGTTTTCTTTCTTTCTTTGTTTATTATTTTAACGAAAATTTATACATCTCTTCATTGAAAGTCACCACTACAGAAAAAACGTTCCTTTAAAATAAATCATTAGCACTAGTGTAGCTATGACACAACGAATGATCCTGTGCATTTTGGCATCCAAGTCATTGGTCCACCTCGTGGGAGGCTTTCCAACGGTGCGTGTTCCAAAACCTCCTCTAAAATTCCAGAATCATAAACATGACGAATAAATACAAGAATTTGAACTAAATTATTATGTTGAATTAAAAAATTAAAAAAATGTAAACGTAACGGTTTTTCTTTCTTTCTTTGTTTATTGTGTTAACTAAGTTCTCTACGAGAACTTGGTGAACACAATAAACATTCATTGAAAGTCATTTCCATCAACCAACATTAATTTCACACATAAACACACACACACACACAGTTATAATATGTATAAGTTTATGAACTGATTTTATTTTATTCTATTTATTTTAATGAACAATTTTACTAACATAGTTTTAAGTTCTACTAACATAATATGGATGTATCTGATATAAATAATAAATAAATAATAATAATAATAATAATAAAACGTCCCTTTAAAAGAAATCATTAGCACTAGTGTAGCTATGACTAGTAACATAGTAGGCGACCCGGTCACAGTTCTACCGTAGTTCCTAATTAGAGGTTGTCCTACGCAGCGCCGGGCGGTTTGCAGTTTTCAATAGAAAACTTTAGTTGCAATCCAGTTTACGTATAGTGTGGTCGGTGCTCTGATTTAGGGGTAGAGTTTGTTTATGTAGGTATTGCGTTTTATTTATTTATTAATAAATATTTTCTGAAAATTATATTTATTTCTAAATACCGTTCGCATAACATTACACTAGCTATTACCAGCAGCTACACCCACGTGAAAGTAAAAAAAACCGGGCAAGTGCGAGTCGGACTTGCGCACTGTGGATTCCGTACTAACTTATCTATGAAAACAGTTTTATTTCTGAATTGAGTTACGAAGATTTTTCCGAATCGCAGTAAAATGTTTTTTTTTTTTTGACGTAACTACAAATTTACAGTTTTCAGATGTTTTCCTATACTTGTGCTATGAGACCTTGATTCATGCCAAATTTCAAGATTCTAGGTCAACGGGAAGTACCTCTTTAACTCAGAAGTTTGATTTTTTCACAGCTTTAAGGGACCGCAGTCTTGAGTATACAGTTTTAATTTCAACTCGATGCCTCCACGCGTTCCCAAGATAGGATAAAGGGTCTTGACAGACAGACAAACAGACGGACAACAAAGTGTTCTTATAAAGGTTCTGTTTTTTTCCTTTTGAGGTACCGAACCCTAAAAATACATAAAAATACATACTCTCGGGATAAAAAGTATCATATGTGCTATTCTAGAATATGGTCTAACTATGAACCAAGTTTCATCGAAATCCGTTCAGCCGTTTGAACGTGAAGAAGTGTAACAAAGACACACTTACAAACTTACACCTCTAAAACCCCCCACCACCCCACCCCCCACCCCCCCGCCTCTATATTATTTGCGTGGTTTTATAATATTAGTATGATTGGATCACTTTTTTTTATAGGGTAAGGCTAATCAAAAGGGTGTATTGATCATTTTAATGATTGTAATTCCATAATTTATAAATACATGTTACGGCCGCCAATCGTGTTTTAATCGACATACAATTTGACACTGCTCTGCAAAACGCAATAGGTCCGTAAATAAATATATGAGCCCGACGTGAGAAATCGCCGCCATCTCCACCGTATGCTCCATCGTGTCAGTACAACAACCATAAGCTAGGCTTAAAGATTATGTAAATATGAACAAGATTAAGCAATAAAATCTTATCGATCGATCGAATAATGTAATCGTCATAAGCAAGAAATATTTTACTTTGGTTGATCATTATTTTCTATGATTATTTGGTTTATTTACATTTAATGTAAAAGAAATAAGTTTTAACCACCTAATCGTTTAATCGTAAAAAGCACAGAAGCTTATTTTTTAAGTGTTATTTTAATCGGAAGGTAGACCAGGAGCCCATTTAAAAACCAGCCAAGTGCCTGACAAGCCGTGCTTGGCCCATCACAAGTATTCCATTCATTAATTCCGTAGTGGTCCCTTAGAACATGTAGACTTAGAAGGAGATTTTACGTTTAGTGGCAAATCACCCTATGGCGAGTTTACAATAACCCCGATGTACATAGTGAAACTATAAGGGTTCCTTGTTAGAACCACGGAACCCTAAAAATGGCTAAATGACATGTGACAAGCTGACAATTTTATAAGTTCTTATTTTTTTCTATAATGTCTGAAAAATATTACTATTTATAGGTAGCTCAGAGACGTAATGTTTCATAAATATGTCACCTTGTCTGTTATAAATAGGCCTCTCATTGTATTTTTTTGTTGCCTATTTGAGTTAAAAATTGATTAAGCTTGGAGCAGATGTTTTTATAATCAGTTTTTTTTTTAGACTCGCGATAATTCGTTTTTATTTGTAACATTTATGAAACACAGTATTCTCTTATTCAAGTTTACTTCCGAAAAGGTTACCTCCGGGTAACGTCCTGGAACGTAAAGACAAAGAAGGGACAAAAGTATGGTTTTAGTCAGGAAAAATCTGATAAACCCTTCGCCCTAGAGAGGAATAAGTCATTGGATGATTTTTCACCTTAAAAAAGTATTCTCTAATTTCAACAGACCAATTTCAATATAATATTTTCAAGCGTAACAAAATATCACATGGGGTATTATTAGAGCAATTAATTGTGCATTAATAAAGTAGATAGTCGTTTGAATAAACGCTCTAAAGTACTATTTAATTGACCATTCTACACGCAACAATTGAGAAATATAGGTTAGTTCTGTTGCTCTGCCCGCTTCATTAAAGTACTTAATGTTTTGAATGTCTACGGAATAATAAAAAAAATACAAAAAATAATGCTTTTTTCTCTAGTAGTAATTTAATATTTTATTGTTATTGTTGTTAGCCTATTTGCTTCTGAAAGAAAAACCCGGCCCTAGAATGAAAGGCAGCGAAAGAACTAGGAGTGGGTTTTAGTCAGTAAAAGTCTGACATGCCCTCACGTTCCGCCCAAGGGCGGGAGATGTCATTGGATGCTTTCCCAACTAAAAAATAAAGCCTTATGGTTCACTGCTGGGCGAAGGCCTCCCTCTCCCTTTTCCACACACGTCTATCCTCAGCCATTGCGGGCCAGCCCCTCTGGTAGTTGTCAAGCTCATCTCTACACCTCTCACTCGCCTTTCTACCATCGGACAACCCGACGTACGGCGAGTATCCACCCTTACGTTGTTGAAACTTCAACGGTCCGGACTAAGCGTTTCGCTTCGTCGTTTATACCGCGTACATCGAAGGACTGGAACAATTTGCCTGCTGCGGACTTCCCGTCCAACTATAATTTAGGTGTCTTCAAGGCTAGAGTAAATAGGCTCTTAATAAAGTAGTGCGCCTCACCATCAATGATTGCATCTCTGCTTACCATCAGGTGGGATCGCAGTCAAGCACTGGTTTATATCAATTAAAAAAAAAACCTTCGCCTTGGTCTGCCGCGGTGTGGCCTTGCGTTTAATGGGACTCAATAAGTGGCTCTTGTAGCCCACAGCTCATCTGACATGCGGCAGATATGTCCAGCCCAATCTTACTTTAGAGTAGCAGCTTTTCGGGTAGCATATTTACAACTAAAAATTTTAAAATTTATTTTATACTTAGTCTACCTATTCAAGAGGTATAGCAAAATTCATTTAGTTTTATCTCTTATTTTAAGTAAAGTGCATTTATATTATACGTATTTCTTTGTAGGCTTGAGATTTGTATCTGCTTGAGAGATATCTAGAAACAACGGATCCACAAAAATATTTTAGGTATATTTAATTAGCTAGATTAAAAAAAAAAAAATTTAAAAAAAGTTACAGTCCACTATAGAATTTATTATTATGGGGAGCAGTGGTGGCCGAGTGGTAACGGCCACCACGAGTTGTAGGTCGCGGGTTCAAACCCAGCCAAGCGCATTACTTTGTGTAATTTATTTCATCACCACTGCTCTCAAAACGGTGAAGAAAAACATTGTGAGGAAACTGGCATGTCCTAAAACCAAAAATTCGAAGACATGTGACATTCACCAATCCGCACTGGGCCCACGTGGTGGATTACGGCCCATTCCCTCTCCTAGAGAGAGGAGGCGTGAGTCCCTGCAGTGGAAACATTAAAAGGCTGATTATGCTAAAGAATTTATGAATGGCAACACTTTAAAATCATCATCTCTCTAGCCTTTTCTCAGCTACTTTAGGGTTGGCTTCCAGTCTAATCAGATGCAGCTTTTTACATGGTGCGATCAGGAATAAGGATATCCGCAGGAGAACCAAGGTAACCGACATAGCACGAAGAATCGCCAAACTTAAGTGACAATGGGCTGGGTACATTGCTCGCAGAACGGATGGCCGTTGGGGCCAAAAGGTTCTGGAATGGCGACCACGTACCGGAAGACGTAGCGTTAGAAGGCCTCCTACAAGGTGGACCGATGACCTGATAAGGGTTTCGGGAATCCGATGGATGCGAGACGCTCAGGACCGTTCATTGTGGTGACACTTGAGGAGGCCTATGTCCAACAGTGGACGTCTTTCGGCTGAAATGATGATGATGAATGATGACATGGTGCGATTGCCTATCAGACCTCCACATCCTAGTCACCGGGCAACACGATACTCTTTCGATAGACTGATGGTCAGACTTTCTGGCGTCTGATTACCTGTAATGACTGTCGAAGATCTACGAATGACGATTTTTTTTATTTTTATTATTTATTTATATGACAAGACATGATGATGACAAGACTTTAAGATAAAGCTCATAATATAATTTATTATTGTATCGAATATTTTTTGTGTTGTCATAAATTAATAAATGTTATTATTTTAGTTTTTTGTTATAAGACGAGCCCTAATTGGGTAATGTACTCATTACGCCAAACGCCGTCCATAACTGTGTTAACAGAATGTGCAATATGTAATAATAAATAATAATTATTTATCACTACATAGTATAAAACAAAGTCGCTTTTCGTGTCTGTCTGTCCCTATATATGCTTAGATCTTTAAAACAACGCAACGGATTTTGATGCGGTTTTTATTAATAGATAGAATGATTCAAGAGGAAGGTTTATGTATATAATGCATGCATAATAAAGAAGAGAAACACTGATAATTTTAGATGTTTCTAATGTGATGTCGTAAATAAACGAATTTTTTTGTGCTTAAATTGCAAACGCTGGCTGAACTCTACGAGATATATCAAAATAGTGTACTACAGTATTGTTCACCTTAAAAAGGTCTACAAAAAAGTCCGCGACGGTATATGTCCATCTCTTAGGGATAACCCACAATAATCATTTTTTATCCTTCACTTTTTACGATAAATAATAGCTTATTTACGAAACAATTTTAAGCAATACAGCATTAATCTTTATCCAATTAATTACCTTAAATAAAATGTGTATTTAATATAGATCAATAAAGCCTTTTACAGCGTGTAATTTAAATGAATATTTTCGAAGATATTACAGATTTAAAACGCAGGGAAATTGCGGTTGCGATAAGTAACTTGATTCTACGTTTGTTACTTCAGAACTCCGTCGCGTCGTTTATGGACCGACTTGCAACATTTTTTTTCCTTAATAGTTTATGCTTTCAGATTAGTCCTACTTTTTTTCAAAATCCAGTTATGATGATGGGATCCATAAGGAATCGAGGGAACTCCTCAAATATTCTAGGTAACTATATAATGATTTCAGTATATTCATCGAGAACTTAAGCATTTACAGTCAAAAAGTAACATTTGATGAAGTGGAATTGATGAAAAAGACCAGAAATGGCCAACGGAACTTCACCCCTACATAGATATCACAATGAAGATAATTAAGTAACTATGACAATGAATATAAATAAATGGTTCTGAATAGTTATGTTGAAAATGGTAGCATCAAAGTGATCTGATGATGATGATGGAGCTGGAAGATAGGCACTGGAACTCCGTAATTAATTAATGTAACCTAGCCGTGTTTGGGCTTATTAGAATTGTCATCGTCACAAGAGAAGACACAAGTGAATGTTCCAGTGGGTCATAGATGCACTTTGGCTATAAGGTACTATCGAACTGACCTGATAATGGGGCTGGGAAGTGGATGGGGACTTCATAATAAAATAATGTATCCTAGCAGTGTTTGAGTTAAATCGAATTGTCATGAGAAATAGCTATAAATTTATCACAACTAAAAAGTGTGAAATAAAATTTTTTTTACAAAAAAAAAATAACCAACTACATTACAAAAAAACAAAACACTAAAACGATCAAAATAACTTTAATTTCGGAAGTCAGTGTTAAATAACAAGCAGACAATACCAGAAACACTGACTTCCAAAATTAAAGTTATTTTGATCGTTTTAGTGTTTTGTTTTTAGGGTTACGTACCTAAAAATGAAAAAACGGAACCCTTATAGGATCACTTTGTTGTTAGTCGGTCTGTCTGTCAAGACCCTTTATCTCGGAAACGCATAGAGGTATCGAGTTGAAAGGTCTGCGGTCCCTTGAAGCTATGAAAAAATCTAACTTCTGAGCTAACGAAAAAAAAAGATACAGACGTTTATGTCGCAAAAAACGTATATTTCGACACTCTCAAGGGAATCAAAATTCATAGAGTACTTCCCGTTGACGTAGAATTCTGAAATTTGGCATGAAGCAAGGTCTAATAGCACAAATATAGGAAAAAAATTGAAAACTGTAAATTTGTAGTTACGTCACAAAAAAAAACTATTTTTGCGATTCGGAAAAATCTTCGTAACTCAATTTTGGAATTGAACTGTTTTCATAGCACCCTCAGTGCGTGCCATTTTCCCACTTTTTATAATGAAGTCGGTTATTTTTTTTGTAAAAAGTTTTTTTTTCTACAGAATTTGTTAATTCTTTGAACCCGTCTGGACTCCCTCCTCATAAAATGGTGTTGAAAATGGGTTTGTCCTGTTATTTTATTAAAAAACCTGAGTCCATCTAAACTTTGCAATGGCACGTGTTTGCTGGTAAAATCACTAAAAACTGTCATAATAGAGTGCACAATACTCACTGGATGTGGTACCGGAGAAGTGTGTCCATGGAGTTTCTTGCACATTCTTCTTCATAATGTTTTTTTTTTAGGTGGGAAAATCATCTTATGACAAATCCCGCTCTTGGACGGAGCGCGAGATAGTTTCAGACCTTTACTGACTAAAAACCCACTCCTGTTCCTTCTTTGCCTTCGTCCCAGGGCCCCGGGTTTCACTTTCAAACTACCCGTGGACCCAGTAGGCTTCGACCCTGCTGGGCCCCTACGATTTGCTGACATCTCCCTGAGGCGCGCGTGTAACAATACGCGGCGTCGACCATTTGGGCGCGGTCCGGACGGTTACCGGACGGTCGCCGTCCGGAAGCCCGCGCCTATGGTGGCCGGAAATCAGGATCGGAATCCCGACGGTGGTTGGGGCGTGAGGACCGTTGCCTCACGCGATCGGCCGCCTCCTTTGCCAGCATTATGCTTCGCAGAAGGAGGTGACCGCCTGCCACACCTCCTCGCTCCGGACCATGGCCTGTACCAAGACCCGGCGTGAGAGATCACCGCCGCTGATCGCCCCCACGAGGACACGGCGTTGCTCTGTCCAAGCGGGGCACACCTCCACCCTGTGCTCCATCGTGTCCTCCGGGCGGTCCCCACAGTGGCAAGTAAAGATATCTTTTGCAATGACCGATATTAAATCGCAGGGTCAAACTTTCAACGTTGCAACGTTATTGATCGTTGAGTGTTTTTCACATGGCCAATGATATGTCGCTCTTTCAAGAATAACCACAAAAGAAAACATGTTTGTATTATCTAATGACAAAAAAAAGCTGTGAACATTGTACATAAAGACATTCTGTAGTTAAATTAGTACTGGAGACCCGCCCCGGCTTCGCACGGGTGCAATGCTGATCAAAACTGCATCAAAATCCGTTGCGTAGTTTTAAAGCTACGCTACGGATTTTGAATCTTCTTCTTCTCAGTCGGTACACTCTTGCCAGTGTGGTCGTGGTCATCACTGTGAATCACGATGAGTGATCATCTTGGTAACACGGCGCAATTCATCGCGGACTGCAGCTTTCCGAGTACATTCATAAACCGAGCACTTAGTTGCGCCTTGATCTGGTCTGTTAATCTCATCAGTGATCTACCACGTGGCCTTATGCCCTCAACTTTGCCCTGCTGCACTACGAGACGCTCTATGGAGTCATTACCACGATGAGATACATGGCCAAAAAGGTCAAAATGCGCGACTGCATTGTGGATGATAGGCGCTGTCTGATCTAAGCGTACATAGGGACAAACAGCGGGAAGCAACTTTGTTTTATACTATGAAGTGATCAGCATTGCACCCGTGCGAAGCCGGGGCGGGTCGCTAGTTATTACATATTGCACATTCTGTTAACACAGTTATGGACGGCGTTATATAAAAAACTTTTTACAAAACAAAAATATTCGTAGTTTTTTATTTTACATTTTTAGTTGCCCGCCCAGCTTATTCTTATAGACGGAGTACCTATTTTTCTTATGTCAATTCCAATTAACCCAAACACTGCTAGATACATCATTGTTTTATTATGAAGTTCCGGTGTCTACCTTCCACCTTCCGGCTCCATCATCAGATCAGTTCGATAGTACCTTATAGCCAAAGTGCATCTCATTATAATTCTAATAAGCCCAAACACGGCTAGGATATATTGATTAATTACAGAGTTCCGGTGCCTACCTCCCGGCTCCATCATCATTATCAGATCACTTGGATGAAACCATTTTCAACATATCTATTCAGAACCATTTAATTATTTGTATTGCCATAGTTGCTTAACTGTCTTCAATGTGATATGTATGTGACGGCCAAGTTCCGTTGGCCATTCCTGGTCTTCTTCACCGGTTCCACTTCATCAAATGTTACTTTTTGACTGTAAATGCTCGAGTTCTTGATAAAAATATTAAAATCATTATATAGTTGCCTATAATATTTGAGGAGTTCCCTCGATTCCTCATGAATCCCGTCATCAGAACTGGATTTTGAAAAAAATTGGGTCAATCTGGAAGCATATCCTTTTACGACATCATACGTCAGATATATCAAACATAAAAAAAAATTCAACGGAATTGTTAACCTCCTCCTTTTTTTTGAAGTCGGTAAAAAATAAAGAGGTTACGAAATACTAATATTGTTAAGACAGGAAAATAAAATCTCAGTCGCTTACATAATCTAAATAAAAACACAATCATACTCCCGGGATACAAATTCAATTTCTTCGTTTGACATTTGAAAAGCCGTAAGCAACTATTACAGAACAATATCAAAGCTTACACATGTTATCAAGACTTGTCACTCCTGATAAAAAAATTACTAACCAGGCCAATTTGATTATACGATGAAACTCTTTCATTCCCCTCAACATTATGTCAAAACAGTATGTAATCCAATTCAGTTACTGTCTAGTCCTCATCATTATCTATAATTGTACGCGGCGTACTGCGAAACTAGATATTTAAATGGATACTTGTGATCATAAGAATACATTTTGCTACTTTAAATTTCAATTCGTCATGCTCTGGGATATTAAACCTTAATTCTAAGCACACATAGTTCAGTTATCATTGTAATTCAAATTGAGACACCACCTTTTTGAGTCTTCGTGTTTTTCAAAAATCAACTTAATTCAAATGTCACTAAACTTGACATTTGTGTAAGTTAGAATATGTTTGGTTTTATATTTATACACGTTTACTCGTGGAGGATTCATGTAATTTTTTTCATGGCTCTTGACAATGAATTAGTCACGTGGAAGGTTTTTAATGTCTGTAATGAAAGCATTAAGTGTTTAGTGTTGAGGAGAGAAGTAAGTGAAGGGTGGGAATTATTTTGTTGAAGTTTTAAATTACTATTAATAATTGTGACATAATTTAATATATTTAAGTTTGATATGTTCATCAGACGGTTGACAGAAGAGAGTGAAATATAAAAGTAAGTTGCACTAACAATTACCAGTATTTTCAGGTACCTACTTGTTGAGAGACACTTACGCAATTAGGGTAAGAAAATGATGACGATTCTGGTGATGTAAATATTAGATACTAGCTTTTGCCAGCGGCTTCGCCAGCGCGGAAGCAGTTTTTTCCATACTAACTTTGGACTCCCGTTTCTTTCCCTTAGGAAAATCCTCTCTTAGTGCTCGCCTACGCCATAAAAGGAAACCTCGTGCAAGATTTTACCCTTCTACTCCCAATAGTTTTGGCTGTGCGTTGATATATCAGTCAGTTTCTCCTTTTATATATATAGATTAGATCATAGAATATTGAAATGGTTGAATCAATCTATGTTATGCTTCCGTTGATTATATGAAATCGTTACTTAATACTCAAAATTAAGGATTTACTACGGTCAAGTATAACTGACAACTTAACTATAACAGAATGAAGTTGACATTAGATACTAATATTTCCTACTGACACGCTACACGTATCTGTAAGAACCTTAATGCTATTTATCGCTAGCACATTAAAGATCATTAGATCACCAAGTTACTACTAATAGGCCTAACAACCTAATAATGACGTTAACGGTAGTGTTAAGTAAATTGATTTGACATTTACTAAAGGAAATGTCAGCCAAACCATACAGTACACTTGGGAGTGTACCTACTGTATGGTTTGGTTTGGTTGTGGTTTGGAATGGTAGGCCATTAGGCTCGTATTTAAAGGTAGCAAAAATTTCCTAGGCTAAAATAATATTATTAGGTATTATTATAAATCTTTACTTATATTTCATGTTGTTTATACAGCATACATCGAAGGACTGGAACAATTTGCCTGCTGTAATCTTTCCGTCAAAATATAATTTAGGTGTCTTCAGGGCTAGAGTGAATAGGCTCTTAATAAACTAGTGCGCTTCACCATTAACGATTGCATCACTGCTTACCATCAGGTGGGATCGCAAATATGTAAAAGGGAAAACTGACTGACTGACATATTAATGCACAGCCGAAACTACTAGGTCTAGAAACGTGAAATTTTTGCACTAGGCTTCTTTGTATGATGTAGGCGAGCATATTAAACGGGGTTTTTGAAAATTCACCTTTGAAAAGAGGCTCTTGAAAATTCATCGTTTAAAGTGAATATTTTGTTTCTTGAAAAGCGTGCTGAATTGTCGGCCGCTTCATCGCTTACCATCAGGTGAGAAAGTAGTCAAACGTGAGCCTGTCAACATAATGAAAATTCTAAGAGTATGAAATACGGATTAGATTCATTTTAGAAAACGTTCGAATAAAAAATAGTGATTACATGCAACTATGTCGAAAAACATCAATTCTTGTATGTGGATATATATAACAATACAATATTATGTCAAATAACTTTTATCCAGTCTATTTTAGCTCTACATGTCCACTAAAATAGAATTTAAAAACATATTATCATTCTTTGTCGTAATATGATGAATGTATCGACAGTGCTTTGAGAAAAGTCTTTGTGATGTGAATGTGTTGTTATTTTTGTATGATAAACATCGTGTTATGAAACTTCAAGCTGCAAGAAGTCAGTAGGCGTAAGCCCTTTTCAATTGACTCTTTGTCGACATTTCCACAAAGAATGAAAAATGTGCCGAGGACGGTTTTAAGCGAGACAAGCTCTAAAATACTTAAATATGTGTAGCTAAATGCGGTAGCTATTGCGCAGTTGGTTTCAGACTTCTTTATAAAAAAAGTAGTAGTAGTATATTACAGTTATTGCTCTGTTTCTTTTTTTTTTGGTTTAGGAACTTTTTAAATTATGTCTTCCGATAAGGGTGGAACGACAGGCAGTGTAAGACTCTTTTTTTTATTTACTTATTTATTTATTACGTACTGCCGTGCACAGCAAGATTCAGAAGAGACCATTTTATAGTATCCCCAGAGATGTAACCGAATAGAGAAGGTTTCTGGGTGGACTATAAAAGGACTCTTCCATGTCCGGTTGCGATAAGCATTAGGGTAGTTTTAGTTAGGTAAAAATCCCACACATCTTGGGTTTTTTTCCAAAAGTCTAGGTACTTTTTGAAGGTCTTCGCTAAAAACAAAAAATAAGTACTACACTATAAACCTCTCCTTTATCTATTGAAAGAGTACAGGTGTTATATAACTAGTAAATCTTTACTAAACGGCAGTAACGATCGCACATTAAATAGGTCGCAATATAAGCACCTAAAATAAAAAAATGTTGTCATCTCATACAAAGCTTGAAGTTCTTTGACCTATCAGTCATTTGAAGCTAAAGTTGCTAGTAATACTAATAACAATGCTTGTTTTAATTGAAAACAATTTGCACTAGCTAAAAGTTTTCATAAAGTCAATGTTATCTTTAACAACAATTATGAAAATGCAATAATGCAAATGTATTCACAGAATATAAGTGCCTACTTAAAATTCTGCTCCCCTCCCGAGGGTCGTAGCGTGATGTTATATAAACCTCAATAAATGGGATATCCAAGGTTATAAACTACTATATTAGGTAACATTGACATTGACATTCATGTATACACACTGAAAATAATTTATAATATAAATTATAAATAACTTAATAGGTAACATTGACATTGACATTGACATTCATGTATACACACTGAAAATAATAATATTATGTACAAAACATTCGCCTCTTTGTCAATGGGAAAAGTACGCAGAACTCTCTATTCACGTAGAGTCGACTAGCTGTTTACTCATCAACTCGTAAAAAACGGGAAACTGACTGACTAACACATCAACGCACTGCCAGAACTTCAGGGCCTAGAAGCGTGAAATTCTGCACTAGGTTTTCTTCTTTGACGTACGCGAATATTATGGGCTTTATCATACTAGTGGATTGCGAGCGTCCTCAAAGCGGAGTGGGTGCGCAACGAATACGTTACGGGCGCGCAACGAGCACGCCGCGCATGGGCAGCGAATTTGTTGCGGACGCGCAACGAGATCCGGCAACGAGATGCAGATCTCCTCTCGCATCTTCGAAGTATCAAAGCCAACAGCGGTGTCTCCTAGTCAAAATCCATTTTGTTACTGAGTATATTGTACATCGTTAACTTGCTACAAACACTTGTTGAAAACGATGCGAATTTCCACGCGTCAGCGACGTCTTTGCTTCAGCCAGCAGTATTCGCGACGCATTCGCTGCGCGCCTGCCCCACCCCGCAGCCGCTCGAAAACCGCTTGTGTGATAATGCCCTAACAGAAGATTATCCAAAATAAACCTTCTAAGGGAATGAAACGGGGGTCAAAAATTTGTACGGAGAAGCCTACCTTTATGCGGGCGTAGGCGCTCTTAGAAATTAGTAGTAGGTTTATATATACTTACGTAGTAATTTCTTATTATGCATAGATACCTAACTTATGAACCTTAAAGTTTTCAAAGAACTGAACTTAATGGTTCCTAACACATCACAAAACTCTTTAAGAAAACGTCTAATATTTTAAATTTCAAAACGCTTACGGTCGAAACAAAAAGGTTATAATTTGTAAGCCTTGAGCCTCATCCAGAGCGCATGTTCATTGAGAAGCGGTAGCGGGCGCGGTGGCGTACGTGATTAGGTGGCCATTGTGCATTGCGAGTTGTATAACAGAAGAAGATAGTTATTTGATATATTTCCCAAGATCAAACCAGAGTTATCACTTCCTGATTCGCAAAGGGTAAGTGAAGAAATACGGATTCGTTTTAATAAGTCTGATACTCTTTCTCACCCCACCCAGAGCAGGAGAAATTACTTGATGTTTTTTTAACCAAAAAAAGTTAGAACAATACACATCACTAACTATCTAGATCACAAAAAACCGGTTTCGCTAGTTTTAAGCTAAGTAATGCAATTTTTAGATGTATGAGGAAACAGTATGCAAAGTCCGATTAATAAAGGAGGATCCTTCGACCAGGGGGTTTTGTGTCTGGTCCTGCAGCTGCCCGATAGTTGATTTCGGACTGTTGCATAATATGTTCTAATCGCATGGAGAAATCTAATACCGCGATGTCGGATTTTAGTTCCTTAGTGACGCCATAGATGTCTCTACACATCCATAAGAATCTTCTCAAGAAAAAACTCCCGTTTTGCTTCGTCATTTGTTTCTCAGTGGCCATTTACGAGTTGGTTAACTTTATTCAGCGTCTGACACTTTAGGTATTACTTTGTTTTCAGCACATTAACTACTTGCTATCACAAATTACATTTAGGTATCGTATAACATAAAAGAAAACGGGCTTCAATCCACTGTCGCTCTAGATATAACTATACCTAGTCAATAAGGGACATACATTGGTTTAATATAATCCACATGTTGAAACTTTATGTCCGCCTCAGCACCCGCTACAGCGCCTCACCCTGACCAAACCTTTGTCGGCACACAGTAAACTGTATGAGAAGTTGTGTGAGTTGTGACGTCCAATGAGCTGCCTGCCAGCCTGTGATTGACTGCGCATTGCTGGTAATTGGAAACGTCGCGTTATTGGCAGGGCGGCCAGATTTGAAGGTGCGGTTTTGAGTTTAAAAATTGCAGTTAGGAGCGACTTTGTGAGTCATGAGATGCAGAGAAATTCTTAAGTTATTTAATGATGCAGTTTTTCAGAGTTCCGTACCCGAAGTCTGACGGTGACTATTACTAAGCCTCTACTATCCATCCGTCCGCCCGTCCGTCTGTTAGCGACCTATATTTCAAAAACTGTTAATTTCGAAATTTTGTATTAAACTTTTGTAGAGTTAAAATTTTCACAGAATATGATATAATAAAATTAAAATAAAGTTAAAAATAAAGGAGGTTCCCATATAAGAAACGTTATTTTGTCGGTGATTTTAGCTCTTTTTTAATATTTTAGTACGGAACCCTTCATGTGTGAGCCCGTCTTGCATTTGACCAGTTTTTAATTTATGTTTTTTTAGTTTAAAGCTAGTCAAATGCGAGGCGGATTTATTTAGTATGATTTTATCTTGAGCGCTAGTAAGAAGTCAAAAAGAGTAATAAAAAGAGAGGCAGATTTTTCACTCGTGGGTTAGATTTATCTCAATGTTTGAGTTTGGTTCTCCTCGCCAGTCCTTTTTAGACGCAGCAAATAATAGACCAGAAGATATTTGAATCAAGGTATAAAATCACAAGCATACAATCACCTACCTCTCTCTCTCTCTCTCTCTCTCTCTCTCTCTCGCCTACCTCTCATTTTCCTTTATTGGGTGGTTTGAGTGGAGATTCGCAAGATCAAGCGTGCTCGGGAGAAGGATGTACAGTCAGGGATCAAAAGTGCAGTAGCACTCTACCAATGCTAAAGTGTCTAAAATTTCTTTGTTGTAGAAGTTCAATAGTCCACAACTAGTTTATTTAATACTTTATATTCTATGCTACCAATTAAATCAGTCATAAACCATTGACCCTCTTCTATACAGAAATTTTACATTTTAGCATTGGTAAGGTGGAACTGCACTTTTGACCCCTGACTGAACATATAATCCAGTAAGGTGCTGGTAGAGATCTTGACCGTACTTTCAGGATTTTTCTGATAGCCGTGCTATACTTTCCCACTCGTCAAGTGTCTCAGGATATGTTGTTACTCTCTGCCTTTTTTAACATTGTTCACGTAGTGCAAGGCGCATAGTCTTAACATCATCATCATCATAATTTCAGCCGAAAGACGTCCTCTGTCGGCTCTCACCAGGTCATCGGTCATCATTGGAGGTCGGTGCGCGGTTACTACTCCAGCACCTTTCGGCCTCAATGACCATCTGTTCTACGAGTAATGTGCCCTGCCCACACCACATAGTCTTAACATAGTTCTTACTAACCAGTCCACTTAAGCCTTCCAAAACCATATCCTTGTTTTTCATATGTCCCAATAGTTTTCCATCAACCGTGGGTTGTTCTTGGATGCACTAGCATAGCACGTAACCTAATCGTAGGTTGGTACCACGTTCCGTGAAAATTGTCTAAGAGACTTCTGCGAGTTGACTGCGCCTCCTTATACGCCTTCTGGGCCTTTAGAAGTCGTATAAGGGGACCCAATATCCTAAGAAAAATAAATAAATGATAATTACCAAAAATCCGGCCAAATGTAAGTCGAACTCGCGCACGAAGGGTTTCGTGCCATTATCTTTACAATTTTTTTTTGGTCAATTTATTTTATTTGGTTTTAGTAGGTATTTGTTGTTATAACGGCAACAGAAATACATCATCTGTGAAAATTTCAACTGCCTAGGTATTACGGTTCATGAGATACAGCCTGGTGACAGATAGATGAACAGTGGAGTGTTAGTAACAGGGTCTCGTTATTACCCTTTGGGTAGGCACGGAACCCTAAAAAACGTATTTGAAACCAATCATTGCACATAAAATACGTATTTTTTTCAGTTTTAAACTGAAAAAAATACGTATTTTATGTGCAACTAACTAACAAAAAAACACTTGTATAGAAATCCCTCTTAAAAGTTCATTCTAAATCTCAAAACTCATAATAATTTGAAACATAATGATAACTTTGCAACTTCAACAGTTTTCAATAGACTCGAGTCAATTTTCTTTGCAAACATTCTTTGGTAGAGCGTTACTCGATGAGTACAAGTGTACTTATTGGCATCTAACGCGCCATTGTCTAGACTTCGGAGACAAACGTCTGGCTACCCGCGGACCGAAGACACTTGAAAATGTTCAACAGCCGTTCAATTGCTTCAAGTTTGATATTTTTAATGTTAAGGGTTTTATGAAGGTGCATAATAATTGTAATGATATAGAAAATGTGGTACCTCAATAGCTGGATGATTGGAACATTATCATAAATTCAGACATAAGCCTCATCCAAGTGTCACCACAATAAATGATCCTGCGCATCTCGCATCCATCGAATTTCCGCGCCCCCACCAGATCATCAGTGCACCTTTTGGGAGGCCTTCCATCGCTGCATCTTCAAGTACGCGGTTACCACTCCAGAACGATTAGATAAAATATCATTATTGCAGTCGAAAGATATCCACTGGTGGAGTTACTAGAAGCTCAGGCTTCTTACATCCAGTGGTCATAAAGTCTGGATACAGGCAATGCTAAAGATAAAAGGTTTGCCTTCTACTACCACAGACCTACTTTAATCTATCTGCTGAACCGTTTCCCAAAATAGGTTATGGTTCATTTCCAGTCCATCCGGATGTAGCTAAATACCAGAATTTCACATTTCACAAAGAGCAATAACTGCCTATCTAACTTCCCTATAAATGATTAAAAATAGATTAAAAAACTTATATTTCAGGCAACCAATTGTAGCGCCCATATAGCAACCACCGACGGCGCGTAGTGTTCCACGCGCGCCTCAGGGAGATGTCAGCAACCGTAGGGGCCCAGCAGGGTCGAGGCCTACTGGAGCCATGGGTGATGCGAAAGTGATCCCCGGGGCCCTGGAAAAAAGGCAAAGAACGAACAGGAGTGGGTTTTTAGTCAGTAAAAGTCTGACACTATCTCCCGCTCCGCCCAAGAGTGGGGGATGTCATTAGATGATTTTCCCACCCGAAAAAAAAAAATATAGCAACCACAAAACAGGTCTGTAGGTGCATCTGCTTACCTATTCAAACGAAGAGCGAAAACAATTCCTTTTTTAGCGAATTTATAAAAATTGCATGAAAATAAAGTAAGCTTGATGCAAACAAAAAATTTAAGAATTTATTTCTAAACTTACCTGCGTTGTTTACACTAAGCAAGCAAAATAACTGTGCAAATATTATTTTCTATTTAGAAAACTAATCATGATTCTCTTATCTGATCTCTCTTCTATATTTATTTGTCTCGCTATTTCGACCCAGACCACAGACTATTATTTCAGATTGACAAACGCCAATAATAAGGTGTTTGCTCTTTCTATCCTTTGTCTATTCACTAATTAAACTGCTATCTGTATCAAAACATTCGGGAATTAAGACAATGCGAAGTCAGGTAATAAAATTGTAACGGTTTTTTTTTGTGATGGAACGGGTTTTTATATATATCAATGGATGGAGCATTGCGACTGTTGAGCTTTTAACGAAACTGTTGTCAATTTATTTGTATTTAGAAAGTAAAACTGAATTTTGGTTTGACTGGCCTGTTGGTCTAGTGGTTAGTGGCCGTGACTGCTAAGCCGGAGGTTGTGGGTTCGATTTCAACCCAGGACAAATGTTTGTGTGATGAGCACAATCATTTGTTCTGTGTCTGGATGTAATTTATCTATGTATTTATTTAGAAATATGTAAGTATGTTTATCAGTTATCTAGTACTCACAGTACAAGCTCTACTTAGTTTGGGACTAGATGGCGTTGTGTAATAGTTGTGGAATATTATTGTTATTATCGGAAGTGTTCTTTTTTTCTCAGCTCATGGCTGGTTTCGACTACATTTACGGGCCAAAACCAAGTAAATGTAGCATGTATGGTGTTTTCAGAGTTATTATTTTTATTATTACAAAGCCCCTAGTTCGTGGGAAAGCATCAAATAACTTCTCCCGCTCTGAGTGCAGCAATAGGAATTATCAGACTTTTAGTGAATAAAATCAATCCATGTCCCTTCAGCAGCGAATATGCATGCAATTTTTTTAATTACTAAATTAAATAATTTTAGCTGTTGTATAAAAAAAAAATATTCATCAAGAACGAAGTTATAAAGCTCCAAAGCTGCTAATAAGAAAGAGAAGTCTTTGATGTCAAAGGCCATGATATCCGTACGGCCGCCATAGAAAACGTCATCTAGACGAGAGAGGCAGATCATCATCTTCATTTCAGCCGAAAGACGTCCACTGTTGAACATAGGCCTCCCCCAAGTGCCGTCATAATGACCGGTCCTGTGCGTATCGCATCCATCGGTTTCCTGCGACCCTCACCAGGTCATCGATCCACCTTGTGTGGTACGTGGTCGCCTTTCCAGAACCTTTCGTCCCCATCGACCATCTGTTCTGCGAGCAATGTGCCCTGCCCACTGCCACTTAAGTTTGGCGATTCTTAGAGCTATGTCTGTAATCTTGGTTCCCCTGCGGATATCTTTATTTCTGATGTGATCACGCAAGGAAACTCCAAGCATAGCCCTTTTCATTGCCCTTTGAGTGACTTTAAGCTTTCTGATGAGGCCCATTGTAGGCGACCACGTTTCGGAGCCATATGTCATCACTGGCATCTAGAGAGGCAGTTATATTTGTTTAAATTTTTTATATCTCGTTTGCTTTCTATCAATTTTAATATTGTTTTCACAATATTACTATTATATTTTTACACTTTTGTATTTTTATTGATAAACTGGTTAGATAACAAATACTTTTTCAAGCATATATCCTGTTTCCTTTTGAGATCCAAAGCGGTGGTGACTGTTTCGATAAATCCTGCAGCCCTAACAACTAATAGGTACCTTACGATGAATGAAAAGGCTTCAATATTTTACTTTAATTTTCAAAGTCTCATCTCAATCATTCATTCTGTACAGACCTATTTCTTTTTTGCTGTCGAACCCAATACATAAAAGCTTAATATAGAATTCAGATTAGGTATTCATTTTTAGTACAATAAATTCCGTCGGTCCATCTCATTACTGCGGCCCATCCATAATAAAAACCGGCTTATGTGCAATTTTTATGGCAGGACCTCCATTGTCGGACTTATATAACGAGATATGGAGCCCTTTTGTATGATGAAGCAATACTTCAATTTTATAGTTCATAGTTCACATGGGCCCATGTCGAAGTGTGGAGGGAAGGGCTAAGTATCAGATGATTTACAATGGTCATATAATCTGGATAATCGGCGGTTAGCACTTAAGGCTTTGCTTTTAAATGCTACAAGATGCCATGTGGTAAGACATACTGAAAATAAATACAAATTTGTTCTGTACGAACACCTAATATACCAGCAAATTGTCAACGGGTTTCATTACTTTTGAAGAGCATATAGCATAATAATAATCAGCCTTTTAATGTTCCCACTGCTGGAACTCAGGCCTCCTCTCTAGGAGAGGGAATGGGCCTTAATCCACCTCGCGGGCCCAGTGCGGGTTGGTGAATGTCACATATCTTCGATTTTTTTGGTTCTAGGACATGCCGGTTTCCTCACGATGTTTTTCTTCACCGTTTTGAGAGCAGTGGTGATGAAATAAATTGCACAAAGTAACGCGCCTGGCTGGGTTTGAACCCACGACCTACAACTCGTAAGTCGGGGCCGTTACCACTCGGCCACCACTGAAGAGCATATAGGAGTAGTTTATTATTAAAGCGGATACCAAGCCTCACAAGTAAGCCTTGGGCCATACAAAGTTGGTTGGAAAGAGCATAATAATAGTTTGTACTTGTTTCTGGTGGTTTCTATGTGTAATGTCAACTTAATTCCGCCAAGCCCGTTCCATTATTGGACCACTACATTTACGGTTTTACGCCACTTGTAGTAAATGAAGGACGTCCCACCACCTTTTCGCACAAAATATTTTGCGAACACGTTTCTTTGGGCGTACAGCTAAGGGCTGAATTCCTGAAGCGTCTTATGTTTTCTAATAGTTATAAACTGGATATCTTTAAGTTAAAGAGTGAATAGATTAATTCCAAGCAAGTATACTCCACCGTCACGCCACGTCGACCACATCATTGATTACTATCGAATTTACTCTTTAATTCATTAAACCCCAAGCAAGCCGGCGTTCGCTCGCCCATTGTCTTTCTATTGTGTCTAATTACGCTAATCAAAAGGATAAAATATTTTTTATTTTTATTTTTATAGTTAGTTGACCCCAGCAATTCATTAAAATTATTCTTGCCTTAGCGAGCTGCAGCAAATTCGTCATGTAAATTCAAGTTCTTCAAACTTGCTGGCCAGTTAATTCCATCATTTCTTCTTCCTATCTTAGCTACATGGGAGATGGTCGTTTTGGGGAATTTTAACTTTCAAAAAGTGAAAGCCTAGTTTGAATAAATTACTCGTTATTTTTAATTCGATTTTTGATTTGATTTTAATTTAACCTGAGTTAAACCAAATAATTTGGTTATAGGTATGATTGTTTCTGACATTTCAATCTAAAATGCTTTCAACATAATTAATTTGTAAACATTAATTGTTAAATTAATGTTTTCAAATAAATGTAATCAAACTAGAATGTAATTGTATAAAGTGCTGCATAGATTTTAGAGAATAAATAATAAAGTACTTAGAGGATATCAGACCAGATATCCTCCGCGGTTTCACCCACGTCTGTGGTTACTGCTTAATTTCCGTAGGTCATACCATAATATTATACAATAATGATAATATACACAATAATAGATTATGTGACTAGGGGATAAAGCAGTGTCTTTAAGTCGCATTCTGAACGAAACAAAGGTTGCTAAGTTTTAATCCCGAACGTTAGTGAGGTAATTATATAATTAACTCCCGAGCAATGCGAGGAAGTTTATATAGAAACCTGAGGAAGTGAAGAATTCAAGCCACCTAAGACAGACAGCCTTATCCCCGTGTTGAATACTCTACTTTTTACACCATCTATGAGATTATTATTTATAAGTGAAATTTGAAAGAAACAAAATTCAGTACTCTAAGTTTCTATAGTTGACGGGCCTGTTGGTCTAGTGGTTAGTGGCCCTGACTGCTATGACGGAGGTCGTGGGTTCGATTCCCACCCAGGACAAATGTTTGTGTGATGAGCACGATCATTTGTTCTGTGTCTGGGTGTAATTTATCTATATAATTATGTATTTAGAAATATATAAGTATGTTTATCAGTTGTCTAGTACCCATAACACAAGCTCTGCTTAGCTTGGGCCTAGACGGCGTTGTGTGATAGTTGTGGAATATTATATTATATATAAAAAAAAAAATAGTTTTAATTTTCTATAACGCCTAGCTCTTTCATTAATTTTTTTTAAAGACTCGTCAATAACCACATTTCATTCTTTTTTTTTTATTGACCAGTTTGATTTTTTAATAAAATTCTTTTATGTACGTATATTTTAATTCACTTAATGTGGTTTTATTTTTTCAAAATAACGGTTTTTGACATTCCGAATTCAAATTTCATTATTCCCTTGGGATCGTCCATACTACCTTATCTCCCTAGGGATAGAATGAATTACTTAAGTGATGGTCTTATGACTTATAAAAGGGCATTATCGAGCAGGTGGTTTAAAAAGATTTTTTTCAATCCAACTGGTAGTTTTAGAGATTAGCGCGTTTAAACAAACAAACAATTCTTTCTTCTTTCCACTTTAATATAATATATTTCATGTATATACATATATCATATTATCCTTGGGGTCACCAATTACCAGAAAAGCATCATACTATAAGATAGACATCACAACATGACTTGTAAGATTACTGTAATTATCATCAGTAAAGAAAAGCCTTGGTCGCTATAAAATCACTCACCCAAAGGGCCTGAGCACCTTTATCTTGCCAACCATCATAAATATCCACATAACTTTCTAGCACTGCTGGCAATAATTTCCTAAGTGACAAAAAAAAAGGAGCAAACATTTGGAGATATGTGGAAAGGGTTGGCTCTTGGCTCTTGGGCGGAGCGAGAGATAGTGTCGACTTTTACTGACTAAAAACCTACTCCTGTTCCTTCGTTGCGTTTCGTACCAGGGCCGAGTCATCCTTTCAGAAGCAGACCCTTGGCCCCAGTAGGCTTCGATCCTGCTGGGCCCCTACGGTTTGCTGGCATCTCCTTGAGACGCGCGTGGCACTGACTTGGACTCGGTCCGGTCGGTCGGACGGCGAGTTACCCATTGCTCGCCGTCTGCAAGCCCGTGCCTACGGTGGCCGGACATCGGGATCGGAATCCCGGTCGCGGCTGGGGCGTGAGAACGTTCGTTCTCTCACGCATGTGGTCTTCTCCTTCGCCGATCGGCCCCACGAGGACACGGCGGTGCTCTGCCCAATCGGGGCACACCTTTACCGTGTGCTCCACCGTGTCCTCCAAGCGGTTCACATAGTGGTGACACCTGGGAGTCGCTTCCGCATTTCACCATGAGATCCCGCCGGAACTCTGTCCGCCATGCCGCAACTTGTCGCGGCAGCGGAGTTTCGCCCCGGCGTTGCATATCCACGCGCAAATCGTGCATGTGTGCAAGGACTGTTGCCTCCAGATCCCATGGTGGCAGGCCAGCAAGGAGACTCGCCGCTTCGCGCGAAACCGTGCGGTATCCCCGCACCATCCGTATGGCTATGACCCTCTGGCACGCATTCAGCCGGGCCGCTGCCTGCTGCCGCAGCGCCGGCACCCACACCGGCGCCCCATACGGAACGGGGTGTCAAATCCCACATACCTTCGTTAAAAAGGGAGGATCCTCTACTAGACGAGTGTTTTGTCTGATTCGGGCAACTGCCCAATAAATGATTTCGGGCTGTTGTATATGTTCAAATCACGCCAAGAACTCTAATTGTGCGATACAGTATTTCGTAATTTGGTTCTTATGTGACGCCATAGCTGTCGCTGCAGCAGACTTTTAGAAAACAAAGGTCAAGTCCAACAGCTACTTACAGTCCAGCATCCCCGCTTTCATTCAAGTCAGAGAATATTTATGCTCGTACGACGTCATCTGAAAGGAGCCCTGTTCGAATATTTATGTTAGCGATTTCTTTTTTCACTTTTATTATGTCATCTCCTGATTAGTAGTCGTTAAGTTATAGGCTCAAACTTGCTCGTGTAGTATTGTAAATCATTCCTTTATGTTTTGTTGCTCTTCTTAATTTTGTGTTGTTACTTTTTTAGAACGCAAATCTTCAGTGACAATCTCTATATTATTATCTGACGTTAATATATGTAAACTAGCTTCTGCCAGCGGCTTCGCCCGCGTGAAAATAGGTTTCTCCATACAAACTTGTAACCCCCGTTTTACCCCCTTAGGGCTGAAGTTTCATAAAATCCGTTCTGTCCGGATGTCTACACCCTTTATGGAACCTACCTGACAAATTTTAAATTTATAGGTGTTATAGTTTCTGAGATTTCGTGATTAATCAGTGAGTGATATTCCGCTTTTATATATAATTATATAGATTAGTCTCCAGGGTTTCGTGCGAAACAATCGTTCCTGTTTCAAGAACACACACTGTATATTCAGAAACGTCATAGACGATTATCGTTTAACACCTCTCGTCCTTCCACAATGGAGAATAGTCAACACTTCATCTGAATCAATATAGGCACAATGCCACATCTCTAACCGTCTTGCAACGTGTCAGAGATCGTTCTACGACCTAAGCCTCCTCCACTTTGCCCCGTCTTGTGTATCTTCGATATTGGATTGCCGTATGTTATGACAGACTTCGGTCGCATATTGGTAAGCATATAACCTTATAGCTACATAACCTTACACGGTCGTCCTCCGAATATGTAAATATTGAAGAGGTTCTTACGGTTTTGATATTGCTTTATTCACAGATTTGATGTAGTAAGGCTTACTTTGTTTTGAAAAAGATAGATCTGCTAACATATATACTTTATATTATTTTATAATCATTTGAGATATCACTGAGCCTTTTATTTCGTTAATTCAAATGCCTAATATGTAATTATGTTTTTCTGAAATGAATTACTTGTGGCATAAGGAGTATTTTTATAAATGAAAAACTTAAACACTGTACTGTACAGTCACGAGCAATAAAATATCATAATTTCAGCCGATAGACGTCCACTGCTGGACATAGGCCTCCCCCAAATGTCGCCACAATGAACGGTCCTGTGCGTCTCGCATCCATCGAATTCCCGCAACCTTCACCAGGTCATCGGTCCACCTTGTAAGGGGCCTTCCAACACTGCGTCTTCCGGGATGTAGTCGCCACTCCAGAACCTTTCGGCCCCAACGGCTATCTGTTCTGCGAGCAATGTGCCCTGCCCATTGCCACTTAAGCAATACAAAAAATAAAAATATACATTGTCACGTGTTCAATCTATCTTAATTTTTGTTAGTCAAGAAATAAGGGTACGACAAATAATTCTAAATTATCTAACCATTAAATAGCTAATTTAGAACCAATTATCGCACATATATTTCATAAATGGCAGAAGTTAAGATCCGGTAGCTAAGACCAAGGAGTATTTAAGTCAAAATGAAATAGGTTACTTCTAGGCAAGCGTGCTCCATCGCCGCCCACATTATCGCAAAACGTCTAGTAAGATAGTGGTCAAACACTAACCTATCAATAATTATAAATACTACTACTAACAGGCTATAATTAACACTGGGGGGAAGTACTTATTGCAAGAGGTGGAAGACGCAAGTTTATTATACAAGTAAAAACACAGTGTGACTAACCACATGTGTATGAAACGGTTTCAACACTTGTGCAAGCACATGGATGGGACCTGGTATATTAAATTGATGCTGCTCTCAGACTAACTGGGGAAAATGGAGCTCTATAGCACTTACAAGCGATGGGCTAACAAGTTGTTCTACTTGGAGTATGATATAGCCTTTACGGAGTACAAGTACAGTGCTTGGCGCCCATGTGGCTTCAAGAGGCATATCGGTTCTTCGTATAGTTTAAAAGCGTCTCTTTGCCTGTGGTAATAAAAAATATGTGTACGAGAAATTGCTTTTTATGCAGTTTCAATGTACATTAAATAATTTGGATAAGTTTTTATATAATTTCAACCCCAAAAGGTTCGAGAATAAAGCAACCTAAGGTAGTAGATATTTCCACTGCTTGAAGTTTTCCTTTAAACGAACGTAAATATTAAATTAAATATTTACCTTTTTTTATTTTTGATAGGTTCGCGCTTGACCGCTATCTCACCTGATGGAAAGCGACGATGCGGTCGACGATGGAGCGCGCTTACCTAGAAGTAACCTATTCACTCTTGACTTAAAGATTAAAGGTTGTAACCTTCTCGTTATATTTAATTTTTTTTTGCATTAAGAAACTGATATCAATATTTTTATTTTTATTTTAATATGTATAGTGACAGATTACAGACTAAGACAATCAGCACAGTTAAGACAACATGTACCTACATAAATCTGAAGTCCAATTATTACTGTACCTACACAGCATTCAATGTTTAATATGCTTATCCCTATATAATTATATATATCTGCCAGACAACCTTAGAATGAGATGAACGAGCATTTCATGTCATTTCAAATAAGTTATTTTTCATTTGTCATTCATTACGCTAAAGGTGATCCTAAAAAATGACAAAATAAAAAAATTATTACCTATTTACTAAATTATAATTATTATAACACAATATTAATAAGTTTATTTCCAAAAAAAACTAGTGTAACACACAACATAATTAGTTGAATAGTACATCTTATTAGTCAAAAAGACTCGCACACAATGAATTGCCTCGAGCTAAGTAGGTATTCATTAAAACTTTCGCCCACTTCGATAAATACTCTTCGTTAAAACATTCTTAAGTTCAGCATATCTATTTAATCCTATTTAGTTTATAATTAGGTTTTCAAGAATAATCTTCATATTAACCTAAAATGTTTTAAACGAGCTTTATTTAATAGTTTTAGTCTATTTTCTTTAACAAGTTAGTGTTATTTATTGTACGTACAGCTAAGATGTGGAATTCCCTACCGGAGTCTGTGTTTTCTGATACCTACAACCTAGGGGTCTTTAAGTCAAGAGTGAATAGGTTACTTCTAGACAAGCGTGCTCCATTGTAGACCACATCATCACTTACCATCAGGTGAGATAGTGGTCAAACGCGAGCCTATCAATAATAAAAAAAAATATTGTTTAATACTCTCAAAAGGGTGAAGGAAAACATCGTGAGGAAACCGGCATGTCCTAGAAACAGAAATTCGAAGACTTGTGACATTCACCAACCCGCACTGGGCCCGCGTGATTGATTACGGCCATTTTCCTCTCCTAGAGAGGAGGTCTGAGTCCCAGCAGTGGGAACATTAAAACGGCTGATTATGCTATTGTTTAATGGAAATATGAAATTCTTTGACTATTATGCATCATTGTAACAGTCTAAGTTGCTTTTACACTTTGCAGGATCGAACTTATTGATTGTTGCCGTTTTAAAATCCCATTCAGCTTAATACGCCTTCAAATTAGCAACCCGTGCAGGCACTAATGATATAATTTACGCGATAAACATCACAATAACAGGACAAAATAACAAAGGAACAGAAATACCCGACAACCAAATTATGTTCTGTTCAACTCGAAACAATTATCCATATAAATAACAAGACATCAGCACCCGTGATACAAAATAAACAAACACAAAAGGCCGCCATGATAATTATTAATATTTTCACGGTATGATAATCAAGCTTTCAATACCTTCGTAATTAAAACAAAACATCAAAAAGGCGGTTTATTTACTGACGGTACGTTTCTAAATTACATACGATGCGAGTTCCGTGTTCAAAATTGGGTACAATGAGCAAAAAAATATCGAGATCTATTCACGAATTACTCAAATTAGTCATCGCTACGAGCGATCTCATTTCCCGAGGTCTCTCATTATAATGTTGTTAGGCACATTCTAGTTTGAATATAATAATTTGTATTAGCATTTAATTTTACGGGCCAACGATCGTGCTGTCGAACCTGATGGGTTCCCAAACGTTTGACTTTAAAATTACTAGCTTTTGTCTCACCGTTGTGCTTTGAAACAATTTTGAATGTATATTCTAACTCTTTGTAACGTGTGACGCAGTATTTTTTTCAAAATTGCTTTTTAATTGAAAGTGATATTGCTTAACGACGGTGAGAATTCGTTCCAATAGGCCTGCTATTAAATTCTAGTTTGAGGTTCGCAATCATTAAATTACATTTACATTGTTTTATTAGAGGAAGACCTTTTGTTTGTAATTCAAAATATACAAATTACTCTATGAGCCAATGTTCAGTGTAATGAGATGTAAACATTAAAAATATATTTGTCTTATTTTTGTAACCTAACTAAATGATGAGTAAAAAATCCAAGTGGTTGCGTCTGACACAATTATTTGTATGCTTTATAGAAAGCATATAATTGTTTGCATATTCTAAAACATTTGGAAGCATACAAAAAATTGTGACAAATTAAATTATGAAGATAACGGGGTATTTTATAAATTTATATTTAAAACGCGACCTAATAGCGCTTACAACGTTACACAACGCAGCGAGAACGTTTTTATAGAGGCTGATCTATCAGTAGAACAAAATTTACAATTTATTAGACAGCAACATTCCTGGCAAAACAGACGATCTTACCTCATTTGATTAACACTATGTGCAGTTCAGCAGTCACTAATAAATCATCAATCATTCCATAAAATCATTTATTTGCTATAAATATGGTATATGAGTTGTTACAACAACAATTATAGACCAACACATATTTCGCTTAAGTTATAGGTATGCAAATATTAAAAATAAAATTTATAAATACCTACATGAATTAATGAAAATTGATTAATCATCACTGATTTTATCCTCATGACAATCCCAACAATTATGTGTCCGTCTTTTTGAGACTGCCCAAATTCCATACCCTAATTATAAAAATTTGCCTGAGTAAATGATCCTCATTAGCATTATCATGACCAAGTCGTGATTCATATCAATTCTGAAAATCGCGCATTAAAATAATAATCCAAAATTATTTCGCTAAATACATCCTTCAGCATGATAGCCATAATCAAAACGCGCTTAGGTGATGCCTGATGCTTGTTCATGGACTCGACGTCCACTATTATTGACCTAAACTTAATAAAGTATGACTAAGAAACTACACTACATACTCAGTTGTACGGATTGTTAAACGGTTATTACAGTTAATCGAGGGTGTAAGCAACCATGGTCCATTATAAAAAGATACATAATTTGTATCATAAAGAATTTAGATTCATAAAACGGTTGATGACATAATGGGATAGGTAATTTCGGGGCTCGGTGCAAACGCTCGATTGCATGTGAAGATCGGCGATGTTCGGCTTATGAATAAATAATATAGAATCACAAATTAGGGTCGCCATTAAGCAATTATGCTGTTGTTACCATTATGATGTTTTCGAAATGCTTTTAATTTTTTATTAGATCAAATTATCGTGGAAGGTAAGGTGTCCGCACGACGCCAAACGGTCGCCTATTAAATATCAATCAGGCAAGTTTTTCATTTTAAAAGACGTTTAGGATACTGAGTCAATAAATGTTACAATGATCCAAGAAATGATTAACTTTTTTTTTTTTTTTGATCTGATAATTTTGAATATTATTCTTTTAACAAAGCAAAAATATTACCATGGTTTGCAAAGCATTAGAAATACAAGTATTAGAAAGTCTACAAGAGTTAAAAAGCTTTTTGTGGAGCGGGTGAAAGTGTCAGATTTGTACTGGCTAAAACTCACCTGTGTTCCTTCACTTCCAGGGCTACAGTAACCCTTACGACCAGTCTCATAACCCTTGACACTGATTCTTACTTCGCAATTAATTTCTCGTAGAACGCAATATTTTTTTAAACAGATTACCCTGTAATTGTGAGTAATCCAAAACAAAAGAACGTAACAAGATTAAAGTATCTGCCTACCTAATCTTAGACCATAAAATAATAAAGGATTTCTTCTCAAGACCCAAAATATTCTGTAATAAAAATAATTAAATTGAATTAACATATATTTTGGATGGTTCACGAAAACCTTTGGGTATAATGATAGTATTTTCGCTTCATATACCTGGTGGATGTCCCAAATGAGTATTTTTTCCTGGCCATGAAGAAACGGGCATCGAAATAACCGCTTTCCGGCCAAATCGATGGACGTTTTGGACCATTTACTTGATCACAGTTTTTAACATTTGATCGTTTAGTAAATCGCGTCGTAAGTAAGGGTTTCCTTGGTTCTATTAATATATGGTTTATTTTCGGCATTGTTTATTATTTTTCTTTGTCTTTTGTGGCTTCAAGGTTTGTGTCGTGGTTGTTAAATGTATATATCGTCTCCATGTTGACGCAGACGAAATAAAACTTCGGTTTGTAGATACGTCTATTCGTATTATTTTTTTCTCACAGATGTATTTTGAATTTTGGGATAGTAGTCGCAATCACATGTATTTTTTCCACGCCGGGGCTGCTGGGTTGTTTAAAAGTGTTACTTATAACCATGGTTTGGGACCCAAAATACAGCTGAAAAAAACACCGGTGGGTTTTGTCAGTAAAAGTTTGACACTCCCTCTCGCCCACAGAGAGCGGGACTAATTTGATAATTTCCACTGAAAAAAGGTATCTATTCTTTTCCCAATCAAAATATTTGCTGTGACAAGTAACTAGGTATAAATTGTGAATATTGATAACCGAAAAAATCTATTTGATTTCCACTGGATTCTCAAAAGGACTCAAAGAATATGAAATAAATATATTGAGCCTTCATTTTATTATGAAATAAATCTGTCACTTGTTCACAATTCACAGGAGACAACAAAAAATATTGAATTCTGAATCTCAGCCATAAACACATATCGAGGATTTCTTTTTTTTTTCTATAGTCATATGTAGTGTATTGTTAAGTACAATATCATCTAGGACTGGTACAGTGAAGGAACGATAATGATGTCCATGGATCGCCGAATTCGTCCCCTCGTATGCTTAACCTTTACGTTGACCCATGCAGAAATTTTAACGACCACCTTTTCCTGTTTTTTTAGAGACACGTGTCTCTAACGATGTAGGCACTTCGTTCCCTTTACAATTTATTAAAATAAAATGTCTTTACAAGGTCCCCGTATCGCGTGTACAAGGCTTCTCAGTAATCTTGAAACAAAGAATGTATAAAGATAATTACTGTCCGCCGTAATGAAACGGTATGAAAGCGCACTTTGTTCATAATATTGAATATTTTTAAAACAATTTCCGGCTGCGTGATTGGGAAAGCGGTGTTTTTATGGTAACGGTAATTTTGCTGAAACGATTTTTGCACCTGATGAATTTTGCCAAGGATTAAATTAATATGGATGATAATAAGCGACTAAAAAAGCCAAAAAAAAAACTAATTATCCTGTATTTTATTGGCGGTTGCTGTAGCTCGCCTTTCAGAAAAACATTTGAATCGATTTTATTTTATTTAGCCTATATTTTCCTCCAAATTTTTCCAGTTATTCTTTTCTCTAACTACCACCAGTCCTTGAGTAGGTGACCAGGTCGTCTCGCCACCTCTTACCGTGGTGACTTCTGGAAAATTAAAATGTTTAAATATAGCGACCAACTTATCCGCACAGAAAATGCAAAAGATGTAAGTAAATAAGGGGAAAAAGGACCCATGTCAAATGGGTTCATTAATTACATTAACGTAAATCTACAACGCATCAATCATTACGTTAGGCCTAAATAAGAGGAGATCAGCAGCGTAGCCGATAGTCCGGTCCTCGCCCAGGATAAAATTGTAATCCTTTTAAGTAATGAATACGTACAGGAGATAGAGTGATTAAATTTTATAAGGTTTAAACAAAAATATAAATTTAAAAATGGTTTTTAAATTTTGTTTTGCTACCCATTGTCCTAATTCTTAGAATTGGTTTCACAGTCATAATAACTGTGATAATATCGCGCAATATTGAATACTATTTGAAAACGCAAATAGTTATAAGTTTAGTACTTAAAATTACAAACGTTTGTACTACTACTACTACTACATGTACAAAAAAAAATCTAGACCTTTCTTGATTTTTCAATGAAATGATATTTTACGAAATTCTGAATATGGTAATGTTATCAAATCTTCTCACATTAACACTTGACGAAAATAAACTACAAATACTTCAAACCAAATTGATATTAGAGACACTAGTAACTCGATATTTTCGGCATCGTCGTCTGTCTATGGCTTCCTATAACAACCTTGCATTCCATTAATTCTTTCTTGTCCTACTTTCGTGACAAACGTGTAAGATATTATGTTTATGTTATTTATTCTGTTTTCATTCCTTTTTCGTTTCTGGTCCTGTTGTTAACATTTGGTTTTGAAAACAAACATGAGCTTTTGCTTTGCATAACATTATATGCTTCGTTTCTGATAGCTTTTCGTATTTATTTTTCATCTTCTATTTCTATAATTGGGTCTTCAAACTTATAAGTGATCCTATATTTATGTAAATTTTGTACCTAAAATTTCATGTAATTGGGTTTATCATTATGTTTATCAGCATCAAAGGATGTGTTTTTTTTTTCTTGAGTTTGGTTTGTAGTACACACATAGCTAGTAAACAGATAGTAACCATTTCCTCTACCTCTCAATAAAAAGCTCTCAAATCATTTCCACCAGGCACATCTACGGAATTAAGCCCTCTACATCTCGGCCCAAGGGTTCGCTTATCAATCTACATCATGATCCTTCATTATTAAGAGTGATGGGACTCGGACCGAGTGTAGATTTGTCTGAGGTTTAGCCTTTAACGATAGATGGCTCGTAGGAAAGCCGAAGGGTGCCGAAACTGAATATTTACTCTTTACAGTACTCGATCAATGTTGTCTGCATCTAATGTGTTAGTGTTTGGGGTATCTCGAAACGTCTTTATGTCGTTACTATTGGTCTGGCTTAGATATGGGGTAGAGTTTGGTGCAATATTTGTATTGAAAATAGAAGGTTTAATATTGTTGTTGATAACACATATAATAAAAATAGATTATAAAAACTAACAAGGTTAATGCACAGTTTAGTTAGCCCTTTTTTATTTAGGTTTAAGCATAAAACTGTAGATGGGTAAGTAATTTATAATTATCAAAATTAATATTCAAATTTAGGAATACAGACTTACTTTCAAAGTCCCTCCACTTGGCCTCATTTTACCCTGCGCTACGCTAACACGATCAAGGGCATGATACTCAAGGTCAGGTTCTTTCAATGTTCGTTTGTGGTACTTAGTGGGTTCAGGGGCTGCAGACAAATGATTTTTCAGCTAAGCGTTCCCATAACCATTTTAAAGTGTTGGGCAGTTCTCATAATCTTAACCTTCGTGCATCCAAAAACATGCTCCATCATATTCCTTCTCCCCGTACTGGCTTTATGTCCAATTCATACGCTGTATCCACCATAAAACTCTGGAATGTGCTTCCCCTTGACATCAAAAAAGCTGAAAGTAAATTTTCCTTCAAGCTGAAAATTCGGAACTACCACTTGAAATCCTCTCAACTTTAGTTTGGTCTTCGTCAGAATTATTATTAAGTTCTCTTAACGATTGGATATTTTTCATAGTATTTATTAGTTTATAATTTTAGCATATACATATATGTATTTTATTATTATAAATAACTTATTTTTTATTTTATTTTTTTCTGATTGAAGTATCTGTTGTTTATTTATTGTGCAAACCTACCATAATGTTGTCTTTTTTAACCCAATGGTTGACTGGTAGAGAATGCCTTGTTGCATTAAGTCCGCCTATGTACCACTACTGTACATGAAGTTTAAATAAATAAATAAACACTCTGCGCTCGCGCTCTATGTCGCTATCATTTAAACGTATGGTATTATCTGTTACGCCACTTGTCACGTGACTTCTGCGTAGGTAATGTCATTACCATACATTTTGTACTAAGCTCTTGGCGGGCCCACTAACAGAAAAGTCATATATCTAAGTCTGCTGATGTAACTGTGATATATCCAGTTTATCCAGTACCTTTAAAATAGCAAAAATGTGTTAAAAACCGGGCAAGTGCGAGTCGGAGTCACGCACTTAGGGTTCCGTACAAATTTACCTATAAAAACAGTTCATTTCCCGAATTGAGTTACGAAGATTTTTCCGACTCGCAAAAAGATTTTTATGACGTAATAACAAATTTACAGTTTTCAGATTTTTCCCTATACTGGTGCTATGAAACCTTGCTTCTTGCCAAATTTCAGAATTCTAGGTCAACGGGAAGTACCCTATGAATTTTGATTCCTTTGAGAGTGTCGAAATACTCGTACATTATTTTTGCGACATAAACGACCGAATCTTTTTTTTTTACTAACTCAGAAGTTTGATTTTTTCACAGCTTCAAGGGACCGCAGACTTGAGTATATAGATTTAATTTCAACTTGATACCTCCACGCGTTTACGAGATAAAATGTCTTGACAGACAGACAGACAGACAGACGGACAACAAAGATATCCTATAAGGGATCTGTTTTTTCCTTTTGAGGAACCCTAAATACCAAACAAACAACTTAACACACTCAGAACTTATCTACAGAACGAACATACATATAACATACATTACATACACATAGAAACTCCACAGAAACAGTTTCATAAAGACTTTACCCATCTTAATGTATCGATACCAGAGCAAACTTAAGGCGTTTACAGACAGTCGATGCATAAACAATGTACCACGATTGGTAACACTTCCTACTCGAACTAGATTGTCTACATTACACCACAAAGGACCTCTTACACATTTCTTTATGAGCATTCCGATTTAGAATCTTACGGGCATTTAAAGTGACAATTTATGTGACAATGTCCTACAATATATTAGCCCCTGCGCCAAAGCTCCGGTTAAAATACAAGAAGCAAGCTAACGAGAGCGTATAGAAATGGCTTAAATAAAACTTTACGAGGTCGATCGGGGAATCAGAAACGCTACTTGTAATCTGTAGAATTTATTGTTAGTTTCGTTGATTGTGCTGGTTAATAAATAACTGTAGATGTTGGAAAGGAAACAGATGGTAGACTAGTTAAGATTATTGATTTTATAAATGACCTTGGTTAATTTTTCTATTCCGATTTTATTGTCACCGTGAGTTCTAATTTTAACACCATAAAGCAAGACGCAGAGAGAACAATCTGGGTTTTTAATGTAAAATTTTAGGAACTGTATTAATTTAAATTAAAACATAACTTAAATTTCACATTAAGACAGCCAGAGGCCACGTTCCGTTGTAAATACAAGCACCCTAGAGGCCAAGAAACAAATGTGCCTCTCAGACAAAACAAATTAAGACAATTTCAAATTAACAGAGACTGCAAAGTCTGAAATATGTGAGCGGAAAATTGTAGCCACACAACGTTCCGGTACTGCAAGAAACTCGCGACCTAACTGCCGTGAGGACAGGTACTATTATTGCACAGTACACTCACATCTCCATTCTTTATGTTACAGAATGATACAAGCTCGAAGAAAAATTGGTTGAATAATCCAGCGCATCAATATTGGGAAGCAACAATTGTTAGGCTGTGACGTAGTAGTTACACGCGCACATGGATGACTCTCGAAAGCTGAAGAACCCCTTTTGCTTGGGCTGAGTCCCCTCAGGCCCCTTCCTCGCAAGCGGGGTCCCTAATGAGTCGCCAGAGCACTAGAGTTGTAGGTCGTCTCGTGTTAAAACTTACTCCCCCTTGCACTACACGGTTACTTCGTGCGGAAAGCGCGGCCGGATTTTTCTTTCGCTTTGTTTTCCAGCCAGCATTACACCGAGTGGAATTATTTATTAAAATGGAAACGATGATATCTCCTTACTTATTAGGGATTCTGCGTTTCGGCAAATATTGTTTTTTGTAATGAGTTTTTTTTGAGATATTTGATAGCTGACCTTTTTTTGGCGTAGGCCTCCGCCAGCTAAGGATTTTATATTGTCAAAGAAAAACGATTCGTTTGTCACCCTATCAAAACATATTTGTTCATTTTTACTTAAAAAAATAAAATAAAAAGAGAATCCATTTTTGTGATTACATATTATGGTCAAGCAAAGCAAATAATTATATTCGTCAAGTCTGTCCATTAATACCTTGACCCCATAACAAAATCATTTCTACAATAAAATTAAGAGCAGAAACAAATGAGGCTCAATCCGCAAAGGCTCCAATTGTAATAAGAGAACTAAATAAGTAACACGAATAACTTACTGAGGCCCTGAGCGGCCTCATTAGGCCCTTTATTTTGACCCTACGTGGGAGGGCGGAGACGGAGGGCCGCTTTTATTTTATTCACAGATTTATTACACCGATCCGCGTTTGTTGAGATGTTTTTTAATAATTATGTTCGCGTCGTTCTTTACGCGTAATGTATCGTTAAATTTTATGGTCTTTTGTGGACTGTTTCGTTAAACTATAATATGTTACATACGGCGAGTATCCACCCTTACGTTGTTGAAACTTCAACGGTCCGGACTAAGCGTTTCGCTTCGTCGTTTATACCGCGTACATCGAAGGACTGGAACAATTTGCCTGCTGCGGTCTTCCCGTCCAACTATAATTTAGGTGTCTTCAAGGCTAGAGTGAATAGGCTCTTAATAAACTAGTGCGCCTCACCATCAATGATTGCATCACTGCTTACCTACCATCAGGTGGGATCGCAGTCAAGCACTGGTTTATATCAATTAAAAAAAAAATGTTGCAAAAGTGTTTTGTGGCTAGCAATAGCATATACATATAGCATACAACCTTATAATGTTCCAACTGCTACGAGATAGGCCTCCTCTCTAAGGAGAATGAATGGGCCATAATCCACGATGCGGGACCAGTGCAATCTGCACTGGTCCCGATTGAATATCATAATTTATATGTCTTCGAATTCTCGTTTCTAGGTATGACCTAGAAACGAGAATCGATCAATCCTCACGCTGTTATACTTCACCGTTTTGAGAGCAGTGGTGATGAAATAAATTACACTAAGTAAAAAGCCTTTCTGGATTTGAACCCACGATGTAGGTACGACGCATAAGTCAGGGCCGTAACTATTGGGCCATCTCTGCTGGCGATAAATTGCGTGCCATCAATTACATGTCACTACAGATAACTGATGTAATGTGGATATGTTATAGGTACACTTCTACCTAACCCTTTGAAAAATACAGTCTGTAAATAGTATTTAAGGCATTTCGGTACATTTTTTCCCAGATCAATATGGGATTCTAAAAATTACTTTCCATAAAGTTATCATATTTATGACATTCAGTTTTAATTCATATTATTAAATAAATTATCAACTTATAGTATAACATGGGGAGTCCAGAAACAACTTACGCTCTCATCTAAACTTCAATGAATAATCTAATTCCGTTTGGAATTCATGAATACCCTAAAAGTTCAATAAACTACAAACCGATCGAAATTACAAATACCGGTGTACAATCAAACACAGCATCTTCATGACAATATTCATTTAAAGCTGGGTCCACACTTGTGTCATCTTGAAGTTCAAAACCAGTCGTATCGTATAGATTATTCGTATTCTAAGTGTTGACATCCATTTTGATCGTATCGTATCACTACTATCTTATTGTTTGCCATTTTAAGCTAAAAACCAAGTCCATACATAACGATACCATATCTTGTCAGCTTATCGGTAAGGTGTGTGATGATCGGGGAAAAACCGCTTCAAGATAGAATGTGGTGTATCGTATCAAAAGATATATAGTCGTATCGTGACACAGTATCAAAATGCGTCCATACTACGCACATACTAGGTAACAATTACTATACATGTATCTGATATGAAATGTATCAGATACGCAGTTATTTACGGAACAGAGTATTATATCAACTATCAGTTACGGTGTGTGACATGTTCGGGCATCTTTTTACGTCTGAAACTAGCGACAATAATACACGCTGATACACGCCACTTGAAGATTTATTTAAAAATATAAATTTACAGTAGGTACAGGACCAAAACACTTATATTCTAAAATATTAAACACTAAAAACCAACTTACTAATTACTAACTTACGTGACTATTTACAACAAAAAAAAAAACTTAAAAATGAATAACATATATTGACATTTTTTTTTACGGCTTTTCATGTCAAGCTAGATATCCAGATCTGTGCACTCAGTGAACAAAAACTTGAGCTGTGGGCGCTGCAAAGGCTAGACGTGATCTAATTCAGTAGGGGCTTTACCTTGACGTGTTTAGATGTCAAATATGCGAATGAGGAATAGGGATAGAGCTATACACCCTATATAGCTTCATCCGTTTAACAGTTCAGTATAGGTCCTCAAATTGATCCTATTAAGAGCTCTTGGTAGAGCGTCTGGCCCACTAAAATAATGCAAGTGTGGACCCGCCTTTAAAGTTATTTATATTCATATTGGCTTTCATTATACATTCATTAGATCGACAATGCACGAAGGACGTAGGTGTCGATAGATTTGATACAGATCAATGCGGGGGCGAAATAACTTCATTGTTGCAGTGCACTACAGGTAAACGAACGGTGTGCGAGTGTACTAGTATTTGGACGTTTTTGTTTATGCCCAATCAATGTAGGGCAGTCGAATGAAATAAAAAAATATATATTTTTTATAACCCAGGATTAAGTCAAAAGTGGATAGGTTACTTCTATACTCTGCCATCAATCAGGTGAGAAAGTGGTCAATGATGAACTAATCAATACTAAAAGAAGCCCTAAAGATAAAATCTGAACGTTGTAATTTTATTCATAGTTTTTCTGTAAAGGCTCTAAAGACAGATGCTTTTAAAAAAAATATATTCTGAAATAGTTTTACAGATAGCTTTTTTTTTTTCTTTAGGTAGGAAAATCATCCAATGATATCTGCTGTTCGTGGGCAGAGCGAAAGAGTGTGTCAGACTTTTACTGACTAAAAACCCACTCCTGTTCCTTCTTTGCCTTCGTCCCAGGGCCCCGGGTTTCACTTTCACACTACCCGTGGCCCCAGTAGGCTTCGACCCTGCTAGATCACAAAGCCAGACCAGACCACAAAGATAAGGCGTCATACTTTTACTAAAACCCCACATGTTCCTTCAGCTGCCCTTTGCGTTCCAGCCGCGATGGCTCTTTCAAGTAATCCCGCAGCTCTGCTTTCATTATTCAACTCGTAAGTACAAAAACATCAAATATCGTGGGTATAATCGTGCCCAACATCATTGACCAACTCATCACCCCAAACATTGGCCACACATTGGCAACAAGCGAACAAAGCGATAACACTCTCATCACAGCCACCAATCGGGCGCGACCATCAAAAGCGTCATATTCAAAAGTCGTTAAATTCAACCGTGTCCACACATCCTCCCGTACCTAATTGAGACATTTTAACACGAAAGGATGTGATTATGGCTGAACATAAAAGTCCGTATTATTTCGGTGTGTGTCGAACCCTAAAAGTGGAACTTTAAAAATAGAGATTTGAGGGTTACAAAATTTCGCGGTTGCTTGTGCGAGCTCACGATCCTAATAATCATATTCTTATGTTGTTATGAGTGTAGTATATTTGCCTTTTATTCTTTCCATGTAACCAAGATATTTGTTTAAATAACATGATTGAAAAAAGTATCCATGGAGTTTCTTGCACATTATTCACCATAGAAATCTACGCTTTGGAATGTGCAATTAGTATAATTTTTCTGACTGACTTCTTGATAATTCAAAAGTGGTTGTAAATAGTTTATTTGAAATAAATACTTTGAAACTTGGCAATTATTTTATAGTCGATAATACTTGTCACATCAGTCAATATTTGGTTTCTGAGGATGTTTGTTCAGACGATTCTGTTTCTGGTACGGGCAGCTGCCCGATAGTTAATTTCGGGATGTGTATAACTATGTTTCGCGGGGAGAACTATCATATCGCGATGCAGGATTTTGAATTTTAGTTTGATTTTAGTTGATTGACTGGCCTGATGGTCTAGTGGTTAGTGACACCCAGGACAAATGTTTGTGTGATGAGCCCGATCATATGTTCTGTGTCTGGTTGTAATTGATATATAATATGTATGTATTTAGAAATATATAAGTAGCAGCAGCGGTAGTGTGTATTTGGCGTGATTTGGCGTAATAGATATCGTTACATTGTCAAACTCGCTGCAAATTTTATACAATACTGCAACCTTATTGGTATAACAGTTTAGAGCCGTTTGGGGTCGAAACGCTTAGGTTAAGAGGTCCGAGTGCGCATTTACTTTTCAAGAATATTTCTTGCTGACTAATTGACACTCTTTAGTATTGTCATTTAACGTGGCAATGCTGTATTTTAGGTAGGTACGTTGTTTTCTAATCTATATAGATGACGACGATGCGGAGGAGTACTTCAACATCTAGAGTTACATCCGCGACAAAACCAGTCTACGCATTATTGACAAATTATCATATCGTGTTGGTTTGCTTTTATTTATCTATTAAATACTTTATGCTCACAAAAAGACTGTACTTATTCACGGCTGACTGAAATTAGACATTTTCTACCAATCGACCAATATGAGGCTTTTCAATAAGACCAAGAAAAGTAAATGCCAAAAAAGAAAGAAAATACTTTTCTTTGCTACAAAACACAATCAAAGGTTCCTAATGTTTTATTTTTATTTCGCGTCATTAGACCGTGAAAACCAACATTACTGATACAAATAGCTCATACCTTCTTAATGACCGAAACGACAATATCAAGCGTAAAAAACATTCTGATTTCTGATCTAGTTTCCATTAGTAACCCTTCCGAAGACAATGTATGTAGTTATGTACATCGAGTGGTCTCAATGACAACGAATAGGTAGCATTCACGAGAACAAATGGTAGAAGATCGTAATCTGTATGTGATTGATTCCGTTGTCTGTGTGGGACGTTTTAGAAGTAATTTTGTGAACAATCAGACTGCTCCATCTTTGTTAAAAACTGTTTTGTTACGACAAATGGTACGTTGAAATTTTTTGTTCAATGTTAGTATTAAGTAGCATAATCAGCATTATAATGTTCCCACTGCTGGGAGTCAGGCCTTCGCTCTCCTAGAGTCTTCTCAACTGAATGGACCGTAATCCATCACGCGGGCCCAATACGGGTTGGTGTTCGTCACATGTCTTTGGATTTTGGGTCCAAGGACATGACGGATTCCTCACTATATTTTTCTTTACCGTTTTTAGAGCAGTGGTGATGAAATAAATTACACAAAGTAATACGCCTGGCTGGGTTAGAACTCACGACATACATCTCATAAGTCGGGTCCGTTACGACTAGCCACTACTGCTCTTTCTTTATTAAGTATCTAGGACAAATTTTGTAAAAATTTAAATAGAACAGCCTATTTTTGTAGCCTATTGATCAATAAATCGATTGACCTTTAACAAGGTAAGTAGGCAAGAAGTAGTGGCTCTATTCCTTGCGCAAGGGAAGCTACGTGTTTCAAAACTAGTGGACCGCTTGGTGATGTTTCGCCCAGGGGCGAAACATCACCAAGAAAGCCTAACTCCATTCTTTTCTCACCTCCTTCCGTAGACCGAAGACCGAAGTGCAAGCTACGCATTGCTCGCCGTCCGCAAACGGCGACCAATGCGTAGCTTGCACTTCGGTTAGGATCAGGCTTGGGTCAACGGCGCGTCGTGTTCCATGCGAACATCAAAGATATGGCAACAAAATTGACGAGGCCCGTCAGGGTCGATGCCTGGCAGGGATGCGCGATTGTAAAAAAGATTTACTGTAGACCTGGAATGCAAATGGCAACTGAAGAAACGCGGGTAGATTTTTTTCAGTAAAAATCTGACACTTTTTCTTGCTCGACCTAGTGCACGAAAAGTCATTGATGATTTATCCGCTCAAAAAAAGGTCAAAATTACTATAGAAAAAGTTGGAAGAACTATCGTGTTTGCCCATCCCTATAAGAATATGTGTGATGATTTCCCACAAAAAAATAAAATTAAAAAATATACTCTACTACCTGGCAAGACAAGACTTAAAATTTTAATCTGAATCTTAAAACTATTTTAGGAATACCTCAATTTGTATCATATTTTAGCAATATGACACAAATGTAATTAAGACTGTAAAACAAAACCAAACTTAACCTTTAAACAGGTCCTATGAATAGGACCAAAACGTAATTTATATTTGGAGCCGTGAATCTTTTATCTTCCACTTAAATTTAATCTGGAGAATGTCACAGTGGAACGCCTTGAAGACATTCTCGAAATGATCAAACGGTATGATATGACACCGCTAAGGTATAACTTCGGCCTAATTCACACCGGAGTGAGTGACTTGGGCGCTTTGAAACACGAGACCCTGCTTGAAACCAAGTTTAATGAGAAACTATCTGTGAAACGGGAGTCGGACCACTTTTTTATTTTTAATTAAACGTTTATTGCCAGCCCCGAGCTCGTCCTCTTGACGTATGCCAGTGTAATTGCGGCTTTCATTAGTGGCAGTTTGTAACTCATATTCGCACGTTTTCGCGTGGAAATTTTGTTAAATTTTAAACCTGTTTTTGCGAATTTCTGTAGCAAACAGCGTGAATTTTACAGTAGAGCTCCCAATAAACGGATATGTTGAGAACGCTTTGCGTTGTACAAACAAGGATATAAAGAGTTAATTATATGACTGGCTTTGCAAACATCACACCTAGTTCACGTTTGAACACGTTTGCACCACAAATATGTCTCCTTGTTAATTTCAGAATTATGGACGTCAAAGTAAATGGTATTGATATTATGATAAGTGATGAATTTTTTGTAATTACAACCTAAAAAAAGTCTTGAAATGGAAAAGAAACTCGTCAGTTTTTTTATTTTTTTGTAACTTCCTAATTAAAAACTCCTTATTCATTACATATGGAAACATGAACGAGTTTCCCTTTTAAACATTAAATACCTCCCAAAATAATATACGGAAGTCCCTGTTGCCCAATTAATCGTACAGCCACGTGTCCACATGACTGAAATCCGCAAATGAAAACGTCCGCAGCGGCGAGCGGCCTGCAATTTTCACCTGTACTCGAAAAAAGTAAACCACAGTACGAGTACCCTACAGGACAATATCGGGCTCGGAAACTGAAGAGACTTGATTGGACGGTTCCACTCATACAAATGTACAGCCGCTCTGTCCTTTTTCAACGAACATTGTTAGCGCATTAACCATAGTTAATGGAGGGTTTATTTTTAGTTTTATTTTTGGGCACGCGTTTGGGGTTCTCTTTTTTTCTGCTGTTACACCGAAGTGTAACTTGGTTAGGTACTGTTACGACTAAGAGTTATTTCAAACATTTAAAAGTAGCAAAAATCATACAAAACTAGACCCGCTATAAATTTTATTATTGAATTTACTAGTAAAGACTAATAATGATGTAACGTTTCATAACTTAGAAAGCGTCCATAGAGTATTATAACGTCTTTAGAATGAAATTGTCTCATTTCTACGACATATTATATTTTCATAATTACGATAAAACCAGCTAAATCAATAACATGCCAATCTGGAAGCAATCAGGGCGTTGCCGGTGTGACGGACACCCCAACTTAAGGGGTCGGGATGTTTTTGCACCCATTTGGTAGCATATTGGTGAAGCACGCGCTCGCCACGTGCACCGATGTGTCCGGGCCTTTATCTCGACTTGAAATGCGCGTTCACGACTCAACGCGCTCCTGATGAGTTTGTGATTGGATTACTACTGAGATCAACACCGACAAACTTAGGTTTACTATTGAAAACTACGCAACTATTAAGCTTATGAGAAATTATTCGAGACTGGAAGATAAGTTGACTTGATTAGTCATAATTAATATCAAATGGCTTGCTCTCAAGCTTTTGATTTCATTTACCTTACGTTATATTATTGCTATATGTGCATCATAATAACAGCGTATTATTTAGAAAAAAAGTGATTACAGGTTTTAGTTGGTTCAATTTAATAGATCGAATTAGAATCGATACGCATTCCAAGCCATGTTTTGCAAATATGTAGCAAGTTGGAGCACTGCTAGGAGCTACACTTTGCCCCAACGAGAAAATCAATGTGCAAATATTATTAAAGATAGAAAGGAAGCGAAGTTTATTTGTATTTTGTGTTAGAAACATGCAGCGATGGCGTCGGCATTATTAAATTTGTAAAACTAGGGGAGAGTTCCCTCTGTCAGCGCTTAGATTTTTGTGTATCAGCACTTTAAGGATTTGGATTGTCAACGTAAGAGCATTTCAAGGAATGTAATTATTCGAATGAGGATTAGTGTGGTTAATTTGAAAACGTTGAGTTATCTAAAAATAAAACTAGATATTCACATTAAATATTCAACAGATATTCTTATTAAAATGGTAACGGTATATAAAAATCATAATGTCGCACACCAAACGTATCAAAAATGTTTAAATGAATTAAAAATCCAATCAAATCATGATTTAAACACGAACACAGATCGTTAAATATAACACAAAATGTCTTCATTTGTTTTTTTGTGTTATTGGTATTGTCGCATGTGATTGGTTAGAAATTAATAAACGTCTATTGGCTAATGTATTGGTAATTTGGTAATGATTGTGAGCGAGATGGAGATACAGACGGGAGATTGAAGCGCGGTTTTTCGACATTTTAGAAGTAAAATATTCTTTTACTGTGCTAAGGTCTGCTCTATATTTGTCCAGGTCTCATTACGTTGCTCGAACAAATAGTTTTTATAATTAAATTTCAAATTGCTTAAAAGTTAAGTGTCCAAATAAATATCTTTACTTGATGAAAACGCTTTAAGAAATTCTTTCAAATATTTTTTATTCAATAATGATATTTTAGGGCTTGACAGGGGTATAGGTATAGGGTATACGTGAAACACATGCTATATCTTCCAAAAAAAAAAACTGTGTCAAAAACACGCGCGCCGCACGTTTACTTCATAATCGGATTTGCGACTTTGTGACACTTTTTTTATTTATTTATTTTTTTATTCTTGATAGGTTCGCGCTTGACCGCAACACTTGACACTTCCCTTGGCTTAAACAGGTATTTATTTTTTGTACATTTTAGGAAATATAATATGTAATAATGGAAAAGATTTCAAGAGAAATATAAATATTTTACAAACAATAAATACGTTTATAAACGCCCGTCTGCCCGAACCAACCAACAATTTAGACAGTTTGTCGTAGGCGTGTAGGTCCGCAACTTATTAGCATAAATTCAAAATTACGACCAATTCACCTGAATTGTTTTTTCAATTCGATAGTTAAGTTTAATTTACGTCAACTTTTTTACATTTGGTTACAACAAGATTAAAAACTTACTTAATAGCTTTGTCAGCTATTAAAATATGATAGCTAATAAATAGCTCTATTATTCATTGTGAAATACGAATTAGAACAATAAAACTTTGATTTAGGATGTGACAATATAAAATTGGATAGGCAATATTTACATAAATCGTCGCGTTAAAATAAAGTACTCGGAATGTAATTTTGGTCATTTTTATTTTATAATAATTTTAGAAGAAAAAAACTTCTGAAGCTCATAATTTCACCCAAATAATGTTAAGTAAACCTTTATTTTTATTTATTAACTAGCTGACCCGGCGAACTTCGTACCGCCTATCCTACTCTACCCTACTCTACCCTACTCTACCCTACTCTACCCTACTCTACCCTTCTCTACCCTACTCTACCCTACTCTACCCTACTCTACCCTACTCTACCCTACTCTACCCAACTCTACCCTACTCTAACCTACTCTACCCTACTCTAACCTACTCTACCCTACTCTACCCTACTCTAACCTACTCTACCCTACTCTACCCTACTCTACCCTAATCTACCCTACTCTACCCTACTCTACCCTACTCTACCCTACTATAAACCTCACGGAGCCCGAGACCTTTCCAACGAATGCAAAACCGTGGAAATCGGTTCGTGCGTTCTGGAGTTATAGCGTCAGGAAGGAAAACCCGACTTTTTTTTATATAGTAGATAGGCTATCGCTATCACATGACTTGATGGTAAACGACGATGTAGTTGACGATGGAGAACACTTGCCTAACTACAACGTCATCATTGAAGGTTTATAAGAACCTCATAATAATTCGCTAATCTTTTTACAAAAAGTTCGCAAGTAACATTTGACATTTGTACTCGTAACAACAAACGTCAAAAGTTACTTGCGAATGTTTGTTACGACAAACTTGATAACTTTTGTCAATGATGAGTATACAAAATATGATATATGATCATATAGGACTTAGATGCATACGAAACCGTATCCACATTCTAAATTAAAATTCACGCTTAATAATATATTTAAATAATAATTTATTATAAGCCTTCCATTACTAAATTTCTAGACATTAGTTATACAAAGCTTATAATAATTAAGGTATTTTTTTAAAGCTCTGGCTTTTAAACTAGGTGTGTTGCTAATATGGATCACTGACTCCTAAACCCTGTGGTTTAGGAGTCAGTGATCCTTAGTAGCAAACAAACCAAATGAAATAACCAAAATATATCATTCAGCAGCCATTGCAGCCAGCCTCATCTAGTTTAAAATGACGAAAAAAAAAATTGACGTGTAAAAGTGTTTTTTTTAAACCTATTTACAAAATAAATATCATTTATCATTTATTGTACAATAAGTGATGGTACAAAAAGTACAATTAAAGAAAAAAAATAATAATATAAAAATAATAATATTAATTAAGGAAAAATACTCTCGTAAAACTGTTAGTCCCAGTTGACATTCGAAGATCTTTGACAGTCATTATAGATACCAGAAAGTCTGACTATTAATCACCTATCAATCTATCCAGGGAGTATCGTGATGCCTAGTAACTGGGTTGTGGAGGTCTGATTGACTGTTGCTCCATGAAAAACACGAGTATCTAGCCGCATCCTGTTAGACTAGAAGCCGACTCCAGCTAGTTAGGAAAAGGCTAGAAAGATGATGAAATAGGCTCTGGTAATAACATTTTACAGAGTGCAATTATACCTTGCTCCTATCTAGCTCTTTCACATTACTAAGGTTAACATTCTAAGGTATATACAACACCATTTATAGTATATGCAAAACCTGAATATAGTTTGTTCAGAATCAGTAACTGAATCGATTCCAATAATTTTTAGACCATGTTATATTTATTCCCAAAAATATTTAAATAAGGTCACAAGTTGGACACCGACACTAAGTACAACACAGGTCACAGCAGGTCATAGCGGGCATTAGGCGCCAACGCACAGATGGATGCGGGAGCAAAACAATCCCTAAGTCGCCCGATGGTCCGGTTACTTGCTTATAACTTTGTGATTTTTCATGATACAGTTATAAAATTTTGTACATAGATTCTTTACATTAAAATACTAGACAAGTGTTTTGGGTTTCACATCTATACTAAAACTAAGATTTTATAACTTTTTATACAACATTAGTTTTAGTATAGTTAATTGCTGTACGTCTTTACGTACAGCAATTATAGTGATCATAAATTTATGAGTGCGGGTCATGTGTGACTTGAATTGTTTTAAAGACCGTATTTTTTATGCGTACTGTACTTTTATTTAATGCTCTTTTAGAACCGATAATAGCTTTTAGATGGTACTTGACAGAATCAATAATCATTATTTAACCCTTGCATGTAAATACGTTTTTAAAACAGATGTATGCAGTTTAAATGTTTTAGCATTCGCTTTAACCTGTGAACACATATGTAAATAATAAATTTTAAACGAGTATTTAGCTGGGACAGGTTGAACCCGATGTCAGCACACGGGTAGATACACTGTAAATTTAAATGGAAGAAATAATTATAAACTGATTCGAATAAGCGTGTGCTTTTTAATTCGGCGTGTGAAATTGTATAACCTAATTCCGCTTAGCCCGTTCCATTATTGGACCATCAGACGTATGGCGATGCGCCACCGGACACACGCACAAAATGTTTTGGGAAACCACATTTATTGTGTCTACAGCTAGGAGTGGAACTCCCTCTCGATGTCTGTGTTTCCTGATAGCTACAATCTGGGTGTCTTTTTCAATAGTGAATGAGTTACTCCTAGACAAGCATGCTCCATCGTCGACCATATCGTCGCTTTCAAGGCCCGGTATTTTTTCGAACAGGTTACTGTTAATTTTTTCTTCACACTGGCCCTAAGTATACTTATTTCTTGTTTCCTAAGTTTTAATAAAAAATGTAAGTATTATTTAAATATTTTTAATCACAGTCATTTATAAATTGATTAAGAGGAAGCACGGACTTGCGAAAGATGGAAGCAGTGGAGGCGTAGTAATGGCTGCGACACCACGCAGTGGAACGCGACGCCGATGTTACGTGTATAATTATAGTTAATTATTTGTGATATTTTTAATATGTATTAGTTTATTTTGTTTATAAGATTGTAATATAATATATTTTATCTATGGACCTTAGTTGCCTGACAATAAAGGAATAATAATAATGGGACAGAGCAAGAAAGCAAAAAGAAAAGATTGATATATTTTCATTGTTACATATCCATATCCCATCTCAATATTCTATTCGCTCTTTATATTGTATTAAATTATCTACCTATTCATCTTCATACAATCCCGATTGATCCTTTGAAAATTCCTTAACGCCTTTTCAACGTCACGATGCCTGTAAAGCATTGTGCAAGGTGTAATAGCCGTTGCTATCACTTAACCTTTCATAATTTACATCAACAACAATGTAGGGTTACTGCGTTATTCGCCTGTCATAATGGTTAAGTGAAATTCACGATCGACCTTTGCAAAAAGGGCCTGAATTAAGTTCTGGGACTTTTCACTAGAGGACACTACATGTTACTAAAGGCCCCCAATAAAGGTCTGACACTACAACTGGGAAGAAGCTGGAAAATATTGTTTCAAGACGAGAACATTCGTAGGGCATGGCATTTGGGCAGAACAGATGGCCGATGGGGCTAAAAGGTTGTGGAGTGGCAACCGCGTACCGAAAGATGCACTGAGCAAAATGCAAGACGCACAGGATCGGTCGATCTAGTAACGCTTGGAAGAGACCTTTGTCCAGTATTGGACGACGATTTCGGCTGAAATGATGATGATGATGAGAACATTTGAAGGACAATTAAAACAACTAATATACTATTTTACTTGAATATCCTTAGCTATACCACGATTTTCTGCAGAATAGCCATTGATGTAGAATAGTAAGGACAGGGACAAGGATAATAAGGCAGATTTTTCATAAGGCGGTCATCTCAACTCAGGTCCCCAAGATACAGGTTCTACCTAGTTTGGGGACCACCATCCAAATATATCTTGAATTACTAATTAGTTACAGACAATATTAATCATATATTAGTTTTAAGGTATTCTTTATTTACTGTAACAATGAACAATAAACATTATTCTTATTCTTATTCTTATTCTTTCAATGTGTTTTTCGAACGCCATTAATTGGCCCACAATCTTCATAGCGGTCGGCAATCTTCGGGAATAGTCGTGTGTGTGAAACATTAAAAATGCCCTGTTAGTCATGATCATCGCTTATTATAATCAAATGATCGGACGGCAATATCTTTACTATTTTTTATGAGAAAAGTGAATATTTCCTCATCGTCCTATGACATAGATATTCTTCCTATAAAACCCGCCACCATTAGATGTTTAATAAACCCAACACGTTATTATAATCAGCGCTTCAACCTTGTTACACGAACGTATACTATCCTGGCAGATGGATGCGTCTTTCCATTGTTATGTAGCATCCAGGAAAAGAATTGAAAATGATAACCATAATTATAATAATTATGGCAAGCTTGCATATCGTCGAAGAATTGGCCTTCTTGGTGGTGAGATGGGCAGACGGTATTGTTGTGATCCCGGATAAAGACTGAATGAAAGTTTTTCCTTGGATAAATATGTATTTGAAAATCAAGCAGTATTGCACTCAACGATCACAAAAATTATAAACGGCGTGGCACATTTCATCTTGATATGATTTTGACTAATTAAACGTAAAACCATCATAGCAACATGATAGGTGACAATCTTAGGAATCCGAAACATAGTATAGCATAGCATAATCCCGCTACTGATTTTCAAGCCTCGTCTCTGGGAGAAGGAATGGGCCATAATCCACCACACAGAGTGAGTGCGGGTTGCTGGATGTCACACTTCTTCAACTTTTTGTTTAGGCTATGCCGGTTTTTTTCACGTTGTTTTCTTTCAACGTTTCGAAAGCAGTAACTAAAAAAAAAACAAAAAGAAACGCCTGCTAGTGTTTGAACCTACGACGTACGGGCTGTTACTACTGGGCCATCACTGTTCATGGGCCATCACAAACATGTAAGCACACAATATGTACAAACGTAAACACAGACACAAGACATCTTGCAAATTCTCATATTGTATTCCAGGCTTATAAGTTGAATAGGTATGAAAATACTGACGTATCGTATAGAACAATGGACGTGTGAGTGAGTGGCACAATATTCGCGAGCTAGTAAACAATAGTGGCGCATCTCACCCGCGTCTCACGTTTGATGCACCAATACACTATCCATAGGGTGGTTCTTGAGATAGAGCTTTTATTTATCCATCATGAAATAGGGACGGAAAAATAGGGATTTTAGGGAACAATTACAGTTGCAACCTGTCAAACACGTACGACGTTGATTGTCGCTGAAGTACCTAATGCTTGGTATTACAATTTGAACGATTTTTAAAAAGGTACCTATGAGAAGTGCATAATGTCTTTTTATTCTAATTTTAACACAGAACATGACCGTCGCCACTGCAGCAGAAATAATTATATGAATGGAATATGAATCAAGAAATATTTAAAAAGAAATGAAATACCTAGATCATGAATTAAATATTAGTACCTACCACGTAGACATAATTTTTAAGATTTGAAAAGAAAATTGTAACTGATAAAAAGAACGGTGAAAAGACTGCAACGGAATAGTATGGGAAAGTGGATAATAAAAATAATAATAATAAACATTTATTTCAGGTAAGATACCATAGGTTAACACAAATACAAATACACAGAAACACACAAACAAAAACATACTAATAACATAAACACACAATCATCAATCAAATCAATCATCATCATCACCACAAATCAAAACAATCATCATCATCATCATTCTTCCTTTTTTTTTTTTTTTTTTCATTGTCATTTGTCATTGCAATTATATCACATTAAATAAATAAATCATAAAAATTAATAATTGAAAATGTCCAATTGTTATTAAATTAAAAAATAAATCAATTTGAATAAATACAAATTAAATTAGATTGTCAATGCGATAAGAATAAAAAGAGAAAGAGTTACAAAATTTTAATAAGATGCCATCTTGGAAAAACATTTGTCTAGTTTGAATATTACATCCAATTAAAAAAGTTATTTAAGAACAAAAAAAAAACTGAAAAAGGATTCATTATCTCTATAATTTACTTGAGCTACCATTCCTCATACAAACCAGCCGTAAAAGACAAAAACTTATTACTTCAATATAAATCTCATTACAAACTGAGTAATGATAATTAGAAAAAATATTTTTAACCGGACTATGAATAACTATCATCGGAGCGCACTGGTACAGTCGGGTACAGTCGATCGCACGAAGCCGAGAGTCAGAGGCTACGAACGTCACATCATTCATCGCCATTTTGCTCTTATGTGTACCGTGCCCTTTGCACTATTACACCTTCGATCACCGTTCTTAATTTAAACCCTATAATATAGCAAGAAAGGTTAGATTTCGAATGACACCTTGTCCTTAATAGTCTTTTAAGTATCATTTGAAAATATGCTTTAGTGTGGTAAGTTAGGGTTCGTTTTTGCGTGTGTGTAGTCTAAAGGTGGTTACACGAAAACCAGCCGCGGTAACGTGTCGGTCTGTAATTTAATAAGGACTACCTAAATTGACTCAGATGCGTTCGGAGTTTGTGGGCCTGCTAATTTGTTGGCAAACATATTGTTTGACGGACCGCCGGTGTCTGGATACTGCGAATGAATGGCTATTTAATTGAGTTGAAAAAGGTTCCGACATCATAATTTTGGAGTGTAAAATAGTTTTATAGATTTTGGATGGTCGGTTTGGATGCTTTGAAGTATTATAAGAAAATTCAATGTGGATGGTTTATGACGGATAAAACCTGGGTTTGGACAGAATGTCTTGAATTAGGTGTCATCAAGGACTAGATTGAAAAGTCACTAAAAACCACTTTATAACCCTGAAATCATCTACCCCAATATACATTAGAGTCTCGAAGTTGTGGACGACTACATTTACCTGGGACAGATGGTAAAGTTGGGTAGGTCAACTTCGAGAAAGAGATCAATCGTCGAAACCGACTCGGCTGGGCAGCGTTCGGGAAGCTGCGCGGTATCTTCTCGTCCAATATACCATAGTACCTCAAAACGAAAGTCTATGACCAGTGCGTGTTGCCAGTGATGACATATAGCTCCGAAACGTGGTCGTTTACAATGGGCCTCATCAGAAGACTTAAAGTAAAGAAGGGTAAAAGTCACCCAAAGGGCAATGGAAAGGGCTATGCTCGGAGTTTCCTTGCGTGATCGTATCAGGAATGAGGATATCCGCAGGAGAATCAAGGTTACCGACATAGCACGAAGAATTGCTGTTGGGGCCGAAAGGTTCTAGAATGGCGACTACCGGAAGACGTAGCTTTGGAAGGTTTCCTACAAGATGGACCGATGACCTGGTAAGGGTTGCGCAAATCCAATGGATGCGAGACGCACAGGACCGTTCATTGTGGCAATGCTTGGGGGAGGCCTATGTCCAACAGTGGATGTCTTTCAGCTGAAATGATGATGATGATGATGATGACATTAGAGTGCTTAGATAGAAAACTTCTTCGTGTGCACGTTACGGATGCGTGCGAGAGGAATACTAGTCTGGGTTAGTGTACTCTGGGAAGTGGGTAACGACTCTCCATTAGGGACAAACAATTTTGAATAACAATGTCACTTGGGCAGCAGAATTGTTCGAAAAAGTTAGCGAGGTCCTTTTTTTTAGGTGGGTCTCAATCAACCAATGACTTCTCTCGCTCTGGAACGAAAATGGACCCAGGTAGTCAGTAAAAGTTTAAGTTTGGTTTAAGCTGTTGATCCTCGCACGAACGCACGTTCACGCGCCATTGTCTTACTATTGTGTCTCTAATTACGCACTCAAAAGGTTAAGTTTGGTGTTAAGCGGAACAGAGTGTAAAGTCCCGCAAACCTCCGTTGAAAAGGGAGAATCCTCCGACCAGACGGGTATTATGTCTAGTGGGCAACTGCCCGATAGATGATTTCGGGCTGTTCTACATAATCAAATCGCGCGGAGAACTTTAATTGCGCGATGCAGGATTAGTTTTTATGTGACGCCATAGATGTCCCTACAAGTCTGACACTTCCTCTCGATGCACCCAGAGCGGGAGAAGTTAGTTGGTTATTTTAGACTTCTTATTGATTCATTATATTTATTCATCATTAATACAGAGAGATGCGTTAAAATTTGATTCAACGCCGCTTTGTTTTACGGGACAAAAACTAAGTGTGAGCAAATTAGGGACTGCACCTAATTACAAATTGCCCCAAGCAATTAAAAACCCTAATGTAGAGTTTCTGTTCATTCTTTAGACCTAACCAAATTGTCTACTTTTCTCAGAAAGTGCCATCAATCAACTTTTAGTTTTAACCGTTTTAGGATATAAACGCCGCCGTTAATGTAAATTCATTTTTGTTTAATTATGAGTTTTACAAAATGTGATTTATGGTTCGATTTTGAGATGAGCTTTGAACTTCTTTTTAAATTATGCAACGATTTTTTTAGGCAATGTTAAATGGTGTTCTATTCGTTAATGAACTTTACCTGTAGACGAGATGACGTCATAAGTCATTAGTGTCTAAAACCAACATGCACTCAGGATTATCAAATTCAAAGGTTTATTTTCTACCAGCCTATTATCTTTTTAATTTTACGCTGTAGTTTTTGTTACTATTTTGGTGTACAATAAAGTTTTATTCTATTCTATTCTATTCTGTACTTTTTTATAGTGTTAATGAAGCAAAGTAAAACATGCTTCAACCTCACCAGGTCTTACCACGACCGATTTGGTCCGTCCGTACCAAAGTCGAGCGTAAGTTTTCGTAATTAGTATTAAGACGTATATTCCCTTGAAAATCTGACCGGAGTTAAATGCACACATACTCGTACTATCACCTGCGCCCGCATAGAGCCCCGCTGACTTTAAAATAATTTTCTTTGCGAAATATTGATTGATGTAGGTACTACATAATATATGCTATGTATATTGAAGAACACTTAACCAGCAATTTTTTTTTGTAAACATATTTCTAAAGATCAAAGCCGTTTGAAAGAAGTAGGGAAAACAAGCTAATTAATGTCATGTAGTTAATTTAATAATAATATATATAATTTAAGTTAAGTATTAAATCATACGAAAAAATCATATGTGCATCTATAATAATTTTTTTTTCAGACCCATTGACCTAGCCGTTACCGAGGAGTAGACTTCAGAAAGTCACTGTTTTATGACACTGCTCGGGAGCTAGGGCCTTAACACAGTTACGCTCGCACTTGTTACGACAGACCAAACTTACATTGAGTCACGCTCGACGTTGGTACGGACGGACCAAAACCTTTACACCAAGTTCGAACGTGTATTGTACATTAACAAAATATTCATTACTATAAAATTAAAGATGATTTACGTCATGGCTGGTTTTTCTCAAACAGATATTTAAAAATAAGTGCTGCCCAAAACTCAATATTCAAAATTGGAAGAGAAAGAACACTTGAAAAGTTACGACTGTTTTATGTTATAACTATTTTTGAGACCCAAAAAGACAGACGTGCCATAAAAATCAAATCCGTAAAGATTTACAACTAAAAACTTTTGAAATATAATAACATGTCAGTTTAAATTACTGACCAAGTGCAATAAATTCATTTTTATAAGTTCATCATTTGAAGGAAGGACTTTTGAGTGTCTGTAACGATCATTTTATTTGGTATTTTTCACTGTTCTTAATTGGTGAGTGTCTGGATCAGTATTTGAGTTATGCATTCCCCATTTCCTCAAGACCAATAAGAATTAGTCATGCTTCTTTTAAACGTTTCATATTCGGTGAACTATTAAAAGGGCTTTCGTCGAAAAACGCAGTCATAATTCGGGATTAAAACTACTCACAAAAATATGTAAAAAAAAATGACAAACTTTATGGCGATGTTTCCACATCAATTTTAGAAAAGAACCCTCTCGAATGAGAACGTCAATAAAGAAAGAAAGAAAGAAAGAAAAAACATTTATTTGAACCTCACACATACAGTAAAAATTTTTATAAAAAAAAAACAGTAGAATACATAGGAATTAAAATATTGTAGAATTAAGTACCTACCTACATATAAAAGAAAACAAAAAATAACTGTATGATCTGTGCAAGGTCAAAAAGGCGCCTAACTCAGCATATGCTGCGATATTTAAAACGATAAATATCGCAGCGCTGGTATTCTGTTAGGGCCCGCGATGATGCCACGGTCACACTCACGGAGGTTAAATAAAACGATATAAGTATCGAAATAAAACAATAAACACAAACATTGATAAAACAAATATAGGAAAAAATAACAAATACATAAGTAACATTGGTAAAAAAGCGTGAATTTATGGTAAAATGTGTCATGTGTTAGAAAAATATTTATAAAATTAAAATGCAATAAATAATGAACCATAGACAGACCGCGCCGCGCTCAAAATCTTTTGTCAAAACTATAGACAAACGGACGAACGCGGACGCACGGTTCACGGAGAGTGTAATCTATGGATATTAATATTCTGTGGCACGATCTATCGACTGACAGGACAGAAGAAAAAGTAGGTCGATCTTCATCAAATAAATTAAAACAAGTTGAGTAAATATTGGTACATAAATACGTCCCAAACAAAAGCGATTCGGGTGTTCCAGAAATGTTATTGTGTATGACTGTGAAGTGTAATGTGTGCTATATTGGACGCAAGAAAAAAGATGCCAAACCAGCCGAGCGACAATGTCACCAATGCAAACCGTGCAGAACTCTGGCTAAATTATCTGGTGGTTTCCCTTTGGTTGCGTAATAAATGCTGTTTGTATTTGTAACTAAAAGCACCAACCGTCTTTAAAGCACGAATAGGTGGTGGCAAGTTATTCCACACCTTACTAGCAGCGTGTTTGAAGCTTCCACGAAATGCAGCAGTTTTATGGGTCAAGGTCAATAGAAGGTAAGAAGATGCTCTCGTTTTAACTTTGTTTACATCACGTGACCAAGTTAATGTATTATAAAGATAGGTAGGTTTTTTTGTGAGAATTGTGCCAAAGAGTAGGGTAGCCAGATGAAGTTTTCTGCGATCTGACATTCTCATCAGATTACCCCTATTTAAAAATGGTGTTATGTGAGATCTTGGAGGGACATTAAAACAAAACCTAGCACATGCATTTTGTACTCGCTGGATTAACTTATTACTTCTACCAAGAATGCACGCCCCATACACAGTGTCAGCGTAATTCAGCTTGGATAAAACAAGTGACTCACAGAGCATGATACGCATATCCACACTTAAGTAGGGACGTACACGGTATAAAAGCTTGAGACGATAGAAGCAATTGCGCACAGCTTCTGTAATATGAGTCTCAAAATGCAAGTGCTCATCAAATACTACTCCAAGATTACGGGCTTCCTGCACCCTCTCTATGGGACAACCATCGATCCTCACATCTAAATTACTGTGGCCCAATTTATTTAAAAAATCTCTTGAACCTATAATTAAATATTTGGACTTGCCCGGGTTCAAAACCAGTGAGTTTCTCAAAGACCAGGCTGTGATCCTATCCAAATCCTCATTCACTCTTTTTACAGTGTCAACAGTCTGCTGAGGATGAAAAGACAGATACATCTGTAAATCATCAGCATAGAGGTGAAACTTGGTGTTGAGCAGGCAGTTGGTGATGTCAGCACTGTACAGAATGAAGAGAAGAGGGCCTAGGATCGATCCCTGGGGCACGCCCCTGCTCACGCACTTAGGACTAGAGGACTCAATCCTTCCATCACTCTCACTTGTCACCTGGACAAACTGAGAACGGTGAGTCAAGTAGCTTTTAAACCACTGAACCGTCTCAGGCTTACATCCGTAGTATGACAGCTTAGAGATAAGAAGTGACGTATTAATTGAGTCAAAAGCACGTGAGAAGTCTAGCAGGACAAGCATGGCACCCATTCCCTTGTCTCTGCCTTCAAGGATATTCCCGACCACATCGAGTAGGGCCGTGGCTGTACTGTGTCCCTTGCGAAAACCAGATTGAGCAAGCGGCAATATGTTGTGCTCCTCAAGATATGCTCGGAGCTGGTTGGAGACAACCTTCTCTAGGACCTTGGAGAGACATGGCAGTAGGCTAATAGGGCGAAGTTCTTTAACGCTGGTAGGATTAGCTACTTTAGGGATGGGTCTAACTATTGCCAATTTCCATAGATCCGGAAAAGAAGAGGTGGAGATGGAACGGTTGACGATTGCCGTTATAGCTGCAAGGGTGCGAGGAAGAGTCATCATCAACATATCAAGCGAGATATGGTCACAGCCCTGAGCATTGGACTTTAGGCCACGCAGCAGCCTCAGCACCACATCCTCCTGAACGGGCTCCAGCTGAAAATTAGTGTTACTGAATTTGTGTTGCTCATAGTATTCTAAGTCAGCAGCTGTGACTGCACCACTACCTGGTACATCCAAAAAATGTGCATTAATTTTTTCGGGATCACTACATAGGTTCGGTAAACTGTGCTCTGATGTTTTAGAAATAGCTATAGACGATTTAATATGACTCCATAGCTTCTTAGGTTTTTTAATATTTTTATTAATGTAATTTTTAAAATATGCACGCTTCTCACTGTCCAACGCCGCCCTAACAAGGTATTTAAGCTCTTTATATGAGTCAATATGATGTAATGCTTTAGTAGCTTTGGCCTTGTTGTGGCTTCTGTCACGCAGCTTCATCATGTCCTTGACAGTATCAGTTATCCATGGAGGGGACTTATCCTTGATGAGAACCTTTTTAAGGGGAGCATGTAAATCAAATAAGTTTATAATATACTTATTAAAAGTTTCCACCATGGAATTGACATCTTCCAGGCTTTCAATATATTCCCAGTCCATCTTATTAAGGTCCTTGTTGAAATGGTCTAGCAGTATATCCCTAAGAGGCCTGAAAGTGATCCAGCGCGGAGTAGGCTTATCTAATTTAAAGTTAAATTCAGCGGATATCACTGCATGCTGGCCAAGCTCTGGAATATGTGAAACAGAGACCTCACGCACACGGGCATCAGTGCATATAACATCAATTAATGTCTCGCTGTGGTCTGTGAAATGGGTTGGCTGAGATACTATTTGATTTAACTTGCAGCATAGCAGAAAATCGTTTAAGAGTTTTGTTTTATTATTTGTATGACTTATCATGTTAATATTAAAGTCGCCCAACAAGATAATTTTATCCGCTCTAGCAAAAGAGAAAAGAGAATCCGTAATTGCATCCAGAAAGACACTGACATCGAGCCATGGTGGCCTGTATGCAGTGCCGACGATGACAGAATGAGAGTTGACACTTAGCCGAAGCCACATCTGCTCCACCTGCGGCGCAGGCGGGTGCGGCACGGCGCGCACGCGCACACCGCGCCGAACATAGAAGCCCACGCCGCCACCGCGGCCGCCGCGCACAGAGTTCGGGCGCGGCACGTGTCGCAGCCGGTACCCCGGGACGCAGGGCGCGCGACCTTCCTGTCCGTACTTGATCCAGGTCTCATTTATCGCCATGATGTCAACCCCAATGTCCTCCATAGCCACAAGAAACTCGTCATGACGTGATCCCAGAGACCCCGCATTAAACAAACCAACTTTTAGGTTTTTGGTCTTAATCATTGTCATAGCAGGGAAGATTATATAATATATGTATAGATACTCTAGATAGTGTGACTTTGTAATGTGCAGTGTAAAATATAGAATAATTTATAAAGATAATACATAGTTTAAGTACATGAATGATATATGAAGAGACCAATGATAGTTGTAATATTATATAAGATATTTTAAGCAGTGTACAGTGACAAGTAATAAGCCGAAGTTGTATAAATAAGTAGTGTACTTGTATGATTGATATTAAGTTAGCTGGGCCCCAGACAGAAACCACCAAGCACTGAGACAGGAACCGTTCCGACCCCACACAGCGCAAACACAAATGAAAAAAAACAAAAAATATAAAAACACAGAAAGCAAACTGAAATTCACTAGAATTTAAAACTCGATAGCCAAAATTAAACAAATTTTCAACCCCTAAGCTAAACATTGGTTTCAGCAGACAGTTCCTGGCCAAAAACACGTGCGAGGTCCTCCTCTGTGCGGATGCAGTAGGTAGGCTTCCCGTCTCCCTGTTTGGCAAGGATACGACCGGACTTTGTCCAAGTATATCGCCACCCGAGACGACTGCCAGCCTCACGCACCCGGTAAAAAAGATTTTTGTTTCTTTTGGAGAGCCGCTCATTCAAGTAGAAGCGACGCGGTGGTGCAGGGAGGCCAAAGTCCGCAGTGGTGGATCCACGGCGGACACGCGCGCTCCGTAGTAGCTCGTCGCGCAGAGTGCGACGCGTCAGGCGCACAACGATCCGTCGCCCGCGCCCCGTCGCCGCCGCTACTCCCGCCGGGCCCGTCGCGGCCACAGCCGTCGCATGCCCCTCGTGGTCGACCCGCAGGCCCACACGCTGCGCGAACACTATGTCGCGTTCCTCAAGAGTGACCCCAAGCTTTACCGCAATCAACCCGACAGTGTGCACCACATTTTCACCAGGGATCTCCGGGATGTTCGCTATCTCCAGATCGGAGCTCAGCAAATCCTGCTCGCGGTCATTGAGGTCAAGTTGAAGCTGTACTATGGTCCGCTCAAGTTGGCTGAATTTGCTGTCAGCCATAGCGACATTTTGCTTACTCTCCAGGGTCACAATTCTGGCTTCCAGGCTATCGACTCTCTCGACACAGATACTCACTGACGATTGCAGGCCAGCCATCTCCCGACGAAACTCCCGCATTTCGTCCCGGACTTCCCGCAGTTCTGACCTGAAAAGCCTAATCTCCTCACGCAGGGTCAACTGCGCATCCGGTGAAGGCTCTCCATCTGTACCCTGCTCGCTATTTGCCCGCGATGTTACCTTAGGCAACGCAACAGGGGGCCCGGTGCGAATGCCCTGAACTTGGGCTGACTTTACTGGCGACCTGCTAGCAGTACCCTGGTCTGCCGCAACTGCCACGGTCACTGCCACCGCGGAGCCCGCGACAACTGGACGCGAAGCCGGGGCACCACTAATCATGCCACTGACAGGTGTGGCACTGTTGTCACCCTTGGGCAACCTGCTTCTGCACTCCGGGCATAGCCAGTCACTGCTAGTCGGCGCCGCATCGGGCAAGCAGGCGAGGTGATACCTATTGTGGCAAGCAAAATTGCCACACGTGGCGCCACCCTTCGCCGACAAGAACTTTCCGCACGCAGCGCACTTAACCATGATACAACGTAGTACGCAAAAAAATGGGTAGATGGCGTGCACGTCCCTCGTTCTGTTCCAGGCGTTGTTAGATGGCGCGCAGTCCGCGCAAAAAATCGATCTAAATGCACAATCTGTGGTACAGTACTAGTAACACCTGTAAAGTCACACTTTTGGAGGTACCAGTCACAAAACAAAATGTATATGTAGCTTCAAATTAAAAAAAAGTTTAATACTACACAATTAGTTTTAATGCAGTTACAATGCCAAATCACTATTATTCCACCCCGTATATATACTCGAACGTAAGTCGCACTTCAGCAGAGTTGTGAACACAAACTTTCCGCGAAATACTCCGTGATTATTATTTTATTTCTATGTAAACACGAACAGCTGTTGTGTACCGTAAAGCGTCCGTGACGTCACTCACGTGACGTCAATCATTTAAAGTCGACCATGTTTTTGCCGTAACCCTCTAAAACACATGGCAAAGATGGACACGAGTCCCGGAAACCGGGATCTCATCTTCCCGTCCTTGATAAATAGCGTAGAATTTTTGTTTACAAACACTTTTTTACCGGCCGAAAAATTTTCGGCCGTACACCAAACTCAATTTCACTGCGAAATGAACGAAACGACAAAAAATGCCCGAACAACCGAACCGGTGATTTGTGGGGCACATTCATTGCAGTGACAAGCTTGTTCGGGTAAGGCCGGACCACACGACTCGCTTTCCGAATTACGTTGCGTTACGGGACTATACGCAAACACGGAACGAGTACGAACAGTGACGTTACTTGTTAAATCCATGTCGAATCCGATTCGGATTGATGTTGATTGAGTTACGCGTCCAGTTCGCGGCGAATGCCGATTTTGAATTAAAACTGATACCGATGACACGTTTTTAGTTTGCACGACCCCGTATTGGATTGTATGTTTTACAGAAATAAACTTGTTAATGATTGAGGAGGAAATAATTACACTATCACAGAACTAAAAAAAGCGTTTACGGCGGTAAGTTCCCTCTTTGACGAGTGGTTGGAGAGGCGCTATTTCATCGTCGCCTTCCACATGATACAGGTCCTCATCGGACATGGTAAGTACGGAAAGTTTTTCTTCCAGAGTCAGAAGAAAGAAACGCACGAGTCTCAACATTGCGTGGACCGCCCGGAAGACACGGTGGAGCATACGGTGGAGGTGAGCCCTGCTTGGACGCGGAGTACCACCATGTCCTAGTGGAAGTGATGGGCGGCGGCGACCTCTTGCGCCTGGCCCTAGTTCCGGCCATGGTCTGGAGCGAGAGAGAATTGGATGCGGTCGAAAGAGACGGCTGCAAGAATGAGAGAATTTACGTCTTAACGCCCCAGCCGCTACGACAGGAGACGCCCCGGGCTTTGGGAATCGCAGACCGATATCCGGCCGCCGCAGGTAAGCGAGGGCTCGCAGAATAGCCCGAGTCGTCGATGGCGCGTAGTGTTCCACGGTGTTCACACTCTCTCTCGCTCCACCAAGAGAGAAATTATATAAAATAAAATGAAAATTATATAATATATATAAAATAAACTAGATCAAATATTACTCACACCCAAAAAATCAACCAACATTATTTTATTCTCTTACAAAATAAATTTACCAAAATTAAAGTTTCGGTGAGCTCTTAAATTATGGTTACCCTTTATTAAGTTCACACTACAATGGGTCCTAAATTGCTATAAAATATAATTGACATTTTAACAATAACAATTCTAGAATCAATCTGCCTAGCTCTTTCCCGATTACGTCAGATCAAACATTTCCTTACACTAGGAATTACTCCTGTTTCTTGGGTGCGTACATAAACATGTAAACTGACACACACAAGACATTTTTGTGGGTCATATAAATATTTCTCGGTGCGGGAATCGAAACCGCAACACGCAGCAACCACTGAAGACTGATATAGCATACTTTTCTATCCCGAGAGCATGTTCCTTTAGGAAAATTTTATACTTAAACGCGGGCAAAACCTCGTATATAAACTAGTAAATAAATAAATGTTATTTTATTTACAATACAATGAATTCCGTTACCCGATTTCCACATTTACCCTTCACAAGGTACAAACAAAACGGGCTCGCTAATTTGTTTACAATTAATTAAATCCAATAAAAGGTCGCTGGGCAAAGGAAGGACGAAAAAATACACCTAATATGTACCAGGTTTACAATTTATTTTGGCCCGTTGCCGTCGGCCGGCGAGTGCTTAGTTAAATGTATAATAGGTTCCAAGTACCGCTTTTAAGTGGGACATGAAGCAACGTTTTTATAGCATCCTCTTGCCTTTAAACAATGGACACTCGTGTAGCAAAAAAGTACGCTGCAGGAGGGTTAATTAGTACTAAATCAAAGCTCCGATATGAATACTGGATAGGCTTTTTGAAAAGCTCGGGAACTCTACGAGGCTTAGGCTTCCCGTTTCATTGTTCTTTTTGTCGTCGAGTCTTTGAATTTTCAGTTGGCTCAAAGTTTGATACTTACTTAAAAATTGGTTGGTTATTAGGAAGATAGAGGCTGAACAAAAATTCGATTTCGGCCAAAAAAAAAAACTGGTTTCGGCTGAAAAAAAGAGGAAAAATATTTGGCTCAACCGAAACCAGCGTCTTTGAGCTGACAGTTATGATAGATATCTAAAAACTGACTGACTCTTTCGCCTATGCATGATCCATTTTTTATGTAGCCGTCGATTTATTCGGTTATTAATAGCTATTTTATGAGAGTTACTATATAACCAACCAACCAAAGCATAACTATATCGAAATATAATTAGGAATAACTGTGTACAAATATTATTTTTATTTTTTGACAGTTTTTCTGTTACCATGTCAGTTCTGAATTTGATTTTAGTAACGGCCGAATCTATAAGAGAAGCCGAAAATTGGTTACGGTTTTGGTTTCAGTCGGTCACTATACAGAGGTTTGTTTTTTCTCGAAGAAGTGCCTATGCCAAACAAACACGACGATGAAAAGTACTCTTAGTAAAAAAAAAAAGCTTTCAAGATATTTTGGATCTAAAAATCAAATGTTGTATGTAAATAGAGATGAGTATTGCGTGGCACATCCGTTTCCACAGCTAAGTAATAAGTGCATAGATTAAAATGCATTAATCAACTTTAGCGGGATTCCGCCGCAAACCACAGCTGTATCACCCTGTCTTCATATTAAAATGGGGTTCCGTTGAAACAAAAAACTATCTACCCTCGACTCATCATCGCTAAGTACTTTTAAAATGTGTTTTTACACTGCTAAAACACTGATAGCACATTTTTTTAATAAAAAAAATCCGGTTAAAGTTGAAATGCCGACATCCGCGGCTCACGGATCGTATTCAATCATAGCAAACGCCTGGGGGAGTAATAAAAAATCTCGTGTGAAAATTAACAACACATTCTTGCTTGTTCAAAATGTGACTTAGACGCTTTGGAAGCTAGAATATGATACAGAAAGAACAAAAATAGATTCATAACTCAAAAAAATAGTAATGACCAAGTTTGCTTTTTGACATGTCTGTGAATTTTAGCAATAGGTACGTTCCAAAAACAATGAATGACATCCAATCTTGTCCAATAGGTACTAAAGTCACCGTATCAGGACTGCGAGATGGTTTAAAAGAGTTACTGTGACCCTGGAATGCAAAACAAAAACACGGATGGGTAGCTCGCCGATGGTATAGCGAGCAATGGGTAGCTCGCCGTCCGACCGTCCTCCGGTAATCGTCCAGACCGAGCTCAAGTCGTCAACATCGCGTAGTGTTCCACGCGCGCCTCAAAGAGATGTCAGCAACCGTAGGAACCCTTCTTAGTACAAATGCGAACTTACAAAGAATTTAGTATTTTTTTTTAATGAAAAATCATCAAATATCTCCCCTTCCGCTCTGGACGAAGCGAATAAAAGAACTTATTATCATTGGGAAATCATTAAATGACATCTCCTGCCCTTCGTGTCAGACTTTTACTGACTAAAACCCACTCCTGTTCCTTCTTTGCCTTTGTTCCAGGGCCCTTTCGCATCACCCATGGCCCCAGTAGATTTCGACCCTGCTGGGCCCCTACGGTTGCTGACATCTTCTTGAGGCGCGCGGAACACTACACGACGTCGACGATTAGGGCTCGGTCCGGACGGTTACCAGAAGGTCGGACGGCGAGCCACCCATTGCTCGCCGTCCGCAAGCCCGCGCCTACGGTGGCCGGAAATCGGGATCGGAATCCCGGCGGCGGTTGGGGCGTGAGGACCGTTGCCTCACGCGATCGGCCGCCTCCTTTGGTAGCATTACTGATTCACAGAAGGAGGCGACGGCCCCACTCCTCCTCGCTCCGGACCATGACCTGTACCAAGGCCCGGCGCGAGAGATCGCCGCCGCCGATTGCCCCCACGAGGAAACCCGCATGAAGGTAGAAAATTGTGCCAAGGGTACTTATTCCCGGAATAAAAAAGATTCTATGTGCTATTCCAGAATATGGTTTATCTGTGTGGCAAATTTCATCCAAATCCATTTAGCCGTTCGAACGTGAATAAGTCATAAACATACAAATTCACAAACTTTCGCTTTTATATTATTAGTGTGATTAAAATGAGTGAAGTGTGCTTATTATTCAACACTAAACTTCTGCATATAATTGTATTACCAGAAAAATAAATACCTATATATTTCTACCAGCAGTCCCGACAGACATTGTTCTCTCCGAAAACTGGCTTCTCGACAGAATAAAAATTTGAGAACCTAATTGCAGCTCCACTTACCAAGTCCAGTTGTATTATCAAATCATCCAGAAACCCACTCAAATATACATACAAAATTTTACCCAAATCGATCAAGCCGTTTAGGAGGTGACAAACACACGTACAGAAGAATTATACATAAAGATTACTGTTTACTTATAAAGAAGGTGGCACAATATTTGGTTACAATTAAGACGCAAGTTATAATTAACTACTATCCTGTCGTCATTAGTACCAACTTACCGATATTAAAAACTAACATACCCTTTCAAAAATATCCTCAAACGAAACAGAATCTCAAAACCCATATGCAATAAAAAACTTCTAACAAGATTACAGTAGCGGTTGCAACTTTATCTAATCTCCCCTTGTTTCCTCCCCGAGCTGGTAATGGACGGAGCTTCATTAAGACGAACCTAACTATGATAGACGACAATGGGAGTAGGATGTAGCTTATGACGTGTTCTAAGAGTGATTATAAGTTGTTCTTGTTATGACCTTTTTGACTTATTGAGGAGTGTTTTTGTTTTAAATTTGATTTTTTGGTTAATTCCAATCTACAAAGCCTCGAGCACAGGCGTAGGGGTAGCCAGCCTATCGGTATTTTACACGTTGCATATTGGTGAGTGTGCGCGGGAATTGCATGACTTGATTCCGCCATCTCCTTTCTACCATCGGATAACCAGACGTACGGCGAGTATCCACCCTTACGTTGTTGAAACTTCAACGGTCCGGACTAAGCGTTTCACTTCGTTGTTTATACCGCGTACACCGAAGGACTGGAACAATTTGCCTGATGCGGTCTTCCCGTCTAACTATAATTTAGGTGTCTTCAAGGCTAAAGTGATTAGGCTCTTAATAAACTAGTGCGCCTCACCATCAATTATTGCATCTCTGCTTACCATCAGGTGAACCCGCCAATAAAATCTTATTGGCGGGTTTCTTTTTATTATTGACAGGCTCGCGTTTGTTTGTTATCTCACTAATAGTAAGCGATGATGTACAGGTGGGATGGCCAGTGTATGTACCAGTGGTGCGTCGCCTTGCGTCTAGTGGTACGAAGGTAGAACGGACTTGACGGAATTAAATTGTGCCATATCGACGTACAATCCTAGAAACGTACACGATAGAAAACTGACAGGCTATAGTAACTTGTCGTAGGCGTCGTCGTCCTTAGGTGTCATAGCTAGTCTTCTAACAGTAAGTATCCTTCATCCCACCCATACGCACAAAACGTTTTGGGAACACATTCATTGTGCGTACAGTTTAGGAGTGGAATTCCTTGCCGGAGTCTGTTTCCTGATAGCTGCAACCTTGGGGTATTTAAGTCAAGAGTGAATAGGTTACTTCCAGGCAAGCGTGCTCTATCTTCGACCACATCATGTCTTACTATCAGGTGAGATAGTCAAATGCGAACCTATCATATTATAAAAAAAAGGTAGTTTATATTGAACTTAAGGAAAGTTATCGTTGCGGGAAAAGTATTTTAACATAAAATCGTCTTAGAAAAGGAGGTTTTGTATTCGTCTCTGTATTTTTTTATCGGTAATTTTGGCAACTGTAAACAAACAATAATAATCATTCTATTTTTGTTTGAAATACTTTTTTTTGGACTAACAATAATAATAATATTCCACAACTATCACACAACACCGTCTAGTCCCAAGCTAAGCAGAGCTTGTGTTATGGGTACTAGACAACTGATAAATATACATATATATTTCTAAATACATACTTATATCACTACATAGTATAAAACAAAGTCGCTTTTCGTGTCTGTCTGTCCCTATATATGCTTAGATCTTTAAAACTACGCAACGGATTTTGATGCAGTTTTTTTTAATAGATAGAGTGATTCAAGAGGAAGGTTTATGTGTATAATACATGCACAATATAGTAGAGAAACACTGATGATTTTAGAGGTATCTAATGTGATGTCGTAAATAAACACATTTTTTTGCGCTTACATTGCAAACGCTGGCTGAACCCTAAGCGCTAGATCAAAATAATGTACTACAGTATTGTACACCTTAAAAAGATCTACAAAAAAGTCTGCAATGGTATATGTCTATCTTTTAGAGATAACTCACAATAAACATTTTTTATTCTTTACTTTTTACGAGAAATAATGGCGTATTTTCGAAACGATTTTAAGCAATACAGCTTTAATCTTTATCTAATTAAGTACCTTAAATAAATTGTGCATTTAATATAGATCAATATTGCTCTTTACAGCGTGTAATTTAAGTGAATATTTTCGAAGATATTACAGATTTAAAATGCTAGGACATAACGGTTAAGGTAAATAACTTGATTCTTTCAAAGATTGATGCGCCGACGACGCAAATATACTATTCGGTTACTTCCAGATTGGTACCATTTTTTTCAAATCCAGTTCTGATAATGGAATCCATGAGGAATCGAGGGAACTCCTCAAATATTCTATGCACTATATAATATAGTGATTTAGGTATTATCATCGAGAATACAAAAAAAAGCATTTACAGTCAAAAAGTAACATTTGATGAAGTGGAACTGATGAAGTAGACCAGAAATGGCCAACGGAACTTCACCCTCACATAGATCACAATGAAGCTAATTAAGTAACAATGACAATATAAATTAATAAATGGATTTGAATAGTTATGTTGACAATGGTATCATCGAAGTGATCTGATGATGATGGAGCCGGAAGGTAGGCACTGGAACTCCGTAATTAATCAATATAACCTAGCCGTGATAAAAGATGAAGATAAAGATAATTTTATTTTGCAAATATGGGTAACAGTAAAAGATGACAGAAAAATATAGGTAACAAGTTCAGCCATATTTTACCATGTAGACATGCAAAAGACATATAAAATTTAACATACTACAACTACGTACAATTTTAAAATAATACACAATGCAGTATAAACAAGAAAACGTGTTTGGGCTTATTAGAATTGTTATTATATGCACTTTGGCTATAAGGTACCTACTATCGAACTAACCTGATGATGGAGCCGGGAGGTGGATGGGGACTTCATAATAAAATAATGTATCCTAGCAGTGTTTGGGTTAATTCGAATTGTCATGAGAAATAGGTACTCTGGCTATAAAAGTGCATCACAACTAAAAAGTGTGAAATATAAAACTTTTTACAAAAAAAAATTACTTACTTCACTAGAAAAAAAAAACAAAACAAAACCATCAAAATAACTTTAATTTCGGAAGTCGGTGTTAAATAACAAGCAAACAATACCAGAAACACCGGATTCCAAAATTAAAGTTATTTTGATTGTTATAGTGTTTTTAACCGACTTCAAAAAAAGGAGGAGGTTATCAATTCGGTTGTATGTTTTTTTATTTTTTTTGTGTGTTACCTCAGAACTCCGTCGTTTGTGGACCGATTTGCAATATTTTTTTCCTCTTAAAGGATATGCTTCCAGATTGGTCCTATTATTTTCAAAATTCAGTTCTGATGATGGGATCCATGGGGAATCAAGGAAACTCCTCAAATATTATAGGCAACTATTTAGTGATTTTGGTATTTTCATCGAGAACATAAGCATTTACAGTCAAAAAGTAACATTTGATGAAGTGGAACTGATGAAGAAGACCAGGAATGGCCAACGGAACTTCATACTCACATAGATATCACAATGAAGACAGTTAAGCGACAGCGAATGTTAGCGAATGTAACTTTTTGACTGTAAATCAGTCAAAAAGTAACATTTGATGAAGTGGAACTGATGAAGAAGACCAGAAATGGCCAACGGAACTTCATACTCACATAGATATCACAATGAAGACAGTTAAGCGACTATGACAATACAAATAAATAAATGGTTCTGAATAGTTATGTTGAAAATGGTATCATCGAAGTGACCTGATGATGATGTTGGAGCCGGAAGATAGGCACCGGAACTCTGTAATTGATCAATGTATCATAGCCGTATTTGGGCTTATTAGAATTGTCATGAGATACACTTTGGCTATAAGGTACTATCGAACTGATCTGATCATGGAGGAAAGTGGAACGTAGACACAGGAAATTTATAATAAAACAATGTAACCTAGCAGTGTTTGGATTAATTGAAATTGAATTCTAATATCATTGATTTTACCGTTCCAATATAAACGCCTACAATTTCCGCTAAAGATATCTTTTGCAAATTCCATCAATAAATCGCAGGGTCAAACTTTCAACGTTACATGCTTAGATTTGAGCGTTGAATGTTTTTCACATGGCCAATTATATGTCGCTCTTTCAAGAGTAACCTCAAAAGAAAATATGGTTGTACTGTCTAATGACAAAAAATCTGTGAACATTGTGTATAAAGACATTCTGTAGTATATTACTAGCGACCCACTTTGGTGCAATGCTGGACAAAACCGCATCAAAATCCGTTGCGTAGTTTTAAGGATCTAAGCGTACATAGGGACAGACAGCGGGAAGCGACTTTGTTTTATACTATGAAATGATCTGCATTGCACCCGTGCGAAGCCGGGGCGGGTCGCTAGTATTTATATAAATTACACCCAGACACAGAACAAATAATCATGCTAATCAAACAAACATTTATCCTGGGTGGGAATCGAACTCACGACCTCCGGCATAGCAGTCAAGGCCACTAACCACTAGACCAACAGGCCAGTCAAAAACATTGTTATTATAAAATATTTAAGCTGTCTTAATAATGATCATTATTACCAAAAATAGTTTAAATTCTGTTGAAATTATGCTGTGAATCGTCGAGTAATTTAGACCAGTCTAGAATACCTAAAGAGAATTACTAATTAAATATTTCTCGTATTTCTGTTTTCTCAACCTGAATATTCCGCGTAGTCTAGTGTCTGTTTAGATACTAGAGAATGTTCAAATATTCTTGTTAATACTTAGAATATTGTGTTATAAATAAATATCTATATTGAATTCTACCCATCTATGTTGTACGCCGTGGTATCAAACCCAGCCATGCGCATTACAATGTTTAATTTATTTCATCACCGCTACTCGCAAAATGGTGAAGAAAAACATCGTCTGGAAGCCTGGAATGTCCTAAAATAAAAACAAATCGAAGACATGTGACATAGATCGACCAACGCGCGTGCTAGATTACGGCCCAACCCCTCCCCAAAAGAGGAGGCCAGGAATATTAAAAAAAAAAAAACTTTGTGCCACACAAGTACTTACTCCTCGATCTTGGGTGCGTTCAAAAACGTGTAAACTCACTCACTCACAAGACACACAGATTAGTCACTATCTGCATGCCATGATCGCCTCCTTCTGCAAAGCAGTAATGCTAACTAAGGAGGAGGCCGCACATGCACGCGCGAGGGAACGGCCCTCACGCCGCAGCCGCCGGGATCCCGATCCCGATTTCCGGCCATCGTAGACGCGAGCTTGCGGACGGCTAGCAATGGGTAGCTCGCCGTTCGACCGTCCAATAACCGTCCGAACCGAGCCCAAGTCATCCATGGCGCGTAGTGTTCCAGGCGCGCCTCAAGGAGATGTCAGCAACCATAAGAGCCCAGCAGGGTCGAAGCCTACTGGGGCCAAGGGTTTGTTTCTGAAAGGAAAATTCGGCCCTGGTATGAAAAGCAAAGAAGGAACCGGAGTGGGTTTTTAGTCAGTAAAAGTCTGCACTATCTCCGACTCCACCCAAGACGGGAGATGTCATTGGATGACTTTCCCGAAGAAAAAAAAAACATTACAAGGCTAATTATGTTATTGAATTCTACTTTTTTAACCGACTTCAAAAAAAAGGAGGAGGTTATCAATTCGGTTGTATTTTTTTTTTATCATTTTTTTTTTTTTTTTATGTTTGTTACCTCAGAACTCCGTCGTTTATGGACCGATTTGCAATTTTTTTTTTTCCTTTATAAGATATGCTTCCAGATTGGTCCCATTTTTTTCAAAATCCAGTTCTGATGATGGAATCCATGAGGAATCGAGGGAACTCCTCAAAAATTATAGGCAACCCTATGGTAATTTTAGTATTTTCATCAAGAACTTAAGCATTTACAGTCAAAAAATAACATTTGATGAAGTGTCTGATGAAGAAGACCAGAAATGGTCAACGGAACTTCATACTCAAATAGATATCACATTGAAGATAAACATAGTTAAACGACTATGACAATACAAATAAATGAATGTTTCTGAATAGTGATGATGGAGCCGGAAGGTAGGCACTGGAACTCCGTAATTAATCAATGTAACCTAGCCGTGTATGGACTTATTAGAATTTTCGTGAGACGCTCTTTGGCTATAAGGTACTATCGAACTGATCTGATGATGGAGACGGAAGGAGGAAGGTAGACACAGGAACTTTATAATAAAACAATGTAACCTAGCAGTATTTGGGTTAATTGGAATTGTCATGAGAAATAGGCACTCTGTTTATAAGTGTATCGCAACTAAAAAGTGTGAAATAAAAACTTTTTAGAAAAAAAAAAATAACCGACTTCACTAAAAAAAACATTAAAAGGATCAAAATAACTTTAATTACGGAAGTCGGTGTTAAATAAGAAACAAACAATACCGAGAAACACCGTCTTCCGAAATTAAATTTATTTTGATCCTTTTAGTGTTTTTTTTTAGTGAAGTCGGTTGTTTTTTTTTTTCTAAAAAGTTTTTTATTTATGGTAAGTTACATTTCTCCAAGTATGTACGATTTACATTTATTATTAATCTTTAATAGGTAAGTAGTGTAAGTACCCACTTGTTCTTTTCATCGTTCGAATGAATTTCGAACATACACTTAGTAATATTATTTAATATTTAAATAGAACTATGCAATCAAATAATAAATGGTATCTACTGATCCCCACAATCCTAAAATAAACATGTTTTATAACAAAATTCACCAAAAACACTTTAAAAAAATATAACCTCCGAACTCTTAGTCAATAAACTACAAAAGAACAAGAAAAAAACACAAGTCGAAACCAAACTCCTGGCGACACGTCATGTCATAAATCGCGAACAATCCTCTACGTGATATTAAAATAAATGTTTCCGTTCCTCCAAAAGGGCACGAAATGTCGTATCCGAAAACAGGTGGTCCTATTTAAGATAATCCTTGGTAATACTGCATCTGTCTTCTCGATATATCACTGCCTTTTAGTGCAGTTTTAAAATATGCTACCAACTGAGACATATGTTAAAAGTTTAAAGCTCGTTGATCTGGCGACGAACCGTGACTTTTTTTCCTGTGGTTTTTAGAGGAATGGTTTGAGTACCTTATGGAAAGGAAATTAAATGAAATATGCCATGAAATTATATTACTTAGGGCATACTGAAAGTTTCTGGATTCTGATAAATAAGACTAGATATAAGACTAACGATACATTTATTGTTTTTCAAAGTATATCCCACGCAATTAATGCATTTTTACATTCGCTGAAACCACTGTACAATGCAGCTGGACCAGTCTTCTATAGGGACCTCTTCAATGGCTTTATGGAACGCATTCACCGCCGATCAGGAATCGACTCGTAAAACGGGTGCCTCTAAGTTTGTCTTTAATTTTTGGAAACAATTAGAATTCGCAGAGTGCTAGGTCCGGGCTGTAAGGCATTTGAAGCCTTCAAATGGGTTTCTGTTACCTTAGTGGAATGTGAGGATGCGTTATCATGGTGGAGGAGTACATTGCTTCGAAGACCCCTTTCGCGAATTTTTTCTAAGATTTTGGAAAGCTAGTGTTGACGTATCAATCTGCAGTTACTGTCTTTTGATCATCAAACGATACTGTAGTGTAATTTCCTGATTGTCCGAAAAAAGAAGCTACCATTTTTTTACCAACACTTCGACTTTTCTTAACTTTTGACGGTGGCACCTAACTGTAGGCGCGGGCTTGCGGACGGCGAGCAATGGGTAGCTTGCCATCCGACAGTCCGATAACCTTCCGGACCGAGCCCAAGTCGTCGACGGCGCGTACTGTTCCACGCGCGCCTCAAGGAGATGTCAGCTAACCGTAGATGCCCAGCAGGGTTGAAGCCTACTGGGGCCAAGGGTCTGCTTCTGAAAGGAAGACTCGGCCCTGGTATGAAAGGCAACGAAGGAACAGGAGTAGAATTTTGGTCAGTAAAAGTCTGACACACCCTCCCGCCCAAGAGCGGGGGATGTCATTGGATGCCTTTCCCACCGGAAAAAAAAATGTCTCAGCTAGATCTTTCTGATTTTCCCATCTTTAGACAAAAATTACGTAGCTATGTAATTCTTTCCATAGTATCTAGAGTTACCTACTTCGTTTCTGTAACTTTAACAAATTATCTTTCCAAACTAAGTAGGTACCTCCTTCTTTCAACTTCCTAACTTAATATTTCTAATTTTCGAAGTCTCTACCTCGAAAACGAAACTCAATTTGAATTTGAAACTTTAATACGAATCGTGGAATAGGTAATATCATCTATTAGTTGATCAAATAAATAATCTGATCTGATTTGATTTTTTATTAAAAAGCTGTTTCTTGTAGAGTTGTTTCGTTTTAGCATGGCGTTAGCGGTCATTGCTCTTTACCTCATATTTCTTCGTAACAACCCGAACTTTATGTATATACTGTTTTTTCATCAATAAAAAACGTTGAGGAATACGATAGATGCCTAGTCAGAATAACTTTGTTTGTTCTTTTTTAAATTAAGAACGTTAATGACCGCTAATAATTATCATGTCAAAATGTAAAAGCTATAGTTCTTTTTTATTTTTTATTTATATTGGAATCCGCAAAGCACCTTATTACGATTAACTTTTTTTGATCTTATAATAACATAATGTTTAAGATGTTTAAGCCGCATCACATTAGCATTTTCACGGCTGTCATTCAAGCCCAACGCGAGATATCAATCTAAAATAAAATACTTTTTACCTTTGTTTCGAGGAAGCGTCTGTAAGAATTCTTGAATCTCGAAGACTCGAAATATGTATAAGGTTGGCCACACAACGACCGGTATCCCATTTGCACTGAATCATACACGTGGCAATAGTAGGTATTATTTGTCGGAACCAGAAAATGTACACAATGTGGACGAGTCCGCTATGTATGGCACGGTAAAGTATACATAGAGATAGATTTGGATACGATTTTTTTTGCAACTACTTTTGTTTTATTTATTTATTTTTAAATACTTTATGCACAAACGTACAGCGGCGGACTTAATGCCTTAGGCATTTTCTACCAGTCAACCTTAGGGTGATGCAGAGATAAATAGTGGTAGGTGCAATAAAAGAGAGAGAAAAGGCGAATATGTACAAGAAAATATATAGGTACTAATAAACCATAAATATCATACAATTATACAATACATACACCAATTAATAAACTATCTACATATATATCTACACTAATAAAGTCAAACAATTAGTTTAAATCGACAATTTAAAAACATTAACGCGCGATTTGCGCGCGTTTTTTATTGATCTAAAACATTGAATTAAAAAGGTTCTACTCTAGCAATGATTTACAACAACATATCAATAGAGTTCAACCAATTATTTCTTTCGATTGCCATCAGATGAGATAGTCAATTGCGCTTACCATCAAATGCGAGCGTGTCAATAATAAAAAAAAAAACATATACGTTGCCATACCTAAAAGGTGAGACAGGATGCGAAGGATAAATCAGCGTAAACCAATGTTGTGGCTTTATGATCATCAGCCTTATAATGTTCTACTGCTAAGACTCAGGCCTACTCTCTTGGAGAAGAAATGGGTCGTAATCCAGGCCCAGTGCAAGTTGGTGGATGTCACAAATTTTCCAATGTTTAGTTCGAGGACATATTCATTTAGCTTTTTTTCCATACTAAAATCCACTTAACTTTATGTAGGTAATATTTTTATCTTACTTTATTTCTTCAGTGATCGGATGAAAAGGTCTCTACAAAAGTAAAAATAAAAAAAAACATCAAAATATCTCATGAGATTATGATTCTGGCCTTGACAGTGCACGGCCAAATCGTAACCCGGGATTCTCGGCAGCGCAGTCGTTAAACAGTGACATATGGCTGTCAGAATTAGTCGGATTAGTGATTTCACGGAGCTGCACGGCTCGGATCCAATTACAAACAGCGGAACTCGAAAATTAACGAAAAAAAACAAACATGACTTTTGGGTTTTAAAAACGGAGCGAAATCCGTTTATGGGTTTCAACTTTCTTTGAGATAATAGATGCGATTTTTTAATTTAATTCAGTTTCTTTTATTTCACACTAATCCATACTCCCATACTAATATTCTAAATGTTAAAGTAAGTCTGTGTGTTTGTCTGTCTGTCTATAATAATAATAATAACCCCATTGCCGTATCTCTACGTTGACGTCGTGGTGGGGCTTGCGTGCTTTAAAAAACCCTAAGTCTTTATCGGTAGTGTTTGCTTTGCCGTAACATACTTAGGGTAAGGGGCCAGACTAAGAGAGATACAATCCGCAGGGCAGTTTTGTGGCAAACTGTTGGGCAATAGCAATCCTACGGACCCAAACTTCCGGAAGAATTCTTGTTCTTCATCTCTGGCTTGCCTTTATTGACGGGCCGTAGTAAACAATGACGAGGAACAGAGCTCTTGCCTTTATTGGCTGTCTTGAGTGGAGATTCGTAAGAGCAAACGTGCTCTGGAGAAGGATGTATAATCCAGTAAGGTTCTGGTAGCCTGTCTGGTAGATTGTCCTGATAGCCGTGGTATACCTCTTCACTCCTCAAACACCACAGCATATGTTGCCCTCTTGTTGCTACCGTCACTTAGTACTAGCGGCCGTTTTTGGGGGCCCATTAATTGAGTGTGTAAGTCACCCCCTGCCTTTTTATCGACGGATATTAATAAAATTGTTCAGGCAGGGGCCATAGTTTTAACATAGTTCCTGTTAACCAGTCCACTTAAGACTCCAAAAACCATAGACCTATTGTCTTAGTTTTCCATAATTATGTCACAATAGTTTTTCACCAACCGGGGGTTGTCCTTAGGTGCACTAGCATAGCGCGTATAGGGATAAGCGTCGGTTTATATCACGTTCCGTTAAGTGTCTAAAGGGCCTCTGCGAGTTGGTTTCGGCTCCTCGTACGCCTTCCAAAGGGCCAGGACCTCAGGGTTCTGCGATAATTATACTAATACATATATTTAATATAGTTTTCAGACTACATTATGTCCATAGTTTTGTTAGTATTGGTGTGTTAGTAACAATAACAGTTTTTACAGTGTGTGTATCTATGTGTGCCAAATAAAATATTTTTTCTTTCTTTCTTTCTTTCTTTCTAATAATGCTTATATAATTAGGTTAGTATTGTTGATTTTTACTATTTATTTATTTATCCTATTTATGACTGTCGCCACACCACCCAGTGTTTCTGCAAAGGACAGTCCGGTCTGTCAGCAATCATCTTCAAAATACTGTGGTCACTTTTATGCTTTCACGGTTAAACTGCTAAACCGATTTTGATGAAATTTGGTACGGAGGAAGCTTAAACTCCAAGGATGGACATATACTACTTTTTATTCGTCTTCGAATTCAAATTCGCGTCCGCGATAACCAACATTCACGTGGACGAAGCTGCAGGCCGAAGCTAATGTATCCATGATTAAAATGTTAGTAAAACATATAAATAAAAACTCAAGAATAAATGTGTGTACTTTCTATATAAGTATAAAGTACACACATAGGGAACTATTTAACATGACATTTTAAATGGACTGGAATTATGTTTGTTCAAGTATACAAAAAAAATACAGTTTATATTTTGATTTCGATATCTTTAGCAGATAATACCAACAAAATATTTAGTAATGTGGGTCGTAAAAGGTATCTTAACTCTCATTAATTTATTATAATTGGGTATATAAGTTTCTTAATAACAAAGAAAGTTTTAAAAGGTCAAGAACGAAAACAGTTAACGTTGAATAAATAACTATTGTTACTATTTATAAAGATTTTCTTGTTGGTGAAAGATTTAGTACTTGGAAACTTTGTTTGGATCTAGTTTATATATATATATATATATTTAGCCGACTTAGACCTACGTAACTTCCATTAATAATTAATTTTGAAACAACCCAATCTTTCAGATTATAACCCCTCGAGCGCCGATTGTACATAACGTCTGTACAACTTAAGTGACCTTGAAAAACGCTTAATTGCCGTTTTGCACACACGGGTGTACGAAATTTATTTGGCCGAAAATTTTTGTCATCTCTGTCATCTTCGTTTTTCCTAAAAATCTGTAAAAATTGTTGATTTGTTGTTGATTTTACGTAAAAACGCGCAATCACGTAATAATAATACCCCTATACGCTCTTTACAATGCGCTTGCGCATACGACAACTAACGCCATCTGTTAGCAAAACACTCTACTATCAGCGTTTACGCTACTCGCCGCTAGATGGCACTATTACACAAACACATTAGCTTACCTAAAGAAAACCAAATATCCCCATCCTATCCATAGAAAATTAATCATTTAAGTGTTTTAAGATAATTCACTAATGGCCATCCATCTTCCAAATCCCTTGTCAACGAAACGCTTTTCCCTCACCCCCGTTATTAATTCAAAACTTTAATTAAAACAATTCAAAATTATAACTGGAAAATTATGAAATAATTTCGCCCTTTAAGCCTCCTGTCAACTAAACAATTCTGTACAGTCCATCAAAATTAATCTAACCTAATCCGGAGGCTGTCTCAAGTTTAAACAAAGATATTGCAAACTGAATATCAAGTGTAGGGGGGGACATACGGGCTGCGAAACTGTCCGAAAGAGTAACCGTAGCCCTGGAACGCAAAGGGCAACTGAAAAAGCACAAGCGGATTTTAGTGAGTAAAAGTCTGACACTCCCTTTCCCTTCACTCAGAGCGGAAGGACTTATTTGATGATTTCCCGGAACATACTAATGATTAGGACTAGTAACTAGTCTAACTGTGATGGGAAGTGGCTGACGTCAGAAAGCTACAAAATGTTGAGGAGTGAAATTATGTGAAAGCCCTAGATAGAAAACTAGAAACGCAAATATAGGACAAGCGAAGTGCAAAAATCAGAAACACAACTAAAAAAAACTGGGCAAGTGCGAGTCGGACTCACGCACTGAGGGTTCCGTACAAACTTACCTATGAAAACAGTTCAATTCTGGAATTCAGTTACGAAGATTTTCCAAATCGCAATCTTTTTTTTGGTGATCTATAAGTTCATAGTTTTCATCTGTACTTGTGTGTGTTGTGTGTGACCTTGCTTCATGCCAAATTTCAGGATTCTAGGTGAACGGGAAGTACCCTATAAATTTTGATTCTCTTGAGAATGTCAAAATATACGTTTTTTGCGACATAAACGGCCGTATCTTTTTTTTTTCGGTAACTCAGAAGTCTGATTTTCACAGCTTCAAGGAGCAGCAGACTTGAGTATATGATTTTAATTTCAACTTGATACCTCCACGTGTTCCCGAGATAAAGGGTTTTGACAGATGGACAACAAAGTGATCCGTATTTTCATTTTGAGGTACGGAACCCTACAAAGTTTCGCTACTGGGACAATACGATCCATTACGACCCAAAGCTACCCTAAAAAGGCCCATTTAATTCGTGTCAAATGTCATTTAATTTCCTTTCAAACCCGTGAAATGGTCACAATCACAATCACCACACATCACAAACAATCGCAGCGTGCCATCTCAAAATTCCATCTCCTATGTTCCTAACAGTAAAATGTACCGTATCTGTTGAGCCCCTACATAATCGTCGCTTATTATTAAGCTTTCGCCCTACGTAACACAGTTTATACGAATAACGATCGAGTTTCGACGAGTAAACAATTTGGCGATTCGATTCGGAAACTTTGCAACCTTGTGTTCCCAAAAAAGGGGGACGGTAGTTGTGTTTGGGCTCACAAATTGAAACTAATTTGCGGTTACAAAAAGGTTATTTGGTGTTCTAAATTGAGGTTAATTAATTTTCTAATTTTTCTCGTTTTTTGTCTAATATTCCCCATTTTCCTCAATGCGTCGGAGACATGGACTCTTCGTGAAACCGAGAAGAAGAAAGTTGACGCGTTGGAGATGTGGTTACTGGAGACGGATACTGGGAGTATCATGGACAGGGTATCGTACAAATGATTCCATATTAAAAGAACTTGGCATCTATAAAGCGCCTCTCATCCACAGTGCAGTCGCGCATTTGGAACTTCTTCGGCCATGTATCTCGTCGTGGTAATGACTCCATAGAGCGTCTCGTAGTGCAGTGCAAAGTTGAGGGCACCAGAACACGTGGTAGATCACAAATGAGATAGACAGACCAGATCCAGGCCGCAACTAAGTGCTCGGTTTATGAATGTACCCGGAAAGCTGCAGTCCGCGATAAATGGCGCCATGTTACCAAGGTGATCACTCATCGTGATTCACAGTGATGACCACGACCACTCTGGTAAGAGTGTACAAACTGAGAAGAAGAAGAATTTTCCAATTACTAATGTTTTAAAATACATTTACAGAGATTAGTAAAAATAAATAAATTCTTCACAGCAATGATATTTATTCAAATACATGCAATTAGAACAAAAAGAATGCCAATGCCTACAATTATTACAATTTGCCTGCTGCGGTCTTCCCGTCCGATTATAATTTAGGTGACTTCAAGCGTAGAGTGAATAGGCGCTTAATGAAAAAACCTACTTCCAATGCTCCTCCCGAATTGTTCATAAGAATGATACAATGCGATTCAATAAGAATAGGAACGTCAATGACCTCTATCTGTCAAATTTTACTTGAAATGTACGGAATATAAAGAAAATTGATTTCATTATCGGTTCTTCTTTACTTTGATTAAACCAAATCTTAATTAAATGTAAATGAGGAATAAAGAGAACTGTTTAATCTATGTAAATTAGCATGCGTTAAAATAAAAAATAAAACTATTGTCATTCTTATTTTCGTTGTTGGCAATAATTTGCTTTCTCCTTCCATTTGCCACTACTACAACACTTCACATAGTGATGCAGATATGAGCGGACTTGAAGAACTAGATTTTAATTACTTTTTTCGTTCAATATTCGCAAATAAATTGAATTTTAAAAATAACTTATTTTGCTCACCCTACCTAGTGCTTGTGAATTGGCTATGAGTTCACAATATGGCGGAAAGTAGACCATATTTTTATTATAATCGCATTATACTTCGATTATTTAATTCGGTACTTTGATTCACCTTTTTACAAAAATAAATCATAAGTTACGAACTTTCCCCCTACCCTCCTCGCGAACACAAGAAAAATGGCCCCAATTCCTTCAATAGTAATAATACTTGGTATTTGACCGTTAAATGTCTCGCAGTCTTCCTACCCCCGCAAAGGGCATCAGGCGACATGCAATGCTTCAGCTACAAAATTGCATCGCGTGTCCATAAATTGGTCTAAGGCATCGGCAAATTATTTGAAAATCCGTACCGTTTATTTGTTACGGCCCTTCCACGTGATTTATTGGCGTTTCCTAGCGACTTCAATCGATACCAATGAGTGTTAAAATAGACGTAGCTTTTATAATGCTTCTGAGAAATAGGTATACGATTCGTTGTTTGGTTCGTGAACATTTTATAATACGGTGGGCGTTGTTGTAAAGGTATGATTTTTGGAGGAGGCCTTTACCTACATAATAATTTCAATATAATATTAACGTATCTAAATTTTTTTTTATAAAACTGTAACTACTAACTTTTAAAATAATAAACTACATTTTTTTTTGTACTAACCAAATTAATTAACTTTGCAAACTAGCATTTTCTGGAAGAAATAAAAGGCTTTTATGATTGACAAGCGCTACCACCGGAATGACATTTATGACAGACACTGACTGGACAGGTCCACTCAAATCTGTGTCGTTTTTCCTCAAAAGACCATCTCAGACAACAATCTACCTGGTTCTCATATGATTTGACCATTACGTGTTTACTGTACGGGCTTTAATTAATTAAACCACAAACGAACGCGTTCGCTCTCTCATTGTCTTTCTATTATGTATATCGCTGTATGTACTCTGATTATGGTATTCCAAAGGTTAAAAGAGACTTTGACCCCTGAGTTTGTTTCGGTGTTTCTTTTTAATCAGCTAGGAAACACCGGCCTCATCTTGTTTAAATTGACGAAAAAATTTACGTGTAAAAGTGATTTTTAAAAACTTATTGAAAAAAATAAATATCATTTATTATTTATTATACGGTCAATCTCTCATATTTTGTTACTTTGTCGAGTTAAAAAGTATTTCAAAGACTATTTTTCAATCTATCTATACCTATTTCCTGAAACTGAAGTATTTACTTCATGCCACTGTGTTTTGGTTGCATGTGAAACACGCGATTCACCTTGCAGCTATCGAACGGTTTTCGATGCTTTTAACTTTGATTTTTCTAGGTTTCGTTTTACCTGGTTGCTAGGTAGCTATAAATAATGTAATATGAATGAAAATGTATTATATTAAGCTTCTTATAAAATTCGATAGATGGTGCTTTAGGTTCCGAACCACCGGACCGACATCCATCGGTCCATCCGTCGGTCTGTCTGTATGTCTGTCTGTACATCTGTCACCAGGTTGTATCTCATGAACCGTGACAGGCAGTTGAAATTTTCACAGATGATGTATTTCTGTTGCCACTATAACAACAAATACTAAAAACCTCTCCCATGCAACAAACGTGATTTTATTGCCGTTCTTTGCTACGGACAGTAAGGAACCCTTCGAGCGCGAGTACGGCTCGCAATTGGCCGGTTTTCTAATTTTAAACCAAAACTTCTGTGGATCTACACATTTATTGCATAAAATAACGCCATCCAATTAATTCAAGATAATATTTTCGACCCCATTTCCCATTCCAATCCCAATTTACACGAAAAAAAGGACACTTCATAAAAATCCCATGTTAAAGCTCAATTTCGTATACAGCAAACATTTCACAATAGGAACAAAGGGTCCAACTAAATTCTAACGAGAAATGAAACCACAAAATCTATTATTTATCGCCGAAAAACGATCTCATTATTTTTAACGAGGCTTGGTAACACGTAGCAAAAATCTTCCCAATTTATCGAAAAAATAAAAATTGCCCGGTGATTACAACATGCCATTGTCCGCGGAAAATACTTCTTATGGTGCATGAGTTTATGGGCTCGCTATTATTTCACAATAACCAATCAGGGCCATACATGTCACTTGCCTGACGCACCCCGGTACTGTGTCGGGGTGTTAGGGTTATCGTTAATATCACGTCATTGAATACCGATTTTTTTGGAGGTGTTACCCGATTGACTGTGATAAATCATTTTTGTAACATACTTTTTTTACAATAAAATGTTGTGTTGTTGACTACCTAATCCTTTTTTTTTATATAATTAATATCTAGTAAAAAAAAAATACTTTTAAATTATTTTTCACTAATCTTTTTTTTTAATAATATAAACTAGTGCTTGACGGCGATCCCACTTGATGGTAATCTGAATCTATAGAGCTAAAAAGTATTCGAATCATAATGTAGGCACTTAATTAAGTCTAGACTAAACAATAACACAAATTAAAGGTTTTCGGTTTTACATAAACACATCATTTAGAAAAACATTTTTCAGCACCAATCTTCCAAGCATAATATTTTCACGTGCGCCTCTTATAGTTATTAGCAAAATGGACGGGACCCACTAAGGGCCGATGTCTACCAGGGTTGTAAGATTGTATAAAAGAGTTACCGTAGCCCTAGAATACAAAGAGCAACTGAAGGAACACAGATGGGTTTTAGTCAGTAAAATTCTGACACTTCTTCTCGCTCCAACCAGTGCGAGAGGAGTAATTTGATGATATTCCATTTTAAAAAAAAGTGTGGTATTTTATGACGACATTTAATTCGAACACATTAACGAGAGTAAGACTGTTCACTGGTGTTTGCAATATAAAAATGTGACTTTTCAGAACAATTTTTTGAGGGAGAAAACAATTACCTACCCTTTGAAAGTGTTTAATATTGAAAATGTGTGTTTTTTATTTCTGGTCATTGATCAAACTCAATGGGTTTAGCTGGGAGGGTAATAAAAGTTTTCAAAGTTTATCTTCAGTTTACGTAAGTAAATATTTACTTATTAGTAGTAGTGTCTTGATATCCCAGTTGCTAAGGTACCCTCTCATGCTTGAAGTTGCGGGTTTGCCCTCAAGCGGCTCTTGCCCAACCTCGGGAGTCCAGTCGCCTCCTGCCAGAGTCTCTACACGGGGATCGTTCGGTCCTTTACGGGTCGACGGTGTGGGCGCCGTCGCTGCAAAAGCGACCGGTGGCCATGCTGAACGCTTGCCAGAGGGTCATGGCCATCCGGATGGTGCGAGGGATACCGCACGTTCTCCTACGAAGCGGGGAGCCTCCTTGGTGGCCTGACACCATGGGTTCTGGAAGCAACAGACCTTGCACGCATGCACGATTTGCGCGTGGAGAGGCAACGCCGGGGCGAAACTCCGCTGCCGCGACAAGTCGTGGCATGGCGGACAGAGTTCTGGCGAGATATCGTGGTGAAATGGAGACTGAAAATGTGTGAAATGGTAATCACGGCGGTAAGGCCCCTCTTTGGCTGGAGCGGCAACACGGCTTCCTCACCTTTCGCATGACGCAGGTCCTCACCGGACATGGCAAATTCGGGAGGCCCTCCTTCTCCACCCAGAGCACGAGAAGTTTATTGATGATTTCCACCCTTAAAAAAAAGGAGTATCCTGTTGTCCATTAACTGGGTCGTAGAGATATGATAGGCAGTCACTCCACATAAAACACGTGTATTCAGCTGCACCCAATTGACAGGAAGCCGACCCCAGGCTAGTTAGAAAAAGACTAAGGAGATGATAATGAAGTAAGTATTTACTCATATCCTTGCTTTAATATAATAATGACATTTATTTGAATTTTAATTTTATATAATTTATTTTAATATTTAATACAATTCTTTTAATGTTTGACTGACTGAAATTGTAATAAAATTCAATTTAATTAAATGATAATCCAATGACAAATTCAATGCAATTTAATGATAATCGAATGTAATTTAAATAAATTTAATTTTTATTTTAACATTCATTGTATGTAATTTTATGATATATATTGTCTGTATGTGTTTATGTAACTAAAATGAGTCTTTGGTAATTGAAATAAATAGATAAATAAATAAATAATAAATAAATAAGCGTTATTGCTGAATATGAGATACCGTGTTTGATCCCAGGTCGGGTAAAGTATTACCGCATTTTACAATAGCAGAACTTCCAAGAGTCGGGCGTGTGTCGGGTCTATGGAAAAGGAATAAATGGATACAATATCATGAAACCATAACATGCCTAGGTTATATTTTTGCTAACGATTGATAAACCTAACCAGATGATAGATGTAATATACTAATCAAGGAAAATACTTACAAGAAAGAATCCCATCCCCAATATCCTCGCATCTTTAAACAAACACTAACAAATTAAACTAGAAATCCAGAACAAATGGAACATCCAATACAGTGAACACAATAGTGTTCTCTAGGAAAGTGGTTAAACAATAAAATCAGGGTACCACAACTTCGTTCACTGCAATTATACAAATTGAATGTCGCTGAACTATTCATTATGGGAAAGCCAACGTGAACCACTGTGTTTTAAAACTATTAAAATAGCTTCGGAGCAATTTCTATACAGTTCGTGCAATGAAATAATAGCCATTGGCTAGTTGTGGCCCATTTATGTAGCTCTAAGGATCAAATTATGACAAACGTTATGATTGGTCACAATTTTATAGTGTTACAGTAATGAAACCTTAGTACCGCGCGAAATCATCATTAAACTGTAGGTAAGTAATGGTCTCTCTAACACTCGTTGCACAGAGTTAGTTCCGGGAGGTGGTAATCTTTTAAGAGGACACGGTGTTCCGGTTGATTGTGACCACCAGGATAATTTATTGAGCTGAGAGAAAAAAACTAAGTGCATTTTTTTTTTTGGTTTTACTAGCGTTGTCCACTATCTCACCTGATGGTAAACGATAATGTGGCTGACGATGGAGCACGCTTGCCTAGAAGCAACCTATTCACTCTTGACTTGAAGACCCTGGTTGTATCTATCAGGAAATGTTGGTAGAACCCTTCTGCTCGGACAGAATCCACACAATGCAAGGTTCCTCAGCAAAAATTGTCAGAAAGGTTAAGGAAAATGTGATCTATAAAAAACCAACGCCTTAGTCCACGTGAATGTCGGTTATAGCAAATGCAAAGTCTTAATCGAAGCCAAAAAGGAAACATAGCAGCCCTTGGAGTTCAAGCGTAGGTACTCCGGAGAAAATTTCATCAAAATGGGTTCAGTAGATTAACCGTGAAAGCGTAACCGAAAAACAAAGTTACATTCACATTTATTAATATTAGTATTAACTAGTAGGTTCATACTCAAGCATAAATCTACGTTATAAAAAGCTAACCTAAAAAAACCCACGCATAATCTAAGATCAAAAATTATCTCCATCGGAAATTCGTCAAACAACGTGGGCACTGAAATAAATCAGAACATGAAAGCCCACCTGAAATACGATAAAGGGATTTCATTCACTCAATAGATGGAGAAAACGATAACCTCGGCCGGATATCCGGTTACGCATTCCAATCAAAGATGGTTGCCAAATTGTACGAAGCTGAGAAAGATCAGTCAGAAAAAAAGGGTGACAAAATTCCAATTTTCCGGAACGTTCGGGATATAGGAACTGGATGATTGAGTTGTCCGCCTTCAGGAGTTCCAAACGAGCAAATGTGAACGGGAAAGCTGTGGAAAAACCATTTCTGCGGTACATTGAATCTGGTTTTGTTGTTTACTCAAACGATGATTATTGTAGTTTCTGTGATTTTTTTTGTTGACGGTTACTAAATACATTTTAAGGTGGTTTTAAGAATCACCAAAACGGTAAATCGCAATTGACAATATCGTGATTGACGCCAATCGATGCAAAAAAAATATCGTTCATTTTAAATAATCAAAGTAATTCGGGACCCTTTAAAATAAAAATAAAATATTGAGCGATATTTTCGTTAACTTAAAAGATTTCATATAATTTTGTAAATATTTGTGTGTAATCTTGCTTAACTTAAAAAAATCTTTTAAAAAAATATACCTATAGGAATTTTACTTTAAAAAAAATACCTCTGATACTTACCAGTACCACCTCATTAACGTCACTTCGCATCAATTTATCGCAGGAATCCCGTCACAAAATCCATAAACACCGTGAAATCACGTGCAATAAATGTCATTAACAACGACATCGGTACCTACCATGCTAGGTATAAATAGGTTTTTCAGTGCAACGTTCAGCCGGTGACCACTAACTGCGGCAGCCACCGAAATCACCCCTCACCATTACTTCCCTCGGCCGTTCATTACCGGAAACCTGGCCGAAAACCCAACTATTCTGCTCTTAGATTATAGAAACGAGGACAGTTCGAAATGGTCCATTGTATTAGAAAAAGAAAGAAAGAAAGAAAAACATTTTATTTGGCGGAACAAGGCGCAAATTTAAAACTAACAAATTATAAGCACACTATGTGAAAGAAATATGCGCCACATCCGCGCAAAACGGCCGAACGCTCAGCATAATACCGTGACCACACGCAAAATGCGATGAGTCTACGGCGCTGGTTTTCAGCGTAGGCCGGTAACGGTATCGACATAAAGACGTCGGCACGGTATTGTGTGCTAATAGATTTGAATAAAATAGATAAATATAAATAAATTATAGGGAAAGGAAAAAAAAAAATGAATAAATAAAGAGGAAATACGAAATCATAATATATATAAAGTGGCAACATTACGTGTCGTATGTGCCAAAGGACGCGGTTTTGTTTTCGTGTACCTATAGTCTATGGACACGATATTAGGTAAGATGTAAATACAATGACCGTGTCATTACAGTACTAGCTGTTACCAGCGGCTTTGCCCGCGTGATAGTAGAACATTATCCCAAGGGAACATACTCCCGGGATGACCTGTCCTATTCTAGGATATGGTCTACTCATGTACCAAGTTTCATCGAAATCCTTTCAGCTGTTCGAGCGTAAAGAAGTAACAAACATACAAACACACAAACTTTCGGATTTTTATTAGTGTGCTTTTAAAAATAGGTTTCCTGGCTCAAAGATATATAACCTGCCGGCGACTTCGCCCGTGTAGTTTTAGCACTTCTCCCATTATAAATTATAGATGTTTTTTTTGATATAATATAGGGTATCCCAAAATTAACGCAAGATTTGAATTAAATAGAATACACAGTTTTATTTTTTTATTGAATCAATAACTAAAGGATGTCCCAAAATTAACGCAAGATTTGAATCGGCCGCCATTAGTGCAGTAAAGTGTTGGCAACCAAAAAAAAGTGTTTTCTTTTCTAATCTTGCGTTAATTTTGGGACAGCCTATATAAGCTACATCTCTGTGAAGTTTCATCTAATTTGATTGCGCCGTTTGAGCGTAAAGTGAGAATAAACATACACACCCATAGTGTGGTAAGGAATGAGCGTTGACAAAATATAAATGTATAAACAGCCAGATAAGGCGCGTACTACATGAACGTACTACAAATAACTCCTACTCTGACTAACACACTGTCTGACTGTTACTCGCAGAACAGACGGCCGTTGAGGCCGAAAGGTACTGAAGTGGCGAGCGCGTACCGGAAGACTTAGTGTTGGAAGGCCCCCTACAAGGTGGACCGATGACCTGGTGAAGGTTGCGGGAATCCAACGGATGCGAGAGGCACAGGACCGTTCATTGTGGTGACATTTGAGGGAGGCCTATGTCCAGCGGTGGACGTCTATCGGCTGAAATGATGATGATGATGATGACTTAGACTAAAATAAGAGGGTGTGTCAGACTTTTACTGACTAAAACCTACCTGTGTTCCTTTAGTTACTTTTTGCGTTATAGGGCCGCGGTAACTCTTTCAAACAATTCTGCAGACTACATGAAAGTTAAAAGACTCTAAATAAAAATCTAACCCGTAAACCGTAAAAGGGCAAAACTGCTAAAAGAAGTTATGTTATTTTCTTATTAGAAACAGGAAATCCAAACTAATGATAGTGCCTGAGACCCGTGTATTAAATGAAAATGAAATAAAATGAGGAAAAGTGTAGTAACTTTTATATGTTTTAAGTACAATATAATAATGTAATGTAATCCCAAGTAATATGGGATAAGGGTAGGAAAAAGAAGAAGTACAATATAATAATGAGTATCGCAGGTAAGCCATACCGAGCTGCAGGAACGTTTAAAACAGTGACTGGGGCCCTAGACCACAAAAGGTAACTGAAAGATGCAGGTTTCTTTTTAGGTGGGAAATCATCCAATAACTTCTCTCGCTCTAGGGTGGGGAGGGAGGGCGTGTCAGACTTTTACTGACTAATACCTATTCCTATGTTCCTTCTTTGGCTTGCGTTCCAGCACCCCGGGTTTTTCTTTCGGAAGCGAACCCACCCACTTCGGCCATGCTAGGCCCCTACAGATTTACTGGCATATCTTTTCTGGCGTGCGTGGAACACTATGGACTATCGAGGACTCGGGCTCGGTCCAGATGGTTACCGGAGAGCTACCCATTGCTTGCCGCCCGCAAGCCTACACCTTTAGTTAGTAAAAGTCTGATACGCCCTCTTGTTTCGTCTTAGAGTGGGAGAAGCAATCGGATGGTTTCCCCACTTTAAAAAAAAGGTAAAACATGCTATTCAAAGCACAGAGTCACGAAGTCAAGCATTTTCAAGTATGAATCATTGCAATAACTAGAAGGTCTATAAAAGAATTTACTACATGTATGTCCGACACAGTTCACAAACCAATAAATCTAAAGACAAGCCTGAGTTCCACACAATAGACGCAGGTGCCTACGAGTATATTGTACAAGACGTTTTATTCGTATTTTATTTCTGAAGAATTTTAAAACAAAAAGATTCTTTTATTTTTCTTCATGCTGAGAACATGGCAGCAGCCATGTTCCGTTCCAGTGATTTCTGTGGAAAAGATAACAAGAAGAGTTTCTAGGCAAAAAAGAAAATTATATCATTTTTATTTTATTTTATTTTATAGGGACAAAAAAAACAGTTACATGTTAAGGAGATACAAAGGAATTATTAGATAAATAGGTGGATTAATCAAATAAGTATATGAAAAACGGAGACTGATTTTAAGAATCAATTTTGTTTTTAATAAGTTATTTAGTCAATTAATATTAATTTGAAATTTAGATTCTAAAGAGCTGACAACGAGAGATTTAAATTTAATATCATGGTGTAGATACTGTTTGTAACTATTTATTAATTTAAATGAGTTTTCTTGGAGTTTCTTGCACGTTCTTCTTCTACGCTTTGGAACGTGAAAATAGCTTCATCTTTTTTGTGACTATCCATTGACAATTTAAAAGTTGTAAACAGTTCATTGGGATAAATGCTTCAATTTTTTTTTAGGTTTTATCACCATTGTCAAGTGAGCTTAAGCATTTCACCCTAGGGATTTTGTTTGCGACCTTCAGTGTTCACCATATTATTGCCCTTGTCCGATTAGATTTATTTTTATTATTTCCTTTATTTAACTTATTTATATATGATTTACATTTTAATGACATATAAAAAAGTAGTAAAAAAGGTATCGGGAACAGGGTCCCAGTTACTGGCGGTCAGGGCTCAAGAGAAAGGAACCTCCTAACTATACGAGCCGTGTCCACGAGTACCAGTTTCTGAATTAAGCCCTTGATCCAGTCGCCTAACGCGAGCTTCCTAAAGTGTTGGTCGAACTTTATACTTTAAACATTATTGTCCCACTAAACTGTTTCAACGGCGGTTTGTCTGTGGGAACAGAACTGATGGAAATGGTGTCTAGAGTCTAGATACCATTTTCATCAGTGACTGTCTAGATTCTAGACAGTTTTTTATACTTTGGGTCGTCCCATCACATTTTTTATGCTATTTCACCCACACAATGACCATACCAAAGTAACACAAAAGAAGATTCTATTCCTGCCACAACATAATCTTGGTTTAGATACAAATTCCGTCCATTTTGCTGGAAAAACTGACCATTGTGCGCGCGCCCCGCTGTTTGCTCGACCCCTGTGAATGAAAGCGTTAATGAAATCGATTATTATACGATTGTCGGTGATAAATCGTTTCGGTGAATCCGTGTCTGTGGTTTATATAAATTAATCGTTATTTTGAAAATGATTCCTATTATAAAATTATTTTTAGTTCCAAAAATTAATTGTAAGTAGGGTTGTCAACCATACTTTATAATAACGTATCTAAATTATTATTTTTGGAAAACATACTTTATACTTTGGCACAAAAATAAAGTACATATATATATAAAAATACTCTATTTTCAATCTTCACTGTGATGCGTAAAATGAAACACTAATATGAATAATTACGATTTGAAACCAAAATACAAACGTGTTTGTTTGAAATTTAATGTTTCAAATCAAATCAAAACAAATAAAGTTTAGTTAGAAATGAGTTGCTTGTTTATTTAAATTCAAATCGTGAGCAGAAATATTGCTTCCAAATAATATTAGTGTGTGCTAGTAGCACATTAAAATATGTCTTCAGGAACCAACAAATTATAATACAATTTTGAAAAATACTTTTTTTTCTACTAATTTTTTTTTTCTCAAATGTGTTTTGAGAACAATGCAAATGCAACCCAAACTGTAAGGCAAAGCTAATTTGATTTTAATTTAGTTGATCTATAATGTTCAAACCAAAATTTCCTCGCGGTGGTCGTCTGAGTGTCTTCGCAAGATTCTCCAATATTTCGATCACATTGCAAGGAAAGACGGTGGCAACCTCGAAAGGCTTATCCTAACCAGTAAAGTAGATGGGAAAAGGCTTCGTTGCTCACCGCTCTTAACTTTACAGTATACAATGCTCTTTACACCTTTACCCTTCTAGAGACAGAAACAGATAGAGGGATATCATAAAAGTGAAAATGATGAAGCAGGGATTGACGCTAGGAGGAGGACAATGTTAGTTGTATATATTCCTACAGATAACCAAGTAAAAGTTCAGAACGGAATACTCCCCTACTCAGCTTTACGGCTTGTGTGGGGAGATGAGGAACAAACAAAGGGTAAAATAATCACAACAATACTTTTTGTTTTAATTAAAACTCCTACAAATAAGGAAACATCTGAGTAACTGCGAGTTCTTGGAAATCAAATTTTCCTCTCCATATATTGTGATAAGGATAAAGGTGTCACTGTTTTAAAAGTTCTCTAGAAAACCAATTAAAACGAACCCATTCCTTTTTAATCCTTGTTAACTTGTATCACTATAAAATATAGATTTATTACAACCGCAAAATATATAAAAGTTGAAGAAGAGTGGTGAGGTAAAGTGTTTACAATATTAGTCACTGCAGGACATAAGTCACCGAAAGTAAAGTGTATCTCAGAAAACTCTTAGTCAATAAAATTTATGGGATTTCATACGACGGTGTCGTAAATTTAAAATTCTGTGTGGTCGTTGATATATTGGTAAATTTATTATGAACCCGGGAGCATTTCGTTTCCGAATTTATTTGGCATTCGCAATGGTCAACCGCGGGAGTTGCAGTTCACATAAATGACACACAAATGTGGACCTTACGTAACGATTTTATATGGTATATTTTCGAAAAATCCGTATACCGGTACTTGAATTCTCTTAAGGATATCCTTTATTGAAAATCGATGAAGTGAAACGATAGTTATAAGACTACTAACAGATATGTGGCAATAAATAGGCATTGAAAGAAGTTAAGGCATTATATACGAACTTTGAACAATATGCATGAAGGTTTAATATATAAGCTTTCTTGTTTTTTGGTTTTTATTCACTCTGGGTGCAGCGAGAGGGATTGTCAGATTTTTAACCCACACGTGTTCCTTCAGTTGCTCGTTACTTTTTCGAACAATTCCCACAGAAAAAAGCGTTCTTAAATTATCAAAATAGATAATACTTACTCATAAAAACTATCTAACTTCGTCTCAGAAAAAAATAAGGCTTACTAGCCCCATTTTTAATTATTAATTATGAAGTAGTAACTATTTAAAAATAGTTATTGCTTTATAAAATAAGTAGTGCGATAGCTTCCAAGAAAAAAGACGTCCACTAGTTAAACATAGCTTTCCCAAATGTATCCACTTCTTAATTTATTTATGTAATATGTAAATACTAAAAAAAGTAGTAACCATGATGTTTCTTTCTGGTTCTTCTCCATATGAAAAGATAAATTGGTACCATACTTAAAATGTCAGAAATGTATTGAATTGAATCCCGTGTACCTCGCATGCGGACGGCGAGCAATAGGTAGCTTGCCGTCCGACCGTCCGGTAACCGTCCGGACCGAGCCCAAATCATCGGCTGCGCGTACTGTTCCACGCGCGCCTCAAAGAGATGTCAGCAACCGTAGGGGTCCAGCAGGGTCGAAGCCTACTGGGGCCAAGGATCTGATTCTGACAGGAAGACTTGGCCCTGGTCTGAAAAGCAACGAAGGAACAGGAGTGGGTTTTTAGTCAGTAAAAGTCTGACACTATCTCGCGCACCGCCCAAGAGCGGGAGATGTCATTGGATGATTTTACACCAAAAAAATTTAAAAAAAGAAACCGTAAATCCATTTACTTTTTGGAAATTATAAGTAATGTCAATAGAAGCTAGGAACCATACCAAATTAAGACATTGGTTACTAGTACCAACTAATATGAGCCAGCGTGTAATAGAAAAACTTTCGTGAGTATCTGCCAAACCTGTATTACAAAACAAACGCCCCGATTCGCACTCCCCCATCCCGAAACGGATCTTACACTATCACATAACAACGTCCGTAAATCTCCAACTTGCGTAAATACCTTCAACATTCAATGAATCACAAGAATGACTCAATGGACCATTAAAACAACATAATTTACGACTTTGATTGAATATCTACGTTTGTGACCATTTTTACGATCATTCGCCTTTTTAACCTTATCTAGATTCGGTTTAAGTAATTAATTTTTGGTATACATTACACTGATGACGACCGATTTGATTTAGAAACACGGCGGGTACGGCGTTGCGCCACCGGTACATGGTGGACATCCCACGCATACGTATAAAGCGTTTTGGACACACATTTTATTATGCGTAGATACAGCTAAAGACTGGAATTCCCTGCCGAAGTCTTTGTTTCCTGATAGCTATAACCTAAGAGACTTTAAGTCAAGAGTCAATAGGTTACTTCTAGGCAAGCGTGCTCCATCGTTGGCCACATCATCGCTTACCATCAGGTGAGATAGCGGTCAAACGCGAGCCAATCCATAATAATAATAAAAAATCTGATAAAGCTTTTAATGTAAATTTTTACTTTGTAATATGATATTTTTGATCTGATTGAGAAGGGAAAGTGAAAATATTGTAAAATGAAATAGGAATGTGATATTTGATATGTCGTAACAATGAAGCATCTATCTTTTGATGATCAGGATAAGAAGTCTGACTTCCAGTTGAGACAGTCCACCTCGCTTTTACTGAATTGTTTTTTTTTCGGTAAGTTGGAAATTATCTGACGACTTCTCCTGCTTTAGGGTGGAGATGAAGGGCGTGTAAAATTTTCGCTGATTCTGAGAAACTTAATAAAGGTGATTCTACATCCGTAGACTCAAAACGAGGGAACGCCCCTCACGCCCCAGCCGCCGGGATTCCGATCCTGATTTCCAGCCACTGTAGGCACGGGCTAGCAGACGGCGAGCAATGGGAAGCTCGTTCGGTAACCGTCCGGATCAAGCCCAAGTCGTCGACGGCGCGTAGTGTTCCACGCGCGCCTCAAGGAGATGTCAGCTATTGGGGCCATAGGTTGTGCGAAAGTGAACCCCGGGGCCCTGGAACAAAGGCAAAGAAGGAATAGGAGTGGATTTTAATCAGTAAAAGTCTGACACGCCCGGGCCATGGGTGGTGCGAAAGTGAACCCCGGGGCCCTGGAACAAAGGCAAAGAAGGAACAGGAGTGGATTTTAGTCAGTAAAAGTCTGACACGCCCTCTCGCTCAGCCCTAGGGTGGGAGATGTCATTAGATGATTTCGCACCTAATAAAGGAAAAAAAAGGTTAAGTCGAAAACAAGCGTCAAGTAACTCTTACGTAGTTATCTGGTATTATGTTGATCTGGACATTATCTTAATTTGTCCAAATGCATAAATTAAAATAATGTTAAACTTCTGTCAAATAAGGTGATCAAAATCTCCCTTGAAACTACGGGTATTTTCCACAGAAAATCACAGCACACCTCATACGAGGGTGCTTATCAAGCGACTACAGAAGCAAAAGTCAACGGAGGGGAGAGGGTTATTACGGTACTTATAAGCAATGGGCTCACTACCTATGCATCCCTAACTATTAGGCAGGTAGGTATGTTGAATGTCTACACTACCAACGCTCCCTAGAATTGCTTCAGTAACGCGGGCGCGAGTATGCACGTTTCCTTTTTAGGGTTCCGTACCTCAAAAGAAAAAAACGGAACCCTTATAGGATCACTTTGTTGTTCGTCTGTCTATATGCCAAAACTCTCTATATCGGGAACGCGGGGAGGTGTCAAGTTGAAATTAAAACCATATACTCAAATTTGCGGTCTCTTGAAGCTGTGAAAAAATCAAAATTCTAAGTTAACGAAAAAAAAGAGACGGCTGTTTATGTCTCAAAAAACGCATATTTCGATACTCTCAAGGGAATCAAAATTCATAGGGTACTTCCCGTTGACCCAGAATCCTAAAATTTGGCATAAAGCAAGGTCTTATAGCACTGGTGTAGAAATAAATCTGAAAACAGTAAATTTGTTCTTACGTCACAAAAAGTCAAAAATTCCAAAGGTTTCTAACACCCACTAATGTGAAGCTGGGGTGAGTAACTAGTGTATATTGAAAAGAACCCATAAATTATAGGAACCTATGAAATGCCGTTTTTTAAGACGGGTTGCTTTGAAGCGTTATATCTTTACATTGACATGGAATTATAAGTTCAAATAAACTTTATATTAAAGGTACGTTATTATTTTTTTGAACTTAGGTATTTATTGGTTTCTTTGTTTTGAATTTTCTGTAATATCGCAGTACTTATAACCATGAAAGCTAATAAAAAACACGTTTTATCAAACGGTATGAGTATATTAGTAGAATGACCTACTCTACTAATATACTCAAACCTCTCTCTCTTTCTTGGGTTTTATATATGTACTAGCTGACCCGGCGAACTTCGTACCGCCTATCCTACTCTACCTAACTCTACCCTACTCTACCCTACTCTACCCTACTCTACCCTACTCTACCTTACTCTACCCTACTCTACCCTACTCTACCCTACTCTACCCTACTCTACCCTACTCTACCCTACTCTACCCTACTCTACCCTACTCTACCCTACTCTACCCTACTCTACCCTACTCTACCCTACTCTACCCTACTCTACCCTACTCTACCCTACTCTACCCTACTCTACCCTACTCTACCCTACTCTACCCTACTCTACCCTACTCTACCCTACTCTACCCTACTCTACCCTACTCTACCCTACTCTACCCTACTCTACCCTACTCTACCCTAATTGCGACTATAATTTGAGATTTAAACTATCCTATCTCTCAAGTTGGATCGAACTGCACATGGTGTGCGAATTTTATTATAATCGGTTAAGTGGTTTAGGAGTCCATTGAGGACAAACATTGTGACACGAGATTTATATATATTAAGATATAAAAGGTGTAAAAAAATTAACTTTAAGAATTTCGAGGGGACATTGTACTCCTCATTATGAACAACTTTTACTATGGGACCAAACCTGAAATCGCGAAAAAAAAATCAGCTGTTCCCTACGTTTATGTTCGCATAACTCGTCAAAACGTATGGAGCAGCTGATTTTTTTTCGCTATTTCAGGTTTGGTCCCATAGTAAAAGTTGTTCATAATGAGGAGTACAATGACCCCTCGAAATTCTTAAAGTTAATTTTTTTACACCTTATAGATATATATTAAGATTTGATAAAAATCACTTAAAAAAAATGGACAAGTGCGAGTCGGTCTCGCGCTCTGGGGGTTCCGTACAAGCTTACCTATGAATACAGTTCAATTCCCGAATTGAGTTACAAAGATTTTTCCAAATCGCAAAAAAAGTTTTTTTTTTTGTGACGTAACTATAAATTTACAGTTTTCAGATTTTTTCTATACCTGTGCTATAAGACCTTGCTTCATGCCAAATTTCAGGATTCTATGTCAACGGGAAGTACCCTATGAATTTTGATTCCCTTGAGAGTGGCGAAATACACGTTTTTTGCAACATAAACGACCGTATCTTTTTTTTTCGGTAACTCAGTAGTTTGATTTTTTCACAGCTTCAAGGGACTGGAAACTTAAGTATATGGTTTTAATTATCAACCTGATACCTCCACGCGTTCCCGAGATAAAGGGTATTGACAGACAGACAGACAGACGGACCACAAAGTGATCCTATAAGGGTTCTGTTTTTTCCTTTTGAGGTACGGAACGCTAAAATAAGTGCAAAAAACTAAAAATACGGTTTAGCACTATAGGTACATATTATGTAGATTGACGTAAAATGTCACTGTGGGAGTCGAACTTGACCCCAAGTCAATTCAATATTGATAATATCGCCTTAGGTAAACGTAAACAAAGCCCACTATATAAACACGAACAGAACACAATGTATCGGGTATATTAATTCGGAACTAGACTGTATACACCGCTGTCACAAATTCAGGAAATTGGTTCCATTGGCAGAGCAAACTTTCTGTATTCCTCCAGGAGTACGTTAGAAGTAATGTAAGTTCGCAGACATGGTACGTTGCTGTCGTTTTTAGCCAATTTCAGTACTAGTGAATAATTTATTTAAGTTTCGAACGGTAATATAACTTTTTTAATACATCACCTAGTTGCTAGAAGGCCTGAGTTTTTAAAGTTACACAACATCTTCCCATATTCGAAACGTTGGAGTTCTAAAAAGGTTTTGTACTTCGAGCACAGACAGCCTTAGAGATTTGTTTCTTCTTTTTAAGATGGGATGCCTTGCCCCGCTCCGGTCGGAGTCGAAACTGTTCTGCATGCCTAATTTAAGGTGGTTATTATTGAATCCTAGTTAAATTATTTTGATCCTCTTTATCATTCTGCAAATAACAATTATTCTTTTTTATTGTAATGCCAATGGTTTTTAAGATGTCAGTAACCGTAGGGGCCCAACAGGATCGAAGCTTACTGGGGCCATGGGTTGTGCGAAAAAATACCCCGGGGCCCTGGAACGAAGGCAAAGAAGGAACAGGAGTGGGTTTTAGTCAGTAAAAGTCTGATACCCCCTCCCGCCCCACCCAAGGGCGGGAGATGTCATTAGATGATTTGCCATATAAAAAAGCGCATCCAGTTAGACTGGAAGCCGGCCCCAAGCTAGTTGGGAACAGGCTACGGAGATGACGTATTCAAATGTGCAAACTATATAAATTAACAGACAAAACTCATACCTCATTTTCTCACTACAGCAAGTCGACAACGCTTGTAATTATCAAAGCGATGACTGCCAAAACAAATGACGACGATTAATAAAAAGACCCACACATATTGTATGCAAAACAGCATCAATATCAAGTAACCCAACAAACGCACACGTCAGGCTAGTGTTAATTTATATTCGCGTCTTCTAAATGCGTATGCAAAAAGTTAATTAAAGGGAAAAAGCATAGACATTGAATGACGAGCGGCCCCGCCCTTTGCGTATCGCAATTTATATGGTTCGCATTACTCCAACCATTCGCTTGCTTCTGCATCAATTACAGCATGAGTGTGTTCGTAGTTGATCCCGTTTTGTTGGGTAAGGAAGGCTGATTTGAGATTAATCGCGGGCACGGTATGTGGGTAATTTACTTTGTGTAGTGGATATACTTTGTCGTTTAGTTTAAATGAAATTTCAAGGTTTTTTATTGGATAAATAAAGAAATTAACGCAGTGATACTTAATTAAAAAATTCCATCGTTGCATTAAACCGCACTTTGCTGAACACCCATATATGTATACTTCTTGTTAAAGTTGTAAACTCGTAAAGAAATTTACATTTCACTAACTTCGACAATCGAACTTAAGCAATGTATGTATAGAAATCGTAATAATATGATACATTATGTTCTATTTAGTTTGTGGGTAAAATCAGTGTGGTACAAACAAAGCGAAACTAATTTATTTGCAGAAAATGAAATACCTAAGTATCAAACATGCGGCATGGCAATAAAAAATACTAACTATGTATTACACATCGCCATTTCTGATATACCGTATTAAAAAGAGATTTGACTGTTCAAAGAGAATATAACATTACATTATTTTATATAATATTTACGTTATTCATTTGCAGTACACCGCAGACTACGCACCTTTTTCTATTTCAAGTTCTTACATTCCATCCTAAGGTTGTCTGGTAGATATCGCTCTCAGCGATAAGACCGCCTTTGTACCCATAGATTTAAGTTAGTGTAAAAGTTTTGTTACTAATTTGGTGTACAATAAAGTTTATTCTATTCTATAACACTATGCCCACCAACTTTCTCAGCTAATTAACGATCGTAGTATCTTCTCTACGGGTATAGATAGTCTAAGCCGTCTAAGTTTCAATGTCTAACCCTTTCATGGTGTAAACTAATCTTGATTGACTAACAACTAACCTAATTATGTGAACACGAATGTCAAAATGATAACAGCTAATACGTTTACCCTTTAGTTTTGTATCAGAAAATCGAACATGTTGTCTTCAACTTAATTATTATTGAAGGATTTACAAAGTTTTCTGAATAATATTTCTTTAGGTAGAAGCTAGCATACATGGTGTTTGTCTTCTATGTCTTCTAGATATTTTGCCTGATAAATGTACACAAAATAAAAATAACTAAATACTCAAAGTAAAAAAAAAGCCGACTATTGTATTATTAAAGCTAGAACTACATTAGATCGACGCACACGTGTAATACGCCTGATTTGTACTTAGAACGACGTCGCGTAACGTCGCGTGGCGCGGATCAAGTGTAGCTCTACAAGTCTAGTTTCCATATAAAATGTATGGAGACCGACGCGCCCAGATCGGCGTGTGAGGCACATGTGTGCGCAGTGTAGCTTCATATTTGTTACATTTTTGTGATGTATATTTTTTCCGTCTCCTTGAGCTCTTTTTTATTTTAATGTCACCAATAAAGGAGAATGTTTGCTTACCAACTTTACACACTCGAAATGAAAAATGATTTTCAAAACATAATATAGAATATTATTCCACTTAATATCTTAAGTGGTCGAAGTATGCTTCGTCTTCTGCTTGTCGTCAGATTGAATTTTGACTAAGGTTATGTCTTTAGTGACACTCACAAGATTTAGACTAATCGATTGACGTATCGTTAATATTGGTTAACTCGTTTAGTCTCTAGAGTGCCACACAGGAATAAATAAAGGTACCTATATACACAGATATACACAGGCTAATAAACACATTACCCTCCATTACTTCGCGCAGTCGTGTAAGAAGAAAACGCTTGGTCATTACGATATTTAGCAATGCTAAAAGTAATTTTTACAGTTATAACATTGTGATTATAATGAAATTGAATATGTTACTTTGACTCTTAAAAAAAATCATCCTGCAATATGACTATTGACTAAAGGCGCTGATACACTAGAGTAAAAATGTCCTCCAAAATGACGAGCATAGCATAGCATAGTCGGTCGTATAATGTTCCCACTGTTGGGACTCAAGCCTCCTCTCTAGGAGAGGGAATGGGCCTTAATCCACCACGAGGGCCCAGTGCGGGTTGGTGGATGTCGTATGTCTTCGAATTTTTGGTTCTAGGACATGCCGGTTTCGTCACAATGTTTTCCTTCACTGTTTTGAGAGCAGTGAATAGTTTGAACCCGCGACCTGCAACTCGTAAGTCAGAGCCGTTACCACTCGGCCACCACTGCTCTCATCACATGTCCCTCATCACATGAAAATATCCCAAAATACTTCAAGTTGCGGGACACTGGGCAACGTTGCAGCGTCACGTAGATTGAGCCTTGCGGGTCATGTTGGGGGACAATTTTGTCCCTTAACGTATCTGAAGTTTTAAAGCCACTAACAATGATACGGAGTTTCCTTGCGTGATCGAATCAAGAATGAAGATATCCGCTAGAAAACCAAGGCCGGTAATAGGTAGCCCGAATTATCGCCAAACTTAAGTAGCTGTGGGCAGGGCACATTGCTCGTAGAACAGATGGCCGTTGGAATCAAAAGGTTCTCGAGTGGGAAGCAGAAGCGTTGGAAGTTGGAAGGCCTCCACAAGGTGGACCGATGACCTGGTAAGGGATGCGGGAATCCGATACACGGCCCACGCTGAAAACCAGCGCCGTAGACTCATCGCATTTTGCGTGTGGTCACGGCATTATGCTAAGCGTTCGGCCGTTTTGCGTGGATGTGGCGAATATTTTTTCACATAATATACTTATAATTTGTTAGTTCTAAAGGAGATTGACCAAAAGCAGTCTAGCAAAGATGCGTGAACGAAAATCAAATTAATATAGAAATTATTTGCTTATTTTTTTACAGCTTTTCACTTCAGGAATTCTGTTTTCGTATCCGGAATTATGATTTTAAGATAAACAGTAAATTAACGATTGCTAGGTACATTTCCAGTCATGATTGACGTTTCGTTCTCTTCATTTGTACGAGTTACGTAAACTATATATACGTACGTACTCTTTGTACGTAAGTATGAATCTTTAGACAAAAACATCACAAAAATGATAATCAATATCTAAATAGCTAAGTAATTAGTAATACCATAACGTACTGTATATGTATTTTATCGTTCCGATAATATAATATTTATTTTATGCTTCGTCTCACGCAGATGCAGCTGTCAAGCCAGATGACAGACGGATGATAACTAACAATGTTGTTTTGTACCTAAAGTCTGTTTTTTAATTAGAGATAATGATTTGACAATTCGAATGTTGCATGTTTTTTCCATTTCATAAATAGTGAGGTACCGCAACCGATATTGAACAAAAAAACCGAAAATATTCGTAAAAATAGTTTCATTTTAAAATGCAACTAATTATGGTAAGTTTTTGTATTTTCTGAAGGTAATTTGAAAGATGCAAATGTCTAACTCATAAAATAAAATATAATTTAAGCCTAAGAATTAAAGACTAGCAAAAGCTGCGTCATTTTATTTTTTCGTCTCGATTTGTTATCACCAAACCCAGACAAAAATATAGAATTACTCAGTGATATTTTTGCTGACATTTTATTACAACTTTAATAATAGGTAATGATAGGACTTCGGTTTGAAAACTAATAATAGTTGAAATTAAACAATCATAAGTCCCCTTTTTGTACTATTTTCGCATGGATCTCTTATAAAATTGTAGCGATAAACGAATCAAGTGTCCGTTTCTTGTAATGCAGTCATGTGAATTCACAGCTTGACGACCAATGGGCACGCCATAATCATGACGGTCAGTCCTCTCTTTGAGGAGTGGCTGGAGAGGCGTCACGGTGTCCTCATCTTCCGCATGAAGCAAGTCCTCACCGGACATGGTCAGGTTCTAGTACAGGCCAAGGTCCAGAGCGAGGAGGAATGGAAGGGGGTCGCCTCCTTCTGCGAAACAGTAATGCTAGCGAAGGAGGAGGCTGCACGAGTGAGGGAACGAACATCTTTTCGCTCCAGTCGCCGAGACCCCAATCCCGACTACCACAATGTCAATACCAACGTCGAGCAATGGGTAGCTTACCGTCCAGCAGTCCGGTAATTGCCGGGACTGAGCCCCATTCGTCGACAGCGCTTAGTGATCCACTCGCTCTTCAAAGAGATGTCAGCAAACCGGAGGAGCTCAGTAGAGCCGATCTGGTTTTAGGCAGTAAAAGTCTGACACGCCCTCCTGCCCCGCCCATACCGGGAGAAGTCATTGGATGAATTCCCATTTTGAAAAAATATTGACGACCAATGATGATAACTTTTTTAATTCTAAAGCATAAACTGAGACTGTCTCGTTCTGCTCTTGTAAACCGGATATAAAATTGTGTTGTGACTGAAGCTCCCTGGTAAAAGAAAGTAGCTAAGAATTCATGATTTTCAACCGGTTTTCAACCGCGCCCGCCACGGTGGAGCTAGTTTATTTCTAAACTCACGAGACCGGAGTTTTGTGTGGTTATACAGCCGTCGCAGTTGGGGTTATCCCTTGAAAACTTGGCAGATGACAATCGCAAGACGGGCGGTTCATTATCAATTGAGCTCCAGACCACCGTGGACATACACCAGAAACGAGCTGTTGCGTTATACTTACTTCACAGAAAAATTTAAAAAAGAAGGCCTATAAAGTTCTGGGTGCATCAATCGATTTTTGGATTTCGCATCGGATTTTTCTACCCCCTGAAGGCCACTACGGGTGTTAACCGACCGCAGAGAGTGCGGGCGCAACCTGCCGAGTCTGCGGGTGACCGTGGCCCACACCATTCTACTAGTTGCCCGCCGGTGCAGCGGGGAGCGGGATACATATATCTCTAGCATTCTACAGAAGCTGCGGGCCCGCAACCGCAGCGGATGCGGGTAAAAACGGTTTTGTGAGTTCTCAGTATAAGTAAAAGTCCGAGTGTAGAAAAATATGGTAATATTTTTGAATATTTCTAATTATTTCAATCTTCAATTCATATTAGACTTTGCTATTAACAAACACTATCGTATTTTGGGCCTACTTTCCTTAGAGGTTGTATTATTAAAAGAACCGGTATAAAAAAATCGAATTTTGGAGACATCACTTGTATCAAAAAGCAGGCAACATATTTCTGGAGTTTGACATTTGGACTTGTCAAATCATTATCTGGGATTAAAAAACGCACTTTACATGAGTGAACTGTGGTCATTTTACAAGTTGCGAGTTGGTTAGACATAATTTGTAGGTTATCTCCGTTTTTGTTTAATTACTTTAAAACTCGGGTGTTTGTGTGAAAATGAACACTTTTATTTAATAGTATATAAAGCGTAGTCTATATTAAATAAACATTTATTGTGCTTCAACTTAAGACGGATTTCCATACATCGTTGGTCATGATCCTTTGCGCCTTGTTCCGCCAAATAAAATATTTTTCTTTCTTTCTTTCTTTCGATAGATGGGAGACGCACAGGACCGTTCATTGTGGTGACACTTGGGGGAGGCCTATGTCCAACAGTGGACGTCTAACGGCTAAAATGACGATCATGATGAACAAAGACACGAGAGAAGATTTGAAGTAAACAGCCTGTATATTTCAAAATTACGTAATTACGTTTGGCAAACAACACAAAATATAATCTGCGATCCCTTAACTTGGAACACTATTAAGTTATCTCTTCCAATCAATATCATAATTGGTTTGCTTTAATTTTCTTTGAACTGACGAAACTTGGGTAATTATCTCCGAAATAATTAAATTATGGAAAGGCAAGATTTTCGCTAATACATTAATTTCCTTTACTCCGATTCATTGGAACCCTTTCGCCTTTCATGTGGTTATTTTATTTTGTTATTGATTCCATCAAAGGGGAACGCCCATTGAATACCTGATAGGACAGAAACTACTAATAGTTGTTTTTTTTAGGTGGGAAATCATCTAATGACATCTCCCGTCGTTGGACGGGGTGGCAGGGCGTGTCAGACTTTTACTGACTAAAACACACTCCTGTTTCTTCTTTTCCTTCGTTCCAGGGCCCGGGGTTCTCTTTCGCACACCCCATGGCCCCAGTAGGCTTCGACCTTGCTGGGCCCCTACGGTTGCTGACATCTCCTTGAGGCGCGCGTGGAACACTGCGCACCGTCGACGACTTGGGCTCGGTCCAGACCAGACGGTCGGACGGCGAGCTACCCATTGCTCGCCATCCGCAAGCCTCCTCCTCCGCATCCTACGGTGGCCGGAAATAGGGATCGGAATCCCGGCGGCGGTTGGGGCGTGAGGACCGTTGCCTCACGCGATCGGCCGCCTCCTTTGCTAGCATTAATGTTTACCACTAGGTAGAAGCTAGGTTAAAAACACTAGTTTTGGTATACCTATTGAAACTGTAATAAATTTCTCACAATTTGCAGTATAATTTGGCATATCGTCTTTGGCATAGCATCTTGGTTCATTTCAGTTATTTTTTTTCTGTATGAGATGATGGTCATTCGTATCGCAAGTATTAACGTTCATAGCGTTGTTGAGGCCCAATTATCGAATCAAATATTATCGCAAAATGAATATGACTAAATTGTCAAATGCACATTAGCTGCCGTGATTAGCTCAATTCATTTTTAGCAGTCAAACACTTGAACTTTGTTCGTATATGTATAATTTCTGAAGCGTCAATCATTTCTTTCGGGAACCGAGGGTCATATTAGTTTATTATTAAGAAAATAATTATATTGTGTTATAGTAGATTTATAATAAGCCGTATTTATAAACATGATTGTATATATGTATCGGACCTATTATAATCCACTATAATCTATATATATATAACGTAATAATACTTAAAAGTAGATACTTTAGTGGAGATCCACGTGTCGACTCTCAGAAAGTGCTATGGACTTGTGTAAAAGTGCAGAGTTCTTAGTTCTAACATTATAATATCTAATAATATATGTTGTTGTTGTTTATATGTATAATAATAAATTTAGAGTTAAATTGCTTATCATGAAAAAAAAATATTTCAGTCCAAATCCATATAAGAAATCATCCATATTCATTTAAATTATAATAAGCATTGCAAAAAAAAATCCAAGTCATTAGTCTTTTAGGCTAGATTATAATCAATTTATTAAGAAAGTTCTTAATAACATGGTAAAAAAAAAACCGTGTCGACTATTGTGCTCTCATTTAGAGCTACGTGTTTATCTCTTGCATTAGAGCGTTATAAGTATCATATAAATGGTAAACAAAGCAGTGAACTAAGAATGTAATATAAAGCCCGACCCGGCCACGACTAGTTTATTAAAATATTAAAACAAACGCAATTTCTTTGTAGTGGTGTTTTGTATTAAAATTTATAAGAACGCCGTCTGGCATGGTTTTTAATTAAGACTCTCATATCCAGTCACAACTGATGCCTGTGATAATAATGAATAGCTGGATTTTATGCAGTATATTGATCGCTATGACTTTGGAGGAGCTCATAGATAAGCAACGATACAGAAGTAATTGCTAGCATGGGGCATTTTTTTTTTTTTCATAAAATGAAAGAAAAGTACAAATAACAACCGCTGGGGTCGATCTCTCAGGTTGAGCTAGGCTTGCTGAGGTCGTTCTATGGATGGGTAAATGACAATGATAAATGATATTTACTTATAAGTTTTTAAAAACTTATAAATAAGTACTGTCATCCACAGCGATGTGGATGTACTACGACGCCTGAGTGTATTTTGTATTTTTGGATTAGTATATGTACATAGTTAGGTTTAGTATAAATACTTAGTTTAGATAAAATTTAAGTTTCTTATATATAAACATTAAAATTCACAAATATAGATTGAAAATAAACTTATAAGTTTTTAAAAATCACTTTTAGACGTCAATTCGTATTTGACGTATTCTCAAAATATCTAAGGTTCATTTATTTATCTTTTTGTATTCGCATTTTTTTTCTCTCTCCTTTATTGCATCTATCACTATTTTTTCTGCATCACATCACCAGTTTGACAGGTAGGAAATGCCTAAGGCACTAAGTCCGCCTCTGTACCTTTATGTGCATTTCATAAAATATTTAATTAATTAATAAATATTTCGTCAATTTAAACTAGATGAGACCGGCATTTCTTAGCTGACTACCCTGAGAAGAAACAGCAAAACAAACTCAGAGGTCAGTCTCTTTTAACTATCATCACCAATCGTCATCGGGGATCATCTTAATACACACATCAAGATTCTTCCATGACTCGAAGAGCACGTTAAACCGTATAATGCCCCGCTGTCATTTAAATCGTTGACAGTGACGGATACTCATAAGCCAGAAGATCTGACTGCATTCAGTTAGACTGGACGCCGACCTTAACATAATTGCACTAGGCAAGCCATAATCACTGTGGTAAGTCCCCTCTTTGAGGAGTGGCTGGAGAGGCGTCACGGCTTCCTCATCTTCAATATGACGCACGTCCGTTCGGACTCGATATGGTAAGATTGAGAGACTCCTGCACCGGATTTAAGCGGAAGAAACGCCCGGGTTGTCACCGTTGTGTGAATCGCCCGAAGGACACGGTGGAGCATACGATGGAGGTGCGCTCCGCTTGCGCGTGTCACTGCCATGTCCTCGTGGAGGCGGTGTATATGCAATTATACTTAAAGTGCTTTTTTCCACTCGTTGGCAAGGATGTTTAAATAAAAATTAAAAACTGCTGCCGTCAAAAAACGTTGACTTAATTTTTACACAAAAAAGAGAAGATTTACATTTTATTATAAATATAATTTAATAAAAAAGGCTAAAAATAATAGTACATTATGATATAAGTGTGTAATTTTAGTGATTACCATCGAGACGGTATTTAGACCCGAGCCGTGGCGAGGGTCTTAAGAGAGCCAAGAACGGTAATCATTAATTACTCACGTGTGTCATACGACGTTTTTCAATACACTTGTGAAGAAAACAACAGTAAAACTAGTAAAATTTTCTGTGACATGGCGGTAAAAATCTGTTTTCATAAGGGCGCGCATCATTTTTTTTTTATTTACCCCTAGAGGAAGGCTATGGTATTTTGATCATACTGCCTAGTCTTACGTTTATGTTTTCTTGCGTGAAAAGTTTTTACGATAATGTCTTTCGTAGTGACAATAGAATACGGATGTAACATTTTCTAATGATTTTGTAGTATTTAATTTTATTTAATTAATACAGCCACTGAACTTCACTGGAATAAAAAAAATCACGCCAAACACCGTGCGCATCTTAAAATGGCGGTCATAGACCACAAAAAAAAAAACAAATTTCTTTTGATTTATTTACTAAATGTTTTTGATTAAATAAATCGTTTGTACATGTTAAATTGGTCCATTTTAACTTGTAAATTGAATGAAATAAGTAAGTAAGATACTAATTTATATACTATTGAACGCAATAACTTAATGGTCCAGACGAACAATTAAGGAGGAAATACGACTTTATAACAACTGTCGAAATACGAAACAGATGTTGGGCCTGCATTCACAACAGAGGCCAACAATTTGAGCAGGATTTGTAAAAAATATGAAATAAATATTAAAAATGCAATTTCATCTTTTTTTATTTCTAGTAAAACCCACGAAGAGAGAGATACGAGACAGAGTTTATCTTATAAGAGTAAGATAACATTTTCAATAGGTTTTTCAGGTATCATTTAAGCAAAAATATTTTTTAAATAATATTTTTTCTTGTGACTCGATTCACAATTCTAGCGAATTCACAAAGTTATAAAAAGAGTTTTATGGCATGTGGCACATCACTAGCAAGAGGATAAACTAGAGAATTTTTGAGGAAGTTGGAAGAATCCGGTCGCTTTTGTTTTTTATTTATTGCCAAGTAAATAGCTGTAACATGGACCGCTTTAATTCAAGTCCAAAACTTTGCAAGTAAATTAAAAAAAAAAAAACTAGATAGCTAATGTCACTAATTATAAATTTAAAAGTACTCTAATACAATACACATCTAAATAAAATTAAAATTCTGAATCTACGCCTTACATGTTTTTTTAAAATTTGTATTTGAATGAAAAATTTGGGCCTTATTTTCATAAAACAATAAAAAGTCGATGAAAAAAAATCCACAGGGCATTAGAAGTGTTTAGGGGGCTAAAAGGATAGCAGATGACCCCTTCCGTCGACCATTTCAATTTGGCATACGATGCACCAAACACCCTGTATACCTAAGTGCAGTGCAATAAGAGTCACTTTCTGAGCAAGTGTGTTGAAAAATATGTTTATTTTATAAATTATAATCTCAGTTTCTCTCAGTAAACCTTTTTTTAATGTGTGTAATACCTAAGCCACATTAATAAGAACATGAGTTTATCTTGTCTAACATGGTAAGTATATAAGAAATATCGACAGACGTTAATCTTTTTCTAAGAACCTAAGCTTCAAATTATAAATTTCATACTTTCAACGGCCATATTATATTAAAACAAGTTCAGAAAGCTCCCGACACTTTTATAAATTACAAAGGAGTATCGTGGAGCTATAAAACTTGTCACAGTTGACTGTGCAATAAAAAGTAAGCATTTCTTGAAGTCTTATTAAATTTTTCAGGCGTCCCCTCCGCGAGTTGTCCTACTGAAATGTTAGAATATTAAATGGGAAACGGTCTTTCCGTCGCCATATCGTACAGGACCCCTTGGGTTTCGTTCTACGTTTCCAATAACACGTCCTCTTATTTATGTGTCGGGTTAACAGCGACAAATTGTTGGAGAAAATGTTTGGACAAACGTTTGGAAATGGGTTCGGAGAAGTATGGTGAAAGCTCAGACCATAGGACTAATGTTTTATAATCATTTATTTGCCCATCTAATGAAATTAAACGTAGGTTATTAGGTAGTTTTGTCAGCGCTGTGGGATTATAGCCCTGGAAGGCCAAAGGTAACTGAAGAAACATACGTTTTTTTTTTTTTAAATTGATATTAACCACTGCTTAATCATTGATTGAAATCATTGATGGTGAGCCTTGAAGACACCTAAATTATAGTTGGACGGGAAGACCGCAGCAGGCAAATTGTTCCAGTCGTTCAATGTACGCGGTATAAACGACGAAGCGAAACGCTTAGTCCGGACCGTTGAAGTTTCAACAACGTAAGGGTGGATACTCGCCATACGTATTTTTAGTCAATAAATGTCTTACACTTCCCTCTCGCTCCATCCAGACCAGGAGTAGTCATTATATGGTTTCCAACCCAAAGAGGAAAGATAGTTAAGTAGTTGCTAAATAACATTGCTCTCCCAAGCAATATTTTAAAGCAAGAAAAATCATAACACAATCTCACATCATTGGTTCCTTCGTAATGCACTTTTCCGTTCCGTTGTTCCTCGTTTTGATGATATTGAAAAATTGCCGTGAAATATTGCAATCGCCGCTTTGACTTTGCAACTGTGTTCACCAGGGAATGCCCATCGTAAGACTACTCACTGAGATTGCTTTGCCCGCCTCTTTGATATTGTGTTCGAAGGTGAAAAATTTACAGCGCAGTTGAGACATAGCGCGGGAGTAAAAAAATTAAAAAAAAATCTTGGAAATAGGGAAAGTTATTGCACATTTTCTGGAACTTGTGCATATACATTAAAGGATCGATTAGGGAAATAAAAATATTTGATAGAAATAGAATATATTTATTCGACATAGACACAATACAACTTCAACAAACACCAAATAATAAAAAAGAATAGTATAGAATGATATTGTAAAATTGCGCTGAGCGTACTCGCACTGAAAGGAAAGAAAGAAAGAAAAAATGATTATTTGGCAACCGACATCAGGATCTCACAATATATATATTTTATATATAATAAAAAGTGAACAGTCAATTAAAATAATACTACTTATAATACAACGGCAGGTATAAAGTACAAGGCACACACAACATTGTGTCATTGTGTGCCTCACGGCTGCGTCTAGATTACTCTAGACGGTTAATTTCAGCAATGTCGCTCGGCAGAAAAGTGACGAGTGACGAAGTAAACGGTTTTAAACATTATGTACTATATTAAATAAATATAATATAAAAGGGCACCATCTCAAGATTTGCAAGGCGTTAGACACCCCGCGCAACCAAATTATGTGAAAACCGATGTTAGTTTTCAATGGACTACTTGCTCCACTAGAATTAATGATTCGACAGACTTTGACTTTTTGACTTTTAAAGTAGAGTATCTACTCAGGGAACTGTTTCATGTGTTCTAGGTATTTAAGCGTGTAGTTTCTCCTTCAGTTTCGAGTATGGAAAGCCGAGCTCGTCACTTAAGTATTCTAGTATAGAATAGTTTGTTAACAGTAAAAAACAATACCAGAGACTAGTAGAACAGTCAAGGGTCATAAACACAACTATTCTAGCCAAGACTAAGACCTCTCGAAGTTATGAAGTTTAGGCATAGCTACAAAACGGATACTGTTTGTATGCACTTTGTCTTATAAACGCGGCGTTTAACCCGCTTCGAAATCGCTTTTTATTTGCTTTCTAATATCTACCTGCTTTAAGCAGAACAGATGGTCGATAGGGACAAAATGTTCTTGAGGGGTACACTACATAAATACGAAAAACTTTATTCCGATAGTCACAAATACGAATTTCAAAATACCGATTTTCATAATTCCGAATGGTTCAAAATTCCGAATATAACAACTCCGACTTATCATTACTCCTATTTTTATAATTCCTAAATTTCAATTTTCCTAACTTTTATAATTACTATTCTCAAAATACCGAGTTTCAATAGATCGAATAACGAAAAGTCCGACTTAATGATAATTCGAAACATCAAAAATACGAATTCCGATTATTAAAATACCGATTAATAAAATTCCGAAATAAAAACGCCTCATAAAACTGTATAGCAAGACAAATAAAGACATAAATGCTCGTCAGAGGTCGTAGTATGAGGGGAGAATTAAAAAACTAATGACAGATGCGTTTTCCAGCATGCAGGGGATTTATTGCAGCATGCAAGCAGGCATGCAGCATGCAAGCAGGCATGCAGAGTGCAAGCAGACATGCAGCATGCAAGCAAGCATGCGACATGCAAGCAGGCATGCAACATGCAAGCAAGCATGCAACATGCAAGCAGGCATGCAGAATGAAAGAAGGCATGCAGCATGCAAGCAGGCATGCAAAATGCAGCAAGCATTGTTTCTGTCACGGCTCCGGCGCTGCGGGGTTTGGGCGGCCCCACGCGAGCTTATCGTCGCAGATGGTTTTAACGCTCACCACCGCAGCTTCGGCTTGCTGGCCGGCTAAAGCCGGCCAGCCTCAGCCGCGGCGGCAGGCCTTCAAACCACCTGTTCCTCAGCTCGCTGGCCGCCCTACCCCTCCGCGCCTACGCGGGTTTAAATTACACTCTAGGGGTAGGGCAAACAAGACTGCGTGAAGTCGGTTTTGCAGCGATTCGTTTCTGACACTAAATTTTGTAGCACAACATGTTGACTTTTAGTTTATTCGAAGTATTGAAAATAGGAATATCGTTTTTCGGACCGAGAACCCTTCGAGCATTTGATTCTTCGAACGTATGAAAATCGGAAAACTAACAAATCGCATTTACGACTTTCGGTAAAATAAATTTCGTGATTTTTAATAATAGACATTATAATTTTTAGGTAATATGAAATTCGGACTTTTGAAAATCGGAATATCGAAATTCGGAATAAAATATTTCGGAGTATTTGGGTGTTCCCGTTCTTGAGTGGCGACCACGTACCGGAAGACGCAGCATTGGATCCGATGGTGCAAGAATCCGCCGAAAACTGATGGATGTGAGACGCACAGGAGCGGTCGTTATGGCAACACTTTGGTGTATGTCCAACAGTGGACGTCTTTCATTTAGAAAGAAAGAAAGAAAGAAAGAAAGAAAAGACCTACCTGTGGTTTATAATAATATGTATTCACAATAACTGGAATAATGCACACCCTTAGATACACTCCGCATGACGCAGGTCCTCACCGGACATGGTATGTTCGGGAGGTTCCTGCACTGGATTCGTGCCGAGGAAACGCCCGGGTGCGTGGCCCAGAGGGCACGGTGGAGAATACAGTAGAGGTGTGACCCGCCTGAGCAGAGCACCGCCGTGTCCTCGTGGAGACGATCGGTGGCAGCGATCTCTCGCGCCGGGTCTTGGTACAGGCCATGGTCCGAAGCGAGAAGGAGAGGCAGGTGGCCGCTTCCTTCTGCGAAGCAGTAATGCTAGCAAAGGAGGCGGCCGCAGGCGCGAGGGAACGGCCCTCACGGCCTAGCTGCCGGGATCCCGATCTCGATTTCCAGTCACCGTAGGCACGGGCTTGCGGACGGCGAGCAACGGGTAGCTCGCCGTCTGACCGTCCGGTAACCGTCCGGACCGAGCCCAAGTCGTCGACGGCGCGTAGTGTTCCACGCGCGCCTCAAGGAGATGTCAGCAAACCGTAGGGGCCCAGCAGGGTCGAAGCCTACTGGTGCCATGGGTTGTCTGAAAGTGAACAACGGGGCCCTGGACCGAAGGCAAAGAAGGAACAGGAATGGGTTTTAGTCAGCAAAAGTCTGACACGCCCTCCCGCTCGGACCAAGTGCGAGAGATGTCATTGAATGATTTCCCACCTAAAAAAAACCCTTAGATACACACCCCAATTAGAAAATTAAGTTGCAATCATAATATAAGCATTAGAATTTTAATTAAATGCACATAGTTTTTATTTTATGAAGAAATTACTTATAGTAATTAACTCAAATAATTTTAAGTTTATCAAGTTTTCCGTTTTTTCTTTTCGGTGGGATACAATAAAAATATGACGATGATGACAATAAAAAAGACCCATTTGTTCGTCAAACCTCAATTAACTGGGCATTCAAACGCAGCATATAATACGCCCAGTGCGGAATACAAACACAGCTCTGTAGATTCTCCAGTACTATCTGCGACCGCCTGGATATGATGTCTTTAATTAAGACCTCTCGCTTCAACGACTTTCCTCAAGCCGTTTGTCTATACGAGGCTTTATGTACGCTCGTATGTATATCTAGGGATCGTTACTTACAAAACTGCTACAAAAATTTGGTTTAATTCCATCCGGTGGCATATTTTGGAAAACATGACAATAGTTTCCTCATTATTCGTAGAAAGAGTGACCAGAGACTTTTTCACCATATTAGGTCATCATCGGCTTTTGGCAAATCTTCTAAATTCCCAACATTCAGGGTACTAAAATAATTATGAGTAATCAGAAATCTCAAAGAACGTAGCGTATCATATTCGCTCCATATTACTTACCTCCAAATAACATTATTACAAAATTAGTATTATAATATATATAACGAATTTCTAATGATTTCCCAGCACTCAGATTTCCTAGAAACGTGAATGTTCTAGTAAAATAATATGTCGTTTTATATGCACACGTAGTTGTAGGTTTCTCGTTTGAATAAAGTTACGACTGAAATTCATTTCAAAACACTGATCTAAGTAGCTTTTTGAATTTGATAAAATGTTCTTAAAATTCAAATTTCGTGAAATTGTTCTCGTTAAAGGTGAGTTCAACTATGGTAAGTTGTGGGTTTTTCATTTAAAGAACACGTTGTGGAAAAATAAACTGAACAAGTGCCACTCAGACTCGGACACGAAGGTTTCCGTAGATACTACAATAATAAAATCGAGCAATAAACGCCGATAAAATAATGTTTCTTGTATATAAACTCCATTTAATTTTTACCTTCATTCATTTTAATTTTGTTATTTATTATTGTGATGGCATGCAGACAAATACACATTCTGAGAATATTTCAACTTTCTGTTTTTTACAGTTTATGAGATAGCCCGCTGATAGACGTACTGTCAGACGGACGGACGGACAGCGAAGCGTAATAGGATACCGTTGGCACCCATTGGTTACGGAACCCCTAAAAAATATTTATTTTCGACGTAACAGTATTCCAAGTGTTTTGTTTTCTTTTTGATTCAGTGCAGGCAGCAGTTCCAAAGAAGCTAAAAACGTGGTAGCTATTAATCTTCTCATACAATTCATTAAAGCTGGCTGGAAACGTGAGTGTCGTGTGCTGCTTAAACAAAGCTAAAAGAGCATAGGGCTAGAGTAGATTATTATTTATTTAGTAGGTACCCGGCAACTGTGTAAAATAGAGAATGAGTAATACTTAGCTTAAAATGCTTAAATCAGAAATTGGGAGTAGGTACTACTCTTTCACTCGGACCAACATTTTCTTTTAATTTCTACTTTCGCAGGCTTGGCGGAATAAATTTCTATGGAAATTAGCAGATCCTTTATGCCCATATTTATTCTCTGTGTGTACATAATTATAAAGAAATATAAATGAAACAGAAAAAAAACCGGGCAAGTGCGAGTCGGACTCGCGCATGCCCGCAACCTTCAGTTCCGTACAAACCTACCTATGAAAACAGTTCAATTCCCGAATTGAATTACGAAGATTTTTCCGAATCGCAAAAAGTTTTTTTTTGTGATGTAACTTCAAACTTACAGTTTTCAGATTTTTTCCTATATATGTGCCATACCAAATTTCAAGATTGTAGGTCAACGGGAAGTACCTTATGAATTTTGATTCCCTTGAGAGTATCGAAATATACGTTTTTTGCGACATAAACGGCCGTACCTTTTTTTTTATTAACTCAGAAGTTAGATTTTTTATTTTCAGCCAGAGAGACGGAAAATAAAGAGATCATAAGGGTTCCGTTTTTTTCCTTTTGAGGTACGGAACCGTAAAAAAACAGTCCAGACCTACTCATAATATAAACATCAATTTAACAAATCGTGAAAAGACGAAAGCCAAAAACGAAGCGACCATCAACGATTTTAATTAAAACATCAATATTGAAATGTTTGAGATCGATAAACGGAGTGAAGTTATTTATAGCAATTAAGATGCCGCAAGTATGTGTACAAATGCATGTAACGGATTTTTTTTTTGGGTCGTTATAATTAAGTTAAAAGTGTTATGGATTTTGTTGAATCATTCAGTTTTAATGTTGAATGTTTTAATGACTCGCTTGTTATGCGGTTTTTTAAGATTATTTCTTGCTAATTGCTGATTGAATAGTTTATGTTCGGTAAGCAACTTAGTTTTAAGTTATATCCCGTCCGATTATAATTTAGGTGTCTTCAAGCTCCATACTCGTGAGGGAGAAAAAGATAAGGTTAGTAAGTGGGTATAGTTAATGGGTATGAACTTAATATTAACAAGGTGAAAACAATGTTCAAATAATACTAAAATAGTTATGTACAATTAGTTATGTTAAAGGATGAGATGAAAGTAATTTACCTACGTAATGAATTAAACAGAATCGCTACAGTTCAAATCAGGAAGAGAAAACACGCGAAAGATCGGTGAAGAACCTCTATCTTGCGATTTTTGTAAACACTCACTAGACACAGCTCGTCGCTTAGGATCACTTTTCACTAATTTATTACTAGATTGCCCATTTTCCCTAATTTCTCTGCACTCAATCACAACACTTTCTGCAACGGTGTGTCTGACGCTAACGCAGTTGCCGCATTTACCGCAGAGGTTGCCAACTGCTCTGCTGTAGAAGTGGGACGATTTCCGTTGCGTTGCCTTTTCCGCCAAAGTTGAAAACAGTAAATGGCTACCAAAACCAAGATAACTGCTATGATGAGATAAGTAGCAGTATAAAGATGGAAATCGTGGTAAGAGATATCGTGCTCAAAGGTTCACTTCACTCTGTTTCATGAGATCAAGACTTCTCTTGATAACTTCAAATTGCTTGAGGTGGTCTGAGTTATTGAGATTAAACTCATATGAGATTTCCGGCATTGTGATATTTATCATAGGGGATATTTCCGGCGAGATAATCTTTGTCATGCTAATTTTACTCGACTACCTTTTGTCCGAATATACTCTTGAGAGTGAATAGGCTCTTAATAAACTAGTGCGCCTCACCATGAACGATTGCATCACTACTTACCATCAGGTGGGATCGCAGTCAACCACTAGTTTATAACAATTAAAAAAAAGTTGGCATCAGCTAACAATAAAGTAATGTATTTTGTGCTTATCTGTAAGGAATTACTACACTAGTTTATAAGTTTATTTATTTGATGTATTTCATATCTTTGTATATGCGTAGGCAATTTTTGGTGAGCCAAATGAGCGAAATAACTATTGCTGTGCTTTGTTTTGATTTCAAGGAAAAACTTTGTATTTATAATGAAAATAAGTAGTTACTAAAATCTAACCATCAGTTTTCGAAGTTTTATTTATAGAAACTATTAAACCATTTTCTACTTATGTAGAAACCTAAAACTGACACTATATACTAGTAAGCATTTATGGTCTCCATAAAGAGATTCGTTTTGTTTTGATCTTAGATCTTGAAAAAACACACCTACCTCGTTAAATCCACATTTTACAGATCGAAGATATCTTAAACACCAAAGGACCAGCTTAATGATAATATCTGCTAAATTTTTAGGGTTCCGTACCTCAAAAAGAAAAAACGGAACCCTTATAGGATCACTTTGTTGTCCGTCTGTCAGTCTGTCAAGACCCTTTATCTCGTGAACGCGTGGAGGTATCAATTTGAAATTAAAATTATATACTCAAGTCTGCGGTCCCTTGAATGCGAAAATATCAAATTTCTTAGTTAACGAATAAAAAAGATGCAGCTGTTTATGTCGCAAAAAACGTGTATTTCGATACTCTCAAAAGAAATCAAAATTCATAGGGTACTTCCCGTTGACTTAGAACCCTGAAATTTGGCATAAAGCAAGGTCTTTTAGCAGAGGTATAGGAATAAATCGGAAAACAGTAAATTTGTTGTTACCTACGTCTTAAAAAAAAACTTTTTTGCAATTCGGAAAAATTTTCGAGAATTGTAGTTAGTACGGAACCCTCAGTGCGCGATTCCGACTCGCACTTGCCCAGTTTTATTTTATTTTAATCCAAAGCAATAACTGAATTATTTCATTCAATACCGTTCCTGCTTAAGTTGTAAATCAGTGTTATCACTAAAGATCTCTATTAAGAGGTTATAAAAGACCTAAGCTGTGTCGTATCTCTGGCTTTAACGTATGGTTAATGAATAAATTGATCTTAATTAAGACTGCATTTTGTAGTGGTTTTTTTTCGATAGTTACCTACCTGCTTTTATCTTTATTTAATATTTTACTTTTATTATTTTAAATTGGCTATTACATGAAATGATTTGCTATAGAATTTTGTATACTAATTATAATATGATTTGGAGTTTTTTTCTTCTTAATTATTTACTGTAACTTATTATTTGTAATATTTATAATTTCTGTATTCTTCTATAATATAATTTATTTGTGTTGTAAAATGTGCTTTTTTTTTGGGTGGGAAAATCATCTAATGACATCCCCCTGCTCTTGGGCGGAGCGTGAGGGCGTTTCAGACTTTTACTGACTATAAACCCACTTCTATTCCTTCTTTGCTATTGTTCCAGGGCCCCGGGGTTCTCTTTCGCATCACGCATGGCCCCAGTAGGCTTCGACCCTGCTGGGCCCCTACGGTTTTGCTGACATATCTTTGAGGCGCGCCTGGAACACTACGTGCCGTCGACAACTTGGGCTCGGTCCGGACGGTTACCGGACGGTCGGACGGCGAGCTACCCATTGCTCGCCGTCCGCAAGCGAGCGCCTACGGTGGCTGGAAATCGGGTTCGGGATCCCGGCGGCTGGGGCGTGAGGGCCGTTCCGAAGCGCGTGCGGTCGCCTCCTTTGCTAGCATTACTATACGAGCCGTATCCAGGAGTACTCATATTATTATCATTATACAGCCTATGTCGCTCCTTTCTTTTAACAATTCAATTTAGATCGTAAAAAAGATCGCATCAAGAGCTCCTGGTTGGACCTCTGATCTGCTACCTAACCGTTTAACTCAATAAACGAGCCTTTTTTTTAAACGAGCATTAAACATCATTAAAATACCGTAACTGTATTAAATCATAATTTGTTTCTTACTAAAATTACTTCTATAAATGCCAAATTAATGCGCTACGGAGGACCAACTGCTGTATTTAACCATACAACCGTTTACCGGGTACATAACCTGAATTTTTCAATCTCCCAACTGACGTTATCTGTCCATTGATTAAGGCAGGCATTCATCAGCGGCTATTCTCGGCGCAGGCTCTTTGACGTCGCCTACCGCGCGCTTATTAAATTTATCGATAAGGCCGATTTATACTGATGAGAACCGTGGCCCTGCATATTAATAGTAGGTGCTGATCATTTGTTCTGAGTAAACCTTTGGTGGAGATATGATCGTATAAGCGTTGACATGTTACTTCAGATACAAAATGACTGCAAATGTTATGGGTAGTACACAGTTATATTCCTAGATAGATGACAGACATGTAAACGAATTGTCAATTGACTGAAGTTTTCAGTCACAGTATAAATCATTTTTAGGGCTCAGTAACCGAAGGGTTCGTCTCCATTGTGCGTCCATCTGTCTGTCTGTCCGTACATTTCTATTGCTGATACAACAACAACGAAACGTTGTTTTGTCGGCATTTTAACTCTTAAATATTGTAGTACAATCCCTTCGTGTGCGAGCAGTCCGCACTTGGTCAGATTTTCCATCTATACATTAAAATTGCTTAAGATTCTTTATGAGAATATACTTCAGCCCATAGTTCGGCAGCTGCAGATATTGCTTCAAGAAAAAGGTTGTCTAATCATCGAATCCGACTCGGCTGGGCAGCGTTCGGGAAACTGTGAACTGGTGTCTCAAGACAAAAGTTGATCATTCCGTGTTGCCAATGATGATATATGACTCTAACATGTGGTTACTCACAACGGGCCTCATCAAAAAGCTTAACGTCATTCAAAAGGCAATGAAAAGTAAAGGTGAATAGAGCTCGGAGTTTCCTTGCGTGATAGAACCAGAAATGAGAAGAATCAAGGTTACCGATAAATCTCGAAGAATTTCCAAACTGAAGTGGCAGTGGCAGGGCACATTGCTCGTAGCACGTATAAGTAAGGTGCAGCGTTAGAAGGCCTTCCACAATATAGACCGATGACCTGGTGAGAGACGTACAAATCTGATGGATGCAAGACGCACAGGACCGGTCATGATAACGACACTTGGGGTAGGCCTATATTTAGCCGAATATAGGCCTACCGCGAATATTATGAAGATGATGAGATATTGATAATTTTTTGCTAGATATCTACCCGGCAGCCACCTCTTTTTTCGAAGCAGTAATGCAAGGAAAGGAGGCGGCCGAAACTGTGAGGTGGAGACAAATCTCAAGAGACTATCGGCCACCCTATACTCAATACTTTATTGCATTCCATAAAGTTACATAGTTGGTACGTTATTTAAAAGATTCAAATATGGGCCCTGTCGGGCACAGCAAAGTCTATTTTATAGGAGAGAGGATGAGGGAGCCTAGGCGAGGGTTTGTGGACGACGGACCATGGATAGCTCGCCATTCAGCCGTCTGGTATAGAAGACGGCCTCCGTTGATGGCGACGCGCACGCGTGCCTCAAAAAGAAATGAAATCAGCAAAATTGTAGGGCTAAAGCTTGTCAGTTATGGCTAACGCCTGCCATGGCTGCGAATTGTTCGAAGGAGTTACTGCAGTCCTCGCAATAAAGGGCAACTGAAGGAACACTATGGGTTGTTGTCAGTAAAAGTCTGACACTCCTTCTTGCTTCACCCAGAGAGGGAGAAGTGATTTGATGATTTCACACTTAAAAAAAAAGAAATAATCAGGTCCAATTTGAAAACCTTCGCAACCCAGTAATAATTATGATGTGGCTGGTAAGGCAACACGGCGTCCTTACCTTCCACATGACGCAGGTCCTCACCAGACATGGTAAGTTCGGGAGGTTCCTGCACCGGATTCGTGCGGAAGAAACGCCCGGGTGTCATCATTGTGTGGATCGCCCGTGTCCTCGTAGAGGCGATCGGCGGCAGCTATCTCTCGCGCCGGGCCTTGGTACAGACCATGGTCCGGAGCGAGGAGGAGTAGCAGGCGGTCGCCTCTTTCTGCGAAGCAGTAGTGCTAGCAAAGGAGGCGGCCGCACGTGGACGCACGAGGAAATGGCCCCCGCGCTCCAGCCGGATTACGATCCCGATTTCCGGCCACCGTAGGCGCAGGCTTGCAGATGGTGAGCAATGGATAGCTCACCGTTCGACCGTCTGGTAACAGTCCCGACCGAGGGCAAGTCGTCGACGGCGCGTAGTGTTCCACGCGCGCCTCATGGAAATGTCAGCAACCGTAGGCTGGGTCGAAGCCTACTGGGGTCAAGAGTCTGATTCTGAAAGAAAAGCTCGGCCCTGGTATGAAAGGCAACGAAGGAACAGGAATGGGTTTTTAGTCAGAAAAGTTTGACACTATCTCTCGCTCCGCCCAAGAGCGAGGGATGTCATTGGATGATTTTCCCAACGAAAAAAAAAGCCCTCTTTGCCAATCAAAAACACGTGCTCGTATTTTATACATAGGTACTCATAGCATAAACAAATATTTTTCACTCCCAAATACCATCACAAACATTGCAAAGCTTTCGTTTTTGTCCGAACGTGTTTTCAGCAAAAAAAAAAAAAACACGTTGTTATTTTTCAACTTTGATGAACAGGGATATCCTAAACTGCGACATGTTCAGGCATTTCACAAAATCGCCTTTACAGTCAGTATTGATTGTGCAATACGATATATGATCAAAGTAATTGATAGTTCTACTGTATACGGACCGATGTACAAAATGAAAACATGTCCAATACAAATTTGAAAGGGAACCGATTGAAAACGACCCAGTTTCAATACGCTTAAAAATATTGACCAGAAATTTTAGGTAGTAGAGATGATTAAAGTGTTTGTTGAATACAGAGTCATTCATGACATTCGCAAATATTCTGTGCATAAGAAATGATTAACGATATTTAGAGATTATCAAAAAATATAATTGGATTATTTGCTATATCAAAACAATAAACATTAGCAGACAAACGGGCAGACGGACAAACGGACAGACGGACCGTCGGACAGACCGACCGACAGGACGAACAGATGGACAGATGGATAAAAAGTGGCATACAGTATTATCTTCTACTTTGGTTTACGTGACAAAAGAAAAAATATACATCTTCAATATATATTTTTTTGTAATCTTGACACTTTTTTTATGGGTTCACGTTTGTCCACAATCTCATTGGTGGTAAGCGATAATGTGGTCAATAATGCCTAGAAGCAACCTATTCACTCTTAATGTAAAGAATTCTACTCATTGCATCAGCTGTACGCAAAATAAAAATATGAAAAAAAAAAATGTTTTGTACGTACGGTTGGAATGTCTACCATGTACCAGTATCGCATTGCCGTATGTTTTTATTGTTCTGATAGTGGAACAGATGGACAAGGTAACGGGTGTGAATTGCACCATTTAATGCCTTCAAGCAATTGAATGGTGCAATTCCGACACACACTTCCCGAAATGTAAACGATACAAAACCGACAGGCTAGCAACTCGGAGTCGATGCTCAAAACTTTGGAGTTTTGACGCGACGCGACGAGTGCATGATTTTCTTGACTCGTTTCTTTACCGGCCGGACGGCGAGCTAACCATTGCTCAACGTCCGCAAGTCCATGCCTGCGGTGGATCAAGCTGGTATCTGGCAAATCCGTCCCAAAGATAAGCAAGAATATTTTAAAATTTAAAATTATGCATAAAAACTGATAGAAACTGGTCAAAAGTAAATAATGTAAAGCTCTCTAATTTATTCGTCAGTCACTCCGACTCTATTAATGTAAAATTCTATTCCATATTGGAATAGATCAAATTAGAATAACGTTATGTTTGGTGGCTCGCAGTGCAGTTTTGCGGTTTGGTTAATATGTAGGTACCTACTGGATGAAAATTTACCGCTCACGGGTATTTACAGGTAAATTAATACCAACATTTTCGGCGTGAGTTATACAGGATGTGGGTTTTTCCTAATACAGTTTTTTTTATTATTCTGTCGAACATTGTAACACTGTGCTTGCATTTATCACAGAATAGCGGAGATCAATATTTGTGCCACACACAGAAAATACAGGCCAAGAAGAAAATATATTACTAAAACTAAGCCCTTTATTAATAACAAAAACTTTGCAAGGCCAAAGAAGTCTTTGCTGGGTCACTGTGATGATGATTTATTTTTTTGAGTGGAAAATAATCGAATTTTAAGAACTTCTCTCTCTCTGAGTGAAGTGAAAGAGAGACTTTGACCGACTAAAACTCACCTGTGTTCCTTTCCACTCGCCGGATGCGGAGGCCAGAGAGGCGGAGCTATACGAGGGATACAAAGCGGTGAAGCGCATCTTCCAAGCGGTGATAAAGCGGGCCAAACTGGAGGCCCACAATAGGACCGCCCCTATGGAACATCGGGTACGACTACATGCTGCGCGGCGACCCTGATGGGGTCAGCGTGGTCTGTTACGCTGGTCCTGGCGCAGGGAGAGTCGTACCGGGTGGAGGTCGACAGTCGTTTAGAGGATCCAGCAGTTGGGACTCGAGGTGGCATTGTACAAGTCCGAGGCCATGTGTTTTCACGGCCCTCGGAGTGCACCGCCACGGCGTTCCCAATCAACGTTAAGAAGAGTTCACATCGGAGTTGGGTCGACGATGAAGTAGGTACCTGGGACTCGTCCTCGATAGCCGGTGGAATTTCGAGGAGCGCTTCCGACGTCTGGCTCCCAAACTGAATCGGACTGGGGCTGCTGTCGAGTGGCTCCTGCCCAACCTAGGGGGTCCAGATGCCTCCTGCCAGAGGCTCTACGCAGGCATCGTTCGGTCCATGGCCCTATATGGAGCACCGGTGTGGCTACAGTCCTTGTACTCATGCACGATTTGCGCGTGGAGATGTAATGCCGGGGCGAAACTCCGCTGCCGCGACAAGTCGCGGCATGGCGGACAGAGTTCCGGCGGGATCTCATGGTGAAATGGTGACAGCGACTATCGCAACCCAGTGCTGGGCACGCCATAATTATGGCGGAAAGTCAGTCTTTGAGGAGTGGCTGGAAAGACCTCATGGCGTCCTCACCTTCCGCATGACGCAGGTTCTCACCGAGCATGGTCAGTTCGGTAATTTCCTGCACCAAATTCGTGTGGAAGTAACGCCCGGTTATCACCACTATGTGGACCGCCCGAAGGACACGATGGAGCATACAGTAGAGGTGTGCCCCGCTTGGGCAGAGCACCACCGCGTCCTAGTGGGAGCGATCGGCGGCAACGACCTCTCGCGTCGGGCCTTGGTACAGGCCATGGTCCGAAGCGAGGAGGAGTGGCAGGCGACCGCCTCCTTCTGCGAAGCAGTAATGCTAGCAAAAGAGGAGGCCGCACGTACAAGCGCGAGGGAGCGGCCCTCATGCCCAAGCCGATACCGATCCCGATTTCCGGCCACCCTAGGCGCGGGCTTGCGGACGGCGAGCATAGGGTAGCTCGCCGTCCGACCGTCCGGTAACCATCCGGACCAAGCCCAAGTCGTCGACAGCGCGTAGTATTCTACGCGCTCCTCAAGGAGATGTTAGTAAACCGTAGGGGCCCAGCAGGGTCGAAACCTACTAGGGCCATAGGTTCGCTTCTGAAAGGAAAACCCGGCCCTGGTATGAAAGGCAAAGAAGGAACAGGAGTGGGTTTTTAGTCAGTAAAAGTCTGACACGCCCTTTCGAGCCGCCTAAGAGCGAGAGATTTCATTGGATGGTTTTCCCACATTAAAAAACCTGTGATCCTTCAGTTGCCCTTTTCGTCGCTATCTCGCTCGCTTGGATAGTATAAAAGAAAATCTAGTAGCTGCGGTCGAGGCTTCTTCGGGCATAGTGGCACGAAAATGCTGTAACAAACGCATGAACCAATCAATATCGTGTAAAAACTAGACGAACTGAAACATATCGACGGTTGAAAGGCTAATTGATCTAAGCGACATTTTTCAAAAAAAATTGAAACCAGACTCAAACGACGGAGAAAAATTTGCTGATTCCGAATATGTATTACAATAATAACTCAATATTGGAAAAAATGTCGTTTAGATCAATTAGCCTTTCAACCGTCGATATACATACATACATACATATTCAGCCTTTTAATGTTCCCACTGCTGGGACTCAGGCCTCCTCTCTCTAGGAGAGGGAATGGGCCGTAATCCACCACGCGGGCCCAGTGCGGGTCGTCGATATATTTAGAAAGAAATCAGTCGATAATAATACTATTCACATACGAGTAACAAAGTATTCGTTTCCACAATGGAATAAAACACGAAGAAAATTACGTTTTTCTTCAAACTACACACACGAGATTGCTTCAAAGGAGCTCCATAATAAGGAGTCTGTCTCTGGCCAACGTTCCGGACAAGTGTATTGTTAGCTTCACCACTACATTTAACGTTAAAAAGGCCCACTCCGAGCAATAATTTATCTATTTATATTATACTTAAAACCGAAAAAATCAAATAGAGATAGAACACAAAGGTGCTTTTTTAAGGTGGGAAATCATCCAATAGCTCCTCCTGCTCTAGGGTGAAGTGGGAGGGCGTGTCAGATTTTTACTTACTAAAACCCACTCCTATGTTCCTTTTTTGCCTTATGTTTCAGGACCTCGGGTTTTCCTTTCAGAGGCGAACCCACGGCCCCAGTAGGCTTCGGCCCTGCTGGATTCTAATGACATCTCCTTGAGGCGCGAGTGGAACACTACTCACCGTCGACGACTTGGGCTCGGTCCTTATGGTTACGCAAGCCCCCACAAAGGTGCTGCCTTTTACCAGCAGACTTACAAAAGACGAGTTTAGTGAGAAACATAACCCTCTGAGTGTCGCATATTGCTAAATCGATCGGTTTTATCGATAATTTTATGCTTTTGCATACGCAGATTTCTACGGCTTTTACCAGCCCCCCTAGCCAAATTACAACCGTATCGTTTAGATTCTCTTTTCCTTAATCGCCTCGAGTCGGCCACGCCTCCTATTACTTGGTTCTGACCACGTGACTGAGCGTTGAGATGACGCGAGAAGAAAGAAATCGGAGGCGTGGCCTATCCGAGGCGATCGACGAAAAGAGAATCGAAACGAAACGGTTGTAACTTGGCTAGGGGGGCAGGTCACCTTAGTGTTTACTACGTGGGTATCAGCATTTGTTCTATCTTGAATTAATATACCCATTCTTTAAAAGGAAATGAATTAACTGTTATAGCAGCGTATTAGGTACCGACTAGCTTTTTTCTGTAACTTTGCTCACATGGTATATATATCCAGCAGGCACCGTGTATTCTTAGGGACAAAACTGTATGTGTATGCTTCATTAGTGATGGTAAGTGAATTAGTACCACGAAAGCCTACTCTTTGTGCCTTTCATCTAAATCTGTACAGCCATTTGAGGGTGAAGAAGAAATATATGAGTACACACATATACAGATACACACGTGCATACAAACTTTTGCCTGCACTCGTATAGTATGAATATGATCTTGTGCTTTATGTTTAACGTGACGTAACTGTTTACGTACCTATGTACATGTTCAGTTCAGGATGAGTGGATCTTCTGTGGTCTCTTATCTATTATAATGTCACAATGCAAACACTCATGTATCTGTCGCGGAGTCGGAGTACGAAACACCGTTTCGGACCTTTCGCTTTGAACATGCATTAGCTGATGAAAATTGAAAGCCTAGGCTGGACCCTATAAATTTATGATGGCTAAGTATTTTGTTTAAGCAAGCAGTTTTATCATATTGGATACCTCTTGAGGGTGATAGGCTGAAATAAACTTGCATTGATCAAAGGGCTACTATTCCTTTGCCAGCGTTAGATGCTAGTAAAATCTATAGTTCGTAGTTTCAAATAAAGCGGCCTGATGACCTGGTGAAGGCCGCGGAAATCTGCAGGATGTATAAAGTGCAGGACCGATCCATTTCACGAAACCAAGGGTTTTTTTGATGTCGGAAATTGTGAAATGTATCCTTCCATTCTGACTGCACCGAGAGGAAAAACTGAGACTGGGAGTGTCAAACTTTTACTGACTAAAACCTAACTGAGTTCTTTCAGTTGTCCTTTTCATTTCAGAGAAAAGGTAACTCTTTCGAACAATCCCGCAGCCCATTTAGGTGTCAACCGTACGAACCCAACAGGGTCGAAGCCTATAACTGGGGCCATGGGTGATGCAAAAGAGAACCCCGGGGCCCTGGAAATAAGGCAAAAAAGGAACAGAAGTGGGTCTAAGTCAGTAAACTGACATGCCCTCCCGCCCTGTCCAAGGGCGGGAGATGTCATTGGATGATTTCATCAAAAAAGCTGAAAGTAAATTTTCCTTCAAGCGTAAAATTCAGAACTACTACTTGAAGTCCTCTCAACTTTAGTTTGGTCTTCGTCAGAATTATTATTAAGTTCTCTTAACGATTTGATATTTTTCATAGTATTTATTAGTTTATAATTTTAGCATATATATGTATTTTATATGTTTCTGTTTGAAGTATCTGTTATTTATTTATTTTTGCACAATAAATATTACCACAGTATTGTCTTTTTAACCCAAAGGTTGACTGGTAGAGAATGCCTTGTTGCATTGTCCGCCTATGTACCACTACTGTACATGAAGTTTAAATAAATAAATGATTTCTCACCTTAAAAAAAGCCCATTTGGGGGTGACTCGTGTACAACAGTAGACTTCCAAAGGCTAAAATGGTGACGATAATTTTAATAATATTAAGAACTGGTAATTTAAGCAATTTTTCCAAAGAATCGCCAAACTTTGGGAAGGCACATTACTCGCAGAACAGATGGTCGACGGGGCCGAAATGTTCTGGAGTGGCGACCGCTTGCTGGAAGACACAGCGTTGGTAAGCCTCCCACAAAGGTGGACCGATGACCTGGTGAGGTTCGCGGGAATCCGATGGATGTGAGACGCACAGGACCGGTTACTGTGGCGTTCTTGTGGGAGGCCTATGTCCAACAGTGGACGTTTTTCGACTGAAATGATGATAATCTATCTATCTATCACGAGCTACTATATATTATGAGACTTCTTTGTTTTAGTTTTGTGCTTTTGCAATCAAAGCCTGTTAGAGGTCGCCCACGGCGCCTTTTTGCAGTTATGTAGTAGCAACACTATCGCAAAACGATCGCAATACAGTCGTGGTTTATGTCGATGCATACGCGCCTTTGTAGCGATGCATCATCAACACAGTCGTGCATTTGTTTTAATACAGTTGTACTCGCTGCAAAAGTGACAATCTGCCAAAAGTAGCTATGTAGCGGCACCTTAACTATGTAGATGTATACATAAAAAATCAGGCAATTGCGAGTCAGACTCGAGCAAACTTATCTATGAAAACAGTTCAATTCCCGAATTGAGTTACGAAGATTTTTTCAAACCGCAAAAAAAAAATTTGTTATGTAACTACAATTTTACAGTTTTCTGATTTTTTTCCTATCCTTGTGCTATGAGACCTTGCTTCATGCCAAATTCCAGGTTTCTAGGTCAACGGGATTTTGATTCCCTTGAGAGTGTCGAAATACACGTTTTTTGCAACATAAACGGCCGTATCTTTTTTTTTAGTTAACTCAGAAGTTTGATTTATTTACAGCTTCAAGGGTTCGCAGACCTAAGTATATGGTTTCAATTTTACACAGATAGACAGACAGACAGACGGACAAACAAAGTGATCCTATAAGGGTTCCGGTTTTTCCTTTTAAGGTACGGAACCCTAAAAATGGACTTCGTGGACGATATCCCTGACCGTTTACTTCTCCTGATACATGAAGCCCACAGTCTACATGTACTCATACCGAAAAACTACTTACAAAACATGTTTAATACCATGTTGGGTTAGTAGCCCGCATAATCAGATCTCCGTAACGAGGTCCCGCCAAAATAGAAGAATAATTCTTTTGCCAACACCCTTTGTATATTTCAAGCTTTCACAACTGAAGAACCAAAAGCTTTGTGAATACTGTGAATAGACTGTCCTCTCTGCTAGAATTTTAAAGCAATCGTAGAATAGACAGTCATTTGCGAGTTCTATATAAATACATTAATTTTATTTTGTGTCTAGCGCTTTCGGGATGTCGGATACTATTTTGCGCAAAAGTTTATTTGAGTGCCACTAAGAAAATCTAGGAAATATTCAGACACAAACAACTATGTTTTTCACGATTTTGTGAACTTATTTTCGGTGCTGTTTCTGGAATTTCATTCTTGTTTGAAACTGTTTTCTTTGAATGCCACGGTGAAATTAATTTAGATTGTGAAGATTTCTAGCTTAAATTTTTGTAAATGTTAAAATTAATTGAGTAAGTAAATTTTTTTAGCTAAGTAAGACTATTCATCAGCTATCATCATAATCATCATCATCATTTCAGCCGAAGGACGTCCACTGTTGGACATAGGCCTCCCCCAAATGTTGCCATAATGACCGGTCCTGTGCGGTCGTCAGCTATGTACTCGTTTTATCAAAATGGGTTTAGAATCGTCACATTATAAACAAAGGTGTCTAACATTTTTTTTTCGTTGGAAAGTCGTCAAATATTTTCAAGCAGGCGAGAGGTTGTGTCAAACTTTTACCAAATACCAAAATGTACTCTCAGGACATTTGTGAACATAAATATCCTGGCTGAATCACTAACCACCAAAAAACGGGCCCTGACCTAGTTTGGGAGTTAGCATCAGATGCTTTGAAATAAACATGACCTCATGTCCTTTCTTCGGTCTACCCGCTGGTCAGTGTAATTGAATCGCAGACTTCTTGAAGGATCGGTCCATCCGAGTGATCATCGATGGCTGCTCGTCCGATCAATTGACCATAAATGGTCCCTCAGGGGTCGATGCTCTCGGCCACATTGTTCTTGCTGTACATAAATGACCTTAAGCCCGGTAGGTACTATTGGGTATACAGACGACAGTACTGTTGCTGAGAGTTACGTGTCCGACGCACGCGCTAGCCCACTAGCGCGTGTGACCCATCACAAATCCGGTCTCTCCGAGAGGCTATCGTTGAGCGTTTGAACGTGTCTTTGAAGGCGATGCCAATCTGGGCCAGTTCAATGATGCCAAAACTGGAGCCAATTCCACCTAGCTCCATCTTTTCGGGGTATGACCGTGGTAACCGACCGTCTTGAGCATTTTAGGGTAACATTGTTATCTACCCTTAATTTCGGCTCATACATCGAGGCAAAAGCTAAACTGGCTGCCAAAAAATTGGGGATCTTAGTCAAGGTGAGACAAGCACAAGTTCGATAAGGTTTGGAGGATTGCTCTCATCTTTGTGATGGATCTGCCAAATACCAGCTTGAAGCGCTAGAGTCGATTGATAAGCGAGCCAAGAAAATCATCGGCAGATAATGCACTCGTCGAATAGAAGCTTCAAAGTCTTGAGCATCGACGTCGAGTTGCTTACTTGTCGGTTTTCTATCGTTTACATTTCGGGGAGTGTGCACTGGAATTGCACAATTTAATTCCGCCAAGCCTGTTCCATCATCGGACCAGTAGACGTACGGCGTTGTGCCACCGGTACATGGTGGACATCCCACCTATACGCACAAAACTTTTTGAGAACACATTTATTGTACGTACAGCTAAGGAGTGGAATTCCCTGCCGGAGTCTGTGTTTCCTGATAGCTACAACCTAGGGGTCTTTACGTCAATAGTGAATAGGTTACTTCTAAGCAAGGGGAGATAGTGGTCAATCGCGAGCCTATCAACAATAAAAAAAAATGTATATTGGCTGCAAGATCGCTTGAAAGAGTTATTGTAGCCCTGTAATGCAAAGGGCAACCGAAGGAACACAGGTGGGTTTATACAGTAAAAGTCTGTCACTCCCTCTCGCTTCAATTAGATTAGGTGAATGATAAATTATGTTTATTTTGCAAACAAGTTATAAATAACACTTTTACACATCAATTTTTTTGTTAACTTAAACTAGATGAAGCCTGTGTTTTCTAATTGACCAATCTAAGAAGAAACTCCGAAACAAACTCGGAGGTCTTTTTTTTAATCCATCCAGTAAATAAATGGTCAAATCATAATTATGAAAACCATGCAGATTGGTGTTTGAGATGATCTTTTGAGAAAAGAACCACACAGATTTGAGTACACCACCACCACACAGACTTACCTAGTCAGTGCAAGCAGTATTCGTGTAGCTCAACTTAATACTTGAAGAAGTTATTTAACGATTTCCCAACTCAATAAAAACCGACTATATTGCTTCCATATCATTACACAGAGATAGGTTCTACCTGCTGTAAAATGTTAGAACCAATACTTATTACGTTTCACCTTTACCGCGCTCTGCAACACGGTCTACCCCATATAAACAGTACCCAATACGTATAAACCTAAAAAAAAATACAACCCGGCTTTTGAATTCACTTTTCGTAAAAGCAATTCCGTTTACGGTGACATTACTTCCCTCACAAAGGTACACGAACTCGTAAACCTTATCATGAAGATAATAAATAACACTTTTCTTTAACAAATTTCAGTTTCGGAAGTTCGTGCAGATACGGTGTATCTAAGAAAATGTAACTAAAGTACTGAGTCAGGGTTCCTTATCGTAAGTATTGCCGCTTCACTGACAGGGGTCTTCATAAAAATTTAATGTCTTTAATCTCTAAACCCTTCAAAGTTTGGGCCGATGATAGCCCTCACTTTACGAGGAACGCGTAAACTTCCTTGATGGTTAGTATGTACTACTTTGTTGCAGAAGTTTTATGGTTCATATTAACGTTTGTAATGACAAGATGGCTGCCGAGATAAGTGGTAAACCAATACGGGATATTATAATAAAAAGCAGGGGGGAATATTTTTAGTGGGAACTGTACCGGAACCAAAACAATAAAAATGTTTTTATTGATGACTAAGTTTGAAGATGTTTTATCTATTTTATTGCTTTGGGCGAGGAATGTTTGATGACGAATAATAGTACTAGATCAGTTAAGAATGCCGTAAAGTCAGTTTTTTGTCCGGTCTAGGTTATGAGGTCACCAGGAAAATACGTGAAGGAGACCTAAGTGTGACCCAGACTTTGTAGTTTGGTCTATGTATCGGAATACTCAAATAGAAGTAACCAACCGCCGTCGTTGGCAAATAATTTTTCAATACTATTACTTACTCGAAAACCCACTCTTATATCTACCGCTTTTACTGTTTTTCGCACTAGTGGGGATAAGTGCACTAGTGCGAAACACGTAACGAACGAAACGATATACGTGGAAATTTGCCACTGTAGCTCTCGGCTCCGTAACACCTCGGTAGCAATGACAAACTTTCTCCACTGTATCAAAATGTATTATATATCTCTTAAATTACGTAAACATTTTGAAATAAGAACGCCAAAGATTTTAAAATTTAAACATTTTGAAAAAAGAACCATGCTTCTTTTTAATTTTGCAAACATTTTGAATAAAGAACGCAACTTCTTTTAAAAAGCTAGCACCTAATCGGCAGTTCATTCAGCCTAGGCCGTAATAAGCAAGGTTGCGTGCTCGCCAAGCATAAAGTATCGCTTAGAAATGAAAGCTCGCTTATTGTTTTAAATTGCCACCCGCCCTCGGTGTGACAGTGGGCGGAATGCGTTACTCTGTGTTATTATGAGGGAAAAAGCCATAGAGACTTTTTGTGCTTGACCATTTTGTAAAATTAAATGTTCCTTTTATGCGACTATGTTTACGCCTAGTAATATCACGTTATTATTAAAAACAATCTTGTTTTCGTTTTTTCAATTTTTTTTATAGCTGAAACAAAGGATCTGCCATTTTAAAATCATGTGAAATAATATAATTTAATAACTATTTTTATACGTTCTTTTCCAAGACAAATATTTTTGATACTTAAAATATTTTAGACACTCTTTTTCAATCGACAAATATTTTTATGTCAAGAACAAATATGGCGGTTAGATTTGTTCTCTATTAGAAGCTATGAGACCACCGTTAGATTCCTTAGACAAAAGCTGTGTTGGGCACGCCACAATTGCGACGATAAGACTCCTCATTCCCGGGTGTCACCATTGTGTGGACTGCCCGGAAGTCACGGTGGAGCATATGGTAGGGGTGTGCCTCACTAGGCCAGAGCACCGTCGTGTCCTCGTGGGGAACGGTCCTCACACCCCAGCCGCCGGGATCCCAACCCCGATTTCCAGCCACCGTAGGCGTGGGCTTGCGGACGGCGTGCATGGGTTAGTCGCTTTCCGGCCGTCAGGTAACCATTCTGACCGAGCTCGGGTCGTCGTCGGCGCGTAGTATTCCACGCGAGCCTCAAAGAGATGTCAGCAAAACCGTAGGGGCCCAGCAGGGTCGAAGCCTACTGGGGCCGTAGGTTGTGCGAAAGTGTACCTCGGGGCCCTGGAACGAAGGCAAAGAAGGAACAGGAGTGGGTTTTAGTCAGTAAAACTCTAGCGCGCCCTCTCGCTTTGTCCAAGAGAAATTTCCTACCTAAAAAAAGTCTCCTCTTTGAGTAATGGTTTTGCGAAGTGCCATGACGTCCGCACTTTTTGCTTGATGCTAGTCCTCACTGGTTACGGTTATTTCGGGAAGTTCCTGTTTCAAATTTGGCAGGAAGATGTTAAACAGGTAGGTCGAATAATATAGTATCTACGTATTTCAATTTAATTCTCTAAATCATTATGATAATCAGATGCCGATTGTCAACCATATTTCTTCCTTCAAAGCCTAATCTAGGCTTCCATTCAGATAACACGACACAATTAATAACAAGAATCCAAAACCTTTCTTAATCTATAACATTTACCCGCTAATCTTTAGCAGTCACGCAATGCCTTTAAGTAGAATATTAAAAATCAACTAGCGAAACTAATGTTGTCGACAATCACAAAAAAAAAACAATGTTTTTACAAAGTAAAGGTTCCCGTAGACAAGCGCGACGCGACAATCCGTCAACACAACGACAACACGTTTTATAGATTTTTTCAATGTACTAGGGCCACAGATAGGACAATTTTATAAAAACGCAGTGCTGCTTCGATTTTGCTCTGTCGCATCGCGCCTGTCTGTAGGAGCCTTAAAAGGTACAAAAAGTTTAAAACCGTACAAGTAACATTTTTACATTTGCATAGGGTTTCGTGCTGTCTGGCTGACAAAGAATGTGTCGTGCCATCTATTGTGTCCGCGACAGCCAAGTTATTATTTCAACGGTATTTTTTTATTAGAAAAAGGAGGCGTTTACTGGAAAATAAACAGACCTATTGACATATCGCTCTGAGCTTTGGCCGTAGCCTTTACACGTGAATTAAACCTCTTCCCAACATCGACATTTTGCTAATCCATTGCGCACTTACCTCCCTCTTACTTATCCATATGCTAAACAAAACAGTCAATGTATAACTTACAGTGTAGTATATAACGGTTTTAATTGATTTTTTTAACGTTCGCAGTACAGAACTCCTCGCGTGCACGTCTAGCGTGATTTGTGCGCCTCGGAATCGCGCGTGACGTCGCTCGGGGAACCTTTCCCCCACAAAAGGGGGAGGTCAACTGTTACCCCGCATACCAGCGGGTACAGTAACATGTCCGACCCCGTTTTACTATGAAACGACAGTTTTATTTCCCCCTAAGTCAAGACAATACCAAGAAATCAGATTTTTAAATTTTCGTGTCTTTTTAGTGGACTTGAATGTTTGTGTTTTTAAAACTGGATCGAGTCTGGTAACTTGAATGCAGGTTCTATAATATACAAGACGGTAACGTTATGTATGTAAATCTTTCTTGAAAATCATATAAAACTGGACATAGACTTGAAGAAGTACGCGCACTGCAAGTATCAGTTACCTTCCCAGATGTCGGGAGTCGCAGGACGATTACCAGCCACCGCAGGCACCGGAGGACACGGTGGAGCCTATGGTGGAGGTGTTTACGGGGCCAGTTAGGGCCGACGTTTGTCAGGGATTATTCCCTATATTATTTCGACTGGCCTGTTGGTCTAGTGGTAAGTGGCCCTGACTGCTATGCTGCAGGTCGTAGGTTCGACTCCCACCCTGAACAAATGTTTGTGTGATGAGCATGATCATTTATTCTGTGTCTGGGTGTCATTTATCTATATTATATATGTATTTAGAAATATATAAGTATGTTTATCAGTTGTCTAGTACTCATAACACAAGCTCTGCTTAGGTTGGGACTAGACGGCGTTGTGTGATAGTTGTGGAATATTATTATATTATTATTAAAAGCACTTACCGTAGCTCTCGCCAAAAAGGCGGGTTTCAGTCAGTAAAAGTCTGACACTCCCTCTCACTTCACCCAGAGCGGGAAGAGTTATTTGATGATTTCCCACGTAAAAAAAGTGTCTATTAATTACAACCCACAACTATCTTTTAAAGCGAGACTGAGGAGGTTCAGGCATGATCGCAGTCAAGGAAACAAACTCATTATGAAATTTTAAAAAAACCTGTCAGCACACTACCTTAATATGAGTTATTTCCTTCTTTCCTCTTCATAGTTCTCCTACTATACAAAAATCTACGTGTTTCCTACCTACCGATCAAAAACTATACGATACTTTACCCACCTTAAAATCAAAACTATTTTACAAACGTTTCAGTAATATAACGGCTGAATGTTTTCGACAGAATTGTCATACAAAATCTGTCAGAAACAAATAATCGAAATACCACAAAAACATTAGTATAACAAGGACTCTATTTTAATTATATTCATTCATGTTAATCGCAATAAAAGGCGCATTAGACCGAGACATTAATAAAAGATACTCGTACTTAGAAACGGATTATTTCTCTACAGCTCTGCTCTTCCAGCAATGTGACGCCGCGGATTTCTGAAGACAGTTGATTATCGAAACGAGTCCCATAAAGGAGCAACGCTTGGTTTTACACCGATGTAAAGATTTACTAGAAGTGACGCCATGGCTCTGCCTGTAAACAGAAACAAGTCACTGACAATAAGGAAAGCCAGCCAAACAACAATATAGACATGGTATACAGTGTAATATTGTATTCATAATGATTTGCGTTTTTTTTTTTTAATGTAAAAAATTAGTACCTATACTCGAAGAAGTTTGAAAGTGGCTCCAGTGATTGAAAAATTGAAAGATAATTTTTTGTCTTGGTATGGTCATGTGAAGAAAAGACTAAAAGAGTTATGAGTACACACTTGTGGATGGATGGGAAGGAGACGGAAGCCAAAACAATAATTATGGTAGATTGTTTGAAGAGTAATATGAGAGAAAAGGGAATGGTAGCGTGACGGTTGACAGAAAAGAATGGATAAAAATACGTATTGCACCGACCCCAAATAACACGAGACCAGATCAATAAGATAATGATATACCTGAAACTCTAGACAATGTGACATTGTATCAACATTAATAATTGTCCAAAAGACAAAATTTGAAGGATTTACTATTGAACGTGTACTTACACTTTGGGCTTTTTACAATCGGTATCGCCAGTAGAATGCCAATGTCTCTGCTATTACAGGTAGGTCTGTTATTGTCCGTCCACGCCACTTCCAGTCATCCTACTTCATTGGACTTTTATAAAGCGTCCACAGAAGCAAGAGTAAAAAAGAATGAATATTACAAATGATTCAATTTGGTGAGACATTATTTTTTGTTGCTCCTTTTGATACTTGTGATTTCTTTGGATGATATTACTTATTCGTCTCTTGCGTTACGAGGCCAATGCTTTTCTGCGGTATTTTAATGAAACGCCTTACGACTTATTGGTGTAACCTTTTTCACCTTGCTTTACGTATATTAAGATTTTTTAAATGATTCTTTCTCTGAAAAAAAAACCAACGGAGCTTAGTGAAAATAGGCCTTTGTCAAGAGTAGGTGCCGGATTTCAGAAGGTGTTTATACATGATCTGTTTTTCTTTTAAGATTCTAAAAACTATAGTGAGAGTTGATGTTTTTTTTAAAAAAGATGAAATAACTTCTCTCGCTCTGGGTGTACCAAGATGGGGAGACAGATTTTTACTTTCTAAAACCCACCCGCGTTTCTTAAGTTGGCCTTTGTGCTGCAGTAACACTTTCATACCATCCCTTGACATCAAAATCTTGTCATAGGCGAACTCAACATTCAAAGGGAGGTATTTTGTTCTTAAAGTATAATCCAAAGTAAAAATTACGAGTAAAAATTGAGAAAGTAACAAGCCAACTCTTTTTACAAAAGTAATATAATTTGTACATTACTCCTAGGCTAGCTTGCAAGGAATATCAAACAGCTAATTAAAGTCGTGTTTCTTTCATTAGCAGATAGTACCTAGTTTCATAAAACAACCTAATACCATTAAAATGTTCCTGACAAAAATTGCAAACAGCAAAGAATTTCTATTTCTTCATGGCAGACTTAAAGGATATTTTTAAATTCTCCGACGCGAAGCGATGGAACTGAATACTGAATTTGCTAGCACTTACGAAAATCAAGTGTTTTAGGAATGTCTGGTCGAAGTGGTTTAAAGAATTTATAAATAAATGCGACGCTAATATACCCACTCGAGTACTAGTAGCTACCTACATGTATAGGCACATACTATATGATCTATCAATCAAATCGAAATAAAGCCACAAGATAATATATTGTTATTACATACATATATTCAGTGCAAAGACACAATCAGCAAATATGTGATGACATATTTTTTCGATAGCGAGTTTTATTATTTTATTAGTTTAAGGGTAACGTACTATTATAGACGGGATAGTATCAGTTTTAAAATATTGAACTCGAGTTTTGACGTTAATCCAAACTAATATTTTATACAGGAAAGATTTGATTTTTTGTTTATTTGTTTGTTACGATTTAACTCAAAAACTACTTGACCGATTTCAAAAATTCTTAAACCATTATAAAGCCACATCTTCACTGAGTAACATAATCTATTTATTTTCTACTTTCATGCGGGAGAAGCCGCTGGCACAAGCTTGTAGTTCTACATAATAGAAAACAAATGAAAAAAACATTTTATTCAAAACATCACCTAATTTATTTAGAATTAAATATGAAACAAAAAAGACAACAAATGCAAGCACACAGTCAGTCCACTATAGCAGACAATAACACACACATCAAAGATGGATTAAAAAGCCTTTGTAGTCTTTTCACAAAGGTCTCCAATGTTGCCAGAAATGCAAACATACCGTTACCGTAACTATCAAAACATTTATGATTAGAAATCTTACCAAATTCCGCCATAGGTAGAAAGTTATAAAAGTGTCATTACTAAAACCGATGCCTACAAACTTTGCCTGTACCCCAAACTTTATTACGCTGAAATCGAATTTACCTCATTGGTCTTATGGTGTTCTGGTCCAAGGAATCAGGCAGTTTCTGGCCAGCAGCCAACATTGGAAACTACTGGTCTTTTTACATTTAATACTCTTAAGTTTGATGTAGTGTACCATCCAACTTATAAAGAAACTGAGATTAATACCGTTTATTTTGTTGAGAGGTTTTGCTCAAATTGCTTTCGGGGGAAATTGGGTTACATGATCGTTTAGTGTAAGGTGCTTAGAGGAATTTACTGTTCTAAATTTGTGGGTACAAAGTGTAAAAGTAAGATGAACGAAAATTCATTGAAAGGCCGCTGAACACCACCACCTTCCCAAAGTATTTTTGCAGTGGTGAATTATCAAATAACTTCTCCCATTTTGAAGAAGTTACACATACACTCACACCACACACCACACACTAGACACCACACACATGCCACTCATGCCGTTATCTACTTACCTTTTTTTAGTCTTAATTTTTGCATCAATTGTTTGTAATTATGAGGATATTTAAATCTCAGCTAGCGATTATGAGGGTGGGCGCTGATACCTATATATACAAGATATTAAGTTAGCTGTAACACTTAAATATTACGATTAATTAACTTTTCGACCTAATTTACTGTAATTTGGAAAACTCGTTAACTTGAAGGTGCAAATAAACAATGTTTATTTGCAACATTCTGGACGGAGCGAGAGAGCTTTTTAGACTCTTATTGACTAAAACCCACCCGTGTTCCTTCAATTGTCCTATGCGTTCCAGCGCAGCCTCAACTCTTTAAAAAAAATCCCAAAAGCATCGTCTCATCGAGCGGTCTCAGATCTAATTCAACAAAACGTCGTGAAATCGTTAACAAGGCTACCACCAAAAAAAAATTCGTTGTCTACTTGTATTCTAAAAATATAAACTTAACTTATGTGCACTAAATAGTAACTACCATCTGCAGTGTTTCAGCAAAAATCTGTAATGCAAAGGGAAAATAAAACGACAAAAAAAAAACAATAATGTGACAGTCGTTTGACAACTCTTGCAGTTCAGAGCCATTGTGTTTCGCTTCCGTGTAAATAATTTTTAATTTCCTCTTATAATTTTCATTCTCTCCCTGTAGCCCCGTAAATGTCAGTGAATATAGCTTTATTTTCAACTCGGAGCATTCATGAGCAAGTTTTTATTATGCCCATGTCGTTTGTCACTCTGAGACAGAGGGTAGCGTTAATTTGACAGGGGATCTCATGCCATACTGACCCAGTTGAGTACTGGATTACTTTATTCTACGTGTTGGCTTGTCACAATTTTTCGAATCGTTATAAATTGTGTTGGAACGTTGTCTTCATGTCTGTCGTTTGTGAGATGTGCTTGAGGATTTTCTTATCCACGTAGTGTTTTGTCCCGTCCCTTTTTTGTCATGTTCATCATATTTTAGAGAAAAGGTTCTCCAATGTAACGTACATAGCAGCATAGTATAATCAGCCTTTTAATGTTCTCACTGCTGGGACTCAGGCCTCCTCTCTAGGAGAGGAAATGTGCCGAAATCCACCACGCGGGCCGACTCGAGGCGATCAACGAAAAGAGAATCGAAACGAAACGGTTGTAACTTGGCTAGGGGGGCAGAACTCTTCTGCCTCATCGACCATTTATCCTACCACATTACTAGCATCATGCTGTGCTTTGAATAAATCCATGAATCATAAAGCAGGACTTAGATTCGTAAGTATAATCCACAAAATAAATAAGGTTTAAAAAATAAACATAATCAAAGGGCTCGTCTGGCTCAGGTACTTTAAAAACGGGTAAATATTTGAGTAAGCAATTCCCGATTCCGGGAGTGTATAAATCCGACAGCTGAAAAGTTCATAACTAGGAAACTAATTGGTCCCAAACGGCCCGATAGTCATAGTGGATGACTCCTATGGGACGAAATGGACCTGCGAATATGTAGGAATATTCATACTTTGTTTAAGGTACACAATGTTATGATTGTTTTGTTTACTTCCCCGTTCTTCTTTACCATTTGTTTTTCTTCGTTCTCTTTATTATTAACTACTGTAAGACCTTTTTAAAGGGCATCATAACTTTGACATTTTGGCACATAATTTCGCGAGGATTATTTTGCTGACTTGGTGTTGTTATTCATAGTTCTGTTTACAGAAGAACTTTGTGACATTTAATTTGGAATTTATTTTCAGGCTGTAAAGGCTTTGTTGAAATAAATGGAAATGTTGCTCTTCTTTTTGTTTGTTAAAGTTTAAGAAAATGCTTAAGTTAGTTTATATTTTCAAGATTTGGTTGTGTACTTGTTGCTGAAAAAATAACTGTCGCACGGGTTGATGTCCAAAGTTTAGCAACGCTTGCTGAGGTCAGTTTGTGGATGGGAGATTCCTCCGTGCCTCAGCAAGCATGTCAAGTAGTTTAGATACGGATAATCAAAAACTAGGATTATTTATTTTATTATTTTAGATAGGTTCGCGCTTGACATCTATCTCACCAGGAAAGCGAACTAAGCGATTGATGTGGTCGACAATGGAGTACGTTTGCTTAGAAGTAACCTATTCACTCTTGACCTAAAAACCCCAAGCCACAGCTATCAGGAAAAACAGACTCCGGCAGGGAATTCCACTCCTTAGCTGTACGTACAATGAATGTGTTCCCAAAACGTTCTGTGCTTATTCGTGGAATGTCAATAATATTCTGACAAAAAATAAATCTGACACCAGTCTTTTCGAGGGTATCGTCATATCCAATTGGTGCGTAGTGGAGGTTTATTATTTATTTTGTAAATAGGTTTAAAAAAACACTTTTACAAATGATATAAAAATAAATGATATTTATTTTGTAAATAGGTTTAAAAAAACACTTTTACACGTCAATTTTTTTTCGTCATTTTTAAACTAGATGAGGCCGGTGTTTCCTAGCTGACTACCCTGAGAAGAAACATCGAAACAAACTCAGGGGTCAAAGTCTCTTTTAAAGTCCATACAGTATATATGTAATGGTCAAATCACATGAGAACCATGCAGATTTGTCTGAAATGGTCTTTTGAAGAAAGAACCTTACAGATTTGAGTGGACCTGTCCAGTCAGTGCAAGCATTTGTCAGTATTCGTAAAGCTCAACTCAGGACTACTAAGGAGCTCAACTACTTGACGAACAATACCAAGGAAAGGACATTTGGGTAGGCCGCAGAAAATACTCAAATTGCCAGACATACGTTAAAATGACTGAAAAGGAAAAAAAAAGCAATCAACATAGTCCTCACGTTCACAATAATAAAAAGAAAAATATTGTTTACAAAATGTAATACTTAGCAAAGTAAACATTGATGTCTTTTAATTTTTTTTTTTATTGAAATTAATAGAGAAAAAAAAAAAACTTCATGCACATAAAGGTACAGAGGCGGACTTCCTTAGGCATTTTCTACCAGTCAACCTTTGGGTGATGCAGAGAAGAATAGTGGTAGGTGCGACAAAAGAAAGAAAAAAAAGAGGTTAATATAAAAAAGATATACAAATGAATCATAGATACAACACAATATAGGTAAACATAAAAGGAGGAGGACAATGACAAATAATAAAATAAAAATGATTTATTGTCTCATTAATTTTTTTTACAAACCTAGATGAAGCCCTGAACCCCATACTAAAGGAGGTTAGCTAGGCAATCGATCCTCTTAAAATACTGGTATCCAAAAAAATACTAAGCAGATTGAATATATTTATGCTTACAACTGACTACCTTATCTACAAAATTTAGAGTACTAATGTTTAATCTATTCTACGAATTCTACTCCTGTGTTAATTAAAGTTTTTGGCTCAGTTACAAATGTACGACCCAGATTCACTTCCTAGATTTAAAGACCTCATCTACACACGTTCCCCAAAATTAAAAATTATTTAAGAACGAATTAAAAATTGATTTAGTTGCCACCACTCTCACACACGATTCCACTAAATTGAATACAGCTGCCGTCAGGCCATAAAATAGCATCGTCCAAACATAAGCGACTACGACCACTTTCGGATATGAAAACCAAAATATAATGACACGTCTTCCCTTATCCTAATTGGTGGAAGCCAAGCACCGGCAGTGAGATTACAGGGGTCAAATTAAATCAGTCGTGTTGTATTCAAAGAGCAAGTGCGATTTTATGATCCGTGAATATCGCGCAGGCATTTCTAGATGTTCGGATCACATTTTTATTGTTATGGAAATACGAGTTTCCCGTTAGTTGGAAATTTCAAAAGGGTCGATTAGGATGTCTGGTTTTGAAGGTTCTGCACAATACCGGGTCCCCCTCCTTATTTGTAAGATGTACCCCTCGGTTGAGTTGGGCTGCATTCCTTTCAAGGGTTTCCAGAATTTTTAGCCCGAAGATTTCTTTGTGATGTTGGAATGACTTTTAAAGTTCGCGGTATTGAATTATGGTTCGTACGCTCGATTGAATTTTTACTACGCCGTGAAAATTTTTCTTTTAAACTCGCACATTTTTTTTATGTATGGGAGATTTATGAATGCGTGTTGATTTATTTAGTTACGAAAGTTACTAAATTGTCTCTTTTCAAAATTTAAATATGAAATGTAAATATTTATTGATACTACACTGTAGCGAGCACAAAATAGCTTACCAACGTACATTTTTTGCGACAGTTCGTTAAAACTAAATGATGTCGTTGGGCTCTATCGATTTTTTAAAATGAATAATTAAATCGTCAAATAAGCTATGTATCCTTATATATGAATTAAATTTCAAAAAAATATTTACAAATATAAAGTGGTAAGTGGTGGGTGTTGTAAGTATTATAGTAATTATACAAGGTAACACTATTTAAAAACACCGTATTTATACTATTAAGCAGAGAAATTTTTGGTCATAAAGATTATAATTTAAACTGAACAATAACATAATAAATTTAGAAAAAATACAAGACCCTAAAAATACAAAACATCCTGTGCAAATACAAAAGAGGTAGTTAAGAAAATCTAAAAGTGATATAAAATAATAATGATAAGGTATTATTTTTATTATTTTTTGTAGGCGGGAAAATCCATCCACCCAATGACATCCCCCACTATTAGGCGGGGCGAGAGGGTGTGTCAGACTTTTACTGACTAAAAACCCACTCCTGTTTCTTCTTTGCTTTCGTCCCAGGACTGAGTTTTCCTTTCAGAAACAAACCCTTGGCCCCAGTAGGCTTCGACCCTGCTGGGCCCCTACTGTTTGCTGACATCTCCTAGAGGCGCTCGTGGAATAGGACGGTTATCGGACGGTTGGACGGCGAGCTACCCATTGCTTACCGTCCGCAAGCCCGAGCCTACGGTGGTCGGAAATCGGGATCGGGATTCTAGCGGCTGGGGCGTGAGGGGCGCTCCTTCGCGCGTGCACGTGTGACTTCCCCCTTTGCTAGCATTATTGCTTCGCAGAAGGAGGCGACCGCCTGCCACTCCTCCTCACTTCGGACCATGGCCTGTACAAAGGCCCGGCGCAATATAACTAGGTATGGAGATCATTTTATCACAGAATACAAACAAGTGTTTATTGCATATTCCTATAACCCATATTGCAAATATTGAGATAAACTATAATAAGCTTTTTATACAAAAAACTTTAAATTTATTTTTGAATATGGTGATGACGTATTAAAAATATTCATCGGTGGTTGTAGATCCAGAGAGCAATTTAACCATGACCGTGGAGTGTAGTAACAGTGGAGTTTCGTGCCGGTTCTTCTCAATAAGAAACGACCAACTGAAACCGTGCCTTAGCTGCTGACGTTTTATTAGTGTCCATGTAGGTCTGTGTAAGCAAAAAAAAAATTTGAATCATGCTTTTACATTAATATAAAAATGTAAATTAGACAAACCTTGAGTATAAAAAAACCTTTTAAACTCGGACTTTGCCAGATTTTTCTGACCATTACACAAATGCTGACTTAAAACAACATTACGGACACATGTTACAGGCATTCAAAATTCTAGGCTGCTACAAATGAAGCCAAGTTCTGGTCGCACAAACTATGGAATCGACTGACGAAATTTTATTGAATTTTCCGTCCAATATAAGAGCCAAGTCGTTATTGATGGACGTGGCGTGACGCGGCATCAGCGCTAAAATGGTGCTTTTTGCCGAAAAAGCTACGTCAAATATATGAAATAAGTAAAATTCTGGAAACCAATTTAAGATTTTTACGATGGATACTAAAAATATTGCTGAAGTTAGTTCGAAAAAGCTTTGTTGATTTCGCGTTAAAAGCATGACGAAAATTCTCTTTGCGCACAAGGTTTTATTTTAATGGTATTTACTGATTAATAACATTGCTATACAGAAACATCTAGCCGATATTTGAAATAGGTACTATTCTGACTCTAACACCCGAGTGCGACTTATGTTGGTTAGGTTAGGGTTGATGTGTGTCATGTATGTTTAAGATTTATTTAGAAGGTGGATGAAAGATTTGTAAATCATTGTGTTATTTATTTTGTCACGTTACTTATTATTTTAGTGCTCACGTGTGTATTATACTTTTTTATTTGTAAATTCTATTTTATCGTCTTTCTTTTTCCAATATGTTTGGTTATTTCTTAGAATATTATTGTTTTATTAAATATACATTAGTTTGTAAATTTTCTCTGTACGATATCTTTATTGAGTTAGTTGTTGCTTTGTTTAGTTGTTTGAGACTACGGAGGAACTCAGTACAATGCTTCGTGACCTCAGTAGAGCTTCCGAAAGAGTGGGACTTAAAATGAACATGGGCAAAACCAAAATCATGGGAAACAGCCATGTAGCATCTACTCCTATTAAGATCGGAGACTCTACACTCGAAGTTGTGGATGATTACGTTTACCTGGGACAGACGGTCCAGTTGGGTAGGTCTAACTTCGAGATAGAGATCAATCGTCGAATCCGACTCGGCTGGGCAGCGTTCGAGAAGTTGCGCGGTATCTTCTCGTCCAATATACCACAGTATCTCAAGACGAAATTCTATGATCAGTGCATGTTGCCAGTGATGAAATATGGCTCCGAAACGTGGTCGCTTACAATGGGCCTCATCAGAAGCCTCAAAGTCACCCAAAGGGAAATGCAAAGGGCTATGCTCTGAGTTTCCTTGCGTGATCGAATCAGGAATGAGGATATTCGCAGGAATCGACATAACACGAAAAATCGCTAAACTTAATTGGCAATGGGCAAGGCACATTGCTCGCAGAACGGATGGCCGTTGGAGCCGAAAGGTTCTGGAATAGTGACCACGTACTGGAAGACGTAGCATTGGAAAGCCTCCTACAATTGAACCGATGACCTGGTAAGGGTTGCGGGAATCCGATGAATGCGAGACGCACAGGACTGTTCATTGTAGCGACACTTGGGGGAGGTCTATGTCCAACAGTGGACGTCTTTCGAAATGATGATACCTTTGTACAATTCCTTATCTGTAATGTCGTGCGTGTACTTGAAAATAAATAAATTATTTTGGTGCACTCAGAAATCTTTCTCAACATATCACTTATGTTTCAATACAAGCGTACCTAATCTGCAAAGGATAGATTTCAGTTTATCTCACTTAATTTTTCAAAAGACAAATTATCGTGCTGTGCGTTCCTCCTAAATTACATGCTAGACATTTTAGCTGCCCAATTGGTGATGGAATACGGAACAATGTTTCATATCAAATTTGGGACAACTTTGTATCTTTGTAGGAAGGCATATCGATCACCAGCGCTGGAGATATGAGAATATCGTATAACTGGTGTTCCATGGATTATTTGATAGATCGACGATAGGCTTGAGTACGTATTATTATGGTACATGGTGCAAAATGCTTCAATAACGGGTCTTTCAGGGAACGGATTGATTGATCGGTTACTAAATATTTTTGTATGGAATAGATAGCCTGAATAGTTTTTTAACTTAGAGATGTTTTATTTCGAATTAAAAGATACATACTATTTTATTAAATAATAATAAAAATTATATATATATTACCCTAGGTCTATATCGGTAAAGTTTGCTTTGCAGTAATATGCCTAGGGTGAGGGGCCAGACTAAGAGAGATACAATCCGCAGCGCAGTTTTGTGGCGAACTGTTGGGCATTAGCGACCCCACGGACCTGATCTCCCGGGAGAATTCTTGTTCTTCATCTCCGGCTTGCGTGATGACTCATTTATTGAGTGTGCAAGTCACCCCCTGCCTTTTTTCGATGCATATTAATAACGTTGTTCAGGCAGGGGCCATAGTCTTGACATAGTTCCATGTTACCAGTCCACTTAAGACTCCAAAAACCATAGCCCTATTATCTTTGTTCTCCATATGTCGCAACAGTTTTTCAATAACCGGGGGTTGTCCTTGGGTGCACTAGCATAGCGCGTACAGGGATAATCGTCGGTTGGTATCATGTTCCATTATAATTATCTAAAGGGCCTCTGCGAGTTGGCTTCGGCTCCTCGTACGCCTCCCAAAGGTCCAGGACCTCAGGGTCCAGAGATAAATAAAAAAAAAATTATAAATTAGACTTTGTTAATATTAGTACATATAAACACTCTCTTACATAAAATACATAAATATTAACTAAACTATACTAAAACCTAACTATGTACATAAATATAATACAAAAACACAAAATACACTCAGGTGTCGAAATACTCCTCCACGTCGCTGTAATCCGGAAATGTGCCCAGAAGACTGGCAGCATTGCCACGTTGAATAGCAATGCTAATTCTTTGGGCAAAGAACGAGCCAGCCCTCTGGTCACGCAAAGTGTCGATCAGTCGAAGTGAAATTTCCTTAAAACGACGCGCATTCGGACCCCATGACCCAAGGGTTTCGACCCCAAACGGCTCAAAACTGTAATTACCAATAAAGTTACAGTATTTGCGCCGTTTCAGGGCCTCAGCAGCCGCAGCGGCAGCGCCAGCACAGCCCGCCGTACTTGGAACATGGGATGGCGCAAAGGTGTCGACACAGGTTGTGTCCAACACCAGAGGCCTACCCACCTTCCATGGCACCAACGTCATACCATCTGGTCTTTTCCCATCGTCACGTACCAAGCCATTAGGTTCTAATAAGGCAGGTACGCCGGCGGTGACAAGAACTCGACGAATAATATCGTTGATGCTAGCGTGCCGTGCTATGCGGCCTGCGCTCCTGCAGCAGGACAGGCCATGGTGTCCGAGGCTGTCGACAGCTTCGCCACAGTGACACCGATGTGGAGCAACACAAGGTGCGCCTAAGCGTAAACAGGTTGCTAGCCGAAGCGTTGCGTCATCCATCATAGTGCCAATGGTGGATAACGGGAGTGCCTGAAGACGCGCACGCTCAGCAGTACTTCAAGACGTGTTAATTAGTTTGTTACGTATAATACTGCAGAGCGGCACATCCCACTGTCTCTGTGAGGACAGATTGTCGGGCAAATCCATGTTGGGACAAGCCATTTTCCAAGCGTTCAACGCATCGGACAAACACGGTACCTCAACATCAACCAGTGAGGAAGATAAAATATTCCTGGTTAATGTATCAGCACTGTGCATCGAGGAGAGGAAAGCTGGTAAACTTATACTTGAAATTTTGCAGACACCGATGCCACCCAGCTGGATGGGAAGTGTGGCTTGCTGCCACGCTCGATCGTCCAAGGCCACATTTAGGATTGAAGAAAGTGTGTTCCTAATGATTTGATCGACTTTTTCCAAAAGTTGTGGGTGTTTCCAAAGATGGGAGGAGCGAAGGCTATATGTAAATTTTGGCCCAAAACAACAGTATCGAATGAGTGTGAAAGCCGAATGCATGTTAATTTTGAAAAGTCTTTCCGAGACGATTTATTAGACTTATGTATAATTTAATTATGTATTAGATTTAGTTATGTAAGGTTTATATTGTGCACGTCAGATCCTACCCTCGAATGTGTTCTCTCGCTGTAACTCAAAGGTTTGCTGGGAGATGACTCATTGTTGAGTTAAGCTCGCCTTTGTACATAAACTGTATGTAACACCGTGTACTATGTTTTTTTTTGTGTACATTAGAGAATTAAATAATTAAAACAATCTAAAATATGGCAGTGAAAAACTTATCTCTGCGTCGCTGTCGAGTGGTAATGTGCCCAAAAAACTGGCGGCATTGCCACATTATCATCACATCATCATTTCAACCGAAAGACGTCCAGTGCTAGACATAGGTCTCCCCCAAGTGTCACCATAATGACCGGTCCTGTGCGTATCGCATCCATCGGATTCCCGTGACCCTCATTAGGTCATCCGTCCACCTTGCCATATATGATAATACTTATCTTCTGTCCAAGGTAAAACCTTGCCCTTGGGTTACGTTAAGTGTCAACAATGCGATTGGATAGATTTTTATACAATTTGTGTACACTGAGACCGCAAGGTCCGAGGATTTCAACACCAAGTGGGAAGTATAACTGCCGACAATGTTATGAAGGAAAGACACAGGTGGGTTGATACAGGTGGGTTGAGGGTTATGCTGGTGGAGGCAGAAAACTAGAGGGAATTTGCTTCCTTCTGTGAGACCGTGATTGTAGGGGGCAGAGGATGTAAATAATTACACAACACAATGGTCACGCTTGAAAGGCCTCAGCCAATTTATTTAACACGTATAAAAATACAGACTTCACATAACACGTGTAAATATCGAGTCCTTTACGTACATACGCGTGACGCTAACTCACAAATAGTTCACAGTTACTTTACAATACTTCACTGACTCTAATACGTTAGATAACTTAGGAAATCTGGAAATCTAGGGCCGCTCCAGGAGCGTAGGGTGCCAAGACAAACTGTCGCAGTGACGCTTCGAGTCGAACTGCAGAGAGAGAACGTCGTCTTCACGGAAAGTGCAGCTTAAGTACTTTTTCAGCCGGTCGCAAGTCGTGGGAGAGAGTCCCTTTTCCTCTAGTCTATTTCCTAATCCTGTTGAGGCCGGCTGACGTTCACCTCCCGACCCCCCGCATACGGCAAGCACACCATTGGTCATCAATAGTGGCGTGATTTTCCCCGTTGTAATCTACCAATAGAAACCCAGATTATTCTTAACGGTTTTTCTGCTCTATTTACTTCTAAGAACCGCATTATGTACTTCTAAGAACTCAGTACATAGCCTTATATACTATCCCAGTAGCTGATTGGACAACAGTCCAGCCTCTGATAGGCTTGCTCTCTATTATGTACAGCGCTTATGTACATACATTACGCGTCTGTGAATGACGTAATGTTGCTTATATTTAGTGATTCTAAATTACATGCTCGTGTCCGTAACAGCCTCCCCCCGGCGTAGCAACGCGAGCCTAACTTCCATCGGCCAGGACAACGAGCCTTCTAACTGGGCGTCTGAAAACGCCTCCACGCGTCCGTACCTCAGCGCTGCGTATGACACCATCAGGTCCTTGTATGGTGCGCACTATCTTCCCATATGGCCATACATTTCGCGGCAGTTGACCATCCGCAATGACTACTATATTTCCCGGTGCGAGTTGCGTGCGTGAATCTCGGACGTCGCCGCGCGGTGTTAACGTTGGTAGGTATTCGTTTATCCAACGAGTCCAGAACTTGTCCGCTAGCGCCTGTGTTGCGCGCCATGTCTTTCGATCGGCGACGTCGCACTGCCCTGTGGTTGGTAGTCCAGTAGCCGAGCCTAATAAGAAGTGGTTCGGCGTGAGCGCCTCCTCGTCGCCAGGTTCAACACTTACGTGTGTGAGGGGTCGCGAATTGACAGTGTGCTCGATCTCGATTAGCAACGTGGAAAGTACCTCCTCCTTTGGTGCGCGTTCCTTCAACACGGCCGACAACGCCGACTTTACGCTTCTTATTAGTCGTTCCCACGCGCCGCCCTGATTTGGGGCCCCGGGGTCAATGAACCGCCATTCCATATCTTGCTTAATTGCGAATTCATTGAGGTCATTCGCCCACTGCTTATATGCCTGTTGGATTTCAACGTCGGCTCCTCGAAAATTAGTCCCGTTATCGGACATCATAGTTTTAGGCCATCCGCGCCTAGCCGCCATTCTTCTTAGCGCTAATATAGCTGAATCGATGTTCAAACTTGGCAACAACTCTATATGTATTGCTCGCGTGACAAGACAGGTGAACAACATACCCCATCGTTTTTCATGCCGTCTTCCTATTGTGACTGTCATTGGGCCGAAACAGTCTACTCCGCAACGGGTGAACGACCGCAGGTGGGTGTCCAATCGTTCAATAGGTAAGTTCCCTTTGACGGGCCGTATTGGCGGCTTCCTTCGTCGCTTACATGTCACGCAATCTCTTATCAGTGCGCGCACTGTCGGTCGAACCTTTAAAATCCAAAAGCGTTCCCTCGCTTTGTTTACTATATATTCACGTCCCGCGTGATGATCCCGTTCGTGAATCTGACGTAAATATAGTGACGTCATCGGATGTTTGCCTTCCAAGATGGGTGGGCACTTCCTATCTTGAGAAACGTTCGCGGCATTTATGCGACCGTTTAAACGAATGACGTCGTCTTGAAAAATCGGGTCCAATCGGTAGAGTCGACTGGTCCTGTCTACTCTCCTACCTACAGCGAGTCGCGCTATTTCCGCTGGAAAACACTCTCTCTGAGCCTCCCTTATCAGTAGCAGCTCGGCCTCCTGCTTGTGACGCAACGTCAACTGGGTAGCGCGTTTGCGGCATTTGTCGACGAACAGCAGGACATACGCAGTCGTTCGTAGTAATCGTTCGTATGACGAGAAACGAGTCGTGTCGACGAGGCTGGTGATGCGCGCTATGTGCGCGACGATCTCATCACCCCCCTCTCCCTGCGCGATCTCCGTTGGCCAGATGTGTTCTGGTCCGCCCAGGAAGAGGGGACCGGTGGACCATCTGCTGTCGCTTTCCAGTTGTATCATTTCGGGCCGAGTTGCGTCATCGGCTACTTTGTTCGTGTACACTTTTTCCTTGAGGTCATTGACCTGTGACACGTGTGCTTTTTTGAAGTCAGCTGACTTATCCATTTTCCTTTCAATGGTTTTGAGTCTACGAAAGGCCATATCGTAACTCGGTGGTAGGTGTGGCTCATCACTCCGCCACGGCAATCCTACCTCATGGTGACCGTTGACCAGCCGAGCAGTCTTCGTGAAAATATCCTGCGCCCGTTCGTCTGCCAGCACTGTTCTCGGCTGGTAAACTGTCCCCTGAGCGTCGATCGAGATATGCGATGTGGTGAGGTCCTTTAACTCTTCGCAATCCTTGGATATTTCCTGTGGGTGCACGTGCAATGCTGTCCCGCTACTCGCCTCGAATTCAGTTACGCGCCGTGGTACCGTTCCGTGTACCACCCATCCTAGCTGCGTAAGTGAAGCGGCTGGCTCGTTCTGCCGTCCCGTGAGCAAAGTTCGCGACACTATCAAATGCCAATTATCGGCGCCTATCAATAGGCGTGGCTTCGCATTCTCGTAACACACGTCACGTGCAGGTATACGTTTCATGTGTTCGCAGCGTAGATAGCTCGCTTTCACGGTCTGACTAATTATATTCAAGCGTTTAACAGTACGCGCGCGTATGTTAAAACACTCTGAGCGTTTTCCCTTGATTCCTATTTCCACGCAACGACTGTCGTTCTCTTGTCGCGTGGCCGTAATCCCGTGGACGCGTAACGCTCGCTTAATTCCTTTTGCGCCCATTTCGTTAGCTATCTCTTCGTCGAGTAGCGTAACAGTGGAGCCCTCGTCCAGTAACGCATGCGTCTCTATTTCCTTGCCGTTCGGCCCCCGCAACGTTACTGGGCACACTTTGAGTAACACCGCGCTCATTTCGCTGCCGGCATGGGCAGATGCGGTGGTCGCCGATTCTTCCCTCACGCTCCTGGTCCCACAGTTGGTGGAGGCGCTAGCCGCGTCCGACGTTCGGTCGGCGGTGTGGAGTAGCCTATGGTGCGATCTACGACATTCCTGCTCTCCGCACTTCCTCGCGGTACACTTGAATCGACGATGTTTACTCGCCAGACATTTGAAACATGCTCCAGTTTCCTTGGCCCATTCCCATCTTTGTTGGACCGTCATGTCACCAAGTTTCTTGCAGCTTGGCGTGGCATGTCCCTCGCCACAGCACAAGCACGTCTTCTTAGCCCTCTCTCTCTCGTCCTCGCCAGGTCGCTCGGCGGCGGCGTACGTTGCGGGTACGCGCGCTTTATTCCTTCTAATGACCGCTTGTGCTCTGGCGGGAGCTTGCTGACGCGTCGCTTCCTTTGACGTCGTAGTCACGGTTGACGAGTACGCGTATCTTACGGCCCGATCAGCTTCCCTCATTAGGTAGCGCGACAGCGTAACGATCTCTGCTTCCACGCGACTACCATGCTCTTGGGCGTAATCACACCAACGCGCGCGCATGTGTGGGCTGAGCTTCTCTACCACGTGTCTGGACAGCATTGGGTTTTGTAGGTACCCCCTATCATCCAGACACGATAGCACGCTGACGATGTTCTGCAGCTTTATCGCGAACGCGTTGAGTTCAGCGGCCGTCGTACCAAGTCGCGGTAATTTCCTTAAATCGTCGAGTGACTTGTCGATTATAATCTCGGGACGTCCGTAACACTGTTCGAGTGTATGCATTATCACGGCGGGGTCAGCAGCGGTGCAAAGTAGCGCGGACACGGTCTCTCTCGCTTCACCTTTCAGGCTGTTGCGTAGGCGCGCTAAGTTCTCTCCTCGTGAGAATCCATACTCTCGTGTCGAGTCTCGCATTGCTGACTTGAACAGCAACCACTCGTGCGGCGCTCCCGTGAAAATGGGCAACTCTATCGCTTGACGCGGCGGCGGTCGATAACGTGTCATCCTATTTAACGCGTCGGCTAGCTTATCGATATCTCGGGATCGAGATCGAGATTTATATCGCGACCTAGGCGGTGATCGGAACCTAGGTTCGCGGGGCTCCTTATTCTCTACGCGGGGCGGCTCCTCTCTCGGAAAGTACGCGCGTTCTCGCTCCTCATACTGTGGCGTACGCGGCCTCGTAAATTCCTGCCTACCCCGGGCGCGCTCGGCTTCCTCCCCCCGTATGTGAACCGGGGCGGGTGCGCGTATCGCTGACGACGTTTGATCTATCGCAGTCAGCGATGGTAATTCCTCGTCCCCCGTAGGCTGCGCGCATTGCAGCCAATTATCGATTCGATTATCGGTGTCCGCGACGTCCTGGGCTATATCACTATCTCGATCTGTTTCCTCGCGAATGGTAGCTACATCTATCGCTAATCTCTTCTTAACCAGCTCGGCTTCGAGTTGCAATTCCTGGCGGCGTATCGCGGCGAGGCGCTCCTCAGCATGTAATTCTGCTTGCCTAATGCGCAGTACAGCACTAGCGGTGGATTGGCGCGATCGTACGGATTGGACGGGCGACCTACTATTTATCCTATCAACGGCGGGCGCGGGCGCTGGGATGGCGGTCGCGGCGGCGGTTGACGTTATAGCATCCATCGTAATGTTCTCGGCTGTCGGCGCGTTCGTAGGCACTGTTGCAGGAACTGGTACAGACGCGGGAATCGTAACGCGGGGGTTAGCGCGTGATAATATTGTCGCGCGGGACGACGGTGACGCGGGGGGATCTTCAAACACGCGGGCTTGCGTATCTTCGTTCTTCTGGCTTCTTGTAGTCGGCATCCTTCCTCCTCGTTTGGCACCCTAGCTCTATCAATGCCCTAGCGGCCCTATCAGACCTACCGGAGGGCCCTATGAGAGGGATATGCTCCGGCAGGGATGGAAAATGTGCAGGAAATGGAAAGGTGGGGACTACCCTGCAGAGAACTACACGCGCTACGAGGTGCTCAGCAACCGGTGGGAACGACCGGTTGCCTCGGCAGTGCCTACAGTCCGGCCCTCGCAACGTGCGCAGCCTTACAGGCGCAGTAGTGCTATTCAACCACGTTTGGTTGGCGACACCGCACAATATGTCGCACCGCCTTGAAACGGCGTTAACTCAGGCACGCACCTTTGACACCGTTAGGTGGCACGTACCTGAGCCGCGGTCCACCCGCTTAAAAGGTTCTTGACGCGACGGCGTAAAGGACCCGTGGATCCCTCTCTGCAGCTCGACACGACGGCTTGACACGATGACTTGGCACGACGGCTCGACACGACGCTGGCGGCTCGAAGTTCCCGACGTGGCGACAATCCTAAGCACCTACTGGGTCGGACTTGCTGCGTTCCTGTGTTCCTTTTCCCTCTTCAGAATAGGTATTCTTCGTAACGTGACTTGCTGCGTTCCTTTTCCCACTTGAAGTATTCCTTTTCTTTCTTGAAAGCTTTCCTCTTCTTTCTTGAAAATAGGTTTCTTCGAAACGTAACTTGCCGCGTTCCTATTCTTACTTGCAGCGTTCCTGTTCGAGCTTGAAGCGTTCCTCTCTTCAATCTTCGACACCCAACTGTATTTCTTCACGTCTCCCCAAAGACGCACAATAAGCCGCTCGATATTCCTTACCAAAGGACCAATATCCGGCTCTCGAAGGACCAAAGTTCCTCTGTAGGGGGCAGAGGATGTAAATAATTACACAACACAATGGTCACGCTTGAAAGGCCTCAGCCAATTTATTTAACACGTATAAAAATACAGACTTCACATAACACGTGTAAATATCGAGTCCTTTACGTACATACGCGTGACGCTAACTCACAAATAGTTCACAGTTACTTTACAATACTTCACTGACTCTAATACGTTAGATAACTTAGGAAATCTGGAAATCTAGGGCCGCTCCAGGAGCGTAGGGTGCCAAGACAAACTGTCGCAGTGACGCTTCGAGTCGAACTGCAGAGAGAGAACGTCGTCTTCACGGAAAGTGCAGCTTAAGTACTTTTTCAGCCGGTCGCAAGTCGTGGGAGAGAGTCCCTTTTCCTCTAGTCTATTTCCTAATCCTGTTGAGGCCGGCTGACGTTCACCTCCCGACCCCCCGCATACGGCAAGCACACCATTGGTCATCAATAGTGGCGTGATTTTCCCCGTTGTAATCTACCAATAGAAACCCAGATTATTCTTAACGGTTTTTCTGCTCTATTTACTTCTAAGAACCGCATTATGTACTTCTAAGAACTCAGTACATAGCCTTATATACTATCCCAGTAGCTGATTGGACAATAGTCCAGCCTCTGATAGGCTTGCTCTCTATTATGTACAGCGCTTATGTACATACATTACGCGTCTGTGAATGACGTAATGTTGCTTATATTTAGTGATTCTAAATTACATGCTCGTGTCCGTAACAGTGATGGTCCAGAAGGAGGCCGCCGAGCGAGTTCGTGAAAGGGCCGATCCCACTCGGAGAAGAAGGCGTCGGGGAGGCAACCGCCTTGATGCTTAACTCGCCAAAACCCCACTTGCACCATCCAGTACATGTGGGACTTTGGAACCACAGGTGCGCAGAGTGGGGACTCTGCTCGCCCATCGAGATCACGTGCTGCCGTGCAGTGGGGGTTAGGCGTAAAAGGCGTTGCACAGAGGGGGTTCCGGAATGGTCTTTTGAAAGGTAACGGGACCCCTTCTACGTGTTGATGGTAATCACCGTGGTGGTTTAGTGAGGTAAAAATCCCACACTCCCCGGACTTATCCTCAAAGTCCGGGCGCTTTTTGAAGGTCCCCTCGAAAACAAAAAAAAGATGGGTTTTTGTCAGTAAAAGTCTGATACACCCTCTCTCTCGAAGCCTAGCGGTAGAATTCATTTAATAATTTCCCAACCTAAAATAAAAGCAAAAAAAAACCAAGATGATTATTTCTAGGCAAGTGTGCTCTATTTTCAACCACATCATCGCTTATCATTAGGTGAGATAATGGTCAAACATGAGCCTGTCAATAATAAAAAAATGATAATAATTTAGCGAAAGCAGTCGTTGGATGATTTACCGCATCAAAACAAAAATAACCTTAGTCACCATTTCTAACTGACCCAGCCGTTTTGAAAGCAATAAACACCCCACATTACTCGCAAACCATTTATTACACAGCAAACTAGCAGAACAGAGTACACTAACCACACGTTGATTTGATCCGGAACAAATAAATCATGGTCCTAAACGAACCTTTAGTGTTTAAATATTCTACTCCCCAGGGATTTCGCGCAAAACAACGCACTCATGCATTTTTAGTCAGTGTTGCACGGACTAAAAGCGAGCGAACGAATATGATGGCAAATTACGTGTTAATTTGATGGGGGAATGACTGGATTTAATCACGCAGGTCTTACATGTTTTGAACATTGACAGACGATTAAAAATTCATAGGTAATACACTCGTACGTTTGAGTCTTAGTATATAACAGTCTGACACTCCCTTTCGCTCCACGCTGAGCGGGAGAAGTTATTTGAAGGTTTCCTAACCTCAAAAAAAATAGCAAAAAAGGCCAAGATAATAACTTCGACCATATATGATCGCTTACGTCGTGAGATAGTGGTCAAACGCGAGTTTATCAATAATGAAAAAAAATCAGCCAAGAGCGAGTCGGACTCGCGCACCATTATATATACCTACAACATTAAACACTATATATTATTATAACTTTTTTTTTAATATAGAGCAGCAAAAAAAATCGCTTTAGCTATTTTTAGTACAGAAATACGTCATCTGTGAAAAATTCATTTGTCTAGCTATCAAAGAAAGAAAGAAAATATTTATTTAAGACTTGCACAGGGCAAACAACAATAAAATAAAAAGTAACTACTTAATCTATAAATACTTAACTTGGCCAGATGATAACTTCGACCATAAAATATGATCGCGTGGTACGTCGTGAGATAGTGGTCAAACGCGAGTCTAACAATAATGAAAAAAATCAGCCAAGTACGAGTCGGGCTCGCGCACCATTATCTATACAACATTAGACACTATATTATAATCTTTTTTTTTTAATATAGAGCAAAAACGGCAAAAAAAATCGCTTTTGCTGTTTTCAGTACAGAAATACATCATCTGTGAAAATTTCATTTGTCTAGCTATCAAAGAAAGAAAGAAAACATTTATTTGGGACTCGCACAGGACAAACAACAATAAAATAAAAAAGTAACTACTTAATCTATAAATACTTAACTTACGGTTATCACGGTTCATAAGATACAGCTTGGTGACAGACAGACGGACAGCAGAGTGATAGCCATAAGAAACCTATTGCTATCACTCTGCTGTAAGTTTTTACCCGTTAGGTACATTAATGATGATAATAAAACCAGACTCGTAATTTAATCAACTGTATGTACCTAATATATTTTTTTTAATTGATATAAACCAGCGCTTGACTGCGATCCCACCTGATGGCAAGCAGAGACGCAATCATTGATGGTGAGACACACTAGTTTATTAAAAGCTTATTCACTCTAGCCTTGAAGACACCCAAATTATAGTGGGACGAGAAGACCGCAGCAGGCAAATTGTTCCAGTCCTTCGATGTACGCGGTATAAACGACGAAGCGAAACGCTTAGTCCAGACCGTTGAAGTTTCAACAACGTAAGGGTGGATACTCGCCGTACGTTGGGTTGTCCGATGATAGAAAGGAGGTGGCGGAATCAAGTCATGCAATTCCCGCGCACACTCTCCAAATTGAACGTCCATAATTTCATTTTTAAAGTTCCTTTTAACAAAATAAAACTAGACTCTCTAAAAAGCAGCACATACCTAACTCAATATCTAGACTTTCTGTACAAACGCTAAATACGTGATTTATGAAAGAGACTTGTTGAAACACTCAAGTAACGGTTCAAATCTCGCAGAAAAGCAAGATGAATGTTTGCTGCACATTTTGATGCCTGAAAATATGAGACGGTGACTGCAGATTGTTTTCAGGGTTCCTTGAGCAAGTGTACCCTATAAAAATAAAAATAAATTATCTGTCCTGTCAACCGTCACGATATCTCTAACTAAATTATATAAAAATAAATCATGAAACAAAATAGGGACATAAATCCAAAAGAAATATATACCTAAAAGAAACCGTAACAAATAATACAAAACAGAAACACGATATTAATCTTCTTAGAAGATGAGTCATAAAATTATGGGCTGACAAGTTGATTCATAGGGTATTAAAAACATATCAATCTAAATAAGAACGAGAAAAAATATTTAAGACCTATTCTCAGAAAATATTGAGGTATTTAAAATGAATCACTAAAGCATTTTTTGTCTTGATTAAGTCTTTTGGTGAAAAAGGACAGTATAAGGCACGATTTTGTCATATGTGGCCAGTATGAGGCAAATATCAAGAATTAAAAAAAAAAACTGAACTGCACCTATTTGGCGCAGAGGTGAGGCACATAATATTATTGTTTTTTTTTTTATATTGGTTCCTACAAAACAGACTACATTGCGTGTATCTGTGTGTGCCCAACTAGCAAGCTTATAGAGGTTAAGGTGAACCAGCAAATAAATATAAAAAACACAGCTAAAACAGCCTGCCACCGACTCTGCCGTAGAAGTGGCAAAATGATCTGCCACCGACTTTGCCGTAGAAGTAGCAAAATGACCTGCCAATTGAGTCATGGAGTCAGAGTTGACGTTGAAGTGGCAAAATGACCTGCCACTGACTCTGCCATGAAAGTGGCAAAGCTACCTGGCACCGACTTGGCCATGAAAATGGCAAAGTAACCTGCAACCGACTGTACCGTGGAAGTGACAAAGTGACCTGCCGTTGGCTCTGTTGTGGCAGTAGCAAAGTAACCTGTCAATGACTTGCCGTGGGAGTGGCAAAATATTTTTGACCAACAAAAACTGAATAATTATTCAGACAGTAACACGAAGAAGAAACAGAAGAATAGAAGAAAAATACAAGTCCATGTACGGAACCAACAATGAAGGTGCGACACAAATTCGACAATTTTAAACTTCACAAGTTTTCAGGCATGCAAATTACGAGAACATACTTCAGAAATGGTATTTTCGGAATGAAAAACGAACAAAGTTCTGTTTTCTTTTTCTCTGGAGTAAACGCAGTACTACTCTTAAAATGCATCAAACAGGTTTGAGCAAGAACTCACGAGAGACCAAAATTGCTGGTAATTTTTGACCGAAAGCTTCCAAAGGTATTTCGAATGTTTTAAAACGAGCGTTTAAAATGCAAACATTTCGTAAATTTAAAATACTTTTGTACTATGTATTTTTTTTTTAATTTATATAAATTAGAGCTTCACTGCGATCCCATCTGATGGTAAGCGTAGATGCAATCATTGCTCGTGAAGCGCACTAGTTTATTAAGGCCCTAGCTCCCGAGTAGTGCCATAAAATAATGTTTTTCTGAAGTGTTTTTAACAATGTTTTGCCTCGGCTAGCCGTTAGGCTTGGTCAATAGATTTGAAAAATAAAAAATATTTACTATAAATTCATTTATAATATTATCAACTTATGATTTTTTCGTATGACTAATACTTTTGCCAAAAAATAATTTTAACAACATGATATTTTATCACTTGTTTTCCCTACTCCTTTCAAACGGCTTTGACCTTTACAAATATGTTCACTTAAAAAAATTACTGATCAAGTGTTCTTCAGAATGTATATAGCATATGTAAATCAATCAATATTTCGCAAAGAAAATGGATTGAAAGGCCAACGGGGATCTATCCGGGCGCAGCTGGCCGGAATTAAATGCACAGATACTCCGCCGCCGCCTAGGTGGCAGTACGAGTATGTATGTATTTAACTCTGGCCAGATTTTTAAGGGACTATTCGCCTTAAGAGCCTATTTACTCTAACTTTGAAGGCACCTAAATTATTATAATCGGACGGGAAGCCCGCAGCAGGTAAGTTATTCCAGTCCTTCGATGTACGCTGTATAAATGACGATACGAAACGCTTAGTAGAGGACAGAACGGAACGTAGAAGTGTCAACAATTTTAGTTTATTGTACTACACAACAGTATCAAAAAGGGATGATTTACTTCCGTTTCCTGATCATTAATTACTTCCTGACAGTTTCTATTTTTTATGTATCTCGTCATTAACCACAATGCCTCACGTAAAGAATTGCCCCAGCATCGTGGGATTCTTCACATACACAAGGCACTCAGAACTATCATCTGTAGGCCAAATATTTGTCCCTAACGACAATCAATTTCGCAACCCGCAATGCAGCAGCTAATCGCTCAACTTTGTATGTATAAATATATTTTCTGTAGGTTCTTGTCAAATCCACTCCAAGTTCATTTTTGCTCTTGATCCTGACCTCGACCTCCATTTCTCCATAACCTTAATCCACCTATCTACCTTTTTAACGTCTAGACAAATCCTGAAAATAAAAAAAAGGAATTACACTTGCAACTTTTGGTATCACAGTGGCTCCAACATTACTGAGACAGAACAGCGAATCCGTGGAGTCGCGGGATAAAAGTATTAACTTTAATACAAACAAACTGCTCTATATTATTATGTATCCTATTACCATTCATTAAATTCAGATAACGAGTGCTATAAACTGCGGTATATAATACAAACACCCATTAGAGAGACTAACCAACTCGAGTAACGGCCCATTTAAATGTAAATTTGACTGTACAAAGATAATTTAAGGGATTTTACTTAAGATCTATCTGAAGTCATAGGTGAGGATAAGAAGGGTGGATATAGGTTGTACAAGTTTGAAATGTCAGCTATTTTGAGCAGCCAATTAATGAAGGAAGAATATGGCTTAAAGTTGTATACATACTGCCCTACTAAACCAAAAGGCGGTAACTCTTTAAAAATGAGTTTTGAGAAAAAAAGCGTTTGTAAAGACCGATTGCCATCCTCTTTGTAAAGCTCACGGCTTCCTTGACTTGGTTTGTTGATAAAAAGTGTCTCAAGTCCTTCAAGTTTTCCATATCCTAGACTATGTCCCAAGTTCCTTCATCATCATCATTTCAGCTGAAAGACGTCCACTGTTCCCAAGTGTCGTCACAATGAACGGTTTTACATCTTTCGGATTCCCGCAACCCTTACTAGGTCATCGATCCACCTTGTAGGAGGCCTTCCATCGCTGCGTCTTTCGGTACGTGGTTAGCACTCCAGAATCTTTCTCAAGTTAAATTCCATTAAAATCGGTTTAGTGGCTTAGGCATGAATGTGTAACAACAAAAAAGTTAAGCGGGAACTACATTAGATCGACGCACACGTGGACCACGCCTGATTTGTACGTAAAGTCGCGTCGCGTGGCGTGGATCTAACGTAACTCTACAAGTCTAATTGCCATATAAAATGTATGGAGACCGACGCGCCTACCTAGATCGGTGTACGTAGCCTACGTGTGCCCATTGTAGTTCTGCCTTTACTTTCGCATTTCTAATATAACTAGCTGACCCGGCGAACTTCGTATCGCCTAATAGTAAGGATAATGGCATTACCAGAACAGCATAATTTGTTTTATAATGACGTTTTAATTAGAGATGGCGTTGTATTCGGATTTTTTTTCGTGATTTTTTCTCACCGTTTAAACCTTTCCTGGACTATCTTGAATATTTCAAGACCAAAATTAGCCAAATCGGTCCAGCTGTTTTTGAGTTTTAGCGAGACTAACGAACATCTATTCATTTTTATATTTAAAAAAGATAACGAAGTAATTTGTTTTTTTTTGTAATTTTGTAACAAAGATACGGGTTTTTCGAATAGTCTTTATGATGCGGGGCGTTTTAGGCATGCTAATGCAAAAAAACGCATATTCGAAAAAAAATAGATACCGTTTTTTGGCTTAGTGGAGCAGTGTAGTTATGGTACACTTTGAGCATGTATGATATCTTGGCTAATGCGGTTAACTCGTTGCTAATCCAGAGCTTTGAAATCTAATTCGGCTAAGCGAAGCTTAACAACCTAACTTGTTTTTGACTGTAGTTAGTAGGTAAGTGAAAGAGTTAATGTGGCCCTGGAATGCAAAAAGCCACTGAATAAACACGCTCTACCCAGAATGAGATGTCATCAAAATACTTATTTTGATGACATCCTCAAGAAAAACAGTACGTACTGTTTTTAACTCATTTCTTGAACATAAAATATTTTAATGTATGATTATTATCTGTGGGATTAATTGAAAGAGTTACCACTGGGACACAAAGAGCTGCTGAAGGAACACAGGTGGGCTTTAGTCAGTAAAATTCCAAAAGTCCCTATCTCTCCACCAAGAGTGGGCTGTGATTTAACGATTTCTTACAAAAAAGAATAAACATTATAAAAAAAGAATAAAGATTATATTGAAAAAAAAACTTTAAAAACTTAACCAGGTGGTCAAATTGATAAAAAATTGCACACGTATGCATCAATTTAAACTGATTTCTTATCAAGGCAATTTCCTGCTCAATTCTACGTCGATTAACAAAAATAAGTCATGATCAAATTCATCGAGACCACTGATTAAATAGATCAAACAGTAAAAAACCTAATAACACTAGACTTGATATTCTATACAGCAAAAACCCTACATGTGGAACCGATAAACATTATATTATAGTACAAAATACTACAGAAGGTCGGCTCAATGTAAAGAGCGAATTTTCGTTTAATTATTTTTTTAGCTTCTGCCTGCGGCTACAACTAACCCAACAAGGCCCGCGTGGTGGATTACGGTCCATTCCCTCTCCTAGAGAGGAGGCCTGAGTCCCAGCAGTGGGAACATTAAAAGGCTGATTATGCTAATGCTTATGCTGCGGCTACATCCGCTTAAAAGTAGGTTTTTCCATACTTTAAACTCCCGTTTCATCCCCTAAGGGAGTGAATTTTAGAAAATCCTTTATTATTCTTTGTTACCTATCATAAAAGTCATCCAATGACTTCTCGCGCTCTGAGTGGAGCAGGAGGGCGTGTCAACCTTTTACTGATTAAAACCATACATGTGTTCTTTAACCTTTTGAGTGCGTAATTAGAGACACAATAGAAAGACAAAGGCGCGTGAACGCCGGCGTTAATGCGGGGATCAACAGCTTAATTACCCTTTGCGTTCTAGGATTACGGGTTTCCTTTTCAGAAATTCCCTGCGGTCCTAGCTAGCGGGCATCGGTCCTGCTGCGCCCTCACGGTTTGCTGACATCTCTCTGAGGAGCGCGTGGATCACTACGCGCTGTTGACGACTGAGCCTGGTACGGAACGGCCGGACGGCGAGCTACCCATTGCTCGACGTCCGCAAGCTCGCGTCTACCGTGGCTGGTAGTCGGGGTCGGACTTACGGCTGCTGGGGTGTAAGAACCTTCGTTCCCTCACGCGTGCAGCTTCCTCCTTCGCTAGCATTACTGCTTCGCAGAAGTAGGCGACCGCCTGCCATTCTTCCTCTCTCCGGACCATAGCCCGAACCAGGGCCCAGGTCCAAGGGTTTGGGCTGGGCGTTAATGAGTTAGGCAGTGAGTCAGGACTTTGCCTTTTATATATGCAAATGGGTGTCCTCTCACAGGTCAGCCTATGAGGTTGTCGTCTGCTTAACCAGTTTCAACTGTGACAGCCTTAATAAATTGAAGCCTCAAGCCAGGCCTTATAAAAAACCTAAAATGTTAAACTTGGCTTGGGCCATCTCTTGTGGGGTACTAGTTTTGGCTTAGGGCGACGCCGAGAGAAGGACAGTAAGGGACGGATTGAACATTTAAAGGGCGAAAATAGGCGCACGCACAGATCTACATATACGCGAACCTACTTCAAGGGATCTTAAACAAAGACAAGTTACGAATGCGCTAGCACTCGCTGTATGTGAAGCGTCTATTGTGCGCTCGTAATCACTCGTTCTATCGATGATATTCTGCTTTTATCTGCTATTTGATTAAAGTCAATAACAAAACCAGCCCTAACAACAAAAAGTACAACCAATCAAAACATAATGAGCTCAGATATAATCAAGGGAAAAAATCCAATGTTTAACAAACAGGCATTTAGAGCTAAACAAGTTTCAACATGTCATCAATCATGGCAGATTGACGGACGGTGTCAAGTATGACAGTAATGAAATTTTACGCCCGCATCATTGCATTTGCTTCGGTAATTACGTGTTAAACTGGACGGGTTATATACCGGATTTTTTTATTGATACTGCGTGGAATGTCGTTAAGAAAATTGGTTGGCGCCATTGCTTTCGAAGTATTTAGGCAGCTGAATTGAATTTGTGGTTTTGGTTTGTGGTGATATTGGTTTATTATATTCTATTCTAGCTTGTGATACTGGCTTCGTTCTCGTAAAAGTCGGTGTTAATAATATTTTCTTTGAGTTAAGCTCGCCTATGTACATGAACTCTGTTATCAACATATACCTATTTTAACTTTTTATGGTGTACAATAAAAAAAAACTTAGGACTCGCCTGACATCAATAACAGTTATAATTATACAAATTAAAAAATCCCGTTCAGTGCTCGTTTTAAATCTGTCAATCTTGTGATTATGACTTTGCCGACAACAAGATCAGGGAATTCCAAAAAGAAAACAAAAATTATATCCTCAAAAATTATAACAGCTTGTCATATAGTCACGCCACCAATGCCGCTCCTAAAAGGATATCTCATATACTTTGACCGTAATCCAGTCGTCAATCACGATTGTCAAATTATAATTTACACCAGTCAGGCCTTTAAATGCAAGCTCCATTTCTTTTAAGTGAAACCAGGCTGAGCTAATAAGACATGTATTAAAAAGCTCTTAAATCGAAACGGCATAACACAGAAGCAACAAAAACTGACATTAAAATGTGAATACGAATAAAGAAGACGCTCTGTGACAGTCGGAGATGCCAAGATATAAAAATACAAGATTACATCTGCTGGTACCAAAGCAGGAAATTAAGGAAATGTAGTTCTTGGAGAGGTTGGAATAAGGAAGATTTTTGTACATGATTTGACAGTTGCAGATGAACATTGTTCTCGATGTCTTTAGGTGTAAATTATTCAAAAGCGGCTCATCCAACGACGCTTGGCTGATTTTACTTTTTTACCGCCGTAAGCCCGTCTTTAAGCATAAACGAAGGAATTATTTAGAGAGCCCGGATCAAGAATTAAACCACAAGGTGTCACTGTTGAATGCTGATTACGACCCAAATCAAGGTTCTGGGAGAATTTTTAAGTGACAGTATCGGAGTTTGGTCTTTGTTGTGAATTATAAACGCACGCCAAATAAGAACTGGATGTATTTTTTTGAATTTCTAAACTACACTTGAGTTGCGTTTTATTTGTTTCGTGTCGCTAATTTACTTCTTCCGCACAATCTGATTGTTGGCATTTAATAATACACGAAATTAAAAACCTGTAACAATAAACATTTTAGTTCAAATGTTCTCTTACTCCACATTTACTGTTAAATTCTCGCTTTGAAAGATGTTATTTGTCGACTGCAAATTCTAACCCGCATGAGCCAAGAAACATAGTTTTAAGCTCAAAATGAGATTGGAATTGTTGCAAACTTCATGAGCATGCCAAATGCTTTAAAGCTTTATCACTCGCTAGTTCTAATTTAGTTACCTCTTCGTATTTTATTGCTGTAAGAAGTAGTTTTTATTTACTTTTGCGTTTAAAAATAGTTGGTTCACATCAGAAAATAATATAATGTACCAATGTGCTTTTATAGTTTCTTTTAAAAATAGAATTTTTGCACCCAATATGTGGTTGGTATACTAAAAAATAAACTAATATAGGTATCGTACCTTTAGAATGAAATTGATCTAACATAAAAGTTGCAATTGGTTTAAAATGAGCAGTCTTCAAAATGGAAAGTTAAAAAAATACTGATATAAATAAAAAATGTGTCCCACATTTCCCTTTTTCATCATAATTCGGACTCTTTTTCACAGTAAGATTGTAGAATAGGCGTTTAAGGGTCAGTTTATAGCCAAATAAGAATTCACAGGAACTTTGAGTTAGGTCACTTTCATTTCAAGGGTGCGATATGGTTCTTTCTATCGAACTAATCATTTTTGAAATCTTAATCATCATTAAAAGTTACTAAAAGAGCCATAACTTTTTTAGTAACTACATATGGAGTGTACATATGGATGGAAGGAGAGGGAGAGGGAGGCCAAAGAAAAGATGGATGGACAGAATGGAAGAAAAAAGACGTGTTGCACTGACACCAAATAACACGGGATAAAGGGCAGGAAGATGATGATAAAATATTAATCATTATCATTCACAACCTGACCTCGTCCACTGCTAAGCACAGGCCTCTCTGTTCTTGTACGAATCTTAGAATTCATGGCCCAATGTCAATTTCATCTAGGTCCTACCCGCGGTGGCAACAAATTCTTCTGAAAATCAAGTTGTCTCAAAAAATATTTTTGACATTCTTGTAAAATCCTCCTATTCAGGCAATGATCTTTGATATCCCTACGTATTAGGCCACTAGATTAATATTTTTTCGATGAAAATCACATTCTGGTCACTCTTTTCTCTATTTTATTTTTCGGTGTAGAGTCATTAAATACCCCACTTTGAATGGAACAAGATAAAATTTCAGCCTTTAACTGACCAAAAACACACTTGTGTTTCTTGAATTCCCCTTTACTTTCCATGGTCATGGTAACCCTTTCGAATAATCCCGCAATGTTTTGGTCACTCTATTTCAACCATTAAAGAAAATAGTTCGCGAAACAATCAGGGTCTTTAATCACAACATTTACCGTCTAATGACAGAAAACCATTCTTGTAGCTGTTGTAAACTCATAACGGGGTTACAATGGCGTCGGTAATTACACAAAACATCTATAATAGTATATAATTAAACGCCAGTGTCCGGAAATAGTGAAAATGATTAGAGGAATTATGCGTAGGTACGTGTCGACAATTGTAGGTCCCACTTCGTTCCAGTAGACCGGTGATTATTTATGTGTGTTACGTTGAACAGGGTAAAAATGAATAGAAAAACAAAAAAAATTGTATCAGAAGACCCGACTGCAAAAAAGGCTAATAAAGTTCCAAAGATGACGCATTTTTCAAGTAGAGTGATGCAGTTGGTGGCATCAAAATTATGACTAAACTAAAATAAATTCCACTAACTGCATCAGACTGCTTGGAAAATCACAAGTAATTAGACGGCGAGCAATGGGTAGCTCGCCGTCCGACCGTACGGTAACCGTCCGGACCGAGTCCAAGTCGTCGACGGCGCGTACTGTTCCACGTGCGCCTCAAGGAGATGTCAGCAACCGTAGGGGCCCAACAGGGTCGAAGCCTACTGGGGCCAAGGGTCTGATTCTAAAAGGAAGACTCGCCCCGATACGAAAGGCAACGAAGGAACAGGAGTGGGTTTTTAGTCAGTAAAAGCCTAACACTATCTCCTGCACCGCCCAAGAGCGGGGGATGTCATTGGATGATTTTTCCACCGAAAAAAAAAGTAATTTTTATATCACACATTTTTTTAGGTTAGATTACTGGAATTGCCTCCTCCAGCTATTGTTTTTACCCCACATAACTACGTCACGAAAAAATAGGACTTCACTTACGTAACGGTAGCCGCCATTTTATTTTATTTGTCAAAATTAATGTAGTCTATACCATTTCGGTTGTAAAAACTAATGTAATGAAGGTATTATTAGATTGGTCTTCATAAATTTATTAAAATCCATCCAGCATAGGCTCGATCGATGGCAGGGACCTCTCGCGTCCGGCCCTGGTTCAGGCCGTGGTAAGGAGTGAGAGAGAATGGTAGGCGATCACCTCCTTCTGTGAAGCAGTAATACGAGCAAAGAATGCAGCCGAAACTGTGAGGCAGACACTGGCCTCAGGCCACAGGAGTCAGGAGTCGCAAGGCGATATCCGGCCACCGTAAGCGCTGGTTTACGCAATCCAGCCCTCGCAAAAAGGTCAATTAAAGCAACACTATGGGTTTTAATCATTAAAAGTCTACCGTTTAAGCCTAAACGACTGTTTTGGCACGGTTTAACCATGTTGTAGCCGTTAAAAAAATAATTAGGATTAAAAAAATCTTTGCATGGTTAGGTGTATAAGTAAATATTATCCTGATAACTTTACTGTATTTATAAAAACACTGTACTTTCATGGTCCATACGCTAGCTTCGAACTATTTCTTCGGCATATTACTAGTCGACAGCGATGCAGAGAAATTTTTCGCTTTCATATTCGGTACGGTTTTTAGTTAGTTTTAATTAGTTCAGGGTTTTTAATAGATATTTATTTTAATGTGTATAGTTAGTTAAGTGTTTTATAATAATGTGAATGGTATGTAGCGATTGTTTAATCATGTTAAATATACTTTTTACAGACGTGATAAAAAACACCGTTTACTTTAATTCGTGAAAATTCTAATTTCAATTTCTAAATATATTGACCAGTTTTATTTAGATTAAGTTTTTTGGAACCAATTCTTTTGACATTACCTGCACTGCCTTGGCCAAAAAAACAAAACTCCGGATTCTGAATGAGGATCTGTCATGATTTTTGTGGAGTATGCAGATTTATAGTGTCAAAAAATACTGTAAATACTATGAAGAAATTATTTAAATTGGACCAAAAATGACAAAGAAACAGCAATTTTAGTGTATTAGTTCCAGAAATTAGTTATTTGTGGAGTATGCAGACTTATAGTGTCAAAAAATACTGTAAATACTGTGAAGAAATTATTTAAATTGGACCAAAAATGACAAAGAAACAGCAATTTTAGTGTATTAGTTCCAGAAACGCGCCCGAGAATGAAGCGACTTGCTGTGACGTCATCTGTCATGATCGATCTCCACCGGCGAATGAATACGATCAAGCCGTTCGTCGCACGGATCATGAAAGATGACGTCATCGTAAACAGTCCAGCGAGAGCGCGCGTTTCCAAATAGCCGTTCAGAAAAACTTTAATAAATCCACGATTATTTACTTGACGGATTTTAATAAATTAAAAAATTAAATGCTCAGTAAATTATTACACCAAAACTAGAACCAAAAATGCGAATACATGTGACATCCACCAATCCGCACTGGGCCCGCGTGGTGGATTACGACCCTTTCCCTCTCCTAAAGAGGAGGCCAATGTCCCCACATTACAAGACCGATTATGTTATATACGTATACTAATATACCTATACACCACTATTTTTAATTAGTACAAAAAGATGGGACTCCATCCGTACCCGTTACTGATCATATTTGTGTAGTCAAATGTAAAAAAAAAAAACGAAATTGCAAAATTGTCTACGAAAAGTCTTAATTACTAAATTCATAATTGAATCAATCATTCATAACAATTGCTACTAGAAAATACTACGCGCAGTGTTTTTCCCTTTTTGGTCGCCATTCATTCATTCATCATTCACATAGGTAGCCTGTATAATACTTCCATAAATTGGGTGACATTTTGGGATATAAACAAACGCTAATAACTTTGCTGTTTATGAATATTATTTATTGAGACTTTACTTAAATAATAACAAGACTTTTTCTAATCAGCCCTTTATGTATTTGTACTAATTAAAAACTAGTGATCTAAGATCTGCCCCCCTAGCCAAGTTACAATCGTTTCGTTCGGCGCGAACGCCTCGAGTAGGCCACGCCTCCGAATTCTTTGTTCTGACCACGTGACTGAGCGTCGAGATGACAAGCAAAACTGGCCAGATCGTTTTAAACGTTAAAGTTTGATGATATTTCAATCTTCGTTTGGCCTACTTTCTTTAGACTTTTTATTATCATTAAAATCCTACATCAAACGATCTAGCCAGTTTTAGTTGGCCATATCATGAAGTAATCAATTCTAAGATCTAGCCACAACATATTATATACAAGAATGTGATTATTATATAGTAGCCTCAGTTCTATTTCTGCTGAAATATCTAACTTTAATACTGGTAAAATAGTGGATAAACTCTATTACCGATATACCGTTTCATAGCCACCTCAGGTTGCAACATTATCAAACGGAGCACACCGTATGGGGACCAGAAACCATGTAGGGACTAACATGTGTGATCACATTCCAGTACAAGCTTAGCTAAGACTAAGCAGGACGCAAGCTATGCTAACATTTTAATTTCGCGAGAGAAGAGTAATCACTCTTCATTTTTAGCGTATTTTGTACCTCTCTGCATTTTTTATTGCTACTTTATCAGCAATCTGCCGATATATAACACTATTTTTAGAATAAGCGAAACCTGAATATAGTTTGTTCAGAATCAGTAACTGAATCGATTCCAATAATTTTTACACCATGTTATATTTTTCTCCAAAAATATTTTAAAAAAGGTAACAAGTTGGACCTACACTAAACAGGTCACGGCAGGTCATAGCGGGCATTAGGTGCCAACGTGCAGCTTGGTGCGGGAGCAAAACAAGCCCTTAGTTGCCTGGATGGCCCGGTGGTCATGTATTTGTGCGGACAACCAGTTAGCATAACAAGCTTATAACTTTGTGATTTTTCATGAAATTTTGTACATAGATTCTTTACATCAAAATAACACGTGTTTCGGGTTTCACATATCAATTAATAATTATTAATTAATATTATTAATTAATATTCCACAACTATCACACAACGCCGTCTAGTCTCAAGCTAAGCAGAGCTTGTGTTATGAGTACTAGAAAACTGATAAACATACTTACATATTTCTAAATACATACATATTATAGATAAATTACACCCAGACACAGAACAAATGATCGTGCTCATCACACAAACATTTGCCCTGGGTGGAAATCGAACCCACGACCTCCGGCATAGCGGTCAGGGCCACTAACTACTAGACCAACAGGCCAGTCAACAAGACATAATATACTAAAGCTAATGTTGTATTTGGAAAATTGTTTTCTGTAATTGAAATTAATGGTTGTTGATTGATTTTATCGAATTGCTTTGAGTTAAGTATTTAATTAACTCAGGACCATGTAATGTGATTCAGATTTTGATGTATGAATATCCAGACCACAGTAAGATATACGCACGAGGTTTACACTATACTTTCTTTCTTTTTTTAGGGTTCCGTATCCAAAGGGTAAAAACAGGATCGTATTGCTAGCTAAGACTCCGCTGTCCGTCTGTCTATCACCAGGCTGTATCTCATAAACCGTGGTAGTCAGACAGTTGAATAACAACAAATACTAAAAACTGAATAAAATAATTTAAGTGGGACCCCAATACAACAAACGTGTTTTTTTTTTGGCGTTTTTTGCTACGGATGGTACGCAACCCTTAGTGCTTCCCACATCGACATAAAGTCTAAACATAAGGCACGCCACCGATAAAACTGACTCTAAACCGTACAACTTGACACAACACTCCCACACGCCCAATGAATTAATAACTACCCAAGAGATAGAAACAAATTTACGAGACACCCCGTCATTAATCGCCTCGCTTCCAATGTAGGACGAGCCTCTAGGTGCAACTCGTGATCGCTTGGCCATTCGCCGCGCACAAATCGCGCCGTGTCCCGACTAGTTTATAGTACTGCCGGCGGCATCTCACCGTGCCCCTGTAGATACACGCCTTCCTTCGTGGACACCATTTTCGGTATTAAGGTTACATACAGACTGATATAAAGCGTCACTTTCTTGTTATAGAGCGAAGATTTCTATGCTGATAGCTGTGACGTGTGTGTGGTCGACGATCGATGTTCCTACCAGAAATGGTACGATGTACGGTGCAAATAATTTGTTAAGATTCTTTGACATCAACGGCACATGCGTTTTTTGTTTTATAATTGATTGCATACAAAGCGTCATTTTGGAGAAAATCCATTTGAGCAACGATCAAAAGCGTTTTGTGTTTCGAATAAATTTCCACAATTTAGTGTGCCAAAACTGAAACTACTGAAAGAAACGTCGTTCAAAAATATTTACTCCAACGATCGCTTGCGGAGAAATGAGCTCTAGCGTAAATAGCTATTTGAAAATTTCCCGCGTTGTGCATATTAAAACCATTTCATTCGTCGTTTCAGTAGTTCTGCTCCACAGGGGTGCACAACTCTACGGGAGTTCGGTTGAGTGCGCACTACAAAGGTCGAATGTGATGTGTTTTCGTTTTATTTATGTAAACCTGGTGCACTGGGCCACGTCACTAATGTGCCTACATTGAAAGTTAGGCCGTTTTGTGAAGTAGTAGAGTTTATTTTGTCTTGACAGCAGAAAAATATAATTGTGGGGTCGTGATTAGCTAAGTGTGATGAATATTGCGTGTTGTGTTTATGAGTTATTATTAGCTCACACATAGGTGATATCAATTTGTGTCGGTGCATGTATTTCCTACTATTAATAATATATAATGGAATTTAAAAATAGACACGTAGGCACTAAAAAATAACGTAATACGTATTTGCACGTAGTGTGCCTACGTGCTAAAAGATAAGTTCTAAAGAATTCACATTAAAGTGTCGTCAAGGATTGCAACAAAAATTTCAAAACAAATAGAACGAGTTAACACTTCCCATCTACCCTCGCAATATTTCTCCCATTCGCTATCAAAAAAAATCCAATTTCGCATCCGTCGACAACACGTGACGCCGAAAAAACGCCGCGTCTGACAAAGCCGTCATAAAGTCCCCAAGTAATTCATAAAGTGGGAAAGTGCCATTCCTCGTTCACCCAGACGATTCGTCGCGACTCACGACAGAGACCTATTAATTTTTACGATCCATTTAATTCTTTAACCTGGCGGAATCAATTTATAACAGTTTTATCGCCAGAGATTTAATGTGCGTTGTAAAGCTTCTGTCGGTGTCTCGATACAGTATTGCATCGCAAGCACGCTATTGAAAACCGAGTGAGAACTTCTAATTGGATTTTCTACTTCATAGATAAAATGTGTGGCCATTGTTGGAATAGCATCTGATCGCCAGTGAAAGATTGCGCTACGCAATGTTTCAATTCATTAGGGGAAATTAATGATGAAAGCTTCCCAATATTTATTCGATTTGCATCTTAGAATGAATACAAAGTATGTACCGGCTATGTTTACGATAGCAATTTTAAATGACATCAGCTGAAAACGACATTTCTATACAAGTAAAGAAATGATCATTTTGGTAAATTAATAACAATCTATGTTATTAATTGACCAACTCCAACGCCTTGGAAACTAGCTCATCCTTGTTCTTAAACCTCATCATCCTCATCATCATCTTCAATCCAAAGTTCCCACAGCCGGGACTCAGGCATCTTTTCTAGGAGATGGTATGGCCCATAATCCACCACACGGACCCAGTGCAGATTGGTGGATGTCACATTGTCTTCAAATTTTTGGTTCTAAGACATGCCTGTTTTTACCCGACTACGGAGGGTTATGATTTTGACAGGCTATGTATGTATGTGAGTTTGTTCATCTGTTCCCACATAGCTCCTAATTTACTTATCGGAACTCGACGTATGAGGTATCGTTAGAACCGTCTTAATTGTCCGCTGAACATAGGTTACGTGACGTGTCACAAAACTTGATATGGCGCCCTCTAGCGGACAAAAAGTAATGTGTAAAAAATAAAAATGGAGATAAATACGCCGTGTTTGGTATCATTTGAAAGGGCTTTACTTGTACATTTCCAAAATATTGTTCAAATTTAAAGTGACGCCCTCTAGCGGACAAGAAGTCATGTGTTAAAAAAAATGTTAAGATAAATACACCGTGTTTGATATCATTTGAAAGGGCTTCACTGGTACTTATCAAAATATATCATCAAAATTCAATGTGGCGCCTTCTGGTGGACAAAAATTAATTTACCATTATTAATTAGAAATTTTAAATTTAGCTTTTGCAAATGGTATAGAAGCACAGTGATTTAACACCAAAATAATTTTAATAAAAAAAAAGTAAAAAAAACTAAAACCCGACTACGACAAAAAAAACGACGAAACTAAAAGTATGAAACAAGATTTCCAGGATGCTGAAATAAACAAGGTAAAAAGAAAAGCAGCATCCTGGAAATCTTGTTTCATACTTTTAGTTTCGTCGTTTTTTTTTGTCGTAGTCGGGTTTTAGTTTTTTTTACTTTTTTTTTATCTCACGATGTTTTCCTTTACCATATTTGGAACAGTCGTGATGACCCGCGACCTACTACTCGTAAGTCGGGGCCGTTACCAGCGGGCCACCACTGCTCAAAACCTACTTACATAATTTTTATGAAAACATTATTCTACAGCAGACACGATAAAATCCTCAGTGAACAAATACAGAGGAACTCGTAAACATTGAATGTGAACACAAGGTCAAATAACAAAGAAAAGTAACCGCATTTATGTCACAACCCCTTTCAACATGAATACGCTGATTAAATTACATACAAAGAAGAACTTGAGCGACGTTGCGACCTCAAAAGAGCCTTGAAATTTCGCTACGAGATTAAAATCCGGGAAAATCTAGAAGAAAATGATACGTGGAAATAAATGTTGAATGAGATAAAAGAGTTGAAAGGAAATTGAGAACAGATGAAAAGAACATTGTGTTCATTGTGACGGATTGTATGAATGCTTGTTGACTGTGATAGGCGCCAGGTAAACTTAGAGTAACGGTTATTGACCCTCCTACATTTATTGACATTTCTAATTTTAAAAAACGAAGATATAAAGCTTGAATCGACGTCTACCGAGATCCTTTACATTATCTAGTAAAGATATACAGTTTATTGTTTGTTTTTCGAGTACCTACGCAGAGATATAAGGAAAACGTCAATTTATTTTATTTTTAGTTTATCTGGCGCCCTATATGGATTATGGTATAGTCAGAAATCATAGTGAATTGCAGAAATTAACTGTTTGCAATTTTTGACATACTGTCATGTATAGTTTGATTGGAGTTGGAGTATTGTTGACAGTTAAATTTTTACTGTGTACTTGTGTTGTTTATGCTCATGCCCTTTATTTTAAATGCATGTTTAACCAACAATTGACCTGCACTGAAATGTCAAATGGATATTCAAACACCCAAATATTGAAAAATTCAAGATAATGGCTTGTGCAGTTGTGCCTTTTGACTAAAACCCTTTTTTCATTAAATAACTTCACCCGCTCTGGGTGGGAGCGAGGGGAGGTATCAGACTTGTACGGACTAAAATCCACCTGTCGACGGCGAAGTGCCAATAACTCCTACCTAACTGTCGAAGTAAAACTTTCCTGTCCCAAAAACATTAGGAGGTTATACTATAAATTGACACGTTGGTTTAGTTAGGAGGTGTTTCCACAATTTCATTTGATGCAGTTGCAACTAAATATCCGCTCGGAGATTCCAATAAAACATGCGAAAACACATTTATATAATTATAAGCGCTAAAAAGCACTTTTCTCGAAAAATTACAGTTCAGTAGTAACCCTTTACTTTCTAAAACCACGGTAACTCTTTAGAAAAATCCTGCAGCCCTCTGACCAGGCCGCGACAGGAGACGCGCCTCAAGGAGACGTCAGCAACTGTAGGGGCCCAGCAGGGTCGAAGCCTACTGGGGCCAAGGGTCTGATTCTGAAAGGAAGACTCGGCCCTGGTACGAAAGGCAACGAAGGAACAGGAGTGGGTTTTTAGTCAGTAAAAGTCTGACAATATCTCACGCTCCGCCCAAGAGCAATGTCATTAGATGATTTTCCCACCGAAAAAAAAATCCAGGCCGCGACAGGAGACGCTCTGGGTCAGATATCAGGAGTCGCATAACGATCTCCGGCCACCTTAGGCGGGAGCTTGCAGACAATGAGCAATGGGAGTCCGGCCGTCTGGTAAGGACAGAGCCTGATTCAATGACGACGCATAGAGTTCCACGCGCGCCTGAAAGAGATGTCAGCAAAACCGTAGGGGCCCAGCAACCGATTTCCGCTAGGACCACGGGGAATTTTGAAAGAGAAACAGAGATCCTAGAACACAAAGGGCAACTAAAGGACACAGGTGGGTTTTAGTGAGTAAAAGTCTTTGGAGGTATGCGGAACAGAGTGTAAAGTCCCGCAAACTTCCGTTGAAAAAGGAGGATCCTCCGGCCAGACGGATGTTATCTCTGGTGGGCAACTGCTCGATAGATGATTTCGGGATATTCTATATTATGTTCTAATCGCGCGGAGAACTTTAATTGCGCGATGCAGGATTAGTTCTTACGTGACGCCATAGATGTCGCTACAAGTCTGATAAGCTTTCTTGGTAAACCTTAGAGCAGAAGTCATTGATGGTAGCCCAACTCAAAATAAAATTTTAAAAAAAAACTGCCCTCGGATCAAACGTAACCTAACGTTGTCCATATAGCGTGTGCTAAAATGGATAAATATTCTCCAAAACACAAAACAGCAGGCAAAGGTTTTTAATAACCGTAGGACTGCAAAATACCAGTAACTATCCAGTTATCGTCGCTTCAGCAACGATGGGCAAGCGTGCGTTCCAATCGTAAATCAATGAGAATGCAGTCGCTTTGCATACTCAGCCATTAGCGCAAACCACTGCGCAGCCCGCTGTTTTATAAGCGGATTACTGAGGTTAATAAAATATCTATACATTTAAATAAAATTAAAGTGTCTGTTTGTAATATCAAAATAACACTTTTTTAAACTAAATATACACATATGAAAGGATATTCGATACCACCAACAAAAATTCAATTTTTGTCTGTGTCTGTTTGTTCCGGTTAATCTCCGAAACAGCTGGATCGATTTTGACGAGATTTTCACCCGTAGACAGCTGATTATAAGGACTTAAGCTACTTTTATTTTAGAAAAAGAATTAGGAATCTGCACAAAACAAAAACTTCTAGAAATTGTGGCTTAACTGTTTTATGACTGACGCGGACGAAGTCGCAGGCACCAGCTATTAGGATTAGGACATAAATGTGTTAACTTTAAAAAATAATGTTGTTTTTATTGTTGTTGTTGTTGTTTATTGTTGTTTATTGTTGTTGTGTGTTGTGTTTGTTATTGTTTGTTGTTGTTGTGTTTTTGTTGTGTTGTTGTGTTGTTGTTGTTGTTGTACCTATTTCGTTTTTATTTCAACGATCTTATTAGACTATCGGCTGAATAACTTATCTACGTGTGGTGGCTTGTAATCAGCAATTTGACAATAACCTTCTCTAACATAAAATAAATAATGAAAAGTTTACGAGGTATAGAGGAAACATTTTTTCTTAAATTTCTTTGAAATCCTTAGATTTTTTCATGATTTTGAAGTTATTCTTTATTTGTACTCGAAAATATTGGTAGTTGGGTCATTGACCGGTATTTCCATGCAATTAATGGAACATTGCCTACACTACAGAGCCACAGTTGTAATTGAAGTTGGTTCAACACAATTAATTCACATTAATGTACTATTTAAAACTACATTTTACATAAATTCTTAGTGTGAAATGTATTGTTTAGTATTTATTTCAAGTGGTAATTGAAATCACTACCAATTTCATTATTTTTAATTGATTTTTAAATTGAAATCTTTGCGAAAATTTCACTTGGTTGAAATTAGAATTTCTGTTACCCAATGATTAGAAATAAACAAAATAATCTTGGTCAACAATCAATAGCTACGTGTGCAATCGAAAATGTTTGACATTAATTTGACTAATTTCAATTAATTTAAGCAAATAAAGCTAAGCGTGGCGACCGGGCACCGGAAAACGCAGCGTTGGAAGGCCTCTCACAAAGTGGACCGACGACCTGGTGAGCGTCTATGTTCAACAGTGAACGTCTTTCGGCTGAAATGATGATGATGATGAAATAAAGCTTTAAAAATGTCAAATAACTAACAATCTTGGCATAAAATCGTCACTATTTTTTTTAATATGCTATGTTGATTGGCCAATAATATAAACACAAAATCTTACTTCTGGATGTTTTTTTTAAGGTGAGTTATCATCCAATGACTTCTCCTGGTCTTGAGTGAGCCAGAAGGGCGTGTCATACTTTTACTGACTAAAATCACACCTGCGTCCTTCAGTAAGGCAACTGTAAGTTCTAGGATCATGGGTTTCCTTTTCAGAAAGTCCCCGTGGCCCAAGCAGCCCAACTTCTGAATGCTGGACAAAGGTTCCACTTTTCACACCTGTTGGTGAATGAAAAACACATTTCATTCAGCCATACCGGCCTTCAAATGTCACATCTATTCATTCAGGCCAAACTGGCTAACCCAGGCTGATTTGATTGATATGTGGCGCCCTTTACGAACAAATATACGAAACAACACGTTTCACCATTTGATTTTCAGGTCGATCGTGTGACTGTAAATTGGTATCATTCGCGCGTGACTGCTATTTTGTTACAAACTAGTTTTGAATAACAGTTCGTGTCTTGTTTGAATGTTTGTGTGGCTTTTTCTATAACACTAATATTATAATAATAATAAATAATTACATTGATAAACAAAAAAAATTTCAAATCGAAATATACGGTGTTCAGGCAGGGGCCATAGTCTTAACATAGTTCCATATTAACAGTCCACTTAAGACTCCAAAAACCATAGCCCTATTATCTTGGTTCTCCATATGTCACAATAGTTTTTCAAAAACCGGGGGTTGTCCTTGGGTGCACTAGCATAGCGCGTACAGGGATAATCGTCGGTTGATATCATGTTCCATTAATTATCTAAAGGGCCTCTGCGAGTTGGCTTCGGCTCCTCGTACGCCTCCCAAAGGTCCAGGACCTCAGGGTCCTGAGATTAGTAAAATAATAAATAATTACATTAATAAACAAAAAAAAAATTGCAAATCGAAATAGTATCTACTACTATAATTAACAATCAAATAAAGTAATAAAGTTAATAATTAATAAGACATCTACAATATTTTGAGAAAGTTGTAGAGTCTTCTTTAAATTACTTATATACCTGAGTGACCTACGGAAAATTTTTGCCGATCAAAGGTATTTCATAGAGAAATGGGGGGGAGGGGCTAGGAGGGTCTGCGCCTTACTACCTATTATTTCGTAGCAACTGTAAAAACCGTAAGCCAGTATTCGAGATACAGAGCAGTGAATAACCGCGTTCATAAAAAAATACGTCCAGGCTGAGTTACTTCAAGAGAATTTGTGAAAGTTGTGGATTAGGTGGGAATCAATCCAATGACTTTTTTTACTCTAAGTGGTGCGAGTCAGACTTTTACTGACTAAAACAACACCTGTGTACTTAAGTTGCTCTTTGCGTTCTTAAAGTGTGCTTCCAGAATAATAATAAATAATAATAAGTTTTTTGACTGGCCTGTTGGTCTAGTGTTGGTTAGTGGCCCTGACTGCTATGCCGGAGGTCGTGGGTTCGATTCCCACCCATGAAAAATGTTTGTGTGATGAGCACGATCATTTGTTCTGTGTCTGGGTGTAATTTATCTATATATGTATGTATTTAGAAATATATAAGTATGTTTATCAGTTGTCTAGTACCCATAACTCTGCTTAGGTTGGGACTAGACAGCGTTGTGGAATATTATATTATTATATATTATGAGGTCGACCTGGGAAGAGGTGGCGAGACGACCTAGATGCCTACCGCAAGGACTGGTTCGAGGTGGCTCAAGAAAAGAATACCTGGAAGAAGTTGGGGGAGGCCTTTGCCCAGCAGTGGGACAATATAGGCTATTAAAATATATTTTATATATATTATTATATTAATCATCATCTGGATAATATTTTCTTAACAATGCTGGAATCAGCTGATAAATACTTTTTTTTAGTAGAGAAATCATCAAATGAGTTCTCTCGCTCTCGATGTAGCGAGAGAGAGATTTAGATCTTTTACTAACTAAAACCTTACTGTGTTCCTCTAGCTGCTCTTTGCGTTCCAGGGCCACCGAATTTTTTTTGAACAATCCCGCGGCCATTGGCCCTAGTAGAACTTGTCTATTTTGCTGACATCTTTGCTGAAATCTATTCCAGTCACCACGCGTGGAATACAAGGCGTAGTCGACTCGGACTTGAGGAGCAGTGGCAGGCAGTCGCCTCCTTCTGCGATACAGTTATGCTAGTAAAGGAGGCGGCCGATCGCGTGAGGCAACGGTCCTCACGCCCCAACCGCCGCCGGGATTCCGATCCCGATTTCCGGCCACCGTAGGCGCGGGCTTGCGGACGGCGATCAATGAGTAGCTTGCTGTCGACCGTCCGGTAACCGTCCGGACTGAGCCCAAGTCGTCGACGGCGCGTACTGTTCCACGCGCGCCTCAAGGAGATGTCAGCAACTGTAGGGGCCCAGTAGGGTCGAAGCCTACTGGGGCCAAGGGTCTGATTCTGAAAGGAAGACTTGGCCCTGGAACGAAAGGCAACGAAGGAACAGGAGTGGGTTTTAGTCAGTAAAAGTCTGACATAAGATGATTTTCCCACAGAAAAAAAAAGTCATCTCGGACTTTGGTTCATACCGGACGGCCGGACGGGGAGCTTCCTATTGCTTTTGACCCGTACGGAGTCAAAGTGCATCAAAAAGCCACAATTTGCCATTTATGAAACAAAATAAATTGCTTACTAACACTTGTTTTAAATTAAATTTATACCTCAAAAGATGTACCAACCTAAAACCAGGCTCAATGAATAATTACTCGTACTTTAAAATCCACAAGTAAACATAAGATTTCAAACATCTTAGGCCTATATTTCAAGTCTTGTGCCGTAAGATCTAACTGATTCTAAATTTTCTATTTGATTTAACATTCAGGCTGTAAGACACTGTTGAGAAATGGTCAGTATTAATCCACAGCTATCTATGATCTTGGAAACGACTCAAAATGAAGTCGTATTTTTTATCTTGTAGCTGCAATGTTTTATCTTTTATACGAAGTATCGTTAGGATTTTTTAACAAATTAAACAGGACGTGTAAACGCTTTTAAACTTAATCATGTTTTACACAGAAACATTAAAAATTGATATACAGAGAAGTTGCTAATTTCTGAGAGCTTTTAACAAAGTTTTTACCTATAAGCATCAGTACACACACCAGCTCCTGGCTTGCCAGATTGTTCGAAAGAGCTACCGCAGCTCTGGAACATTAAGGGCAACTGGAGGTATACAGTTGGGTTTTAGTCAGTAAAAGTCTAACACTTCCTCTCGCTCCACCAAAAAGTGTGAAAAGTTATTTGATGATTTACCAGCTTAAAAAAAAAAGGTAAAAAACATTAAAGAAAAGGATGAAAAAACAAACGTTTTTGTCCATCCTTAAATAAAACCTGGTGCGCCTTGAGCACAGGCGTAGGATGGCCAGCCTTTCAGTATTTTACAGGATGCATTTCGGAGAGTGTGCGCAGGAATTGGTTGACTTGATTCCGCCATCTCATTTCTACCATCAGACAACCCGACGATCGGCGACTATCCACCCTTACATTGTTGAAACCTCTACGGTCCGGATCAAGCGTTTCGCCTCGTCGTTCATACCGCGTACATCGAGGGGACTGGAACAATTTGCCTGCTGCGATCTTCCCATCCGATTATAATTTAAGTGTCTTCAAGGCTAGAGTGAATAGGCTCTCAATAAATTAGTGCGCCTCACCATCAACGATTGCATTACTACATACCATCAGGTGGGATCACAGTCAAGCACTAGTTTATATAAATAAAAAAAAAAACTGTCAAAAAGGTCGAAATTATTATAGTAAAGAAGGATGAAGGAGCAAACGATTTTGCCCATCTCTAAATGTCGCAAAATCAAGCATTCTTAAAAAAAAACAATCGAAATTCAAACTAAACTCTCATTAAACCCGAAACACCAATCAATTCAAACGCAAATCAAAATCATTAACAGACAACTCTTACTTACTCATACATCAAATAAAGCAAATCCATAACACGCGCAAAGATTCAAAGATTCAAAGATTCAAAGATTCAAAAGCATTTATTTCAAATAAACCATTTACAGGCACTTTTGAAATGTCAAGAAGTCAGTCAGTCAGAAAAAAAAAAAATGATGCTAATTGCACATTCCAAAGCGTAGATCTCTATGGAGAAGAATGTGCAAGAAACTCCATGGACACTCTTTTCAATCATGTTTTGCAATTACAAATATTTCTGTTACATGTTTCTTGTCGCTATCATGTGAGAACAATGTCAATAATGTAAAAATAAAAACTAAATATAGATATTAAAATAGCAACTGGCAGCTAAGAGATGACCAGTCTCAACTGACAGCGCCCGTTCACGGACCTGACGCGAATATTAGCACCACTCAGCTCAACCATTTTGAAGGGAACCGAATGATCCAACACACGCGCCACCATCAGTGAGACATTTGAGTGAGCATGACAAACTCTCAACTGCCATGCTCATTTATGTCAAACAAATCCAATAGTAACCCAAAAACCATAAAATAGCTCCATGGTACTCACATTTACAAAGTTTGAAAAAAAATGCTTCTACATTATACAATACTAAATACAATAATAATTAACTACAATAATGCTTTACAAATTTAACAAATTCAAAAAAAAAAACATTAAAGAATAGTAATAATAGTTTCAAAACTAATCAATTTGTACCCCCGGTGGTAGTGGAGCTGGACCAGCATTGAGCCAAGCATTTTTATCTTGAATATAATCCTTCAACTTATAATATGCTTGCCTGCATAGTGTGCGTTTAATACAAGATTTAAATTTCGTTTCATTGAGTTCTAATATTTGGGGAGGTATTTTATTATAACATTTCAAGCAGTACCCCATGAAAGAAGAGGCCACTTTAGCCAGTCTGAAACCTGGTTGAACTAATTGGTCCCTATTTCTTGTAACATAATTATGTCTATCGCCTCTTTTGCTAAAAAGATGAAGATTTTTTCTAACGTACATGATGTTTTCATAGATATATTGACAAGGCACCGTCATGATGTTAATATCCTTAAACAGTTCCCTTAGAGAATCGCACCGGCGGAGACTGTAAATAGCTCTGATAGCTCTTTTCTGTAGAATAAAAATTGAGTCGATGTCTGCAGCCCGACCCCATAGTAAGATACCGTATGACATGATACTATGAAAATAACTAAAATAGACTAGTCTAGCGGTATCAACATCCGTAAATTGGCGGATTTTTCTAACAGCATATGCAGCTGAGCTAAGCCGTCCTGCAAGAGATGTTAAATGAGGACCCCATTGTAGCCTTGAGTCAAGCGTTATCCCCAGGAAAACAGTTTTGTCGACAAATTCTAGTTTTTCATCGTTTAGTATTACGTCACAATCACTACTTTTAACATTCGGTAAGGAAAATCTTATGCATTTAGTTTTTTTCCCGTTTAAAACTAGATTATTAGCAGTGAACCAGTTTTGGACCTGCAGTAGTGCGTTATTTTCGTCGTCAAGATTATTAGTCCTTCTATTTATCTTAAAAATCAAAGAAGTGTCGTCGGCAAACAACACCATATTAAGTTTATTTTGCAACAAATAGGGTAAATCATTAATATAAACTAAAAATAAAAAAGGACCTAAAATTGAACCTTGGGGTACCCCCATTTTCACATTTAATCCCGACGAATTGACACCGTTTATTTGAACTTGTTGCTGTCTGTCAATCAAATAAGATTTTAATAAGCTTTAAGCTGTTTTGCCTAGTCCGTAATGCTCAAGTTTCAGGAGTAATGTTTCATGAACCACACAATCAAACGCCTTAGACAGGTCACAGAAGATGCCTATAGCATCCTGTGCCTCTTCCCACGCATTAAAAATGTGTTTTAGTAAGGAGACACCAGCGTCAGTTGTACAACGTTCTTTGGTGAAACCATACTGTTTATCGTGTAAGATGTTATTTGTGTTAAAATGATTAAGCATTTGATTTAACATCACCTTTTCAAATATCTTGCTAAAAACCGGCAAAACGGACACCGGCCTATAATTATTAGTGTCTTTACTGTCCCCAGATTTAAAAAGTGGTATCACTTTACTATATTTCATCAGATCCGGAAAAACTCCTTGATCTATACACAGATTAAATATTATAGCTAAGTACGGCGCTATAGTCTCAATAATTGAGGTACAAACTTTGATAGACATACCCCACAAATCTTCTGTCAATTTAACCTTGATTTGTTTAAAAGCTTTTATTACAGTTATAGGGTTTATATGCTTAAAGTTAAATTCAGTCGAACAGGCTGCAACGTTCGCCTGTAATAAAGTAAAAGCATGCGATGGCGACGAATTTAGGGCTTCAGTAGTTTTAATTGGTATACTGGCAAAGAAATTTACAAATTCTTCTGCAACTAATTTGTTATCGCTAATAAGACCACGATGTGTCTCCAATGTGTAATCATTGTTATGTATTTTGTTCCTGTTGGTTTCATTATTTATAATTTTCCAAACCGTTTTTATTTTATTATCTGCCGATTTAACTTTGTTGCTAATGTACAAGGCCTTAGCTGCCTTACAAGTGTTTTTAAACATTTTTGAATATGTAGCAACATACTTATTAAAAGTTTCAGTGTTAATAATAGGCTTAAGGCCATACAGCTCAAAAAGTCTTTCCCTACTTATTCTGATTCCTTTAGTTGCCCAGTCACTAAACCTAAACTTAGGGCAGATACTTTTAGTTTTTTTCTCAAAAGTCTTATTGAACTCAGTTTGGACTATTGAAAAAAAATCGTTATACAAAAAATTACCATTCTTCACTTCAAGATTCCAATCACCTAACTTGCTAATTAAAGTGCTGTTAAATTTATTTAGTTTACCGGATGTTATTGGTCTGGACTGAATCTGCACTTGTTGTATGGGTAAGTTGGATTCAAAAGTTACCATTAGGCCGCTATGATCAGAGGGCAGATAATTTACAATGGCCTTTTCTAAATAGTTGCAGCAACAAAAAACATTATCGATACATGTAGCAGTAGTAGTCGTAGTTCGAGTAGGTTCTATAAACACATTAAATAAATTAAATGATTTGAAGAGATTTAATAATCTACTGCTATCTGAATTATTTTCTAAAATATTAACATTAAAGTCTCCACAGATTATTACTAATTTGTTACCAGTTGCAAGTTTTGCCATAACATCTTCCATGACAGACTCAAAAATAGAGTAGTTTTGATAATTAGGGGGCCTGTAAACGCACACTATGATATGCCTATCCAGCTCAACACAAGACAGTTCAATGCTATGTTCAACGGACAAAGCAACTATATCTTTACGAGTTTTAAATTTAATACTATTCCTAATTAGGATCAGTGAACCCCCACGTAACATTGTTTTTCGGTTAAAAGAACTGCCCACATTATAATTCTCAAAATTGATTAGCATTTCAAAATCCTTTAACCAATGCTCAGTAAAACAAATGATGTCAAACATAGTTTTTTCTAAAAATAATTCTATTTCCAATTGTTTTGAAGAAAAACCCTGAATGTTTTGAAGAAACAAATTAAACGATTTTTGCTTAGCCCCTTTAGCTTGAATGCTAGAAGATACTTGACCTAAATTGCCAACAGTACCAACTATTGTCTTATTAGCTCGTTTAAAGTATTGGAGTCAGCAAACATAACATTAGTACTATTACTAACGGTGGAATCAATGATTGAGGACTAATCAAAAGTGATCGGTTGAATCAGCGAGTTTGCAGTGCATGCATTGAAATCATAAATCAATTGGATAGCCTATTACTTTGTATGTTCAGCCATTAGCTAGCTTCCATGTCGATGTAAGTGCAACCCCTAACTTGGGAACTGATGATATTGTAAACTAAGCCGGGAATGGTGCTGCGAAATTGAGCGTCACAATTAGATATTATTCGAAGCAGCTTGTTTATTATTCGAAGCAGTCGTGAACTTGATAAGATAATTATTCAAATTGATTCCAAGTTACCAAATTATTTAAATTGTTTATAATTTTTTTTTTAAGGTGGGAAATCATCCATTGACTTTTCCCGGTCTGGGTGGAAAGGGAGGACGTGCCAAACTTTTACTGACTAAAACTACACCTGCGTCCTTCAGTTGCCCCTTGTGTTCTAGGACTAAGGATTTTCTTTTTAGAGATTCCTCGCGGTCCTAGAAATTGTTTATCTTGTGTTTAATTTTACGATTATAAAATTATTCTAAAAAAGATCTTCTGAATTTAAATCGACAAGAATAAAATTTTCTCTCACCCCATCACTATTTTTCCTTTGACATTTTTATGAGCAATGAGCTAAAAGTAGAATCGTTATGCCTTCATTATAGACTGCTTATACTTCACTCTACGACTGCAAATGGTATGTAAAGTAGGATGTCATTATCTTGTATTAGGGTAATTGAGACAAGTTGATACTTTGTCAGAATATTCTTAGTGTAGGTGGGGTGCGTTCTTGTAATATAATTATTGTTCTGTAATAAATGAAGGTTCCTAAGCCAATTAATGGACTCAAAGGCTTCATTTTATTTAAAACTTAAGCTGTGATAGTCAGAAGATAATTAGTTTTTTTAGGGCCCGTTAAGTTATAGTAACTTTTAAATTACTATTCTATTTTTAAGCTATTGCATAGCTTCTATCGAGGGCCTTGAGCGCGGGGACCGAATCCAGAAATTCCGTAACGAAAAAAACCTCACGCTCCCCACTTTGACGGGCACGGAGGTGTGGCTTGAAGGCCGACAGAGACCGAACACCTACTCGTATTTTAGAAAAGTCGTTAACGACCTGTGTGGCGCATTGGTACAGCGTTCTACCTATGTTATCATCGTGCCTCGAGTTCAAATCTCGGTCAAATAAAATAGTCTTTTTGTATTATAATAGATTATAGTAATGTTCTATGATAACAACTGAACATACTTGTAGCAATTTATGAAGTAAACAAGAAAGAAAAAAATTTGTTTTCTTATCGGTCACCACGCTCAAAAAGTGTAACTTGAATTAATATCAAAGAAAAAGAAATACTGCATAAATAAAATAAATAAATAATTAGAATTGCATAAGTTGATACAAAATGCTATGCAATAGCTTTACCGCGGCAGTCCCCGAGTGCCACACTTATTTTTATTCTCAGCTGCATACCTAATTATCACAATGAGAGTAGCGTACTTATTCACAATTATAATATAGCATGACAATTCCAATAAACCAAGCCATGGCTAGGATACATTGTTTTATTACGGAGTTTTCGTGCCTACCTTCCATCGTCAGATTAGCTCGTTGGTACCGTATAGCCAGAGTGCACTTCAAGACAAATCTAATAATCCTAAACACGGTTAGGTTACATTGATTTATTACAGAGTTCCGGTGCTTACCTTCCGGCTTCATCATCAGATCAGTTCGATATAGCCCCCACCCCCTCTTCCTTCAGTTAGTCATCGACTACTCGAATAAACAAAGCAATTTTACTTATTACGACAGTTCAGCTGTGATTGTATACGGAGTTCCGTTCCATATGTTCGGAGTTCATCATCCGATCATAACATTATTTCTAAGGGACCAATTTGGAAGAATAATCTTTAAATAAAAAAATAATAATTCAAAAGCGGTCTACTGATTGAGAAATCTATGAACATACATAAAAAAACATACAGCCGAACATATAACCTCCTCCTTTTTGAAGTTGGTTAAAAATAAATTTTCTTCTTCTTTAAAAATATCTAGACACACTTTCATCCCACAGTTCCTTTGAACATCTATTGTTAACAAGAAGGCATGAATAGTCACAAAGACCCTCACTCGGTACGCACATACAACATATGACTAATGGCGGAAAATCAATTTCCATCGACCCCTGACGTCTGACATCTCACTTACTACGCACCCTCCCCTACCACGAACTGATCTAGCTGTTTTTCACCTTCGTTACACACGTCAAAATAAACAAAAAATGATAAATAGACTCGCTGAGGATATCGACTAATGTGTATTTTAATGTTTCGTGGTAAGGGTCATGTAATAGATGTTACTTTTCTTAAAAGGGTCGATTGATGGAGAAATATCATCCTCATTAATTATTATAAAGTTGTCCTAAACCAAAATGTTGTGCTGACTATAGCTTTTTTTCTCTTAACATGGTAATATCGGTCAAATGGTCAGGAAAGTGTGTGGAAGAGTTACCGCGCTCTGGAATGCAAAAGGAAGCTGAAGGAACACAGGTGGGTTTTAGTCAGTAAAAGTCTGACACTCCCTCTCGTTTCACATAGTGCGGGAGAGGTTATTTTTTCAAAGTTAGGTGCTTATTGATTTTACACATAAAAAAAAGTACTGATCGCTAACCCGATATCAATCATGAAGAAGCTTAATTAAAAAAAACTGAAATAAACACAATGTAAGTAGTGGTGACCTAGTGGTAAGCCTCCAACTTACGAGTTGTTGTTCGCGAGTTCAAACCCAGCCAGGCGCATTACTTTGTGTAACTTATTTTATCACCACTGCTCTCAAAACGGTGAAAGAAATCATCATGAGGAAACCGGTATGTCCTAGAACCAGAAATTCTAAGACATGTGACATCCACCAATCTGCACTAGGCCTGCGTGGTGGATTACGGGCTATTTATCCTCTCTTAGAGAGGAGACCAGAGTCCCAGCAGTGAGAACATTATAAGGCTGTTTATGCTATGGTAAATACAACGATCTATTTCTCGGTATATTTGAGTAAGGGCAACGGCCGCTATTCCATGCTGAAACACATAATATGTGTTATTATTATGCATAACACAGCACACAGCACACACACACACATACAGCACACAGGTCAGCTTGGTAACGCATGGACATAACCTCATGTTATACGCGTCACGAACTCATAACGCTTCGATTGGTTGCGATCTTTTTAGGGGAATATGACAGTTGACAGTCGCCCGGACAGTCGGATGTCCGAAAACTTGACAGAACCCCACCCCAAATGAGTAGGTAAAAGCCCAAGCCATTGAACCCACCAAGAGGAAATCTCCTAATGTGTTTAACCATGCCATAGAAGGGTCGCAAAATTAAAGTGCGTGACTTTCCATTACGATTTAATCGTCTTTGAAAATACATTTGAATATAAGCACTTTACTAAGGTTCGTCAAAGAATGGTTAACACGTTGACAGCGGTACTAAATTTTGTATTATTTCTATTCCTGTGGTAAGGGGCTTATTAGACCTCGCAACGTTTAAGAAACTAAAACATTTTTTTGGCTAAATTACAAAAAAAATATATTATAAATTTATTTTTTCAGGTCGGTACGAGGTCAAAGTGACCCCGTATTATCATATCTTTCCTAAACTAAACCAAACTGAAGTTACGGCCTCCGCACGGCAGAAAAAACTATGTTTTTCTTAGCCGCACCGCAAGGAAGACACTATACGAGGCGTATTAGACCTCGTTCCACACTGAGCGTGTTAATAATTATAACCCGACAACAAAGTCACTTCAAACTTTTAATTGTGGATCGTTTATCACTGTTTTGTTACGACTATACAATCGTAATCGCTATTTCGTGGGGCAATGTTGTCAACGAAGAAAAGTTTTATAGATTTATGTAAATAAATTCTATGATGAATGTTAAAGTAGCTTCGTTTTCAGTCGCTTTCGTGTAGTGATGTTTTATGGTAGTTTTTAGAGCAATCACTGCTGTGCAGTATGTATATATGCTAAGTGGAAGACACACTTTTTTTTTGATGAGTTAAATTACTTCTCTCCCTCTAAGGTGGAGTGAGATCAGACTTATACTGACTAAAAACCCACCTGTGTGCTTACTTTATCAGTGACAGGTAATCCAGGTGTCAGTGATCTGTGTCCTATATTCAAGGCCATTGTCTAACCGTGTACCAACTTCTATCCAAATCCATTTAACCGTTACAACTTGAAGAAGTAACGGAAATATAGCATAATAGCATAATCAGCCTTATAATGTTCCACTGCTGGGACTCAGGCCTCCTCTCTAGTAGAGGGAATGGGCCGTTATCCACCACGCGGGCCCAGTGCGGATTGGTGGATGTCACATGTCTTCGAATTTTTGGTTCTAGGACATGCCGGTTTCCTCACGATGTTTTCCTTCACCCTTTTGAGAGTATTAAACAATATTTTTTTTTATTATTGATAGGCTCGCGTTTGACCACTATCTCACCTGATGGTAAGTGATGATTTGATGTTTTCCTTCACCGTTTTGAGAGGTGATTAAAATAAATTACACAAAGTAATGCGCCTGGCTGGGTTTGAACCAGCTACCTACAACTCGTAAGTCGGGGCCGTTACCCCTCGGCCATCACTGCTCAGTCGTGGCCGTTACCACTCGGCCACCACTGCTCAGTCGAGGCCGTTACCACTCGGCCACCACTGCTCAGAAATATAGATACACACACCCCATAACATTCGCTTTTATAATACAACTAGCTGCATCCAGCGGCTTCGTCTGCGTAATAGTAGAAAATTGTCCCAAAGGAAGACACTCCCGGGATAAAAATGTGCTATTTCAAGATTATACATCAGTATGGTGTATAACCATGGTTATGGTCAGTCAGTCAGAAAAATGATGCTAATTGCACATTCCAAAGTGTAGATCTCTATGGAGCAGAATGTGCAAAAAACTCCATGTACACTTTTCTCAATCATGTTATGTACTAAGACACTGCACTAGCTTCTGACATTTTATGAGTGCCCCTGTATGCTTATGTGAAATAAAAATATTTTGATTTTTTTCTTAAGATATTCAGATATTACCTCTTACATATAAAAAAAAAACAAAGCTCTTTATAAATACTAGTGTAGATTACAAATATCTAGGTTACGTGTTTTTTGTCGCTACTATTATATCTGTTACCGGCCAAACTATATTTTAGGATAAACTAGTTTCGCCTAGGCCAAGCCAGTTCTCCCTACACGCATTTCTGGTTTGTTATAAAAAAAAATAACCAAGAAGGTTAAGGCGGGAGCTCCGCTTCGCTCCGCACCCGCCTTAGCCTTCTAACCTAACCTTTCCGTGTCAGGGTACCAGAAAAGCGTGTAGGGAGAATTGGCTTGGCTTAAGCGAAACTAGTTTATCTGAAAATCTAGTTTGGCCGGTAACATATCCAATGATCCAATTTCAAGAATTGCATTGTTATTTTTATATTCTGTTTATATAGTATCAACAAAAATAAACGCCAACAACCTCTGACGCATCACTTCATTCGCAGTCGTAGATTACGTGCAAATGATACGTAGTGCCGACCTGTCCAGTCGAGGCGTAGGGGAGGCCTCGCTCCTCGCGTGCCGCTCCCCGTCGCATCCGGACTCCGGGGTGAGTCCGCGTGCAACACTCACGTTATAAAACTGTGTATATTTTAATACTGATCAAAATAAATCTATGCGTTTGTTGATATGGAAGTAGGTTTTTGTTAATTGCATTTCATTAGAGTCTATGCTTATAAGATTACAAAGCTGAAGAGTTTTTCAATTCAAACATTGAAAAAATGTTTTAGTGTTGGATTGACAATTTATTGAGGAAAGGCTTATAATCTATATCTATAAAAGGAGAAACTGACTGACTGACTGACATATCAAGTCACAGCCGAAACTGCTAGGACTAGGAGCGTGAAATTTTGCACAAAACTTCCTTTTATGACGTAGGCGAGTATTAAGAGAGGATTTTCTAAAATTCGCCCCCTAAAGGTATGAAATAGGGGTCCAAAGTTTGTATACTTTCACGCGGGCAAAGCCGCTGGCGGAAGCTAGTATTATATGTATAAAAGCGAGATACCACTCACAAATTAATCATGAAATCTCAGAAACTATACATACAAACTTAAAATTTGGCAGGTAGGTTCCTTATAAGGTGCAGACATCCGCTATGAACGGATTGTACGAAACTCCTTAGCTTAGGGGTCTAAGGGGGTAAAACTGGAGTTGGAAGTTTGTATGGAGAAACTTACTTTCTCGCGGGCGAAGCCGCTGGCAGAAGCAAGTATAGACTATATAACATCACACTACACACAGTAGTAATATAATAATGTTTTATTAACTTTTGACTCCCGCATCGAACAAGGCAGTATCTCGGATTACAGTCCAAACAAAATTCAAACATGGCACTATCACTTTTAGGTTCATTTAAAAAAAATGACTGAATTAATGTTATAACCTTGTTCGTTGCGGGTGTTATTATATTGTGTTGCATACCATTGCATTATTTGGCGCAACCGTGAGACACACGGTTGCGCCAAATATTCTTTTTTTTAATTTTAACTTTCTACACATATTGTTTCTAAACTATGTGTAGGTATCATCTTCCTGCCCTTGTCCCGTTTTATTTGGGGTCGACGCAACACGTTTTTTTCTTCCATTCTTTCATGTCACCCGTCACGCTATCACTAACTCCCTTTTCATTCATATCACTTCTCACACAATCCATCCATCTTTTCTTTGGCCTCCCGGGATCTCCCTCTCCATTCATCCACATGCTTACTCATAACTCTTTTAGTAACATGTGTAGGTATCTATAATCTATGTGTGTCAAATAAAATACTTTTCTTTCTTTCTTTCTTTGCCTTTTTATTTGAAACCCATACTTCTGTTAGATGCAATCTTTGTGTCAGTGTGCTCACCCTTTTGTGAATCATTACCTAAAACTCGTCACCAAAAACAGCAGAGCTACATTGATTCCTAAAGATGGTTCCAAGAAGTCACATTTTATTTTTAGATGTAAATTAAAAAAAAAGAAACAAGCAAATGACGTTCAACCAAATATTGACAACACAGTTGGCGCAGTGACTAATCGGCTGGTGGGCTGCATGTTCCTAGTTAGATTTTCGCTCGAAACAAATTTCTGTGTCTTGATTTTTAAACACATGTTGGTCTAAATCTCTGTAACTGCACCTACGACACAAGATAACTTACTGGGGGTTCAAAAAAAATATGTAACGCCTGTCAATTTTAGTTACTAACGCAATTTACAAAACCCCAAAACAGGATTAACGTACAAAAAATACCAAAGACGAAAACTACAAACAACTTGCACGCCCATTGAAATGTTTATCCGTTAACAAAGCATCGCACATTCCCTGCCCGTTGCCACCATTTGTCGCCCTAAGTTTGACACGAACTTGCTCGTCGAAGGGAACAGAGAGAAAAAAGTAAATATTTCACGGCCCTACTGCACCCTTGTTGGTGGAATCACGCGTCGGTTGCGCGTGTTTTCACGAAGACGGATCATTGGGACGCGCGACAAATTTAGCTTCAGACGGGCGGTCTAAACGCTGCGTTCGGAATGCCTTTATGAAACTAGGAAAGGAAATTGGTGACAAATTTTAGCCGATCAATAATATAATTTAAGTGGGAGATTTTTGTGATAATTAAATAAATAATTGCGCTATTCATTAAGGATAAATCAAGTGTGACTACAGAATAAGATTCGAAAATAGGTAACGGTCCACTAAACAAAGAGAATAATATTAATTATACTTTATTCGTGTGTGAAGTCACTAGCTATTCCCAGCTGCTTTGCTTCTGTCGCTTCCCACATTTGAGACGTGCTTTTTTCAGTACTGAAAAAAAGGTTTAAGTCAGTAAACCGGCGGAGGAAGTCACTTGATGATTTGATTTCCCATCTCAAAATAAAAGGAAAATCAATTCAGGATAGAGATATCTCATATGCAGTAGCATAAAAAAAGAATCATGTCTAGATATATCTGGGCATGATCTATCTGTGTGCCAAACTTTCAAATCCGCTCGTCTGTTTAGTCATTTGAGCGTAATGGAGTACCAAACATACACACATACAAACTTACTCTGGTGTGATAGTGTGAAATGATTAATTTAGACTAAGGTCTACTGAAATGCGTAATTTAATATTTTCTGTCTTGACAGACTATATCTAATTACGCATTCCAGTAGATATACTCGTATTATGTAAGAACTAGCACAGAGTAGACTATGAAACTATGTATTTATTCCTCTATTTGGAAATTGCAAAAAAACACCACTTTTCAACTGCAGCGTAAACAATGTTTAATATAATAAATCAACGTGTGACCCATAAATAATCCCATTGCGGATCAATATTATGCCGAGTGGGATTTGTGTACATCTTTTAGTAGAACACTGTATATTTGATTTTTTACAGGAACATTTTAAATAACCTTGGCCACCAAAGCGCGACATTTTTTGGCATATTTCTTCTCAGTGACGGCGCGCCGCCTGCGCCGCACACTCCGAAAGCTATTTCACTAAACTTAATCTAGTAATATAAGTATATCACTAAACTTGGACCGTTTTATAACTATATTCCTAGTGAGATAGTAAAGAATCGCTTTCGTATAACTATGTTACGGTATATATATACTTATATCCCTAGGGATATAACTATATTACGGCTTTATCTATCTTACTGCGACATATGCACACATTGCACAACCATAACATACTAGGGATTATAAATAAATATTGTTTAAATTTTAATACTCTTTGAGGTGTATCAGTTAGGTATATATACACGGTGTCTTTGACATCGACGCACAAACGAATACCTTGGATCCAGTATAATTATGATTCTGGACCCCCAGTGGTGGAATTTTTCGTCGGTATATTCCTAATTTTTTAAAAAGAAATCTATACTTTTTAAAATTTAAACTTTGTAAAATCGTTATACTTAAGTGGCAATGGGCAGGGCACATTGCTTGCAGAACAGATGGCCGTTGGAGCCGAAAGGTTCTGGAGTGGCGACCGCGTACCGGAAGACGCAGTGTTGGAAGGCCTCCTACAAGGTGGACCGATGACCTGGTGAAGGTTGCGGAAATCCGATGGATGCGAGACGCACAGGACCGTTCGTTGTGGCGACATTTGGGGGAGGCCTATGTCCAGCAGTGGACGTCTATCGGCTGAAATGATGATGATGATGATGAAAATCGTTATTCTAACCAACCCCGATGATCTTTTTAGTAAAAAAACAAAAAAAATGAATTAAAAATAAAATATAAACTAAATTAAATGATGACATTTTTAATTTTAAAAGTAATTCATTCATTTTTTTCACAAAAAATGTTAGAATAACGATTTTATACAGTTTAAATTAAAACTAGAGTAAACAGTTTAAATTAAACTTAGGTTCCGGAATTTTCCAAAGAGTTATCGTGCACTAGAACGTAAAGGGCAAAAGGGCAACTGCATTTAGTCGGTAATAGTCTAAGAGGCTTGCTCCGCCCAGAGCGAAAGGAATTACTTGATGATGACGTTCCATCTACAAAAAAAAACTCTATCTACTACCTATTAATTAACTTTTAGATATGAATGTGACTGACTGTACTTCTATTCCCTACGATAAACGCATCAAATAACAACAACAACAATCAAATAACAAACCACAAACATTCAATTTAAATTAAAAATCCCAAAATATAAATACCAGAAGACTCAAGCAAAAAATCATTAACCACAGAACTCATCCGACATATCTAATTATAATCACCTACAATATTTTTTAGTCTTTATTATTCGAAAAATATCCCATTCTTAGCGTTCAAACTGCTCGTCTGCGCAACCACAGCTCCCTCGAAGATGGATCATCGAGACGGCGGGAGGGAGCGATCGCGATAAACCGTCGCGATATGGAAAACTGCGGAATGTGCACACCGAACACCTAGCCTCCTCACGAATGCAACTACTCACACGGCTTGTATGCTGCTGGCGTTCTGTGTTCACACCTTTGTGTACTGAGTTTCTTTATCCGTTTTATTTTTATTTGTAGTATAGTTCTATACGTATCTTCTTTATTATTTATTATATTGTTGTTATTATTATTTGTGTCGTTACGTCACTTGCTACGCACGTGCTAGCGACTATTTCTTGGGGCCCCATTTATTGAGTGAGCAAGTCACCCCTTTCCTTTTTAACGATGTCTATTAAAAACATTTTTCAGGCAGACCGTATGCAGTCTTTACCTAGTAGTAGTCTTGTCAACACTGGTTGACAAGAAAAAAGAAAAGAAGGTAAAAACAGCATATGGTCTGAAATGCACTGGCCTTTAAGCCTCCCAAAACAATATTGCAAACCTTTATTTTCCATATATCGCAACAGTTTCTCTCCGACCAAGGATTATCCTTGGGTGCACTAGCACAGCGCGTACAGGGATTATCGTCGATAGGTAGCACATTTCATGAAAAGTGTCTAAAGGGCCTCTGCGAGTTGGCTTCGGTCTCTCGTGGTGAACGAGAGGCCAAAGGTCCAGGTCAAAACTAAATGGGACAAATTATAATAGTAATTAAGCATGTTGGCAGCAATAGAGTTGGCGCATACATTTGGGTTTATTTAACTTAACAGCTCATAGGCAGAATTCCATAGTGGATCTACACACTAAATTAAAATATTTATATCTATAAACAACATTTTCACGAAGATCCAGTAGCTTCGTGAAAAGGTTGTTTATATTTTTTTTTCTATGTGTTGTGAAGTACATGCGACAATATACGAATTGTAATGTCACAGCAGCTAAGTATAGAATCAGAATAATAAAAGGAAGCCCCCGCAAGATTGATTTCGGTTAGCGGGTTGGATGGGAAAATTAAATTTTAGATAAATGGAAATAGAACTATGTAAAAACATATAGTGTCACAATCAAGACCGTTAATAAGTCCAAAACCACCTTTAGGTAACTGCAAAGATTGGTCAGAAATACTTTTGACCAGTTAAAACTACTTAAAAATTACGGATAGTGTATATATGTACGTTTGTTACTTCTTCACGCTCAGACGGCTGAACGGATTTCGATGAAACTTAGTATACGAATAGATCATGTCCTGGGATAAAAAGTATCCTATATGCTACATATGTAGGATACTTTTTATCCCTATTATGTTCCCTTAGTATAATTTTCAACTATCACTTGGGTGAAGCCACTAGAATCAGCTAGTAACACATAACGCATTATAACTTTACTAGCTTCTGCGGCTCTTGCGTGATACTAGAAAATATAAAATAGCATTCTTTGGATTATTTGATTTTTATTGGATTTAAAAAAAAAACCATCAATGGTTTTTTTTTAAATCCAATAATTTTTGAGTTTACTTATTACAAACAAAAATACAGAAATCTTTACTCTTTATAACTTTTTATGTCACTCTAATTGTATAATTTTAATTCAAATTGTATTTTGACTCTAATTTTTAATATGTATTATTTTTTCACCTAGTTATAGGTATGTACATGCTGTGGTCTCCTGTAACTGAAGGAGCACACGCTAAAGGACCCCTCGTACAATGGTCCACATATGACTAAGTGCGGAAACCTAAAAATAGATAGAAGTATAGATAACGGAAGCCAGTTAAAACCAGTTTTGACTAATTAAAATTATTGACTGTGACATAATGTACACTGCAAAGATATACTAAAAATTCTTTAACAAAACATGAAAATAACATCAAAGAAAATACACTCACTTTAAAATATTTAAGTAACGAAGTGACAAACCAAGGTTTTCACTACGAGGCTAAGTTCAGCTAAGTAAAGAGACTTGTTAACATAACTCCACAATCTAGGCCGGCTGTCCGGACGTAGAACAAAGAAATAATAAGCCTTTTAAAGTTTGTATTATATTTTCTAAGGTTTACAGACGGTTCCTAGGGAGGAGCTCGTGGCCAAAGTAATAACATCTGCACGGGCCGATCTCCAAGGTCAAGCAACCCAGTCTGTAGATGGATAACCAGACGGTCACGAATCGAGTCACAGTTTTTTTATTTATTTGTTTTTTTTTTTTAATAAAGTTTTTTCTATTCTATTTCTCTGTAACTCGGAAAACACGTCATGCCAAGTGTATTACGTGAGCTCAACAAATGGATGTGCGATTAACGTACTGTACTCACACAAGTAGTAGTCACACCAGCGTGATGTCGAGCTTTCAGCGTATGTCGCACAAGTGTGCATTCGAAATAAGGTGATTCGCAGTATAGTTTTGTCGCATAAGCGTTAATCGCGCACCCACTTCTCGATCTCACGTAGTACACTCCGGTGCACTCAAGCTTGGTCCAGGCTGTCATTTGTAGATCTTTGACAGTCGTTAAGGATAATCAGAAGTCATGGTGATACACCATAGTCTTACCAAGGGGTATCGTCTGGGTTGTGGAGGTCAGATAGGCAGGCGCTCCATGTAGAATACTGCTACTCAGCCTCACACGGTTTATTGAAAGCGGACCCCAATATAATATCATATAATCGACAGTCACCCAAAGGGCAATGGAAAGGGCTATGCTCGGAGTTTCCTTGCGTGATCGCATAAAGAATGAAGATATCCGCAAGAGAACCAAGGTCGCCGAGTGGCGACCGCGCCCCGGAAAACGCAGCATTGGAAGGCCTTCCACAAGCTGGACCGACGACCTGGTGAGGGTCGCGGGAGTGCGGTGGATGCGAGAAGCACAGGATCGGTCATTGGTGGCGACGCTTGGGGGAGGCCTATGTCCAACAGTGGACGTAACAATTCTGATACTAGATCTAAATTAGTGATAAGGTCAAAGTTTTAGGTAACATCGATTTGCAGTCCACTGTTCTTAATTATGCGACAAGTTACCGACATAGTAATTTCACACACACTATTCTGTTATTATACTATTCTATTATTCCAGTTCAGTCCTGTGATACTCACAAAATACTTAATAAATTTTTTTATACAAATAAAAAAAAATACTGATCAACTAGAGTGCTAAGTTGTCACACACATGCGTTTTCTTTCACCGTTCTTGTGCAGTGAAGCTTATGCAAATATTAACATTTACTTCTGGCATTTTCTTTTACCCTCTGCTATAACGCCCCTCTTGAAAGAGGCAATAAAAATGTTTCGATTATATCCGAAAATATCCGCAAAATCTGTAGTAATAATAATCATGGCGTGTAAATGAATACTAGACCTAATTATTTTATAAGTCTAAACAAGTCTAACTTTGGATAAGTCTAAACAATTCTAACTTTGGATAAGTCTAAACAAGTCTAAATTTGGATAAGTCTAAACAAGTTCCGGCCAAAGTAGGCGCGGGCTTGCGGACAATAAGCAATGGATCGACGACGTCTGGCCGTCTGTTAAAGACCGAATCCGAAATCGTGAGGGTTTAGTAGGGCTAATGCCCACTTGGGCCACGTGGAATTTCTGAAAAGGTATCCCTCCCGTGGTCTTAGAAAGCAAAGGGTAACTGGAAGACACATTTTTTTTTGTAATCACTAACTTGGGAACTTTGTAAAAAGTAAAAACAGCAGCCTAGAAAACTTAAAAAAATAACTTGTCTAATTTTGTTCATCATCATCATCATCATTTCAGCCGATAGACTTCCACTGCTGGACTTAGGCCTCCCCCAAATTTCGCCACAATGAACGGTCCTGTGCGTCTCGCATCCATCGGATTCCCGCAACCTTCACCAGGTCATCGGTCCACCTTATAGGGGGCCTTCCAACACTGCGTACGCGGTCGCCACACCAGAACCTTTCGGCCAATACGGCTAATTTTGTTAGTAAGCTACAATTATACCTATCACTGTAAATAAATTCTCTGTCTATTGTAGGTATATGCGAGTCAGTCAAGAAAACATGAACCGAAAAACTTATCCGAACTTCGGATCTCGGATAAAATTCTCAATAACACGGCACGTCCCTACGTCGAAGAAAGTTCTAAAATGACGCCGTACCAAAAGAACACACACTTAAAATGGCATTATCTTCTTATTTTTATATTAAACTTGAACTGGGAGGAAGTCTTGTAATCGCCTTAAGCTTTTCATCATTCAGAGACAGCTGACGCCCCAACGACATGTTCCCCGGATTTTTTACCAAACTTTCTTTAAATTTTATTGCGTTATTGTTTTTTCTAAAGTCGTTAGTCGTTAAGCCTTATTAAGTCTTTTCTGGTAAAGTTTCCTATGATTTTGGTATTTAAGCTGAAAAGAAAATGGTTTAAAAATATTTTTGTGAAAAAGTTAAAGCCGGTTCGTATTGTCATAAAAGGTAGGGGCGGTATCTAATAATTGCTGACAGTTACTTATTTTTTATTTTTCTTATATTCTTTATTGTACATAAAAATAACAAATTATTAAAAAAACTGGATAGCTGATGTACAAAGGCGAGCTTAACCCACAATTGGGTTTTCTTACAGCAAACCTAAAATATATTTCTAAGAAATTTTATTTATGAGGATAACTGAAAGAAATACACAACAAAAATCTAAGTTAAAAAACAGATCAGATCTAAATCCCAAATAAACTACACAAATACGTACAGACGCCTGCAAAAGTGCTTGGATACCTTAACGCCTATTTTCCCTTGCACGTTAAAGTTCAAGTTTTCAAAAATTAAACTAGATGGCGTTGGTTTCTTCACAGCTAAGTGGCGACCAACAAAGCCAATCTCACAAAGTATAAACTTGACTTTTAGTTTGACAGAAAATAGACACAAGCATCATCATTGTCGTCAACAACTGATTGTAGTTCATAATTTCATCACTAAAATTAGAGTCATGGTGGCCTAGCGGTTAAGCATGTGCAGATCGATGCGTGAATCAGTGAGCCGTGAGTTCAAATCTCACGTAGTACTTTACACTTTTTGTAAGTTATGAATAACAAAAGAAATCGGTAGGAATTATATCAAAGCTAACAAGTGGATATTTATTTGTAATATAATATTCAAGTCGGTAGTTAATCATCAAAATGATAAAAGAGCAGGTAAACAGGCTCACCAAACAAAAAGGGACTATTGAAAAAGTATAGATGTTTATTTCTTACAGTTTATTATTCAAATGTAACTGTCAGTTTATTAATCATCGAATAATATTATATATAATTTATTTTTGAGCAGTGATATGAAAGAAAAGGAAGTTAGTGATAGCATGACGGTTGACAGGATAGAATGGAAGAAAAAAACATGTTGTGCCGACCCCAAATAAGATGGGACAAGGGCAGGAAGATGATAATTTATTTTTGAGGCCATAGCTTAAATATTCGTTTCCAAAATTCGAAAGAGGATTGAAGCGTAAGTAACCTTAACAAAAACAAACACAAAACTAGATAATTTTATCACAAAGGTCAAAAGGATTAAATATAGGCTAAAAAATATAAAATTGCACAACGAAATATCAAATGGTTAGTAGGTAACATAAAAAAAATAAAAATTATGTTGTGTTTTAACTTGAAGTGTTCATAACTTTTTTAAGTTATTTTAATATTTACAAGTATTAGGTTAAACACACATAACGAGATCTCCAGTTAGTATAGAGAATAAGTACTGAGTAAATAATATTAATAAATTAAGTATAAATTATTTAATAGCTCGTGTAACCACCATTTTGGTCAATAACAGCTTGCAATCGGGAACGCATTGAATTAATCAAATTTTTACACAAATCTGAACCACGAATACTCTCCCATATTTGTAAACAATGAGCCTCTAACGCATCTGGAGTACGCTCATTTTGATTATTTCACCGTTGAACAATGACACCCCATAAATTTTCAATTGGATTTAAATCCGGTGATCTAGCAGGCCAAGGAATAGTGCAAATGTCATTATGCTGACGAAACCAAGCCTGCACACTGTGGGAACAGTGTATTGGACAATTATCCTGTACAAATTTTATCTGTGGTAATTCTTCTCTTGGATACACATTTCGAACTGTAGGCAACATGATCTCCTCCAGCACTTCTATATAATTTGCACTATTTGCTCGACTAGGTATTCTGATAAGTTCTCCCGGATCGGCTGCACTCATCCATCCCCACATGTTCACAGTTATATGACCAGATTGCATATTGGGCACTTCATGACCACTTGTGTATCGCGTATTATCTCGACGCCACAAACATAAGCGTCCGTGTTCGCTGGACTTAAAAGTTTTTTCATCAGTAAAGATGACATTACTCCAATCAAAGTTTATGTGATCCATAGCAAACTGCAATCTTGCTCTTTTATGGTTTTCCGTAAGCAAGGGTTTCACAGCATGCCTCCGATAATGCAGCCCTTCGCTATGAAGAGCACGACGGACAGTGTCAACACTTGTGTCAAATAAACCAGCATAGTGATTCGTCGGCAGAAATCCATTTTCTTCGTACTCCCTTACCATGGTTTGACGCTGAAACATGTTTATGAGTTTTGGTCTACCAGTTCTTTGACGGTGGTTCAAAGAACCCTCTTCTTCAAATCGTCGTACCCATAGAACAACTGTTTTTCTCTGCAACAATAAAACAAAAATATATAATACCCAAAATTATGATTATTATATAGTGGGTTTATTGTTGTATAAGAGTATAAATAAAATTACTTACGTTTACACCGATCTCCCTGGCTATTTCTGATAAGTTTTTACCTTGATTATGCAAAGCAATTATTTGAGCTCTTGTTACTAAATCGATATTACAATAATTCGTACTCATTTTGATAAAACAAGTAGATAAATTCTTCTGATTAAAAATAAAATTGAACGAAAGGAGCGCCAAAGAGGTAACCGAAATGAACTTAGCGAACAATCAATTAAGCTTAGTCACAATCTTCGGTTTAAGTATTATTTAGACTACCTTCTAATTATTATTTATAAATCCATATTCAACCTACCCTCTTAAGTTTGGAAACTAACACATAGATAATAGATATATATTTATAAATTGATATTCAATTTTAATATCTTCATCTCTTTAAAATAAACTATAAATTATTTTAATGTTTGAAGAAACAAAAAGAAATAACAAAAATAAGCATTAGCATAACATAAACATTTGAAGCACAGCAACGCCATCTAGTAACAGTATAATGAGATGTTGTCGATAACAACATTTAAATCTGATTTTACGCTAGATGGCGTCATTTCTCGCTTCACACGATTTTATTTCTGTACTACCCAGGCACTTTCACAGGTCATAGTACATAGCACACAATACATATAAAAATACTATATACAATAAATAAAACCTATACATATATATATATATATGGGTCATGTTGACATGAAATGTTCCCTAATTCTTCCCCTGAAGACCTCCAACGACGATGCGGTCGACGATGGAGCGCGCTTACCTAGAAGTAACCTATAATTCACTCTTGACTTAAAAATTCCTGGGTTGTAGTCATCAGGAAACACAGATTCCGGCAAGGAATTCCACTCTTTAGCTGTACGCACAATAAATGTGTTCCCAAAACGTTTCGTGCGTATAGGTGGGATGTTCACCATGTACCGGTGGCGCATTGCCGTACGCCTGGTGGTCTGATGATGGAACGGGCTAGGCGGAATTAGGTTATGCAATTCCGACGCACACTCCCAGAAATGCAACTAGTAGAAAACCGACAGACTAGCAACTCGGCGTCGATGCTCAAGACTTTGAAGCCTCGACTCAACGAGTGCATCATCATAAAAGCAACGTGCAAAATTTTCATTGATCTCGTGGTCGCAAGTGCGAATGCTGAGCGTGGAGGGTTAAAGTGCTATTGGATGTTTCTATTAGGAAATACTCTGTAGCTGCCCGGAATTTGGAAGTTGGTGGTGTGATACCCCTTTTCCATGGAAAACACCTAAAGCTGTTGATCCTTTGCCTGATCTCTCTCCGGTTGTATCGTATTGCCGTCCCATCGGACTATGAGAGTAAAGGAAGAGAGAGTGCACCTTTGTTTGCGCACACACTTGTGGACTATAATATCTCCTGCGTACTTGGCTAATCTACAAGTATGTTGAGATTGGCCACTGTGATCGTAATTCGGTCAGGAGGATTAATAAAGGCAAAATTTAATATCGTACCCTTATAGGAAAAACCAACTAAATGCACCAACATTTTTGTATTATTACATTATGTTATTACTATTATATTCAATCAAATTTGTAGGTTATTTACTTTTTGCCGAAGCTATCTTTGTAAATAAATGTCGTAGCTAATAACCGGTTTTACCTGTTCATTTTGATGAGACGAATGGATGAATGGATTTAACTTTAATTTGGGTAAAAATTTCAGATAGTTGTTTTTTTGCAATAAGGGTACGATATATGTCTATATTTGCTACTTTTTCACACTTAAACGTCTGAATACCAATTCTAATTGGATAACATTTCGACCATTTTCTGGAATAATTTCCTACGTGAAGTGAGCGAAACCTCTGGAGGAAGATAATAATATTATAAATACAACAAAGGTGTATATGTTTCATGTATTATGCCCCGTCATTCATGGCTGTCGGCTTGTTTGGCTATGATCTATTGACTTGAAACATGAGGCTTTTCAGATGAAAATCCTTTGATAAACTCTGAAAGGAAATTGATCGTGCATGAGATCTTAACGCCTTACTAACACTATTATATCTTATTAAAGATTGTTGTCTGAACTGTGAATTGAATAAAGTTACTGATCATTATTATAGACAAAAGTATTTAGTATCTATATAATATATTCCACAACTATCACATAACGCCGTCTAGTCTCAAGCTAAAAAGAGCTTGTGTTATGAGTACTAGATAACTGATAAATATACTTATATATTTCTAAATACATACATATTATAGATAAATTACACCCAGATACAGAACAAATTATCGTGCTTATCACACAAACATTAATTTGTCCTGGGTGGAAATCGAACCCACGACCTCTGGCATAGCAGTCAGGGCCACTAACCACTAGACTAACAGGCCAGTCAAAACTAAATACGCCCTTGGGAGGAGCGGGAGGGCGTGTCAGACTTTTACTAACTAAAAACCCACTCCTGTTCCTTCTTTGCCTTCATCCTAGGCGAGGCCCTAGGATGAAGGCAAAGGTTTCACTTTCACACTACCCGTGGCCCCAGTAGGCTTCGACCCTGTTGGGCCCCTACGGTTTGCTGACATCTCCTTGAGGCGCGAGTGGAATAATACGCACCATTGACGACTTGGGCTCGGTCCGGACGGTCGGACGGCCAGCTACCCATTGCTCGCCGTCCGCAAGCCCGCGCCTACGGTGGCCGGAATCAGGACATGGTCTACGAGTGTACCAAATTTAATTAAAATCCGTTCAGCAGTTCGAGCGTGAAGAAGCAAAAACATGCAAATATTAGGTCTTTACTTATGAAATTGCCGTTTTTCATGAAATAAGTTAACGCCCTTTTTTCTCTTTATTTTTTTATTTTTATTAATCAAAGTAATTCCCCATGCAATCAATGCATTTTTGCCAACGTAGTGGTAGCTCATTGATGCCCTTTTTTAAAAAATATGCTGGACGGGAGGCATCAAATTCTTCAAACGCATTTTGAACTGCCTCTCAGTTATTGAATTTTTACCTCACCAAGAAGTTATCCAAATTCTGGATAAAGTAGAAGTCTGTAGAGGCAAGGTCTGGTGAGTAAGATGGATGACGGAGAACTTCCAACCCTAGCTCTTGTAACTTGGAGACCGTCTGCTGTGCAGTATGAGGTCGCGCGTTGTCATGCAGGATCAGCGGAGCCGAACGATTGAACAAAGCTGGTTGGAGGTATGCAAGCTTCTACATCATTGAGTTAAGTTCTTCACAGTACACATCTGTAGTAATGCTCATACCATGAGCAGTGGTGGCCGAGTTATGAGCTGTGGTGGCCGAGTGGTAACGACCCCGACTTACGAGTTGTAGGTCGCGAGTTCAAACCCAGCCAGGCGCATTACTTTGTGTAATTTATTTCATCACCACTGCTCTCAAAACGGTGAAGGAAAACATCGTTAGGAAACCGGCATGTCCTAGAACCAAAAATTCAAAGAAATGTGACATTCCCCAACCCGCATTGGGCCCGCGTGGTGGATTATGGCCCATTCCCTCTCCTAGAGAGGAGGCCTGAGTCCCAGCAGTGGGAACATTAAATGGCTGACTATGCTATATGCTATGCTCATACCGTTTGGTAAGAAGCTGTGATGAATGACACCGGCGCTAGACCACCAAACAGTGACCATCACTTTTTTAGGGGTCAGTTTTCGTTTGGGGCATTGTTTAGGTACTGAACCAAGATCTAACCAACTTGCTGAGCACTTGCAATTGTCGAACAGAATCCAATTTTCGTCGCAAGTAATAATGCGATTCAATATGCCTTCGTTTGTGTGCCTGTTGAGCAGTGCAAGCCTCGACTCGACGCGTGCTTCGCACTGGCGATTATTCAATTCGTGCGGCACCCATTTGTCAAGCTTTTTTACCTTGCCAATTCGACGCAAATAGACCAATATTGTTTTGATGCTAACATCGAAAGCTGCTGCTAATTCAGCTATAAAATGAGAATCATCAGCTTCCACAATTGCCTTTAATTCGTCATTGTCGATTAAAGTTTGCGGTCGATCACGGGGTTCATTTCTTAGGTCGAAATTTCCAGAACGGAAGCGGGAAAACCAATAACGATTGGTGCGATCGTTAGGAACAATCGTAAAAATAATTTGAACTTAGAATTCTAAGCGAAAAAAGAAAAAAATGGACTGGAAATAGCCAGTTCAGCAGAACGGCAATTTCATAGGTAAAGGCCTATTATATACACCTACAAGCTTTCGCCTTTATAATATTGGTGTTATACGTTTTTGTGTTTCAGTTATTTTTTCTGCCTCGTGGATCTAGTTGTCACTAAACGCGAAGGTTGAGCGTACTGGTATTGGGTTAAATTTCTGTGTCGGGCTGTTATTGGGTTTTTTCACTATAAAATCCTCAGTAACAGCCCGGAGTTTGAAAGTCGGTGGTGTGATACTCCCGTGCTTCGGAAAGTACGTAAAGCCGTTGGTTCAGCGCCAGCCCCCCTAGCCAAGTCACAAACGATAAACGTAAACTCTCAGTAGTCTTTAATAGATTTTCAACTTTATTTTATTGGATATAAAGTTGAAAATCTATTGAAGATTACATAGTGTTTTCGTTCGTTCCGGTCGCTAACGCTCATTAGTCTTTAATAGATTTTCAACTTTATGCTCTTAGGTATAAAGTTGAAAATCTATTGGAGATTACTAAGCGTTCACATTTATCGTTTGCAACTTGGCTAGGGGGGCAGATCTCTCTCCGGTCGTGTTGGATTGCAGTCTCACCGGACTATGAGTGTAAAGACAGCGAGTGTGCACCTATGTGTGCACTATAATATCTCCTACGTACTTCACTTTAAGTCCGCCTCTGTACCTACTGTTGTGTGCATAAAAAAAAACTTGACTAAACTCTGAGTATAAATACATTTAGTTAATTAAATTATGTATATATTATATTTACCTATATTGTATTGTATCTGTGATTCATTTGTATATCTTTTTTATATTAACCTTTCTTTTTTTCCTCTCTTTTATTGCACCTACCACTATTCATCTCTGCATCACCCAAAGGTTGACTGGTAGAAAATGCCTAAAGCATTAAGTCCGCCTCTGTACCTTTATGTGCATGAAGTATGAAATAAATAAATAAATAAAAGTAACTCTGTTGAGGTTGGCCACCGTGGCCGAAATTAGTCTGGAGGGTTATTATAATTTGTAATAAAAACTAAATTAAATTACAGTGTACCCAAGTGATCCCATTCGCTTCCCAGCAGTCGTTATTATAGGTTAACCCTTTTACTATCGAATAAAGCTTTCATCTTTCGGACATTCGGGATGGCCATTTTGCATAATGATATTATCCACTCTTTTACATACTCTGCGCATTCACTCTTTATTACTTTTTGAGGAATTCAATTCAGAATTGAGATTTAACCAAATAGTGAATTAAATGTTTTAACTGTTGGTCGTCCGCCATGTTGTTTAATAATAATAAAAATAGAATGTTGAATTAATTGTAGTTGCTATATAAATTGAAATTTCTTTTTATACTACAGGACTAGTACAGAGTGGGGATTTTTGTTTGCAGATATTCACAAACCTTTTTTTAGTTTCTGGATTTATTGTATGCATGTTTGCTTCTCATCAGGTCATCGGTCCACCTTTTGGGAGGCCATCCAACGCTGCATCTATCGGTGTGCTTGTTGGTCCTTTTGTGAGATTTTTACAACTATCATTTTAGTCGAATGACGTCCACTGTTAGATATAAGCCTCTCCCAAGTGTCAGCACAACGACCGAACCTGTGCGTGTCACATTCTTCTAATTCCAGCCCCCCTAGCCAAGTTACAACCGTTTCATTTCGATTCGTGTTTGTTCTGACATCATCTCAATGCTCAGTCAGGTGGTCAGAACAAAGGAATTGGAGGCGTGGCCGACTCGATGCGATCGAGGAAAAGAGAATCGGAACGAAATGGTTGTAACTTGGCTAGGGGGGCTAAGACCTTCACCACATCTTCGATCCACCTTGTGGGAGGCGTTCCAACGCTTAGTCTTCTGGTACGTGGTCGCCTCTGTTTTCTCAATCCTTACTAATATTATAAATGCGAAAGTAACTCAGTATGAAGATTCATTAAGATCACAACCTAATACCTTCGTTCTACTAGACACGGATGCTACTGAAGTGGATGGAATTCTGATGAATCTGAAAGCGGTCAGTGCCCCTGGCTGGGATAACGTATCGACTAAATTCTTAAAATACATAAGGAAAGAGGCAGTTCCCATCATGGTTCACCTTGCCAATCTCTGTTTTCAAAAGGGTGTCTTCCCTGCTCCACTAAAACAGTCCGTTATTACACCAGTTTACAAGGGAGGGGACAGCGACGATGCCAGCAACTATAGGCCTATTTCAGTTTTACCGTCGATATCAAAGGTGCTTGAAAAACTTATAAATGTTAGAGTTAGTAGTTATTTCAAGAAATTTAATATTTTATCTAATTCACAGTTTGGTTTTAGGCAAGGTATATGTACTGAAGATGCAGTAACTGCATTAAGTACTCTTGTGGCTCAGCACCTTGACAGGGGAAATAAATGCCTGTCTGTCTTCTTAGACCTCAAAAAAGCATTTGACACTGTTTCTGTCCCAATCCTTGTGAATAAGCTGGAAAAAGCCGGAATAAGAGGGACTGCACTCAATTTAATCAAAGACTACCTGTCCAACAGGAAACAAAGAGTAAAAATAGGACAGTACTCCAGTAGCGATGTAGATGTGTCATACGGCGTCCCACAGGGAAGTGTCTTAGGGCCTACCCTCTTTCTCCTGTACATTAATGATCTCTGTAATATGGAAATAATAAATGCTAAAGTATTCTCGTACGCCGATGATACATCTATTATGTTCTCTGGTTCATCCTGGCAAGAAGTTAAGCTGAGTGCAGAGGCAGGAATGGCTCGGGTAGCTGAATGGCTAAAAAGTAACTTACTTTCCCTAAATACAAGTAAAACGAACTACGTATGCTTTAGTATCAGTAACCGAACACAGCCTAGGGAAGAGTTAGATTTAAAGGTACACATATGTGGAAAGATGCCTAATATAAGCTGTAACTGTCCAAGTATTGAGAAGGTCGCTCAAACTAAATATCTTGGAGTTGTGGTAGATCAAGCACTGTCCTGGTATCCTCAACTTGAGCAAATCTCTGGGAGAATAAGGAAACTTAGTTGGATTTTTAAAACTCTTAGACATATTGTTCCATCTAAAATAGTAAGTTGTAAAAACCGTCCCAGAAATCTTCTAAATGAGCTATATGTAGCACTGGCCCAGTCAGTATTATTGTACTGTATCCCAATCTGGGGCGGGGCAGCAAAATCTAAATTCTTAAACATAGAACGAGCGCAGCGTGCATTAATAAAAATAATGTATTTTAAAAATAAAAGATTCTCCACTGCTAGCTTATACCAATTAAGTGGTTTACTATCTGTAAGGAAACTGTATGTAACCCAAAGCATACTCAAAATACATAAAAACCGACCATCTGGTGATAACGAAAAATCAAAAAGGAGAAAAGATTTAGCTGTCGCAGTTCCCCTAACTAAAACTAGATTCGCTTGCAAGCAATTTCATAAACGCGCTACTCAGCTCTATAACAAAATTAACAAACATGTTAAATTATTCAATAAAAGTTACCACGACTGTAAAAAAAGTGTAATAGATTGGATAAAACCACTTACCTATGAGGAAACTGAGGCACTCCTGGAACACGTTGAGTAGCTGTAATACATCTCATATGTATGTTTATATACTAAATACAACTTAAAACACCACACACCACATCACATCACACACCACACCACACCACACCACATGCCACAACACACCACACCACACCACACCACACCACACCACATCAAATCACATCACATTACACCAAACCACACTAAACCACACACCACATAACACCACGCCACATACCACACTTATCACTACTTACCACACACTATACACTACACCGCATGCTCTATTATTATCACTATCTACTTATAAAATTTATATTATGGAAAATGTACTTACGTTGCATACTTACCCTTAAGGTCTAAGTACACTATATTGACTTCGGTTAGTATAAGTGTATGACAGTGATGTGAAAGAGCGGAGCCTTCTAATACAGGCATTGTTTGCTTAAATGGAGGCTCCAAATACGTTATGTAATGTAATTTTCTATTTTCCCAAATAAAAATATTTGTATATATTTGTATATTTGTATATTTGTAAGATATCCGTACGAGAACCAAGGTTGCCGACATAGCACGAAAAATCGCCAAACTTAAGTGGCAATGTGCAGGGCTCATTGCTCGCAGAACAGATGGCTGTTGGGGCCGAAAGGTTCTGGAGTGGCGACCGCGTACCGGAAGACGCAGTGTTGGAAGGCCCCCTATAAGGTGGACCGATGACCTGGTGAAGGTTGCGGGAATCCGATGGATACGAAACGCACAGGACCGTTCATTGTGGCGACATTTGGGGGAGGCCTATGTCCAGCAGTGGACGTCTATCGGCTGATATAATGATGACGATGATGAACTCAGTCTGTTAGCTGTAACGGTTTCACGGTTAATCAACACAACCGATTTTGAAGAAATTTAGTACTCGGCAAGCTTGAATCCTAAGAAAGGACATAGGCTTTTTATCTGCCGACCTTGTAATATATAATATGTTAATATATTATTACCTACATTGTTCCTCTTACTTAAATATTAACTATAAACACTTTTATACTAAACCTAACTATGTACATACTCGTATAATACAAAAACACTCAGGCGTCGAAGTACTCCTCCACATCGCTGTCATCCGGAAATGTGCCCAGAAGACTAGCAGAATTATGCTACGTTAAATGGCAATGCTAATTCTTTGGACGAAGAACGAGCCAGCCCTCTGGTCACGCAGTGTCGATCAGTCGGCGTGAAGTTTCCTTGAAAAGGAGACGCGCACTCTGATCCCATGACCCAAGCATTTCGACCCCAAATGGTTTACACTGGACCCCAACTGTAATATATTATTATAGAATAATAGCACATTACCTCCACTCTTCATACCGAAAAATACCTACAAGCCACATGAAGATTTCAGAAAAATCTACAAATCACCGTGACAAAACCAGAGATAGGTCGTGTTTATTCTCTAACAAACCCTTATCGCGAAGTCAGCTCAAAAATAATGACGACCAAATTGGCATGCGTAGGTACCAATTTTTTTGTTACTAGCATAACCCGACTATCTATATTCCACTGATAACTTATCTAGCAACAAATTGCCCTGTATAATTCATAGAGGTTACCAGGTGACAGGGGTACGCAATTCAGGTGTAAGTTATGTGCATACATTCATATATAAATGTTCTTATATCTATTGTCAGAGTAGAGAAAAACCCTCCATGTTTGTTTGTACTCATTATTTTGAAAGCATTATGCTGTCCCTTCGGACGCAAAGGGATATTTTTGTTGTATAAAGGTAATCAAATGGTATTGATTGGTTGTTACTTTTAAGGTTATTACGTTTCGGGTAGATTGTATCTCATTTTGTGAATAAAATTATAATTTGAAGATATTATCATCATTGCTTGCCATCAGGTCAAATGCGAGTCTTTTTTTGTGGCATATCATCAGATTTTTACTCACTGAAACCCTTCGCTGCGTCTTCCGGTAGGCCTCTCAAAAGGTGGCCCGATGACCTGGTGAGGGTCGCGGGAATCCGATGGATGCGAGACGCACAGGACCAGTCATTATGGCGACACTTGGAGGACGTCTTTCGGCTGAAATGAATGAATGAAACCCCTTCTGTGTTTTTTCAATTGCCTTTGCATTGTAGGGCCACGGTAAATCTTTCGAACAATCCCACAGCTTTGGTAAAAACGCGAACATCCCAACAGTAAATAAAATTCAAGAAAATCTACTACGTACACTACTGGACACTTTTTTTGTAGAAAATCTGATTTATCACGCTCTCGGCGTGTCAGACTTTTATACTAACTAAAACCCACTCCAATGTTTCTTTTTTGCCTTGCGTCCCAGGACCCCGAGGTTTCCTTTCGGACGACTCACGGACACTGCTGGACATGAGGATGTGTTTTACTGTGTCACGCTCATATCATCGTACCAACCTCATCAAGGTTCTGCCCACGAAATACTATCGTCTGCCAATTTCACTATCAGAAGACTAACATTTTCATAAAAGTCCTCAAACGCCACTCGTTCCCATATACATTGAAATTAAAATAACTAAAAATGTGTACCTCCCATACTTTGATCGGCTAATAAAGTACGGAAACGCAAATGAGAATTGGTTATGGTTTATAGAAAGTTGTTAGTTTCTATAAGAAGAAACAGTTATAAAATATGACTACACTTTTCTTTTACAACCTGTATTATAAAACCATGAAGTTCGAATCACTTAATTAAACTTCAGAAAGAAAAAATTATAATTGTAGCTATTTATGAGACAAAAACCGACCACATTATTATGCCGTAAAGAACATTTTCTGTTGATGTTGACACAATTTCAGTGCCGAGCAAACCAACCCCCGGAAAATAAGACACTAAAAATGGAGAAAACTTCATTAACTAACCCATTTCCTTAATTAAAAGGCCGAAACTATGATACTGAACAATAAAATGCTTGAAAAACTAGTGAAATGCGAATAGGACTCGCACACGAAGGGTCCGTACTACAATAATATTAAAATCACGCACAAAAACACCGACAAAACAAAATGACGTTTCTTTTATGGAAACCCCCTTTAATTTTTAACGTTATTCTAATTATTATTACGTTTTGTTGTAGCGGCAACAATAATAATAATAATTCTTTATTTCCTGGTTTACTATTGTACTGTAGATATAATAGTCATACGTAGTTTGCATAATCAGCCTTTTAATGTTTCCACTGCTGGGACTCAGGCCTCCTCTCTCTAGGAGAGGGAATAGGCCGTAATCCATCACGCGGGTCATGTGCGGATTGGTGAATGTCACATGTCTTCGAATTTTTGGTTCTAGGACATGCCGGTATCCTCTCGATGTTTTCCTACACCGTTTTGAGAGCAGTGGTGATGAAATAAATTACACAAAGTAGTGCGCCTGGCTGGGTTTGAACCCGCGACCTACAACTCGTAAGTCGGGGCCGTTACCACTCGGCCACCACTGCTCACTGTTTGCACATGTATTGTAGAAAATTGTAAATTAACGCACTTATACACCTCGGACACACAAGCTAAGATTAAACTTCTATTATGGGTATCATACGTCTTACCACGCGATCCATTTTACGTCTTAAACTGAACTGAAGAGATGGAGCTATATATATATATATATTAAATTGGTATAAACCAGTGCTTGACTGCGATCCAACCTGATGGTAAGCAGTGATTCAATCATTGATGGTGAGGCGCACTAGTTTATTAAGAGCCTATTCACTCTAGCTTTGTAGACACCTAAATTATAGTTGGACGGAAAGACCGCAGCAGGCAAATTGTTCCAGACTTTTGATGTACGCGGTATATAGGTTGTATAGCTCCATACTTTTTTCTCACTCGCACGCTTGACCTTTTAACACGTCATGCTAAGACCCTAGCTCTCTAAGTTGACTTAAATAATACATTGATATTAAATAATACATTTATTTGTCGTGGATTGATTGCGCAAGGGTGCGACGGACAGCGCCATCTAACAATTAGTTCCGTAAACTATATAATAATATCGTCCCCGGAAACGCAAGCGGCGCCCTACCGCTTGGACACGATCGTCGGTAGAAGGGATGCAGCGAGGACTGGAGGGAAGCCTGAGAAGTGCGGCATTCTACCTCGGACAGCCTCGGCATACGCTTAGTACCAACGCACGTGTTTGTTTCCTTTTGTAAAACCGTTATCAAAATAAAATTATTCTGATTCAAATTATCTTTCGTTCGAGTACCCAAGTCAGTGCCCACACCTACCAAGAGCTATGTCGGATCATGATGAAGACCCGATGTGTCGCATCCCGGCCATCCTTGATGCGACATATTTATTAAATAATATATGAGTTTCATCATTTTTTTTTTTGTAAGAATGTGTGTGTTAAAAAAGAATGTGTGTTGTGTGTGTTGAAAATTTTCAATGTATGTTTTCAATGTATTACATTGAAAATTTTCCTCTTACGGTTTGTGAGATACAGCCTGCTGACAGACAGATGGACGGACGGACGGACAGTGGTAGGTTAGCAATACAGAACCGTTGGTACCCTTCGAGTACGGAACTCTAAAAAGTGAAGCCCAACAGACCCGTAGTGTAGGGAGCGCAACAAAAATTTAATTTTGCTACAAAACTTTCTATGGCCTCTCTTAAATTACTGACGTAGTACCGTCGAGCTTTTCTTGTTAGAGATCGCAGACATTTTCGAACAACTTCTGCCGGATATTGGTACATATTTCATGTTTTTAATTTAATGATGAACTTTCTCATTTTAGGTACCTATTGGAAATGAATATCTTAGTTATTTAACTTTGCCTTTACTTTGCCAGATTTTTTAGGGTTCCGTACCTCAAAAGGAAAAAAACGGAACCCTTATAGGATCACTTTGTTGTCAGTCTGTCAAGACCCTTTATCTCGGAAACGCGTCGAGGTATCGAGTTGAAATTAAAACCATATACTCAGGTCTGCGGTCCCTTGAAGCTATGAAAAAATCAAACTTCTAAATTAACGTCGTCGTCGTTCTAATTTAAATTTAAAAAAAAAATCGACTTAGAATTTCGAAGTTAGACCTACCCAACTGGACCGTCTGTCCCAGGTCAACGTAGTCGCCCACAACTTCGAGTGTATTCAATGTCCTATTCCAGAACATTATGGTCTACCCGTGTGCCAAGTCTCAGTCTTAATTCGTCAAACGGTTTGAAAGTTACGGAGTAACAAACATACACAAAAACACAAACATAATTATGTAGATACATATTACTTTTACATTTACAATAATATGGTTGGTTATATTATGTCATGGATAACTTTTTTGTGTGTACTTATTTTCCTCTTACCCTTACATACGGTGTCACATTTCTTTTTTTTGAACTCTCCTTTCGCAGGTATGCTGGAAGAGATTTCTGTATAAGCATCACTTTTGTACCTATTTTTCCTTAGATTAAATACCTATAGATGTAGCCACTTTTTGGCCGCACATAAGTACTATAAAACTTCAATGAGGTTATTACGTAAACTTTTCCTTAATATGACCACTGAAACACACTAAAAACTTATTTATTGGAGTCTATTTCTCATACATACACTAAAACTATTACTTTAATTGCCGAAATTATTCTAAAAATTGACTCGAGTCGACCTCTCAGTGACAGTGACAGGCCTTTGTTTGGCTATCTTTTTGAAGTTTGCTAAGCAAAATACCGGCCTTAACTTAGGATACTTAAAAATTTAAAGATATTTAAAAAATACTAAAGTTACCTCTGCCTCCCTAGCCAAGTTACAACCGTTTCGTTTCAATTCTCTTTTCGTTAATTGCCTTGAGGCGTGGCCTACTCGAGGTGAGGATAGGCCACACTTTCGATTGCTTTATTCTGACGTCATCTCAACGCTCAGTCACGTGGTCAGAACAAAGAAATAGGAGGCATGGCCGACTCGAGGCGATCAACAAAAAGAGAATCGAAACGAAACGGTTGTAACTTGGCTAGGGAGGCAGAGGTAACTTTAGTATTTTTTAAATATCTATAAATTTTTAAGTATCCTTAGTTAACTATCTAAGCTATCCTATTTTTATGTCACTCAGTAAACGACCACTATTATTCCGGGACCTCAAAATTATTTCAAAATGAAATCTTCAACCTACGAAATAGCATCGAAGTCCTTATTTTGTCTTTCATTACCTTCGGGCAATGGTCCTATCGCAGTTGGCAATAAAGTTGTAGGCTTCCACGATTTATGACTGGTTGGTTGGGCCCGATAGTAGAGAAAAAACTTAATATCTGCGACGACGATGGCTAGACCTTGAGAAACTTTATATAGTTCTTACAGATCATTCTTAGGGAGTTTTGGATGGCTCAATTTTCTTTTTTTTATGCGAACTCCAAAGTTGTCAACTTGTAATAAGTTATGCCATTTTGAAAATAGAAGAGGAATTTTTTGCGGCAATATGAAAATAATGGTGTCGATTATTTTGTCTCTTATAGATAGATGTAGTAGGTATGTGTTACTGTAAAAGTCCACACTACTTTAAATTCTAAGATTTTCCAGCTAAGGCTAAGAAATACTAAGTTCTACCGGTTCAAGTTTTTTTTTTTTAAGGTGGAAAATCATCTAATGACAAATCCCGCTCTTGGGCGGAGCGAGAGATAGTGTCAGACTTTTACTGACTAAAAACCAACTCCTGTTCCTTCGTTGCCTTCGTCCCAGGGCCCCGGGTATCGTTTTCACACTACCCATGGCCCCAGTAGGTTTCGACCCTGCTGGGCCCCTACGATTTGCTGACATCACCCTGAGGCGCGCGTGGAACAATACGCGCCGTCGACGACATGGGCTCGGTCCGGACGGTTACCGGACGGTCGGACGGCGAGCCACCCATTGCTCGCCGTCCGCAAGCCCGCGCCTACGGTGGCCGGAAATCGGGATCGGAATCCCGTCGGCGACTAGGGCGTGAGGACCGTTGCCTCACGCGATCGGCCGCCTCCTTTGTTAGCAAATTAATGAGTGATTGAATCTCTTAACAAAGTCCAGCTTATTAGCTGGAGTTTGTTGCATTGCTATTGCAATCAATGTAGCTCAAGCCCTAAACGCATCCTTGTGAACAAACAAGAACTGGGCAAGTTTATGAGTTTCAGTTCTAAGTATAGGGACCCCCCAAAATTTATTGTTTTTTTTTCTATTTTTGTGGAAAAATCTTAATGCGATTCACAGAATACATCTACTTACCAAGTTTCAACAGTATAGTTCTTATAGTTTCGGAAAAATGTGGCTGTGACATACGGACGGACAGACAGACAGACATGACGAATCTTCCGGGTTCCGTTTTTTGCCATTTGGCTATGGAACCCTAAAAACTATTCTACTTGTTGTTTTTTTATGAAAATGGGTGCCTAGTAGCTTCTTTAGCTGATTTAACTGAATAATTTCACACGAGGTTAATTTTTAAAACTAGCGTACAAATTTATTTCAGAATTGATTAAATAGTTCCCAAGAAATGTTATTTACATTTAATTTTCAATTTCAAGCAGTCAAAGTTTTCTTTTTGATGATTGATGTAGTGTAGATAATTCAAATTTCTAAACTAATACGAAATTATTCTAAAAAAGCTAATTGGCCCCAATTCTCATGAAAAATTATATACTTTCAAAATTCAGAATTTTCCAGTAACATGCAAAGTCAGAAATAACATAACATAATCAACCTTATAATGTTCCCACTGCTGGGACTCAGGCCTTCTCTCTAAGAGTTACATAACAATCTACCACGTGGGTCCAGTGCGGGTTGGTGGAGATCATGTTCTAGAACATGCTGTTTCCTCACGAAGTTGAAAACCTGGCTGGGTTTGAACCCGCGTCCTATAATTCGTAATTCAGGGCCGTTACCACTGGACCACCACGGCTCAATAATATATGGCTAATGAGTCAGAACTCAGAATATATGAGCAATATAATATCTACTCGTATTCCAGTTAATAATATGTGATAAATAAATTTAAAAGTAATTTCAGAAGTGAAAATAAATAATTTCAAAAATATTTTTAAATAGTTTTTATTTAGACTAGACTACAATATTATGCTCAGGTGTAAGTTGTGACATTATTTTTTAGCTTAGAAGAGATTTTATTTACGGAGTAACAAAATATTACAACTGGTTTAACATTCTTCCATCAAAACTTATCTTCAACATAACAAGTAAATCTTCAACTCACATAACTAAAGAAAATCACGAGAAAAAGTTCCAAAGATACATCTTTAACGGTCGATAGAGTTTTGAAAGATGCCGGAAAAGAACTTTAGTCATGGATAATAAATACTTTTCAGGAGGAAACTATGTAGGGAGATGAGAAAAGTTGGACGGCTCGCGAACTAAGGGCCGACGATGCGTTAAGCGGGTGCCCGCGCGGTCCCATACAAAAGTGCACCGTCGCGCTTCGCCTTGCAGGCACCCGTCGCGGGCAGCCGCGCTCCGCGCCCGTTTTGATACATTAAAGTTCTCCATTGACACGACTACATGCACACCGTTAAAGTTAAACTAGCGACACTGCGCAGGTAATAATCTGGTTTCTGCTACGGGGACCGCCGCACACGACACACGCGCGACGTCACGCGACGGTTGTCCGCGCGGGCGCCCGCTTGTGCGCCCGCTTAACGCAGCGTTGGCCCTGACGGTGTGTTTTAAATATACGACCGACGACGGACGGGTAATAATGTGCAAATATTTTTGAATATGGATAAAGTCTCATGTGTGATAGAGGACAATTTTGTGAGATAGCTAAGTATACTAAGTAGAGTCCCCAACAAACTGATCCTGGGGATCTGTAAGTAACTGAAATATAGCATAAGATGCAGGAAAACTGCCTGCGATGGTATGAGCACGTAATACGCAAAAGTAATGATCATATGAACCGACACGTTTTAGCCATAGAAGAGAGCAAAAGGAAAATAGGTCGCCCACCGACTACCTGGAGGTGAATCATTCAGGGTCTAACCCCAGAAATTACACAAACTCGCCTAGAATGGTATAATAGTATAAGGTGGGCTGACCCCAAATAGGGAACACAAGAATCTCTTAACTTATTACAAACTTACACACAATAATACAAACTTTCTCTTCTCATTTATAATATTAAAGTGAAAAAGAAAAATCGTTACATAAAAACACAACAGAAATAAAACATGAAAGCTCTGTTCTCTTCCACAATATTTCTTTGTAAAATACATAGTTTCCGCATATCACTAAAGCCATAAGCAATGTTCAACCTGAAGTTCACTCAAGCATATCCAAAACCTTTATGCGAACGAAAACGATTTGATTTATACTTTCGAGACCGCTTTCCGAGTGACGGGACATAAGAAAAGCATTTTAATATTATCTTCGTACGTAGAAAACAACGAAAAATCCACGTTTCCTGCACGGAAATACGTTACTTCATATCCGAGGAATAATAAATCTAAAGGGGGACGCATCTGTCAAAAGTGTAAAATATGTATTTCTTGTAACGCCTGCCTTGTCTTTTGTACTTAAGAATAAGATGCATGACTATTGTTGGAGCCAGTTTTAAAATGTATATTTTTTAAGATAAAAATTGCGTGCATAATAGCTTTCTATCCGCCTAATCCGCCAGCGGATTCTACCATGTTAAAGTCGATAACTGGGTATTTGTAACAAATAACAAGAAATCTTTTTCTGAAAACAGCATTAAAATTGGTTAATAGACGTAGATGTAGACGTGCGTGCGCCTTGTCTACGAGTATATATACAACTTTATTATGGAGTACTCGTTTACAAGAGGATTATTGGTAATGATGGACTCGTCGACTCGAAGCTTCAACGTCTTGAGCACCGACGCCAATTTGCTAGTCTGTCGGTTTTCTACCGGTTGCATTTCGGGGGATGTGCGTCGGAATTGCATATCTTAATTCCACCACGCCCGTTCCACCATTCCACTCATAATGCACAAAACGATTTGGGAACACATTCATTGTACGTACAGCTAAGGAGTAAAATTCCCTGTCAAAGTCTGTGTTTTTAATAGCTACGACCTCGGGATCTTTACGTGAAGAGTGAATGGTTTATTTCTAGGCAAGCGGGCTCCACCGTCGACCAGATCATCGTTCACCATCAGGTGAGAAAGCGGTAAAGCGAACCTACCAACAGTAAAAAAGTATTTCTATTTTACTACTGACCTCAAGAAAGCCCAATGCCAAAACCGACAACCCAAGCCAGATTGTCCTGACACAGAATTGTGAGGAGTCCCGAACCCAAATAATGGGAGAAGGGACGGACAAAGAAGATCTATTATATTATCTATTATTTTCGCAGCGCTCAAAGTAGGTACGGTGTACGGTGAAAAAATAATATCTCTAGGTATATTCGGAAGTACGTCAACGGTACCTACAATAGTTTTATACGATTTCCTCGTATTCCCTCGCTAAGTTTATAGCCCTGGCCTAAGTTGTGCCTATCTACAGCGCGGATCTGCAAACCGGCTGTAAAACCTAAGTGAAATTTTATTGGTTCCATTTTGTAATACGTTTTCGGGGAATCCGTTGTTACAACGGTCTAATCTATAATACGTATTACTTTCATTTTCAGTTACTATGTAGTAAAACTATCTTTTAGGTTACTACGAGTATTGTTTGAAAATTATTTAAATTTACGGTTGACTGGTAGAGAACGCCTATGTGTGGTTACAAGGCACTGTACATGAAGTTTTTTTTTTGACATAGACACTTTGTCTATATCACTTCACACGAAATAATTAACATAAATAATTTAAATAAGAATACACGTCATCCAAAACTAAGAACGTTAGTGAACATAAACACCTTTACCTTGCCTAGATGGAACAACATAATAATTATGGTATGAGAGCATACATGTACATACTGTCAAAAATAATCAACGAACTTCCCGTGGACATACAAAGTAAATACCTCTGCAACCCTAAAAAATCAAAATGTGAAATAAAAAAGCATTTTTTGCAACTGAATGAATTAGTTTAGTCATAATATCTTTAAAATGTAAAACATAAGTTCACTTACTACCTAACCTATTTGTAATTTAATTTATCCGAACTCACTAGCCATATATAAGCCAGTAAAGGCTTTTGTGGTTTTTAGTATAAAAAAATAATGTATACTGCGATTTTGAACATAAATAAATAAATTAAAAAAAAAACTTTATCTTAAGCTAATGGACATGTGTATTTTCCATATTTGGTTTGCCAACTTCCTGTAGAGCGCAGAATACTTGGTGTTAAACTAACACAGATCGTTGGCATAGCTCAGAAGGCTGCCCAACTTAAGTAAGACTGGGCTGGACATATTTACCGAATGCCGATCGAGCAATAGACCAGTAAAACACAAAAATTATTCCCTAAAATCGCGAAACGGGGTTGCGTCAAGTCACGAAGGAGATCACAGGGCCACTTAGATGTCTTCCTTGGAATTGAAATTGGCAAGAAGTAGCCGAGAGCCGAGAACAATGGAATAGGGGAAGCTTTTGCTCAGCAGTGGGATAGTAAAGGCTAAATCATATTTTCATTATTTTTTATTCGTATTACTTTAATTGTAGTGTTTTCTAGATAAGGCAGCCTTTTCTCCTCACCCTGTGATTTTCTAGCTGCAAGAAGGGTTATGTTTTTAACTGATAAAAACCAGTGCTTGATCCCACCTGATGGTAAGCACTGGTGCAATCGTTGATGGTGAATCGCACTAGTTTATTAAGAGCCTATTCACTCTAGCCTTGAAGAAACCTAAATTATAATTTGAAAAAATATAAATAATTATAATTGGACGGGAAGACCGCAGCAGGCAATTTTTTCCAATCCTTCGATGTTTCGATCTCCTTTTAGACTGTAAATAAGAATGCCTGAGCCCTCATCTGAAATCAACAGGAAGATAATCCGTCAATAAACTCAGTTTATTTGTCCACAAATAACGGTAGTCCTAGCATCAATTCCATTTCGTAACTTGACATAACGAAATGGAATATGCAGAGCCTCACACATTAAACGGAATTAGGTCATATATCCAGGGTAATAGATTCAAATCCGCAACAAGTACAATTCTGAATGGATCTGGGAATTTCGCTTTGATCAGTGGCATCCGCAAATGCTCCCACTGAAGGATGGCTGGTCGGTCATGCAGAAGTTATCGCTTATTGAAATCGATCTCGCGACCGGTGCCGGGATTTCCGAGATTTTTCACAGCACTATTATGTGACGTCACGTTTGATTGAATTGGGTTAGCGTGAAGGTGTGTGGTGGAAGTTTGGTTTGTAATACTGTATTACTATATACGCATACAGTCGTAAGACAAAGAAAGCATTTTTTCAGGAGAGCCGTTTTAAGTAATTTGTGAAACACTTTTGACCGATGTTTAGTAGCTTCTCGTGCGTAAAACTGATTTCTCCATACAAAATTTAGACTCCCATGTCATGCCTTTAGGGAGTGAATTTTGAAAAATCTATTAGTGCTCCCCTATGTCTATGTCAAAGGAAACCTTGTGCAAAATTTCACGCTCCTAGTCCTAGTTGTTTCAGCTGTGCGTTAATATGTCAGTCAGTCAGTTTCTTCTTGTCTAAAAATAAATCAATTTAAGATCATAGTACTAGATGCTGGATATAAAAAAAAAACAATCATGTTTTATTGTATTTTTTACTCAAAAAAGTGTTACGGTTTTATGCGCCGAGGAGGTACCGAAAAAGTTTTTTACTGTGCGAAACTGCCACTAGATTTTCAAGATCAGAATTTGCAATTTGCGACCAAACTTTTTCTAACAGTTTACAGGTAAAAAAATAATTTTGTTATTTTAAATTCTCTAAAATAAAAAATTAATTAAAAAAAACTATAAGTATGGAAACGGTATTTTAGTTACAGAAGAGTACTTTTTCGCAAACCATATTTTCCAATTAACAATAGGTCGATCAGGACCTACTTTCATAATTATCGTATTTGATCCTAGTCAGTAGCTACATTAATCACGGAACTTACTGAAATTCTTCAGTTCCTAAAAACTGTTCTAGCATTTTAGACAGTCCCCCAAGCGCATAAAACAGAGACAGCAGTGACAAAATAAAATAGCCTACAGACTACCTAGGTACCCCTAGCTACTACTTAGGTAACTAGGTACCCCTAGTTCTACTTGTAATAAAGATTTCCATTCCCAGTATTCCATAAGTAAAAAATATTCCAACTTATCTACAACCTCGACCAACTTATTTGCCAACAGTTCAGAACTTCAGAATTTCATCGCGACCGCACGCTCGGTTGACTCGCGTCGTTGTCACCTTTTCAGTTTCGCATCAAAGGCTCCCTTTTGATCGGTTTCCATGGCCCTAATTAGCAGTACCTCGTTCAACATTCGTTCGACTGGAAGATATTGTTTATTGGCAGTAGATCCGCGCTTCGGAGCTCCGAGGGGCCCATTGGCACGGAAAATTGAGGCAAAATCGCGCACTAAACGCCTACCCCCGTTCTTGAATTATTTCGATATGGAGCTCAAAATGCGAAGTTTGCCGTTTAATTACGACCTTCGATTAATTACACGTGTGACGTAACCGTAATTAAATTAGTTGTGGTGTTAATTGGGTATGTAATTTCCAAAATTATAGGTTTTATTTTTGGTGTTGTATTTCTTCTTCTTCTTGGGTCGAACTGACTCAAATTTTCCGACCAATATTTAGCCATCTGGACAGCTCTGTCGTTGGCCTCGTACAAGTCGTGGAAGGTGCATGTAGTTATGCATGCTGGGGAGGAAAGGAGACGTTCCACACTGGCACTGTATTTGCGATGGGTCAAGGAAACCCCATTTGGCCAGATTAGGTATCTCTGCAGCGGCCAACTTGAGCGCGCATTCGGTTTATACTTAAATTATGTGTAAAAATAGCTGACGATTATCTACTACGTTAAACTAATGCCTATGTGAACGAAAACATTTCACTAAATAACATTCATTCTTTCTTTACACAATAATTCTTTCCCTAGGGGTAAATTACGACGTTCAGGAGGATGAAGCCGGAGGCAGGAGTTTCCTAAATCAACACGCATGTTCCTAAATGTACCTAACTAGATCTTAATTATTAAAAACAGTCATACACATTTCTGGAAATAATATAAAGCGACATTTCACTTTCACACCCTGCTTTTTTTAATTAGTTAAGTCTTTAAACTGTTTTATTTATTTTCCATCAAATCAAAATTATCACTCTTTGGAAATATTTATACAGATGTAACACATCTTCGTAGTTTGGAGGTCTGGAGCCCCGTAACACAGGTTTTCCTACAAACGTACAAGCTCCGGTCTCCACAGCATCAATGTAAATGTACCTACTGTAAGATTCTACTGTATTTATAAATTGTTGTTTTTGAATAATATGGTGGAGATAAATGTACGCCTTTATTCATATTAAATATAATTTATTGTACACTAATATTACAATTTATAAAAAGAAAATTTATAATAAAAAAAAACCTACCTATAACCTAACACTACCTAACCTATTTGCGGGGTACACTACATAAATACGAAAAACTTTATTCCGACAGTCACAAATACGAATTTCAAAATACCGATTTTCATAATTCCGAATGGTTCAAAATTCCGAATATAACAACTCCGACTTATCATTACTCCTATTTTTATAATTCCTAAATTTCAATTTTCCTAACTTTTATAATTACTATTCTCAAAGTACCGAGTTTCAATAGATCGAATAACAAAAAGTCCGACTTAATGATAATTCGAAACATCAAAAATACGAATTCCAATTATTAAAATACCGATTAATAAAATTCCGAAATAAAAACGCCTCATAAAACTGTATAGCAAGACAAATAAACATATAAATGCTCGTCAAAGGTCGTAGTATGAGGGGGTAGAATTAAAAAACTAATGACAGATGCAGAACAAAAAATAGAATTACCCCAGGAGGGTACCGGCCGTGCCGGAGAATCCCTCCCTGAGCTTAGCTCAGGCTGCTCCACGTATTCTGGGGGGAGCAATGTGCTGCATCATATGGATCTTACGACTCCGAATACAAGCAAAAAAAAATTTGTTCAACAAGCCATTCATCCAAGTCTATTCGTCTCCAGACCCAGGAGTTTATCACTAAGCTCCACAACAGATACTGCTAAGCAAGTCGAGACTGGCCAGACCTTTACTCGAAACACGGATACCCTTACATCTGAAATATTGAGCTCCACAGCAGACACCACGCCTCCAACATGGCAAAGAGCACCAGTATTAAGAAACGCCAAAAGGAAAAAAGTATCATCTCCATCCCCTGAAAGGTTAATTACCAATAACCAATTTAGTGGACTACCTGTTGATGAAAATGAAGACCACACCACTCAAAATAATGCGACAAAAAAATCTCCAAACCTCCACCAATAATTCTCTATGGCATCGAGGATATCAACAAACTCTCCGAACTCCTCGAAAGAGTTGTTGACAGAGTAGATTTTATTTACAAGATAACAAACAAAAATCAAGTAAGGATAAATTGCGCAACACTAGATGCATATAAAAATATCATAGAGATTGTAAGACAAAAAGGATTAATTGGACACACTTTCAATAGTAAAGACAAACGACCTTACAGGATTGTAATTAGAAATATTCACCCTACCACGCCAATCAGTGAAATAAAGAATGCAATAGAAGAGACAGGCAACACAGTTATCGGGGAAATAATAAACGCCAAGTATGGACCCAATAGAAACCAACTTCTACATTTTTTGTCAACATACAACAAGGGCCCAACAACAAAGCTGTGAAAAATATTAAATATGTTTATCACCAATCGGTCACTATAGAAGAACCACGAAAACGGAAAATAGTTGTACAATGCCAGAAGTGCCAGCAATATGGTCACTCTAAAAACTTTTGCATGAGACCATTTCGGTGCGTGAAGTGTGCAGAATCCCATAGAACATCTGAATGTCCAAAGACTGACCGCAATACTCCAGCAACATGCGCTCTCTGTCTCGGTGCCCACCCGGCAAACTTCAAGGGCTGCGAAGTTTACAGAGAAATTTATGCCAGAAAATTCAATGCAAGACCACGCTTAAACACCAAGGATAAAAAGTCGAAAATTGATGAACCAATTTCTACCAGTTCTAGCCTACTTCCACCAAAGCCTAACATAGAAAAAGTTAAATCGAAGATATACTCTAATAAAACGGAAAGCTATGCCGAGGTTTTAAAATCTAACGTAACTTGCAAAGGAGCAGAAATCCCTTCATCAAACCATATAATTGAGCAGATGTTCTTAAAACAAGCAGAAAAACTAGATATCATCCTTCAACAAATGAGTACCTTAATCAGTCTCATAACAACATTAGTGTCCAGAGATTCAAAATGACTTCCCTCAAGATTGCAGCCTGGAACCTTGATGGATTATCTCCAAACAAGGAGGAAGTTCAAATTTTATTACAATCGTATAACACAGACGTACTTCTAGTGTCTGAAACTCATTTTACCGAAAAAAGTATTATTAGAATACAGAATTACAATATCTATGCTACTAATCACCCAAATGGCACTGCACATGCTGGATCGGCCATTATTGTTAGATCTAGCATTAAACATTAAGAACTACCACCGTTTAAAAAAGTCCACATGCAAGCAACCACTATTGCAAGACCGGAATGGAGCTTTCAATGTCTCTGCTATATACAGCCCTCCGAAACACAAAATAACAGAGGAGCAATACAACGAGTTCTTCAATACCCTAGGCCCGCGCTTTATAGTCGGAGGAGATTGGAATGCAATGCATGTGCATTGGGCCTCTCGACTAACAAACACAAGGGGCAGAGAACTGAAGAAAAGCCTAGATAGAAACAAACTTGTTACAATCTTAACGGCGGAACTCACAAACTGGCCGACGGACCCAACAAGACTACCAGACGTCATAGACTTCTTTGTCACCAAGGGTTTATCTAGGTTATACTACCACATTAAAACATCTAGGCACTGACACAAACCATGTTCCGGTAATACTGTCTATTGGTACTACAGTTCTTAATATTGAAAGGAATTTGAAATTATATAACAAACGCACGGATTGGAATAACTTTCGTGAGTTAATTGACGAGAGACTAGAACTTAAAATAGCCCTAAAAACTAAGGACGACATTGACGCAGCTACTGAAATGATAACCACTACCATCCAAAAATGTTGCTGGCTCTGCACACCAGAAGCTAACGAGCATCCACAACAACGTAATGTCTTTTCCGAAAGCATACGATTGCATATACAGGAAAAAAGAAGACTTCGACGAATATGGCACACTAGCAGACATCCAAGTGACAAGAGAGCGCTCAACAAAGCGACCAGGGAGCTGAAAACGCTGATATCTGAGGCTAATGCTGTCGCCCTAGAGACGTACTTAGAAGGTCTATCGCCTACTAAAGCCACGAACTATTCCCTGTGGAAGGCATGTAAAAATTTTGATCGACCCCTATACCACAAACCTCCACTCAGGACACGAGAAGGAAACTGGGCTAAAAGCGCGCAAGAAAAGGCTGACGCATTTGTACATCATCTTAGCCAAGTTTTTAGACCAAATGATGCAAACCCAAACATAGACGAATCTGATATAGACTCTATCATCGACCAGGACCTTCAACTTGATTTACCACTGAAACCAGTGACACCCAAAGAAGTCGCTAGAAATATCAGATCTATGGATAATAACAAAGCCCCAGGGTTTGATCTCATTGACAAAAAGGTTCTGGAAGAGTTACCGCGTAAGGCAATAGTCTATCTTACCACCCTATGTAACGCCATTCTCCGTGTGGGATACTTTCCAGATTTGTGGAAAGTCTCCCAGGTCATAATGGTGCACAAACCTGGCAAACCAAGCCACGAAGTGACTTCATACCGACCCATTAGCTTACTACCAGTTATGTCCAAGCTATTTAAGAAAATACTGCTGCATAGACTTATCAATGACTTTAAAGAAAGGTCTATCATTCCCGACCATCAATTCGGCTTTCGGAAAGAACATGCAACTACTGAACAGGTTCATAGAGTATGCAGAGCCATTAGAAAATCATTTGAAAAAAAAGAATATTGCTCATCAGCCTTCCTTGACATACAGCAGGCTTTTGACAGGGTTTGGCATAAGGGGCTGTTATGTAAGGTTAAATCACTTCTGCCACATACATATTTTGGAATTCTAAAATCATATATGTCCAACAGGCTATTTCAAGTCAAAGAAATGAAAAAGAAATGCGCCCTGGTTCATCAAAACAGAGGAGATCCATGAAATCTTGAATGTGCCAATGGTAAAAGAAGTGATCAACTGCCATGGTGCCAATTACAAATCACGTCTCCAAAAACACCCTAACCAGCTAGCAGGACAGCTTACTATTCCTGAAAGTATTCGCCGACTGAAGAAGCGGCGTGATATCTTTGACATGTGACTACTTTCAAGGAAGGGCAGGCCCCACAGGGGGCAGTACCCTACAAACCATCCAGACTACATCCCATCTGTTTATAGTCTACATGACTGATTACATGATAAGAATTATAAAAAAAAAAATACAGATGCGTTTTCCAGCATGTAGGGGATTTATTGCAGCATGCAAGCAGGCATGCAGCGTGCAAGCAGACATGCAGCATGCAAGCAAGCATGCGACATGCAAGCAGGCATGCAACATGCAAGCAAGCATGCAACATGCAAGCAAGCATGCAACATGCAAGCAGGCATGCTGCATGAAAGCAGGCATGCAGTATGCAAGCAGGCAAGCAGGCATACAAAATGCAGCAAGCATTGCTTTTGTCACGGCTCCGGCGCTGCGGGGTTTGGGCGGCCCCACGCGAGCTTATCGTCGCAGATGGTTTTAACGCTCACCACCGCAGCTTCGGCTTGCTGGCCGGCTTTGCCAGCCAGCCTCAGGTGCGGCGGTGGGCCTTCAAACCACCTGCTCCTCAGCTCGCGGGCCGCCCTACCCCTCCGCGCCTACACGGGTTTAAATTACACTCTAGGGGTAGGGCAAACAAGACTGCGTGAAGTCGGTTTTGCAGCGATTCGTTTATGTCACTAAATTTTGTAGCACAACATGTTGACTTTTAGTTTATTCGAAGTATTGAAAATCGGAATATCGTTTTTCGGACCGAGAACCCTTCGAGCATTTGATTCTTCGAACGTATGAAAATCGGGAAACTAACAAATCGCATTTACGACTTTCGGTAAAATAAATTTCGTGATTTTTAATAATAGACATTATAATTTTTAGGTATTATGAAATTCGGACTTTTGAAAGTCGGAACATCAAAATTCGGAATAAAATATTTCGGAGTATTTGGGTGTTCCCCTATTTGCGGCTTTATTGTACTCGGCGATTTCTTCAGGACAAACTGGAATGGACAGAAATTGCCTGGACACAAAATGGGGTTTCACTTGGTGCAAATATAAAAGTAAATAAAAATTAAATAGGTACAAAATATTAAAATAGATATGTACATAATAATATACATACAAGAATTATATAGGCAAGAAAAACAAAATCACACTGACAAGTAATATTTCTTCACAAGCCTTAGCCTTTATTATTAACCGACTTCAAAAAGGAGGAGGTTATATGTTTGGTTGAATGTATGTTTTTTATTTATTTTTTTTATGTATGTTCACCGATTTCTCGGACAATTGTGGACCAATTTTGTAAAAAAAGGTTATGCTTCCGAGTTGGTCCCATAGAAATATTGTTATGATCTGATCATGAACTTCGAAGATATGGAACAGAACTCCTCATAGGATCACAGCAGAACCGTCGTAACAAGTAAAATTGCTTTGTTTATACGTGTAGTCGATGACTGACTGAACGTAGAGGGGGAATATATCGAACTGATCTGATGATGAAGCCTGAAGTTAGGCACCGGAACTCTGTAATAAATTAATGTAATCTAACCGTGTTTGGGATTATTAGAATTGTCATGAGATGCACTCTGGCTATTAGGTATTTAAGTTTGGCTGAGGGGTACTTTTTAGTGGTGGTACCATAACTAAAAAGTGTAAAATAAAAAAAGTTTTTACAAAAAAAAATACAACCGACTTCAAAGTAAAAAAAAAACACTGAAAAGTGCAAAATAACTTTAATTTCGGAAGTCGGTGTTAAATAACGAAGAAACAAAACTATTATAGAAACACCGACTTCCGAAATTAAAGTTATTTTGCAATTTTCAGTGTTTTTTTTTACTTTGAAGTCGGTTGTATTTTTTTGTAAAAACTTTTTTTATTATTATACCATTTAGTAAAACCTACCTTTAAGTTAACTTAGAACTAAACATTCCTGAATATGTAATACCAAATACTAACCAATATCAGTGCATCTGTCAATGCCAGCATCGTCGGAAATAGGCCATTGCCATCCTTGCTTGACAACTGCAGAACCCGTCTTCTCGCTCCGATGGATACTTCTGCTTGTCACTAACAAGCTAAGCAAGGTCTAGTTCTAGTTGGTAACTGTAGATTAACATATATTTGACTGGATATATTAGACTGGCCTGTTGGTCCAGTGGTTAGTGGCCCTAACTGCTATGCCGGAGGTCGTAGGTTCGATTCCCACCCAGGACAAATGTTTGTGTGATGAGCATGGTCATTTGTTCTGTGTCTGGGTGTAATTTATCTATATAAGTATGTATTTAGAAATATATAAGTAAGTTTATCAGTTGTCTAGTACCCATAACACAAGCTCTGCTTAGCTTGGGACTAGATGGCGTTGTGTGATAGTTGTGGAATTTTATTATATTAACTTTCGATGAATACGCAAGTAGTGGTGTAGTGAATATGTATGTCACATTGATCAGGAAAATACGAAATTTTCATATTAATTACAGACCAAGAAGAAGATGCCGAGACGACGTAGATGTCTTCCTTAGGAATTAGCAAAAAATGGCACAGAGCTGGGAACAATGGAAGGAATGGAGGGAGGCCTTTGCCCAGCAGTGGGACAGTATAGGCTAGATAAAATAATAATAATAATTGTTTCAGCTTTTATTGTTGAAAATTTCTAATATTAGGGGTTAAAGTATAAAATTGCCGTTTTTTAAAACGGTTTGCTTTGAAGTGTTATATCTTTGGATTGACTTGGAATTATAAGTTCAAATAAACTTTATATTAAAGGTACGTTATTCTTTTTTCAAAATGAGGCATTTATTGGTTTCTTTGTGTTTTGTATTTTCTGTAATATCGCAGTACTTGTAACTATTTTTGTATAAAATATAAGAAAACTCGCATTATTTTGTAATATGAGTTCTACCGTAGAAACAATGTATCTCAAGCGGTATGCAATATTAATGATGTCTATGGACTTAAAACTGCTAATGAATGGGATGTCTTTTTTTGTTTCAATCACTTTCACGTGGGAAATTTTATCTCACGGATAACTTTTCTCATCAGTGCGGCAACAAGACAAAATTTCCAAAACGAAAGCTATTAAACCAAGAGCACAAAGTTATTTTGTTAGAAGAACGTCGTAGGTATACGTAATTGATATTGCTTGCCCTTTGAGGCATAGTTTCTACGTTGGAACTCTTAATATGAAAAACAAACCTTTTCTTATTAGATTTCATGGTTATAAGAACTGCGATATTACAGAAAATACAAAACACAAAGAATCCATAAATACCTAATTTTGGAAAAAGAATAACGTACCTTTACTACACTTCAAACAAACTTTTTATTTGAACTTATAATTCCAAGTCAATCCAAAGATATACCACTTCAAAGCAACCCGTTTTAAAAAGCGACAATTGCATACTTGAACCCCTATTACTTCATCATCATCATTTCAGACGAAAGACGTCTACTTCTGGACATAGGCCTCCCCCAAGTGTCGCCACAATAAACGGTCCTGTGCGTCTCGCATCCATCGGACTCCCGCAACTGTTAACAATTCATCGGTCCACCTTGTAGGAGGCCTTCCAACGCTACGTTTTCCGGTACGTGGTCGCCATTCCAGAACCTTTCGGACCCAACGGCCATCCGTTCTGCGAGCAATGTGCCCTGCCCATTGCCACTTTAGTTTGGCGATTCTTTGTGCTATGTCGGTAACCTTGGTTCTCCTGCGGATATCTTCATTCCTGATTCGATCACGCAAGGAAACTCCGAGCATAGCCCTTTCCATTGCCCTTTGGGTGACTTTAAGTCTTCTGATGAGGCCCATTATAAGCGACCACGTTTCGGAGCCATATGTCATCACTGGCAACACGCACTGGTCATAGACTTTCGTCTTGAGACACTGTAATATATTGGACGAGAAGATACCGCGCAGCTTCCCGAACGCTGCCCAGCCGAGTCGGTTTGACGATTGATCTCTTTCTTGAAGTTAGACCTTCCCAACTAGACCGTCTGTCCCAGGTAAACGTAGTCGTCTACAACTTCGAGTATAGAGTCCCCGATCTTGATATGAGTGGGTGCTACATGGCTGTTTACCATGACTTTGGTTTTGTCCATGTTCATTTTAAGTCCCACTCTTTCGGAAGCTCTACTGAGGTCACCAAGCATTGTACTGAGCTCCTCCGTAGTCTTAGCCATGACTACTATGTCGTCGGCAAATCAAAGGTGAGTGATGTACTCGCCATTGACATTAATGCCTAGCCCTCTCCATTCCAAAACCTTGAAGACATCCCCATTGCTGCCGTGAACAGTTTCGGAGAAATAACGTCTCCCTGTCTCACGCCCCGCTGCAAGAGAATAGGTCTGGTCTTGTAGTCGGACTGACATAGTGGCGTTTTTGTACAAACACTTTAGCACTTCGATATACCGATAGTCAATTTGGCACCGTTGGAGAGACTGCAGTACAGCCCAAGTTTCTATCGAATCAAAGGCTCTCTCGTAGTCCACAAACTCCTCAGTCTTCTGTATAACTTGCCGCAGCGTATGTATATGGTCCAATATTACTTACAAAAAAAAAAAAAAACACTATCATAATTATTAAACTAGTCTACGGCAAATACAAAAAAGAAATTAAAAATTCTTCTCTACTAATATTATAAAGAGGTAAAGTTTGTTTTTTTTTTGGTTTGTAGGAGGTAATCTCTGATAGTACTGGTCAGATTGCGAAATTTTTTTCACCGATAGAAAGCTGCTTTACTCCTGAGTGACATAGGCTATATTTTATGTAGGTACGCGAACGAAGCTGTGGGAAAAAGCTAGTGTTGAATAAGTTTTTGAGTTCATGATTCTATCTAATTACAAAAAAGTTACTTTACCTACAAAAAGGCCCTGGTTAAAAGATTTTACACTTTCCACCAAAAAGATCACGCACTTTCTGAAAAAGTCAGGTTTTCCTACATTTATTTTCAGCTCCTAAATAACATAAATACGTAATGCTCACACTATCTCAAATACTGGGAAACCTTATTTGGTACTAGCATCAGCCAGCAGCTTCGCCCGCGTAACAAAAGAATTATACTCTGGGGATAAAAAATCTCTTGTCATTATCTCTTGCCGGGCCCTGGTACAAGCCATGATCCGGAGCGACGGGGAATGGGCGGTGATCGTCTCCATCTCTTCCCCAGCCGCTGAGACCCCAACCCCGACTATCAGCCACCGCAGGCGCGGGCTTGCGGGCGACGAACAATGTCTAGCTCGCCGTCCGGCCGTCTGGTTACCGACCGGATTGAACCCGAGTCATCGACGGCGCGTAGTGTTCCACTCGCGCTTCAAAGAGCTGTCAGCAAAACCGTAGGGGTCCAGCAGGGCCGAAGCCTACTAGGGCCATGGGGCGACTTTTGAAAGGGTTACTCGAGATCCAGGGTTGCAAAGGGCAACAGAAAGAGCACGGATGTGGTTTTAATCAGTAAAAGTCTGACACGCCCTCTAGTTCCACCCTAAAGCGTGAAATAACTTCTCATTAGATGATTTCTCATCTTAAAAAAACCGGTGTACCAAGTTTCATGCAAATCCTTTAACCAATAACATGAAAGCATAACAGACAAACGAACAAACTAACATTCACAGTTTTAGTATTAAAAAGTTGGAATTCCTTGAACAAATTCTCTTTCAGAATATTAAAGTAAAATATTTTTACCTACCTTTTGTCTCAATATTCTCACGATACTTGTAAATAAATTAGCAAGGCCAAAGTTCGCTCATTCGGAAGATATTGCTTATTGGAAACTATTACTACCCAGTTACTGTGGATATGAGCATTCAACCGTATAATATTTCTATACTGCAACAGTATTTTTGATAGTCCTTTCCGTTCGTGTAATAAACATGAAATGGCTGCCATTTCGGGATATTGTTGAGAGAAGGAATAACGTTGGTTATTTTGGTATTTCCTCCATGACATTATTCTTATCCATAATCAAATTGGGCTACAAACATTGAATGCAATCTGAAACCACAGTAATGATATGATCTTTAGATAGAATAAACTTAAATATAAGATAAATGATAATAGTCAAGAGAAATTACGAAAATGTTATTTGAAAATCCGAATAGACGACTTTTGCTGAGAGGCTGAAATCTTTTGCTTTTGATAGAATTTTAATAACTTCCTTTTAAAAAATCTTATGATTCATAATTTAACTTAAAAGGAGAGTCATTAAGAAACACCTCTTACAGTTTTCAAAATTTCTAAAAATACACCGCACTGAATTACACAAAAAAAATAATCAAGAACCTAAATAGATGTGCCAATAGTTTCATCGCGAGATATTTGCAAACCTAACCATAATTTTGAGAAAAAAAAATTGTTCATATCTCTCAAAAACAGCTAAATCGACCTTTTCTATTGTAGGATTTACTAAATTTAAAAATATATATTTTTTTGATTTACTCGAAATTAACCTTTTGACGTGCGTAATTAGAGACACAATAGTAAGACAATGGCTTGCGGGCGCCGGCTTCCGCCTGGACGTTAATGAATTAAGGCGGTGAAACTGTTGGCACATTTATTTAGGTTTTTCATGTTTTTTTGTGTAATTCAGTATACAGTAGCGGTGTATTGTTTGAATTTTTGAAAACTGTGTCTTTTTGGTGTTTCTTAAGGACTCTCCCCTTAAGAAAGGAAGTATTCCAATGTCTCAAAACAATTCCAATGTCTCAAGAAAACTGATTGGCACATGCCAATGCCATGCACATGCATCCTGCCCGTCCTAAACAGCGGTGCACAAAGATGATTACTTACTAAACAACAAAAGTTCAAAATTAAGATTTGTCCACGCGCAATGGAGCGCAGACATAGCACGAAGAATCGCCAAACTTAAGTGGCAATGGGCAGGGCACATTGCTCGCAGAACGGATGGCCGTTGGGGCCGAAAGTTTCTGGAATGACGAGCACGTACCGGAAGACGTAGCGTTGGAAGGCCTCCTACAAGGTGGACCGATGACTTGGTGACGGTTGCGGGAGTCCGATGGATGCGAGACGCACAGGACCGTTCATTGTGGCGACACTTTTGGGAGACCTATGTCCTGTTCCATGATGAGGATGGAAAGGAGCGCAGCATAACAGGTGTTAAGCAAGCAGATAGATCGCATTAGAAACAGCATCCTGCGCTCCATAACTCAAGTAACCGATGTCAGAGAAAAAACAGCCATGCTGAAGTGGGAGTAGGTTGACCACGTCGCAAGAACGAATTAGCATTACAATCGTAAAAACAATTAAAACTAAAAAAAAAATGTAGTAACAACAATACACTGAAGCAAGAATCAGATTCAGAACTATTTAATCGACTTCAAAAGAAGGAGAGGGTTTTCAATCCGCTTATATTTTTTTTGTAATATCTGTTAGCTCAAAACTCCGTCATTTTTGAATTTCTTTTTATAGGATATACTTCTAGATCGATCCAATTTTTATCAAAATCTAGATGCGATTATGAAATCAATGAAGAATAAAGAGAACTACTGAAATATTATACGCTTATACATATACTGATTTAAGTATCATCAACAAGACAGACGGATGACAGCAATTGTGGAGTAGTATTTCGACGCTTGAGTGTACTTTGTGTTTTTGTATTATGTTTGTATTATATTTGACTGGCCTGTTGATCTAGTGGTTAGTGACCCTGACTGCTATGCCGGAGGTCGTGGGTTCGATTCCCACCCAGGACAAATGTTTGTGTGATGAGCACGATCATTTGTTCTGTGTCTGGGTGTAATTTATCTATATATGTATGTATTTAGAAATATATAAGTATGTTTATCAGTTGTTTAGTACCCATAACACAAGCTCTGCTTAGCTTGGGACTAGACAGCGTTGTGTGATAGTTGTGGAATATTATTATTATTATATATTTTATTTATCTCAGGACCCTGAGGTCCTGGACCTTTGGGAGGCGTACGAGGAGCCGAAGCCAACTCGCAGAGGCCCTTTAGATAATTATAATGGAACATGATACCAACCGACGATTATCCCTGTACGCGCTATGCTAGTGCACCCAAGGACAACCCCCGGTTATTGAAAAACTGTTGCGACATATGGAGAACAAAGATAATAGGGCTATGGTTTTTGGAGTCTTAAGTGGACTGGTAACATGGAACTATGTCAAGACTATGGCCCCTGCCTGAACAACGTTATTAATATGCATCGAAAAAAGGCAGGGGGTGACTTGCACACTCAATAAATGGGCCCCCAAAAACGGCCGCTAGCACGAAGTGACGTAGCAACAAGAGGGCAACATATCCTGAGGTGCTTGAGGAGTGGAGAGGTATACCACGGCTATCAGGACAATCCCGGAAGTACGGTCAAGATCCCTACCAGCACCTTACTGGAATATACATCCTTCTCCCGAGCACGTTTGCTCTTGCGAATCTCCACTCAAGCCAGCCATTAAAGGCAAGAGAGAGGTGGGAGCTCAGTTCCTCGTCAGTGTTCACTACGGCCGGCCAATAAAGGCAAGCCGGAGATGAAGAACAAGAATTTTCCCGGGAGATCGGGTCCGTGGGGTCGCTAATGCCCAACAGTTCGCCACAAAACTGCACTGCGGATTGTATCTCTATTAGTCTGGCCCCTCACCCTAGGCATATTACGGCAAAGCAAACTTCACCGATACAGACCTAGGGTATATTGGAGCACGCAAGCCCCACCACGACGTCAACGTAGAGATACGGCGATGGGGTTATTATTATTATTATTTTTATACATTTATTTATCTCAGCACCCTAAGGTCCTGGACCTTTGGAAGGCGTACGAGGAGCCGAAACCAACTCGCAGAGGCCCTTTTAGGCGCTTTTAATGGAAAGTGGTACGAACCGGTGATTATCCCTGTACGCACTATGCTAGTGCATCCAAGGACAACCCCCGGTTGGTGAGAAACTATTGCGACATATGGAAAACTAAGATATAAGGCTATGGTTTTTGGAGTCTTAAGTGGACTGGTTACCAGGAAATATGTTAAGACTATGGCCCCTGCCTAAACAATGTTTTTAATATCCATCGACAAAAGGCAGGGGGTGACTTGCACACTCAATAAATGGGCCCCCATAAACGGTCGCTAGCACGAAGTGACGTAGCAACAAGAGGGCAACATATCCTGAGGTGCTTAAGGAGTGGAGAGGTATACCACGGCTATCAGGACAATCCCGGAAGTACGGTCAAGATCCCTACCAGCACCTTACTGGATTATACATCCTTCTCCCGAGCACGTTTGCTCTTGCGAATCTCCACTCAAGCCAGCCAATAAAGGCAAGAGAGAGGTGGGAGCTCTGTTCCTCGTCAGTGTTCACTACGGCCGGCCAATAAAGGCAAGCTGGAGATGAAGAACAAGAATTTTCGCGGGAGATCGGGTCCGTGGGGTCGCTAATGCCCAACAGTTCGCCACAAAACTGCCCTGCGGATTTATTATTATTATTAGTATGGTTTTTAGGCAATTTTTCTCAGGCTAGTACCTGGTGTTCTTTTAGAATCTCACGGGTGTGAACCAAGGTGAGATCCTAATTATTGGTTTAAGATGGTAAAAGACTTTGTACTGAATTTAAATTATTATCTAAGTCCAGTTGTAAAAATTTTCTAACTATACGACAAGTGGTCAGAATAGCCGCTTTTTGTAGTGTTAGGTATGTGTATTTTGATAGATTGAGAACATTAAAACTATTGAATATTTGTTTTGGAATAACACCTGTTGCTGATATTACTATTGGGACTATTGTGACTCTATTCATTTTCCAAACTCTGGTGATTTCTTATTATTATTTTTATATTCTTATTATTATTTTTATATATTTTATTTATCTCAGGACCCTGAGGTCCTGGACCTTTGGGAGGCGTACGAGGAGCCGAAGCCAACTCGCAGAGGCCCTTTAGATAATTATAATGGAACATGATACCAACCGACGATTATCCCTGTACGCGCTATGCTAGTGCACCCAAGGACAACCCCTGGTTATTGAAAAACTGTTGCGACATATGGAGAACAAAGATAATTGAGCTGTGGTTTTTGGAGTCTTAAGTGGACTGGTAACATGGAACTATGTCAAGACTATGGCCCCTGCCTGAACAACGTTATTAATATGCATCGAAAAAAGGCAGGGGGTGACTTGCACACTCAATAAATGGGCCCCCAAAAACGGCCGCTAGCACGAAGTGACGTAGCAACAAGAGGGTAACATATCCTGAGGTGCTTGAGGAGTGGAGACGTATACCACGGCTATCAGGACAATCCCGGAAGTACGGTCAAGATCCCTACCAGCACCTTACTGGATTATACATCCTTCTCCCGAGCACGTTTGCTCTTGCGAATCTCCACTCAAGCCAGCCAATAAAGGCAAGAGAGAGGTGGGAGCTCAGTTCCTCGTCAGTGTTCACTATGGCCGGCCAATAAAGGCAAGCCGGAGATGAAGAACAAGAATTCTCCCGGGAGATCGGGTCCGTGGGGTCGCTAATGCCCAACAGTTCGCCACAAAACTGCACTGTGGATTGTATCTCTCTTAGTCTGGCCCCTCACCCTAGGCATATTACGGCAAAGCAAACTTTACCGATACAGACCTAGGGTATATTGGAGCACGCAAGCCCCACCACGACGTCAACGTAGAGATACGGCGATGGGGACGTAGAGATACGGCGATGGGGACGTAGAGATACGGCGATGAGGCTTTAGTATAGTTAAAAAAGTTATATAGTTAAAACTTAAATATTAAGTAACTAATATTTAAGTTTTTTATGTAAAAGATAGGTACATTTATAAATAAAAAAACCTTTACTGAGATAAATATTTGCATTAAGAAAGCTACACTTGATGAAGTGGAACTGATGAAGAATCTCACAGATGGCCAAAGGCCACTGTAAACACAGATACTAATATATCTCAATGAAGATAGTTAAGCGACTATGATAAATCAAAATATAAATGGTTAAAAAAAAACTATTTACCTCTCCCCCTCCCCCTTTCTTGCATTCTTCTTTCCTTTTTTTTCTTCTTCTTCGAATTTTCCTTTCTGTTTATCTTCTTTTAAGTTGCACCTGCCATGTTATGTCTCTGCTCCACCCTAAGGTCGACTGGTAGAAAATGCCTAAGGCATTAAGTCCGCCTTTGTACAGTGTTTCATTAGTGCATAAAGTTTCAAATAAATAAGTAAATCTTATGATGAAGCAAGAAGGTAGGTACTAGAGCTTCATAATAAAAGAATGAGCTTATTAGAATTGCCATAAGATGCACTTGGCCTACCTTATAAGCAATGAAAATGCCTAAGCGACGATGATGAAATAAAATTAAATGAGTCTGATGAAAATGGTACCGGAACTCCATAATAAAACAATGTAACGTAGCCGTGTTTGGGCTTATAAATTGAAATTGTTTGTTTTTCGATAGGGTCTGGCACGAAAGCCTTATTAGTAAGCTTCCTTCTTTCGGATTACCTGCTGGTTTGTGTGCTTGGATTGCAGATTTCCTGAGTGACCGGTCCATCCGAGTGGTCATCGATGGTTGCTCGTCCGGTCAAATGGCCATTAATGCCGGGGTCCCTCAGGGGTCAGTGCTCTCGGCAACATTGTTCTTGCTGCACATAAATGATCTGCTTAAGCCCGGTACCTTTGGGTATGCAGACGACAGCACTGTTGCTGAGAGTTACATATCCAGCGCGCAGGCTAGTGGGTCACAGATCCAGTCTCTCCGAGAGGCTATGGTCGAGCGCTTGAACTTGTCCTTGGAGGCAGTCTCTGAATGGGGCGATGCCAATTTGGTCAAGTTCAATGCTGCTAAAACCCAGGCGTGTCTATTTTCCGCTAAAAGGAGCCAATTCAGCCCTGCTCCAACTTTCCGGGGCGTAACCGTGCCAATAACCGACCATCTTGATCTCCTTGGTGTTACGCTAACGTCAACACTCAACTTTGGGCCATACATCGAAGCAAAGGCTCAACTGGCAGCAAAAAAGCTGGGAATCCTCGCGAAGGTCAGACAGTACTTCACGCCGGAACAGCTGCTCAAACTTTATCAAGCGCAAGTTCGATCGTGTATGGAGTACTGCTCTCATCTTTGGGACGAATCTGCCCGATACCAGCTTGATGCACTTGAGGCAATTGAGAGGCGAGCCAAGAGGATCATTGGCAATGATGCACTCGTTGAGTCGAGGCTTCAAAGTCTTGAGCATCGACGCAGAGTTGCTAGCCTGTCGGTTTTCTACCGGTTGCATTTCGGGGAGTGTGCGTCGGAATTGCATAACCTAATTCCGCCTAGCCCGTTCCATCATCGGACCACCAGGCGTACGGCAATGCGCCACCGGTACATGGTGGACATCCCACCTATACGCACAAAACGTTTTGCGAACACATTCATAGTGCGTACAGCTAAGGAGTGGAATTCCTTGCCGGAATCTGTTTTTCCTGATGGCTATCCATCGTCGACCGCATCGTCGCTTTCCATCAGGTGAGTTAGCGGTCAAGCGCGAACCTATCAAGAATAAAAAAAAAAAAAAAAAATTGTCAACACACTGGTTATAAATATATTATTCCCATCCAATTATAATTTGGGTGTCTTCGAGGCTAGAGTGAATAGGCTCTTAAGGCGACGACGATAGCTGAATTATCCATACAAACGTAATACCAAAATCATTTGCAGATGGAGCATATTTACACCATATTATGATGATATTCGGATTAAGACAATATTTATCTAGGTTCCTACATCTTTCTTTTTTTAAAATACTTACCTAAAACGAAATTTAAGCGAATTCCATTTCGCATATTTTTGTAGCGTAAATGGCATGTTTTCATTTTGTTTTTTCTGTATTATAAACAACAATATTTCTAATATTCTTTCCGTAGGAACATAGTTAATATTAGCAAGTTACAAATTATAGAAAAAAAAATGAAAAGCCATTAAGTTTTCATTCATCTTTTTTGGTATTACGGAACACATCCAAATTTATCCCAAATTTCCAAGAGTTAGTAGTGCTATCGCGGCAAGCGAGAGTGTGTGTGAGTGCGTCAGTGTCAGTGTGTACGTGATGTCATTACTTCGGTCGCGTTGTAAATTTTACTGTAATATTTCTATTGACTTTCTGTATTCCTTTTACTTTTTTTTGTTTTTTTTTGTGATGCAAATTATTTATATGCTTATGAACATCAAATTCCTTTTACTAAACTTCAAATGCTTAGGTACTTTTTTTTGGATGAGAAATCATCTAATGATTTCTCGCGCTCTTGGGCGGAGCGAAAGAGCGTGTCAGACTTTTACTTACTAAAATCGACTCCTATATTCCCTTTTTGTCTTGCGTTCCAGGGCCCCAGGTTTTCCTTTCAGAAGCGAACCTAGTAGGCTTTTTTATTTTTTAAGGTGGGAAAATCATCTAATGACAAATCTCGCTCTTGGGCGGAGCGGGAGATAGTGTCAGACTTTTACTCACTAAAAACCCACTCCTATTCCTTCTTTGCCTTCGTCCCAGGGCCCCGGATTTCGCTTTCACACTACCCTTGGCCCCAGTAGACTTCGACCCTGCTGGGCCCCTACGATTTGCTGACATCTCCCTAAGGCGTGCGTGAAACGATACGCGCCGTCGACGACTTGGGCTCGGTCCGGACGGGTACCGGACGTTCGGACGGCAAGCTACCCACTGCTCGCCGTCCGCAAGCCCGCGCTTACGGTGGCCGGAAATGGGATCGGAATCCCGGCGGCGGCTGGGGCGTGAAGGCCGTTGCCTCACGCGATGGCCGCCTCCTTTTCTAGCATTACTGCTTCGCAGAAAGTGGCGACCGCCTGCCACTCCTCCTCGCTCCGGACCATGCAAATTATTTATATGCTTATGAACATCAAAACTAATAAATATATATATTCCTTTTACTAATTGTATATTTGTATAAATTCAATTGCTTAGGTACTTTTTTTTGGGTGAGAAATCATTAAATGATTTCTCGCGCTCTTGGGCGGAGCGAAAGAGCGTTTCAGACTTTTACTTACTAAAATCGACTCCTATATTCCCTTTTTGTCTTGCGTTCCAGGGCCCCAGGTTTTCCTTTCAGAAGCGAACCTAGTAGGCTTTTTTATTTTTTAAGGTGGGAAAATCATCTTATGACAAATCCCGCTCTTGGGCGGAGCGAGAGATAGTGTCAGACTTTTACTGATTAAAACCTACCCCTGTTCCTTCGTTGCCTTCGCCCCAGGGCCCGGGTTTCGTTTTCACACTACCCATGGCCCCAGCAGGCTTCGACCCTGCTGGGCCCCTACGATTTCCTGACATCTCCCTGAGGCGCGCGTGGAACAATACGCGCCGTCGACGACTTGGGCTCGGTCCGGACGGTTACCGGACGGTCGGACGGCGGGCTACCCATTGCTCGCCGTCCGCAAGCCCGCGCCTACGGTGGCCGGAAATCGGGATCAGAATCCCGGCGGCGCGGCGGTTGGGGCGTGAGGACCGTTGCAGTTGCCTCACGCTATCGGCCGCCTCCTTTGATAGCATTACTGCTTCGCAGAAGGAGGCAACTGCCTGCCACTCCTCCTCGCTCCGGACCATGGCCTGTACCAAGGCCCGCCGCGAGAGATCGCCGCCACCAGTTGCTCCCACGAGGACACGTCGTTGCTCTGCACAAGCGGGGCACACCTCCACCGTGTCCTCCGGGCGGTCCAAACAGTGGCGACACCCGGGCGTCGGTCCCGCACGAATCCGGTGCAGGAGCTTCCCGAACTTACCGTGTTCGGTGAGAACCTGCGTCATGCGGAAGATGAGGACGCCAAGAGGTCTTTCCAACCACGCCTCAAAGAGGGGACTTACCGCCATATTTTTGGCGTGCCCAACCCCAGTTGGCTTCGACCCTGCTGGGCCCCTACGGTTTTGCTGACATCTCCTTGAGGCGCACGTGGAACATTACGCGCCGTCGACGACTCGGGCTCGGTCTGAATGGCCGGACGGCGAGCTGCCCATTGCTCGCCGTCCGCAAGCCTACGCCCACATTGGCTGGAATTTAGTGTCGGGATTCCGGCGGCTGGGGCGTGCGGGCCGTTCCCGCGTGCGTGTGGCTGCCTCCTTCGCTAGTATTACTGTTTCGCAGAAGGAGACGACAACCTGCCATTCCTCCTTGCTTCAAACCATGACCTGTACCAGGGACCGGCGCGAGAGTTCGTTACCTTGCTGCCGATGGCCTGATTCATTGACTGAACTCATTGACTGATTTCCCACTTATAAAAAAAGCACTCGGCTCCATAACATTTTCTGATTTGTTAGTGTGTGCTAGTTATCCTAATATGTTGAGATATCGGCACGATAATAAAATTTCCAAAAAACGCATTACTAGTCTGTACATTCACAAACAAATAAAAACACGAAACATTGCAATTTCGTTTCGATAGAAATAACGAAGAAATAAAACCAGAAACAATTTTTTAATTGCTAAACATGACGAGGCCGGGAACTTCCTTCGATAAGAATCTATGAACCAAGTTGAAATTTATTTCTGCGTACCATCAGTATTGATATTCGAACAAGTTTTATCTTGAAGAACTTCGCTCTTTTTATTATCAACGTCTATTTTTTTCATCGCTTTTGCGAAGACTCGGTAAATGAAAATATCTTCAAGATTTTTTCCGACGCGAATCTTGTTAAATTGAGATTCGCATATAATTTTGATTTTTATAGGTAGCCATTTGATTGGTGGCTAAAATTCAAGGAAAAATCAGAAGTGCTACGTGTCGTGTCGTGCCTATTAAAAAGTAAAGTGTGACAAGATTTTTTATGAGTTTTAGAGCCTGCGCACACTTGAGACAAGACTGTCTTAGACTTGTCTACGACACCGCAGACTTGTCTGCGACAAGACTGTTTTGAGACTTCTAGTGTTGCCAACAGTTACACTAACTTACCACTACACTAGTCAACTTTTAAAACCACCAGAAAACCACTAACAAAAAATTATCCCTTACACAAAATCGCAAAATTTCCCACTAAAAAAATGTGTGTTGTACGAAATAAAATAAGTAGGCATATATAGGTTATTAGTTTCCTTTAATAATAAGTGAGAAAAATTGATAATCAGTTGATCAAAATACCATTTGTGGGTAAATTAATATTAGTAGGTAAATCAATATACAAATTATTCAATAACAGCTATGTAATTTATCTTCAGATGAATCATTTTTGTTTGCACCATCATCGTCGGTATCAGATTGATAATTATGGATTCTATGGTGCTGATTTACACCCGAGTAATCGCATTTTTAGTAAGAAATTGAATTTTACTAAAGCACTAGAAAAATCCACTAGCCAATAACACAACTATTTCGCAACTAAATGGGGGGTTAAAACCACCAGTTTTAGTGGAAAATCCACTAAGTGGCAACACTGGCCGTACGCCGCTAGACTGTTTTGTCTTGATGGTGTGACAAAACAGAAACAGTCTTGTCGCAGACAAGTCTGCGACGTCGTAGACAAGTCTGTCTAAGACAGTCTTGTCTCAAGCGTGCGCAGACCCTTACTTCGCATCAGTGTAAAAACAAATCAATTAAAAACATAACCTGAACGAACATGGAAGGATGTATGTGACATTTGCAATATTATAAGTTTGCACTTATATCAAGTCGAGTATTTGTGGTAATCTTCAAACTAATCACACCAAAATTTTATAGGCTCATTTGTAGGTGATGTGTGTATGTGTGTTACTCCTTCATGCTCTAACGAATGAACGATTCGGATAAAATAAGACACACGGATAGATCATGCCCTGGAATAAGACATTGGATATTTATCCCGGGAACTAGTATCCTATGTTGTTTTGGAATAATTGTCTACTGTCACGCTGGTAGCGCAATGATGATAAATGATATTTATTTTGTAAATAGGTTTAAAAAACACTTTTACACGTAAATTTTTTTTTTTCGTCATTTTTAAACTAGATGAGGCCGGTGTTTCCTAGCTGACTACCCTGAGAAGAAACACCGAAACAAACTCAGGGGTCAAAGTCTCTTTTAAAGTCCATACAGTAAATATGTAATGGTCAAATGAAAGGCTTGATATATTCTTGAGAGTATTATTATATAGATTTAAACACTTTCATATCATATTTTCTATATAAAATATGTCCTGACTCTATTACATGACGTCTTTCATCTTATTTTTTGAACATCCATCAAACTAATCTTTTTATAACGTAAACCTTAAAAGTCTAACATGCCATTTTTGCAAGTTAATAATAGTTGTGACCTTCATAGTCGTCACACTACTTTTACGTAAGCAAAGCCGCTGGTAGAAGCTAGCTATAAATATATAAGAAGAATTTGAATTCAGAGACTTGTGAACGTTAATAGGATCTTTCATCATTTAAATTTTTCATAACGCTCCAAAAAAAATCCGACGTATTTGATAATTCACAGATAGCAATAAATTGTGATCAAGTCCCAAAATGTAGCAATAAAATACCACGTGGTGAGCAGTTTATTGCTCTAAACGGAAATTTAATTAGACAGTTTCTGTCTTCAAGACTAGGGTGAAAATTTTAGTGGCCAATATTTTTCAATTAAGCGTCATTCTAGCTCGTAACGATTGTATTAAAACTGGTGTTTGATAGCTGAGGCTCCGTTGGTAATAAGAATTGCTAAGACAGTGTTCGATAGTTCCTTTTTGTAGACATTTAAGTGAGAATGCATTATATAGCGTGAATTGAAACGTGGGAAGAGATGATAGATCGACGTCAGATGAAGTCGGTGCAAACTTAATCCTTGAGGCTAAAGATTTGATGTTCTAAAACAGAAATTAGCTAAGTAGGTACATCTTTCTTTCGGTAGTGAAAATCAACAATTGACTTCTTCCGCCCTGAATGGAGCGACACGGAGTGTCAGGCTTTTACTGACTGAAATCCATGATCCTTCAGTTTCTTTTTGTATTCTAGGGTTGCTGTGACTGTGTCAAACGCTCCCGCAGCCCGAACAGACAAGTTAAACCAATTTTTTTACAGATTAAACCGGCTGGTGTACCTACATCTGCTGGTTTAATTTGTAAAATAAAATTGTGACAACTTAGGTAGCTAAGCACCTACGTGAAGTGTTCACTCATCTGTCAATCCATTGCTTCGGACTGAAGTAACAGACAAAGCTCTGCTGTTTACGCACACTTATATACCCTTACCTGTTAGTAGTATTACCAAATCCAGAACGTTCACAACTTCACCTACCTATTAGGCAAATGTTTGCGTTAACCCCAAAAACCAAGTTTTTTTTTATAACTGTGACTTTTATCAATCAACCTGCAGCATTGCTACCAAAGTGCCTAGTCCAATCACTTATGCATCGTGTCGTTCTTCTGAAAAAAAAATCTCATTGTATACAGGTAGCATTTCGGCCAGTATTGATCGGTCGGCTAGACGATCCGACACGCCCGGGGACCATACTTCTTCAATTATTCAGCTGCCTACTTCCACAGCAAAACTCGTTTGTTACATCTTGAGTGTATTGCTATTCCTCTTTTATGGTTTGAGGAAATCATCTGTCCTTGTCGTGTAGCGGGAGTCCGAAGACCGAAGCGTCTCCGCGGGAATGTTAATAAAAATGTATTTTGCTTCCCAAATTCGGACTGTTTTATTGCTGTAGCGACATGAGTAAGGATGTGAGGGAGGAATTTGAATTTTTAAAGGTAGTGTGAATTTGGCCCTTTGGTATTTATGTATTTATCTACAAGAATGTTATTGTATACATATATTTTTTATTGTACACCATAAAAAATACAGCAGCCGCCTTATTCCAAGAAGCGATCTAAATGTAGTTTCGAGACTTTCACTAGGATTAAACCATGACTTATTATAAAACGTTATTATAAAATTAAATTTATCACTAGTTTCTGAACTATCTTCGGTAATAAAGTTAGACCGCCGAAACCCCTAGTTTTACTATGGTACCAACTTCGATACTAATATATTTGTGGTTGGCTTTGATTATTATTGTGTGTTATTCCATTAAAAATCTTTAAAAAATTGATATTATTACGATTGGCTTGATCGATCTCGATGATTTGAATATGTTGGAAGCGTCTCGGCGATCTTACAGCCATTGTTATCGTGGGAATTGGTTTGAATTGAGTAACAAAGATTTTACATATTATATATATAGTTTAGTATAGGTTCTCGAAACGTTTTGAAGAAAAAACAGTGGTTCTTTTACAGAGCACTTTTAATCAATCAATTTTAATTAAATCTTTTACATTTTTCGTTTGTTGTTCCACTTTTTACTGTAGCTTACAATTAGGTACACAACAACAACACAACAGACATAACTTACGTATAAACAAACCAACATGTAACACATAACAGTTACAGTAAAAAAAGTGACGAATAGATTATTAATTAAAAAAAGGACGCAAAATAAAAAGGAAAAAAACTAAAAACAATATGCTGAAAAAGTAAGAAAGAAGATTATCAGGATGCTGAAATAAACAAGGTTACTCGAGAAACAAGAACAGAACCAAAAGAAAAGCCGTAGTCACACGTTATTAAAGTGTTACAGTTGGTACCTATATACTATGGTTGGTGGATATTATTGAAACAAGGATCTTGTATACCCTACGGACTAACTAGATAGTATATAATAAAATTCTTGTATTGTAACTACAATCTTTCTTTGGCACAACCTAATCCTCGAATAGTCTTATGTAATCAGATCACAATTTACTGTAACAAGCTTAGACAAGCCTTGACTCTTGGTTCAAACCAGTACTAAAGTATTTTTTTTGTAATAAGACGGTAGAAATTTAAAGTTAATACGGTGTATCAACGGGCAGTCTTATCGCTAAAACTTATATATTACAGACAACCTTTGTATGCATTTGACAGAGAAGGAGAAAAGATACGCAGTTAGTTCGTTGTAATTTCAATTCACAAATTGAGAAATAGCCATATTTCTGCATTGTTCTTTCATTCCAAATGTCCAAAATTTCCCCAATCGGAAGTGTAAAGAAACTGTTCACTGAAAGCCCTTAAACAGGGCAAATTTTGTCAACGTTACAGCGCCTTCAAGGCCCGGTAAACGTTTAGCAATAACGTAAGCGATAACACCAGCAATAGCGATAGGTAACTGTATGGACAAGTCAATAACCGTTACAACTAGCGACCCGCTCTGCATAATACGGCTAATAGCGGTGCTTATGGTGTAATATACAGTGTTGCGTATGGGAATTGGTTCGTAGCTACTTTTGTAGCAATATCTATTTACTAGGATTGGAACAATTTGCCTGCTACGGTCTTCCCGTCCGATGATAATTTAGTTGTCTTTAAGGCTTTTAATAAACTGGTGTGCTTCACCATCAACGGTTGCATAACATAAGCTGTTATGCACTGGTTTATGTAATAAAAAAAACTGTATTTCCTTGATACGAGAAGCGTCATCGGTTAAAGATATTTTTTTTTACTGTTTTTAATTTAATAGAATTCATGGAGGTTGTCGTATTGGTCTACACTACAATTACTATATGATGGTGCAAGTGACAGCTGCTGTCGGATTAATACAATGTAGCTATCCATCCTTTTCTCTGATGCTCTGTAAAAAAACCTTACTAGTCGCAAGCGCTACTATAACTATAATATTATTTATTTATAAAAACTAAAAAGGTAAACTTCGAAATTATATGGTCAATCCTGGAAGCTTTCATAGATCCCGCGAATATTATAATATTCAGCTGAAAATTATATCTCAGAAGTTATAATACAGCATAGCATAGCATAGCATAGTCAGCCTTATAATGTTCCCACTGTTGAGACTCAGGCCTCCTCTCTAGGAGAGGGAAAGAGCGGCGCCGTAATCCACCACTCGGGCCCAGTGCGGGTTGGTGGATGACACATGTCTTTGAATTTTTTGATTCAAGGACATGCCGGTGTCCTCACGATGTTTTCCTTCACCATTTTGAGAGCAGTGGTGATGAAATAAATTACATAAAGTAATGCGCCTGGCTGGGTTTGAACTTGCGACCTATACTCGTAAGTCGGAGCCGTTACCGCTCGGCCACCACTGCTCGCTTATTATTATTATTTATTTATAAAAACTAAAAAGTTAAACTTCGAAAGTGGAATCGTGGAAGCTTTCCTATGAAAGCGGATCTATATCCCGCGAATATTGTAATATTCAGCTGAAAATTAAATCTCAGAAGTTAGCAGATTAAAATAAAAAAGGTGATTGATATTTTCATTCAGGTTATTGGAATCTATTGAAGTATTTTCCTATATAAAGTACCGGAAACTCTTAAATTAGATCATAAGCCTATTGAGTGACAAGTACACAGAACTTTTGACGTGATCGATATGATACGAGTAGCTACTAAAACGGTCTATTTTCTCGGTAATTTTCTAAAATTACTCTATTAATTTGGTACTGTAGGAACACCAGATTACACCATTTACTTAGAAATGTAGTATTTTAACCCTTGTTAAGCATAAGTGGTGTGACGGTGTAGCATCGGGAGCCACATCTTTTCTATTGTTTTTAATAGACAAGTATGTTGTCTTTGTATGCCAGCCTATTTTTAACAGACTTCAAAAAGAAGGAGGTTCTATGTTCGGCTGAATGTATTATTTTTTTTAAAGATTATAAATTTTATTTTCTTGATTGAAAGGTTATGCTCCCAAGTTGGTCCCATTGAAATATTGTTACACAGCAGAAATGTCGTAACAAGTCAAATTGCTTTGTTTATACGTATAGTCGATGACTGACTGAAAGAAGAGGGGGAATATATCGAACTGATCTGATGATGAAGCCTGAAGTTAGGCACCGGAACTCTGTAATAAATTAATTGAATCTAACCGTATTTGGGATTATTAGAATTGTTATGAGATGCACTCTGGCTATAAAGTATTTAAGTTTGGCTGAGGGGTATTTTTTAGTGGTGGTACCATTACTAAAAAGTGTAAAATAAAAAACTTTAAAGCATTTCACAGTAGATTAAAAGTAAATAAAGGACTATTCGATAGTTCATTTTACTCTATTGTTTCTATCTATATAAGCACAAAAAACCATAAAATTTCTTATGCAATACGAAACCATCACACCGCCTTTTTTTGAGCTGCGTACTTTTACTAGCTAAAACCCACCCGTGTTCTTTTTTTACCTTTTGCGTTCAAGGACCGTATTTCGGAAAAACCTGCTGTCCTGACGAGTATGTTCCCTCGTTCAGGGATAAATTCCGACGTCCACGTGGGTCAAGATGCTGCTAGAAGATAGCTTCCTATTTCAATAAGTAAATAGCTATATACATACAGAAGTATGCAGACAGACTTGGCTAAGTTCTAGTCATTAAACAACAATATAAGTTTTTTAGTTTAGTTTGGTCTTCGTCAGAATTATTATTAAGTTCTCTTAACGATTTGATATTTTTCATAGTATTTATTAGTTTATAATTTTAACATATATATGTATTTTATTACTATAAATTTTTTATTTTATTTTTTCTGTTTGAAGTATCTGTTGTTTATTGTGCAAACCTACCACAGTATTGTCTTTTTAACCCAAAGGTTGACTGGTAGAGAATGCCTTGTTGCATTAAGTCCGCCTATGTACCACTACTGTACATGAAGTTTAAATAAATAAATAAATAAGTATTGTTCTGCCTATCGCCAAACTTACGCGGCAGTGGGCAGGGCATATTGCTCGCAGATAAGATCGAAGTCGATGGGGCCAAAAGATTCGGGAATGACAACTATGCATCAGAAGATGCAGCGTTGAAAGGCCTCCCACAAGGTAGACCGACGTCTTGGTGAGGGTCGTGGGAATCCGATGGAGGCGAGACGCAAAGGAAAGGTCATAATAGCGACACTTAGGGGAGGCTATGTCCAGCAGTCCACTGCAAAGATGCCATCTTTCGGCTTTAATAATGATGTTAATGATAATCATGACGATATCCCACTGCAGGGCAGAGGCTTCCCTCTCCTTTTTACCTTCGTTAATAATAAGGCTGTATTCACACCAAATTCATAATTACCCATCGACTGTGAGTGTTAAGTTCAAAATGCATCCGAAAAACAAAAAAGGGAAAAAAAGTAGTTAATCTAATCTCATTGGCTATTGTCTTATTGCAGAGCCAAGACCCTGATCCTCTTTTTTCCGCACTAACAAAAATGTGGGTCAATTTTTTCGGAAGGAATCAAGTTGGTCCCGTCAATCTTCACCCACATACTTGTGAAAAATTACCTAGAAATAATTTATCCGAAAATTTATGGATCTAGTAATTGTTATTTTTTTTACTATTTCAGGATTTATCGCAAAGTAAAATGTGCTCATAATGATGACCACAATGACCCCATAAAAGATTCTTAGTAATTTGTTATTGGTATTATAGTTTGAACGTAATCTTTATACTAATAAGTAAGTACTACCAAATCAAAGCTCTTTAAATCTGGAGCATCAAATCTCTCCCATTTCTTTAAAATATTCCAACAATAAAAATCTCGCCATAAAAAATACAGCGCCAGCACCACCTAAAGAAATTTAAAGGACATAATACTGAAGCATTTCCATCACAAGGCAGCGCTTTTCATACAAAATGCGCCCTTTCCAAACCGAAGTTAATGTAGCGCATCGGCGCTGCAAAGTGGTGTATGACATTTTTCAATCGCTTAATTGTGCAGCATTATTGGCTCATGAGGCCGTCCATAGCGGAATAATATTGTAGGGTGACTTTGGATTCCGAGAAGATAAGAATCGTCTTAAAATGAAATTTAATTTTGGAACATAATAATTACAGTTATTTATGATTTTGACGTTGGTTGTCTGTCTTGTTTTTGAGGTGAGAACTCATCAAATATGTCACTCTTGCTCTGGATGGAACGAGATATAGAGTCAGACTTTAACTGACTCAAAACCCACCAATGTTTCCGTAGTTGCCCTTTGCGTTCCAGAGCTAAGGTAACTCTTTTTAATAATCCTGCAGTCCTGGCAGGCATCGGACATAACGGAACCCGTCCATTTTGCTACTATTATTGCTCTTTAAGGCGCGCAAGGAACCCAACTTCCTGGACGGCGAGCTACCCATTGCTCGCCATCCGTAAGCCCATGCCTATGGTGGCCGGGAATCACCACGTGATTCTCGACCACCGGGGGTGTCGCCTACGGCGGCGGCTGGACCGTGAGGATACTGGAACTGCTACATAGGACCTTTCCCTAACGATTTCTGCTACCTCCTTTGCTCGTATTACTGCTCAGCAAAAGGTGACTGCTTCATATTCCGTCTCGCTCCATGCCATCGCTTGAACCAGGGCCAGACACGAGAGGTCCCTGCCGCCGATCGCCTCCACGAAGACTTGGCAATGCTTCACCCAAGCGAGGCAGACTTCCATCATAGAATCCACTGTGTACCCTGGGCGATAACAAGCTTATAACTTTGTGATTTTTCATGATACAGTTTACGGAGACGCGGGCGGCGACACGGCTGTCCGGCGCACCGCGGACACTCGCTTCCACGGACACCGCCGCGACGGACGACACCTCTCGAACCTAATTTAATAATTACTCTTTGTCCGGGATCGTTGTATTTTTGAAAGTATTGGTTGACGGCAATATACCAGCACTTATAAGATACAGTCCACTTATTTACACCCAACCCCAACATTGGTCCTTCGAGCCGGATGTCCGTGGAAGCGAGTGTCCGTGGTGCGCCGGACAGCCGTGTCGTAATAAAGGATAGAGAGGATATAGAGAATCACTTTTTTCTTCCCCTTTTTCTCTGTCCTTACTTACATCTTAGTCAATCCTTTAACTCGTCACACCACCTTCTTCAGGGCCTACCACGTCGTCGGTTCCTATTGTTCGGGATCCAATCGGTGACTGCCTTTGCCCAATTCTGTTACGACGTGTGGCATACATGACTTACACAGTTCCATTTTAGTTTGGCAGCTGAATTGTAAGCAATTCAATTCCTCTGCAAAATCTTGAATTTTGAAACGAAGTATACTTATTCAATGGCAATGGAAAGGGCTATGCTCGGAGTTTCCTTGCGTGATCGCATAAAGAATGAAGATATCCGCAGGAGAATCAAGGTCGCTGACATAGCCCGAAGAATCGCCAAACTAAGTGTGTGGCAGTGGGCAGGGCACATTGCTCGTAGAACGGATGGTCGATGCGGCCGAAAGGTTCTAGAATGGCGACCGCGCATCGGAAAACGCAGCGTTGGAAGGCCTCCCACAAGGTGGACAGGGGAGGCCAATGTCCAACAGTGAAGTCTTTCGGCTGAAATGATGATGATACTTATTCATAAACTAAAACCAAATATCTACCTAAATCAATTAAACATTATTCGATCATCATTACTCGAATAATAATATGTTTAATCATAACATTAATTTATCTAATCATCGCTAATCGACTCGGGCACGGCTCAGTAATCAGATATTACAGTTTATCAGTGCGTGCGTATGTAATCCGTAAGCTAAAACAGATTAATTAAGATTACATCATACGTCGACATTGTCATTATATGTAGGTACTTATTTATACTAAACTATAATTGTAGTGGAATCTCACTTGCACATCCACATGCGGAATATCTGCAAGAAAACGCAATCTTTGCGTTCGAATCACACTCTGCTAATTACATACAAAATAACGAGAGATATGTTGACGGGTCCTAAGAACAAAATCGTATTTAAAAATATTTATTTATTATTTATTTTATTTTATTTTATTTTATTTGGGTGGCTTACAGCTAACAATACAAAATATAAGACGATAAAGTAGATCATGATGAGCCATGTACAAGCCTCCACTTATAATATATAAGTAAAAGGATCTTATACAAAAAAAAAGTGCCATATAGTTTTTAGTATGCAATACGAATACATCATCATCATCATCATTTCAGCCGAAAGACGTCCACTGCTGGACATAGGCCTCCCCCAAGCGTCTCCACAACGGCCGATCCTGTGCGTCTCGCATCCACCGCACTCCTACGACTCTCACCAGGTCGTCGGTCCACCTTGTAGGAGGCCTTCCAACGCTGCGTGTTTATACGAATACATACATTTCGTCTTATTTTTCAACAACAATTTGTTCTTGGGACCCGTCGATATGCGAGGTATACGTGTGAGGAAAGAATCCACTACGCATTCTCGCATCACTCACTTATACTTACACTACTTCACAGCTTCGCTATGTATTCTCACGCCCGGAGCATCGCCATGTCCTCGTGACGACGATCGGTGGTGGTGAGCTTTTGCGTCCGGCCTTGGTTGAGGCCTTGACCTAGAGCGAGAAACAATGGGAAACAGTCACCTCCTTCTACGGAGATGAGTGAAGGATAGCCGCAATAATGGGGGATGGATGTCCATTTCCTGTCTTCACGCCCCAGTCTCCGCTGCAGGAGATGCCCCTGGCGTCGGGAGACGCAGAGTGTTTTCCGGTCAACGTAGACTCAGTGCTTGTGAACGAGGAGCAATGGGTAGCTCGCCATCTGGCTATTCGGTAAAGACCAAGCTCGAGTCGTATTCTACGTGTGCCTCAAAGAAATGTCAGCAAAACTGAAAGGGGCCCCTCAATAAGTTCGATGACGGCTAGGATTGCAGCAACATTTGAAAGGGTTACCGTGGCCTTAGAACGCAAAGGTCAAATGAAGGAACATGGTGGGTTTTAGTCAGTAAAAATTGAACTCCCTCTCTCCCTCCTTCCTAGTGCGGGAGAAGTCATTTGATAGTATCAAATAAAACAGTAAAATAAAACTAACGGGACTACACTATGAAGTGTCAATGCCATCATGTTTCAGCCGAGGTAAAGAGAGTGTTTTTGGTCCTGTATAGCGCCGTCTTTCTCTTTCACACCATGATGTTTTAAGGTTTCATAAGGCCCAGAAGCAAGAACGGGGCGCTTCTTCGTGGATGGCTCCACTGGCCCCAAAAACGCGTAGCGCATAATTGAAACTCTGTCGACGTTGCTGCAATGACACGTCGGCACGACGTGGCCGCTTCGACAGTTTCATATTTATTTATTTATTATATTCTTTATTGTACACCACATATATAACAAAAATACAGGACAAACATTATCTATATCTATACATATAATAAAACAGTAAAATTATTTTGCGATGGTATTAATTGGCGCTAAAACTACTGAACCGATCCTGTTCAAATTTTGCATACATAATCCTTATAGGTCAGTGCATCTGTTAGGCTATAAATTATCTCGCTATTTGCTATGGGGGGTGAGCAATAATCCAAAACGTCAGTGTTGAACGACATTTGCCGCAAGTTCGATTCCCAGCTACAGTTAAATTTTTTGTCATTATTTTATCTTCTTTTTGTAATAAAATAACTTTTACCATTTTTTCAAAATAAAATTGACATTTCTATTCGATATCTTCTAAATATATTGTAAAAACTAATCAAAACACATAATAAAATCGAATTAGTAAAATATGGCACTACACGCACTTCAGATACTCGCAACGCCATCTAAAGACTCAAAGTAGAAATAATGATGACAATGACAGTTGAACTTCATATTTGATAGATGGCATTGTGTATTTTACGTAATTTTCTGAATGGCGGAAGAAGTGACCATCGCCCACGTTTGCAGACAGTTCTATTGTTCAAAATTGGAGGAAAATAGTTATGGTTAAACTGGTGTTAGACGGAGGCATTTTTAACAATCCTACTGCTTTTTTTTCCATGATTGTAAGAAGATAATTGACCATGATTATTCAAGGGATACCAACCAAAAAAGGCGATAAAAGTAAACAAGTATATGTATTTAATTATTGATTTTAAAATAACACGGCCAAATTTTCGTAAGGGGTTGCATGGCACCTTGTGTTGGAAGGCCCCCAGGTAGACCGATGACCTGGTGAGGGTCGCGGGAATCCGATGGATGCGAGACACACAGGACCAGTCATTATGGCGACACTTGGGGAGGCCTATGTCCATGATAATGATAATGATAATGATGGTACTTTTTTTTTCTTTTTTTAAGAGTAGAAATCATCCAATGACTACTCTGGTTGGAGCGAGAGGGCGTGTCAAACTTTTACTGACTAAAACCACACTTGTGCCCTTCAGTTGCGCTTTGAAACATCTCTTTGAGGAGCGCGTGGATCACTACGTGCTGTTGACGACTGGGCTCGGTTCGGTTAATTACCGGACGGCCGGATGGCTAGCTACCCATTGTTCGATGTCTGCAAGCCTGCGTCTACCGTGGCTGGTCGTCGGGGTCGGAATGTCGGCTCGGTGTGAGGACGTTCGTTCCCTCACGCGTGCGGCCTCCTCCTTCGCTAGCATTGCGGCTTTGCAGAAGGAGGCGACCGCCTACCATTCCTCCTCGCTCTGGACTATAGCCCAAACCAGGCCCCGGCGCGAGAGGTGACTGACGCCGGTTGACTCCACAAGGACACGGCGGTGATCCGCCCTTGCATGACACACCTCTGTATGCTCCACTATGTCCTCCGGGATGGCACCTTGTGGCCTAATAATGGCGTGATTTATTGTTTGCAGTTTCTGCTCCATATAAAACGGGGTCGAAAGTGGTTTACGTTCCTGATTACTGATGTATCTCAAATTCCTGGCAGCCTTACGTCGACATCTGAACGTTACCTCCTTGCAGTGAGTGGTGACCAACACTGGAACAACCCTCTGAGGGAGGCCAGTCTCAGGGATAACACTAATCGGCTGCTACATTTGTTTACCGTAATTTCATTGTTTTATGGATACACAAGCTCAGCGAACTGTTGAGGGTGTTTCGAGCGGTTTCTGTTCCGGATTCGGTTGGAAGAATCCTGATATTACCATTTTGCAAATCGCCCGGAGGACCCGGTGTAACATGCGGTGGAGGTATATCACATTTGGGTGAACCGCCGTGTCCTCATAGAGGCAATCGGTGACAGTGACCTCTCGGTTTGGCCATCAATATGCGAGTTTGATTGGGCAGGGATACACGCGCTCAAAATTTCGCCGAAATTCATTCAACGGGGACGTCAGTTAAATACACACCAAAAAATCCTAGGTAAATGAACAAGTAATTTTTACGCCCAAAATGATCAAGCTGCAACAATCAATGCAAGCATGCTCTCGCAAATTCTTCATAAGTACTGTTGTGGAGGAAGATAATTGATGATGATGATAGTTTTTGGATTCACTGGCTTTTTGGCTTTGCACTATCAGTGCACTTTATTCAGCTGAAGGTCGGTGTCCCGATTATGCTCCTTCATTTACCTCTACCAAGGCGAAAATTTTACGGGAGGTAACTCTTTCGAACAATCTCGCAGTCATCGGCCCTAGAGGGCCCTATCCATTTGCTGACATCTCTTTGAGTCCGGTGTAGAAAACAACGCGCCGTCGATTCAGGATTGCTTTGACCAGACGGCCGGATGGCACCACCGCAATCCCGGTTTGCGATGGCTGGTCATCGCCCTGCGACTTTCAACACCCGGAGCATCACTTGCAGCGACAGTTAAGGAGTCAGAATGTCCTATCCCTCATAGTTTCAGCCACCTTCTTCGATCGTAGTGCTTCACTGAAGGAGGCTACTGGTTGACATTTTCTCCACCAATCGCCTCCATGAGGACACAGCGGTGCTGGCGCTCCGACCAAGCGGGACCGACTTCCACCGTATGCTCCATCGTATTCTCCAGGCGATCCGCACAATGGTGATACCCGAGTGTTTCTTCCCGTTGAATTCGATACAGATACCTCCCAAAACACCCACATCCGGTGAGTCCTGCACAAAGAGAGGATGCCGTGACGTCTCTGTAGACACTCTTCAAAGACAGGCATTACCGCTGCGATTGTGACGTGCTCACTGTGGCAAGGGGTTAAAATCATACAATGTTGTTTCACCAGAACATAAACCAGAAACATACATAAACTAATTTCTTTTCTTTTGGGGTAAGCAGAAATGCCAACTGCTACGACCCTTACATACTCTTTCTATTCATTGACATTCATACATTTGGATCTGGACGAGTACATAACATGTTTCCTGAAGGCAATTTGCGTTTTTACTTTTAACCGTTTTATGTTAAAGTACAATAAATAATTGCGTTGCTTTCAGAATGAATTGCAAGCTCAGAATGATTGTACGTTTTTACAAACTTAACGCAGACGTAGTCGCGGGCAACAGCTAGTTATTAAAAATAAGTATACAATGGGCGGTCTTATCGTACAGGGCAATTTCTTACAGACAACCTTTGAATGGACTGAAAGAAAGGAGATAGATTTAGGGCACTCAGTGTACAACATCAGAAATAATACTAATAAGACATAGTAACACATAAAATACAAAAAAATATATACTAATATTTTTTTTTCTTCTCCTGGCTCAATTATATATTTGAATATATAATTGAGCCAGGAGAAGAAAAAAATCAAAATGAAAGGTTAAATAAACAACAAAAAAAGGAGATAAATAGGAATTAATTCAGTACCGTTCACTTGTTGTCTTAAATCATATTTTATTCTAAGGAATTAACTAGCCAAACACTGCCTCTTAAAATACAGGTTTATCCTAGTTTAAGAGGCAGGGTCATAAACTTGATTTGTACAGGTTTACCAACAACTGTTTTATGTAATAAGTACGTACTATCTGTATTTTTCTGTGAATAAACGTTTATTATTATTCATCATCATCATCTTCCTGCCCGCAACACGTTTTTTTCTTCCATTCTGCCCTGTCTCTCGTCATACTATCACTAACTTCCTTTTCTTTCATATCACTCTTCACACAATCCATCCATCTTTTCTTTGGTCTCACTCTCCCTTATTATTATTATTTATTATTATTAATGCTCCTTCACCATTTTTTTAAACGTAGGTAGCGTTTGAGCACGCCTCACTTCTATGGGTAACACATACCACAAACGAGCAGCTTGAACAGTGAAAGATTTGTCAACGAAGGAAGTAGAATGCGTACGAATACTTAACTTTAGGTTTTCCGATGATCTCAAGGACCTACTATGTGTGTCACTGAGAAACTGAAAGTGTTCTTTAAGATAAAACGGGTTACAAGGGTTAAATAGCACATTATTTTAAAGTTTCTTAGATTTGTATTTGTATGTAAAATGTAAGCAGGCGTATAATGACGAATACACGTCTATGAAGCTCCGCGTCCGTAGACGGTAGGCCTAAGTCCTATGCCATAGGGGAGTTATTGCTAGCAACCGAGCACCAATCGAGGCTGCTACTGAGAATTGCGAAATTGTTCGAAAGAGTTACCTTGGCCCTGGAAAGCAAAGGACAACTGTAAATACACACTTGTGTTCTTTTAGTTGCCCTTTGCATTTTAGGTTTTAGTTAGTAAAAGTCTGACACTCCTTCTCGATTCAGCCTAGAGTGGGAGGAGAGTTTTGATGACCTCAAAATAAAATTAAACTGAAAAATTCCACACGGAAAACTTGCAAATACTTTGTTTGACCCAAGAATTTATTCCAGGATCGCATGCAGCGCTTACGAATGATGCAGTTTTCAATATCTGGAGCCTTACCATGACAGGTAAAAATGTCAGATGTGTGACCGAGAAAGAGGGATGGAGCCCTAGCCTATATAGCTCAAGGAGATGTCAGCAAACCGTAGGGGCCCAGCAGGGCTGATGGACCGCGGAGAATTTCTGAAAAGGAAATCGTAGTCCTAGAACGCAAAGGGTAACTGAAGGACACAGTGTGGTTTTAGTCAGTAAAAGTCTGACACGCCCTCACGCTCCGCCCAGAGCGCAAGAAGTCATTAGATGATTTCAACACCTAAAAAAAAGCCCATATAGCTCCATCCTTTTAACAGTTCAGTTTACATCATCAAATGGGTCGCGGTAAGAGCTTGACCGATTCGGATTGAAAATAAATTGTCCTGTTTTAATTCCCATAAAACATGGTATCCGCCATAATGTCCATTGCACAATGCACTGACAAACTGTTAGCGCGATCGTTTGCAAACCATTTACAAATAGTAACACAAAACAAAATGGCGAATTATACAATGTAAAGCTAAAATTAACACTAAATTACAAATTTATCGTTACACTGGCCCATTTTCATTTCTATTATTTATGCTAGCGAAAATAATTTGAATAGAAATGCGAGCTATAATTAGCTCATTATTTTGTTAATAAATGTTTAGTTGGCGAGACTAATGATGATTTTTGACTTGTTTGTGCAAGTACAGGTGTATTATTTAGACAGAGCTTTTAATTATGATTGTATTATTTAAGCGAACAATGCATACAATTAAACAGTCTGTAAGTGTGTTAATTAATATAATAAATTAATTAAATAAATTGCGTAATATATCATACACTAGCTGTGGCCCGCGACTTCGTCTGCGTTAAGTTTGTAAAAACGTACAATCATTCTGAGCTTGCAATTCATTCTGAAAGCAACGCAATTATTTATTGTACTTTAACATAAAACGGTTAAAAGTAAAAACGCAAATTACCTTCAGGAAACATGATATGTACTCGTCCAGATCCAAATGTATGAATGTCAATGAATAGAAAGAGTATGTAAGGGTCGTAGCAGTTGGCATTTCTGCCTACCCCAAAAGAAAAGAAATTAGTTTATGTATGTTCTGGTTTATGTTCTGGTGAAACAACATTGTATGATTTTAACCCCTCGCCACAGTGAGCACGTCATAATCGCAGCGGTAATGATTGTCTTTGAAGAGTGTCTACAGAGGCGTCACGGCATCCTCTCTTTGTGCAGGACTCACAGGATGTGGGTGTTTTGGGAGGTATCTGTATCGAATTCAACGGGAAGAAACACTCGGGTATCACCATTGTGCGGATCGCCTGGAGAATACGATGGAGCATACGGTGGAAGTTGGTCCCGCTTGATCGGAGCGCCAGCACCGCTGTGTCCTCATGGAGGCGATTGGTGGAGAAAATGTCAACCAGTAGCCTCCTTCAGTGAAGCACTACGATCGAAGAAGGTGGCTGAAACTATGAGGGACATTCTGACTCCTTAACTGTCGCTGCAAGTGATGCTCCGGGTGTTGAAAGCCGCAGGGCGATGACCAGCCATCGCAAACCGGGATTGCGGTGGTGCCGTCCGGCCGTCTCGTCAAAGCAATCCTGAATAGACGGCGCATTGTATTCTACACCGGACTCTAAGAGATGTCAGCAAATGGATAGGGCCCTCTAGGGCCGATGTCTGCGAGATGTTCGAAAGAGTTACCTCCTGTAAAATTTTCACCTCAATAATTTTTGACTGAAGAGTTTAAGCCGTTAGACAGCTTTGGTAGAGGTAAATGAAGGAGCATAATCGGGACACCGACCTTCAGCTGAATAACGTGCACTGATAGTGCAAAGCCAAAAAGCCAGTGAATCCAAAAACTACCATCATCATCATCAACTATCTTCCTCCACAACAGTACTTATGAAGAATTTGCGAGAGCATGCTTGCATTGATTGTTGCAGCTTGCTCATTTTGGGCGTAAAAATTACTTGTTCATTTACCTAGGATTTTTTGGTGTGTATTTAACTGACGTCCCCGTTGAATGAATTTCGGCGAAATCTTGAGCGCGTGTATCCCCGCCCAATCAAACTCGCATATTGATGGCCAAACTGAGAGGTCACTGTCATCGACTGCCTCTATGAGGACACGGCGGTTCACCCAAATGTAATAGACCTCCACCGCATGTTACACCGGGTCCTCCGGGCGATTCGCAAAATGGTAATATCAGGATACTTCCAACCGAATCCGGAACAGAAACCGCTCGAAACACCCTCAACAGTCCTGAGCTTGTGTATCCATAAAACAATGAAATTACGGTAAACAAATGTAGCAGCCGATTAGTGTTATCCCTGAGACTGGCCTCCCTCAGAGGGTTGTTCCAGTGTTGGTCACCACTCACTGCACGGAGGTAACGTCCAGATGTCGACGCAAGGCTGCCAGGAATCTGAGATACATCAGTGATCAGGAACGTAAACCACTTTCGACCCCGTTTTATATGGAGCAGAAACTTCAAACAATAAATCACGCCATTATTAGGCCGCAAGGTGCCATCCCGGAAGACATAGTGGAGCATGCAGAGGTGTGTCCCGCAAGGGCGGATCACCGCCGTGTCCTCATGGAGGCAATCGGCGTCATTCACCTCTCGCGCCGGGGCCTGGTTTGGGCTATAGTCCAGAGCGAGGAGGAATGGTAGGCGGTCGCCTCCTTCTGCAAAGCCGCAATGCTAGCGAAGGAGGAGGCCGCACGCGTGAGGGAACGAACGTCCTCACGCCGAGCCGAGATTCCGACCCCGACGACCAGCCACGGTAGACGCAGGCTTGCAGACATCGAACAATAGGTAGCTAGCCCTCCGGCCGTCCGGTAATTAACCAAACCGAGCCCAGTCGTCAACAGCACGTAGTGATCCACGCGCTCCTCAAAGAGATGTTTCAAAGCGCAACTGAAGGACACAAGTGTGGTTTTAGTCAGTAAAAGTTTGACACGCCCTCTCGCTCCAACCAGAGAAGTCATTGGATGATTTCCACTCTTAAAAAAAGAAAAAAAAAAGTACCATCATTATCATTATCATTATCATGGACATAGGCCTCCCCAAGTGTCGCCATAATGACTGGTCCTGTGTGTCTCGCATCCATCGGATTCCCGCGACCCTCACCAGGTCATCGGTCTACCTGGGGGCCTTCCAACACAAGGTGCCATGCAACCCCTTCCGAAAATTTGGCCGTGTTATTTTAAAATCAATAATTAAATACATATACTTGTTTACTTTTATCGCCTTTTTTGGTTCGTATCCCTTGAATAATCATGGTCAATCTTGTTACAATCATGGAAAAAAAAGCAGTAGGATTGTTAAAAATGCCTCCGTCTAACACCAGTTTAACCATAACTATTTTCCTCCAATTTTGAATAATAGAACTGTCTGCAAACGTGGGCGATGGTCATTCTTCCGCCATTCAGAAAATTACGTAAAATACACAATGCCATCTATCAAATATAAAGTTCAACTGTCATTGTCATCATTATTTCTACTTTGAGTCTTTAGATGGCGTTGCGAGTATCTGAAATGCGTGTGGTGCCATATTTGACTAATTCGATTTTATTATGTGTTTTGATTAGTTTTTACAATATATTTAGAAGATATCGAATAGAAAAGTCAATTTTATTTTGAAAAAATGGTAAAAGTTATTTTATTACAAAAAAGAAGATAAAATAATGACAAAAATTTTAACTGTAGCTGGGAATCGAACTCGCGGCAAATGTCGTTCAACACGGTCGTTTTGGATTATTGCTCACCCCCCATAGCAAATAGCGTGATAATTTATAGCCTAACAGATGCACTGACCTATAAGGATTATGTATGCAAAATTTGAACAGGATCGGTTCAGTAGTTTTTGCGCCAATTAATACCATCGCAAAATAATTTTACTGTTTTATTATATGTATAGATTACTGCTCTACCGATATTTTACCTAAAAAAATACCAAGATTTTTATGCACTGTGCATTATTCAATAGGCGTACAACAGCCTTTATCCATACATTATATTAGACACCTCCACCAGTGTTTGGACCGCCCGGAGAACACGGTGGAGCACATGGTAGAGGTGTGCCCCGCCTGGGCAGAGCACCGCCGTGTCATGGTGGGGAAGATCGGTGGCAGCGATCTCTCGCGCCAAGCCTTGGTACAGGCCATGGTCCGAAGCGAGGTGGAGTGGCAGGCGGTCGCCTCCTTATGCGAAGCAGTAATGCTAGCAAAGGAGGAGGCCGCACGTGCACGTGCGAGGGCGCGGCCTACACGCCCAAGCCGCCAGGCTCCCGATCCTGATTTCCGGCCACCGTGGACGCGAGCTTGCGGACGGCGAGTAATAGGTAGCCCGCCGTTCGAACGTCTGATAACCGCCCAGACCGAACCCAAGTCGTCGACGGTGCGTACTGTTCAAGGAGCTGTCAGCAAACCGTAGGGGCCCAGCAGGGTCAAAGCCTACTCGGACTACAAAGAAAACTCGGCGACGAAGACAAAGAAGGAACGGGAGTAGGTTTTTAGTTAGTAAAAGTCTTACACGCCCTCCCGCACCGCCCAAGACCGCGGGATGTCATTGGATGATTTTCCCAAGTACAAAAAAAAAAATATTAGACGTCTAAATATTATAACACTTTAACGATATTATGATATTTATTTGCTCCCATTCTTACCCTTTTTATAATATACCACGCCGCTTCTTCAGTTACTATTTTACTACCGCGAGTCGAAGCGTGATGCTATATACCTATACCTAGCCTTCCTCGGTATATAGGCTATACAAAACTATAGTTTTATAATTCAAATTAGTAGTTCCTGAGATTAACGCGTTCAAACAAAAAAACAAACTCTTCAGATTTCTAATATTTTAGTACAGATTCATCACTTATTTACTCAGTTCATAAATAACTCGTTTCTACTTGATAAAAATTTAAATAAAACTTCTAAAAAAATGTACATACAAAACACGACTGTATAACAATTATTATTTATTGTAAAGATATCAAAAACATGTTATAAACGACACCTATTAAGAAACGGAACACCACCATAACAGTTAGCTTATCGTCGAAAATTCCACAGCTATTAGCCATATCTGGTTCGGCGATTGTCCAATTGCGCAAGTTCGTCGATTAAAACGCGAGCAAAAGTTGGACATTTAGTACAAAACTGGCACCAGCGGAAGCCATCTTCGATAAAACTTCTCAATTCAACGATTAGGGACTGATTTTGCTATTGTAGTATACTTAAACTTAACACTCGTTATTAAATCTGGCAACTAGTTACTCCAGTGCTTGGGTCTGCAGCTAACGCGAAGCAGATCATGCTTGTGAATCTGACCCTCGCTTCATCATGAATTGCACGATCTATGACGTTATTAAACACAATATATGGAACGAAATTAATTCCACCTTCCGCTATTGGTTGCATTGGCGCAGCGGCCGCTTCTTGCGCTTTCTTATCCAAATCGTCTCCAGGATTCGCCACACAGTAATCGACGTCAATCAGACTGAGGCCAACGGCTTGAGCGCAGAGGTAGGAACCTTGCACGAAAGATGGAAAGGGGCTACTGAATTCACAAGTCATGTAGTGAACCTGGGCAGCTTGATTGTCCTTCAACATATTCAGAACGCATCGTTGCACTCGATTTGCCCAGCAGTCATTTAACGGGCACGAAAATACACCATCAATCCAATTAGTTCTTCCCCAGGACACGAATTCAATGTCCAGAAAGTTTCCATACAAATTATATGCTTCCACTAAATGATTTCCGATGAACGCCACTGCATCACTACATCCTGCCGACGTGCCTATCGTTACCTTTATCTTTCCATCTATGACTTGCACTCCTTGGGCTCCTTGTGTTAAAACTAGTATAAAGCACGCGCTGATGAAAACCGAATATATTGCGGCCATGACGACTTACGTGCTCCGCGTGTTTGAAAAAACTGAAATATTTGGATCAATGCCATTACCTACGCATATCGTGAAATGATCTTATTAATGTGACCTTTTTAACTAATCTAAGCAGGCGATAAAGCTGATAAGCAAGACTTATGTCCAAGTATCGAAATAATTCGATTTCATGAAGAGTAGGTAGGTACGTAATTGTATGAAACACGAAAGAAACCCCTAAAACATTTGTTTGATAATAAAGTCTGCCTAATAAAAACAACTGTAAAACAATTTTCTTCTCGCCCTCTCCCCTTAGAAAGTATTTCAAGGTAATCTCTTAAGATTACAAAACAAAAAACTCAAACTCTTTAAGCCTCCATATTTTCTTTATGCGAAAAATATGTTTTTGTGGCAGCAAGTGGCCCGCCTAGAATAATAAACAGAATAAACTTATTAACTTTCGTAAGAAGAAATATGTACATGCAGCCTTATTGGGGATCCAAAGGAAAGGTACGGAGCAAAATGCCTTCCCTAATTTATTCTAGTTATACTTTTGAAAAAATGTCGGCTTACTTATGACTTAATTACTTTCTGGGTATATTTTGGAAGATTTAAAAATAAGCATGCTTACTGGTTTGCCCTCGTTTAAGTTTTTTATTTTTTAAAGCAATACCGGTGGTGATCATCATAATCATCATATCAGTTATATGACGTCCACTGTTGGACATAGGCCTCCCCCAAGTGTCCTGTGCGTCTTGCAGCCATCGGACTCCCGCGACCCTCGCCGGGTCATCGGTCCACCTTGTCGGAGGCCCACTAACGACGCATTTTCTGGTATGCCGTCGCCATACCAGAAACTATCGGCACCATCAACCATCAGTTCTGCGAGTAATGTGCATACTTCCAATAAGTTAGGCCATTCTTCCGGACGATGGTGATAACTATACTTATTCATTGAAAATCTGTAGCAATCTAAATATCCAACATTACCTGCGTTCTAGTATGACTTGAGCAGTGCAAGAAAACATTTGATTTAATAACATATTTTTATATATTTTTTTCTTACTAATTCCTTTAATATAGGTATACTACTGTAAGTTCTTTAATAAATCATCACTCAACGGCTACATGGATCTGATGGTGGCGTCTTAGCTAGACCATGAACTAATCTGGCTAGGACATTTACTTTCTGTCCCGGTAGGTCATTCCCGTGAGATAGTTTGTGACTTTCACACGTGCGTGTTTTTTTAGAGGTTAGCAATTATCAAATGACTTCTCTCGCTTCAAACTGGAACGAGAGGGCGTGTTAGACTTTTACTGATTAAAACCTACCTGTGTCCTTCAGTTGCTCTATGCATTCTAGGATCAAGGTTACTCTTAATTTCCGCAACCCTAGCAGGCAGCAGCCTTATTTAGTTTTGCTGACATTCTCTTTGAGGCGCGCGTGGAACACTGCGCGCCATCGATTCAGACTTAATGATTACTGGACAGCCGGAGGGCAAGCTATTCATTGCTCGTGGTCCACCAGCCCGCACCTACAGTAGCTGGAAGAGCACGCCATAATTATAACAGTAAGTGGCTGGAAAGACGTCACGGCGTCCTCACCGAACTTGGCAAGTTCGGGAGGATCCTGCACCGGATTCAGGCAGAAGAAATGCCCTGATGTCACCATTGTGTGACACGGTGGAGCATACGACAGAGGTGTGCCCCGCTTGGGCGAAACACCGCCGTGTCCTCGTGGGGGCGATCGGCGGCAACGAACTCTCGCGCCAGGCCCTGGTTCAAGCCATGGTTCGGAGCGAGGGGGAATGGCAGGCAGTCGCCTCCTTCTGCGAAGCAGTAATGCTTGCGAAGGAGGCGGCCGCACGCCTGAGAGAACGACCCTCACGCCCCAGTCACCTGGATCCTGATCTCTATTTACAGCCACCGTTGGCGTAAGCTTACGGACGACGAGCAATGGGTAGCACACCATGTCCCACTCCTAAAACAAAGCAAAATGAAAAAGTAATTACCAAGAAAGACACCACTATTTAAACAAAACAAAGCAAAATTAAAAAACAAAATACAATCCCAAGAAACTCCTTAAGACCGTAACAAAAAACCGGAACTAAGACACCTTAATCTTAATTCATTGCACAGAGAGCAGGTATTCAATTACAGTTAACATGTTTAAAAATGTACGTCCCCCTAGAAGGGTACCAACCGCAGTATTAATGAAATTGACTTCCCCTGGGATCGAACTGGGGGCCCTTGGAACGTGTTCCCTGTTCCCCCCTATAGTAGACGTCGCAATGTTCCGGGACGGAGACAAAGGTATCGATGCCGTATCAAATTAACGAGTTGCTGTCAAATTTTAGGTTCCTAAACTTGATATTGATGATGCTTTGCTAATAAGAGGGGTAACTGACAATAGAGAAACTGTCGCAATGATAGAAGAGTTATAGTCATGATCGTTTTAATGAAGACGGTGTTAATGCAGTTAAATCCGCTAGAATAATTTTCCAATATATGAAAAAAAGGGAATACGAACAAATTAAAATAAATGAAACTGACCTTTGACTGGCCTGTTAGTCTATTGGTCAGTGACCCTGAGTGCTATGCCGGAGGTCGTGGGTTCGATTCCCACCCAGGACAAATGTTTGTGTGACGAACACGATCATTTGTTCTGTGTCTGGGTGTAATTTATCTATAATATGCATGTATTTAGAAATATATAAATATGTTAGTATGTTTACCAGTTATCTAGTACTCATAACACAAGCTCTGCTTAGCTTGAGACTAGACGGCGTTGTGTGATAGTTAAAAAAACTACTCTAAAGTTGATTGTTTTAATATCTAATCATTTTCAAATTTAAAGGAAATTTATAAAATTAACAATTTACTTTATGGCTTGCTCATCAGTTGGTACAGAGATGCTTTCACTGCTTTAAGTTGATATACGGCTTATGAAAAACTTTTCCCAGCACTCTCACACAATCTGATTTAAACTTTTTACGAGCGACCACGCAATCTCATCAGCTGTGTCACACACAAGGGAAATGTGTAACACCCACGAATTTCGCTAATTTTAATTAATTCAAACTGCACAGTGAAAGTCAACTCTTAAACACCCTCCTCGACCATAAAGCTGAATCCTGTCTGAAAACGACTGTTAGAACTTAACGAGTTCATACATCCCCGTCTACGGTTACAATGGGGCTCGTAAAATTAATACCTTACCTCTGAATCGTCGGGTTGCCTCTCTGGATGGTAATTCCCCCTTAAATATTTTAGTTTTCTGTGCACCCTCCACCCGCAACAAGATTCAATTTCACGCCCTAAAAAGGGGTCCGCTTTGGGCGATTCTCGGCTTCTCAAATGTCAAGAGACATGAAAGTACCCAACTAAACAAGAACTCTATCAATTACTGGATACCAGTTTTCAAATTTTGTGTTTGTTTGTACTGCAAAAGGCATAAGAGATCACGTTATGATGGTGGGAACATCGAGGAGAAACTGTTCAAGTATTATCCGGTTGCATACAAAATGGAAATGGTGGAACTCAATTGAATCAATCTTGCGTCAAATTGGCGAAGATTTGAAGGGAAGTTCACATTTTAAGTTCGTTTTCTGTTTGAGATATACAGTTTACGTCTGCACCTGTCGTTTTCCTTTCACATTGTTGTTGAGAAATCTTCAAAATTGGTACATTTACTTACTTTTGATTTACGAAGTTCCTTACTTACTTGTGTATTTGAAGGATGGTTTTCAAAGGCGTATTAATCGAGAACTCGACTCACGTAACGTTCGATATGACCCCTTAAATCACATATAACGCTATCAAACCGCATGATTAATTTGATTAGCTACGTGTCTAGCCTTAATGATATCTAGTGTGGCTACATTATTCACCAAGACGTACAAAATTAATCAGTTAACTGGCTTATAGTTGGATGAATTGATTTTCATTAAACTAATGTCAGCTATGAGTTAGTTTTGATGGACGACTTGATCGTATTCATTTGTTGTTGTTTCTTCTATCTGGTTAAGTTTATTGTTTAGTAGTGGTCTATCAAGAGTAGTATCCCGTAATCAATTAAATTCTTCTTTTTCAGTTCGTGTTTCATTTGCATTGGTCCTAATACTCATTAAAAGGTACCTTCTATTTGTAGGTCTTAACCTATGCAATGCTATTTGCTATGGGCTCGTTTATAGCTCGCGGCGGTTGTGTAGAGGCTACACAGCAGCCGCGTAGAGGGCACGCTTCTTAGATCATCCATCTTAATTGTAAATAATAATCACACGGAAGATGTGACTTGTTAAATGAACAAAGAAATTTATGGAAAAATTGTGACAACAATAATGATATGACATAATTTAATGATTTATTTATTTGGACCGATGTTTATTTTAATGTTTAATTTTATCTTTTAATCGACTTTGTTTTTGATTGTTTAATGCGACATATGTATATAATCCACTTGACATTTCTTATTTACTTATCTTTTACCTATGACATACTACTTTTAATGTGAATTTATATGACTTTAATCTTGACTCAATAATTGTTGTGTAGTTTGTCAGAATGTAATTTTAAAATTAATTAATTAATAAATTTGCACACCTTATTAGGTTATAGTACAGCGCACCTATTATACCTGTATGTAACACCTTTTTACACTTACCTGTATTATGCAAATAAACGTATTGATTGATTGATTGATTGATTGATTGAAAACTGACAGAATGCAGGGTGCACTAGTGCTGGTGTGGGACGTAGCATTGAAGATATTTGAGCGAACGAGTGCAGCGGGAGCGCGGCCGCCACGTGATTCGGTAGTCAAAAAAAAAAGAATTTTATAGCTTAGTCAATAGAGTTGAAATTTGATATATTTAAATTAAAACCAGTACGTGGTCACTGCACAGCGGCCTTAAGAAAGTTTTTGCCTCGTCTAAACGCGTCCTTAAGGTGATATTCTGTTAGTGATAATAACTGTCATAAAATCCAAAATGTATGGGATTAACATGGGCTACCAATACGCCAACGTGACCAATCACTTGCGTTTTGGCATTTTGACAATCGCTGTCGTGATAGAATGTCATTTTGGCTCTCTCAATTTGTTTACTGGAAAAACGAAGCAAAAACCAAAATATTCAAAGAAGGCTGAGAATCACAAGTTTTTGAACGTCTAAATATACAAAAAAAAAACCCTAGTGTTTTAGTTGAGAAAAAGAAGTGGCGCTACAAACTCTTCAACAACACAAAAGTAACAAAAATATTGGCTAAGGAATCCAAAATAAAAAAAATAGGATACATGCATGAAAAAAATATTTGTATTCTAATTAATTTATCAATAAATTTGCAAAAATATTATAGAATGCAAATGATTTACAAACATTTATTGATAATGATATGATTAATGATATATCATGGTATTTTTAGGGTTCCGTACCTCAAAAGGAATAAACGGAACCCTTATAGGATCACTTTGTTGTCCGTCTGTCTGTCTGTCAAGACCCTTTATTTCTAGAACGCGTGGAGGTATCGAGTTGAAATTAAAACCACATACTCAAGATCGCAGTCCTTAGAAGCTGTTAAAAATTAAACTTGAAAGTTAACGAAAAAAAAAATATGCCGTTTATATCGCAAAAAACGTATATTTCGACACTCTCAAGTGATTGATTCACTTGAGAGTGTCGAAATATGATTCAAAGTGTATTTCCCGCTCACCCAAAATCCTGAAATTTAGCATAAAGCAAGGTCTTATAACACAGATAAAGGAATAAATCTAAAAACAAAAAAGTGTTTGTTACATCTAAAAAAGAAAAAATCTTCGATAATCCATTTCGAGATTGAACTGTTTACATAAGTAAGTTTGTACGGAACCCTCAGCGCATGAGCCCGACTCGCACTTGCCCAGTTTTTTTTTAAAAAAAACGATGCATTCTTTTTTTCCCTCTTTTATTCGATTTTCCCATTTGAGTAATTTCTTTTTGTCTAACTCACCTTTCCTCCTTCTGATTTTCCCCAGCAATGACAGTAACTTTAAATCTACCTCCCCTAACTTATTCCACTTCATGTTTATAGCTAACTTTAACCTAAGACTGTACCTAAGATGGCTAGAAGCCATAAATACTCCAGCATTTCGCGTACAGAATACGTAAAGCACAGGTCTACGTGATCTATATTCCTTGGGTATTAGTTACTTGTGATAAATAATCTTGCTTCAGTATCAGTAACTAGTACTGGTATTTAGTAGTTGGTTCTACGGTTTATTTACGTTATTGGAATTATTTGATCCGGAATATTGAGGATACTACCTACAGGTATATACCTGATACATTTTACTATATTCAACTAATATTATTTCATGTGAAAGACTACATAACTATTAATCAATCACTTATCAATGATGGAATAGATATAGACGTTTGGCACATGGGTAGACCATTTCCTGAATCAGGGTACCTATAGATATATTTTTTTATCCCGGTAGTACTGCGATGTAGGGGGGAGGAGGGGTATGGAGGTATGCGGAACAGAGAGTAAAGCCCCACATACCTCCGTTGAAAAGGCAGGATCCTCCAACCAGACGGGTGTTATATGTCTGGTGGGCTATTGCCCGATAGATGATTTCGGGCTGTTCTATATGTTCTAATCGCGCGGAGAACTTTGATTGCGCGATGCAGGATTAGTTCTTATGTGACGCCAAAGATGTCGCTACATCACTCCCCTCCGGAGATCGGAGATCGATGGTTCTTGATGCTTCTTGATGCGTGCCAGGCCAGTGGTAGGTTGGTTCCAGTGGGTCGGAACCGAATGCCGCATAGTTCTCGGTGAGTCGGAACTGTCTGCGGTGATGCCCCAGTGAGTCGGGGTTGTGCTATCCCAGTGAGTCGGGATGATGCCCCAGTGAGTCGGGGTGGTGATGTCCCAGTGAGTCGGGATGATGCTGCAGGCTCCAGTGAGTCGGAGTAGTGCTGCTGGCTCCAGTGAGTCGGAGCGGTGCTGTGCGACGTAGTGGCTTGACTGCTGGCGTCGACCAGGAGAGGTTCTTCGTAGCTCTTCATGTGACTGGCCGAAGGTGCAGTGTGCTTCGCCAAGGTCGCTGATGAGGCTGAGGGTGATGACCAGGTATGACCAGGTAGGCATGCTAGTGGTCAGGATACCCTTTAAAGCCATGGGTGCTGGCTGTATGGCTCGCTGCTCGAAAGCTTGAGGAAGTGATGATGACGTCACGAAGTAGTAGCTGCACGAAGGCTGCGCTGACGTTCATTGTCGAGAATTACCATTTTAGGGGTATGTGGAACAGAGAGTAAAGCCCCACATACCTCCGTTGAAAAGGGAGGATCCTCCAACCAGACGGGTGTTATATGTCTGGTGGGCTATTGCCCGATAGATGATTTCGGGCTGTTCTATATGTTCTAATCGCGCGGAGAACTTTGATTGCGCGATGCAGGATTAGTTCTTATGTGACGCCATCTATCTAAATATATAAAACTCAAAGGTGACTGACTGACATAGTGATCTATCAACGCACAGCCCAAACCACTAGAGGGATCGGGCTGAAATTTGGCATGCAGGTAGATGTTATGACGTAGGCATCCGCTAAGAAAGGATTTTGATAAATTCTACCCCCAAAGGGATAAAATAGGGGATGAAAGTTTGTATGAAACTTTGTCAATTTTAAACCGATCGGGCTGAGACTTTGCATGCATATAGCTACTATGACGTAGGCATCCCCTAAGAAAGGATTTTGATAAATTCTACCCCCAAGGGGATAAAATAGGGGATGAAAGTTTGTGCCGCAAAAAATATACCTAATTAATAATAATACTTAACGCGAGCGAAGCCGCGGGTAAAAGCTAGTAACATATATATATACATATATATATATTCATAGTTCGTATGTGACACTAGGCTATTATAGCTACGAACACAGCTTATCTATCTTAACTTAAACTACATGCTATACGTGTTGTGCTGAGGACTTCACACCACAGACCTTACCATAATTTTCAACAACCAAGCGAGTGAAGTTGCAAGCAAAAAATAATACCTTATCAATAAGTATAAAAAACATTTTAATTAATCTAGCAAATAAAGAAAAATAGAGATAAATAGGGTAAACTACATGAATCATTATCATAATTGTCATAAAACCATTACATGAAAAGTAATGGCTCATACATTAAAATAGAATTACATATACGAATTGATATTGTTCAAAAATATCAAGTATTCATAGGTAACCAATCTGAACTGTCGGCATTCATGAAAGAACAAACAATATGCAGGGTTGGCACACGCATACTTTGCGTGACTAGAAGGCTGACTCGATCTTTGCCCAAAGAATTAGCATTGCGATTCAATGTGGCGACCATGCAGTCTTCTAGGCGCGTTATCAGCGTCTCCAGATGACAACAATGTGGAGGAGTACTTCGACACATAAGACAGTGTACCTATGTTGTTTTTACAGATCCATACGTGGGAGATGTCAGCAAATCGTAGGGGCCCATCAGGGTCGAAGCCTACTGTGGCCATGGGTAGTATGAAAACGAAACCTGGGGCCCTGGGACGAAGGCAACGAAGGAACAGGAGTGGGTTTTTAGTCAGTAAAAGTCTGACACTATCTCCTGCTCCACCCAAGGCGGGATTTGTCATTTGTCTGCTTACCATCAGGTGGGATCGCAGTCAAGCGCTGGTTTATATCAATTAAAAAAAAAAAAAAAAAAGATGATTTTCCCACCTAAAAAAAATAAATACGTACGTAATTAAGTTAAAAAAATTCGTAGTTAGTTAATATGTAAATCATTTATAGACATATATTTTGATATTTCCAAATAAACAAGTCAGCGTGTGAAAAAAGTTCTCTGCAATTTTGCGATTTTCTGACAAATTGTAGTAAAAATCGAAGTCTAATAAAATGTATACCAAAAACAATATTTTGAATTTTGAATAAAATTAAAAACAAATGCTATCCAATATAATAGCGTTTGATCTACCCACGTCTCTCTCACCATCAAACGATTCACAGAAATAAAACGACGATTATTAATAGTTTAGCAATAAAAAGTAATCAATGGCTAGTGGTTTTAGTGGACCTTAATTACAACATGCACAAAATTCTTCAATGGAAAATCAAAAGACTGTAAATAGGTCAATCATCATCATCATCATCATTTCAGACCAAAGACGTCCACTGTTAAACAAAGGCCTACCCAAATGTCGCCACAACAACCGGTCTTGTGTGTCTCGCATCCATCGGATTCCCGCGACCCTCACCAGGTCATCGTTCCACCTTGTGGGAGGCCTTCCAACTTGATCAATATAATGTCTAATCTCCTTTATGCAATTTTCGTAAATTATCTTACGAATATTATAACTTTCGCAATGACATTATCTAACGCATTCAGTCTCGTCTTAATAATACTAATTAAGTCATAATTAGCCTTGTAATGTTCCAGACAAGCCACCCCTCCCCGAAGGCAGAGATTTTCATAGTTCAGCTCAAATTGCAACTGATGCTACTGAGACATTTTCTTCTAACTCGTATGAAGTTAAACGTGCCCGAAGCAGAAAAAACGATTTTGAATTTTACGATCACAACTTAGTAATGATTTTAACAGGAATCAATATTTTATCTTTGTGTTGGCTAGGTTGCAGAAAAGGACTGTTACAGATTAAATTTGAAAAACTGGTCTGAAAATGTTTACATAATTCAAAACCAAGCCGTGAACGTGTTAAAGCAGAGAGAGAGGCGGAAATGCGCCATTATCTTTTCATTTTTTTTTCTGAAATTGTTCAATATGTTTCTGCGATGTGTTTTCACGTCGCCATATACTATACAATAACACTGCTAAAAGCCTAATTAATTTTCGCTTACTGTTCCACAGATCTACTAGATGTAAAAAGAATTTCATACATATAGTTATATTAAATACTATTCGTTTCGCTTCGTCGCTTTTACTGCGCATATCGAAGGATTGGAAATCAATTGACCTGCAGCGGTCTTCCCGTCCGATTGTAATTTAGGTTTCTTCAAGGCTAGAGTGAATAGGCTCTTCATCAACGATTGCATCACTGCTTACCATCAGGTAGAATCACAGTCAAGCACTAGCTTATATATTATTCTTTTGACGAGTTTATGATTTAATTTAATTTAACTTTGACGCGAATGTTAATTTGAATGAAAATTATTTTTACTTTTATTTTAATTTGTAATTTGACTTGGATTATTTTTTTTTTTTTTATTCCTTGTATTTTCTTTTATTTGTTTGACATTTTTTTATTATTTGACATTGTTATGTACCTAATCATTTGTTGACAAATTTTATGTAACATTCTATAAATGACTTGTAAGAATCCCTTACCAAATAAATTACTATGACTACTATGACTATGACTATGACTATCGTTAAAAAAATACTTTTACCAGCGGCTTCACCCACGTTGGAATATATAATTTTTCCTAGGGAACCTACGCTTGGGATATAAGATGCTATGTGCTATTCCAGGACACAGTCTACCCATGTGCCAGCCATTTGAGCGTACCGAGGTACACATACATACAAATATTCACTTTTATAAGATAACCCAGAGATTCAAGTTTATAACGTTTATTTTAAACTCTAGCTTCTGCCAGCAGCTTCGTCCGCGTGAATATGTTTCTCTACAAAAACTTTAGACCTCCAAATCCCCTTAGGGGTTGAATTTTAGAAAAACCTTTCTTAGTGCTCGCCTACGTCATAAAAGGAGACTTTAGTCCAAATGGTTTTGGCTGTGCGTTGATTGTTAGTCAGTAAGTTTCTCCTTTTTTATATATAGATCGGCCGGTCGGCTCTCAGCCCTTACCTCTTCCTGATGATAATGGACGCGATCTGACGTCGGACATTCAGGAAGAGGCTCCTTGGTGTATGCTGTTTGCCGATGACATTGTGCTGGTTGCCAAGAGTGGTCTAGAAGTCCAGAACAGATTGGAGGTGTGGTGGCACAGACTGGAGAGTGTTGGCTTGAAATTGAGTAGAACCAAAACGGAGTACTTGTACTGCGATTTCGGCGGTCTCTCCAATCCAGTACCTTTAGCTCTCCCCGGAACACCCATACCGATCTGATCCGACTTTTGGTACCTCGGGTCGCTCGCTCAAGGGGATGGTGAGGTAGACCGGGACGTAACACATTGGATCAACGTAGGATGGATGAAATGGCTACAGGTCACGGGAACAACTTGTGACCCACGGATGCCACTCAAGTTGAAGGGTAAAATCTACAAGTCCGTGATAAGGCTTGTCATACTGTATGGATCAGAATGTTGGGCTGTGAAAAAGAAGGAAGAAAAAAGATTGCACGTAGCGGCGATGAGAATGCTAAGATGGATGTGTGGTATGACGAGAATGGATAAAGTGAGAAATGAGTACGAGTATATTAGGGAAAGGGCTATGCTCGGAGTTTCCTTGCGTGATCGAATCAGAAATGAAGATATCCGCAGGAGAACCAAGGTTGCCGACATAGCACGAAGAATCGCCAAACTAAAGTGGCAATGGGCAGGGCACATTGCTCGCAGAACGGATGGCCGTTGGGGCCGAAAGGTTCTGGAGTGGCGACCGCGTACCGCAAGTTAGGAAGACGCAGTGTTGGAAGGCCCCCTACAAGGTGGACCGATGACCTGGTGAAGGTTGCGGGAATCCGATGGATGCGAGATGCACAGGATCGTTCGTTGTGGCGACATTTGGGGGAGGCCTATGTCCAGCAGTGGACGTCTATCGGCTGAAATGATGATGATGATGATATTAGGGGAAGTTTGAAAGTGGCGCAGATGACTGAAAAGTTGAAAGGGAATCGTTTGTCTTGGTATGATCAAGTGAAGAGGAGGGATGAAACGCATGTTGCTAAAAGAGTTATGAGTTCACATGTAGATGGATGGAGAGGGAGAGGGAGGTCAATGAAAAGATGGATGGATTGTGTGAGAAGTGATATGAAAGAAAAGGGAGTTAGTGATAGTGTGACGAGTGACAGGACAGAATGGAAGAAAAAAACGTTTTGCGCCGACTTCAAATAAAACGGGACAAGGGTAGGAAGACGATGAAGATGATGATTTGCAAAATTTCTTTGAAATTTTTGACTTTTCTCGACTATATTAAGTATGTATTATATTTTTAAACCTTCCTCATGAATCATTCTATCTGTTGAAGGAAACCGCATGAAAATCGGTTCAGTAGATTTTGAGTATATAGTATCACGTTCATCATCCTCCTCTTTGCGTCGTTTATCTCGACGAATAACTTTTCTGTGTACTATATATTTCGCCATGTTGTCCTATCTTCGGCGATGTGGATAGCGTTGCAGACTTTTTTTTTATTTTAGGTGGGAAGTCATCCAATGACATTTCCCGCCCTTGGTTGGGGTGAGAGGGCTTATCAGACTTTTACTGACTAAAACCCACTCCTAGTTCCTTCGTTGCCTTTCATACCAGGGCTGGGTTTTCCTTTCAGAAGCGAACCCATGGCCTCAGTACGGTTTGACCCTGCTGAGCCACAACAGTACAGTTTGCTAAAATCTCCTTGAGGCGCGCGTCGGACGGCGAGTTACCCATTGCTCGCCGTCCGCAAGCCAGCGCCTATGGTAGCCGGAAATAGGGATCGGCGACTGGGGCGTGAGGGTCGTTTCCTCGCGCGTGCACGTGCGGCCTTCTCCTTTGCCAGCATTACTGCTTCGCAGAAGGAGGCGACCGCCTGCCACTCCTCCTCGCTTCGGACCATGGCCTGTACCAAGGCCCGGCGCGAGAGATCGTTGCCGCCAATCGCTTCCACGAGGACACGGCGGTGCTCTGCCCAAGCGAGGCACACCTCTACCGTATGCTCCACCGTGTCCTCCGGGCAGTCCACACAGTGGAGATACCGGGGCGATTCTTCCGCACGAATCTGGTGCAGGAACCTCCTGAACTGACCATGTCCGGTGAGAACCTGCGTCATGCGGAAGGTGAAGACTCCATGAGGTCTTTCCAGCCACGCCTCAAAGAGGGGACTTACCGCCATAATTAAAGCGTGCCCAATGGCGTCGCAGACTGTGGTCTCCACTGGATCACGGATTTGGTCTGACTAACGTATCGGGCTCCTGCCTCTGGGTTTTCCTGTCAGCAATGACTTTTCCTGGTCACCTCTCTATCTGGCAATATGGCCAAAGAAATCAAAGATTATTCTTTGGCATAACGCGTTCATACAGACAAGACAGTCGCGGTGGGGGACTTTGTTCAATAATACGAAGTGATATAGCTATATAAATGTCTACCTTACACATTAGGGTCCCTGGCCGGCTAGCCGGTAATCATAACACAAAGCAGTTAAAAAAAATAGAAAAAATACATAAATAAAACAAAAAGGAAACAATTATTAAAGACATGTAAAAAGACAATCAGGGGCATAAAGTTTAGTGAGCGTGCAGTATTTACGAGGCAGCCCTATTGTGCTAAAACACAGACTATTAGCATACAAAGAGGGCCCATGCGTCGCCCTGCAGTTGTCGCTGCAACGAATACGCTTTGTATTTGGACAGCCCTAATAAAATTATTTAAATTGCTCTATTAATTTCTTTGGGACTGTTTATTTTTCGTGTGTTGCTTGTGCTCTAATTAAGAGTCCCGCGAGAATTTAATTGGACTTTAAAGGTTGCTTTTTAACACATATTTTATTAGATGTTGTTTTTTATGTATTTTAGAGACAGACTAGCTTGTGCCAGCGGCTTCGCTCGCGTAAAAGTAGGTTTCTCCAAACAAACTTTGGATCCCCATTTCATCTCTTTAGCGGGTGAATTTTGGAAAATCCTCTCTTAGTGCTCGCCTATGTCATTAAAGGAAATCTTGTTCAAAATTTCACGCTCCTAGTCCCAGTAGTTTCGGTTATGCGTTGACTTATTTATTTATGTACACACAAACACTTAAAATCGAATAGAACAAATACAGATAGAAGAGGGCTGCTAATTTCAAACGAAATTTCTTCCAACAGACCTGCGAAAGGAGAGTTGGGTAAGAAATATAGAAACAGTGATAATATCTGTCATTGGGTAAGAAATATAGACACAGTGATAATATCTGTCAGTTTCTCCTTTTATATATACAGGTTTTGATACAAAACTTTCTACTAGCCACAATAAAGGCCTGACACCAACTATTACCAACTAACTATTACAAACAAACAAAACGCGGACCGATACCACCTTTAGCAATTAACCCTAAAAACGTCACTAGAAATAATCCCGCACCTTTCCCTCGAAGAATTTAGTGGCGGACAAGTTTAAGCCTTGGGGTAGAACGCACGAACTATCTCGAACCTCGCGTGATCCTAGCAGGGAAGCCATAATGGCCACCCGACTATTAGGCACACGGCCAGCCCAACTTAAGGCCGACTCACTTGAGCCAGTTTAATCTAGGATTGAAGCAGACTTGAGAACTTATTCTCGGGATGCTTAAGTATCGTAACATATGGCTGGATAATAACGTGATAATTTTAGGGTTTGAGGATTCTGGTTGCCTGATATGGTTAACTTCGTTAAGTGAGAGTTGAAGATACAGATACAGTTTTAAGAAGCTTTTTTTTTAATGATATAAACTAGTGCTTGACTGCGATCCCGCTTGATGGTAAACAGTGATGCATTCGTTGATGGTGAAGCGCACTAGTTCATTAAGAGCCGATTCACTCTAACCTTGAAGACACCTAAATTATAATCGGACGGGAAGACGGGAAGATTGTTTTCGTTGATTACGAAATGCTGTCGATGTACATCTTTTCTTGAATTATACTTTGCCCCAAAGCCGAAGAATTGTTCGAAAGATCACCGCGGCCATGGAATGGCAAACTATTCACGGAAGCATAGCTTCATAGACGCGTGTTCGTCATTATACGTTTTGTCTGTCGACGAAGCTGCAATGACACGACTGCACGACGTTGTCGCTTCGTCGACAGTTTTAAAGTTTTGTATGCTTACATACAAAACTGTGAGCAGGCGTACACCAAGCGTATAATGATGATTACGCGTGTATGAAGCTACGCGTCCGTGGACGTAGTAGTACGTAGTAGGTCTTACACTCTCTCTCGCTGCACCCAAAGATTATTTAGATGATTTTCCAGCCTCAAAAACGAAATGTTTTTCATAATTTTATAAAGTTTACTTTAGAGAGAGAGTATGTTTGTTCGCCAGTCAAGTTTTTTGCTCAGAAATTCGTCCGTGTTTTCAACACAAGAAGAAACTACTTCCCAAAGAACAACAATGAACTTAGAAAGGGCAGAATTGCTTGATTGTTTACTCGACGGCAGAACGTATGTAGGTAGGCTTTTCCTGTTCTGCGTTGAAAGTAATAACAATAAAATTCTTTACAACAGGAATATGGTAACATTATTATTTTAATGTAGGAAGGATCCACGTGTAAGATGGAAATAAATTTTACGTGTATTTTCATATTCAATCCTATGTGCTGAAGCGAAGAAAGGAAATCCTAACGAAGTCTTTCTTAGTGTCATAAACACGCGCAGGTATCATTCTTGGTATATCTAGTCACATCAGAAAATCCGTGAAAATCCGCGCACCGGAAAACGCAGCGTTGGAAGGCCTCCCACAAGGTGGACCGACGACCTGGTGAGGGTCGCGGGAGTGCGGTGGATGCGAGAAGCACAGGATCGGTCGTTGTGGCGGCGCTTGGGGGAGGCCTATGTCCAACAGTGGACGTCTTTCGGCTGAAATGATGATGATGATGATGATCACATCTTCCTGCCCTTGTCCCATCTTATTTGGGGTAAGCAAGGACCTTAATATGACGTGTTCCATGGGTAGTGCGAAAGTGTACCCCAGCCCCTGAAACGAAGACAAAGAAGGAACAGGAGTGGGTTTCAGTTAGTAAAAGTCTGACACGCCCTGTCATCGCAGTCAAGCACTAGTTTATATCAATTAAAAAAAAAAACATATGAATACCAAAAATGTTGACGTCAAGTATCAGTTCGTTCTTCAGTATTTATACCTACACATACAGACCAAGACGAAAGTGGAGAGATGAACTTGACTCTTACCGGAGGGGCTGACCCGCAATAACTGATGACAAACGTGTGTTGAAAAGGGAGAAGGAGATTAAATAACAACTTCATTTTATTATTTTATTCTTTCCAAAAAATACAAAACAGAATTGTTAAAGACTTTGTTCTATTGCACTTAAGTTATGAGCTAGTGAGGAACATCTGTGTCCGAACTAGATAATAAAATTCATATTTCAGACATCAGCGCTCTCCCTTTTGAGTGCGTAATTAGAGACTCAATAGTAAGACAATGGCGCGTGAACGCCGGCGTTAATGCGGGGATCAACAGCTTAGAACTGTACACCACTTTAACTAGTGTAAGTAGTCCTTTCACCGTTGCAACCACAAACAATAAAGTAGCACTAGTCTAGATTACTCCATCCATTGATAGGTACATAGACACCAAACATAAATCTCAGGTCAATTAACACTGGAACATGGAACTAACACACTAGTAAATTCACTTCATACACGACTGTACTTGTACGTAAATCTGAGATTAAGCGCTAGACTACCGATTAGCTGGGCCAAGCCTGCCCGGTATCGACCCATTGCCTCTAAGCTGTGCCAACGAGCCTATAATCCTGGGATTGTAAATATTATATAACTGAACTAGTGCCGATAATTGGGTTTAAGAGATACACGAAGTCAGGCTGCTTGGGTTTTATCAGTGAAGTTTTGGAGTTAAGGGATTAACACCATTTCAAACATAAATAGTTTTGATTGACAAGGAGTTGATGGTTTCGTGATAGAAAGAAAACAAAATTAATTTTTATTTTATAAGTTATCATTTTATTTATTTTTCATTTATTGCCTTTTTATGTCACTCTAATTGTATAATTTATAATTTTAATTCAAATTGTATTTTGACTCTAATTTTTAAAATGTATTATTTTTCACCTAGTTACGCGGGCGGCACGCGTACAAATAAATTTATACGGAACTGATATATAGGAGATGGTTTTTTCTTTATATGTGCATGCTGTGGTGTCCGGTAACTGAAGGAGCACACGCTAAAGGATCCCTAGTACTATTTGTAATTTATAATGTGGTTACTGTGTATCCTTTGTTGGAGATCCAATTAAATAAATAATATTCCAGAAATATTAAATAAATTATTAAAATTGGGCTACTACTATCTGATGTCTGGCACACTCTGGGCAGTTTACCTCGCTTTCTCTATTGTAGCGTCTTAACGATTTTTCCTAGGACTGCTACGATAAGTTACTTTCAATTAACCGGCTTTCGTGATAAACATTTTTCAATGATAGTGTTGACTTACTACTACTCTCTTATTAACTATAACTTTTACGTACTTTCTTTTTACGTATCATCATCATCATCGTTTCAGCCGAAAGACGTCCACTGCTGGACATAGGCCTCCCCCAAACGTATGTATGGTAGCTTGTAATTAGCTTTTTGTTAATATTACACTCTTTTTTTAGTCTGTAAGCCTTCTGTAAAATTAAGTAAATAAATAATTAATATTATGTTTATCACAGCGAAGTGCAGTATGAATTTTTGTTTTTTTACTTAAGGTGATGCACACTGATTGAAAAAATAAACAATTTCCTTGAATACTTTTTCAAGTTGTTAACAGAATTCATCCAACGCAAAGCACTCAGATTTCCACACGAGTTACCCAACACTTCATCACTCGGATAACGTCTTTTGACAACTTCACAGAAAACATCATAACACGAACTTTGTACAATTTCAAACATTTAACGACTTCCAAGTGACAACATACTGACATTGAATCCACCAATGAGGAAGCTACATGCCTCCCCTCCCTCGGTACAAAAGTCTTTATGGCAAACATAATAATAACAATTTCGAGCTCGTTTCAACATACTCAAATTAATTGAATTATGTTGACATTGGTAACAACTCGACATAATTACTTGTGCATTAAATACGCATTGCTTCTGTCTATTTGTGAAAAGAGTAGCTAGTTGATGGAGTGTTAAAGTGGATGACTTGTCTTATCACACATAGGTTACTACCTCAATCTATCGAATCATCAAAATATCTATTATTAGCTACTAATCCTGACTTAAATATCTTGGGGTGTTATAGCTCATCGGGACTCCAGCACCGGCAAGAAGTATCACTACTTAGCTATTCGCATAATGAAAGTATTCATCAAACGTTTTGTGCATATGGGTGGAACCATGTGCCGATGGTGCATCGCCGTACGTCTTGCAGTCCCATATTGTCGAAATTAAAGCTAGAACTACATTAGACCGACGCACACGTGTAACACGCCTGATTTGTACGCAGAACAACGTCACGTGGCGTCGTGTGGCGTCGCGTGCTATCGCGTGGCGTCAGGTGGCGTGGATCAAATGTAGCTCTACAAGTCTAGTTTCCGTGTAAAATGTATGGAGACCGACGCGCCCAGATCGGCGTGTGTGTCACACGCCTGCACAGTGTAGTTGTAGCTTTAAAAGTGCAAATTCTACGCATACACCGCGTATCAAAAAAATCGAACAACATTAACGCCAACTTATCACTCCATTTCCTCACTACTCTGTTATCATTATATCATTCCTTATTCATTAACAGAGCACGGGAAGAGGCGAACCAATTAAAGTGATCAAATATGAGGGGCTCCTTGTTTGCACATAGATGGGTATGGCGTCTCCCGGTTAGGGTACGATGATGGTGTGTGCTGGCATACGGATGATAATACCCGATAAATATGCATTGTTTAACCGTCGAGAAATGTATGGCATACGGTTATCTATATTAAGAGGTTTAGGGCAGATAAAAGCTAGCTACGGAATTGTGTGAAAGAGTTACCATGGCCCTGGAATGCAAAGGGTAACTGAAGCACAGGTGAGTTTTAGTCAGTAAAAGTCTGATACTCCCTCTCGCTCCACCCGGAGCAGAAGGAGTTATTTGATGATTTCTTATCTTTAAAAAAAGGCGAATGAAAGCTGGTCTTGGGTGCGTGTACATTTTTATCATTGTTATTGTTTTTCTATTATTTTTCCAAGCTCGGTCTTACTGGATGGATTAATTTTTTCAGTGCAATCAGACCAGTACCATCCCTTTATTGCTGCTAGCGGCATCGCTCGTGTGAAAGTAGAAAATTGTCCCAAGGGAATATACTCCCGAGATAAAAAGTATTCTATGTGCTTTTTCAGGATATGGTCCACCCGTGTGCCAAATTTCATCCAAATCTGTTCAGCCATTCGAACGTGAAGAAGTAACAAACATACACACACTCGTAAATTTTCACATGAAGATTTAACGCCGGGGCGAAACTCCGCTGCCGCGACAAGTCGTGGCATAGCAGGCAGATTTCCAGCGGGATATCATGGCGTATGACGACAGCGACCGTCCCAACCCTGTGCTGGCAACGCCATCAACATGGCGGTAAGTCCCCAATTTATGGAGTGGCTAGAAAAACGTCACGGTGTCCTCACCTTCCGCATGACGCAGGTCCTCACCAGACATGGAAAGTTCGGGAGGTTTCTGCATATGATTCGTGTGGATGAAACGCCCGGGTATCACCATTATAAAGGTGTGAAGGTGTGCCCCGCTTGGGCGGAGCACCGACGTGTCATCGTGGGACCGATCGGTGGCAGTGACTTCTCGCGCCGAGCCCTGACCAAAAAAATGGGGAAGAATGGCAGACAGTCGCCTCCTTCTGCAAGCAATAATGCTAGCGAAGGAGGCGGCCGCACACATGAGGGAACGGACGTCCTCACAACCCAGCCAACGGGACCCCGACTCCGATTCCCTGCCACTGTAGGCGTGGGCTTCCGAACGACGAGCAATGAGTAGCTCGCATTCCGGCCGTCGTATAACTATCCGGACTGAACCCAAGTTGTCGACGGCACGTAGTGGTCCAAGCGCACCTCAAACAGATGTCAGCAAAACCCTTAGGGGCCCAGTAGGACTGAAGCCTACTGGGGTCATGGGTTCACTTCCGAAAGGGAAACCCGGGGTCCTGGAATGCAAGGCAAAGAAGAAGAAACATAAATGTGGTTGTAGTCAGTAACAGTTCGTTACAGTAAAGTCTGACACGCACTTTCCTTCAAAGAAAGAAAGAAAGAAAGAAAACATTTATTTGAGACTCGCACAGAACAAACAACAATAAAATAAAAAGTAACTACTTAATCTATCTATCTTTATCTATCTTATCTTAGTTGCTCTTTTGCGAGAGCCACAGTAACTCCTTCAAACAATCCGCAGCCCAGTTAGCTGGGCGGTCAATCTTGCTGACATCTCTTTGAGGCGCGCGTGGAATACGACGCCCCGTCGACCCGGGCTTGTTCTTTACCGGACAGCCGGATGACGAGCTGCCCATTCCTCGCCGCCGGTCTTTCCCCTACTCTTCTTTCTTCGATATTTTCCTGAGTTTCCACATCTCATGTCAACTTTTTAACCAGTATTACGCAATAAAGTCACTGGTCCCGTTAAAACGACAATACAATGTTCCGATCGCCGCCACGCCGGCTCAGACTCTCACAGTCTAAGGTCTTTGCAACAAAGTTAACATAAGCGGATCATCGTTGAGACTAAGCGGTGTATTCCATAACTCAGTCAGTAACGGCCCTTATTAAATCAAACCGTTCATGCTAGATAAAGATAACTTGGAACCAGAAAATTGATATTGTGACAGAGAAATGAGTATACGCCTCGCAATAACCTGTGTGGTCTTATTTATTTATCTAATAATAATTAATTAATGTACATACACATATTATAAAAAACTGGCCAAGTGCGAGTCAGATTCACACACGAAGGGTTCCGTACTATAATATTAAAAACGGCAAAAAAAATTGTAGAAGAAACGTTTGTTGTGTGGGAGCCCCACTTAAATATTTATTTGATTCTGTTTGCAGTATTTGTTATTACAGCGTGGTGACAGAAAGACCGGAGTGATAGCAATAGGGACCTGTTATCACCCTTTGGGTACGGAACTCTAAGAAGACAAAAAGAGGAAGACAGAAAAACAGGATCTTCTTATTTTTTTTATACGTTTCCTTACACTAGAAATTACTCCTGTATCGTGGGTGTGTTCACAAACATGTAAACACACATACATAAGACACCCAGATCCAAAACATCTATCTGTAAACTATACAATTATTAGTTCCGTGCGGGAATCGAACACCTATCTGTAGGCTATACAATTATTGGTTCCATGCGGAAATCGAACACCTATCTGTAGGCTATACAATTATTGGTTCCATGCGGGAATCGAACACCTATCTGTAGGCTATACAATTATTGGTTCCATGCGGGAATCGAACACCTATCTGTAGGCTATACAATTATTGGTTCCATGCGGGAATCGAACACCTATCTGTAGGCTATACAATTATTGGTTCCATGCGGGAATCGAACACCTATCTGTAGGCTATACAATTATTGGTTCCATGCGGGAATCGAACACCTATCTGTAGGCTATACAATTATTGGTTCCATGCGGGAATCGAACACCTATCTGTAGGGGGTGCATACCATTTGACATAATAACAAAAGTTCTAACGATCACATGACCTAATTTCATTTGATATAATTTTTTTTAGTATAACGATGAAATGATATAATGAATTATTGATATAATTTCAGTTTACCTAATTTTATATGGTTTAATAAACATTTTCTATAATGCACATTTGAACTAATATTCAGTTAGTATAATATTTAGTTAGTATAATATTCAAATTCTATAGTAACGTTTAATATAATTTCGAAAAGTCTTGAAATTGAATTCCTTCGAGCTTTGGCCTCTAACTTAAAACTGAAATAAGGTTAGTCAACCTTAACATAGTATTTTGTCTTCACTTATAACATTGTTGTATGAATAAATAACTACGCATTAATATGTTTTTTTTTGTTCTTTCATATTCACCTCATATATACCTGCGTCAGATCCCCTCTATGGTTGGTGAATCATGTGGGTTAGGTTAGGTTAGAACCATGACCATTAGCGCGCGAAGGCGAGCGAGCGAAGCGAGCGTGCTGCGGCAGCGGCCGCCGAGCGCCAGATCCCTTCTATTGTTGGCGAATCATTTGGGTTAGATGAGTGTTTTAGCAAACAGAATTAGGCAAACATAAATGTACCTACTGAACAGCTGATTTTTTTTTTGCGATTTCAGTATTTTTCCCATAGTAAAAGTTGTTGGTTATCATGAGCACAATCACGTGTTGAAGTATCGTACACTAATTACCAGTCACCCTATATATTATCTGTTATTATGGCATATATTACACACCCATCTGTAGGCTATACAATTATTTGTTTCGTACGGGAATCGAACCCGTGAGTTATAATAGTGTAAAGGTTTATTAACTTTTTCCAATGAATATTTATTTATAGCTGGTGAGGGTCGCGGGAGTGCGGTGGATGCGAGAAGCACAGGATCGGTCGTTGTGGCGGCGCTTGGGGGAGGCCTATGTCCAACAGTGGACGTCTTTCGGCTGAAAAGATGAGATGAGATGAGATGAGCTAATCCTTGAAGGATATGCAGTATAATAAGCATTAAGATTATTAATATATCGTTATTTTTTACACATATTAAATTACACTTTAAAATATTTGAAAAAAACCACACAGAAAGAAAGAAAGAAGAAAGAAAGAAAAACTGTTTATTCGCGCGAAATGACGCAATCTTAAAACTAGCAAACAAACATTGTAAAATGATAGGGAAGATATGCGTCACATCCGCGCAAAACGGCCTAACGCTCAGCATAAAGCTGTGGCCTCACGCATTATGCGTTAAGCTCACAGCGCTGGTTTTCAGCGTGGGCCGGTGGCGGCGTCGACATAAAGACGCCCGAACGGTGCAGTGTACAACAAGATTTGGATAGAAAAAGGAAATACATATGAATTATAAATTAAAAAGAAAAGAAAATTAAACAAAAAAAAAAAAAAAAAAAAAAAAAAAAATAACGTGACAAATACATTAATACAAAGTGGCAACACCACGACGCGCCCGAGCAACTCGTTATTATAATCTGTGGCATAGACCACAGACGCTACTACGTGATTGGACGCGATCGCGATGCTGTTCGACAAAAGGATATGACCGAATGTGACGAAAGCTATGATGATTTAGGAAATTCAAATAATTCTTGTAAAGTACTATGATGGTTCATGTTTGTGCAATGACAATGTTTTAAAGTATTTGTGACGGGATTTGAAATTGGATGAACTCAAGAGAAGCGAACACGGGGACAGGTAAGATTGATCAAATTGTTCACTCACATTCACATTGCTTTGTGGAAAATTCCAGGAACAGATTATTATGAAACATGGGACGAAATGAATAAATATAATTAGTTTGTCTGTAATTAATGGATTACCAAGTCAACAAATAAGAATAGTAGTAAAAATAAAGTTATATGCATTGTATTAAATGTGATCTAAATGTAAAAAGTGTAATGAAGATAATTTAAAAACGTATAATTAATATTTGTTTTGTTTGTAGGTTCTTAGCATTATATTTAAAATAAAAATAGTATGGCAATGCAAACCGACAGCAGCGAATTGCACGACAGGGAAAACATTTTACAAGATTATTATTATTACAGAGATACAGAAATGAAAAGGTTAATGTATGTAGATATATAATTATTAAGAATAAGTTTCAAAATGATACAACTGAATGTTATGTCGATTTTATTATTTTCCAGATTTTTTTTTACGAGTCGATAAAATATTATGCAGATACGAATCGCAACATTGATATTATTAAATATCAAAATAATCAAAAAAATACTAAATTTGCTATCATAATGATTGTTGCAGACTTTAAGTTATCAATTTCTGATAAAATAAATAGCTGTTTATCTACATAATAAGTAGGTAAGCAGCTATTTATTCGGTTAATCAATTAACATGTACGTGCAGTTGTTTAGTATGTATGTAAACAAATATCGCTTCGAAATAGAACAACTTTATAGACTGTCCCAAGAGTCTCATAATTAAATGGCCCGGGTGGGCCCATGCCTACGGTGGCCGGGAATTGCCCTGCGACTTTTCGTCCACCGTAGGCGTGGGCTTGCGGACGACAAGAAATGCATAACTTGTCATCCGCCCGTCCAGAAAGAACTAGAACCAAGTCGATGACGCGTATTGTTCTACACGCACCTAAAATGGGGTGAAAGAAAAACTAAAGGGGCCCCGTGAGGTCGATGCCTTTTAGAGCTACGGGAAAGAGTGACCATGGCCCCAGAATGCAAAAGGCAGCTGAAGGACACAGGAGGGTTTCACGCCCTCTCGTTCCTCCCTAGAGCAAGAGAAATCATTTGATGATTTCCATCGTAAAAAAAAAGAGTTCCGTGATGAACAAGCGTATTGTCGACACGAACACCACTAAGTAGCTCACGAGAAAATATCGATACGGAACCTAAATTAACATTTTAATACAAGTGGAGAAAGTTTGTCATTGTGACCGAGGCGGCGGCGGCGTTCATCCGAGCCTTGGCGACGGTGTTATAGATTCGAGGACTGCAGTGATAAATTTCCACGTGTATCAAATGACTCGTGGGGGTCAAAGCGCGCCCAACCTGATACGATAAATGTAATAAAACTGTGGCGAGGGCGAGCACGCGCACTTTTTCGCACTAGTGCGAAAAACAGTCAATTGCATGCCTAAAAACAAGAGAGAGATAAGAGCGAGTTTTCGAGTAAGTGTATTGAAAAATAATAATCCGCGTACCCGACGTATAATCCACTGAAGACGAACAATATTTCAACGCGGAACTTATGTTGAATGGAATCTGATTTTTAATTAAATTCCTCATTCAACATACTTGTTCATTTATAAATCTGAGCTCTTCTGAATAGGGTTTCTTCATGCTTTATTTTATACTTTCCCTCCTTTATTATTTTTACACCGCTTTTCCTAGATCCTCTTTCAATGTAATCCTTACTGGTTAAGGTTATCCTTTGTTAGTATTTTTTTATTCAGTCTGAGGGGTTATTATAGAACATGTAACTAAATAAAAAAATGTACATCCTTATACACCCCAATTGGAAAATTAAGATACAATCATAATTTAAGCACTAAAATATTACTTAGTGTTTTTTCAAGAAATTATTTATTATAATAATTGTTTGCCCGTAATAAAAATAAAAAAAAACATAAAATTTAATTGATGCACTACCTACGTTGGTATTACTTCGGTATTGATATCTACGTAAGCACGCACAAATCAAGATTTATCAAAAATTTATCTAAAATGGAATTTTCTTTTCTTCAAATGTTTCTTGATAAAATTACCTATTTTAAAAATAACTGTAATCGATTCAGTATCCGATTCTGAACATACCTACTACTTTACCGGGGCCCTGGAACGAAGGCAAAGAAGGAACAGGAGTGAGTTTTAGTCAGTAAAATTCTGACACGCCCTCGCGCTCCGCTCAAGTGTGGGAGAAGTCATTGGATGATTTCCCGCCTAAGCTAAAACTTTGAGGATGAAAATTTATTATGTTATATGTTGTACAAAGTTAAACTAATTTTGTACCTATATACTTAAGAAACTTAAATATTAACTTACCTACTATTTATTATTATACAAAAACAAAATACACTCAGGCGTCGAAATGCTCCTCCACATCGCTGTCATCCGGAAATGTGCTCAGAAGACTGGCAACATTGCCACCTTTGAATGGCAAAGAACAAGCCAGCCCTCTGGTGTTGATCAGTCGGCGAGAAATACTATATCCTAGAAAAGGACTACGCATTTTGTAAGTAGAGTTTTTTTTAGTTCGTATTAGTTGCGTCAAACTCTATGTGTGGTAAAACTGTTTAAAGTTAAACACTTTGTTTGTTAATCCCTGGTCCCTACTTTATCATCTACAATGTTTGAAAAGTTTTACTGTATTTACAAGGGTGACCTTTAAGACAAAGTGTCCAATAGTTTTGTAACTTTGCGGCCCTTCTATCTAGGCGAGCATTTATTCTGCGGCAAAAGGAAAACCAAGTCAGCATTCACGTTACGCACGCTGTTCCTATTACAAAATTTAATAGTACCGTATCAGCTGCCACGCCACAGAGCTAACAAATGCGCACGGGTTTTCCATTCGCAATATGATTTCATACAGATGGATACCCACAATGACTGAGTAGCAATTAGATTGAGCAAACACATGAAACCACTCGTGTGGAACAATATGAGAAAGGGTGCACAGCCTAACAAACAAAAGCTTTATTGAAGCTTATGGCTGTATTGTAACCAGTGATATTGTGAATCGAATTTCTGTGCAATTAGCGACCTTATTGCTTGTAATTAGAGGTCAAAGTGGCAAATAAACAGACGATTACACGCACTGTTGTGCTGAATCGAAAAATAATAAGTTGATCGTTTCTGCTTTCATTGGGCTGCGAGCAGAATATGCGCGATTATTGTGTCGGTAATTATTTTGCATACACAAGATAAAAGGTTCTGTTATTGTTTTAACGTGAGTTCAATAATGGAAGCAGAATTCAGAATTTATGTAGAGGTGGGATTTCACAGAGTGAGAGTGGGTACCAATGGAAAGGAAAAACACATGTGGACATGTTTAAGTCAAGAGTGAATAGGTTACTTCTAGGCAAGCGTGCTCCATCGTCGGCCACATCATCGCTTGCCATCAGGTGAGATAGTGGTCAAACGCGAGCCTATCAATAATAATTTAAAAAAAAAGTTGGAATTAAATCCAATTAATCCTTTATGTTTCAGGGTCTCACAGTGATAATAGTACCTATCTATACTTTTTTTTTAAGGTGGGAAAACATCCAATGACTTCTCTCGCTCTAAGGTGGAGCGTTAGGGCGCGTCAGACTTTTTCTGACTAAAACCACACCTATGTTCATTCTTTGCCTTGATTTCTAGGAACCCGGGTTTCCCTTTCGGAAGTCAACCCAATGTCATAATAGGCTTCGGCTCTGCTGCTGCCCCTGCAATTTTGCTGACATCTCTTTGAGACGTGGATGGAACACTACACGCCGTTGACGACTCAGGATCGATCCGGATAGTTACCGGACGGCGGGACGGCGAGCTACCCATTGCTCGTCATGCGCAAGCCCACGCCTACGGCGGCTGGCAATCGGGGATGGGGTCTCGGCAGCTGAGACGTGAGGATGTCCGTTCCCTCACGTGTGAGTACCTATATACACTAATATTATTCTGACAGGCCTGTTGGTCTAGTGGTTTGTAGCTCTGACTGCTATGCCGGAGGTCGTGGGTTCGATTCCCACCCAGGACAAATGTTTGTGTGATGAGCATGATCTGTGGTCCGGGTGTAATTTATCTATAATATGTATGTATTTAGAAATATATAAGTACGTTTATCAGTTGTCTAGTACTCATACCACAAGCTCTGCTTAGAGACTAGATGGCGTTGTGTGATTTGTAAAAAAGATTGAAAAAAATAAATAAAAAAGACTGAAAAAAAAAGTTGTAAAAAAAATTAAAAGATATTATAAAGACGAATGTTTGTATATATAAAATGTGTGTATGTTTGTTACTCCTACACACTCGACAGATTCAGATGTTTGGCTCAAGGTTAGACCTTACCCTGGAATAGGACATAGAACACTTTTTATCCCGGAATATGTTCACTTAGGATAATTTTCTACTTTCATCAGAAGCCAAATAGACAAATCAATAATGCATGAAATGCGGCCAATATTTCATTTTACCCATGCCACCATCATCAGGAAGTCCACCCGGAGCTGCCACTTACTGTAATCGATTAATTAATTTGTTACTAATATATGTACTAGTACATAGCCCGAAGAATCGCCAAACTTAAGTGGCAGTAGGCAGGGTACATTGCTCGCAGATCAGATGGTCGATGGGGGCGAAAGGTTCTGGAATGGCGATCACGTAGCGTTGGAAGGCCTCACACAAGGTGGACCGATGACCTGGTGAGGGTCGTGGGAATCCGATGGATGCGAGACGCACAAGACCGGTCATTGTGGCGACATTTGGGGGAAGCCTATGTCCAACAGTGGACGTCTTTCAGCTGGAATGATGATGATGATGATGATGATGATATGTTCTAGTTTGTAAGCTCGTAATTATACCAACAAATATTAATGCAGTTGCAAGATGAATCTGAAATTAATGATTGTTATTATTATTAGAGACGTGAAACAATAAACTTCCCCCACCATCCAAGCTAAAATGGTCACAAAATCAAAAGGGTAGAAATAAAAGCTCCGACAAAAAAAGAAGAATTGTCCTTACTCAAAATATTAAATCTACTGCCTAAAATACTAACTTTCCGACTATTTTTGTCAGAATAAAAATGACGAAACGACCGAATGAGATACTGAAATCTTCGAAAAATAAACATGACTGTTTATTGCTATAATACTTTTCTACCAGCATAAATTACGTTCTACTGAAAACTATGCTTTGTAATTTTTATCTTTACTTGCCTACTATTAATTCATAAATTACCTTTCATATTTCACAGACTGTGGTGCTATTTTAACTGTAACATTATACTGAAAATATTATTCTGAGTGGTTATACATAAACTTATAAAAAATATAAAAATGTACTTGTAACAATAACTTTTACTTGAATCATATATCATGAATTTTACTTACCACGGGTATGCTTCGATAGCGGTACCTATTTCAGGCGTTAAAAAGTTAAAACAGTCGTATTCATGCTTTAATCTAAAACCAAGAAGACTTTGGTTTCCTAGAATATACTTAGTTATTTACTTATTATTCGACAACTTTCCTAGTTTTTATAATGTCAGCGAGAACAAAGATAAAAATAAAACAAAACTCAGTTTATTATGAAAATGTAGTTTTAATAGGTAGTAGAAGGGTTTAGGGCTACCCCCCTGTACCATCCCCACCCCACAGAACCCCATGGTTATGGAGATATCCATTTTTAAAGTTTGAGGTTAAATTAGAACACTAATTTCCATCGATTTATGGGGCGGTTTGGGGCCTAAATCATAATGGCTTTTAACATTAGAAGAGGATTTGGACGTTGATGGTCACAGTTCTAACCTAACCTAAACCAAATGATTCACTATCATAAGAGGGGGTTCCTTGTTACAACGATAGAAACGTTTTTGGCCTTCATCACTGTCCCGCTTATAGTTTCTTGATCAAGTCTTTTCATTACTTACAAACTTCTCTGCTTCTTGGACATTATAGCACCGTTAGATCAACACCCAACTTTTATTACGACGATTCTTCTTTACCGGTACTGATGAGCCAGCTCCTCCTCTTCCTCCTCCGACTCAGAACGGTACACGGGTACCTCATCCATATTTCGTAACAATACTAAGTTTATAGATAGTAAGTTAGTAGTTTCCTTAGTAGATTTATTAGTTCGTTGAAATGATAATATTAAACCAGTAGCAACAAAAACTATTTAATTTTGTAACATAAACAGACAAAACCGACCCGAAAACAGCCGAAAGCGACTCGAACCCGATCACGCGAGCCGCACAGTTGAGGTATTTTCCTCATTATTGAGAGTTAAAAAATAAATTTGATAACCAACAATAGAAATTAAAACGGATCATGCAAGTTGTAAAAATATGATTATTTTGGCAAAACCTCTGTTGTCGGTAACTTAGTAATTTTGTCGGAGGTTCAGTATTATATTTGGAAGTTTAGTTTTGTTATTCGAAGATCCATTTTTTTTTAAGGAGAAAATGTAATTTGAACATGCTCTTATCTGTTGTTAAATTGGATATTTTTTTTCGTTTATGTTTTGGGTTTTTTGTCGGTAATTCATTATAACGCTGGTTAATTAGAATAATAGTCGGCCACAGATCGCTGGAGATTCATTTGTTTTTCGGAACCATTATTATTTCCCAAATCAAAAAAGAAATTGTACCAACAATTACACAATTCTATTCCCAAAGCGTTGCAACTAACATTCGAGACAACGAATTACAATTACAGTCTAACAAAATCCAGATCCTATTAGAAGCAGAAAAGGGTACAATTTGTATCTCGCCCGCATCTCTGGCTGCAGATGAAGCCTCAACAATGAAAGCAACTGTTAAGCACGTATAAAGGCAGCGACAGCGGGTAGAATGGAAGTCTGTGAAATGTAGAATTATGGTTGGCACCGCGCGGTATTTGTACGAATTACAGTGAATAATATTTTTGACTGTCTTTTCTACAAGTGTCATAAGCTATGTGGCGCGTTTTCATTGTGCGAGCTGCTGAGTAGACAGTATACAGGTAATCAGCACTCCTAGCCAAGTTGATAATCTGCAATCGTTAACGCTAGTCGAAAACTAAACAAATGTATAGGAATGATATCATCTCAACGTTAAGTCACGAGGTTAGAACAAACGAATAGAAAATTCGTAGCCAAGTTCACATCGTTCAAAATGATAGAATGAATTTTTTATCGTTTCTACAATGTTCAACGCTACATCCTTTGTTATTGTAGAACAAGCGGCCGACTCAGGCGCGTCAACATGGTTACCAACTTATCGTTTTCTACAATTGCTGACACCGAGGCGTTACCGATTGGAGAACGGAACTCGACACAAAACGGTTGTAACTTGGCTAGGGGGGCAGATTGCAAACTTATATGCCAATTGCTCGGTTCGCTTTAGCTGTCTTCACAATGATACTAGCTGCCCAGGCTTTTACGAATTCTTGGTTTGTTTTGATTCAAAAACAGTAATAAGGTCTGTGACAACAATATTACGTCAAGAATCGAAAAATGCCTATATGAAACTCTGACTGAACTTCTTAGAAGACCATCAACCCGTGGCCATTCCCCGTGATAAGTGCGTAGGCACAGCATAAAAAACAATACAGACTCGTAACCTGGCTGTCACTGGTGAACTACTGCCAAACTCGTCCGAACCATGCGAGTGATGCCCGAACTGCTACTATGTGTGAGTTACTGCCAGACGAGCAGGCGAGTGAAAATAAAAAATTTTAAACTACTACTCAACATAACGATACTGGAAATATGAAATAACGTAAGGGACATTTACCTAAAACGTAAAAATGTCCCTTACGTTAATTCTTACTTTTGGTATCGGTAAGATACGTCCTTACGATGCGAGCTACTCGGCAGGCTAAGTCGTACGCTAGCTCACTCTGTGTAAACTAGTCATAAGAGTAAATTACCTCAGTGGTAGTGGGCGAAACGACATTTTTGTCATTGGAGATAGTACCTGAATGAGGTTGACTCAAGAAATGTGGGGTGCGAATGCACAAGAAGATAGAGAAGAAATCAAGCTGTGGATGATAATGACACGGTCGTAGTAAACTTGTCACATGCACGATTTTATATCCGAACAACACCCTCTTTGTTGTTCCCCTCTTTGAGGAGTGGCTGGAGCGACAACACGGCGTCCTCACCTTCCGCATGACGCAGGTCCTCACCGGGCATGGCAAGTTCGGGAGGTTCCTGCATCGGATTCAGGCGGAAGCAACGCCCGGGTGTCATCATTGTGCGGACCACCCAGAGGACACGATGGAGCATACGGTGGAGGTGTGCCCCGCTTGGGCGGAGCACCGCCGGTCCTCGTGGAGGCAATTGGCGGCAGCGACCTTTCGCGTCGGGCCCTGGTTCAGTCTATGGTCCGGAGCGAGGAGGAATGGCAGGCGGTCGCCTCCTTCTGCGAAGCAGTAATGCTAGCGAAGGAGGAGGCTGCACGCGTGAGGGAACGAAGGTCCTCACGCCCTAGCCGCCGTAATTCCGACCCCGACTACCAGCCACGGTAGACGCGGGCTTGCGGACGTCGAGCACTGGGTAGCTCGCCGTCCGGCTGTTCGGTAATTAACCGGACCGAGCCCAGTCGTTAACAGCGCGTAGTGATCCTCGCGCTCCTCAAAGAGATGTCAGCAAACCGTAGGGGCCCAGCAGGGCCGATGCCCGCTAGCTAGGACCGCGGAGAATTTCTGAAAGGGAAACCCGTAGTCCTAGAACGCAAAGGGTAATTGAAGGATACAGGTGTGGTTTTAGTCAGTAAAAGTCTGACACGCCCTCTCGCTCCACTCAGAGCGCGAGAAGTCATTTTGATGATTTCCCACCTTTAAAAATAAAAAAAATAAAAAAACCCTCTTTGTTGTTGTTGTTATTGTTGTCCATAGCCAATGTTATTCATAACTCTAGCTCTAGCCAATGTTATACATAACTCTCTCTCAATGACGATCGTTTCTTGTTTCAGAACTAATTAAACATTCGTCAATTGTTTATTTTTTATTTTAGTATCAAACAATCTTATACAAATAATGTATTTCTTAAGACAATATTGGTTTCATTTAATAGTCCTATAACAGAGCCGACAATTTTATACGTGCGTTCTGAATCAAACAAAAGTGTTACTTCCAAAAACATTTATTTTACCCAACCAATATATTTCTCAAGTCCGCACGTCCCTCCAACCATCGCCGGCCGTGCACGAGGAAGACAAAACCAGCTTTTGTTGCGTCCGTCCGACGTAATACGTTCTATGACAAATTGGAATTTCAACTTGTAGGGGCAGCAGTGCCATTCTTGAAAGGCTCGATAATTAGTCTCAAGGACCATTTCTATCGTCTTCGTCTTTGAAACACTCTGTTGTATTCTGGACGCCTGGTACAACGTATTGATTGATTTTGCTTGCAGTTGGGCTATTGTCTGAGGAGATTGTTGTTTTAAATGGTGTCTTGGTAACTGTTTATGTACCTGTACCATGTTTTGAGAGAGGTACGCTAAGAATCCAGTTTTTAGGGTTCCGTACCTCAAAAGGAAAAAACGGAACCCTTATAGGATCATTTTGTTGTCCGTCTGTCTGACTATCTGTCTGTCTGTCTGTCAAGACCCTTTATCTCAGGAACGCGTGTAGGTATCGAGTTGAAATTAAAACAATATACTCAAGTTTGCGGTCTCTTGAAACTGTGAACAAAATCAAATTTCTAAGTTAATGAAAAAAAAAATACGACCGATTATGTCTCAAAAAACGTATATTTCGACAATCTCGAGGAAATCAAAATTTATAGGGTACTTCCCGTTACCCAGAATCCGGAAATTTTGCATAAAGCAAGGCCTTTTATCACAGGTATAGGAATAAATCTGAAAACTGTAAATTTGTTGTTAAAAAACAATAAAAAAAAATTTGGCGTTTCAGAAAAAAATTTCGAGACTCCATTCGGGAATTGAACTGTTTACATAGGTAAGTTTGTACGGAACCCTTAGGGCGCGAGTCCGACTCGCACTTGCCCAGTTTTTTTTTATTGTTATGGACATGCTTGCACTTGACCACTATGTCAACTTGATAAGCGATGGCTTTGGTTTCTTGAATTAAGCTTTATGCGGGGGTCTCCCTTGATCGATAAAGAGATGTGAATGATGTCGAGTGATGAATTTTTCTTCCACTGTGAGTGGAGCGGAAGGGACTGTCAGACTTTTACTAACCAAAATCCATCTGTGTTTCTCAGTTGCCCTTTTCTTTCCAGAGCCACTGCAACTCTTTCGAACAATCACGTAGTCGTCCCACCTGTGTTCCTTCAGCTACCCTTTGCGTTCCAGGGCCGTGGTACCTCTTATATACCCGGCGTGTGCTACTATGCTAATACAAAAAAAAATACTTTTTATTTATTGGTTTAGTGAAATCGGTTTAGGTCACATCTATTGGATAGTCTAGTTAGTATGTCATAGAAGAATATCTTTAATTATGTACTATAATCTTATATCGACGGATGCAAAGTAAATAAAGTCATCTGCAATTTTGCGATTTTCTGATAGTAGCAGAAACTTAATAAATATTCATATTCTAAGAAATGGAAAATCGTCTTTCAAGTATCAAAAATGCAGAAATGATAGTTGTTATTTCAACAAATAAAATTATTAAATAAATGCTTATTATTCACTTATTAATACTAATTATCAGTGGTGACGCGTGTAAATAGCAATCACCTGAATGGGATGGTGTTTTAAGACTACCAATATGGCGGTGAAATTATGGTTATATTACACAAAATTAAATCCCTGTTGACGATTCCCCGATGCACCGACCTCTACAACAACGATAGCATTCATAACCCACGTACCTTGCTAATCCAGTGACCCCAACTCGTCGTCAGGAAAGCGCTTCATCCACGGACGCGTGGTCTGTCTGTGAGCTGCCGGCCGGCGAGCTAAATCTTCATCCATCCACCGGTGGGCTGGTCAGAACTCGTGAAACCAACACTGCACTTTATGGTCTTAATGTCTCACAGTAGCAGATACACTTATTACAGGAGAATTCTCAGGTTTTCAACAGATATGGGATTTTTACAGCGGAGCGGTTTTTATTCGACGCAATGTCGATTTGCGTAGCGGACACAACTAACTTGTTAGCGGGTTAGACGCCATCTAGCGGTCTTTAGCGAGCGTCTCAAGAAAGCATTCGATACGTCACCAGTGGGCGTTGCGGTCGTAGATATTGGTGAAGGAAATCGTCAACAGAGACTCAATTAACTTAGAGAATGCGGGAAAGGTAACTAATTTATATTATTTATTCTCTAAAAATACATATACCTTAAGAAAAGGCATTGACGCTTCACCATGCTCCCCCCCTTGGAAGGACGCAAGTGCTTTCAAAGGGAAAGGTTAAAATTGTAAAGATTTACTAACCTAGATCATGATCGGAAAGTCTAAGCTTTATGACTAAATGCGGAAAATAAAATTATTTAGAATACTAATCCTAAACCTTAAAAAACTACGAGTATCGTTAAAATGAAATTTTATTGCGTTGGAATAGGATATAGTTTTGTGACAGAGCGTTTAAAATTACCGAACCTTGTCCTCACCATTGCAACGCGAGCGACATTGTCAGTACCTTTAGAAAGATGCGTTTTTAATGGTTTTTTGGCTTCCCACATAACGCCAAAATGTGGGGAGCGAGGTGGAATCATTTTCCACTTAATGCGGCGAGTTGATAACTCATTTGAAAGAGACGAATTGAGGTTTGACCTCATTAAGAAATCATAAAGTTCATCTAGCTGAGCTTTAGCACCAACGAAATTGGTAGCGTTATCCGAATAAAGACAGGATACTGGCCCTCGACGCGAGATAAAACGCGGATAAAAAGGCGTCGGTAGCAAGTTCAGAGACTAACTCTACATGGACAGCCTTGGTTACCAAGCACACAAACAAGCAGATGTAAGCCTTTTGAGCGTGTTGACCTCTGCGACGAGAGAGAGTTATGCGTATGGGACCAGCATAATCCACTCCAGTATGGACAAATGCCTTTGATTCCGATACACGGTATTCAGGAAGGTCCGCCATCATTGGAGTGGGATGCGTCGGATTAACTCTAAAGCATGTGTTGCATTGTCGCAACTTGGACCTAATGACAGTCCTGGCATCTAGTATCCAAAATTGCTGTCGTAAAATAGACGTAAGTAGCCCTGGCCCAGTGCGACAATTCATCACATGGTAATGACGAATTATCAAATCCACAACAGGATCATGTTTGGGAAGTAAAAAAGGATGCTTCGCATCAAAGGGAAGGTATGACTTTGAAAGTCTTCCCCCAATGCGTAATATACCCTCTTCATCTAAAAGGACAGACAAACTGCGGAGTTTCTTTGGTAACAATTTACCACATTTGATGAGCTCAATGTCATCTGCGAAATGAACAGATTGCACAGCACGGATCATAACTCGTTCCGCCGCTGACAATCCCTGCGGCGACCGGGGTTCACAACGAACCTTCGGTCTAGCGAATTTAAGTATATAATAAGGCCAGCTGTCGCACAGTGCGCATAGCTATGTAAGGACTCGACTTCAGTCCAAAAGGTGAGCGGTTAAAAGCGAATGTCAACACAGGATCATTCTCACTGAATCGACACAAAATGCGTAGGTACTTACGCTGCTCAACAGGTGCGCAAATTCGTAAGTACATCTGCTTAATATCAGAATTTATAGCGATAGGAAATAATCTAAAATTGATTAAAAGAAGAAACAAATCTGTTTGTAAATTCGGACCAATATGGAGTACATCATTTAAAGATAAACCGGTATGAGTCCTGGCACTCGCATCCAATACAACGCGCGGCATCGGTTTGTCTGGCCGAACGACAGCGTGATGGGATGTAGGGATGTAGTACCCGTCAACCGAAATGGCGGATTCGTTGACTGGACTAAAGTATCCATTATCTATGTACTCTTGGATCACTGCGTTATAATTTTCCCGCAACGTCGGCGATTGGCGGAGTTTTCTCTCCAGCGCAACCAGTCGACGGTACGCGGCGGCACGGGAGTTACCCAACTCGCTGGGATCCTTACTAAAGGGTAACGCGACAGTATAACGTCCCGCATCGTCACGTGACACGGTCGAGGAAAAAATATTCTCACATTCGGTTTCCTCAGGAGATAAAAAACGTTTATTTTCAACTTCTTCCAATTCCCAGAACTTTTGTAATGAATCATTAAGGGCTAATGCTGTGAAAGAAGAGCTAGGTAAATTTAAATTATCTTTACTAGGCGGAAAATCACCCATAAGGACATACCCGAATGTGGTCAATAATGCGGGTGGCGCATTTGAACCTAAGTCTACCCTATTCCCCAAATAAATATACGGAAACAGTTGAGCGCCTAACACTATGTCAATATCTCCTGGAATATTCCAGCTTAAATCAGCGAGCGGAAGCGAGTGGAAGTCCACATGACAATCCCACTTAATATGGTGCGAAGGTAGCTGATCCGTAATACATTCAACTACTAACGCGTAAATAGTATATTTTTGATGCGGGTATACGCGAGACTCGATATCTAGATTCACATAACCTATTATCGGCCGCGACACAGAACCAACTCCTTTGACAAAAGAATTATTCAAAGGAATTATTACTAAGTTGAGTTTTCTACAACAATCTGTAGTTATTAAATTATTTTGCGAACCATTGTCAATTAAGCACCTAACTATTGTTTTATGGCCCGAACTATTATTGTTAGCGCGCGCATAAACCTGAGCGGTCGACAACAAGACTGCCGACTTAGCCCTCGTATCCGCAGCCAACAACACGGCCGTGTTATGGGTCGGACATGTTTGAGCAACGTCACCCGAACCACAAGACGCCGCGTGGGGCGGGGGGAACGCGGGGGGCGCAGTGGCCAGCGGCACAGCCAGGCTGGACGGGACGGCCACATTGCAATTCGTCGGTTTAACATCAGCTACATGCGATTGTTTATTATTTTTCTCAAAATGTAATAAAGTATGATGGCGTTTTTTACATACGTTACAGACTGAGGTCGACTTGCAATTACTCAAACCGTGCGACGTGCTCAGACAATTTGCGCAACCATGTACGGATTTAATAAACTCAAACCTAGTTCTAGGAGTCAACGCGGATTGAAACTCAGCGCACTTATACAAATGAACATGAGCGTTATCTTTACAATACGCGCAGACGGAGCGGGGCGGAGCGGGAGGAGCTGTAGAATTAGGCGATACATTCACAACAAACGCTTTCGTTTGCGTGCGAGGCTCGCGAGATGCGGGACTATGAGGTTTATTATAATTATTTTTCGCGTTCGAATGAGATAAATTCAAGCGTTCTAATATCTTAGCCTGATCTTGAATAAAGCTAATTAACAATTTAGTTGTAGGTATTTCAACATCGCGAACGGAAAGTTCAAACGATTGACCAGTCTGTGAATCTATTTTTCTCATAGCGCAATGCAAGAGAATAAAATCCGCAAGATCCGGAATACCGAGTTGTTTCAAGGCAGAAATACTTGCACTAAATGTTTCAATGAAAGAATCGAGACTATTTGCGTTACACAAACAACTTTTTAAATCTAATATATTATTTAAATAGTGTATACCTAATGTACGTTTATCCTGGTATTTATTAACTAAGCTGTCCCATAGAAAATGATAGGTATCAGCCGTAGGCACAATACCGGCTGTAATCTTTAACGCGTTATGTGTAAGTCTACCTACTAAATACTGCACACGCTGCGAGTCAGTCAGCTGATCATTGTCATGAATATTCGACTTGAACGACTCATAGAAAACAGGCCAATTCTCAGGTTTCCCGTCGAATGATGGCAATGCAATCGGAGGCAGCTTTATTTTTAGTGGTTCAAAAGGCGTTTTCGAATTACTACATTGAGATAACTGAGATTGACTACTGTCGATTTTATTCCTAATACGCTTAATGCGAATAAACAAATCTTCAAAGGATTCTAAACAAGCATAGTCGGGACTCGAACCAGGTTTCAAATTAATGTTTATGTGGTTAATTTGATCGACATAAGATTCAAATTTGTCACGAATGTCGTCAATAGTTTCCGATTCAGTCATAAAACTTTCACTATTTCTCGTATCGAACGACGAAATATTTTTCGATAATTCATATAATCGATTAAGGCGTTTGAATAACAATCCTTTCTTCTCATGAAGGATAGTCAGTAAATCTTCCGGCTTTAATTGTTTCTCAGTCATTTTGTTAAGTTAATATCAAGAGCAATATCTAAAAATATGCGCGGGTAAACTTATCAGGCGGTTAGCAATCGTAAAGTATCCTCCCGCTCTATGGCGGTATCTGAATAAAAATCACTAATACACACAAAGCCGAAATGATGTGAAACTACCTCCTATTATATGTTATCAAAGTGAAATACGTATCACATTAAATTCTATGAAACAATATTGACAGATTTACCAAAACCTACGTAGAATCTATTGTCAAATATGTTTATGTTATAGCGGAGAGCGGTTTATAGGCAAGAATGTTATAGCGGAGAGCGGTTTATAGGCAAGAATAATTTACCAAAGGTTTACGTAAATATCTATAACCTATTATGATTTTCACCAAATATTACGTAAAAATCTAACTAGGGAGCGGTTACCTGGTTATCTATCCGGCTCGAAGGACCAAAATAATTATGGTGACGCGTGTAAATAGCAATCACCTGAATGGGATGGTGTTTTAAGACTACCAATATGGCGGTGAAATTATGGTTATATTACACAAAATTAAATCCCTGTTGACGATTCCCCGATGCACCGACCTCTACAACAACGATAGCATTCATAACCCACGTACCTTGCTAATCCAGTGACCCCAACTCGTCGTCAGGAAAGCGCTTCATCCACGGACGCGTGGTCTGTCTGTGAGCTGCCGGCCGGCGAGCTAAATCTTCATCCATCCACCGGTGGGCTGGTCAGAACTCGTGAAACCAACACTGCACTTTATGGTCTTAATGTCTCACAGTAGCAGATACACTTATTACAGGAGAATTCTCAGGTTTTCAACAGATATGGGATTTTTACAGCGGAGCGGTTTTTATTCGACGCAATGTCGATTTGCGTAGCGGACACAACTAACTTGTTAGCGGGTTAGACGCCATCTAGCGGTCTTTAGCGAGCGTCTCAAGAAAGCATTCGATACGTCACCAGTGGGCGTTGCGGTCGTAGATATTGGTGAAGGAAATCGTCAACAGAGACTCAATTAACTTAGAGAATGCGGGAAAGGTAACTAATTTATATTATTTATTCTCTAAAAATACATATACCTTAAGAAAAGGCATTGACGCTTCACCAATCAGAAAATCGCAAAATTGCAAATAACTTTATTTACTTTGCACCCGTCGATATAATATTATAGTTCGTAATTAAAGATATTCTTCTATCAAATTACTCTATAAATGCGAGAGCTTTGTAAACGGTGACGATACAACATTGGATTAGTGAGAAGTCCAAATATTTTGAAGACGGTTCAGAAACTACTAAAACTGGGCGCAGGTGTATTTCTAGACTCCTTTCAACTTAAGTGCTTCGGTTCATAACATTTAAGACAGTACTTAATTCCTTTTATATCCGAACTAAAGCTGTAAGACCTGAGAGTGCCACGATAAACTGAAGTTGAAAAATAATGTTTTTTTTTCTTTGTTTAAAAAACGTTAGAACGTGAAGGAAAGAAGGGAACGGGGGTCAGACGCAGTCTGTAGACCTTTAATAGGATAAAAGCGCGTCGTCGACGCACGTTTCTATAACGCGCGTCAACGGCGCGTTTAAAAAACGTGGTGTGCACTGGCCCTTAAATATTTGAACTATTATATCTATACGAATATTATAAAGAGCAAAGATTTGTATTTTTAGGGTTCCGTACCCCAAAAGGAAAAAAAGAAACCCTTATGTCTGTCTGTCAAGGCTCTTTATCTCGGGAACGCGTGGAGGGATCGAGTTGAAATGAAAACCATACACTCAGGTCTACGGTCCTTTAAAGCTGTGAAAAAATCAAACTTCTGAGTTAACGGAAAAAAAGATACGGCCGGTTATGTCGTAAAAAACGTACATTTCGATACTCTCAAGGGAATCAAAATTCATAGGGTACTTCCCGTTGACCTAGAATCTTGAAATTTGGTATGAAGGAAGGTCTTATAGCACAAGTATAGGAAAAAATCTGAAATCTGTAAATTTGTACGTCACAAAAAAAAAACTTTTTCGATTCGGAAAAATCTTCGTAACTCAATTCGGGAATTGTATTGTTTTCGTAGGTAAATTTGTATGGAACCCTCAGTGCACGAGTCCGACTCGCGCTTGCCCGATTTTTTGTAATGAATAAACCTAAAAACTACTGGGCCGATTAATTTTTTTTTTCTCTAATAGAATGCTACTTCATCACTAAGTGATATAGAGACGCGGGCGAAGCCGCCGGTTGAAACTGGTATTTTATAAGTATAGAAATGGCAATAGGTGAATATTACTTGAATAAAAAATGTATATTATCAAGTTTAAGTACTTGTACGTTTTCAATACTGTTGGTTCAACGAATATTTGATACACCCACTAATAAAGAATTTCTGATAAACTTTAACATACAGACAAAATTAATTTAAATTCGAAATCAAGTTAATTAAAACTTATTTCAAGTAGAACAAGTCGTGTAATAAGCTGTAATATCGTGATTGTTCGCGAATGTACTCGTCTTTGAGTTTACTGAGATATGAGGCTTTGTATTCTTTGTACTATTTGAGGATATATGGTCTTCCCGCGTACTCAGTTTCATTGAGGCCCCATTCTATTCTAGAATATTTCTTTTTAAGCTCGAATTAGTGTTTACTACTTTTATTTATAGTGTACCAGTTCTAAACACTCTAAAGTGATACAAGAGGCTTAACAATATATAGGATTCAAAAAGTCAAAAGGTACAATCATTCAAGTAGAATATGATCCGAACCTACACCACTTACATCTTCAATGCAATCTTACATTTCGTAGCCCGATCAATACATATCTTCAAATTAGAAGTCTGGTCACCCTACAGTTACAGGTACCTAAAATAATACTCTAGACAGGACGGTATAATCCCAAATAAGCAACGCTCGAGTGTACCACCCTAATGCACCCTGTATGTATGTAATGCACACATTTGTATGACTACCACAGTGCGGCCCTTATCCTTCTTATATCGGAATCCGGTTCGTTGCGATTTTGAGCGTGTCCCTTGTTTTTTGAGGTACGATATTTTTGATCCCAAATTAATTACGATAATATCTGTATACCTAGATAAAAAAACTTTTTACAAAAAAATATACAACCGACTTCAAAGTACAAAAAGAAGCACTGGAAAGTGCAAAATAACTTTAATTTCGGAAGTCGGTTTTTCTATAATAGTTTTGTCTCTTCGTATTTTTTTTATTTTTTTTTTTATTTTACACTTTTTAGTTATGGTTCCACCACTAAAAGTACCCCTCAGCCAAACTTAAATACCTTATAGCCAGAGTGCATCTCATGACAATTCTAATAATCCCAAACACGGTTAGATTACATTAATTTATTACAGAGTTCCGGTGCCTAACTTCAGGCTTCATCATCAGATCAGTTCGATATATTCCCCCTCTTCTTTCAGTCAGTCATCGACTACACGTATACATATACAAAGCAATTTTACTTGTTACGACGGTTCTGCTGTGATCCTATGAGGAGTTCTGTTCCATATCTTCGAAGTTCATGATCAGATCATAACAATATTTCTATGGGACAAACTCGGAAGTGTAACCTTTCAATCAAAAAAAAATATTTAAAAATCGGTCCACAATTGACCGAGAAATCGGTGAACATACATAAAAAAAATACATTCAGCAGAACATAGAACCTCCTCCTTTTTGAAGTCGGTTAAAAAGCAATCTTGATTCACTCACTGATTCATGAATGCTCACTGATGCACCAAGCCTCACACAATTTAAAGAATAGCACTGAAAGTGGAGTATGTTAGTAGTACTGTTCAAGAACAATCAGCTTATAACTGAAGCCAACCCAGGAAGCAAACAAAATTTAATTTCAGAATTTTAACGCAGAGTGTCATTTTTTGGCTTCACTGTTGTAAGTATACTGTTCTTTTGACGCACCACAATACTTGCTAGAGTCGTCCGCGCGAAGCCACATTCGTATATAACGTCGAGCCAACTCAAGGGAAAATAAGAACAAGAAATGCATCAGTGAAAACAGACGCTAAACGCATCTCGATAAGTGCTGAGGCTACCATCAGTTTCTGTTACACTCAGACCAAATCTAATTTACTCTTCAAAGTTTTACAAGTCTAGACTCTTGAGTTCTTGACGCACGATAACAGAACTCTTGGTGTTTAGTTTCCATTTACAAGGAGCCTTGATAATTGTTCTGGCAGTCTGGGGTTGTGCGTGCTTTAATATTTGTGTAGGCAAATTATAGCAGTTTGTTATTTTGTAGTTGGGAAAATGTAAAATTATTACAGAGCTAAGCAAACTTTATAGACATGACGCACGGGTCAGCTAGGCAGGTCACTCTGATATGCCCTTTAGTATGACATGCATGTAAGAACGGAGCGCAGGGCAAGTGAAGGAACACAAGTGGGTTTTAGTCAGTAAAAAAAATCTTACGCTCCTTCTCGTACCCCGCAGAGTGGGAGAAATTATTTTATGATTTCCCACCTCAAGAAAAATAAATTAAATTATGTACTTTAACATTAGCACCACATTGTATAGTCCATTTTTTTAAGGTGGGATATCATACAATGGTTTGTCAGAGGGCGTGTCAGACTTTTGCTGACTAAAGCCACACCTATGTTCCTTCTTTGCTCAGTGCGTTCCAAAACCATGGGTTTCCCCTTCGGAAGTAAACCCAGTAGACTGCGGCCCTGCTGGGCCCCTACGGTTTTCCTGATATCTTCTTGACGCGCGCGTGGAACACTACGCGCCGTCGACGATTAGGCCTCGGTTCCGAAGGTTACCAGACGATCGGACCGTGAGCTACAAATTGGTCGTCGTCCGCAAGCCCACGCTTACGGTGGCTGGAAATCGAGGTCGGGGCCCCGGCGGCTGGGGCATGATTCCCTCATTTTGATGAAATTTGTTACGGAGCAAGCTTGAACACCAAAGAAAGACATAGGCTACTTTTTGTCTGGTTCCGACTTCGCATCTACAATAACCGAAAGTCATGAGGATGAAGTTAGGAGTAAAAGGACACAAATTTTGTATAAAATCATTTTAGAAAGAAGAAACAGGTACCTACCAACCTCAGGCACACCGCACATCAATGGAGTACTAAGCCAAGGTCTTTGCTTGCCTCCTGTTCACATTACACAAGAAAATCCTTCCTCTACCATGTAGCAGCACACATCGTAAGTACCACGTCACCCAACGCATGCACAAATCAATATTTAAAGTGTATACAACTTATTTATACCGCCCCCAAACTCGCGGCACGCCTACGACATGCCTCCGTCGACTTCCCGTCAAAATAACCAACGTTTACACTATCATTTACGTGTCGTGCCATTGTTTTATATGCACGCGTCAGGTAAGGGGGAAATAAACAAGAGTTTACCTTTGTGTTTTTGTTTTGGGAAGGTTTCTGTCTTGATAGATGATTAAGAAAGGAAATAGGAGACATGATCTTAAGGTACGAAATGAGAATGTCTTCTAATTCTACCATAATCATCATAATCATTATCATGATCACTTCAGCCGAAAGACGTCCAGCCATGACAAACGGTCCTGTGCGTCTTTCATTCATTGGATTCCCGCGACCCTCAAAGTCAAAGTCAAAAGTTTTTATTTCACATAGGCACTTATAAAACGTCAGAAGAATTGGTCGTTTCCTATGGAGAAGAACCGGCAAGAAACTCCATGGTTACTCACCAGGTCATCGGTCGGGAGGCCTTCCAACGCTGCATCTTCCGGTACGCGATTGCCACTCCAAAATCTTCCGGCCCCAACGATCATCTGTTCTGCGAGCAATGTGCCCTGCCCACCGCCACTTGGTGATTCTTTGATGTCGGTAAACTAATTCTGCCCGGAGAATACGGTGGAGGTAAATATTATATGTCAAGCTCACCATGTCCTCGTGGAGGCGATCAGCATCTGGAGACGGCCGCATGCACAAGCAAACGTTCTCATGCCCCAGTCCCCGCTACAGGAGACGCAAGGCGATCCCCGGCCAACTGAAACACTGGCTTGTGGACCACAAGGAAGGGGTAGTTCGCCATTGGGCCGTTCACTAATCGTCCGAACTGAACCTAAGTCTAAGTCGCCTACAGTGCGTAGTGTTCTACACTAGCTTCAAAGAGATGTCAGCAAAATCGTAAGGGCCCAGCAGAACCGATACCCGCTAAGGCTATGGGGAATTTCTGAATAGGAAGCGCATGGTCCTAGAAAAAGGACAAGTGAAGGACACAGAGGTGTGGCGGTAGTCAGTAAAAGTCTGATACACCCTCTCGCCCCACTCTAGAGCGAGAGAAGTTATCAGATGATTACCCACCTTAAAAAAAAACTGTGTTCCTTCAGTTGCCCTTTGTATTCTAGGGCCGCAGGAACTCTTTCAAACAATCCTGCAGTCCTGACTAAGAAATTTATATTTATCATTAACTTCCTCCTCGAAACTTCCGCAAAGTTTTATAAATAGTCCACAAAATACTCGACAACAATTTTGTTTGGCATAAACATTTTCAAGGATCGATGCATCTGCGACATGCAATATTGATTTGCGAGGCGAAGGCAGTAAATAGCGAATGGTATGGAAGTGGACTCCTTTGGGGACAGGGGGGATCTATTCTCGGAGCTTTCATTACTTTTGTGTCACCAGTCGATATTTTTATTATGTGTAGATATATGTGTTTGGACATATGTATAAATGTTGTCATTTAGTTCTCTCAGTTGCTGGTCACGAATTGTCCCAATCATAAACTATTGCAGTTTGCCTTTTTTTGCCGTTCATTTTTAGTTTCTCTGTATTCAAAGAAAAGCGACGCAGAAATCGATAAATAAATAAATTAATAAAAAATACTATCACCATAAACGATTTTAGGCATTTTAAATTTAAGATTACTTATTTTATCTTCGTAGTGTGTGGCGAAGAAAAATAATCACTCACTAGACACCTGACGAAGAACTTTGCCGTCGGTCGAGTTCGACGACGACTACGACTTTAACCTTTCTTTCTTTCTTTCATTTGAGGGGCAAACTTGGTCAGAGATCGCTCAAGACGGAGAAGTTTGGCAGTAGAACGAGAGGGCTATGTAGGCTCATAAAAATAAAAACTTAAAGATTTAAACCGTGCTCTTACAACTAGCACCACATAGTTTCCAAGATACCGTTTAAAACTGCACGAAAAACCACGCTCAAAATTTATCGAATGCTGCCGAAATTCGTCACTTTAAAAGGGGAAGTTTCGACTAAGCTATCACACACTCCCGACTATTTCGCCAACACTAGCTCGCTACAAGGATTTGCAAGCTCTTTTTACCGATCTACTAAGAATAGAACCTAGTATAGGATACGAGTTTCAGAAGTTTAAGTGAAAATAACCAGCTGACGGTACTCCTTGGGATATTTGTCGGATATTGTTTCTCGAACGAAACATTTCGTTTGATAGTTTATGAAGCTGCCTTTAAGTGGAGGTTTCTTTTTTAGTGATGAGTATTGGTTTTGTCTGTTTTAGAGCGAGTTTTAAACTTCTGACTGGAGCATGATGTAGTTTGCAATGGAATAAGTCTAAATAAATGTTGAGTCGAAGCTCCAAAGCCTTGGGCATCGCCGCCGAGTTGCTAGCCTGTCGGTTTTCTATCGTTTACATTTCGGGGAGCACTGGAATTGCACAATCTAATTCCGCCAAGTCCGTTCCATCATCGGACCACTAGACGTACGGCGTTGCGCCACCGGTACATGGTAGACATCCCACCCATACGCACAAAACGTTTTGAGAACACATTTATTGTGCGTACAGCTAAGGAGTGGAATTCCTTGCCGGAGTCTGTGTTTCCTGATAGCTACAACTTAGGGGTCTTTAAGTCAAGAGTCAATAGACTACTTCTAGGCAAGCGTGCTTCATCGTCGACCACATCATCACTTACCATCAGGTGAGATGGTGGTCAAACGCGAGCCTATCATTAATAAAAAATAAAAAAAATGGTTACAAGCAGAGCGCTGGTGCTCCTCGACACCAGGATGCAGGCAGGCCAAGGAGGCCCTGCTACCACATCTATCATCACAATAAAGCCCTCACCATAAAACTCATAAGACTGGAAAGAGGCGGCTTGCGCCTGGTGACGGGGACCATCACCGGACACTGCACACTGAATAAGCACCTCCACACAAAAGGCATCACAGACAGTTTCCTGTGCAGAGCATGTTTGGAGGGGGAGGAGACAATTGCACATGTGCTCCTAGACTGCACAGGTGTCACTAAAATACGCACACGAACCTTAGGATCCCCGAACTCCCTTATTGATGCCCTGAAAAACCTAAGAGACCTAATCTGTTTTTGGAGAGAGGTGGGCTGGTTGGAATGAGCACACCTAAGGTTATGGCCGCCATGGCCCACGTACAATGGTCCACATAGGACTAAGTGCGGAAACCATACCTAAATAGAATAGAATAGAAATAGAATGGTTACACGTGAGTAAGTTAGTCAGTTATACAATATAAGACAGCATTTTTTTTATAAATTCTATTTTATTTAAGTATATGGTTTTTTTTTATATCAATAAAAAATATTATTTCTTACGTTTAGATTTTGAACCTACAACACTTTTTTTACTATTTATTGATGGGCTCGCATTTATTCACAATCTCACCTATTGGTAGTAAGCCATGTTATGTTCAATAGAACACGCTTGCCTAGAAGAAACCCATTCATGCTTGACTTGAAGACCCCAGGTTGTAGCCATTAACTGTACGTGCAAATAAAGACAAATTCAAAACAGTCTTCTTTGTGTATTGTATGCAGTACTTTCCAACCTTCACTTCAATAGTGAATTCTCGGCCCGTCTCATCCAGTTCTCACATTTTGTTCACATAGAACGAAACTCGCAAACTGCAAAAGTCACTCGCACAACGACAGCTACCGTTAATTTATAACCAGTATAAAGTTCGCGTCGCAACACGCACCTTCCCATATCTACAGGACTCACCTTCACGAGTCGTTTCTACAAACAAAATGGCTGCCATTCGTCAGCGAGAATTAACTTATCACGTTGACATACGGCACTGCCCTCAGAATTGGACATAATCTGCATTAATTAATTAAGACCTCGTTTGTACCGCAGTATGGAAAAATAAAAGGTTTTTTTTTATTTTCTCTTTATGGCCTTTATAGTACTCAGATTATTTTATGCCATTTAGTTGAGTGCTATATGAAAATAGAAATGTGGTTTTACTAGTTTATAATTACGTCCTTGCTTTGACCTGTGCTAAGTCGTGTTTCTCTTTAAATTAGCAAATATTTTGCATCATTCTACTGAACTAGTTATTTGACTTGCATAATTTAATTACTTTAGAATGAGACAATTAACAATAAAATTACAATTAAAAACTCAAGGAAAATAATTAAGACAGATAAAAAATCTTCCACAATAATTCTCCTGCAGGATTGATCATGTATGTGTGGCTTTGATTGTAGATATTCTAAGTCAAACGTGTTCCACGCAATTGCGGTCATTAACACGGTCAACCGACGTATCTACGCTAAGCGTGTCGCTTACACGCTCTCTGTCCCATTTTAGACAAACGTTCAAAATAGAAATAAATAAAACTAAACACAAATACAATCGGTAAAGGTCTAAAAATCCAATACGAAACTCAATAAAAGTTAAAGTAATTTAAACTTAAATCAAACATCGGTAACACAAGTCGACGAGGTCGGACATCGTCAGAGCAACTACCGTCGTGGAATACTGATGACCCCCCGTAGTTGTATGCATTATGTATCCGCCTAAGCCCGCCCAAATGAATGCAACAGCCAAGAAAAACAACCCACATGAGACAGTCGAAAGACCCGTACTGGAAGAGAATGTGGATGCGGAAAAAAAATGGCAGTTTATACGCAGGCTTATCGCCGCTTAATCTGTGTTGGCCATGTGAATCTTTTATCGAACTGCAGCTAGCGCAGTAGCTGCATGTGGTCATCAAAAGATAAGCCAGGTTAATAACCCCATGTGGTCGTCGAAATATAAGCTGCAGGATTGTTTGAAAGAGTAACCACTAATCATGACCGTAGAAGGCAAACGACAATTGGGGAACACAGGTGAGCTTAGTTAGTAAAAAGTCTGACACTCCCTCTCGCTCCACCCGGAGCGGTAGGAGTTATTTTTTTTATTCTTAACTAGCCTTTGCCCGTGGCTTCGTCCTCATACATAAAATATAGCCTATGTCACTCAGGAATAAAGCAACTTTCTATCAGTGAAAAATTTTCACAATCGGATCAGTACTTCCAGAGATTACCTTCTACATACAAAAAGAACATAAAAACAAACTTTACCTCTTTATATTGTTAGTGTAGATAAGCTCGAGTTTGACCACTATTTGATGAATAACCATCGCAAAAAAGAAGATGGTACATTCTAAAGGTTCTATTCTACAGAATACCAGGTGCCCTGTAGAATACCTATACCTAAGCTACTCGCTACAGTATAGCTATGGTAAATACTCTGAGCTTTCTACATTTTGCAGAAATAGTTATTTATAGTAAAATCAACCTGAACATAAACTACTTACTCATTGCGGGAACGTTTGACAGACTTACCGTGGCTCTAGAACAGTAAGTAAATGTCTGTCACACCCTCATGTTCCATTCTAGAGCGTGAGTAGTCATTGAATGACTTCCCACCTCAAAAAAATAAAATAAAAATAAACTACTTTTCAGATACTTGTGTCAAAAATCGTCATGATTGAGATAACAGATCTAAAACCAAGCTTAGTTTAGTTCATGAATGGACTTAATACTTATAATATTAATAATAATAATAGGTTCCTCTCTCTGGAGCCGTGACCGCCGGTCGCTTGGACCCTGTTCCCGATACCGGTGGGCTACTATTTTTAACCGACTTCAAAAAGGAGGAGGTTATATGTTCGGTTGAATGTATGTTTTTTTTTTTTATGTATGTTCACAGATTTCTCGGTCAATTGTGGACCGATTTTAAAATATATTTTTTTGATTGGAAGGTTATACTTCCGAATTGGTACCATAGAAATATTGTTATGATCTGATGATGAACTTCGAAGATATGGAATAGAACTCCTCATAGGATCACAGCAGAACCGTCGTAACAAGTAAAATTGCTTTGTTTATACGTGTAGTCGATGACTGACTGAAAGTAGAGGGGGAATATATCGAACTGATCTGATGATGAAGCCTGAAGTTAGGCACCGGAACTCTGTAATAAATTAATGTAATCTAACCGTGTTAGGGATTATTAGAATTGTCATGAGATGCACTCTGGCTATAAGGTATTTAAGTTTGGCTGAGGGGTACTTTTTAGTGGTGGTACCATAACTAAAAAGTGTAAAATAAAAAACTTTTTACAAAAAAAATTACAACCGACTTCAAAGTAAAAAAAACACTGAAAAGTGCAAAATAACTTATTTTGGAAGTCGGTGTTAAATAACGAAGAGACAAAACTATTATAGAAACACCGACTTCCGAAATTAAAGTTATTTTGCACTTTTCAGTGTTTTTTTTACTTTGAAGTCGGTTGTAATTTTTTTTGTAAAAAGTTTTTTTTATATTTTTATGTGTTTTGTTTTATTTTTTATTGAAATATTTAAAAATATAATTTATATGTATGCAAATGAATAAACGGAATAATAATAATATAAAATGTTTATTTTGTCATCACAAAGCTTGATGCTAACACTTGACAATTCACTCATCGAGGTTTAACTGAGAGACTGGTGCCTGAATTAGGTTTCCATAAAAACCTGTATTACAGGTCACCAGGTTCCTCTCGCAGCCATATAACCGGGGTATAATATTTAAAAAAAAAACACAGTTCAAAGAAGTTTTTCAAAGTTTTAAATCGATGAAAAGAAAAAAGAGTTAAAACATTTTGGAAATAGCAAATATTAGTGCTACCTAGAGAACAATAACGCCAACTTCTGACTTCAGTCTTACGACTCCACACAACCACGTCTACAGTTCACACACGCCAAAACATTATAGATACGCACCCTTACCGCATCTAGTCGCAGCTAACTCCTCACACATTGTCCCCTACCTCCGTCTGTCGACGTGTATCTGAGGCTAAACGACGGAAATAAAAATCCTATAAATATTGAACAACCATATTTTTCTCACTTTGTCGCGAGAACCCGCCGTGTCGTCCGTTTGTCGCCTTATATGGCCGTTGTAGACCGTGCTTAGAGTGTTTACACATGCCACGAATGGTCGCTCAATGTTTTGAGATGTTCTTTATGATATTCTCTAACAATCCGTTTGAAAAGAACAAGCTTAACGGTAAAGTCATTTTACAAGATGATAATTCAAATATGAAGTAAGCACCTAAATATCTAGAGAGCTAGACAAATGATTGCAGTAATAAAACGTACAGACATAATACATGGCTTTATTCCAAACTTATTGGGTAGGTACTTAATAAACTTTTCAAATATTCAATTGAAATTGGTCATAAAATCTTTACGACATTCTCTTCAGTGAAGTGCATCGGAAAGTTTTCAAATATGAAATTTTATTTGAAATTTTATCGTTGGCTGAAAACGCTGCGATTTGTTTCAGTGTATTTGGCTCTTTAGTTATATTTAGCGTATGCACTGCGCACAATGTGGCTCCAAATTCGATTTTTTAGGGTTCCACAGGGAACTGACTGCGTTTGGTTTTATAGACGATCATTTTTGGAGGATCAGTAGAAAATTGGTTGCCATTGTGCACCGGATTTCACAATCGAATGGGAATATATTTCACAATATACCTGATCCTGCAGTGTTGGGGTCGTTGTATTGATGGATGTGTAATTGCTAGGATGTTTTTGTCTAAACTAGCCGTATTGTACAACTACAGGGTTAGCTTCTTGGTTTCCGGACGTTGTGACATTAAAAAATCGAGATCACGAAATAATAATATGGCGGCTGAAAATTTTACACCATTTTAAACTTGGTGTAAGTTTAAAATGGTGTTAAATTCCAATTAATGACTGGATTAAAAAAAATATATAATGTAGTTAAAATAACAACAATTAAGTCCAAGTACCTTTAAATAGGACAGGGTTCTGAGGATGATAGCTGACAGAATGGACTGTCCATACATATTGTTCACTGTTGTAGTTTACACGTGCCGTGGTATAATTTTATTTACAAACACTATTTTTTTGGGTGGGAAATTATCTAATGACATCTTCCGCCCTTGGGTGGGGCGGAAGAGCGTGTCAGACTTTTACTGACTAAAACCCACTCCTTTTCCTTCTTTGCCTTCGTTCCAGGGCCATAAAGTTCTCTTTCGCATCACCTATGGCCCCAATAGGCTTCGACCCTACTGGGCCCCTACGATTTTGCTAACATCTTGAGGCGCACGTTCGCGCACGGTCCGGACGGTTACCGGACGATCGGACGGCGAGCTACCCATTGCTCGCCGTCCGCAAGCCAGCGCCTACGGTGGCTGGAAATCGGGATCGGGATCCTGGCGGCTGGGGGGTGAGGGCCGTTCCCTCGCGCGTGCGGCTGCCTCCTTTGCTAGCATTACTGCTTCGCAAAAGGAGGCGACCGCCTGCCACTCCTCCTCGCTCCGGACCATGGCCTGTACCAAGGCCCGCCGAGAGAGATCGCTGCCGCGGATCGCCCCCACCAGGACACGGCGGTGCTCGGCCCAGGCGGGACACACCTCTACCGTATGCTCCACCGTGTCCTCCGGGCGGTATTTACAAACACTCAAGCTTAAGATTATTGTTACTAATACTATAAGAGTTTTGTTAGAATTAAAGACTTCTATTTTTTGAGATCGACTTCAAGTCTAATCGGATACCCATTTATCACAACCCAATAATTAGATAACACGATACCCTTTGCAAAGACTGTTGTCAGATTTCCTGGCTTCTAACAACCCGTAACGAGTGTTAAAGATCTACAGATGACAGCCAAGACAAGCCGAAGCACGCTGGAATCCCGGTATGTTAAGACGGTCACCCATCCACGGGCGAACCTGGGCAAGTGTTGCTTAACCTTGGAGATAAACCCGTGCAGGTATAAGCATATACGTACCTACAGTCAGGGATCAAAAGTGCACTTGCACTCTACCAGTGCTAAAGTGTCTAAAATTTCTTTGTTGTAGAAGTTCAATAGTTCATAACCAGTTTATTCAATACTTTAGATTCTATGCTACCAATTAAATCAGTCATGAACCATTAATCCTCTTCTACAAAGAAATTTTAGACATTTTAGCATTGGTAAGGTGGAACTGCACTTTTGACCCCTGACTGTACATTCGATATACGTGACACGCGCTTTAAAAAATGTCAAAACAAAATAAATACTCTAGCTTTTTTTGAGGTGGAAAATCAATGACTTCTCTCGCCCTAGGGTGGAGCGAGAGAGCGTGTCAACCCACCTGTGTCCTTCAATTGCTCTTTGCGTCCCAGGACCTCAGTAAATCTTTCAGAAATGCCTAAGCCCTAGCGGGTATCGGCCTTACTAGGCCTGTACAGTATTGCTGACATCTCTTTGAGGTAGTGTTCACAATTTTTACTGGACGGCGAGCTTCCCATTACTCGTCGTCTGCAAGCCCGCGGTGTTTAAGGTGCTTTTTTAAGGTGTATATCATCTAATGACTTCTCGCGCTCTAGAGCGGAGTGGGAGGGCGTGTCAGACTTTTACTGACTAAAACCCACCTGTGTCCTGCAATTGCCCTTTGCGTTCTAAAACCACGGTTTCCCTTTCAGAAATTCCCTGTAGCCAAACACTCCAACTTGCTACTCATTAAACTTAAGGAAGTTTATTCATATACAGGTATACCTATATATCATATATATACCGTACAAAGTTATCCGAAGAATAATAAATAGTCTGGCACAAATAGTGCACACCGGTGGTCGTAAATGATAAACTCGTCCCGTGGATTATACAGTAAATTGGAAGTTAGATTGTACATTAGGGTGACCAGCTGCTATGGGGAAGCAGGATAAAAAGTTTTCAAGTTTATTGGACCACAGATTTTGGAGGTAGCGATATTTTAGGTAGGATGCAAATGATATAAAATTTGTTTTTGAGGATAATATTTTTTGTTTGTTTTTTTTTTTTGTGGATCTTAAGTTTTTGTGAACCTTTCTGAGAAGGACTTGCCTACTAAATAATATAATGTATTGGTCGATACAGGCCGATAAGACTGCCCATTGTGACACCCTATTAATTTTAAGTTGCGGTTATAATTTTTATTATTGGTGTACAATAAAGAATATATCTATCTATCTATCTCAGGCCTCCCCATAGAGAGGAAGCACAACATGGCAGTAAACACAACTAAAAATATCTTAAAAATAAATACTAAAGATACTTGACCTCTGACTCTGTTTTGAAAGTCCAAACGAAAAAAATTACGTATAAATATAAAATCTGCTAGCTTTTGTCGTTCGCGTCAATATCAGTTATAGCGAAAACGAAATCGAACTCGAAGCCAGATAAAATGTAGTCTATGTCCTTCTTTGGAGTTCAAACTTACACCGTACTAAATTTCATCAAAATCGATTCAGTAGTTTAGCTGTGAAAGCCTTACAGACAGACTAAAGTTACTTTCACATTTATCATATTAAAGTATGGATTTGCAAATTAAATATCATATATCTCTTATCCACGTTTTATTCACACAGTATTGACAAATAAAACTTCTTGATTTTATTTTGTCAATACTGTGTATCCTTAATCTTACCTCAGGTGGTCACCGTAACCGCGGCGGTAGTCCAGTAAACATTACGACTTAATCTCAACTAAATTGCCAGTTATCTGTTCAGAGGCAGGCTTGCATAATTGCAACTTTTTAGTTCCAATAGCTGGTTTAATTAGAAGACATTTGCCGTATAAATAAGATAAGTGTGACGTAATCGCGGGATGTTACGATTAATTACTTAATTATGGTAGGTTTTGCGCTGTTTGGAAGGCTAAGTGGACGGTTGAAATGGTTTGGAAACATGAATTCGTGAGCAGGAATGGTAGTTCCAACATATAACATATTTAACGGAGCTCATAATTATTTTGTTTGACTTCCAAAATCTAAACTTATATATTTATCTTTAATCTGACTGGCCTGTTGGTCTAGTGGTTAGTGGCCCTGACTGCTGTGACGGAGGCCGTGGGTTCGATACCCACCCAGGACCAATGTTTGTGTGATGAGCACAATCATTTGTTCTGCATAGCATAGCATAGTCGGCCTTATAATGTTCCCACTGTTGGGACTCAGGCCTCCTCTCTAGGAGAGGGAATGAGCTGTAATCCACCACGCGGGCCCAGTGCGGGTTGGTGGATGTCACATGTCTTCGAATTTTTGGTTCTAGGACATGCCGGTTTCCTCACGATGTTTTCCTTCACCGTTTTGAGAGCAGTGGTGATGAAAATAAATTACACAATGTAATGCGCCTGGCTGGGTTTGAACCCGCGACCTACAACTCGTAAGTCGGGGCCGTTACCACTCGGCCACCACTGCTCATCTGTTCTGTGTCAGGGTGTAATTTATCTACAATATGTATGTATTTAGAAATATTTAAGTATGTTTATCAATTGTCTAGTACTACACAAGCTCTGCTTACCTTGGAACTAGACGGCATTGTGTGATAGTTATGTGAATATTATAATATTTTATTATTATTATTATATTTTTAATATGTGAAGTATTTTGATCGCATGTGATAATAATAATAATCCTCCCGACTGAATATCGATCACGGCGGCCAATCTCAACGGAGATAAGCCAGGTATGCAGGAGATATTATAGTGCACAAGCCTGGTAAAAACACAGGTTCTCTCGGTTCTTTTACTCTCATAGTTCAATAGGACGACAATCTGACACAAACGAGGAGAGATCTGGTGCAAGCCCAATAGTTAGTCGTACTTTGCGAGGCACGGCAATGTCACACCACCAAATCTAAAACCGCAGGCTGCTACAGGTAATTCCTTGAAAAAAATTCCCAATAACACTTTTGCTTAACCTGGGAATCGAGACCAGGACCCTCTAGCTCAGTAACGATCAGAACTGATTGCATGGAAAAAATGCATAAAGATATAAAAGAAACAGAAATCTGTTTCTCCAAAACATACGTTTTGAGTTCTTTAGCAAAACACTCAAAGGAAATAAAAAATATGTATCATAAAAAGGAAGGCACCTAATACTACTGATGGCATTCATTTTAAAATATACTTTGCGTTCCGCCAAAGCGGGGAAAGCGATGTCTAATCAAGCGAACGACAGCATGGAGAAGGCTTTTTACGCTAATGGAGAAACTCTCGCGATATGATAACACTCTAGAAAATTTTGCAGCAATTCAAAAATCTACTCGAGCGACGTCGAGCGTAAAATGGGCTTTTCTGTTTTCACATTATGTTAAATGTGTCAACGGGAAAAAGTTAGAAAAGTTGTGTGGAAAATGATTTCGTGGTTACATTTTGTTTCGTTTCGTTTTCTTTTGTTTATTCGGGAATTAAACGTCTCCTGTCAGATTAGGCGAAATTCTTGGAATCAAATGCTGACAAAATGGAATATTGGTTACAAAACACTTTTTACTGGATAAATTACATGTCAACCAGAAAATTTAGCTTTTGTAAGTATATTTACTGAAGTGAGTTGCCACAACATTATATATTTATAATACCTATAATAATATTGAAGTTTTGTTTTATAAAATCGAAATATTGCTTTTAGAAATTGATCTCCAGAAATTATTAAACAAGCAAAGAGATATTAAAATTAATTGGACTGCCATAAATATAACAGCAACGTGTATGATTGACAATATTCACAAGAAACTAATGAATGTAAATTAATATGAATGGCGATCAAGAAATCAAGATACACATCTTAGATTTCCATAGAAAACTCTAATTACAAACAGAATACGGAATACAGAGTACAAATTACAGATTAAAACACTCACAGACAGATTCAGTTTAGTTGCATGTGCATTAATAAAAATAAAGCAATTTGCTGATATAGCACAGTTCACTCTGCATATTTCCACAGTAACATGTCTTATAGCATTTTGCTTTATAAAACGTGTCCTTGTGATTGTATGTTCGCAAAAATTCAAGAGTTTTTTTTTTTAAATTACTTGTAATGTTCATAATATTTATTAATACGCCCAGTAAATGTGAAATTACTACTCATAAATGGAAATTAGACTATCTTAGGATAAACAATTAATTTCTTATAATTAGACTGATTTAGACCGAACCTATCCTTCTGCAGCGGGGTGGGAGGCAGGGAGACGTTATTTCTCCGAAACTGTTTACGGCTGCAATGGAGGATGTCTTCAAGGTTCTGGACTGGAGTGGACTAGGCATTAATGTTAATGGCGAGTACATCACTCACCTTCGGATTTTTTTTTTTTTTTTAGGTGGGAAAATCATCTAATGACAAATCCCGCTTTTGGGCGGAGCGAGAGATAGTGTCAGACTTTTACTGACTAGAAACCCACTCCTGTTCCTTCTTTGCCTTCATCCCGGGGCCCCGGGCTTCGCTTTCACACTACCCGTGGCCCCAGTAGGCTTCGGCCCTGCTGGGCCCCTACGATTTGCTGACATCTCCCTGAGGCGCGCGTGGAACAATACGCGCCGTCGACGACTTGGGCTCGGTCCGGACAGTTACCGAACGGTCGGACGGCGAGCCACCCATTACTCGCCGTTCGTAAGCCCGCGCCTACGGTGGCCGGAAATCGGGATCGGGATCCCGGCGGCGGTTATGGCGTGAGGACCGTTGCCTCACGCGATCGGCCGTTTCCTTTGCTAGCATTACTGCTTCGCAGAAGGAGACTCACCTTCGGTTTGCCGACGATATAGTAGTCATGGCTGAGACTACGGAGGAGCTCAGTACAATGCTCGATGACATTAGTAGAGCTTCCGAAAGAGTGGGTCTTAAAATAAACATGGACAAATCCAAAGTCATGGTAAATAACCATGTAGCACCCACTCCGATCAAGATCGGAGACTCTGCACTCGAAGTTGTAGACGATTACGTTTACCTGGGACAGACAATCCAGTTGGGTAGGTCTAACTTTGAGAAAGAGGTCAATCGTCGAATCCGACTCGGCTGGGCAGCGTTCGGGAAGCTGCGCGGTATCTTCTCGTCCACCATACCACAGTGTCTCAAGACGAAAGTCTATGACCAGTGCGTGTTGCCAGTGATGACATATGGCACTGAAACATGGTCGCCTACAATGGGCCTCATCAGAAGGCTTACAGTCACCCAAAGGGCAATGGAAAGGGCTATGCTCGGAGTTTTCTTGCGTGATTGCATAAAGAATGAAGATATCCGCAGGAGAACCAAGGTCGCCGACATAGCCCGAGGAATCGCCAAACTAATGTGGCAGTGGGCAGGGCACATTGCTCGTAGAACGGATGGTCGATGGGGCCGAAAGGTTCTAGAGTGGCGAACGCGCACCGGAAGGCGCAGCGTTGGAAGGCCTCCCACAAGGTGAACCGACGACCTGGTGAGAGGATCGGTCGTTGTGGAGACGTTTGGGGGAGGCCTATGTCCAGCAGTGGACGTCTTTCGGCTGAAATGATGATGATGATGATGAGACCGATTTTATAATAAGTTGCCAAAGTTGGTTAAGGATCTTACGAGGCATAATCAAAACCAACAGTACCTTATTAATAGAGCAAATTAATGATTTAAGACTTAATTGAAGAAAAGCTTGTTTGGCAATGGCTCTTTCTGCACATGTAGCTTCCCTGGTAGCTCATTTACTTCATTATAACTTTGTTATATTTTTATTCATGCCATTGTTTTTGCATTGATTACTTCACATCATTTTGAATAACTTCATTAGTCACTTTTATAAGTATTATACAATCCTGGTTTTTGTTTATAGGTTCATTTTTATGTAAGTATTTTAATATATGAATGTGAGAACAGTGTCAACAATGTCTTCACGTTCACATTCACAAATTCTCCGTAAACTCATAGATTCTTGTTTATTTCAATACACGTTTTTATTAACCACGTTGACTCATAAACACTCTCATGTCAATTAATATTGTAATATGGAAACATAGTAAAAATCAAACCTTGGAGTTTCTTGCCCGTTTGTCATCGACCAAGGGTTGTTTAAAATACCTTTGTTGAATTGAATACATAATCTAGAGTTGATCCGGTTAAAAGCAAAATTTCACCCCAGGAAAATGGAATGAAAAATGAAGTTATAAATATTCTTAGAAGTATTAAAAACACAACCACTGAATGCACCTTTTATATGAAAGAAAAAGAATCCCGTCACGTAAAGGGATGTCATTAGTGCTATAGGATTATTTTCATTAAATGCATAGTTGTCCCCGGGCATTCGTACGTGTGCTGAATGGGGCATGTTGTGACTTGCTTCTTCGTTTGCTGTTTTAATTGTTATATCTCGATGGTTCGTATCGATTAAATTGTTGTGTAGTTCCGTGGCGTTTCGGGAAATTCAACAATCGCTAGTAATGATTATGGTGTGAGATATGTTGACTTATTTATTTATTATATTTTATACTAGCGACCTGCTCCAGTTTCGTACATGTTTTAAAAATCATTGAAAATTTCAGTTTTTCACTTTTACAATATGCATTTATAAACACGCATTTAAACCTATATCATGAATCATTGGCTAATGGCGAAAAGCGCATGAAAATCCATTCAGCAATTTTCGAGTTCATTGCTAACAGACAGACTGACATGCAGGGACTTTGTTTTATAATATTTAAGGATAAGGATTGTATACCTCATAAAAACACATGTTTATAAATATAATTGTACGATGTGGCGTCTTGTTACACAGGGTAATCTCTTACAGAGAACCTCTAAATGATTTAATCATACTATTAATGTCAATAGTGTAGCCTGTTTGGTTGAAATTAAAGTTTCTGTTATTTCGTTTGAACGATTCACTCAAATGAAGTTGAAGAAGCTTGAAACAATTCAACCAAAATAACAGTTAAACATAGAAGTAAAAATTTTCTGTTGTATAAACGGTATTATTTAATATCACGAAGGAAATCAGAAATCAGAATTCAGAAACGTTTATTTCAAATAGACCAATTACAGGCACTTTTGAATTGTCAAAATGTCGGTCAGTCAAAAAAAAAACAAGTGAAGCTAAATTGCACGTTCCAAAGCGTAGATCTCTATGGAGAAGAACGTGCAAGAAACTCCATGGACACTCTTTTAAATCATATTATGAGTTACATAAAGCTTGGTTACATATTTCTTGTCGCTTCTAATATGTGAGCACAATGTAGATAAGTAATAATAATTAAAAGAATAAAATAAAAACTAATTTAAAAAAAAATAGAAATTGAATTAAGTCACTAGCAGCTAAGAGATGACCAGTCTCAACTGACGGCACCCGTTCACGAGCATGACGCGTGCATCAGCCCCACTCAGTTCAACCATTTTGAAGGGAACCGAATGACCCAATAACACGTGCCACCATCAGCGAGACATTTGAGTGAGCATGACAAAAAAAGGGAACTTTAGACATCCTTTCTAACCTCACTTACTACCTCACCTGTAAATCAATCTTAGGTGCTCATATAAAAAATACTGTCAATATCAATGAATTTTTGGATCTGACAAAAAAAAACAAACAAAAATATAGGACGTAATAAAACATGAAAACATCAAAACCCTTACAAGACAAGCACTAATATGACAAAGTAACACAACAAAAAAAGATTGGTCGGAATTTCACCGCAATATATTCTACTGAAATTAGGTGGGTTGGTGTTCGTCGGTGACACAACCCCGTGACATGGGTCAGCCTCGTTAAATTTATCCGGTAACAACCCAGGTACGCTGCAAAAATGTGGATACTGGGATTTATTTACGGGGAGAGGTACTGCACTTGAAAAAGATATGTGGAAAAATGAGTATGCTAGACCAAGATAGTTAATATGGATTATGAAGGTAAGTCAAAACAAATAAGGAGGTTTTTGTCTACTTTTACTGAAAGAAAATATTATGGTGTGAGTTTAATGATAAATTCATTTTAATACCAACAACTAATACCACTGGTATTTGTTAGGACTCATAATTAAAATTTATTTTTATTAATGAATTATTCAAAATTCAAAATTCATTTGAAATTCATTTATTGGTGTGATTTTTGGTACATTTTACATGAGATCTTAATAATAAATTAGTTAGTTCCTCAAAAATCTACCTTAAAGGTGTACACTCTTTCTCGTAGTCTATTATAAATAAGAATTAATTAACACATTGAAATAACTATAACAAAACAACATAACTCAATGAATAGAAATTAGAATAACAATGCAATATCAAAATTAAATAAATATCAATGTCAATTAACTTAGTATAGTAAAAATAATAATACAATGTCAAAATTAAATAAATATCAATGTCAAGTAACTAACTATACTAAAAATAATAATACAATGTCAAAATTAAATAAAATCAATATCAAATAGCTTACAATTTATCATTAAGGTCATTCGTCAATATTATAATAACATTTCTCCAATAATAGATTTCTTAATTTACTCTTAAATTTATTAATATTTAAGTCCTTAATTTTATTTGGTAATTTATTAAATATTTATGGGGGTATACAAAATATGCTTTTGTGCATCAAGGCGGTCTTTGATGGTCGAATGCATAGTTCATGTCTATATTCTTGTCTGATTATTTTGTAGCGATGTTCAGATGCTTTTCTAAATAGATGCATGTTCTTTTTAACAAATAAAGCAGTCTCAAATATGTACAAGCAAGGTAAAGTCATAATTTTTAACAATATAAAATAAGGCTTGCAGCTATCAGTTATTTGTATACCAGTAATAGCTCTAATGCATCTTTTTTGCGATTTGAACACCACGTCCTTATTGCAGGAGTTATCCCAAAACATGACTCCGTAGCGTAGTATAGAATCGACATATCCATAGTATACAGTGACTGCCGCTGCTTGATTGACTACTTTCTTTAGTTTGTACAAAGCGAAAGCGAACTTACTAATTTTTTTAATTAATATTGAAGTATGTTGTTTCCAATTAAGTTGATTGTCGATTGTTAAGCCTAAAAATTTTGTATTTGCAACTTCTTCAATGTTTTCATTATTAAAGATTACATTTAGTTCCGAATTAACTATTCATTGCCGAAAGTTCATAATTTTTGTTTTCTTCAAGTTGTTATGCTCCAACCAGTTAACTGCTTGTTATAATGCATTGATTATTTTAGCTTCAAAGTCTTTATTATTTTTGTCAAGTTTAACAATGATAGTACTGTCGTCGGCAAACAATGTCATAGGATAGGTTATATTCTGGGGAAAGTCATTTATATATATAAGAAATAATAATTATGACTGGCCTGTTGGTCTAGTGGTCAGTGGCCCTGACTGCTATAGCGGAGTAAATGTTTGTGTGATGAGCACGATCATTTGTTCTGTATCCGGGTGTAATTTATCTATAATATGTATGTATTTAGAAATATATAAGTATGTTTATTAGTTGTCTAGAACTCATAACACAAGCAAGCTTGCTTAGCTTGGGACTAGACGGCGTTGTGTGATAGTTGTGGAATATTATTATCAATTTTGACTGAGCTGACTGTACCAAATTCAAGTTGTTGGTGAACACCAACAATTTCCGAACGAATGTTCTAAGAAATAAATAAGATTTTAAAAAATACAAGTGGTATTAGTTTTTGGTATTAGAACAGAATAAATCAGTTTAATAATACGTGCCAAATCTTTCTTCTCTCTTCTACTAATAAAATAAATTATAAGCTCTACCTCACAAGGAACATATTTTTATTATTGACCTCTCCCCCTCACACCTTTCTTCCAAATTTACATACTTCTATCTCTCATAACCCTTATAACGTTACAATACACAAACTGCGCAGCCAAAATAAAATAAAAGTTACAGTTTTTCATACAATATTCTAATCTTTCTAAGAGATATTAAGCAAAGAGCTACTAAATCGAAACTACTATAGAAATAATAATATTCAAGTTATAGAATTTTCATACAATACTCCAGTCTATTGCGAAACACAGTGCAAGTCAAGTCCAGCGCTCTTGTATTTCTTTCTCCCTTTGAAGCAGTTCGCTTTGTGACCATCGAAGTCGTATAAATCTATTAAAAGAACAGAAAGGAGTTCCCTTTAATTTCTTTGTTGTATAGAGCTCATGGATTTGAAATGTGTTTTAATAAAAGTTGTTGGAGCTTTTCGTTTGTGAGCCAAAAATACAATGTAAGGAAATTCTTTTCAATGTGAAGGATTAGAATTTTACTAGAAAGTTCAATATAATTTTAAACAGACGGAATTAAACATTAACTTGTCCTTTTCATAAACAAATTAACGATAAATATACGAAAATAACCTTTCGTGACTTCAAATATAAATTTAGAATATAATTCGATACGCTTCGTTATTCGGTAAATAACACAAAAGTATGCCAATTAGCTATTTTTGTCGAAATCAAAAATAGAAATTATAATAACAACCGTTTACGTTTTGATGAAAAAATTTCATAGATTTTACGCAAAGAATTACTGTAGTCTATATACAACATATAGTTTTAGTATATGCAAAACCCGAAACACGTATGTACACAGATTCTATACATTTTAATGTATAGAATCTGTGTACAAAAATTCATAACTGTATCATGAAAAATCACAAAGTTATAAGCTTATTATGTTCCCTGGTTGTCCGGACAAATACATGTCATGGTTACCGGGCCATCCAGGCGACTGAGGGGTTTTTTTGCTTCCGCACCCAGCTGTGCGCTGGCACCTAATGCCCGCTATGACCTGCCGTGGCCTGTGTTGTACTTAGTGTCGATTGTGTCCAACTTGTAACCTTTTTTAAATATTTTTGGAGTAAAATATAACATGGTGTAAAAATTATTGGAATCGATTCGGTTACTGATTCTGAACAAACTATATTCAGGTTTCGCTTATTCTAAAAATAATGTTTTATATAAAAGGAGACACTGACTGAGTGACATATCAACGCACAGTCAAAACTACTAAGACTAGAAGCATGAAATTACAATAGTACATACATACGTAAACAGCCTTATAATATTCCCATTGCTGAGAGAATGGACCGTAATCCACTACGCGGGCCAAATACTGATAATAATTATTATTCGAAATACTACAGAAGGTTCCAAAAACCGCTCGGCGTTTTCCATGTCCTCTAAAGTCACGATAAATTTTATTTAACCTTTAGCATTTTAATGGCATTCAAAATCTTTCATATTCCATTCGTTGGTCGAAAATTGAAATTCGAAATTTAAAAATAAAAGGTGTTACATTTTTTTTTAAAGTGTCGTTTGGTCACGGCAGACATGTCATTCGTGCCGTGGATAATGACGCGACATTTTAACACTGGCTACTAATTGCGTGTCAGACCTTTAATAACATGGATTTCGAACGCCATCGCCGCGGATTTCTGTGCCCCTGGTAATCGTAGGCTGGTCGCTAAAATTTTTATATATTTTATTTTAGTTTTTTTTTTGAGAATATAGTTGAGTTTCGCATTAGGATATCCGCAGAAGAACCAAGGTTACTGTGAACCAAGCTTAAGTGGCAATGGGTGGCACATTGCTCGCAGAACAGATGGTCGATGGGGCCGAAAGGTTCTGAAGTGGCGTCCACGTATCGGAAGACGCACCGTTGGAAGATATCTCACAAGGTGGACCGGTGACCACAAGGTCATGGAAATCCGATGGATGCGAGACATACAGGATAGGTCGTTGTGGCGACACTTGAGGGAGGCCTATCTCCAACAGCAGACATCTTTCGGCTAAAATGATGATGATGAGTTGAGAAAACACTTGTAAATAAATGGTATACGAGTATACTGTATTTCAAATATTATAAATCGATTTTACTAGCCAAAATTAGATTCACAAACTTACTCGTATCAGCTTTTAACAGTCGAGTTTATAAAATTATCCGTACTAAACTCACAAACGCTTCGGCAGGCACGGCTTCACGAAATCTGAATAAGGTAACACAATATTTGTTTTAAACCCATCCTCCCGTAATCTGCGAGAACGTTTGCATTACAACTTCCAACGAAAATTAAACACCAACCACACTAGTACAGTCAGACGAACAACAATGCAATTTAATTTCCCACTTCAAATAAGTCTATGCAGAGTTACCATTTGTCTATCTCTACATCCCTCAATAGGTATTATTCGATTAGACGGTCTAACTTCACAGTACAAATAAATCCAACTGCATTATTCGCTTTGGGGCGAGTATTGCAAGGGAATCAGGGTTTAATCCGGACTAAATTGCTTACCGTCTGCTTGGGCTCGACCGATTATCTCTAGGATGAGTCTTTAACACCCCAACGAATATTTAACTTGCTTGTTTCCATTGTTGAGTCTGTATTTAATAATTATGCGATGTTTGTAAGATAAGTAATAGGGTAAACGGTTTATTGTAAGATTAAAATAGATCAGATACTTTGTTCACTTATTGCGATTACTGTCAAGGCTGGTATCTACACGCTATCAAAAAGCTTCATTTTAAAAATAATTCTCAAAAAAAAACACGTTTCTTTAACAATTACTACATACTATTCCTATACTCATAATAAATATTTTTTTTTATTATTAACTAGCTTCTGCCAGCGGCTTCGCTCGCGTAAAAGTAGGTTTTTCCATACAAACTTTGGGCCCCCATTTCATCCCTTTAGGATGTGAATTTTGGAAAATCCTTTCTTAGTGCTCGCCTACGTCATAAAAGGAAACCTTGTGCAAAATTTTACGCTCCTAATCCTAGTAGTTTCGGCTGTGCGTTGATATGTCAGTCAGTCAGTTTCTCCTTTTTATATATAGATAAGCTCGCGTTTGACTGTCATCGTTTGATGGTTAGGGTAGATGTGGTCGGCGATGAGAGTGAATAGGTTACTACTACTCTCATCGCCCGGTGCGTGTACCACGCTTGAGTAGAAGTAACCTATTCACTCTTGATTTACAAGACCCCTAGGTTGTATTAGGAAACAAAAACTCCGTCAGGGAATTCCACTCTTTAGCTGTACGCATAATGAATGTGATCCAAATCGTTTTGTTCGTATGGGTGGGACTTAACTAACTATATTTATATAAACTCTAAAATAAAAAAGCAAATAAAAACACTTAAGTAATTATAACCTAAAAACAACTTAAAATATGGCATCGAGAAATTCATCCGCATCGCTGTTAATTCTGTTCAAGGTCAAAGCCAGCCCTTGGGCCACATGAAGTGTCAACAACACGTTTATAGAATTGGTGAGTACTCGGACCCCACGATATGAGAGTTTCAACCCCAAACAACTCGAAAATATTATCTACATTCTCTAAATATATTCTAAAATATAAGATGCTGAAGTATTATCTCCCTAAGTTTCTTGGGGTGGGAAATCATCCAATGCCTTCCCTCGCACTAGGATGGAGCGGCAGGGCATGTCAGATTTTTAGTGACTATAACCACACCTGTGTTACACCATCTCGCGCCGGGCCTTGGTACAGGCCATGGTCCGGAGCGAGGAGGAGTGGCAGGCAGTTGCCTCCTTCTGCGAAGCAGTAATGCTAGCAAAGGAGGCGGCCGATCGCGTGAGGCAACGGTCCTCACGCCCCAACCGCCGCCGGCCGGGATTCCGATCCCGATTTCCGGCCACCATAGACGTGGGCTTGCGGACGGTGAGCAATGGGTGGCTCGCCGTCAGATCGTCCGGTAACCGTCCGGACCGAGCCCAAGTCGTCGACAGCGCATAGTGTTCCACGCGCGCCTCAAGGAGATGTCAGCAACCGTAGGGGCCCAGCAGGGTCGAAACCTACTGGGGCCATGGGTGATGCGAAAGAGATCCCCGGGGCCCTGGAAAAAAAAATGGCAAAGAAGGAACAGGAGTGGGTTTTAGTCAGTAAAAGTCTGACACTATCTCTCGCTCCGCCCAAGTGCGGGGGATGTCATTAGATGATTTTCCCACCCGAAAAAAAGAGACGAAGCGAGTTTTCCGAGTTCACAATTTAAAAAAAAAAAAAAAGAAATACAATATAGAAAAAAGAAAAACTTTTCTGACATTTTCTTCTGTACGCATTTTTAATATCAATTGCTTATCTACTAATTCTTCCTTGTTACACAAAGAAGATTTTCGTTTTGTTTGTTAATTTTCCGCGCGGGCGCACATGCCTACTTAAACGCTGAGATTGTAGCCCCACGAGCAGAGGCTTTGCGGAAACGAAGGCTAATAAAAAGTCGCTTAGTGTTGTTTCAGGTTTTATTTTAGGAATTACCTGGTTTAGAATAATAAAATAATTGTACATTCTGTAGAAGAATTCAAGAGCTTTTTTTTTAGGTAGGAAATAATTTCTCCTGCTGCGAGAGAGCGTGCGTGTAGTTTGTAAGTGCATTTAGTTAAGTTAGTTAGTAAATGGTTTTTCTTTCTTTCTTTTGTTTCCGTATCTTTAACTAACTAAAACCCACCAGCGTTCTTTGCGTTCGATGGCCATGATAACTTTTTCAAATATTCCTGCAGATCTAGTAGGAATTGGCCCTACTGGGATATCTCTTTAAGGCTCCTGTGATACCCTTTGCTCATCATCCGCAAGAAGAAAGTGAAGAAACACTTATGGCATTTAGTCAGTAAAAGTCTGTCTTTCCCTGTCGCTTCACCCAGAGCGGGAAGCATAAGCATAATCAGCCATTTAATGTTTCCACTGCTGGGACTCAAGCCTCCTCTCTCTAGGGGAGGGAATGGGCCATCCACCACGCGGTCCCAATGCGGATTGGTGAATGTCACATGTCTTCGAATTTTTGGTTCTAGGACATACCGGTTTCCTCACGATGTTTTCCTTCACCGTTTTGAGAGCAGTGGTGATGAAATAAATTACACAAAGTAATGCGCTTGGCTGGGTTTGAACCCGCGACCTACAACTCGTAAGTCGGGGCCGTTACCACTCGGCCACCACTGCTCTAAGCGAGCAGGAAGGGTTATTTGATAATTGCACATTGAAAAAAAAGTTATTGTTAACTACGACAGGGATACAAATTTGAAGAACATGTATTTCGACAGAAATGTCATGTTTCTACTAAATTTCTGCTTCTGAAATTTCTAAGTCATCTTTATTCGCACCAATGTGAAGAAAGGCAGTGTAATTTTCAACGATAAAGATATTTTTCTCACCGTTTCACCCCTTTTCCTCGTTCACACGCTTCAAAGTTCCAAACATTACAAGATGCTCCCGGGTGTCATATAACGTCACTTCCACGTCATATTCGATAACAAAGGGAAAATTCTTGAAACGATAAGTTTATCCGTGACCTTTATCCGCTTTTGTCTTTGTTTTGTTTACGGCGACGTGTTGAAGTAAGTCGTCAAGTGTAGCTATATATATGTAGGGCTGTAGGTTATGTAGTTTGAAAGAGTCACCGCGGCCCTGAAAACGCAAAGGGCAACTAAAAGAACATTGGTGAGTTTTAGTCAATAAAAGTCTAACACTCCTTGCTCCTCCCAGAATGGAAGAAGTTGATGATGATGATTGATGATTGATGATGATTAAACTAGCGTTCATTAAAAGCACTCGTGTTCTTATTTCTGCACCTACTACGGCCGCTCTTCTTCTATCTTCTAGCGATCGGTTATCATAGGCCCAATTTTGTTATAGAATTAACTATTTTTTCTTAAAGAACCTTTTCAGTTCAGCTCAAACTAGTAGTATTTAAAAATGACCATGTATTTCCATTGCACACTGTAGTAGGATAATAAATGCAATTTTGCTTTTTTGAAAGGAAACACTTAGTGAAATATTTGCCAATACTTGATAATATGAAAGCTATGTACGTTCCTTTTCGATAGCACTGAATTCACAAATTATGGTTAAATATTTAAAAAAAAACTGGGCAAGTGGGAGTCAGACTCGCGCACTGAGGGTTCCCTCTAAACTTACCTTTGTAAATAGTTCAATTTCCTAATGGAATATCAAAGACTTTTTTACTGTTTTCAGATTTATTCCTATGTCTGTGCTATAAGATCTTGCTTCATACCTAATTTCAGGATTCTGGGTCAACGGGAAGTACCCTATGAATTTTTATTCCCTTGAGAGTGTCGAAATGTACATTTTTTGCGAGATAAAAGGCCGTATCTTTTTTTCTCGTTAACTCAGAACTTTGATTTTTCACAGCTTCTAAGGACCGCAGACCTACGTTTTTATTTCGTTTTAATTTCAACTCGATACCTCCACGCGTTCCCGAGATAAAGGGTCACAGACAGACAGACAGACAGCAAAGAGATCCTATAAGGGTTCTTTTTTTTCTTTTTGAGGTACGGAACCCTAAAAATGCTAAAATAATATCAAAGTCCATTGTACGACTATTGATGTTGATCTTCTTTCAATATCTTTTTCATCTATCATCGGATTTTATTGTTCATTTCAAATTATTAATTTAAAAAATTCTTTGTATTGAAATCCAATTGAGTTTCTTTAGACGACTTATGTCTGGTAGACTGGAAAATGACCTCCAACTCTCTTCTATTTTCATTATTATCTTTTGTCAGTTCTTTAGCTTTGAATTTTGATTGATTTCAACCACAACTAATAGTTTCTTTTCGTTTGACTTCAATAACTTTACAATTTATTGGACAATACTTTTCTCTGCAACTTTGGCTGTTTTACTATAATCATTGTTTTATTTTTCTTTCTTCGTCATTTGGTAGTAGTAATAAGGGTATATTGTAATTGCCCTAAGGGTACGGATACCGTACCTTGATTATAATTACTCTAGTTTCGTTAATGAATTGCATACAATTTGATTTATCTATCAAGAGACTTCTCAACTACCATTAAGGTGACCCTGTTACATATCTCTGTTTGATGGTATGGGAAGGCAAAATGCGTTCAAAGTTTTTTCAGCATTGACGTTCTGTGTCTTGGCGGGTCATATATGCCAAATTTATATGGATTTGACAACTATCCCCTATACGAAAGAAGCCCTAAAATATAGAGGTCCACAAAAATCCCTAATTCTCTGAAAATATCAAAGGTAATGTTTTTTATATTTCATAAATTTGTAGATAAAAAACCAAAGTACCTGCCAGTTTAACAAAAATATAACATTTGTCTTTTTTTAAGTGACTTCAAAAACAGGGACAACTATCCGACTTTTACTCTATTACAAAATCTTTTATAACTTCGCTGCCATTTCGAAATTAATATCGTCGGTCTCACAAAAAAGCTCGAAAGTCAGTCACTAAGTAAATTTCCTTTGCATCTTTAGTTATCGGGGAAGTATTGCTTTTTAATGTAATTTCCGAAACGGAACGCCACGTTGCCGGTAACCTCCTACGGGAATCGACTAATGGATTTTGTTCATACTTCCCTCGGAACTCAATCTTTCAGTTAGACTTCACATTTTAAGTAGTTTTCATTTTTACCAGCTCTTCTTTTTGTTTTCTTTCGTTTTTTATAATCTTATTATTTTTTGCTCTTTGATTTTCCTTAATATTTTTTTTTTCTTAGAAGAAGTATAAATAGCATTTACATCTTCTAATTATAAACATAGGATAATTTGGGACTATAAATAGTTTCATAACTGTAGCTATATATACAAGCGCATCGTATTTTTGTGTGTATTATAATGTTGTTGTTTGTTTTTTTTTTTTGTAATTTTTAGTCATTTTCATTATCTATTTTTATTGTTTTTTTTTTCTGTGTAAGTGCTTAGTTTTGTATAATTTAGTTGTGCTTTGGTGTATGTTTTGTTTTGCAGCAATTTTTTTTGTTCTCAATCTACTATTAATTAATTTTTAAAACGCATTATTCCAAATAATAAAAATATATCTTTAAATAATTAAAATTAGAATATATTTTCTTTCCATTTCTTTTTTTTTCTATTCATTTTTTTTTCTTTTTTTTCATACATTTTTCATTCCATAAATACGTAATTCGCGTGAAGTAATGAGATGACACTTTATTTAGATTCCTCATTTCCCCAATAAGTATACAATAAAAAGCCACTCGTACGTTTCATTTTCGAGCGATTCTTATTATTGCGAGGACTTTAAACCGGAACCTAATTTGATCTCACAATTTTCTTCCCGTCGGGCGCTTGGGGCTCAGTGTCAACGTTTCATTTGGATTACAAATTACCAACAAGCATCTTCATTCTTTTAACCCTCTATAACAAAAGGACTAAGGTTTATTTTCCCTTGTTTGATGTTTAATTTTACTATTGCGGTAAGTCCGGGTGCAGTGCAGCGGTCATTCTGTTACAGCCGGGACCAACTTGAACATCTTCCAAGATTTTGTGTTGTCATTATTAAAAGAAAATGACTATTGTTATGGCAGCTTTTCTGTTTTTTATTAAATATTCGTATTTTTAATAAGTATGACGTAGATATTAATATCCAGTTTACGCATATAAGTGAGTGTGGGAGCTTCGTCGAAATCCGATGAGTTCCTGGTTAAATGCGATTCGGATAGAGTATCGTGTCTCGTATCATTCAAATTATTATTTCATATCAGTGATTTACATCATGTAATTAAATTATCTTGTCCGTTCAGGATACCGATCAGAGTAGAAATCTCCTCCAGAGAACATGGAGATGGAGATGAGTGAGTACAATAATAAAACTATTACAGATCATGCTACTGATTTATTATGAAGTTATTTGTTTTAAGTATTCAATTCACGACGACTTGTGAGACAGTTTCAGGACCAGTGTTGTCTACGCGGCCTCCAAAAGAGAAAAGTAGACCACGTCCATGAGGTAGCAACTTTCATCTGCTCAGCTCGCGTGTACTTAGTCCAGACTCTGTCAAAGCGATGTGACGTCAGCACCGCTTCGTCTCGTTGTCGAACTGATTTCCGTAACTTCGCCAAACTTCTTATGTCTACTCTTTAAAATAGAAATAAAATTCATCATCATCATTTCAGCCGAAAGGCGTCCACTGTTGGACATAGGCCTCCCCCAAATGTCACCATAATGACCAGTCCTGTGCGTCTCGCATCCATCGGATTCCCACGACCCTCACCAGGTCATCTGTCCACCTTGTGGGAGGCCTTCCAACGCTGCGTCTTCCGGTACGTGGTCGCTATTCCAGAACCTTTCGTCGTCACTGACCATCTGTTCTGCGAGCAATGTGCCCTGCCCACTACCACTTAAGTTTGGCGATTCTTCAGGCTATGTCTGTAACCTTGGTTCTCCTGCGGATATCTTCATTTCTGACGCGATCAAGCAAGGAAACTCCGAGCATAGCCCTTTCCATTGCCCTTTGAGTGACTTTAAACCTTCTGATGAGGCCCATTGTAAGCGACCACGTTTCGGAGCCATAATATGTCATCACTGGCAACACGCACTGGTCATAGAGTTTTGTCTTGAGACACTGTAAAATAAAATTGATCTTTACTTATCCGCCGATCAGACTTCGAAATAAAGCACTCACAATCGATAAACAATCTCAATACTCGAGAGATAGTTTTGAAATATTGATGACAGCTTACACCACCAACTAGTTCCAACAGAATCAAAGAAGCGAAAGAATCTTAAAAGGGAAGTAAAAGGAACGGTTTTAAGACATAATCCCTTTGGGAACAAAGGAGACATGAGCATGTTTGTTTCTCAATTTTACGCTTTGCTGGGTACGCCGAAAAGAATCTACCAAAATGAATTCTCGTTTCTCCTGAACGTATGTTTCTAGTGAGTTTAATTGAAACAATGTTTAGTTATCCTTTTTGTGTTGGACTATTCCTTTGTCGTCTGTTCATCATCATCATCATCATCATTTCATTTTCGTCTGTTACGTGATCATTATTATTTTGTTTCATTTCGATTGGATTTCTTGGTAACTTACTGTTTCCTTTATTTTGTCTAGGCGTACAAATGAAAGAGCTGTGGTGGCCGAGTGGTAACGGCCCCGACTTACGAGTTGTAGGTTGCGGGTTCAAACCCAGCCAGGCGCATTACTTTGTGTAATTTATTTCATCACCACTGCTATCAGAACGGTGAAGTAAAACATCGTAAGGAAACCGGCATGTCCTAGAACCAAAAATTCGAAGATATGTGACATCCACCAACCCGCACTGGGCCCGCGTGGTGGATTACGGCCCATACCCTCTCCTAGAGAGGAGGCCTTAGTCCCAACAGTGGGAACATTATAAGGCCGCCTATGCTATGTACAAATAATGGATTTTTAAGTTATAGTAGTTTTTTTTTTACATTGATCAACCATAATTATGTTGAATATTTTTCAGTTTGTTTGCCAACCGAGCTCCCGAAACTGATGACATTCACCATGTTTTTAAACATTGCTACAAAAAGAGATACGTATATAATATGAAAGATAGAAAAACTTTTACGTTTGTTTGGTATTCGTACAAGATAAAACTTAAAACAAAAACAATAAAAATAAATAAAAATGTTAACTAATCTATAACATCATCATCTTCTGCCCTTGTCCCGTCTTACTTGTGGTCGGCGCAACACGTTCTTTTCTTCCATTCTGTCCTGTCACTCGTCAATAACTTCCCTTTCTTTCATATCACTTCTCACACAATCCATGCATCTTTTTTTGGCCTACCTCTCCTTCTCCATCCATCCGCATGTAAACTCATAACTCTTTTAGCAACATGCGTTTCATCCCTCCTCTTCACATGACCATACCAAGACAAACGATTCTCTTTCAACTTTTCAGTCATTGGCGCCACTAACTAATCTATAACATAAACTAACTAAAATACAATAATAACAAATTAAAAAAGAAAGAAAAAAATGCGAGGCCAAAAAGGCGAGACGCACAGGACCGGTCATTATGGCGACATTTGGGGGAGGCCTATGTCCAACAGTGGACGTCTTTCGGCTGAAATGATGATGATGAATTTTATTCCTATCTTAGCATGTGTTGCGATACTTTAAAATAAATAACGCACCGCATATTACTCGTCGTGTGAGCAGTGGTGGCCGAGTGGTAACGGCCCCGACTTACGAGTTGTAGGTTGCGGGTTCAAACCCAGCCAGGCGCATTACTTTGTGTAATTTATTTCATCACCACTGCTCTCAAAACGGTGAAGGAAAACATCGTGAGGAAACCGGCATGTCCTAGAACCAAAAATTCGAAGACATGTGACATCCACCAACCCGCACTGGGCCCGCGTGGTGGATTACGGCCCATTCCCTCTCCTAGAGAGGAGGCCTGAGTCCCAACAGTGGGAACATCGTAAGGCCGACTATGCTGAATATGAAATATGACGGAATATTATCCGATTACAAAAACTACGCTATCATTGAATAAGTGAATACTTTATAATATACTTTTCATCCTGAAAAGGCACCTGTGGGACAGGATATGAAAACAAAACCGTGAAAAACAACATGACATTCATAACAGTTTCCTACAAAGGCTTATGTACAGTCAGCATGTTGCAAACTATTCTATTTGACAAAATAAAGACAACATCGTCAGCTAGTTTGTCATCTGCATCACGAACACACTCTTCTCCCTAACCAGCTTTCAAGCTTTCATTAACTTACACATCACTATAAAAATATTCCCGGAGCGCATCGGTGTCTCAAGAAAAGCCTTCCACACCGATTACCATATAGAGTGACATTTACACCACGTCGACTCTCAAAGACACGTCGCTTTGTGGCCGCCTACTTTGAAGCACACATTGATTTTATTCCGCAGAAGGATTGGATTAGTTAGCGAATTAATTGTTAGCAAATGCGCATTTGTTTACTGATTTCAGATATGAAATTGAGATCATGAATAGTTAATTCTTTGGGAAAAAAGGAGTAGGGATATATGTAATGCGTGATCTATGAGAACCTTACTTAGAGCTGTGCCAATATTAACCAATATAATAGCATAAAATCTCGGTACCGCTTTAGAAAATACGGAATTACGGATTTGCAAACTAATTTCAAAATTGATATAAAACTGTGAAGCAGGGTGATAAAGCGAAGCGGGGAAGCAGTAAACTGGCCGCGTGATGTTGCAGCTGCGAAGACGCGCGTTACTCGGCCTAACTCCGCACAGTCCGCAACTCCGCTCTGCTTTACCTCGCTCGGCATCAATGGACAGACACAATCCACAACTCCGCTCCACATTACTACGTTACTTCGCTCCGCTGCCTCGCTCCACGCCAATGGAAGTCTTAAAGGCACGTGTCTTTATGGTCACATACTTTAAAGCAGACATTGAGTCTATTTTTCACAAGGATCGGATAAGTCAACATCTGGTAATCTTGTTAAGTCTTCAGGAACATTATTAAGCAGTGGGTGTTTTAAATTCCGTTGGGATATGCATTTATGCTGACTGTCTGATTATTACATAAAATAATGGACATATATTCATTCAACTAATTACAGTGACATTTACACCGCGTTGAATCAATCAAGACACGTCGCTTTGTGGCCACCTACTTTGAAACATACATTGATTTTATTAATTGTTAGTAGATGCGCATCCTGGAGTAGCGACCGCGCGCACTGGAAGACGCAGCGTTGGAATGCCTCCCACAAGGTGGACCGATGACCTGGTGAGAGTCCTGGGAATGCAATGGATGCGAGACGCACAGGACCGTTCTTAGTGGTGACACTTGGGGGAAGGCCTATGTCCAGCAGTGGACTTCTTTCGGCTGAAATGATGATGATGAGATGCACATTCGTTTACGAGCTTCTGATACGAAATTAATTCTTTGATCCATTTGACGTATCATTTTTTAAAAAGCGATGTGCGCTAATTAAGTTAGATCTTAATAATAAAAGCCATACCATTCCACCCTAAAAAATATTATTTGCCAGATGTTTTTTTAAATATTAATTGAATTTTTACTGACTACCATTTTCTCTAAAGAAACTATCATTTTAATTTATCATAGTTAGTACATTATAGCATGAAGTCACAAAGAATCAAAACATGTCTTACTCGTACAATAAAAGTTAAATATCGATAAAATCGCTCACAAGAAAATGCCGTCCCTAAGTTCAAATCAAAGGGGCTATTACTGCTTGTTAGCTGAATTGTAAGAAGAATTATTAATGAAATGAAACCAAGGTAAAACCCAGCTTACCATTCATACCAATATTATAAAGTAAGAAACGCGAAAGAAACTCTGTCTGTCTGATTATTATTACCTCTTCACGATTTAACAGCTGAACGAATTTGTATAAAATTAAACAGACTTATCTTAAAAAAGAGCATCGTATACTTTAATCCCGGGAATATGTTTTCTTGGCGTAATTTTCGACTTTCACCAGGATGAAGCCACTGACAGAAATTAACACAGATTTATGGCAAACGGGCAGACCATATCCTGGAAAGCGTAGTATACTTTATCCCGGGAATGTGTTTCTATGGCATAATTTATAACTTGCACCAGGATAAAGCTGCTACGGATTTGTATAAAACTAGCTTTTGCCCGTAGCTTCGTCCACGTACATAAAATATAGCCTATGTCACTCAGGAATAAAGCAGCTTTCTAGCGGTGAAAAAAATTTAGCAATCTGACCAGTACTTCCAGAGATTACCTCCTACAAACAAAAACACAAACATTACCTCTTAATATTAGTGTAGATTTGACACACGGGCTGACCATATCCTTGAAAATTGCATCGTAAACTTTTTATCCCGAGAATATGTTTCCTTGGCATAATTTTTGACTTTCACGAAGGTAACACCGTTAACAGAAACAAGTACAGCTATCTATACTTCAAAGCAATACGCATTTGTACGTAAGTTTATAATTAGTTATTTTCGCAATGGGCCCGAAGCGATCGCTTTATACAGTGGCTGCTGCTATTAATTCCGTTCATGGTTGCACTTTCAGCTAAACACGCACTAACAAGTCTAACATGTTTGTACAAAGTACTTGGTAATTAGTTGCAAATAACGGGGTTTAGAATGTAATGGGATTATCCCTTTGGCTTCGGGGTTTGATTGAGATTTTGTTTAGAGCAAGAGTAATCGTAAAGTTTGATATGACTCGAAAAAATGCCTTGAATAATGCACAGGTCGGTCAAAAATTTTCAGTAAAAATAGTGTTTCAAAACTTATGAATTCATCAAAATCGAACAATCAATAAAACAAATCTGAAATTCATAAATATTGCTAAAATTTATATCAAATATTTAAAGTCTTCAGAAGTTTTACTGGCAAGCATTAAAACTCGAACTAAAACTAAAAATTTATGAAATCACGTATTTACCGTTTCGTTCAAAAGAACTGCGAAGAAAATAATAAACGAGTGACCTTTCAATACAGTCTTATAGGTCGATATAAATTTGATTCTAAAAGATTAGAAATGTCAGAAAGAGGATTAAATAAATCCCTCGAGACCGAGTTAAATCGGGAACCTGGATAATATTATCTTGAAGTAAGAACTCATTACGAAATCGTTAAAAAATACAAACTGAAATGAACTAGACCCATATTTTAATTTCATGTAACACCAGAGTACCAGATATTGTATGGTAGTACTCAAGTTACACGAGTTAGCGGGCTTAGGGCAGAATTCACCAATAAAACTAATCGCGTTTTACGTTTGGCTCTCATAATCGCGTTTAACCGCTGTCACTAGTGTCACTTGTCTGTATTTTTCTTTTGTTGTATTTTTACAAGTTACACTAGTGACAGCGGCTAAACATGATTTGAGCCAAACGTTAAAACGCGATTAGTTTTATTGGTGAATTCCGCCCTTAAAAAGACACATTGACGAAAACATTGAGAGAATTGACGGAAGAGGCGGCCGAAACCGCGAGGCCAAGACACTCACGCCCCGATCTTCGTCGGATACGAGTTGCAGGGTGGTTCCCGGACACCATAGTTGCGGGCCTGCGAACGGCGAGTAAAGGGTAGCTCGCGGACTGGTAAGGACTAAGCCTACGATTCCACGAAAGTCTCAAAGAGACAAGACAAGAGGCTAATTGAGGTCGATGCCTGCCAGGGTTGGGTATTGCTCACGTAAAGGGCAATTGGAGGAAGACTATGGGTATATATCAGTAAAAGTCTGATACTCTCTTTCGCTCCACCCAGAGCGGGGAAAGTTATTTGATTATTTTCTACTTTAACAAGATTTTCAGGATGCTGAAATTTATTATTTATTTATTGAGACCTGGGAAGAGGTGGCGAGACGACCCACAATAGTAAGACAATGGCGCGTGAACGCCGGCGTTAATGCGGGGATCAACAGCTTACGTTAGATCTTAATAATAAAAGCCATACCATTCCATCCTAAAAAACATTATTTGCCAAATATTTTTTTTTTTAAATATTAATTGAAGTTTTACTGACTACCATTTTCTCTAAAGAAACCACCATTTTAATTTATCATAGTTAATACATTACAGCATGAAGTCACAAAGAATCAAAACATTTCTTACTCGCACAATAAAAGTTAAATATCGATAAAATTGCTCACAAGAAAATGTCGTCCCTAAGTTCAAATCAAAGGGGCTATTACTGCTTGTTAGCTGAATTGTAAGAAGAATTATTAATGAAATGAATCCAACGTAAAACCCAGCTTACCATTCATACCAATATTATAAAGTAAGAAACGCGAAGGAAACTCTGTCTGTCTGATTATTACCTCTTCACGATTTAACAGCTGAACGAATTTGTTTAAAATTAAAAAGACTGGGAGACCATATCCTAGAAAGGAGCATCGTATACTTATATCAAGGGAATATGTTTCCTTGGCGTAATTTTCGACTTTCACCAGGATGAAGCCACTGACAGAAATTAACACAGATTTATGGCAAACGGGCAGACCATATCCTGGAAAGCGTAGTATACTTTATCCCGGGAATGTGTTTCTATGGCATAATTTATAACTTGCACCAGGATAAAGCTGCTACGGATTTGTATAAAACTAGCTTTTGCCCGTAGCTTCGTCCACGTACATAAAATATAGCCTATGTCACTCAGGAATAAAGCAGCTTTCTAGCGGTGAAAAAAATTTAGCAATCTGACCAGTACTTCCAGAGATTACCTCCTACAAACAAAAACACAAACATTACCTCTTAATATTAGTGTAGATTTGACACACGGGCTGACCATATCCTTGAAAATTGCATCGTAAACTTTTTATCCCGAGAATATGTTTCCTTGGCATAATTTTTGACTTTCACGAAGGTAACACCGTTAACAGAAACAAGTACAGCTATCTATACTTCAAAGCAATACGCATTTGTACGTAAGTTTATAATTAGTTATTTTCGCAATGGGCCCGAAGCGATCGCTTTATACAGTGGCTGCTGCTATTAATTCCGTTCATGGTTGCACTTTCAGCTAAACACGCACTAACAAGTCTAACATGTTTGTACAAAGTACTTGGTAATTAGTTGCAAATAACGGGGTTTAGAATGTAATGGGATTATCCCTTTGGCTTCGGGGTTTGATTGAGATTTTGTTTAGAGCAAGAGTAATCGTAAAGTTTGATATGACTCGAAAAAATGCCTTGAATAATGCACAGGTCGGTCAAAAATTTTCAGTAAAAATAGTGTTTCAAAACTTATGAATTCATCAAAATCGAACAATCAATAAAACAAATCTGAAATTCATAAATATTGCTAAAATTTATATCAAATATTTAAAGTCTTCAGAAGTTTTACTGGCAAGCATTAAAACTCGAACTAAAACTAAAAATTTATGAAATCACGTATTTACCGTTTCGTTCAAAAGAACTGCGAAGAAAATAATAAACGAGTGACCTTTCAATACAGTCTTATAGGTCGATATAAATTTGATTCTAAAAGATTAGAAATGTCAGAAAGAGGATTAAATAAATCCCTCGAGACCGAGTTAAATCGGGAACCTGGATAATATTATCTTGAAGTAAGAACTCATTACGAAATCGTTAAAAAATACAAACTGAAATGAACTAGACCCATATTTTAATTTCATGTAACACCAGAGTACCAGATATTGTATGGTAGTACTCAAGTTACACGAGTTAGCGGGCTTAGGGCAGAATTCACCAATAAAACTAATCGCGTTTTACGTTTGGCTCTCATAATCGCGTTTAACCGCTGTCACTAGTGTCACTTGTCTGTATTTTTCTTTTGTTGTATTTTTACAAGTTACACTAGTGACAGCGGCTAAACATGATTTGAGCCAAACGTTAAAACGCGATTAGTTTTATTGGTGAATTCCGCCCTTAAAAAGACACATTGACGAAAACATTGAGAGAATTGACGGAAGAGGCGGCCGAAACCGCGAGGCCAAGACACTCACGCCCCGATCTTCGTCGGATACGAGTTGCAGGGTGGTTCCCGGACACCATAGTTGCGGGCCTGCGAACGGCGAGTAAAGGGTAGCTCGCGGACTGGTAAGGACTAAGCCTACGATTCCACGAAAGTCTCAAAGAGACAAGACAAGAGGCTAATTGAGGTCGATGCCTGCCAGGGTTGGGTATTGCTCACGTAAAGGGCAATTGGAGGAAGACTATGGGTATATATCAGTAAAAGTCTGATACTCTCTTTCGCTCCACCCAGAGCGGGGAAAGTTATTTGATTATTTTCTACTTTAACAAGATTTTCAGGATGCTGAAATTTATTATTTATTTATTGAGACCTGGGAAGAGGTGGCGAGACGACCTAGATGCCTACCGCAAGGACTGGTTCGAGGTGGCAGAAGAAAAGAATACCTGGAAGAAATTGGGGGAGGCCTTTGCCCAGCAGTGGGACAGTATAGGCTATAAAAAAAATATATGTATTACATTATAATACCTTTACAGACTAGTCCAAGGCGAAATAAGATGTGTTATATAACGTGTCTCTCCAGTAACCTTGTTTATTTCAGCATCATGAAAATCTTGTTTCATACTTTTCAGCATCGTTTTTTTTTTTTTGTCGTAGTCGGGTTTTAGTTTTTTTTTACTTTTTATTGTTTAAACTACTTTGGTGTTATTAACATTGAATTTTTTGACCGCTTGAGGGCACCGCATTGAATTTTGATGATATTTTTGATAAGTACAAGTGAAGCCCTACCAAATGATATCAAACATAGTATACATTTATCTTAATGTTTTTTTTTAACACATGACTTTTTGTCTGCTAGAGGGCGTCTCTTTAAATTTGAGCAATATTTTGAAAATATACAAGTGAAGCCCTTTCAAATGATACCAAACACGGCGTATATTTATGTTTTTTTCTATCATAATACTTTTTGTCCGCTAAAGGGCGCCACATTGAGTTTTGTGACATGTCACGTACTCGTAACCTATGTTCAGCGGATGATTAAGACAGTTTGAACGATATCTCATTTGTTGAGTTCCAATGAGTAGTTTAGGAACAATGAAGAAGCAGATGAACATACACACATACATATATAGCCTGTCAATATCATAACCCTCCTTTGGCTTTGCCGTATTCGGGTAAAAAAGCGTGACTAACTGGGGTCCTGGAACTCAAGACAAAAGAGGAACATAGAAGTGGGTTTTAGTCAGTAAAGTGTAAGTCAGTAAAGTGGGTTTTAGTCAAGAATGGGAGAAGTCTTCAGATGGTTTTTCTCCTCAAAGAAAAACCGTCCTTATTGTTTTCATAGAACAGTAGTCCAAAGATATGGAGTTTTTTTTGTAATCATTACGATAGGAGAATAACAGGCCATGGCACCTACCGCTGCAGCGCATGACATGCACAATACAAGCAGTGGCAAGCTGCAAGCCACTACGCAACTTCATAATTACCTATTTCCCATTTCGCCTCGGGCCTGCCGGCTTTACTGTGAACCTTAATTAACTGCACTATGTTGTAATATTCCAAGCTTCAGTTATATTCCAAGGAATATAACTAAACAAGCTCCAGCTGCTAGTATAGCTGTTCTGAAGCTGGAAGTTTTGGTAAAGGAAATAAATTACGCGTAAAAATAATGAAATTAACTCAAAACTCTGTGGATTTTGTTGTGCCAGTGGGTTTTCTGTTCTTGATTAGTGTGCAAGGCAGTGAGATAGAAGTAATAATATACTAATGCTAAAGTAAGAATAGCATGTTGATATTTTTTAAGAAAGAAATAAAATAAGCGATAAAACAATGTAGTTAGCTAAAATGGTTCTTGTTGCATAATTGGAATTTTAATTTGTGTACGAGGCAATAAGCTAATCGGAATCAAAAATTTTTCGTAAAGAAACAGCATACATATATAGTTACAGGGGCGCTTTATAAACTTATGTATCTCTCTTAGATTGATAGTGACCTAATTCAAAAATTACATTTTGTGGGAAATGAGTATGAAATTCTTAAAAATAATAATAATGTTTAATAATAATATTAATGTTTATTTATATCACAAACAAACTACTTATTGTATTTTAACAAATAAATGCTCTAAACAGTAATATATATGTACACAAAAGTTTTAGCAGCTGGAGCCGAACTAGAACTAGTCTGTATTTCGGCTTGCAGCGCCAACCACCCCCCGCGTTACATTTCATACTAAATCTTAAATGCTCGCATTATACAATACATGAAAATAAGGTGCACTCTGATATAGTTCTGCTCTGTAAAATGTATATATAGTATTGATATGAATAAATTTAATGTATCTCTCCCGTGTTTTAGAGCAGGCTTTTTAAGGTCAGTTTATAGCAAAACCAGAAGGAAAGAGCTTGGTCACTTTCATTAGGGTGCGATAAAACTACCCTGGATGAAGAAATAAAATGGTTTGCGTTCTGTTTTTTATTTTTTACATTATTGATAGGCTCGGGCTTATCCACCAGGTGACACAGTTGTCACCTGGTGGTAAGCGATGATTTCGTCACCAGTATGGCAAAGTTGCGAATCTGCCGTTTACGAAAACAAATGATTCTCAACTTTAACGTACAGGAAATAAAGTTGCGAATCTGCCATTTACGCAAACTGCAGATTCGCAAACTTTGCCATACAGGTGACGATTTGGTCGACAGAACTTGCCTAGAAGTAACCAATTCACTTTTGACTAAAAAATGGTCCACGTGACGTCTTTAGCAAAACTTGTAGCGTCACTGAAGTACAAAACTACGAAATCCTGCATCGCGCAATTAGAGTTTTCCGCGCAATTTAAACATACACAACAGCCCGAAATCATCTATCGGGCAGTTGCCCACCAGACATAACACCTATCAAGTCGGAGGATCGTTCATTTTCAACGAGGGTATTGTATATGGGACTTTACACTCCGTACCGCATAACTCTAAAAGTCTAAAAATTTCAAACTTTCAAACTGAACAGTAACATTGGTACGAACAGATTTTAAATTTCTATCATAAATATTGAGTTTTTTATGACAGTGCTAATATCTTTTTATTTAAAAAATAGGTGTAATACATGATTTAAATCTACACTTACTTAATTTTATAAAGCTGATGAGTTTGCATGATTGTTTGTTGTTGTTTGTTTGTTTGATTGCTTGTGCGCTTTCAAACAAACATGCAAACTCAAGAACTCCTAGTTCGAATGGAAAATTTTAGCGTTGGAAAGCACATTTATCGAGGACGGGTATCTATATATATATATATAAAAGCGAAATACACTCACTGATTAATCACGTAATCTCAGATTTCAGATTCTCAGCTAGTAATCTATATAACTCTGATCAAAGTCGCTATTGTAAGCTGCGCCAACTAATTTTTATGTTTTTTTATTTTTTTTTATCAGCACAATTTCATCAGAAAAACGTCCACTGTGTGCGGTCACAACGATCGGTCCTGTGCGTCTCGAATCCATAGGATTCCCACGACCCTTACCAGGTCATCAATCCACCTTGTGAGATACCTTCTAACGCTGTATGTGGTATGTGTTCGCCACTCCAGAACCTTTCGACCCCATTGTCAATTTGTTCAACGAGCAATGTGCCTTCCCCGTGCCATTTAAGTTTGGAGATTTTTTTTTGTTATTTTTTTTAAATACTAAGCGTGGCGTTACGCCCATAGTTCCCAGCTACATTAGTCGTCACAATACTTCTGAGCTATTGACACATACGTGACTCTGTAACTCCTCGGAAATATAAAAATTATTAAGTGATCTTCCTAATTTATTTTCTGCACACATTACCCCGAACACACAAAATGTTTATAGTTAAATTTTGTTTTTGATTTCTAGTTGTCACTAACAACAAAAAAATCAAAGGGGTCGGGGGTAAAAAAAGGTTGAGAACCACTGACCTGCACATTAAATACAAACATTTATTCACAATTCTTTATTAAATTTCCGTAAATAAGATTTTCCGGACCTAAATCATCAATATTGCTCCCGTGTAAGTACTACTTTGTATTCACTTTGATAACATGCGTAGTAAAAGGAAAGTACTAAGTTTTCAGTTCCTAATGTAAAAGTGGTTCTAGTGGCAAGTTTTTACTTAAGTGGAGCTAACAGAAAGAACCTTACTCTCAACTCTCTTTCAAGTTTTATGTATTTTGTAAAAGAAGAGATGTGATTTGCCGGTAAATGTCTAAAAATCGAAAGAGTGATTCGTAATTTTAGGTCTTTGCCTTACAAAACGGCTTCCGAATAAAATAGAAAATAATAAACTTTATTTTACACCAAAATAGTAACATAACTTACACACAAACTTAATCTACGGGTATTATGGCGTTATCATCGCTGACAGCAAGATCTACCATTGCATGGATCGTAAGACCTTATCATAAACAAAAACTTTTTACAAAAAAAAAAAACATTGAAGTCGGTTGTGTTTTTTTTTTTTAAAGTTTATTTTTATTTTACAGTTTTTAGTCGTGGTACCACTACTAAAAGTACCCATCAGTCAAACTTAAATAGTGTGCAAGTTCTATAATAAGGTATCATGTATAGATTTTAATCATTAAAACATTCCATGACAATTCCAATAAGCCAAGCCACGGCTAGGATACATTGTTGTTTTCATGCCTACCTTCCATCATCAGATTAGCTCGATGGTACCTTATAGCCAGAGTGCATCTCATGACAATTCTAAGAATCCCAAACACGGTTAAGTTACATTAATAATTACTGAGTTTCGGTGCCTACCTTTCGGCTTCATCATCAGATCAGTTCGACATATCCTCTCGACCTCTTCTTTCAGTCAGTCATCAACTACGCGTATTAACAAAGCTATTTTACTCGTTACGATAGTCGGCGGTCTTCGTAATTCATTATCAGTTCCTAACAATATTTCTATGGAACCAACTCGGAAGCTTAACATTTAAATTAAAAAATAAATAATTCAAAATTGGTCCACAATTGACCGAGAAATCAGTGAACATATATGAAATTCTTCTTCTTTTTTTTTCTTTTCTTTCTTTCTTTCTTTAAATAAATAAAAAAAATACATACAGCTGAACATAGAACCACCTTCTTTTTAAAGTCGGTTAAAAAGGGAATATTATTTATTTATTAAAACTTCATGCAACACAAAAGTACAAAGGCGGACTTAATGCCCTAGGCGTTCTCTACCAGTCAACCAAGGGTAGTGAAGAGAAAACATGGTAGGTGCATAAAAAAAAGAAAATGTTACTATGAAAACAAGGGATCAAATGTATATATATAAAATAAACATACATAAATATTTAATATAATATGAACCTACATATATATTTCTTTTATTTTATTTTTATTGTGTTTCCCAATATTACGCTTAATGGTACAGCTTTGCGTAGGGTGTCTAAAGTTATGTACCTAGGACATTTGCTGACCTCTGACCTCAAGGACAATGATGACATTGAGAGGGAACGGAGGGCGCTGGCAGTGCGGGCGAACATGATAGCTCGCAGGTGGCACGAAGTGACGTAGCAACAAGAGGGCAACATATCCTGAGGTGCTTGAGGAGTGGAGAGGTATACCACGGCTATCAGGACAATCCCGGAAGTACGGTCAAGATCCCTACCAGCACCTTACTGGATTATACATCCTTCTCCCGAGCACGTTTGCTCTTGTGAATCTCCACTCAAGCCAGCCAATAAAGGCAAGAGAGAGGTGGGAGCTCAGTTCCTCGTCAGTGTTCACTACGGCCGGCCAATAAAGGCAAGCCGGAGATGAAGAACAAGAATTCTCCCGGGAGATCGGGTCCGTGGGGTCGCTAATGCCCAACAGTTCGCCACAAAACTGCGCTGCGGATTGTATCTCTCTTAGTCTGGCCCCTCACCCTAGGCATATTACGGCAAAGCAAACTTTACCGATACAGACCTAGGGTATATTGGAGCACGCAAGCCCCACCACGACGTCAACGTAGAGATACGGCGATGGGGTTATTATTATTATTATTATATATAAATATATATTATATAATAATAAAGAAAAAATGAATGGATTTTTGAGATTCCTCCGCTACTTGTGTAGAAAATAAAGCCGCAACTTCCGCTTAAATGCATACTGACTGGTGGCAAGAGGAAGCGCATTCCACAGAAGTATGGACTGTATATGAAAGGAAGAATGAACAAAATCAGAAGTATGAGAAGGATAAAGCAGTAGAAGAATAGAAAAGTCAGTGGTGGTGGTGATGGTCAGTGTTGTGGAATAGTCTGCGGTGTACTACTAACAAATTAATCAAACATTATACATAGATATGAAGTTATCCTAATATTAAATATAATAAATGTGAAAGTAATTCGGATCGTCTGTCTGTTAAAATGAGGGGCCGAAGTGGTCTTTTAGGAGGTAAGAGGGCACTTCCATCTGCTGTTGGTAATCACTTGTTTTTAGTGAGGTTTTTTTTTATCCCCCGTCCTTGGGCGGAGCGAGAGATAGTGTCAGACTTTTACTGACTAAAAACCCACTCCTTTTCCTTCTTTGCTATTTTTTCCAGGGCCCCGGGGGTCACTTTCGCATCACCCATGGCCCCAGTAGGCCTCGACCCTGCTGGGCCCCTACGGTTAATGACATCTCCTTGAGGCGCGCGTGGAACACTACGCGCCGTCGACGACTTGGGCTCGGTCCGGACAGTCACCGGACGATCGGACGGCGAGCCACCCATTGCTTGCCGTCCGCAAGCCCGCGCCTACGGTGGCCGGAAATCGGGATCGGAATCCCGGCGGCGGTTGGGGCGTGAGGACCGTTGCCTCACGCGATCGGCCGCCTCCTTTGCTAGCATTACTGCTTCACAGAAGGAGGCAACCGCCTGCCACTCCTCCTCGCTCCGGACCATGTGTTTTTAGTGAGGTAAGAATCCCATACTCTCTGGTTTTTCTCCAAATCTTTCTGCAAGACCACTCCCCTTTTGAAGAACAAAAAAGCCTTTATCAAATGATGGCCCAATCCCTCTCATAAAAAGAATGCCTGAGGAGACACAGGCCTAATAACATCATCTAAAAAATCAGTAGCCTATAAATGGGTTCTTGGAGGGAGCCTATTTATAGTACACAACAGTTCAACGTTAGCCCAGTACACAAACCCGACTTATAAAACAAGGCATTCTTGTTAACAAGTTAAAACAGTGGAGGCCAAAACTTTAATTCGGGGCACGATATTTGCAAACACCCCTTTCTCCCCCCGCTAACCCTTCCCTACCGCCCAACTGTCAACTGCAAAGGCTTTCGTGTAAGGAAATTTAAGGTCGGTCACGCGGACCGGCGACGCCAGTCTAGGGTTTACAACGGATCCATATTAGACACTGGATTTGCTTGCAATGTTTGTAAGGAGGAAGTTTAAGGATCCTGTTAGTTTCTGTTTGTGTTTTGGTGTTCTGTGTGTGAGTTGACGCGAGTGAATACGGTGTTTAAGACACTTTTTTTTTTGTGAGACATAGAAAGAAAGAAAGAGAAAGAAAAAACGTTTATTCGTACCTCACACATACAGTACAATTAAAATAAACTATAATACATTGGAAATAAAATATAAAAGTATTAAGTATAAAAAAATAACTGTATGATCTGTGCAAGGCCAAAAAGGCGCCTAACTCAGCATATACTGTGATATTTAAAACGATAAATAACGCCGCGCTGGTATTCTGTTAGGGCCCGCGGTGATGCCACGGTCACACCCACGGAGGTTAAATAAAACTATATAGGTATCGAAACAAAACAATAAACACAAAGATTGGAAAAATAATAAATGCAGAACATTGGTAAAACAGCGTGAATTTATGGTAATACGTGTCATGTGTTAGGAAAATATTTACACACATCATATGACATCATCTAATTTCTTCTCCCACTCTAGAGTGGAGCGAGAGGGTGTGTCAAACTTTTACTGAATAAGACCCATCTGAGTCCTTCAGTTGCCCTATGCGTTCCAGGACCTCGGTAACTTTCAGAAATTCCCGTAGTTCTAACGGGCATCGGCCCTGCCGGGCCCCTACCTTTTTGCTGATATCTCTTTGAGACGCGCGTGGAATACTACACTAATACTACTGAACGTCCAGACGGCGAGCTGCCCCATTGCTCTTCGTCCGCAAGCCTGCGCCTATGGTGGCCAGGGATAGTTTTGTGATGTCTGGGGCGTCTCCGGCGGTGGCTAAGGCGTGAGGATATCCTTTCCCGCACGGTTTAAGCCATCTCCTTCCCTAGCATATGCTTCGCAGATAGTTGGCGACCGCTTCCCATTCCGTATTGTTCCGAACCATGGTCTGAACAGAACAGTGGTGGCCGAGTGGTAACAGCCCGACTTACGAGTTGTAGGTCACGGGTTCAAACCCAGCCAATGCAATACTTTGTGTAATTTATTTCATCAGCACTGCTCTCAAAACGGTGAAGGAAAACATCGTGAGGAAACCGGCATAGAATAGAATAGAATAAACTTTATTGTACACCAAAAAAGTAACACAACTTATCATCATCACCATTTCAGCCGAAAGACGACCACAGTTGGACATAGGCCTCCTCCAAGCGTCGCCACAGCGACCGATCCTGTGCGTCTCGCATCCACCGCACACAACTTGTACATAAACTTAAATCTATGGGTACAATGGCGGTCTTATGGCATGTCCTAGAACCAAAAAATTCAAGGACATGTGACATCCACCAACCATTGGACCCGCGTGGTTTTTTTTTTTGGTGGATTACGGCCCATTCCCTCTTCTAGAGAGGAGGCCTGAGTCCCAGCAGTGGGAACAATATAAGACTGATTATGCTTATGGTCTGAACATTAACTTGATAGTATAATAATGAATAGGTACCTAAACCTTTTGGAAAATCAGTCCACCGTAACCAAAGACCAAAATATTAAATGAGAAGGGAGTATGATGACATTGTTGGCGCAATGGCTAAATGATTGTCTGTTGCACTGCGTGCGCGAATTCCCGCACGAAACCAATATATGTATGATCTATAAATAGTTGTTCCGGGCTGTTTTTTTTCAGTGGGAAAATCATCCAATGACATCCCCCGCACTTGGGCGGAGTGGGAACCCTCCCAGACTTTTAGTGACTAAAAACCCACTCCTGTTCCTTTGTTGCCTTTCATACCAGGGCTGAGTCTTCCTTTCAGAATCAGACCCTTGGCCCCAGTAGGCTTCGACCCTACTGGGCCCCTACGGTTTGCTGTCATCTCCTTGAGGCGCGCGTGGAACAGTACGCGCCGTCGACGACTTGGGCTCGGTCCGGACGGCTACTGGACGATCGGACGGCGAGCTACCCAATGCTTGCCGTCTGCAAGCCCGCGCCTACGGTGGCCGGAAATCGGGATCGGGATCCCGGCAGTAGTTGTTTCGGGTCTGAATGTTTTGTTAATATGACTTTAAATATCTGTGAATGCAGCCACGATACAGGAGTGATTCCTAATGTGGGAACAAAGTTTAAAAAAACTGGCCAAGTGAGTCGGACTCGCGCACTTAGGGTTCCGTACAAACTTACTCATGTATATAGTTCAATTCCAGAATGGAGTCTCGAAGATGTTTCCGAATCGCAAAAAAAAGTTTTTATTTTTTGTGACGTAACAACAAATTTTCTGTTTTCAGATTTAGGTATTCCTATACCTGTGCTATAGGACCTTGCTTTACGCCAAATTTCAGGATTCTGGGTCAACGGTGTTGAAATGTTCGTTTTTTGACATAAACGGCCGCATCTTTTTTTTTCGTTAACTCAGACGTTTGATTTTTTTCACAGCTTCAAGGGGCCGCGGCCGTAGACCTTAGTATATGGTTTTAATATGAACTGGATACGCGTTCCTGAAATAAAGGGTCTTGACAGACAGATGGACAACAAAGTGATCCTATAAGGGTTACGTTTTTCCCTTTTGGTGATTACAGCAGAGATAATAATGAAGAATGCAACCCCATTATAAAAATTATAGATACACTGCTACAACCTGCAACTAATTCTAGTACATAAAAACCAAAATTAATTTCCTCAGAACACGCTCTTTGCATTTCAAAATCTATTTAAACAAAACACACTTCATTTTCAATGCACAACATAGCCTCAAGTAATATCCCACTTATGACATTTCCATTAAAACTGCAAATCTTTAATACTGTAGGTTAGGACAAACACGCTACGTTCACGTCAAACTGTCTCAGCTTTGAGACCCAGGTTTTAAATTAGTGCTGACTACTCGGAAAACAAGGAGGAAACCAACCTTAATCTGTTTAGGTCACGCTATAGCAACGTAACGCGAAATGTAACGTTAGGGAGTTCCAGTGTTTGAATTACTGGATTTGTAGCCAGACGAGCGCCGTTTGGATGCGGTTTCCGTTTTGATGGCAAAAAGCGAATTAGACTTGACACGTGGGTTCGTTATTAGCATATAACACGCGCGAACACCCTTCCTGTTGAGTTTTCGTGATTGTATTTATTAAGCGGAGTCTTATTAATTACAAGATGAAATGTAGTGAATCCAAATGGAAAAATAAATATAAAGCGAGACGTGACATGAATTAATGCTTACTTATATTAAAAAGCTAATGATGAAACATTATTTTTTCCACAAGACTAAATCTAAGATAGCTATTTACCGACGCAGGTTTTATTAAAATTAATGAGGCGCTTTTCTGAAAGAAAAGGTATTTTATTTAAGAATAATTTTCTTTTTCATGAGCCACATTATGTAACTAATAGATTCTATAATACTAGAAATTGTTTTTTTTAACATGGATTAAAGACTACAGACTAATCCTAATTACCAGTAGTTGAGGTCAACGCTCGTAATATAATTTATATGAATTCCAAAGAATAAACCGGTACAGGATAGGTAAACTCACGCCAATTAATTATACAGTACAATGCTACAATAGCCTCAGATAACTAGAAGTGACGCGCGCACGCTTCACGGACATTTGTAGGCTTGAGGATTGTTCTCTAAGCTTGGATTCGATAAAAAAATGGATGGTTACAATTCTGAAAGAAGTTTTTTTTTTGTAACATTAAAATTAAGATAAATGTTAATTCTATTTTTGAATTTACATTTCTTTAACAAAAGAAAGAAAGAAAAAAATAATGATTTGTGCCTCACACAAGAACTTATTAAAACGCATATTACTATAAAAGAAAAATTGTGCAAGGGCAAAAAATCGCCTAACACAGCATATTAAAAAAAAAAATTAAAAAAAAAACTCTAAATCAGTCCTTAAATTACTCAACACGAATTTGTTTAAAAATTTAATAACAACCAAACTAAAACAAAATTACATTTGGAAGTCATTTACAAAATTCTGTTACTAACAAAAATTCTGAATCAGAAATCAGAAACTTTTATTTCAAATAGACCATTTACAGGCACTTTTGAATTGTCTAAATGTTGGTCAGTCAAAAATTCAATCAACAAACAAATCCAATTTCCCAAATTAATTCATAACCAATGACTATCCAACACTTCCGATCTCAGTCCCCAAGCTGGTCTCAGTTATTGTCGCCGGAGTGGCGAGTACAATCGAGTAGTTAATTACGGCCCCCGTAGGAAGGGCCACCTATCGGAGGGTATAGCCAATTATAAAGTTTGAACCTCCACGACCATTTCATGTAGACCCTCAACAGCCCCAGACACAAGAGTGAGAAGTTCCAAACAAGAAAAATCCAACAGGCCACGTTGTACTGGCAAAATATTTTCCCTCTGTTTGCGTTTAGGTGAAAACCAGATCTAAAAGTTTGTCCTAAACAGTGTTTCGTGTTTGCATTTTGTCGCGGGGTGCGAAAAGTGTAGTTTCGTAATTTGTGAGAATTTGAGCGTAGAGTACGCGAATGGAAGTCAGTTTTGTAACATGTTTTTGTTATGATAATAATTTCGGTAGGAAACGGAATGAGGTCCCGTATTACAGTGAATATGGGAATATTTTGAGGTAGAACTTTAGATTTAGATTTTGTGTTTCGTAGCTTTTCGAGGACATTTTCATGCATGATAAGATTTGTGATCTGCAGTTGAGTTGCGGGATTGTTCAAAAGATTTACTGTGGCTCTAGAACGCAAAAGGCTAATGAAGGAACACAGATAGGTTTTAGTCAGTAAAAGTCTGACACTCTCGTGCTCCAGCCAAAGCGGGATCATTTGATGAATTACAACTGAAAAAGAAATACCTATTGTTGAATTCACAATTTACCATCTCACTAAATTCGTTTCGAGCCAAACAATCTACTGTTGAACAAAACAAACTCAAAGAAAGTTACAATCTTAATACAGATATTAATAAGTATAATAATTCCCAAGTAAAACCCAATTCATACATAAACAAGACTGTTCTGTAACTACATTATCATCTGAAACCGACACCAAACCCAACCTAATTATAAGCTTCGTTACAAGAAAATAACCAACGAGGTACATCTGAAGACGCCCCAATTAATACGCGAGCTCGTTAATCAAGTACTATTAAAGACTTCGGACCGATAATTACATTTACCTCCCTGGGTGGCGACAAAATAAACCGATTATGCCTGAACATATTAACATCTTTTGACGTATACCCCAAAATTGGTGTCATATGCTTGTTTACCTTTTATGACACATGAATTTGAACTCATTATAGCGAACTTTGATATTGATGTTTGAAGGATGATGCTGTTGGGTGGAAGTAGTGGTAGGGTCAAGCCTACCACTACTTCCACCCATGAGCATCCTTAACGTATGGCGTGTGTTTACGTGGGCGAAGGGCTATGTCGATTTGTGATATGGATATTGTTGACAGCGTAACGAGGTGTTGGTCATCATTAATTGGGTAACCTTTTGAAGTGCGTTTAATGTCCTTACTGTATTTTAGCTTTTATGATTTGTTTACATATGTGTGTTGGTATGTCTACGTTAACTAATAGATCGAAAAATTATAGCGATGAAACTAATGTTATGTTATTAACAATACAAGTGACAACACCTGCTTCATATAGATTTTTACACCCAAAGCTCTGACTGCAGCCCCTGCCTCCTCTTTTTTACGTGTAGGGGCTCGTTTTTCAAATAAATGTTTTCTTTCTTTCTATTTTCTGTAGAGGGAAATCATCAAATAACTCCTCTCGCTCTGGATGGAGCGAGAGGGAATATCAAACTATCACTTATTGAAACTCACCTGTATTCCTTCAGTTGCCCTTTACGTTAGAGGGCCGCGGTAACCCTTCCGAACAATCTTGCAACCTTGAACGTCAAACACTCTATCTCTAGTCACCGTTTCCTTTTTTTACTTATTGGTTTACGTTTGACCAGTATCCCACGTGATAATAAGAAATGATGTGATCTACGATGGAACAGCCTAGAAGCCATTTGTAATTAATATGATTTAAAAGAGTATCCATGGAGTTTCATACACATTCTTCTCCATAGAAATCTATGCTTTGAAATGTGCAACATAATTTTTCTGACTGAATAACATCTCGACAATTCAAAAGTGCCTGTAAATATTTTATTTGAATTAAACGATTTAATTCTTAATTCCTGAACTTAAAGACTACAAAGTTATAGCAATCAAGAACCTTGGCAAAACTATTCGCTACGTCATAGAAGATTTCAATTTTTTTTTTTTATTAGTCTGTTAGTCTGTTTTGTGGCCCGCTGCTGCGCAAAACCCTCCCCTTTCTCCTTTCAAACCTCTCTGTCTATGGCGATCTCTGGCCAAGTTTACCCCGCGAACATGATCAGAACGTCACATCACCATCACAGCGGTCAACCTCGACGGCATCGATCTTCCTCAGGCGTCCAGTGAGTGATAATCCTTGCCCATCTGTCCAGCCCCCCTAGCCAAGTTACAACCGTTTCGTTTCGATTCGCTTTTCGCTGATCCCCTTGAGTCGGCCACGCCTCCTATTCTTTTGTTCTGACCACGTGACTGAGCGTTGAGATGACGTCAGAATAAAGGAATCGGAGGCGTGGCCTACTCGAGGCGATCGACGAAAAGAGAATCGAAACGAAACGGTTGTAACTTGGCTAGGGGGGCAGGTACATTCGTGCGACGTAGCCAGCTTGTCCCCACTTCAGCCTGGTTGTTTTTTCCCCGTCATCTGCTAATAGAGCTACGAAGCGCAGCGTGGTGTTTCTAACGCGATCTATTCACTTAACACCTATGTACTATTTATTTCAAATGTAAACAACATAATCCGAAACCACACGAAATTAAATAAAAGTAATTACTCCGCACCGTACGTGATATGCTCGTGATATAGTGAGCGAGTGAACTCTGAAAACGCATTATTTTAATTAAACTTGTGTAAGACGGAATTAGTTGTGAGACGCTGTTTCATTAAAGCTGTGTGCTTATGTTTTGTCGACGGAGCAAGCAAAGACTATGTTGTGTAGAAACTGAATTTAATGTTACAGTAGGTACAGAGGTATAGACAACTTTAATATCTTAAGTGAATGTGAAGTTGTCGTGGGTAAATACATAGATCAATACCGAGGGCGGTGGGGTAAATGTACTACAAGAATTTATTCATCATCATCATCATCATTTCAGCTGAAAGACACCTACTGTTGGTTGGACATAGGCCTCCCCCAAGTGTCGCCACAACGACCGGTCCTGTGCGTCTCGCACCCATCGGATTCCCATGATCCTCACCAGGTCATCAGTCTACCACGTGGGGGGCGTTCTTACAATCTCTGTTATTATTATATTTGTTTGCAATACGCGATCTCTTAAAGTATTAGTAAGGATTTCGAATCTGACTATAGGTACTTAATTAAAAAAAATTAATAAACCATTTTTTTTTACTTTTTTCACGTTTCATAACTTAACCTAGTTTTTAGGGTTCCGTACCTCAAAAGGAAAAAACGGAACCCTTCTAGGATCACTTTGTTGTCCGTCCGTCTGTATGTCTGTCTGTCAAGGCCCTTTATCTCGGGAACGCGTGGAGGTGTCCAGTTCAAATTAAAACCATAAAATATACTTAAGTCTGCGGTCCCTTGAAGCTGTGAAAAAATTAAATTTCTAAGTTTACGGCCGTTTATATCGCAATAAACGTATATTTCTACACTCTCAAAGGAATCAAAATTCATAGGGTACTTCCCGTTGACCCAGAATCCTGAAATTTGGCATAAAGCAAGGTCTTATAGCACAAATATAGGAATAAATCTGAAAACAGTAAATTTGTAGATACGTCACCAAAAAAAAAATTTTTTGCGAATCGGCTAAATCTTCGTGACTCAATTCGGGATTTGAACGGTTTTTATAGGTAAGTTTGTACGGAATCCTCAATGCGCGAGTTTGACTCGCACTTACCCGGTTTTTTTTTAGCCTTTTCTGCCCCACTCCTCGGCAAAGCTTCACTCTTTCCTCCTTTCGTGGGCCCGCATTTCTCCTTCCAGTACTTGCGAAATCTGTCTTCCGACACCTCCTTTGTGGTCTGCCAAACGGCTTGGCTTCAAAAAATATACATTTGCATACTCGAACGCCAAATGAGTTTCAGTAATCCAATGGACTACCTATCGGTGATAAAAATAGGATATTGTTAATTAAAGACTTAGTTTCATAAAGCGAAGTTCAACTAGCATCTATCAAAACAATGATATAACTAGTCTTGCCTCGGAAAACCCTGCCATTATTAAATACTCTTCGATCAAAGAAGCTGAGCTGTTTGTAAAGCAAACTTTATTAATATAGTCGTTATTAGTTTTAGCAATATTGGTTAATATGAAGTGCTTGAGTGTAAATCGAAAATTATATTTAATATCTAGCGGGATGTGTTTTATGTTATACGGAACCAGCCATTCTTGAACAAGTACTTTTACATGGTTTTATACAGTATGTATACCCAAACCTCAGAAGTCAATTTAATAAAAAATCCATCAATGTTGACAAAGCAATTTTTATAAAGAAAGAAAAAAAAGGAAAGAAAACATGTTTATTTGGCACACAATGAACAAACAAGTATCGAAAACTTAATTAAAACAAAAAAAAAAGTAAAAACCACAACAAAAATATATCTCACGGTTTTAAAATGGCTACAAATCCTATTTATCCGTCTTTTATTAGATAACCGTAGGTAAAGCAGTGTATGTATATTTAATAGTTAAATTCTTCAGCTCATTCAAAAACACAACAATCATTCTTCGTCTTAGACATCTCCAGCTATGGTAAAACAAAGAACATTCTGTATTTGTTACCCCAGATCACAGTAAGAAATACAATACAAGTATCTAAAAGCACGAAAAACCTGTGTCGGTTTTTACTTTCTACTTGACTGCATACCTAAAGGGGCAGCTAACCTAACAAAACAAACATACCAGGCTAACATAAAACCGAACACATACAATATTTCTGTCTGTGAGTAGAAACAAAACACGCGCTGCAATGTAGAAATAAATTCAAAATGGCCGACACAGCTTACAGTTGATGTAATGTTGGTTCAAATCAATTCATTGCTGGTTCCCTCTGATTTATTGCGGTTCAGTTCACACTGTTTGGTAGAGAAAGTAACAATGGCGGGGACGACATTTTTAATTTGTTCTTATTGTGTACTTCATTGATTTGTAATATAATGAAAAAAAGACACAAAAATAGGAAGCGTAACCAAAGCCACCCGCGATGCTCTGGACGATGCTTAAAAGCTTAAATTAAAATGGGCGGAGCATGTGGCAAGAGTATCAGACGAACAATGGACCATAAGGGAAACTCGATGGTGAGGCCTAAGTGGAAAACAACACAGAGGAAGACCGCATACAAAATGGGCCGACATTTTTAAAACGGCCGGTTCTAGCTGAATGCAAACAGCCTAAGATAGAGAAAAAGATGGGGTTCCTTGGAGGAGGCTTTTACCTGCGCAGTGGTTATTGCAAAATATCAATTAATATTATATTGGGATTAAGATTTTTAAATTACTTTGCATTGATATAGGATTAAGTTTAGTTTTACTCATTTTATTGTTATTTGCAAAAAATAAAAGGCGTTTTTATTTTATTTTATATATAATGAAGGACGTAATAAATAAATACTTTATTTCAGACCGTGGTCCATATTATTTTAGTAGTCATACACCTTAAAAACTATAGAGATATTTTAATTTAATTTAAATATCTTTTGCATACACCTGTCACACCGGGTACATGTACGTGTACACGCACCCAGTGTGCCAACGTGGCGCAACACAGCTTATCAATAATGACCCTCAGAATGCTGTTGCCGCTCCCACGCACCCTGCGCATCATGGATGCTACTCGCTTTCTTAGGATGGCTTTGAAACCATAAATATGTGCGTCGGTAAACATTCCTGATGCACTGCAGTAACGTGGGAGCCCCAACAACATCCTGAAGGCAGTTATACTGAACTTTGAGAGCGTTGTAATGGAATGTTATTTCAGAAATTGGAAAAGACATAAAGGTCGTGAAATCAAAAGATTGGAGAATGATTTGCCGAAAGGATGGAGAAGGATAACTCGTGACAGAGATAAGTGAAAGGAGGGCTATGTTAAAAGGTAACCTGACTAACTGGTTGCTAAAAGTTATACTTTATCAAAAAGTTACGTTTAAGAATACTGTTTTTTTTTTTATCATAAGTATTATATAAGTTAAAAAGTAATATGGTCAGTGAATAAATGCATTTATAATTATAATCAGCTTTATAATGATCCCACTGCTGGGACTCAGGCCTTCTCTCTATGAGAAGGAATGTGCCATAATCTACCAAAGAGTACGTGTTACCCAACCATTGGGTGGTGAAGGTAGGAGCAGTGTTGGCCCAGCATTGATTTACGAGTAGGTCTTGAGTATAAATCCAGTCAGGCCCTTTATTTTGTTTAATTCATTTCCTCCTTCATCACTTTTCTCAAAACGGTGAAGAAAAACGTTGTGAGGAAACCAGCATGTCCTAGAACCAGAAAATCGAAGACATGTTCGGATATCCAACCAAGGACATCCACCAACCCGTATTTTAAACACAAACGAATAATTGTCTCGCGTCACTACGAAGCAAGACTGTCCATGTTAACGAAATAAGAAACATCGAAGGACTGGAACAATTTGTCTGATGCGGTCTTCTCGTCAGATTATAATTTAGGTGACTTCAAGGCTAGAGTGAATCATCATCATCATCATCATTTCAGCCGAAAGACGTCCACTGCTGGACATAGGCCTCCCCCAAGCGTCGCCACAGCGAACGGTCCTGTGCGTCTCGCATCCATCGGACCCCCGCAACCGTTACCAAGTCATCGGTCCACCTTGTAGGAGGCCTTCCAACGCTACGTCTTCCGGTACGTGGTCGCCATTCCAGAACCTTTCGGCCCCAACGGCCATCTGTTCTGCGAGCAATGTGCCCTGCCCATTGCCACTTTAGTTTGGCGATTCTTCGTGCTATGTCGGCAACCTTGGTTCTCCTGCGGATATCCTCATTCCTGATTCGATCACGCAAGGAAACTCCGAGCATAGCCCTCTCCATTGCCCTTTGGGTGACTTTAAGCCTTCTAATGAGGCCCATTGTAAGCGACCACGTTTCGGAGCCATATGTCATCACTGGCAACACGCACTGGTCATAGACTTTCGTCTTGAGACACTATGGTATATTGGACGAGAAGACACCGCGCAGCTTCCCGAACGCTGCCCAGCCGAGTCGGATTCGACGATTGATCTCTTTCTCGAAGTTAGACCTTCCCAACTGGACCGTCTGTCCCAGGTAAACGTAGTCGTCTACAACTTCGAGTGTAGAGTCCCCGACCTTGATAGGAGTGGGTGTTACATGGCTGTTTACCATGACTTTGGTTTTGTCCATGTTCATTTTAAGTCCCACTCTTTCGGAAGCTCTACTGAGGTCACCAAGCATTGTACTGAGCTCCTCCGTAGTCTCAGCCATGACTACTATGTCGTCGGCAAACCGAAGGTGAGTGATGTACTCGCCATTGACATTAATGCCTAGCCCTCTCCATTCCAAAACCTTGAAGACATCCTCCATTGCTGCCGTGAACAGTTTCGGAGAAATAACGTCTCCCTGCCTCACACCCCGCTGCAAGAGGATAGGTTTCGAGGTCTGGTCTTGTAGTCGGACTGACATAGTGGCGTTTTTGTACAAACACTTCAGCACTTCGATATACCGATAGTCAATTTGGCACCGTTGGAGAGACTGCAGTACAGCCCAAGTTTCAATCGAATCAAAGGCTTTCTCGTAGTCCACAAACGCTAAGCAGAGAGGCTGGTTATACTCCTCAGTCTTCTGTATAACCTGCCGCAGCGTATGTATGTGGTCCACGGTGCTGAAGCCTTTTCGAAATCCGGCTTGTTCGGGAGGCTGGAAGTCGTCGAACCTGCGCGCGAGACGATTCGTGATGACTCTGGAAAACAGCTTGTAGACATGGCTCAGAAGCGAGATGGGCCTATAATTCTTAAGCAGGGCATTATCGCCCTTCTTAAAGAAGAGTACCACCACGCCTCTGCTCCACGCCTGTGGCGTTTTCCCCTCGAGTATGACGGAATCAAATAGCTTCTGAAGGGCCTTAAGGACCGGTTTTCCACCCGCCTTCAGGAGTTCGGCCGTAATTCCGTCCTCACCCGACGCCTTGTTGTTTTTCAGCTGCTTCAGAGCCATCCTAATCTCGTACAGGCTGACGTCCGGGATATCTTCGGTATAGTGTCGAGTCAATCTAGCTCTTGGGTCGTTTACTAGATTTACAGCGGGTTTAGCGGTAGACGTGTATAACTGTCCATAAAAAGCCTCGATCTCTCCCAGAAGCTCCGATTTGGCGGATATGACTCTGCCATCGTCGGTCTTCAGTTTCGTGAGCTGGCTTTGCCCAATAGACAGATCTCGTGCAAATACTTTAGAGCCCTTATTCCGCTCAATCGCATCCTTAATCCTTGCGGTATTAAAGCGGCGAAGGTCACGTTTCAGGGACTTCGAGATTTGTCTATTGAGCTGCCGGTATATGCACGCATCGTCTGAAGACTGCAGAATCATCTCACGCCTCTTCTTCATTAGCTCGAGGGTCGGATCGGAGAGCTTCTTGTTTTTATTTGTACGGTGAGTCTTGAAAAACTTAGACCCGACCGTATGGACAGTTTCCACGAACCCATCGTTATATTCATCCACGGAGCTTCCTAGGCTTAGAGTGAATAGGCTCTTAATAAACGATTGCATCACTACTTACCATCAAATGGGATCGTAGTCAAGCACTATTAATTTGACAGAAGTACAATCGGGATCCTGTGAGCCGATCATATCTCGGGAAATACCGATATTGTTGATCTAACTTCGGGGAACATTCTTTGCTTTTATCATTAGGCTGATAAGAGGAGCGGATTTATTCATGTTTGTACTAGAAGGAACGTTAATTTGGTATTTAGAACGTGAGTGGTGTAATGAAATAACTTTTCGCTTTGTTTTTGTTTTTTTGTTTCGGTGAAACATAAATTAAGTTCAGTTGTGGTTTTGTAAAATGCTTATGATAATGTTTTGTGACATGAATTACTTTACCATATCTATCAGTATTTACAATCTATGTATATAAAGAAAATAAAATAACTAAATAGAAATTCAATAAATGAGAAGTTAACAAAATAAATTACTAACGAATTTAAGGTAGTTGAAGTCTGAATAATTTAAAAATATTGCAAAAAAAAAAAGTGTTAAAAAAAATGTATATATTAAAATAAAAATGGAGCAGTTAATAGACATAATATTAATGAGTTACCAGGGGGGCACATGTGCAGAAGTAGTCATTGCCAGCCGTCAGTCATTACCGTGGGCCTGGAATGCAAAGAGCAACCGAAGGAACACAGATGGGTTTTAGTCAATAAAAGTCTAGCACGCCTTCTAGCTCCACCAAGAACGCGTGAAGTTATTTTATGAATAAGTTGGATACCTCAAAAAAAGGTAAATCAACGTCTTTTGGGTTATCCAGTTTCGAACAATAATTAATGAAGTATCGAGGCCAGCTCTAATAGTCCACAAATATTAAGTTAGTTACTCAAATTGTTCCTAATTTGATTCGATTGAACCCTATCGATAATAACGGAATAATTCGATGAAGCAAATTCCATAAAGGATCGATTGGCCGAGGTCTCGCATTGTTACAAACTATTTCGATTATTAGTAATCGAAAGGGCTTCATTTTGAAAGGGAATTAACAGAAATTAATACTTGAGATTTTATGGGAGTCTATCAGAGTCTATATTGAGATCATTGACTGAACAAGGACTGATGAAGTATATTATGTGACAGTGAATGCCAAATGTGTTTTAGGTGATAAGAAGATTTGAAAAATAAAGGCAAACGTGAATTAATTAAGAGCGTAAAATCACAAATTAATTCTGTTTTCCTATAAAATATACGCCAATCTTTCTGATCCATATATCTCATTCCTTAGTTGTAATTAACTTTTTAAGTCACCACGCAATGGGAACAACTTAGACCAACAAACATTCTAGCTTTTTTGATGGTAAATCATCAAATAGCTCGACCCCCTCTTGGTGCAACGAGAGGGAAAGTCAGACTTCTTGACATTTTTTTATTTTGTTCTGTGTCTGGGTGTAATTTATCTATAATATGTACCTATGTATTTAGAAATAATATAAGTATGTTTATCAGTTATCTAGTACTCATAGCACAAGCTCTGTTTAGTTTGGGACTAGATGGTGAATGAAAATTTATTTTTATATATTTTTTTTTAATCCACGTGTGTTCCTTCAGTTGTCCTTTGCGTTTCAGGGCCACAGTAATTATTTCGAACAACCCCGCAGCCATGGCTGGCATCGGCCCTAGTGAGTCCTATCCATTTTGTTGACATCTTATTGAGGCGCGCGTGAAACACGACGCGCCGTCATCCCAGGCCTGGACCTTATCGAATAGCGACGGTAAGATATCCAAGATCCTTGAAGCGAAAGAATCTTTAGGAGAATCGCAGAATCTAAAGTTCTACACTGAAAAATACAGGCAGCCAAGACAAAGTCACGTCAATAAAAAAAGAACTGCAAAAAGAAGGTACCGTTCTAAATACGAATTAATCGGTTAAAGCTACGAAAGCCTCAGACGTTTTCCCTTTACAAGGCAGTACTCACTCATTATACAGAGTCAAAGGAATTAAAAAGCCGCCAGTCTTTCTACGAACTGGCATAAGTTAAGGCGTGAATATGCACTCTCTTTATTTCCCCATCATCGTGGCGAGAGGCTTTCAAACGAGCGAATGAAAGCTCTGTAAATGCCTTTTTTCATATCAATTCTATAGATCGAGTAAGGAAAATGTTTGCATTCAGCTTCTTGGCTGTTAGAAGATTGGTTAGTAGGTTAAATGGTTATGAATATGCAGCTTACCAGTTTGTTTAAAGAATTTGTTATGAGATTCGCTTTAGGGCAAATAAGAGTGCACTAAGAGTGTTAACTTTAACAACATAGCTGTCAAATTTCTAGAGCTGCAGGATTGTTCATGTACCACTTTTTTATGATTTTCCCTCGAGTGCCGATTTTACATACGTTTGTACAACTTGAATGACCTTGAAGAACGCTTAATTCGCGGCCCCCGGAGAATAAAATGATAACTGCAAAAACACGATTTTTCAGGAAAAATAAAAAACAGTTTTTAGACTTTAACTTGCTAACCACAAGATGTAGAGAGATAAAAAAAACGTTCAATGATAGCTGATTTTTATATCTTTATAATGTTTTTAAATGTGTTATACTAAAGTTATGCAAACTGATGATATTTAGAATTTAAAAAGTTACTAAAATTCTGTTGTTGGTTTATTTTACTAATAATACTTAACATTCTCGTTACTTTCAAGAGATTAGGAGTATTGCATTATTGTTATACAATTATATTCAACGAGTAATAGACACTAAATTAACGGAAAATAATATAACTTGCCATTCTATTCTAGGTTATACTGAAAATACATTGAACGGTAAGAGATCCCTGAACTTTTATTCCGGGGTTTAAAATAAAACAATGTTGTAGTAATCAGCTGTTGGTTACAGTATTTTTTTTAAGGTGGGAAATCATCTAATGACTTCTCTCGCTCTTGGGTGCAGCGGACGGGCAAATCAGACTTTTATTGACTAAAACCACATCTATGTTCCTTAAGCTGCTTTTTGCGTCCCAGAACTACGATGTAACCCTTTCTGAAGTCGACCCATGGTTCTAGTAGGCTGCGGCCCTGCTGGGCCCCTACGGTTTTGCTGACATCTCTTTGAGGCGCGCGTGGAACATTACTCACGGACTATTACCGGACGGTGAACGGTGAACCCATTGCTCGTCGTTCACTAGCTGACGCCTGTGGTGGCTGGTAGTTGGGGGTAGCTGGGGCGTGTCGATGTCCATTCCCTCACGTGTGCAACCGTATTTTTCGCTAGCATTACTGCTTCGCAGAAGAAAGCGACCATTCCCCTTCCGGACCCATGGCCTGTATGTGAGAGGTCGCCGTTGCCAATCGTCGCCTCCACCGTGTGATCCGTGTGCACTATGTGACAGCCGAGCGTTTCTTTCAGGTGCAGGAACTGACTAAAACCGCGCGTTATGCGGAAGGTAAAGACGCTGTGACACCTCTGTAGCTACTCCTCAAAGAGGGAACTACTGCCATGATTACGGCGTACCCAGCGCTGTGTTGCGACAGTTGCTGTCGCCATATCGCCATGAGATCTCGCCGCTACTCTGTCAGCCATGCCGCGACTTGTCGCAGCGACAAAGTTTCCCCCGGACGTTGCATTTCCATACGCAAATCGGGCAAGCGTGCAAGGACTGTTGCATCCAGATCCTATGGTGGCAGACCGGAAAGGAGATCGCTGCTCCGTGGGAGATCGTGAGGTATCCCCGTACCATCCCGATGGCCATGACCCTCTGCGATGCGTTCAGTTTGACCACCGGCCGCTTCCACAGCAACAGCGCTCATACCAGCGCTCTGTAAAGAGCCATGGACGGCAAGGTCCCTACGTAAAGCCTCCGGCAGGAGGCGTCTGGACCCCCTAGATTAGGCAGGTGTCGCTTGAGAGAAGCCCCGGCGCACTCCAGTTTGGAGCCAGACGTTGGAAGTGCCCCTCGAAATTCCAATCGCTGTCGAGGACGAGTCCCGGGTACTTCATCGACGACCCGACGTTGATGTAAACCCCTCCTACCGTTATTTCGAAACCCGGTGGTGGCACGTTCCGAGGGCCATGCAATCACTTGGCCTCGGACTTGTGCAGTGCCACCTCGAGTACCAACTGCCAGGTTTTCTCCACGACGTCGCTAGTTCGTTCGTCATGTAACTCTAAGGCAGAGTATTGAAGACGTTGGAGATGTCTAAAGACACCACTAAGACGACCTTGCCCCTCGATACCGCATTTCCCGTCGTGAGGGCTTGTACGTGCATGATGGCTATCCGCAAGAAAGATCCGGCCCCACCCTTACCAGCTGCACGATGCACGATGGGGCGGCCTGCAATTACTCTTATAAAGAACTTGTCGTCTCCACCGGTGTGTGGACGGAGAGTCTGGAAGGCTCTCCCGATGAGGGTTAGTTTTCCCTTCTTCCAATGAAGTGGGAACTAGCCCTTTCTCCACGCATGCGCTAAAAAGGCAAATAGGTTGCTTCTAGGCAAGCGTGCTCCATCGTCGGCCACATCATCGCTTACCATCAGGTGAGATGGTGGTCAAACGCGAACCTATCAATAATAAAAAATAAAAAAAATAAAAAAAAATAAAAAAGCCCTCTTAGTCGAAGCCCGAGAGTCTCCATGGCCAGAAATCAGGCTTTCCCAGATGAGCCGTCGAGTCCTGGAGCGGTATTTGTGGCGTTCAGCCTACGTACCGCCACTCTCAGCTCTATCTTGGTCACTTCCGGAGCATCGTCGTCATCATCGTTGTGGTCCGCGTCGTAAACCACAAGTGGCAAAGCCATGGGTGGGGAACAATGCTGCCCTTGCGCAGGGAACAGAGCGCTCACTACACTCTCGACAAGCTGAGGCCAGAGACTCTGTGTCAGCGGGGAGCCAATTTGGCCCGCCATATCTTTGGAGAGTTCGCTTCGCCACTCGGTATCGGCAACTTCGCGGTCAAGATTTGGCCGGATTTGTTTATCGGATTACGTTTTCATCCCCGCCATCACACGCCGTTCAACGACATGCGGTGACAGAGAAGGGCTGGCGAACGATATATCCACCATGGACTCACCCCGCATCCGTATGGAGACAAAACAGGTTTCGTACGACATCCATCATCCGACCCCGCGTGTTTGTGTATCGGAAATCTAATGCCAAGTTCTTGGCATTGATGTCCCCACAAATGACCACGAGGAGGGATCCAAACCCAGCGACAACGGCATTCAGCTATTCAGCTCTAGAGTTGTGGAGAATTTGTTTGGTGAGAGTTTTGTTCGGGGAGTAAACACACTATCGCCCCGAACCTTCGTTCCTTCGTGACACCTTTGAGGGACGGGGTATTGGCAGCGGTCGATCCGTTCAGGTTCTGCACCCAGGCACACCAGTGGGCGGAATATAGGGCTCGGAGGTCACGGTGATATTGATCGACCGCTGCGTCATGCTCTGGAGCAATAGATCCTGAGCGGGGGTGTAGTGGTTTTTGTAATGACAAAAAAGGATGGCAAAATATGTATTTGCTCAGTTTTTAATTAGTAAGTACTGTTTGCTAAGAACGCTGTAGTTGACAATAGCGTTTGCAATTATTTCGCGGATTTGTTTTCCGAGAATATTATTGCAAAAGTTTTTGTTGTATCACTAATGAAGATACTATTTCACTAAGTTTATATTATATTTTTTTTCAAGACGCCATTTGTGCTTGAAAAAGTGACGAATAATATTGCATTTTTTTATAACTTTTTGAATATTAATTGGAAATTCACGAAAAAAATTATGTAGATGCATCAGGCACCGTAGCCTGATGCATCTACATAATTTTTTTCGTTCATAATTTCAAATATGGGATTACACTAAAACTACGATAATGTCAATTATCATTTTATTCCCCGCGGGCGGTGAATTGTCGTACTGTACAGATGGGTGTACGAAATTTATTCGGTCGAAAATTTTGTTTTCTTTATCTTCGTTTTTCCTGGAAAAAACTACAAAAAGTTTTTTTTGTAATTTTACTAAAAAACGCGCAATTGCGTAATATTATTAACCCCGCGCGCGAGGGGTTAAATAAGATATTGTCTTCTTGTTCCATTCAATGCTTGAAAAAGGTTGCTAAGTCATAAGTAGATAATAATAATAATATTGTGCACTTAGTTTTCAATGGTAAACAGTTTTGACTTTGACTTTGACATCGATTAGTCGCTACTTTAACATTACAGTCTTCAGTTTTCTAGCCTTTACTCAAAACTGTTAAATAAGACAGCAATAAACATTTCAACCATATTTTTTCCATACCATTAGGTATTCAAACGAGTTTACCTTTTAGGCGAAGTCCTGATCTTAATTTTATGAGCCGAATACTGTATGTTATCGGATTACTTTATTTTTGGTGGAAAATCATCAAATAACCCATTCAATGTGGAGTGAGACGAAGTTTGAGACTTTCACTGACTAAAACCCACCTGTGCTTCTTCAGTTGCCCTTTGCGTTCCGGGCCACGATAACTCTTTCGAACAATCCTGAAGCCCGCGTAGGCTTGCGAAGTAGAACAGGAAAGAAAGAAAGAAAAATATTTTATTTGGCACACATAGATACACACAATGTAGAAACAACACACACTTAAGACTAAAAAAACTTACTTTGTGTGTCTTCATCAGTTCAGTAAAAATGCCAGACAACTACGTGGTGGTTGCCTGACGCTGGTTTTCAACTGAACCTTATTCAGAGTGTAAAGTTGAAAATTTATTTAGTTATTAGTGTTAGGTGTAAGGTAAATAATTACACACATATATATATATATGTCGCATCAAGGGTGGCCGAGATGCGAAACATCGGGTCTTCATACGTTCCGACATAGTTCTTGGTAGGTGTGGGCACTGACATGGGTACTCGAACGAAAGATAATTTGAATCAGAATAATTTTATTTTGATAACGGTTTTACAAAAGGAAACAAACACGTGCGTTGGTACTGAGCGCATGCCGAGACTGTCCGAGGTAGAATGCCGCACTTCTCCGGCTTCCCTACAGTCCTCGCTGCATCCCCTCTACCGACGATCGTGTCCAAGCGGTAGGGCGCCGCTTGCGTTTCCGGTGACGATATTATTAGTTTACGGAACTAATTGTTAGATGGCGCTGTCTGTCGCACCCTTGCGCCATCAATCCACGACACGGCCATCCCTGACTAGCACCCGTCCTCGGGTGTAGTACCTGGGGACAAAATATGCTCAGAGAGTAAACTAGCTCGGCTATCCTGCCAATACACACAAAGGTGGCTGATTCTCATTAGTACTTTATTTCTTCTAAATCTAAGTACAATAATCAACTTTCACACCTTAAAATGCCTCGTAATTAAGCTTACGTACACAGTGCTCCCTGCACAATATAATTCACTAGAAATGATCCGACCACCAAGTTAAAAGGAATAAACAAGGTAATTCTAACAATTCTGTTTCTTTACCATAATTCATAAGCAAAGCATACTCAACTCATTAACTTTCCCTACATTCTATGCACCAACACAGACCCGAATCGCACCAACGATTCGTTACAGACCCATCGCCTCATGTCACTCATGAGGTGCGGTCTAAACACACATTGAAATCGCACCAACGATTCCTTTCAGACCCATCGCCACATGTTACTCGTGAGGTGCGGTCTAGAGTTTCGAGTATGAGTATACAAGCCATTCTTAATCAGATTTGGTTTCACTACCACTGTCATCAACTATGACATCCAATTCTCGAGAAACTTGGTGATCGGGGATCTTCCTCACACGATCATGGGGGTTTTTGTAAGTTCGCTTAGAGTCAAGCGCCCTTGGTAGGTATCTATCCCCGTCTAACAAGTCAATAATCTTAAATGGACCTTTGAATTTAGGATCTAATTTTGTTTGATTTCTTTCCTCATTTTCAATCAAAACATAATCATTAATAGCCAACTTAGAAACCTGAGACTTTTTTGATCAAATCGATTTTTATCATAATTTGCATTTTTCTCAATATTCTGTGTCGCTTGCTCTCTAAATTAACTCTCATCTAATCTCATCTAAATTAACCTCTGTCACATCATCATCGGCGGTCACTCATCTCGTTTACGCACCAACGTAAACGAGGATAACTCACTACAGGCGTCGCATCAACGACTAGACTCGTTTACGCACCAACGTAAACGAGGATAACACACTACAGGCGTCGCTACAACGACTCATCTCGTTTACGCACCAACGTAAACGAGGATAACTCACTACAGGCGTCGCTACAACGACTCATCTCGTTTACGCACCAACGTAAACGAGGATAACTCACTACAGGCGTCGCTACAACGACTCATCTCGTTTACGCACCAACGTAAACGAGGATAACTCACTACAGGCGTCGCTACAACGACTCATCTCATTTACGCACCAACGAAAACGAGGATAACTCACTAATCGTTCCTTAATTCTAAAGCAGCAGTGATTAAATAGTGCCATGATCACTTTCGCCACCTACTTCCTATACATCTAATTCAACCGGAACCTCATGTTTTAGTATCCCTCTCTCTGTAGGCCATAAGAACTTCTGCCCCCTGCGGGAATCGAACCCGCAACGCGCAGCGCAGCAGTCAATCGCTCAACCATTGCGCCAACCGTAAATTATGAAGGTTCAACAAAACTCGAGATGTATCGAAACTCTAAATTTCTTTTAACTAACCTACTAATTCTCACTACTGTTCATAGTACTGCTAAGTAAGTTCAATTAAAGAAAATAAATTAACATCAAAATTTCTATATCGTTTCAATATCAAAATCAATAATCAGAAAATTCAAAGCATAACCGTGAATTAATTATCATGGTAACTTCACCACGAAATCAATCAATCAAACTAATCCAAAACACTAAACATTAATCTCTGCACGTGATCTCTGGCTACTAATAGCCCAGTAACCTCTAGTCACTCAACCATTCCTGCGCATCCCTCCAGGATTGCCAATTCTCTCACGACTTAATGGTTTCCCACATTACGTCCCAGGTTTGATCGCAATACCGCGTACTCACGGACTACTGTGATCACTAGATACCGATTTCTATTAAGCTACGGCTACAAATCAAATCTGGTATAGTCCGATCATCATGTAAACTTAATAATCTCATTATCTCTACTACTTTACTCTACCCACATTGTTATTTAGTTCACAGTAATCTTTGCTCATTATATCTGACCGGTCGAGTTTTTAAGTCAAAAGAGCTAAACTAACAAACACCGAATTACTCGGTCGAATAATATTTGCACGCAACCATTCATCTACCCGCTCACGCATTATTTTTAATTTTTCCGCGCCAAGCCGCTATGGTCGTCTTTATACAGTCAAATAAGAGTCAATTAAACGGATAAGTTTACTTTTTGCAACACGCGTTTGTACGAGTAGCATACCGACACACGTCACACGTCAGTATCAATAACGTCAAAATTATCTATGGAGGAATTATCACTGTCATAAAAAAAAATCGAAACGGTACTGCATCTAATGAGGGTAGTTGTGATTACAATTGTTTACGTCGTGAACTTTAGCAATTTTTACTATTTGAACTGAACCCTTGCACCAATATTCCACGGCCTAAATATCACTTCGCAAATAGATCTGATGTTGGGCAAAGCATGAAATAAAATCTCAATTAAACTACGCAAGTAATCTGAACACACAAAACCTATCCATTCAATGTAATAACAGTGTTTACGTTTGCCGTGAAATAGTGATTACAGACTTTAAAGTTAAAGAGAGACAACACTCAGCCCCAGTCGTTAATCATAACCTCAGATAAAATTTGTAGGGTACTTTGCAAACTAATATGGTCGATAGTTCGATACCTATCACAATGTTATTTACACTAAGCTTGCCACTAAGTTTTGACGCAACAAAATCTTTGATGAGAGCCTATTCGACACCAAAATCATAATAAAATGGATATGACTCACCAGATTCATCAGCGTACTGCTGGGATTGCCAACATAGCAAACTTCAACACGTCTCGTTGCGCTTTGCTGCCGCAGACGCTGCCCCAGAACTCCTCGGGCCTCCAGCCGTACCTCCATTGTTGCTTTATGGCATCAGGAACAGACGACGTCCGAAGGCTGCTTTGGTCTTGAAGAACTTCTTCCTTGGTCTCAAGTGGTAACATTGGTTGCCTTGCCCAAGGTGATGATTAAGGCACTTCCTTGAAGCGGTACCTCAGATAGGTACAGATCCGCTGTCGTATGCCGGGCACGTGCGTCTGCATCCGGCTTATCTGGATCAAATTCAGGCAAAGAAATACGCTTGGTACTTGCCGGGCCCTTGATGGATTCTATCAGGGACATCATATTCTGGTTTTGAGCAGCCAGCAGCGTGCGGAGTAAATTCTCGTTGCACCGTGACGTCATGGCTTCATTCTGCAATATTTCTTGAGTTTCTTTAGTTCGAGTGTATCCCACTTCTGATGTCGCATCAAGGGTGGCCGAGATGCGAAACATCGGGTCTTCATACGTTCCGACATAGTTCTTGGTAGGTGTGGGCACTGACATGGGTACTCGAACGAAAGATAATTTGAATCAGAATAATTTTATTTTGATAACGGTTTTACAAAAGGAAACAAACACGTGCGTTGGTACTGAGCGCATGCCGAGACTGTCCGAGGTAGAATGCCGCACTTCTCCGGCTTCCCTCCAGTCCTCGCTGCATCCCCTCTACCGACGATCGTGTCCAAGCGGTAGGGCGCCGCTTGCGTTTCCGGTGACGATATTATTAGTTTACGGAACTAATTGTTAGATGGCGCTGTCTGTCGCACCCTTGCGCCATCAATCCACGACATATATATATGTGTGTTAATAAGTGGTAAATAATAAATTAATAGATAGGTGTAATAATAACATTGTTAATTTGTGTGTATCTAAGTATATAATTATTTATTATTGTATTTCTTTTCTATTTCTTTACCTTTAAGCTGCACCTACCATGTTATATTTCTGCACCACCCTAAGGTCGACGGGTAGAAAATGCCTAAGGCATAAAGTCCGCCTTTGTACAGTGTTTATTACTAGTGCATAAAGTATTAATAAATAAATAAATCTTTAAGACAAAGCCAAGCTCCTTGAACCCGTCTTCAAAAATGAGAACAGCTGAGGTATCTACCTTTCACAACTCTCTCAGAATCTCCAAATTAAGAGTTTCTTTTAGAAGTCTGTCTCCACGGTAATGGGTCCTTACACAGCCTTTGAAACTAAATATCTCACAAACACGGAGCTTAGGACAAAATTTTGTGATGAGTTTCCTCTTTGTTTAGTAGGTAGGTGTTGTGGTAGTAGGTGTAAGGCTATCGATGTTATGCCCACGTCAATTACCTAGTATATAAGGCCACTTAAAGAAAACTGTGTTTCAAGTAAATACTGTGTGTTATTGGTAAATTTGGACAATAATCTGGCTTACTGCTGAGAAATCGCTGTTAGTTAATTTTTATTTGATCTTGTATGGTTTTTATTTATTTATTAATTTTTAAAGAAAGCTTACAGGCTAATAACAATTATATTTTTTAACATAGGTAATGAAAATTGCTAATGCATAAAAATAATAATAAAAAATATAATAAATATAATATAATTGTTAATTGCTAATAGCTTCCGCATATATATATCTAGCTACAGATTGCATTGACATATTTTAGGTTTAAGTAGATATAATACGAGTAAGAATTGAATCGAATCAAGTGATATCAAAGATGAAGAAAAAGACTACATAGCGTTATCTTAAATAATAACTAATATAGTCATACTAATACAAGATCAAATAAAAATTGTATTCTTGAAAGCTGCTGATTTCAATGCAGTCTTGCAAGTCTGGTTGGAAGGTTTCACATAACCCCGTACAACAGAAAACATAGGTATAAATCGCATACAACAAAAAACATGATATAAATATTTATTTTTATTTTTAAATGTTTTTTGCAAGTTTTTTTTAAGAAATTTTTAGCATAGCATAGTCGGCCTTATAGTGTTCCCACTGTTGGGACTCAGGCCTCCACTCTGGGAGAGGCAATGGGCCGTAATCCACCACGCGGGCCCAGTGCGGATTGGTGGATGTCACATGTCTTCGAATTTTTGGACATGCCGGTTTCCTCACGATGTTTTCCTTCACCGTTTTGAGAGCAGTGGTGATGAAATAAATTACACAAAGTAATGCGCCTGGCTGTGTTTGAACCCGCAACCTACAACTCGTAAGTCGGGGCCGTAAGTAACATAATTATGTCTTTTAAATAATAGTTTTCGTGAAATAATAATTATTATTATAAACCCAGACTATTCATAATTTATATCCACGCACACTACTTATAAAAATCTTAGGTCATTTCGGACCCTCTTCTCTCCTCGGTCGGACGCTCCTTAACCTTTAATAAATCTTATCATTACCTGTTTCATTATTTAACACGACAAACCTCTGTAATTAAACACCTCACTTCTAAATTCGTACCAAATAATAAGTTCACTTATCATTTTGTTAACGTATAGCTCGTATTCAAGTCGAATTCTCACTCAAACGATACACATACCAATCATCAATAGGTATATTTTGCAATTTTATTAAATATTGTTTGCGTTTGACCACTATCGCACCTGATGCGATCGACGAAGGAGCACGCTTGCCTAGAACCGCACATTGTACAGTTTTTTTAAGAATGTCTGTACTGTGCTTATTATAAGGTATACAACAAAGAATGTGATAAATAAAATACAGAACAGTCGAAGTGTTTCATTTCGTGCTTAAGTAAAACAATATTAAATGAGAATCCAGTTAGGCACACGTCCGCCTAGTAAGGATATCACCGCCGGCGACACTCGCTATGTTGTAAAGACAAGAATGTGAGAACATGGTTTCAAGAAACACATCATGTTAATAATTATAAATAATTTATTATCAGGCATCTTGGCCTATAGATACAAACCTTACAAACAAACATATATAAAGTAAATACAACTTATCCAAATTAACCAACTCAACTTACTCGTATCTTCTTCAGTTAATTTTAAAACAGATGCAATTGTTCCTGCGAATTGGTTAATTGAATTGTCACAAAGGCCATTATATATATATATATATTGTTTGTATTATATGCAATTTATTAGTTTATATATTGTATATATGTAAATAGTACACCACGAACTACCTGCTTATCTTTTTTCTCCTTCTCTGTCAAATCTATCCAAAGGTTGTCTGTAAAAAATCGCTTTCAGCGATAAGACCGCCCATTGTGACACCCTATTAATTTTAATTTTTTTATATAATTTTTATTTTTGGTGTACATTAAAGAATATATCTATCTATTGTAGGGTTTTAAAAGGAAAACCCGGCCCTGGAATGCAAGCTAACGAAGGAACTAGGAGTGAATTTTAGTCAGTAAAAGTCTGAAACGCCGGCGGAGTGAGAGCGCCCAAGGGCGTGAGATGTCATTGGATGATTTCCCACCTAAAAACAAAGGCCATTGTAGGGTTGACCTACAGGATTGTTCGAAAGAGTCACCGTGGCCCTGGAACGCAAAAGGCAACTGAAGGACACAGGTTTGGTTTTAGTCAGTAAAAGTCTGACACTACCTCTCGCTCCACCAAGAGATTTACTTGATAATAGGCTATTGTTGAGTTGTTAAGTTTACTTCCCTTTGCGTAACCATTTTTAGGGTTTTCCTCAAAAGGAAAAAACGGAACCCTTATAGAATCACTTTGTTGTCCGTTTGTCTGTCTGTCAAGACCCTTTATCTCGGGATCGCATGGAGGTATCGAATTGCATTTAAAACCGTACCGTCACTGTCCCTTGAAGCTGTGAAAAATTAAACTTCTAAGTTAACGAAAAAAAAAGATACGGCCGTTTATGTGGCAAAAAACGTATATTTCGACACTCTTAAGGGAATCAAAATTCATAGGGTACTTCCCGTTGACCCAGGCAGTTCCAATGAGTAAATTGTACTGCATGAAAACAGTTTACACACGGCAAAGTCGCGGGCAAAGACAAGTACAATTAATTTGATATACTAGTTTCTCGAAATGTTGCGAAAACAAAAATATTTAAGGCAGAAGAGATATTTACTCGCTAACATCGCCTTTCTTTACTAGGACTTCATAAAAGCTAAGACGTTCTTACTTAATCAAAACGCTACGCTAAAGGCAACATTATCTCAAGTGTTTTCATAAATTAAGTAAAACACGGGCCTGTCCTAGTTTCGAAGCTCGTAGCTCGTGCTACGCCGTAGACCCGCTACGAGGTGCTACGAAGCCTTAAGGCGTTGTTATACTGTTACTAAATTAGTGGCGACGCGGCATCTTGACCTATTTCAAGGCTTGACACGTTGCCACTTGTTAGCTCCAACACTAACGACCTTAGGGCTTAGATACACGATAGATTTGGAAAATACGACATCGATGGAAAACTTTTAATATTTATGTAAAAAAAAACGAAAAGGAAAAATACAAATAGAAGACCACAAAGGTGCTACTTATTTCTACGAAGAAACTTCTTCCAGCAGGTCTCTGTGACAGGAGAGTTGGGTGAGAGTTGTGGACACAGTGTGTGAAGTTAAAATCTACACTAAAATTATAAAGAGGTAAAGTTTGTTATTTTTTTGTTTTAATGTTTTTTTGTTTGTAGGAGGTGATCTCTGAAAGTACTGGTCCGATTGCGAAAATTTTTCACTGATAGAAAGCTGCTATATTCCTGAGTGACATGGGCTATATTTTAAGAATGTGAGGAAAGCCGCGGGCAAAAGCTAGTAGACTCTATTAACTTAACTAAATCTTATAAGCCATACATATACAGGCCCCTGCTTGGGCAGAGCAGCCCCGTGTCCTCGTGGGGGCGATCGGCAGCAACGATCTCTAGCACCAGGCCATAGTCCGAATTGAGGAGGAGTGGCAGGCGGTCGCCTCCTTCTGCGAAGCAGTAATGCTAGCAAAGAAGGAGGCCGCACGTGCCCGCGCGAGGGAGCGGCCCTCATGCCCCAACCACCGGGATTCCGATCCCGATTTCCGGCCACCGTAGGCGCGGGCTTGCGGACGGCGAGCAATGGGTAGCTCGCCGTTCGACTGTCCGGTAGCCGTCCGGACCATCCCAAGTCGTCGACGGCGCGTACTGTTCCACGCGCGCCTCAAAGAAATGTCAGCAAACTGTAGAGGTCCAGCAGGTTCGAAGCTTACTGAGGCCAAGGGTCTGTTTCTGAAAGAAAGACTCGGCCCTGGTATGAAAGGCAACGAAGGAACAGGAGTGGGTTTTTAGTCAGTAAAAGTCTGACACAAAAGAGCGGGGGATGTCATTGCATGATTTTCTCACCTACAAAAAAAAAAACAAATACAGGTACGTCACGAACATTTATACTAATATTATAAAGAGGAAAGATTTGATTTTTTTTGTTTGTATATTACTATTTAACTCAAAAACTACTGGACCGATTTTCAAAATTCTTTCATCAGTAGAAAGTTATTCTATCACTGAGTAACATAGGTCTATATTTTCTATTTTAACGCGGGCAATGCTGCTGGCAAAAGCTATGTATGAAGTAACTTAGTTTTAAGGTGACAAAATCTTTAAGCATGGTCGGAAGACGCAGTGCAGCATATGGTAGAGGTGTGCCCCGCTTGGGCAGAGCACCGCCGTGTCCTCGTGGGTGCGATCGGCGGCAACAATCTCTCGCGCCGGGCCAAGGGTACAAGCCATGGTCCGAAGCGAGGAGTGGCAGGCGGTCGCCTCCTTTTGCGAAGCAATACGGCGAGCAATGGGTAGCTCGCCGTCCGACAGTTCAGTATCCGTCCGGACCGAGCCCAACTCGTTGACGGTGCGTATTGTTCCACGCTCGCCTCAAGGAGATGTCAGCAAACCGTAGGGGCCCAGCAGGGTCGAAGCCTACTGGGGCCACGGGAAGTATGAAAGTGAAACCCGGGGCCCTGGGATGAAAGCAAAGAAGGAACATGAGTGGGTTTTTAGTCAGTAAAAGTCTGACTTGCCACGCTCCTCCCAAGGGCGGAAGATGTCATTAGATGTCCCACCTAAAAAAAAAGTTGCTTGGTACTTTTTGTAACTTTGAAAGATTTTGCTTTTTCATTTTATACTTTCGACGACGAGTAGCAAGAAAAAAGCCAAGAAAATGCTACTAATGCAATGCTGCAATGGAACAGTGCTAAATACTAGCTTTAGGTATACTTTAGGTAAAGCTATTTATAAGAACCTTCCCGAGATTTCAACAAATATTTTAAAAAAATCATCCAAATTGGTGCAGTCAAGTCAGAAAAAAAGATTATTTAAAAGATTAATAAGTCGCAAATTGTAGCAACTAAAAGTATCGCGTGCGCTCAGCCTAAAACCTATTACATACATAAACACGTGTGCTAAATAAATAGACGCCATATTTAATTTGGTGCCGGCTCGGGCACGTCATCTAATGAGATGACGCCGTAAGCTAAGGATTATGACGGAGATGCCTTCAGAAATTCATTGGAGGCATTTTATATGAGAGCTCTTTTGTGCTCGTAATGGTTAGATTTATGAAGAAAAGGAAGTGAAACTTTAACATGTTACATATTAGTTTGAGGATAACATTTTGCTTGGTTGAAGTAAATTTAATTTTCTAATTTGTATATTATAATATGATAACTAATGACTCTCTGCACGTGTTCGTTTCAACTGTTAGTGTAGTGTGTAATAGACATCCGCTAAGAACGGATTTTACGAAACTCCACCCCTAAGGGGGTACACGCCATAATTATGGCGATAAGTCCCCTCTTTGAGGAATGGCTGGAAAGACCTCACGGCGTCCTTACCTACCGCATGACGCAGGTCCTCACCGGACATGGTAAGTTCGGGAGGTTCCTGCACCGGATTCGTGCAGAAGAGACGCCGGGTGCCACCATTGTGTGGACCGCCCGGAGGACACGGTGGAGCGTACGGTAGAGGTGTGCCCTGCTTGGGCAGAGCACCGCCGTATCCTCGTGGGGGCGATCGGCGGCAGCGATGTCGACGGCGCGCAGTGTTCCACGCGCGCCTCAGGGAGATGTCAGCAACCGTAGGGGCCCAGCAGGGTCGAGGTCTACTGGGGCCATGGGTGATGCGAAAGTGATCCCCGGGGCCCTGGAAAAATGGCAAAGAAGGAACAGGAGTGGGTTTTTAGTCAGTAGAAGTCTGACACTATCTCCCGTACCGCCCAAGAGCGGGGGATGTCATTAGATGATTTTCCAAACCGAAAAAAAAAACCCTTGAGGGGGTAAAACGGGGGTTGAATGTTTGTATGGAGAAACCTATTTTCACGCGGGCGAAGCCACTGGCATAAGCTAGTGGTTTATATGCTGACCCATGTACATAATATATTGTATATGGATAGCAGTGGTGGCTCAGTGGTAACGGTCCCGACTTACGAGTTGTAAGTCGCGGGTTCAAACCCAGCCAGGCTTGTTACTTTTTGTAATTTATATCATCACCACTATTCTCAAAACGGTAAAGGAAAACATCGTGGGGAAGCCGGCATGTCCTAAAACCAAAAATTCGAAGACATGTGACATTCACTAATCTACACTGGGCCCGCGTGGTGGATTAAGGCCCATTCCCTCTCCTAGAGAGAGGAGGCCTGCGTCCCAGCAGTGGGAACATTAAAATGCTGATTATGCTACACTGTAATAAAATAAATAAATAAAAGTATGTCGGCATGTCATAAGAACCAATTTACGTGTAAGTATATTATATTTCATTTTATAAATGATAAAAAAATACACCAATACCTCTGTCGGTCTATTTGTTAACTGTTGACCTCTTAAATGCTGAACTGGTTTGAATGAAACTTGGGACACGGGTAGAACATATCTTGGATTAGGACTAAGGATTACGACGGTGATATCTTGAGAAATCCTTACCTACGTATTAAATTATAGAACATTTTTATAGAAAGTATTAGGAAATTCATCATAATCTTCTTTTAGTTAGAATCCAGAATCGAAGATATTTTTTTCTTCATAATGATACATGTAAATCGAACACAACATCGTCGTCGACTGTAATCCTTAATCCTAATCCAGGATATACTCATGGGTAGAGTATATCCTGGATTAGGATATCTTGAGAAATCAGCAGAGGCCTTTTATATAAATAACACAAAAGAGCTCCCTTGTGCAACTGAACATAATCGTAAAATACCTAAAAAGCTACGTACGTGTACATTCAAATGCAAACGTCCCGTCCGACTATGAAAAACATTCAATTCCCCATGACTGGCCAGCACGTACAAGTCATACAAGGTCTAATTGTAGGTTATATGGCGTTCGTGGCCAGCCCCCAGTTCTGCTCGGAACGAGGCCTTAATTAAAACAATGTCCAACAATTGTTTTAATTAAGGCCTCGTTCCGAGCGTCTACACACCAAAGTGTCTACCACGGTAACTATGAATAAAGTTTAGTAAAATATGGACGATATTTTTGGGATGTTATGTTCTGTTTTGCGATTGTTGTTTGTCCCTAAGGCCCTACCACGAGCTCCTAAGACGGTAGGTGGACAGCCAAAACTACAGTGTGGAAAGGGCCAGAAGGGAAAAGAAGAGTAGGCAGACCAAAAAGAAGGTGGGCTGACGATATCACTACATAGTATAAAACAAAGTCGCTTTTCGTGTCTGTCTGTCCCTATGTATGCTTAGATCTTTAAAACTACGCAACGGATATTGATGAGGTTTTTTTTAATAGATAGAGTGATTCAAGAGGAAGGTTTATGTGTATAATACACGCACAATATAGTAGAGGAACACTGATGATTTTAGAGGTTTCTAATGTGAGGTCGTAAATGGACACATTTTTTTGGGCTTACATTGCAAACGCTGGCTGAACCCTAAGAGATAGATCAAAATAATGTACTACAGTATTGTACACCTTAAAAAGATCTACAAAAAAATCCGCTATGGTATATGTCTATCTTTTAGGTATAACCCACAATAACCATTTTTTATCCTTTACTTTTTACGAGAAAATAATGGCTTATTTACGAAACGATTGTAAACAATACAGCATTAATCTTTATCCAATTATGTACTTTAAATACATTGTGCATTTAATACAGATGAATATGGTCCTTTACAGCGTGTAATTTAAGTGAGTATTTTCGAAGATATTACAGATTTAAAATGCAGAGACATAGCGGTTGCGGTAAAGAACTTGATTCTTTCAAAGATTGATGCGCCGACGCATATATACTACTCGGTTACCTCCAGATTGGTCCCATTTTTTTCAAATCCAGTTCTGATAATGGAATCCGTAAGGAATCGAGGGAACTCCTCAAATATTCTAGGCACTATATAATGATTTTGGTATTTTCATCGAGAACTAAAGCATTTACAGTCAAAATTACTTTTTGACTGTTTGACATTTGATGAAGTGGAACTGATGAAGAAGACCAGAAATGGCCAACGGAACTTCACCCTCACATAGATATTACAATGAAGATAGTTAAGTAACTATGACATAACAATATGTTGAAAATGGTAGATATCATCGAAGTGGATGATCACTTCGATGATACCATTTCATCAGATTACTTTTTTTATTCATCAGAATATGATGGAGCCGGAAGGTAGGCACTGGAACTCCATAATTAATCAATGTAACCTAGCCGTGTTTGGGCTTATTAGAATTGAAATGTACTTATATGTAAATATGTACTTTGGCTTTAAGGTACTATCGAACTAACCTGATGATGGAGGCGGGAGGTGGATGGGGACTTCATAATAAAATAATGTATCTTAGTAGTGTTTTGGTTAATTCGGATTGTCATGAGAAATAGGTACTCTGGCTATAAGTGCATCACAACTAAAAAGTGTGAAATAAAAAACTTTTTAGAAAAAAAAAACTGACTTCACTACAAAAAGAAAAAAACAAAACACTAAAACGATCAAAATAACTTTAATTTCGGAAATCGGTGTTAAATAACAAGCAAACAATACCAGAAACACCAACTTCCAAAATTAAAGTTATTTTGATCGTTTTAGTGTTTTTAACCGACTTCAAAAAAGGAGGTTATTATCAATTCGGTTGTATATTTTTTTTTGGGTTACCTCAGAACTCCGTCGTTTATGGACCGATTTGCAAAAATTTTTTTACTCTTGAAGGATATTTTGATTGAATTGATGAGATTGGTCCCATTTTTTTCAAAATCCAGTTTTGATGACCCATCATCCTGGATCCCAATCCATGAGGAATGTAATATGTAATATTTGAGGAGTTCCCTCGAACTCCTCAAATATTACAGGCAACCATATAGTGATTTTGGTATTTTCATCGAGAACATAGGCATTTATACAGTCAAAAAGTAACATTTGATGAAGTGGAACTGATGAAAAAGACCAGGAATGGCCAACGGAACTTCATACACACATAGATATCACAATGAAGACAGTTAAGCGACTATGACAATACAAATAAATAAATGGTTCTGAATAGTTATGTTGAAAACGGTATCATCGACCTGATGATGGAGCCGGAAAATAGGCACCGGAACTCTGTATTTTTTTTTTAGGTGGGAAATCATCTAATGACAAATCTCGCTCTTGGGCGGAGCGCGAGATAGTGTCAGACTTTTACTGATTAAAAACCCACTCCTATTCCTTCGTTACTTTCGTCCCAGGGCCCCGGGTTTCATTTTCACACTACCCATAGCCCCAGTAGGCTTCGACCCTGCTGGGCCCCTACGATTTTCTAACATCTCCCTGAGGCGCCGTCGACAACTTGGGCTCGGTCCAGACGGTTACCGGACGGTCGAACGGCGAGCCACCCATTGGTCGCCCTCCGCAAGCCCGCGCCTACGGTGACCGGAAATCGGGATCGGAATCCCGGCGGCAATTAGGGCGTGAGGACCGTTGCCTCATGCGATCGGCCGCCTCCTTTGCTAGCATTACTGCTTCGCAGAAGGAGGCAACCGCCTGCCACTCCTCCTCGCTCAGAACCATGGCCTGTACCAAGGCTCGGCGCGAGAGATCGCCGCCGCCGATCGCCCCCACGAGGACACGGCGTTGCTCTGCCCAAGCGGGGCACACCTCCACCGTGTGCTCCATCGTGTCCTCCGGGCGAACCACAAACTTTCAACGTTACAGGCTTAGATTTGAGCGTTGAATGTTTTTCACATGGCCAATTATATGTCGCTCTTTCAAGAGTAACCTCAAAAGAAAACATGTTTGTGTTGTCTAATGACAAAAAATCTGTGAACGTTGTGTATAAAGACATTCTGTTGTAGGTATATTTAGTACTAGCGACCCGCCCTGGTGCAATGCTGGACAAAACCGCATCAAAATCCGTTGCGTAGTTTTAAAGATCTAAGCGTACATAGGGACAGACAGCGGGAAGCTACTTTGTTTTATACTATGAAGTGATCAGCATTGCACCCGTGCGAAGCCGGGGCGCGTCGCTAGTACTTGTATATACAAGACTAGCTTCTGCCAGCGGCTTCGCCCGCGGAAACATAGGTTTCTCCATAAAAACTTCCAACCCCCGTTTTACCCCCTTAGGGGTGGTGTTTCGTAAAATCCGTTCTTAGAAGATGTCTGCACCATATAAGGAACCTACCTGCTAAATTTTAAGTTTGTAGGTGTTATAGTTTCTGAGATTTCGTGTGTGTGAGTGTGAGTGGTATTTAGCTTTTAAATATATAGATTTTAGTTCAATATTAGCCTACCAAATGGAATGATTATGTGCCTACACATTTCGTTTATTGACTTTATTGTAACTTGTCGTAACTTTAGACGATGCCTCAGACATTTGACATTGACAAGTTCTAAACATTATCAGGCGCCGCCAATGCAGTATAATTTAATTAATCAATTAAGTTTGCTTACGAACCTTTAGCGCACGTTTTGACATTAACATGTAGATATCTGTTACTAACATTCTTAGACAGCTTACTCAACATATTCGTACGTCTAACACATATCATCTGAATTCTAAGTATTTAAAAAGTTGAAATTACTAAACCAAAGTTACGTTTTTATCGATGAAATTTGATACTTATTTAGTTACATTTATTAGATACTGTAGACTTTGCTAACTAATTTTTTACTTAGTTATTAGGTACAACTTACGTATTCGTTCGAAGTCTTGGAAACGTCACTTTAAAAGTCTTTCAGAAAGAACTTGGCCTAGCAAAAAATTACGAAGAGTTAAAAACCAATTCAAATATCTCGGGTATATACTTACCAACGATCTTTTTTAAGTTGGAAAATTATCTAATAATTTCTCCCACTATAGGGGGAGCAGAAGGGCGTTACTGGGAGATATAGGTTGATAAAGAAAATATAGATGGGTAGTAAAGGATAAAAATAGAGACAGGAGAGAATTCGCTGCAGGATTCTTTGAAAGTGTCACCTCGACCCTGGGACGCAAGAAAGGAATACGCTCCCCTTTAATTGTCCCATGCGGTTTTAGTTTCACAAAAAAAAAATCGGGGAAAATGGAAGAACAAAACGTATTGTACCATGTAGGAGAATGGTAGAAAGATGATGATTAAAATAGCCTCGCTACCATCTCTCTGATTGACTCGTAAAGATATTCGTTTTGACCAAACCCAAAGCCATTCACAGTCAAAGGCAAAAAGTTTGTGCCGAACTAAGAGTACAATATTGATGTTATGTCATCTAAGTACTTATATGTTAGCAGCCTTTATATTATCGTTCGCCTATCCATATAATACTAAATCAGTATGCATTAAATATTATTATTATTACTTAATTTATTTTTATATTAGTATTCACATTTAAATTGAGAAATTATAGTTATTACAAAATTAAATGTCAATAAATAATAAGTTTAATATAATCATCATCATCATCATTTCAGCCGAAAGACGTCCACTGCTGGACATAGGCCTCCCCCAAGCGTCGCCACAACGAACGGTCCTGTGCGTCTCGCATCCATCGGACTCCCGCAACCGTTACCAAGTCATCGGCACCTTGTAGGAGGCCTTCCAACGCTTCGTCTTCCGGTACGTGGTCGCCATTCCAGAACCTTTCGGCCCCAACGGCCATCTGTTCTGCGAGCAATGTGCCCTGCCCATTGCCACTTTAGTTTGGCGATTCTTCGTGCTATGTCGGCAACCTTGGTTCTCCTGCGGATATCCTCATTCCTGATTCGATCACGCAAGGAAACTCCGTGCATAGCCCTCTCCATTGGCCTTTGGGTGATTTTAAATCTTCTGATGAGGCCCATTGTAAGCGACCACGTTTCGGAGCCATATGTCATCACTGGCAACACGCACTGGTCAAGACTTTCGTCTTGAGATACTGTGGTATATTGGACGAGAAGATACCGCGCAGCTTCCCGAACGCTGCCCAGCCGAGTCGGATTCGACGATTGATCTCTTTCTCGAAGTTAGACCTTCCCAACTGGATCGTCTGTCCCAGGTAAACGTAGTCGTCTACAACTTCGAGTGTAGAGTCCCCGATCTTGATAGGAGTGTGTAATATAATTATCTAGCAATATTAATGTCATCCTTGTCAGGTACCTAGTACAAATTATAATTTTATTGAAAGACAAATAGGATAGACTAAATCTTATTGTTTGTATAGGACAGATTGCCAATTTGTACATGAGAGAAAATCATTATTTTAAGCTAGATTCTAAATATTCTTGTACTAAGTAGAAACAGCTTTAGATTAGGCACACTTTTTGGCCTTTTTTGGAATACTGTTACTGATTATTCAATTTTAAACAAGTTGGGCGACATATTATGTATTTATCGGTACAGGATACCGAACATCATCGTAGTCCTTTCCAGAGACTTTTTTATGGGCGATGACTGGGTAACAAGCAATAAACAAACTATTCCAGATCACACAACTGATTTATCATGATGCAAGCTTTAGGTATCCAGTTTACAACGAACCGTGAGACAGTCGTCAGACTAGATGTTGTTCACACGGCTGCTGACTGAGAAAAGAGCCCCGCGCCTCTGCGGTCGGAACTTTTACATGTTCGGTTCATACCCGTCAGCCCGGATTCTATCAAAGTGCGTTTGTATCTGACGTCAGCAACACTTCACTCGTTTATTCGGTCTTCAAGCTTAAGAAAATTAAAAAAATATGTCAGTTCAGTCAATAATTTACCGATATATATTTTTAAATTTTTAATGCCTTATAGTATGGGCTATTAATTTACAATTTTAATTCTTGAAGGTGAAGCGCCTATTTTGGGCGAGTGTTGACGTTCGTTGTGCATATCTTTTGCTTTAGTGAACTTGTCAATATTTTTAAAAACAAATACGCTTATGTGAAGTGTGTTCGTATATATAGGTGTCTTAGAAAATTCTGTTTCCTTTTTGGTCGAATATAGAATAGAGTCGACATTTTTGCGGTGACAAACGACGTTTGGACTGAGTGCAACTGACAGTGTTTGCGGTCAGTTGTAGATGGCCCAAGTTTGTGTACATTGTTAAGCATGGATATCCCGCTAATAATATGTATTTTAGAAGCTAAAGTTTGGATGTATGTTTATGATTGCGAGTTTGCGGCTGGCTTTGTTTTATTTTGAGACAGAATTGAAAAGGACGCTGGGCATTTTGCTTAATATGCAGAAGCAAAACTAGTTTTGTAATTTTGAGAAGAAGGTGTAAAACAGGTTGCAAGTAAATGGTAATACTTCCTCCTAGAGCTGGTCGGATGCAACAAAGTGTTTTAACAGAATCTAATTCCGGCTTATTCTGATTTGACGGGAACTTTTGAGGTCGATGACTACCAGATCTTCGAGATTGTATGAAAGAGTCACCACGGTCCGAAAAGGGCAACTGAAGGAACGCCAGTAAGAGTTTGAGACTCCCTGCCGAGGAACCCAGAGTAGGGAAGTTATTCAATGATGTACGACCCCCAAAAAGAACTTAGTCTGATTATGTCACCACTGATGTGCGGCTAACCGTAATATTGTGATATCGAAAGGAGATGGCATGAGTTAGGTTTTTTATAGCTAACAAACGGGCTTGTAGAATATACTTTTAAGGATTTTGCTGTTCTAGAATAGGTTTAAAAATTGAGTAGAACAAAGAAATGTCTAGTTTTTGGAGTTCAAACATATCCATTGTAGCGCAACGAGCTGATATCGAATCCTGAAGAAGAGTTGTAGAGTCCTCCCAAGAGTTATAGTCAAGTAGAAGATGTAACGAAGTCTACCGTCGCAAAGCTGCGACAATAGTATACTTTATACTCTTTTACCCGTATTCTAATTTGAATGCACCGCTGGCGCAGTGGTTGAGCGATAGGCTGCTCTGCTGCGGGTTGCAGGTTCAATGCCCTCACGGAACAAATAATCATATGGCCTACAGATAGGTGTTTTTGTTCCAGGTGTGTTATGTATGTGAATTTACATGGTTGTGAACGCACCCATGACACAGAAGTAATTCCTAGTGTGGGGCAAGTTTTGGGGTCGGCATTTTTCACGTGTTATATGAACAGTCTTTACCCGGGGCTCAATACGGTAATAAAATAAATGGGTAACTTAGAGCGGAATTCACCAATAAAACTCATCGCGTTTTGAAGTTTGACTCGCATAATCGCGTTTAGCCGCTGTCACAAGTGTCACTTGTAAAAATACAACAAAAGAAAAATACAGACAAGTGACAGCGGCTAAACGCGTTTAGTTTATTGTTTATAACAAACATTAAAACGTGATTAGTTTTATTGGTGAATTTCGCCCTTAAAGATTAACCTTGCATAATCTGGTCTTAATTTCCAAAGCCCTACAGGCGGTCATATAGCCAGTTACAATACAAGATAGTTGTTCGGTCTGTGTGAAAGCTAGCTGCGGTTACAGCTGCAGACGAACCGCGGTCTCAGACGGAACGCTGTCCGCCTGGATCCGACAGACAACGACGAGTTTTCGAAAACCTGATTCAAGAACAGATGCTATTTAATTCTGAATTATTTGCTAAGCGATAAGATGAACCAAGAGTCTTAAGCACCATGAATCGTATTTGGTGAAAAGAAAATGGTAAGGACTGTAAAGAATTTAAATGAGAGGTCACCCACGGTAATTACTTTTAAGAAAGTTGCTGTTGGAAGCTGATAAATTATTATTTCCTTATTGTCAGAAAACTAAAACCTATAGATAAAATACATATAAAACTAATAATCTTGCAAAATAATAAACAAATACGTATTAAAAAATTACACAATATTAATCGTTTGCATACGAAGTGACTTCGTCGTATTTTGCTGCGGGATCAGTATCCTTCCATGAAATCGTCGATAGGTGACACCTTTTGGCCAAAACTTTCCTTTGAAGGTTTCCAAATGATGAGTCGGTATAATAATCATAATCTCCTTAACCTCCATGGCGTGATGTAATCTCGACACGTACAACTGCGTCGTGGCTAATGCTGGACACAGCAGTATGTTGGGTCCTGCCAGTGCGGTACTGCACTGATTCTGACAAGGAAGTTTTTTCTTATTTTCTTGCCCACCTTTATAAAACCATTCTTATTGCACGAGCCCTTGACCGGACCACGTTATAAAGCAAGAAAATTTTAAAATGAGAGATAAAAATTACAGCATTTTTATATAGGTTACTTCTGGAAACTGCCCAAAAGCGATAGTGTCTTATGTTAGACATTTTTGCTAATCAATCTAGGTAACAAAAACCCCATGCTCGAATGCAAAAGAGCAACTAGGCAAATATGCCCATTGCCATTGAGAGTGCTCCATAGTCAACAAAATTAAAACGTCTTCCAATATCTCGACACTGAATTATCTTCATCTATTCAAACCCCCAAGCTAATATTTCGTTGTAAACCAAAGTTTAATAAGAGACACATTTGAGTCAGTGTAATTATTGTGCTGCTATTGGTAACTGTTCTTGATAAGACGAAGTTTATTGAACACGTTAATATTATTTACCACTAGTTACAGTTTATTACATGCTGGGAAATTATATTTACAATGTAACATTTGATATTAGTCTATGTGGTCGTGGTTATGGGGTGCGCAATGAAATTTATATTAGTTTGTGTGTTTTCGTCATTGAGAAGTATTTTGGAACTCATATAGTGGTGTGAGTAGTGTGTTCTATTAGTAGTAGCGAATAAAAGATACGCCAAATATTTTCTATTCTCGTAAAATAAGGTAATAATAATAAAATAATAATAATAAATTTATTGAATCATTGTTACAAGTGGTACCTTAAATTAAATAATCTTAATGTATTAATAGGTCTGTAACTAATTGCGGGCTTCAGTTGTGTAGTATGCGGTGGTCCCCAAACTAGGCGGTGCCTGTATCTTGGGGACCGGAGTTGGATATAGTAAAAATAAAATTGCCTTTTGCCACTGGAGAATGTAACAAAATGTACATAAAAAGAGTATAAAAAAATAAAATCTAAAATTAAGACAAGATAAAAGGAGATCAAAGTAACTTAAAAACTAAAGTCTAAAAATTTGAAAAACAAAAAATAAAAAGTAGAATTAAAATTGTGCTGAACCTTGCACAGAGCTTACAGTCTTAGTGAAAATTAAGTAAAAATTAAGTTAAAACTAAGGTGTGGCTGTGTGAGTGTGGTGAGTAGGTATGGGTTTGGTGTGAAGGTGTAAGTGTGGTGTGTAGGTGCGAGTGTGGTATGTAGGTTTGAATGTGATGTGTAGGTGTTAGTGTCTGTGATAGGATTCCGAGTGTGAATTAAATGTCGTGAGAAGGTTTTCTGAATCATCATAAGTAAGTCCTAAAAGCCATTTTTTGACTGTTTTTTTACACATTGAGAGGGTGAGTGTTTTTGTGTCGCAGGGTAAACTACTAGTGACCTTGTGTATAACTAAATTAGGTGAATAACTAAAGCCACAAATGCATCGCATAATGCACAAAAACTCAAATGGAAATGGGTAGGTCACTTCGTGAGACTAACTGATAAAAGTTGGACCTTAAAACTGACAGAGCAGGTAAAAGGAGCAGAGGAAGATTAACACGCCGGGAAGATAAAATTAAAAAGACAGCCGGTCCTACTGGAAACAGACCGCACAAGACAGAGACAATTGGGCATCTTTGGAGAAGGCCTTCATTGAATATGGGTTTCGTGTAGATAATCCATATTGATATATTAAAACTAGCTTCTGCCAGCGGCTTCGCCCGCGTGAAAATAGGTTTCTTTATAAAACTTTGGACCCGCTTTTCATCCTCTTAGGGGGTGAATTTTGGAAAATCCTCTCTTAGTGCTCGCCTACGCCATAAAAGGAAACCTGTGCAAAAATTCACGTTTCTAGTCCATGTAGTTTCGGCTGTGAGTTGATATGTCAGTCAGTCAGTTTCACCTTTTATATATATATAGACAATTGAATAAGTGTATTCCTAAGCAATTTAAACAATGTTTTTTTTTAATTTTATTTACAAAAAGGCTTTTTATTTTATTTAGTTAATGAATAGCGGTGTTTTTTTTTTCGGTGGGTTAATCATCCAATGACATCCCCCGCCCGAAAGTGTCAGACTTTTACTAACTAAAAACCCACTCCTGTTCCTTCTTTGCCTTCATTCTAGGGCCCCGGGGTTCTCTTTTGCATCACCCATGGCCCCAGTAGGCTTCGACCCTGCTGAGCCCCTACGGTTTTGCTGACATCTCCTTGAGGCGCGCGTGGAACACTACGCGCCGTCGATAACTTGGGCTCGGTCCGGACGGTTATCGGACGGTCGGAAGGCGAGCTACCCATTGCCGCCGTCCGCAAGCCAGCGCCAACGGTAGCTGGAAATCGGGATCGGGATCCCGGCTGCTGGGGCGTGAGAGCCATTCTCTCGCGCGTGCGGCCACCTCCTTTGCTAGCATCACTGCTTTGCAGAAGGAGGCGACCGTCTGCCACTCCTCCTCGCTCGCGGATCATGGCCTGTACCAAGGCCCGGCGCGAGAGATCACTGCCGCCGAGAGCCCTCACGAGAACACGGCGGTGCATAGCGGTGTAAGTAGTGTTTTCTGTTGTTAGTAGCGAATAATAGATACGCTAAACGTTTTCAGTTCTCGCGTAATATCTATGGGGTTAATGTAAATGCAAAGCAGTGAGCAGTGGTGGCCCAGTAGTAAGGGCTGCGACTTACAAGTTGCACGTTGGACGTCATGTGTTCAAACCCAGGCAGGCTGTTTATAAATGAAAGATGTAACAAACATAAACAAAATACAACTAAATTGAAAACCTGCTCACGTTTTTGAAGTAGTTCATAAATACATTGAACGTAACTTTGTACGCCTCCTATAAATACTCGAGTAGTAGGTACTCATGAATAAATTTGGGTAGGTATGTTTGTTTACCCACACATCACATCTAATTAACCAATATTTATTACACACTTAATTAAAGTTCTTGTTATCAAGATTGATGAGTTTGTTAAACAATATTAATATACCTCCGCGTTAAATTCGGAGCCCAGTGTTGTTTCCAAACCGAATACTGTGCCGAAATAGGTACCTAATTTTAATATTAACATATTGTGCTAGCATAATAGCATAGTCAGCCTTATAATGTTCCCACTGCTGGGACTCAGGCCTCGGCCCTAGAAGAGGGAATGGGCCATAATCCACCACGCGGGCTCAGTGCGGATTAGTGGATGTCATATATCTTCGAAGTTTTGGTTCTAAGACAACGGTTTCTTCACAATATATTCCTTCACCGTTTTGAGAGTAGTGGTGATGATATAAATTACAAAAAGTAACAACAAGTCTTGCTGGGTTTGAACCCACGACTTACAAATCGTAAGTCGGGACCGTTACCACTGAGCCACCACTGCTATCCATATACAATATATGTACATGGGTCAGCATATAAACCACTAGTTCTTTCTTTCTCCATATAAACTTCCAACCCCCGTTTTACCCCCTTAGGGGTGGAGTTTCGTAAAATCCGTTCTTAGCAGATGTCTACACCCTATAAGGAACCGACCTGCCAAATTTTAAGTTTGTAGGTGTTATAGTTTCTGAGATTTTGTGATTAATCAGTGAGTGGTATTTCGCTTTATATAGAAGATTTAGTAATATTCGGTTTACTTTACAAAACTAACCTTTTCGGTTTATAAATTAGGGCTGCATGATGAATGGCTTGGGATAACATAGGGTAAATACATTTATAGGTAATTAGTTAACACCTTTACTAATTAACTGATGATAAAAAGGTAATTCAAAAACACGACTTCCCCCTGGGTACAAAAAATCCATATTGCACGGTCCGCCAAACGCCAGCCCTCCTTAAACTAGTAACCACAAAATAATTAGTTACAGAAGGTTGACTCCATACAATGAGCATAAACAGACGCACACACACACACAGACGCGTACGTACGTGTGTCACAAACAAATGCAGGTCGCGACTGCGCTTGCACTTGCTGTACATGAAACTTATCTATTTGTGCAAGTGTTTTCGCTCGTTGTTTGGATCCGACCTTCTGTACTTATCTGTTAAGTGCCAGTAACTCCGCGAAAATTCCCTCTGTGCTACTAATTACTCGTAAAAATAAACAAACACGATTAAAGCCTTCTCCGAAAACAAAAAAGCGCGAAATTCAATTTGTTCTGTTTTTGTTTCGTCTGGAAATTAGATTGTTTGAAGCGTCGCCAGTTGGTGGTAAAGGATTTTAGGAATACTCCTCAATTTAGCTTTTTACCGCTATCTATTTTGATATTTACGTGCGTCCCTGGTTCGACCTACTTTTTAAAAGATACTGGGTAGATTTATTCTTATTGAAATGTCTGTATCATTAAGGGTCGCTGCATATGGGCCACCGGTCACAACCACAAAACGCCGCCACTGGCATATTTCCTATATATAATTCTCATACATTTTATATGGATTCGCCGCACACGGTTGACGCCTGTGGCCGCCACATGCTCCAAATCACCGCTGCTCGCTTCTTAGGGCCCGCACTGGCCTCTAAACGCCGAAAAAAAATGCCATCACACGCCACTCGCGCATTTAAACCTTCTTCGTCAGAGTCCATTATGATACTGCGCGTATAGGTTAAAATAAGTAGCAGACATCGGCCACAAGAGGCTGTCGCGCGTTTCAGCTTCCTATGTGGCCGCTTCGGCGTTTGTGGCTGTTGCGTGAGGTCCGTGTGTGGCGACCCTTAAATTTTACACACGTTTAATGTACAGAGGTGGATTTTTCTTATCAAGTGGAATAAGTCTGTATTAATTACTCTGATACCTGCAGGAGAAGGTTATCGACCGAATGATTCTGGAGTCGCGATCGCGCATCAGAAGACGCTGCGTTAGAACGCTAGGTGGACCGATGACTGGTTGTTGTGGCGGTATTTAGGGTTCAATAATAACAGAAATGATGATGATGAATTATGAATTATTCTGCCCTTTGAAATTTACTCTCTCCACTCCAACACTTGTGATATTGGGTAAAGGTATTTGTAGAATCATCACACCGTTGAAAGGCCAGAAGAACAGACGGTGAACCGATGGATGCGGGACGCTTATGACATGACTGGATAGGTTGTGGAGATACTTGGAATAGGCATACGTCGAGCAGTGGCTGTCTGTCGACACATCACATCTAATTAACCAATATTTATTAAATAAAGGCCAGAAGAACAGACGGTGAACCGATGGATGCGGGACGCTTATGACATGACTGGATAGGTTGTGGAGATACTTGGAATAGGCATACGTCGAGCAGTGGCTGTCTGTCGACTTAAATGGTGATGTGTGAGTTGAATTGTCATACTCTAATCCTTATATAAATTTCTTGGGATTGGTGTATCGGTGAGTCGATTCTTTTACTTTTTTGGTCGAAATGCTTTATAAAAGATGAAACAATGAATCTATTTAAAGATCAAACTATTCTTATGAATGGACCACACGGGCTCACAGCTTACTGAGTTATATAATAAAACGGCCCAAGCGCGAAAACGCAGAAGTAATGTTCAGCAACATAGTAGCTGAGACAATATAAATCGTTTGTGCATGGGGAATAGGTAATAACTATATGCTTTAATCGCTCCTTGTAATAATGACATAACTTAGCCACTCCCTCTCTAATTTTTCATCATCATCATCATTATCATCAGCCGAAAGACGTCCACTGTTGAAAATAATGCTCTCATCAGGTCATCGGTCCACCTTGTGGGAAGCCTTCCAACACTGTGTCTTCCGGCACGCGGTCAGCACTCCAGAACCTTTCAGCCCCATCGACCATTTGTTCTGCGAGCAATGTGCCCTGCCCACTGCCACTTATTTTGAGGATTCTTTGGGTTATGTCGGTAACCTCGGTTTTTGTGGATATCTTCGTTCCTGATGCGATCACGCAAGGAAACTTCGAGCATAGAGGCGTAAATACCAAGGTAGCCCACGAAATTCAAATTTTGTATTTTTTTTTTACATTTTGCAAATCACTGTCAGATTCTAGGTTCATTAAAATTTGATTTGTGACCGTAACACATTATTAATGGAATTATAATTACTAAAATCATCAATACAAGCCGTTCAGTTCGATAGGGTGAGCTGAATGACTCAATAAAACCATATTTGGATCACTATCACATTTTAATGAACAAACATACACACTAACTTATACAATATTTTACCTTTATAATATTAATGTGATATATCACGAATAGGACAAAACAAGGTTTTTGAAGGCAAAAGTTTTGAAAGACAGTCTCTATAACGTTCACCCTTCTCCACTTTGTATCTAATAACAACATACTGCGGTTTAATAAACAAGGAAACCCTTTGTCTGGAGAATGTTCCGCCATCTCTAGACGAAGGGTGCTGTCCAAGTTGGGTATGCCAACTACCCACTTACACCCCATGGCGGCTTTCATAAGAAGAGGTAACAATACAGGACGGCTAACAATACGTAAACGCTGCATGTAAATTTGTTACCAATAAAAAAAGACCTTGACAAATCACACAAAGAAATAATATATATACAGAAAGAAAGAAAAAAAATTTTTTGGTACAAACTGTTGTACACAATGTAGGAACAAATATTTTGAAACTTACATTTAAAACAATAGCCAAATTTTCTACACATCCAGGAATTCTTTTCCCGCACCACCTATATGCGCTAACCCGATATGCGTCCAAGTTGTCACACCAGGTGGTGAAACGACTTTCTAGGCCGGCCTCGGCGCACCATCCAGCTCCAGGCACCTATTGAGAAACCCAACAAATGAGAAAAAACAAACTAGAGTACCGGAAGACGTAGCGTTGGAAGGCCTCCTACAAGGTGGACCGATGATTTGGTAACGGTTGCGGGAGTCCGATGGATGCGAGATGCACAGGACCGTTCATTGTGGCGACACTTGGTGGAGCCAACAAATAATGCACGCGGCTGACGCCTTGATATCCAAGTCAACTATTTGGGCTTTATTCGTAAAAAAAATTGATTTGTTTGGCACGTTTAAAACCGATTCTCAATTCAAATTCTATAAAGAAATAATTATTAAAAATCTTCCTTGCAGCTCGTGCTAGACAGTACAGAGATTTTTATGAATGAGGTTGTTTATGTGACAGCACTTTGAATTTCGAACGCTGGCGCTGTCGAGGTTTTAACTGTCGAAAAAGAAAATAAAAATATCAAAACGTTTCGGATTGATCATATCAATACTATACAATATTTATAGTATGGGATGTAATATATATTATTGCACAGTGTGAACGGTCTCGTACAAAATTAATGACGAGCGATAAAATAATATATATCAAGATGTAATATATATTATAATATATCCCATAGTTAAAAGCTGGCTTTAAGAGACGAAGCGAGTCCCGGGCCTTGGTACAGACCATGGTCCAGAGCGAGGAGGAGTGGCAGGCGGTCGCCTCCTTCTGCGAAGCAGTAATGCTAGCAAACGAGGCAACCGCACGCGTGAGAGAACGGCCCACGCCGTAGGCGCTAGCTTGCGGACGGCGAGCAATCGGTAGCTCGCCGTCCGGACCAAGCCCAAGTTGTCGACAGCACGTAGTGTTCCACGCGCGCCTCAAGGAGATGTCAGCAAAGCCGTAGGGGCCCAGCAGGGTCGAAGCCTACTGGTGCCACGGGGAGTATGAAAGTGGAACGCGGGGCCCTGGGGTTCTGCACTATCTCACGCTCTGCCCAAGAGCGGGGGATGTCATTGGATGATTCCTACCGAAAAAAAAAGAGACGAAGCGAGTTTGATTAAACGAAAAGATGAATTCAACAGACGAAAAATAAAAGGATTTTCGTTATCGCTCATATAATTCGCTTTGTTTAGATGCCTTTTCAAAGCATCAAGACCAGAGGCCTTACCATGACATTATTAGATGGCGTGCGAAAGAGGGATGAAACTATACACCTTATATAACTCCATCTCTTTAACAGTTTAGTTTAAATCGTCAAATGGAGCTCGTGGTAGGGCCTTAGGGACAAACAACAATCGCAAAATAGGACATAAATCACTACATAGTATAAAACAAAGTCGCTTTTCGTGTCTGTCTGTCCCTATGTATGCTTAGATCTTTAAAACTACGCAACGGATATTGATGAGGTTTTTTTTAATAGATAGAGTGATTCAAGAGGAAGGTTTATGTGTATAATACACGCACAATATAGTAGAGGAACACTGATGATTTTAGAGGTTTCTAATGTGAGGTCGTAAATGGACACATTTTTTTGGGCTTACATTGCAAACGCTGGCTGAACCCTAAGAGATAGATCAAAATAATGTACTACAGTATTGTACACCTTAAAAAGATCTACAAAAAAATCCGCTATGGTATATGTCTATCTTTTAGGTATAACCCACAATAACCATTTTTTATCCTTTACTTTTTACGAGAAAATAATGGCTTATTTACGAAACGATTGTAAACAATACAGCATTAATCTTTATCCAATTATGTACTTTAAATACATTGTGCATTTAATACAGATGAATATGGTCCTTTACAGCGTGTAATTTAAGTGAGTATTTTCGAAGATATTACAGATTTAAAATGCAGAGACATAGCGGTTGCGGTAAAGAACTTGATTCTTTCAAAGATTGATGCGCCGACGCATATATACTACTCGGTTACCTCCAGATTGGTCCCATTTTTTTCAAATCCAGTTCTGATAATGGAATCCGTAAGGAATCGAGGGAACTCCTCAAATATTCTAGGCACTATATAATGATTTTGGTATTTTCATCGAGAACTAAAGCATTTACAGTCAAAATTACTTTTTGACTGTTTGACATTTGATGAAGTGGAACTGATGAAGAAGACCAGAAATGGCCAACGGAACTTCACCCTCACATAGATATTACAATGAAGATAGTTAAGTAACTATGACATAACAATATGTTGAAAATGGTAGATATCATCGAAGTGGATGATCACTTCGATGATACCATTTCATCAGATTACTTTTTTTATTCATCAGAATATGATGGAGCCGGAAGGTAGGCACTGGAACTCCATAATTAATCAATGTAACCTAGCCGTGTTTGGGCTTATTAGAATTGAAATGATATGTACTTTGGCTTTAAGGTACTATCGAACTAACCTGATGATGGAGGCGGGAGGTGGATGGGGACTTCATAATAAAATAATGTATCTTAGTAGTGTTTTGGTTAATTCGGATTGTCATGAGAAATAGGTACTCTGGCTATAAGTGCATCACAACTAAAAAGTGTGAAATAAAAAACTTTTTAGAAAAAAAAAACTGACTTCACTACAAAAAGAAAAAAACAAAACACTAAAACGATCAAAATAACTTTAATTTCGGAAATCGGTGTTAAATAACAAGCAAACAATACCAGAAACACCAACTTCCAAAATTAAAGTTATTTTGATCGTTTTAGTGTTTTTAACCGACTTCAAAAAAGGAGGTTATTATCAATTCGGTTGTATATTTTTTTTTGGGTTACCTCAGAACTCCGTCGTTTATGGACCGATTTGCAAAAATTTTTTTACTCTTGAAGGATATTTTGATTGAATTGATGAGATTGGTCCCATTTTTTTCAAAATCCAGTTTTGATGACCCATCATCCTGGATCCCAATCCATGAGGAATGTAATATGTAATATTTGAGGAGTTCCCTCGAACTCCTCAAATATTACAGGCAACCATATAGTGATTTTGGTATTTTCATCGAGAACATAGGCATTTATACAGTCAAAAAGTAACATTTGATGAAGTGGAACTGATGAAAAAGACCAGGAATGACCAACGGAACTTCATACACACATAGATATCACAATGAAGACAGTTAAGCGACTATGACAATACAAATAAATAAATGGTTCTGAATAGTTATGTTGAAAACGGTATCATCGACCTGATGATGGAGCCGGAAAATAGGCACCGGAACTCTGTATTTTTTTTTTAGGTGGGAAATCATCTAATGACAAATCTCGCTCTTGGGCGGAGCGCGAGATAGTGTCAGACTTTTACTGATTAAAAACCCACTCCTATTCCTTCGTTACTTTCGTCCCAGGGCCCCGGGTTTCATTTTCACACTACCCATAGCCCCAGTAGGCTTCGACCCTGCTGGGCCCCTACGATTTTCTAACATCTCCCTGAGGCGCCGTCGACAACTTGGGCTCGGTCCAGACGGTTACCGGACGGTCGAACGGCGAGCCACCCATTGGTCGCCCTCCGCAAGCCCGCGCCTACGGTGACCGGAAATCGGGATCGGAATCCCGGCGGCGGTTAGGGCGTGAGGACCGTTGCCTCATGCGATCGGCCGCCTCCTTTGCTAGCATTACTGCTTCGCAGAAGGAGGCAACCGCCTGCCACTCCTCCTCGCTCAGAACCATGGCCTGTACCAAGGCTCGGCGCGAGAGATCGCCGCCGCCGATCGCCCCCACGAGGACACGGCGTTGCTCTGCCCAAGCGGGGCACACCTCCACCGTGTGCTCCATCGTGTCCTCCGGGCGAACCACAAACTTTCAACGTTACAGGCTTAGATTTGAGCGTTGAATGTTTTTCACATGGCCAATTATATGTCGCTCTTTCAAGAGTAACCTCAAAAGAAAACATGTTTGTGTTGTCTAATGACAAAAAATCTGTGAACGTTGTGTATAAAGACATTCTGTAGTAGGTATATTTAGTACTAGCGACCCGCCCTGGTGCAATGCTGGACAAAACCGCATCAAAATCCGTTGCGTAGTTTTAAAGATCTAAGCGTACATAGGGACAGACAGCGGGAAGCTACTTTGTTTTATACTATGAAGTGATCAGCATTGCACCCGTGCGAAGCCGGGGCGCGTCGCTAGTAATTGATACAGCAGGAAATGATTGGCAAAATATAGCAAGTGAGAGGGACAAATGGAAGGAACTGGAGGAGGCCGCACACCCGTGGAGGAGCCCATATCCCAACGAACTTACTAACCTAGATAATAAGGAAAAACTACTAACAAATTATAAATAAAAATAGTACTTATTTAGATTTAAACTTTATAATGTTATGTTAAGGGTAATGGGAAATAAAGGCTTTTTTATTTTTTATTTTATTTTATTTTTTACTAGCGACGCGCCCCGGCTTCGCACGGGTGCAATGCTGATCACTTCATAGTATAAAACAAAGTAGCTTCCCGCTGTCTGTCCCTATGTACGCTTAGATCTTTAAAACTACGCAACGGATTTTGATGCGGTTTTGTCCAGCATTGCACCAGGGCGGGTCGCTAGTACTAAATATACCTACTACAGAATGTCTTTATACACAACGTTCACAGATTTTTTGTCATTAGACAACACAAACATGTTTTCTTTTGAGGTTACTCTTGAAAGAGCGACATATAATTGGCCATGTGAAAAACATTCAACGCTCAAATCTAAGCCTGTAACGTTGAAAGTTTGTGGTTCGCCCGGAGGACACGATGGAGCACACGGTGGAGGTGTGCCCCGCTTGGGCAGAGCAACGCCGTGTCCTCGTGGGGGCGATCGGCGGCGGCGATCTCTCGCGCCGAGCCTTGGTACAGGCCATGGTTCTGAGCGAGGAGGAGTGGCAGGCGGTTGCCTCCTTCTGCGAAGCAGTAATGCTAGCAAAGGAGGCGGCCGATCGCATGAGGCAACGGTCCTCACGCCCTAACCGCCGCCGGGATTCCGATCCCGATTTCCGGTCACCGTAGGCGCGGGCTTGCGGAGGGCGACCAATGGGTGGCTCGCCGTTCGACCGTCCGGTAACCGTCTGGACCGAGCCCAAGTTGTCGACGGCGCCTCAGGGAGATGTTAGAAAATCGTAGGGGCCCAGCAGGGTCGAAGCCTACTGGGGCTATGGGTAGTGTGAAAATGAAACCCGGGGCCCTGGGACGAAAGTAACGAAGGAATAGGAGTGGGTTTTTAATCAGTAAAAGTCTGACACTATCTCGCGCTCCGCCCAAGAGCGAGATTTGTCATTAGATGATTTCCCACCTAAAAAAAAAATACAGAGTTCCGGTGCCTATTTTCCGGCTCCATCATCAGGTCGATGATACCGTTTTCAACATAACTATTCAGAACCATTTATTTATTTGTATTGTCATAGTCGCTTAACTGTCTTCATTGTGATATCTATGTGTGTATGAAGTTCCGTTGGTCATTCCTGGTCTTTTTCATCAGTTCCACTTCATCAAATGTTACTTTTTGACTGTATAAATGCCTATGTTCTCGATGAAAATACCAAAATCACTATATGGTTGCCTGTAATATTTGAGGAGTTCGAGGGAACTCCTCAAATATTACATATTACATTCCTCATGGATTGGGATCCAGGATGATGGGTCATCAAAACTGGATTTTGAAAAAAATGGGACCAATCTCATCAATTCAATCAAAATATCCTTCAAGAGTAAAAAAATTTTTGCAAATCGGTCCATAAACGACGGAGTTCTGAGGTAACCCAAAAAAAAATATACAACCGAATTGATAATAACCTCCTTTTTTGAAGTCGGTTAAAAACACTAAAACGATCAAAATAACTTTAATTTTGGAAGTTGGTGTTTCTGGTATTGTTTGCTTGTTATTTAACACCGATTTCCGAAATTAAAGTTATTTTGATCGTTTTAGTGTTTTGTTTTTTTCTTTTTGTAGTGAAGTCAGTTTTTTTTTTCTAAAAAGTTTTTTATTTCACACTTTTTAGTTGTGATGCACTTATAGCCAGAGTACCTATTTCTCATGACAATCCGAATTAACCAAAACACTACTAAGATACATTATTTTATTATGAAGTCCCCATCCACCTCCCGCCTCCATCATCAGGTTAGTTCGATAGTACCTTAAAGCCAAAGTACATATCATTTCAATTCTAATAAGCCCAAACACGGCTAGGTTACATTGATTAATTATGGAGTTCCAGTGCCTACCTTCCGGCTCCATCATATTCTGATGAATAAAAAAAGTAATCTGATGAAATGGTATCATCGAAGTGATCATCCACTTCGATGATATCTACCATTTTCAACATATTGTTATGTCATAGTTACTTAACTATCTTCATTGTAATATCTATGTGAGGGTGAAGTTCCGTTGGCCATTTCTGGTCTTCTTCATCAGTTCCACTTCATCAAATGTCAAACAGTCAAAAAGTAATTTTGACTGTAAATGCTTTAGTTCTCGATGAAAATACCAAAATCATTATATAGTGCCTAGAATATTTGAGGAGTTCCCTCGATTCCTTACGGATTCCATTATCAGAACTGGATTTGAAAAAAATGGGACCAATCTGGAGGTAACCGAGTAGTATATATGCGTCGGCGCATCAATCTTTGAAAGAATCAAGTTCTTTACCGCAACCGCTATGTCTCTGCATTTTAAATCTGTAATATCTTCGAAAATACTCACTTAAATTACACGCTGTAAAGGACCATATTCATCTGTATTAAATGCACAATGTATTTAAAGTACATAATTGGATAAAGATTAATGCTGTATTGTTTACAATCGTTTCGTAAATAAGCCATTATTTTCTCGTAAAAAGTAAAGGATAAAAAATGGTTATTGTGGGTTATACCTAAAAGATAGACATATACCATAGCGGATTTTTTTGTAGATCTTTTTAAGGTGTACAATACTGTAGTACATTATTTTGATCTATCTCTTAGGGTTCAGCCAGCGTTTGCAATGTAAGCCCAAAAAAATGTGTCCATTTACGACCTCACATTAGAAACCTCTAAAATCATCAGTGTTCCTCTACTATATTGTGCGTGTATTATACACATAAACCTTCCTCTTGAATCACTCTATCTATTAAAAAAAACCTCATCAATATCCGTTGCGTAGTTTTAAAGATCTAAGCATACATAGGGACAGACAGACACGAAAAGCGACTTTGTTTTATACTATGTAGTGATAGGTACTAATCATCATCATTTCAGTCAAGATACTTCCACCGTTGGAAATAGGCCAGTCGCCACTACGGCTGGTCCTAGGCGTCTCGCAACCAACGGATTCCCGCGACCCTCACCTGATCATCGGTCCAACCTGGCATTCCAGCGCTGCGTTTTCCGGTACGTGGATATCTATGCTATCGATTGTTTTTTTTTTAATATTCATCTTTCCTTTGGCCCCCCTCTCCGTATCAATCCATCCACATGTATATTCATTACTGTTTTAGTAACATGCGTTTCATTCCACTTCTTCACGGGACCATAACAAGATAAACGATTCCCTTTCAACTTTTTAGCCACGGACACTCACTTTCTCACACTTCCTTTAATGTACCTACTTGTTTCTCACTTTATCCATTGTCATCACACCACACATCTACCTCAACCTTCTCACCTCATCATGGCCCAACATTCTGATCTATATAGTATCACAGGTCTTATCACCGACTTATAGATTATATACCCTTTGACCAACCAAGTTGTTCCATTGACCCATCGCCATTTCATGTATCCTGAGTTAATTCGATGTATTAAGTCTCGGTCTACCGCGCCATCTCCTTGGACAAGCTACCTTAGGGATAGCAGAAACGCAGAATTGAGACGCAAAGAAAAAACGTAGGCCTTTGCCAAGCTGTAGAAAACTTCAAACTGATAATGAAAATGATATGAAAATTGCAGTGCATCTCTGGAATTCTCTGGCACACTCCCTTTGCGACAGCCCTTCACTCGATGTCTTCAAGAGGAAACTTAAAGAGCACTTCCTTTCATTATTGACATTTTCTACACTAATATTATAAAGAGGTAAAGTTTTTTTTTATGTTTCTTTATTTGTAGGAGGTAATTTCTGGAAGTACTGATCCGATTGCTAAATTTTTTTCACTGATAGAAAGCTACTTTATTCCTGAGTGACATAGGCTATATTTTATGTACGCGGGCGAAGCCGCGGACAAAAGCTAGTATTAGTAAATATTGATATGTATTAGTATGTATAATATAATTATATATTAGACTTAGGTATGTAAGTTTATACTGTACACTGGATCCTACCCTCGACTCTGTTCTCTCTCTGTAACTCAATGGTTTGCTGGGAGAACTGTCAGTATCACCGTGTGCTAGGTATGTTATGTTTAGTATACAATTAAGAATTAAGAAAAAAAAAGGGGAATTGGTCCACCTATGGGTTCTGTTTATCAACAAGTCACAATTCAACTTCCAATGGTCTATTCTACAAAAGGCTTTTTTCCATTTCCAGTCTCGTCTCATATTGTGCAAAAACCATGATGTGTTGCAAAAATTCTAATCTGTGGGAGCGACATGGCCGCCATGACGTCACAGCTCCAGCGTCTGTGACCGCAATATCCTGTCCGATGCAGCTCCGCTATACAAATTAAACCGACGTTACGGAATCACGTATGGTGACGTCATTTGGTGTGTGTTGGTCGTAGCGGTTTTTAGTTTGACGGTCATGTTTAGATGATTTAATTTGAGTGAAATTCGGAATTTAATCAGAATAAAAGGTTGGTTTTTAAAGAGTCTACAATTGAAACTTCATTTCTAAAAATAGCATAGCATAGTCGGCCTTATAATGTTCCCACTGTTCGGACTCAGGCCTCCTCTCTAGGAGAGAAAATGGGCCCTAACCCACCACACGAGCAGAGTGCGGGTTGGTGGATGTCACATGTCTTTGAATTTTTGGTTCTAGGACATGAGTTTCCTCACGATGCTTTCCTTCGTCGTTTTGAGTGCAGTGGTGATGAAAGTAATTACACAAAGTAATGCGCCTGACTGGGTTTGAACCCGCAACCTACAACTCGTAAGTCGGAGCCGTTACCACTCGGCCACCACTGAAAGAAAGAAAAGAAAGAAAGAAAAATAGAAGAAGAGAAAGAAGAAGAAGAGAGAAGAGTTCACTGGTCGGCTGCACTGCTTTCTAAAAATAGATATTCCAAAAATAAACTAGAAGCTTTGTTAAATTGCAACGAGATAATTAGTACCTAGCCTCTAAACTTTAAACAACATAATCAAAAACTTTGCGAGTGAATTAATAATTCTTAGTTCAACCGTAAAGTCTTGAAACATGACTTTTAACTTTGAACTTATTTTTTTTTTAATGAATGCATAAATATTCTTAATCTTTGTAGATTTATTTAGTTTCCATCTCGCTAGTTATCAAAAGGCTGACTTAAAACACGAAAGAAAACTCTTTACATTCAAACGGTACTTAGGGTGTCTACACACCGACGAACGCGTAGAATTCGTATTTAAATTCCGTTAAATTAGTCGAGCCACTCACGTTATTTACGCCTTTCAAGAATCGTTCAGCATTCAGCGAGCGTCCATGTGTACGCAACTTAACAGTCTATTCATTCGGAAGTAATCGCTAACTGCTTCATTTTGCATATTATCACTCAAACGCATTGTTGTGTGTACGGGACACACGATAATGTTGAAGCGTCGACGGATATATGTTGAATTTTCTCATAACATAAGGCGTCTGCGTTGCTGCAACCACTTGTGTGAAGCCTCTTAACAAGGCACAAAGAACGGGAATGTTTTCAAAGACACAGCTTCTAATTAAACTTACTCGTAAGAATGTTTTTTTTATACTTGATGTCTTTGTTTCCTTTTACAATCTTTTCTCATAATTTGCATGCCACTTCTAAGTGCTATAGAAGTTCTGTAGCGTTATATCGCGACCCTATTTCAAGGAAAAATTCTTGACTTTACTGTTCAAGTTTCTTGTTATAAATTTCGCGCTTTACGCGTTTTTTTTTCTAGTTCTTGGAAAAGGCGTCTGTTCTAGTGGTGTAACCTTTTAGTTTTAAAAGATAGCAAAAACGAAACTTATAGGATCACTTTGTTGTCTGTCTGTCAAGACCTTTTTCTAAGAAACGCGTGGATGTATTCAGGTTGAAAGTAATATCAAATACACAAGTCTGCTATCGCTTAGGGCAGTGAAAAAATCAAACTTCTAAGTCAACGCAATGTAAAGGGAAAGGCTATTTATGCTCCGTTTAGATGAATATTTTGATACTCGCATGGAAATCAAAACATAAGGTAGGGTTGACCTAGAATTCTGAAAGGTAAGAAGCACGCAGGCGCGGGCTTTCGGACGGCGAGCAATGGGTAGTTCGCCGTCCGGCCGTCCGGTAACCGTCCGAACCAAGCCCAAGTCGTCGACGGCGCGTACTGTTCCACGAGCGCCTCAAGGAGATGTCAGCAACTGTAGGGTCGAAGCCTACTGGGGCCAAGGGTCGGATTTTGAAAGGAAGACTTGGCCCTGGTACGAAAGGCACTGAAGGAACAGGAGTGGGTTTTTAGTCAGTAAAAGTCTGACAGCCTGTCCGCCCCACCCTAGAGCGGGGGATGTCATAAGATGATTTTCCCACCGAAGAAAAAGGTAAGAAGCAAGGTTTTATAGCACATTACAAATAGGTACAGGAAAATGACTGAAAACCATAAATTAGTTAGGTACATCACAAAATAATTACTTTTTTGAGATTTGGAAAAATCTTCGAAACTCGATTCAGAATTCGAACTACTTTCTTAGGTAAGATTGCATGAAGTCCTTGGCGCGTGAGCCCGACTTACACTTAACCGTTTTTTTTTTTCAATAATGATAATAAAATAATAATTAATATTTCTTGGAATAAAATAAACATTCGGTCTGGCGTTAGATCTTTTATTCGCAGAATAAATTGAGAAGCTTTTACAACAAATGTTGAGACTTCATTTGATCTCAAAAATAGCAAACATCTACTTATTTTCAAATGTCATGGATCACTTATTTCAATACACCATTCACCTACGCTCTTTTCAACATAAAGCATGGAAACCTAAAACGAAATTCTTCTCAACAATAACTCATCGTGCATTTCATACGATTCCTAGAATTACTTCAAGTATTCACCTGAGTATTTACTCAAGAAATATGACTGCAAGAACAAGTCATAACACCAGGAATGCTTGGGTATAACCTAATTTCCCTGGAGCGAATGTGTCGAGGCATCACTTCACGTTCCTCTGTCTAATTGATCGTATTTCAGGCGACACCCTCGAGGGTTTTGCGTCAGTAGCTCTAATTATTATGTGTTTTACCCAGAACCTCGTGAACTGAAGGCAAATAGCTTTGACAGCTCTGTTTTATGTTAGGATGGAGTTACACTGTAGTGGTTAATTTAATAGGAAAAGTGCTATTCGATCCTTGATCAAAGTCACCTCGGAAATAATGGTAATAAGATGAGGACAATATTAGTATTTTTCAAAGATTGTCTGTGCGATAAGAACGCCTATTAAACACTGACTGACTTTTGACTGGCCTGTTGGTCTAGTGGTTAGTGGCCCTGACTGCTATGCCGGAGGTCGTGGGTTCGATTCCCACCCAGGACAATATTTGTGTGATGAGCTCGATCATTGTCTAGTACTCATAACACAAGCTCTGCTTAGCTTGGGACTAGACAGCGTTGTGTGATAGATGTGAAATATTATTATTATTACTTTATTTTTATAAATGTTTGTCAAGAGATAATTATACTAACACTACACCTTTTTTTGAGGTAGGAAATCATCCAATGACTTCTCCCGCTCTACGGTGGAGCGATGGGCCGTGTCATATTTTACTGACAAAAACCACACCTGTGTCCTTCAATTATCCTTTGCACTAGCGTTGCACTACACCTTATGGTGTACAATAAAGTTTATAATAAATAAATAAAGATACCAAACTATAAAGAAAAAAATGGCATATTGCTTTGCCTTCCAAAATAGAATGAACAGTTCTTAAAACGAATTTCAGGAAACTATAATAAGAACGTAACCTTACTTTACAAACTTTTGTCTGGAGGAGAACAGAGAGCCTGTTATGTCCCAAAATAAATTTCACAAAGAAAAGTCAAATATAAATTCTTTCCCATTACCTTTTGCTGCGAAGACGACATTTTGTTATTTTGTTACATACTTATTGCGCCTACAATTTTGTTTAGAGCAGTAAATCCATTAAAAGTGAAACAAAATAACATTGCAAAACTTCCTAAAGAAAGGTAATAAGACAGTTCGCGTCTCTGAACAGCCAAGAACCATTCCAGAAGTTTTTCGCATTCGTCCTTCCTTCATTTTATATTCTTAATGGACTCACCTGCGGGTTTACGTAATATTATAGAAATTACGAGCGCCAGCTTCCTTTTATTTTAACGTTATTATCGTATATAAGGCGTGAAAGGATTTCACTTTAATATTTAGTTGCCTGCAAGTGTTTTAGATGCGGTTTTAAGTAGCTTGAAGGATAATAGTAAATGGAAGAAAAGTTTAACACAGCTCATTGGTGAAAAAAGAAAGAAAGAAAACATGTTTATTCTGCCTGAATAGACGCACAATTCGTTTCAAAAATACAAAAACCAAGAAAAGGCACATCTTTCGGACTATAGTAAACTTTTGAAAGTAAAGCAACCATACTTTAAGCCGACATCTGCCTAAAATAATCATTGGTGAAAAGGCACATCTTTCGGACTATAGTAAACATATGAAAGTAAAGCAACCATACATTAAGCCGACATCTGCCTAAAATGACGCGAACGAAAATCTTCGCTACGCTAGAACTGAAAAACTTAAGACAACCTTTGCGATCCAGAAGTCAAAAGCACTGTATGTTGAAAATATCTGAAGAATCTTAATTAAACCAAAAGCATTAGGCACGCCAACAACCATTACATAGAAAAAATAATAAAACGAAAGCTAACGACCGTCTCAAAACCTAAGTCCTTACATCAGAACGAAAGCCCATCACAAAAGGCGACCTAAAATCTTTCACAAAAGCAATAACCAGATATCTCAGGCAACATATCGTTTATTCTTTAGCTAAAACCATCCTGCGGGCTGGCTGTGGGAATTTTCATGAGCACTTAGATGTAACGAGCTCCGTAAATAAGACTCCAGTTTGGTAATAAGAGTATGTTTGCAAGAGTAACGCTGTTTTAGTTGAGTACCTATTTTATTGTTCGCGGCCACAGGATTTTTAAAGGGTGTTCCTTCTAATTTATGCGAGCCTAGTACTTTTTGCCGAGGTAATTTAATTAGACGTTAAGGCGAATGCGTGTTTTGAAAGAGTAATTAACTTTTCAGACTGTTTTGAGTCCAAGTCAAGACCAATTCTTGTACTTAAAAAAATACGTTAAATTTCAGATACAATCAATATCAAATATTTGACAACATGTAAGGAAACTAGAGCTGTTTTGGAAAGATTATGACTGACTGTAATAGAATTGCGTACGTTCCTTAAAAATACGGGAATGATCTCCTTGTTATTTTTTTCTAGTTTCCTTTTTATTATTATTTTCTTTATGTATTAGCTTCTGACGTTATATACTTATAACTACACTACTGCTATATAATTAATTTCGGTCAAATAGGACATAAAAAGATAAAATCCTACATTTCGGTATCAAAGCTCTTCGCGCGATTAGAATGTGTTTAACAGTTCGAAAACAACTATGGGACAACTGCTCAGACCTGAGGACCAGAGGATCCTCCCTTTTCAATTGAGGTTAGCGAGATTGTTACACCCTATTCTGTATATTCCTTTAGTGATACAAATAACCCTATTGTTTAGGCAATAAGATTCGGCAAATTGACAACGATATTTCCTTAAAAATAGTTATTTAAACACCAACCTTAAAACTCATCACGTTACCAAAACTTGGCACGTTGTTGACTGCATGAACTTGCTCCAAAATAATCCAAAGATAAACTGGAAACTGCACATTGACCTTATCTATTGTGTGTAACAGGCCGTTTACGAGACAAAGTTCCGAGTTTAGATTAAGCGTAACAGAGTCGTAACGAGGAACAACAGACGCAATTATACAACAACTCACTCAAGTCTCCTTTGGAGTAAGACTACAGTGTACAAATAAGACCACCTTTAGAAGAATTTATTTTTTTTATGTTTTTTTTTTATATGAGCATTCTCAAATGACTTCTACCGCTCTAAGGTGGAGTGACAGGGTGTGTAAGACTTTCACTGACTAAATCCCACCTGTGACTTTCAGTTGCCGTTTGCGTTCTAGGGCCATGCTCACTCTTTCAAAAGTTCCCACAGCCCTAGCCCGCCTCAACGGGCCCCTTTAGTTTTGTTGACATCTCTTTGAGGCGCACGTGGAAGACTATGCGCCGTCGACGCAGGCTAGGTCTTTACCGGACAGCCCGACGGCGGCGCAACTATATAATGCTCGTCGTCCGCAAGCCCGCGCCTACGGTGGCCGGAAATCTCCTTGCGCTTCGCGACGCCCGAGACTCGGTGGTGGCTGGGGCGTGGGGATGTCCGTTCCCTCACAGTTGTAGCCATCTCTTTTGCTCGTATTACTGCTTCGCAGAATGAGGCGACCGCTTTCTTTTCCCAATTGCTCTGGACCATGACCTGTATCAGAGCCGGACGCGATAGATCGCCGCTGCCGATCGCCTCCACGAGGATACGGCGGTACTATCCCCCGTAGTGAAACAGACTTCCAACGAATACTCCAGCGTGTCCTCCAGGCAATCCGCACAATAGTGACACCCGGTCGTTTCTTTCTCTTGAATCCGAAACAGGAACCTCCCAAACTGGTCAAGTCCAGTGACGATCTGCGTCAGTCGGAAAGTAAGGACGGCGTAGCACCTCTAAGACGAGAATTACAACCGCAATTGTGGCGTGCCCAATAATAATATGATGGGGAGATAAACATTGATATTCTTCTATGAAAATCTTTTTACAGACCAACTCAACGAACAGCCTTAATAGGGTATTATTGTTATTATCAGTGTTTGGTGAATATTTAATAAACGCTAACGGTAACAATATTCAGGAACCAACCAACAATAAAATTACAACACTACGGATTCAGGCTCTTCAATTTAGCCAATAGCTTAATTGCGTAACAAACTCACAATACAATCCAATTTGTTTTAACAAATCAATAACATTAATTGCGTGTTAAAAACTAACGCTTACTGTAACTTGAAAGAAAGTTATGAGCTGTTATCATTCATACTCAAACGACTCTTTCTAAAAACTCCTCAATTAAACAGGATCGTTAAATGAAAGGAACAAAAACAATACTTAATTAAGTTTCGAATTGAAGAAACTTTTAAGTGGAATTCAATGGGACTTGTTTCGTTTTAAACGCAGTTTCATTGGACTCCTAGTTTCTTGTTGTATGTAAATCATACTACCTATTTCTGAAGGGAGGACATCTGGCGCCCGGCGATGGTGAATATTCTATAACGTAAACTTCTTAGAGGCAAAAATATTTTAGAATTTATGAATTATTGTTTATTGTTGTTTTAGGAACAAACACTTACGAAATCCATCTATATATATAAAAAATGAATAGCTGTTCGATAGTCTTGCTAAAACTCGAGAAGGGCTGGATCGATTTGGCTAATTTTGGTCTTTAAATTAAAATGTCATCTTAAAATGAATTATGCTGGTTCTGCCCCCCTAGCCAAGTTACGATCGTTTCGTTTGCGTCGAACGCCTCGAGTAGGCCACGCCTCCAATTCCTTTGTTCTGACCACGTGACTGAGCGTTGAGATGACTTCAGAACAAAGGAATCGGAAGCGTGGCCTAATCGAGGCGTTCTACTGGTTACTACTGGTTTGTGAAATTAGCGTATTTCACAAACCAGTAGTTCGAATTTTAAAAAAATACTTTGGTGTCTGATTTCCCATTTATCGAGTAAGGCTAACACACAAACCACAACAACACCGAACAAACACAACATAACAACAACACCAAAAACAACACAATATAACATCGTGCTATGACTAGAAGCAGAGTAATAACCAAAGACACGGGTGAAACCGCAGGAAACATAAGGTCTTTACCTATGAAATTGCCGTTTTTTAAAACTGGTTGCTTTGAAGTATTAATCTTTGGATTGACTTGGAATTATAAGTTCAAATAAACTTTTGGAATTGGAAATTTTTGGAAACCAACAGACAGTAATGGAAGTTTTTTTTTTCCACAACTTTTACACTACGCCGTCTAGTCTCAAGCTAAGCAGAGCTTGTGTTATGAGTACTAGACAATTGATAAATCTACTTATATATTTCTAAATACATACATATTATAGATAAATTATACCCAGACACAGAACAAATGATTGTGCTCATCACACAAACATTTGTCCTGGGTGGGAATCGAACCCACGACCCCCGGCATAGCAGTCAGTGCCACTAACCACTAGACCAACAGGTCAGTCAAACTTTATATTAAAGGTACGTTATTCTTTTTTCGAAATAAGGTATTTATTGGTTTCCTTGTGTTTTGTATTTTCTGTAATATCGCAGTACTTATAACCATTTTTGTATGAAATCTAAGAAAACTCGCATTATTTTGTAATATAAGTTCTACCGTGGAAACAATGTGTCTCAAACGGTATGCAATATTGATGATGTATACGGAATTAAGACTGCTAATGAATGGGATGTCTATTTTTTTTTTCAATCACTTTCACGTGGGAAATTTTATCTCACGAATAACTTTTCTTCTCAAGGCGGCTACAAGACAAAATTTCTAAAACGAAAGCTATTAAACCAAGAACACACAGTTCTTTTGTTAGGAGAAAGTCGTAGGTACACGCCATTGATATTGCTTGCCAAGCTAATAAAAAAGTTTTTTTTATTAGCTTTTATGGTTATAAGTACTGCGATATTACAGAAAATACAAAACATAAAGAAACCAATAAATACCTAATATCGAAAAAAGAATAACGTACCTTTAATATAAAGTTTATTTGAACTTATAATTCCAAATCAATCCAAAGATATAACATTTCAAAGCAACCCGTTTTAAAAAATGGCAATTTCATAGGACCCATTATTATAAAACCGAAGAATTTGTTTATACACGATTAGCTGAGGAATAACGGTTGGATGGTACATTTATCGAGGAAGGCTATATAATATCATGCTACGACCAAAAGGGGCGGAATAGTAACCAAAGGCGCAGTTGAATACGCGGGTACGAAAATGATACCCGTCGTCCTAGAACGCAAAAGGCAACTGAAGGAGCATAGGTGTGGTTTTAGTCAATAAAAGTCTGACACTCACGCTCCACCTAAGAGTGGGAGAAGTCATCAGTAATAAGTTGAATCTGCGAGAGACATCTAGTTTTATAAATAAAGTTCCAAGACTACCCCAAATACCCAAATAATGACTGCATTTTAGAATATATTAAACAACTCCCCTTCAGATTCCCAAAGTACCCAAAAACTCTCTAAACACAACCTAAAACTGCTTGTTTCTATTTTTTCCCCAAAAAATATGGCGTCGCGTTTTAAGATATTAAACTTGTTCGCATAATATATGGGCCCCCTTGCGCCTATTTCCTTTGGGAGGAGGCTATTTGTATTCACAAGGGAAGAACAGTGAATGCATTCGCCCGCTGCAAGCCGGAGATTCGTGACGAATTTTTCATATGAAATTTCATATACGAAAATATTTACACATATTATTTTTGTTTTGAGCTTGGAATACGCCGCGTAAATACTTGTATGAATGTTACATTTCTGCTACTTTGTGTTATCTAATATGAATGTCTATTGAAAGGGGAAAAGGCGTGTTCGCTAATATATATATTATATGAAAGTAAGAGGTTGGAATATATGTCTGATAATATGTTCTGTTCTGCCTAGAGCTACATACTTGTAATGTATGACTAACATAGGATCATAATTATATCGAATTTCTAATTAAGTTCTTGAGTACAATCTATACATAGAAAACTTCGTAAACATTACTCAGTGTAGGCTGATGATAAAATACTTAGCTTTGAATAGTTATTTTACTTGCTGACTCGGAAAATGTTGTTCTGCCGTATAAATTAATAATCAAAGAAAAAGAATAACGTTCTTAGTAATATTTTTATGAGCTAGGTCATCCATGCTGTGATAAATTATTAAATTAAACTATTTAACCGACTTCAAAAAGGAGGAGGTTATATGTTCGGTTGAATGTATGTTGTTTTATTTTTTTTTATGTATGTTCACCGATTTCTCAGTCAATTGTGGACCGATTTTGAAATTTTTTTTTTGAATGAAAGTTTATGCTTCCAAGTTGGTCCCATAGAAATATTGTTACGATCTGATCATGAACTTCGAAGATATGGAACAGAACTCCTCATAGGATCACAGCAGAACCGTCGTAAAAAGTAAAATTGCTATGTTTATACGTGTAGTCGATGACTGACTGAAATTAGAGGGGGAATATATCGAACTGATCTGATGATGAAGCCTGAAGTTAGGCACCGGAACTCTGTAATAAATTAATGTAATCTAACCGTGTTTGGGATTATTAGAATTGTCATGAGATGCACTGTGGCTATAAGGTATTTAAGTTTGGCTGAGGGGTACTTTTTAGTGGTGGTACCATAACTAAAAAGTGTAAAATAAAAAACTTTTTACAAAAAAATACAACCGACTTCAAAGTAAAAAAAAAACACTGAAAAGTGCAAAATAACTTAAATTTCGGAAGTCGGTGTTAAATAACGAAGAGACAAAACTATTATAGAAACACCGACTTCCGAAATTAAAGTTATTTTGCACTTTTCAGTGTTTTTTTTACTTTGAAGTCGGTTGTATTTTTTTGTAAAAAGTTTTTTATTTAATAAATAACAATAAACTGATATTTTATCTTTTTTTTTTGTAATATTTTTTTTTTAAAGAATTCACCAATGATTTTTTTTTTCGTATGAACATCAAAACTAATAAATATTAATAACTTAATAGGAATATATACAAACTAAAAATAATAATATTTACAAACAGGTAGAAAAATAAATTATTGGGCATCAAAAAATTCATCCACATCGATATCAATGGGATAAGTGCCTAGAACGCTGGCAGCATTGCCACGTTGGATAGCAATGTTGATTCGTTGTCCGATATAATATATAACAATAATATAATTTCTCCCGTATGGTTAAGTTAAGGTAGAGAAATACATCTCAAATGCACACACAAACACTTAAACCTGAAACCACTATCACAGACAGTAGGCCTTACAAATATTTGCTCCAATCACTCGGCTACTGCGCCAACAGTACTGTCAACATGGTCAACATTAGTCTTTACCAGATTTGTGTCCTACATCAGCCTTGTTCCAACTATGTTTATTATTGTCCAAGTTCTCATAGTCTTATGGTTTGGTTCTTTCTGAACCACAACCAAGAATTTTATTATTCTGACACAAGGGCGGCGTTTTTTTTTATATTCCTTTTTCATTAACTCTGGACGATAAATCTTTGAATACGCCACTAATATTTACTTTTCAATACACTTACTCGAAAACCCGCTCTTATCCCACCGCTTTTAGGCACGCAATAGACTGTTTTCCGTACTAGTGCAGAAAAGTGCGCGTGCTCTCTCCCGCCACAATTTTATTACATTTATCGTATCGGGCTGGGCCTGCGTTGACCCCCACGAGTCGCCGGTTAACCCCCGTTTATTCATTTTGTAAGTGTATTGAAAAAAGTCGTTTGATACACGTCCAAAAATGTCACTGCAGCCCTCGGCTCCACAACACATTCGCCTACGGCTCGTGCGAATTCCGCCTCGGTCGCAATGACCAATTTTCTGCACTTATATCAAAATGTACTATATCAGTTGTAGTACGTTTTTTCTTCTCCCACTTTTCGAGTAACACGGGCATACGGTTCATCAAATGAGCCTCTGTTCGGACATACCTCACTATCCCCCTTACCTTATCTGAATTCTAGTCATAACATCATTTTTCTCACAAGCCTTCCGTCGTTTCTTTCTAACCATAACTCCACCTTTTGCTCGAACTATTCATAGATACTCTCTATCCACAAAATCTTGGTTCCGCCATCACCTTTTTACCATCGGACAACCCCACGTACGGCGAGTATCCACCCGCACATTTTTAAGACCTCTATAGTCCGAACTGTTTGCACCTCGTCGTTTATACCGCGTGAATCGAAAGACTGGGACAATTTGCCTGCTGCGGTGTTCAAGTCCTATTATAATTTAAGTGTCTCCAAGACTACAGTAAATAAACTCTTAATAAACTATTGCGCTTCACCATCAACGATTGCATCATTGCTTAACATCAGGTTGGATCGCAGTCAAGCACTAGATTATGTCAATTATAAAGAAAATCTTCTTTGACTTAAACCATAGTTTCTTTCTAACCACAAAATCATCTTTCACACAAGCTATCCATCGTTTGATTGGTCTTCCCATTTAATAGCAAACCTTATAAATATAAAATGGCTAACCGTCTTCCTGTGTTAGTAGAGAAAGAAAGAAAACTCAGTTTATTTCTCCCAAATTACTTGCCACACACATGTTTAGTACAACCTTATTTTGACTTTCTAAGAGTTCAAAGACGTTTCCATAGCCAAGCACTCAACCTGATGACCCTCGCACATTATACAAATGTACAAGAATACTTAAATAGCACCAGGACTCAGAACTTCCCCATTTTTTCTACACCCCAAACCGCCAATAATGCGAGCACGGTCCATTGCGTCTGACTTACCGTGGAATAGAAACTTATTCTGGGAGATTGGAGCTATCTCGGTGCAAAATCGCATTTAGCTTTAAAGAATGGAAATTATTTTATACGGTCGATAGGATAGTCTGGTGTTTTGAAAATATGCTGGTAGATACTATGTAATATTGTGCTTCATATATCTTTTATATATATTTTGTAAGAGTTACTTTATTTTGAATATGTACAAGAAGGCTTTTGAGAGGGTAATAGTAGGGTACTCATGTATTCAAATAACTCTTACCATTAACTATTTAGTATTCTTAATTTAACTTAAATTAGTGCTTAGGCGTATCTTTTATTAATAATGTGCCATGTGTTCTAAACCATGTAAAGAGGTCTTAATGAAATATTCTCTACAATATACAGTATTTTGCATATTTGTATTTAAATAACTGAATACTAAATAAGTACCAACAGAATTAGGATCTAGAGTTTTATTTGATCACGATCGTCTTCTTTCGACCTTTCTGCATTACGTATATTATTTTCTGAAATTCTTTCCTCAAACATTTTGCCAACATGTCCGAACTGGCGAAGAGCTCTCTCCCTCATTTTACGTTCCTCTGTTTCAAATGTACCCATGCTTTCACCTCTTCATTGCTTATGGTGTCGGCTTTTTATTACCTTATGCGTATGGAGTTTGGGTAATAACTAAGAAAATAATAATAAAATGCTCGGTTTATTTACCGAATTCCGTTATAAACTGGATCAGATTCGGATCATGAATCTAATCTTTTTTTATGGGGAGGATGAAATTGTAGTTAACTTTGCGTTTTGCCTTAATATCGCTGAGTATTTCCGGGGTTCAAAAATTTTTACTTTATTTTGATGAAACATGTCAAAGCAAACACTGCAACGGTGCCTTTGAATGCTAATTAGGGAAACGTGTACGTGAGCAAGTACTGCTAAGCAGAAACCAGTTTTCTAGAAAGCAGTAAAAACATTTTCCAACTTTGACTGTTTGGCAAAAAAGGTTTTTTTATTATTTTTTATAGGTTCGGGCTTTAGACAGAAGAAAAGAAAGAAAAATATTTTATTTGGCACGCATGGATACACACACTGTAAAAATAAGATTTAAGACAACTAAGAAAAAAACACTGCCACAATGTGTGTCTCACGGCTGCGCCAAATAGGTCCAGTTCAGCAAAAATGCCAGACAAGTACACTTTACCCCTATCTCACGATGGAAAGCGACAACGTGATCGACGATGGAACACGCTTGCCTAGAAGTAACCTATTCACCCTTGGCTTAAAGATCCACAGGTTGCAGCTATCAGGATACACAGACTTTGGCAGGGATTTCCACTCCTTAGCTGTACGCACAATGAATGTGTTCCCAAAACGATTTGTGCGCATGTTTAGAATATCCACCATATATTGCTCTTTCCGACACATGTTTTTCCCATCTAAACGGATAAAGAAAGATTGACAGCAACCCGACGTAATCTTTTCAATATTCCCATAAAAATGTAAATACCAACTCATCATCATTCACCAGTAACATAATCCCATACATGGCCTCGTTAGCTTCAGAATACGTTTCCCGTGCTAATGAGTTTTAGCCCTTTCAATCAGCCCCTCATGTAAAAAAGATCAACCCTTGTAAACGCACTTCGCTGATTAATTACTGACTTGCTTTATCCAGTTGAATGTAGGATGTAGGGTACTGGAAATACTGACCCTCATTCAAATCGTCGTCTATATCAATGGGTAAGTATAATAAAATGCTGGTCGAAATATTAAAAAAAAACTGCATTTCAATCCAGATCTTGATGAATTCCATTTAACTTATGAAGATATATGAAAAGAAAACAATATTTGGTAGAAGTAATCATTATTATTATATCATGGCGACTCTTGGGGGCCCTTTGTCCAACAGTGGACGTCTTTCGCCTTAAATGATGATGATGAAACATTGCTAAGATGAAATCGATGTTATAAATACTGGTTTCTAATTATTATCAAAAAGTTATTTTAATGTTTTTATTGAGTAATGGTGGCCCAGTGGTATCTATCAGTTCCGACTTAAGACTTTTGCGCCGTGGGTTTCAAACCCAGACAGGTCCTATAATTTGTGTAATTTATTTCATCATCGCTGCTCTCAAAACGGTTAAGGAAAACATTGTGAGGAAACCGGCATGGCTTAGAGCTAAAAACATCCACTAACTTTTTCATTTCCTCGCCTAGAGAAGAGGATTGATTCCCGTGGAAACATTGTAAGGCTCATTATTTTTATATTATGGTTTTTATTTAGTAAAACATGCTACTGAATTTCCAAATCGTCAAATTATAGACGACTCACTCGCTAGGATAGGTATCTATTAATTTATATCTAGTATAAATCCTGGACCAAAAATATCCTGTTTGTCTAACAACAAATCTCATTTCAAAACACGCCATAACATTTCTGTACACTGACGTGCAAACAAATATTGATATCACTAGCTAACATTAAAAGAAAATCAAAGAAAAACAATTCACTCCGGCGCCGTTGAGCAAACTTTGGTGCGTTCCCTAATCTCCTGCTTATTGGGGTTAAACCGATGAAGTCATCAATTTGAATGAAACCTACTCAGGCCCGCCCTCTTCCCTTCGGCTAATCAAAGAGTGCAGAGGTTAATACCGGGAGTACTTTGCTTTTTTTTTACATTATCCCTTTGACAAACTGGGTTTGGCGGTATATTTTTTGGCAGTATTTTTTTAGCGAAGTTCAGTGGTGGTTTTAATGATTCGTAAATTAATTTTTACACCACCTGCTCGATAATGCCATTTTATACGTCATACAACCATCATTTAAAGCAAGTCATTATGTCCCTATGGAGATAATGCAGTATGGGCGATCCCTAGGGAATAATGAGATTTGAATTTGGAACGTGAAAAACCGTCAGCATTATGTGAATTAAAATGTAGTGCATCAAACAAGTTCATTCAAATTTCATACTGACCACTAACAAAAAAAAAACAATAAAAAAGTTTATAAAAAAAAGTAATGAACAAGCGGGAGCGTTATAGAAAATTTAAACTATAGAATCTTTGAGTAGTGAATTTTGTTTGTTTCAAATCTCAAAACATTTTGAGTGATAGTTAAGATTAACTCGTAAATAATACTTATATTTCTCTATTACCTATATGATTTGTTTTATTAAATTGTCTTTTAATTATCTCACAGATGGTGTAAAAAGTAGAGTATCCAACACGGGGATAAAGCTGTCTTTGTCTTGGGTGGCTTGAACTCCTCACTTCACTCAGGTTTCTTTATTAACTCCCTCGCAATGCTCGGGAGTTAATTATATAAATCCCTCACTAACGTTCGGGTTTAAAATTAGCAACCTTCGTTACGTTCGGAATTCAACATGCCGCCCGCGACTTAAAGACACTGCTTTATCCCCTAGTCACATAATCTACTATTAGTGTAAATTAATTAACCTAGTGGATATTCTTATGTAAAATTTGCATAGTTTTGTATTTCATGTGTCAACCCAAATGGACAATATGTGGAATTTTATTGTAGTAATTGACTAAGGGCGGATTTCTGGATTGAGTATGTTGAGGAAAGATCATCTCAAACCCTACTTTAATGCCAAATAACAGGTTTTCAGGCTAAAGTAGAGTTTGAGAAATACTCAACTTCAAATGCTTAAATCGAAAATCGTGGGATTACACGAAGCTTGCCAAGAAGACTGACTCGATACATTTGCTACCAAATACTGCAAAAACATTAGAATGTGTTGCATCCAGCATGCTAATGGATAACTAAGTGACTGTATTCTGTATCATCCTCTACAACTAATTACTTTCTTGACACTGGCTAAATGATTAAACCATGCGAAGCCAAAAAAAAAACGATTGACTTCTTTGATTGTCAGCTGGAATTGATGGTTTGAGTTTTTGAAATTGGAAGGTCAATTAACGTTTAGTAAAGTTTTAGTACGGAATGTGTATGTAAGGTTTTTATCTTAACCAGCTTTATTTAGGAAACCAATAAGGCATTGTTTTTTTTTTTTTTTTTTTTCGGTGGGAAAATCATCTTATGACATCCCCCGCCCTTGGGCGGGGCGGGAGATAGTGTCAGACTTTTACTGACTAAAAACCCACTCCTGTTCCTTCGTTGCCTTTCGTACCAGGGCCGAGTCTTCCTTTCAGAATCAGACCCTTGGCCCCAGTAGGCTTCGACCCTGCTAGGCCCCTACAGTTGCTGACATCTCCTTGAGGCGCGCGTGGAACAGCACGCGCCGTCGACGACTTGGGCTCGGTCCGGACGGTTACCGGACGGTCGGACGGCGAGCCACCCATTGCTCGCCGTCCGCAAGCCTGCGCCTACGATGGCCGGAAATCGGGATCGGAATCCCGGCGGCGATTGGGGCGTGAGGACCGTTGCCTCACGCGATCGGCCGCCTCCTTTGCTAGCATTACTGCTTCGCAGAAGGAGGCAACCGCCTGCCACTCCTCCTCGCTTCGGACCATGGCCTGTACCAAGGCCCGGCGCGAGAGATCGCCGCCGCCGATCGCCCCCACGAGGACACGGCGTTGCTCTGCCCAAGCGGGACACACCTCCACCGTGTGCTCCACCGTGTCCTCCGGGTGGTCCGCACAATGGTGGCACCCGGGCGTTTCTTCCGCACGAATCCGGTGCAGGAACCTCCCGAACTTACCATGTCCGGTGAGGACCTGCGTCATGCGGTAGGTAAGGACGCCGTGTTGCCTTTCCAGCCATTCCTCAAAGAGGGGAATTACCGCCATAATTATGGCGTGCCCAGCACTGGGTTGCGATAGTCGCTGTCGCCATTCCACCATGAGACCCCGCCGGAGCTCTGTACGCCATGCCGCAACTTGTCGTGGCAGCGGAGTTTCGCCCCGACGTTGCATCTCCACGCGCAGATCGTGCATGCGTGCAAGGCCTGTTGCCACCAGATCCCATGGTGGCTGGCCAGCAAGGAGGCTCGCCGCTTCGCGGGAAACCGTGCGGTATCCCCGCACCATCCGTATGGCCATGACCCTCTGGCACGCGTTCAGCTGGGCCGCCGGTCGCTTTCGCAGTGACGGCGCCCACACCGGCGCCCCATAAAGGGCCATGGACTGGACGATGCCTGCGTAGAGCCTCCGGCAGGAGGCGTCTGGACCCCCGAGGTTGAGCAGGAGCCGCTTGAGGGCAGCCCCATTCCGATTCAGTTTGGGAGCCAGACGTCGGAAGTGCTCCTCGAAATTCCACCGGCTGTCGAGGACGAGTCCCAGGTACTTCATCGTCGACCCGACGCCGATGTGAACTCCTCCTACCGTTAATTGGGAGCGCCGAGGCGGCGCGCTCCGAGGGCCGTGAAAATACATGGCCTCGGACTTTTGCAGCGCCACCTCGAGTCCCAACTGCTGGATCCTATCAACGACTATCGCAACCCCACGTGTCGCTAATTCGACCGCCGCCTGGTACGAGTCTCCCTGAGCCAGGACCAGCGTGTCGTCTGCGTAGCAGACCACGCTGACCCCGTCAGGGAGGTCGCCGCGCAGCACGTAGTCGTAGCCGATGTTCCACAAGGGCGGTCCTAGTACCGATCCCTGCGGAACACCGCACGACATCTCTCGCCGTTTCCACTCTCCCTGGTGACCAGGGTAGATGATGTACCTGTCCGAAAGGTAGGCCTCGATCACACGACAGAGGTAGTCGGGCACCCGGTGATACCGGAGTGCCCTCCTAATGCTACTCCAGGGCAGGGAATTGAAGGCGTTAGCGATGTCCAATGACACCGCCACGACACACCTGCCCTGGGACACCGCATCCCCCGTCGTGAGAGCTCGCACGCGCATGATGGCGTCCACCGTGGAGCGCCTCCTGCGAAAGCCGAACTGGCCGTCCGCCAGATCCGGCTCCACCCGTGTTAGGTGCGCGACGAGGCGGTCTGCAATTACTCTTTCAAAGAGCTTGCCCACCTCGTCGAGCAGCACAATGGGCCGGTACGCGGACGGAGAGTCCGCAGGGCGCCCCGGCTTCGCGATAAGGACCAGTTTCCCCGTCTTCCAGCGAAGTGGGAACTGGCCCCTCTCCATGCATGCGCTGAAGAGCCCTCTTAATCGAGACCCGAGAGCCTCCATGGCCAGGACCCAGGCTTTCCCAGGCAAGCCGTCGGGTCCTGGGGCGGTATTCTTGGCACTCAGCCTTCGTACCGCCACACTCATCTCTACCTCGGTCACCTCTGGAGCATTGTCGTCATCGTCGCCATCGTGATCCGCGTTAGACACCGCTGGTGGCGGAGCCATGAGCGGGGGAGAGTGTTCCCCTCGCGCAGGGAACAGAGTGCTCACCACACCCTCCACAATCTGGGGCCGGAGACTCTGCGTGAGTGGGGGAGCCCAGGGGCGGAGTTTTTCCCGCACCACCTTGTAGGGGCGTCCCCACGGGTCTCCGTTCAGAGTCCCCAGCCACACGTTGCGGGCCTCCAACTTGGCCCGCTTTATTTCCGCTCGGAGGGTGCGCTTTGCCACTCTGTATCCCTCGTACAGCTCCGCCTCTCTGGCCTCCGCATCCGGCGGGCGGATGCGGCGACTGCGGTGTCTGGCGTACCGGCGCCGCGCGGCATTGCATGCATTGCGCAGTACCGCAATCTTCGGCGACCACCAATACACCTGGCGCCGTGCACGTCCTGGCCGAACTCGGGGCATTGCCACGTCGCAAATTTGTGACATGGCCTCCCGGAACCATTCTGCCTCGACGTCAATGTCGACAGGCCTGTTCGGTGCTTGCACCCAGGCCTGTACCATCGCGGCTTCCAGGAGGAGCTCCCGGTCCAGCTGCTTCAGCGCCCAACGCGGACCACACGGGGTCTGTTGGACCGGCGCGTTTGAGGTCTGGGTGGAGATGTCAAACCGAATGTACTGGTGGTCTGAGTACGTCTCCACCCCCTCCATGACGCGCCAGTCGACGACACGCGGCGACAGAGCAGGGCTGGCAAACGATATGTCCACCACTGACTCGCCCTGCATCCGCACACACGTGGGGACAGAACCCCGGTTTAGGATGACCAGGCCTGTTTCCAGGGCCCAGTCCTCTACCATCCGACCCCGCTGGTTCGTGAACCGAGAACCCCAAGCCAGGTTCTTGGCATTGAAGTCCCCGCAAACGACCAGTGGGAGGGAACCAAACCTAGCGACGACGGCATTCAGCTCCATAAGGGAGATGTGGAGATCGGCGAGAGTTCTGTTCGGGGACAGGTAGACGCCTACCACGGCAATGTCCCCGAACCGTGCTGCCACGCAACCCCGCCCCCTCGTGACGGCCTCGAGGGACGGAGTACCAGCGGCGGCCGACGAAATTAGGGTCACCGAGCCGTTCAGGTCCTGAACCCAGTCTCCCCTGGGCAGGACATAGTACGGCTCGGAGACCACGGCGATATTGATCGACCACTGCGCCATGCTTTGGACCAACAGATCCTGAGCGGGGGCGCAGTGGTTGATATTCGCCTGGAGGAGACGTAATGGAGCCGTATTTAACAGTCCATTACAGTCTCCTCCCGAGCCCCTCGTGAGGGCCCTGCCGCGGTGGTTGTGGCGGCGACAGCAGCGGCAGCCAGAGAGGAGGCTGCGGCGGAGAGGACGTCAGGGTGGGCTTGCCTCGGGACCTTGCCCTTGGCCTTAGCAGGGGGGTCGCAGGACCTGCTCCCAGCCCGGTGATCGGCCGGCTTGCCTGCCGCCGCACATGCGTAGCAGTGCGGCGTAGCACGGCATTCTGCAGCCTTGTGACCGGGCTGACCACACTGGAAGCAGCGGTCACTTCGGTCCACCTCCGCGGCGCAATAGGCACCCACGTGGTGCCCCACGTGGCAGCGGTAGCACCGCAGAGGTCTGGGCTCCAGCAGTTTTACCTGCGCGGAGACCCAGCCCACCAAGAGCCTTCGGCCTTCACCAGTAATAATAATAATAATAACGTTTATTTCTCACCACAAGCCAAAATATACAGATAATCTTACAATAAGAAACATTGCTAGCAATTTTTGGTTGTGGATCGCTGGTGCCTGTGGTAGGTAGTAACACCTGTAATACAGGTCACCAGGTCCCCACCTGTTCCGAGTTACATAGTTAGTAGCTTACATATCAATTCAGCAAGTAAGACAAATTACAAATATATAGTGAGTTTAATAACCTCAGGAGTAAATGAATAAAGACAGTAAGAAAATAAGATAAAATAATAAAAGTAAGTATGTGTAGGTATGTATGGGGAGGTGTTAATGTAAGTATGTTTGTGTATGAGAGTGTTATGATGTGTGTTGTGTGTGTTTTGGAATTTGTGTGATTAGACTAATACGTCCAAGAGAGTTTCTGTGGCAGCGTATGTTTGGCCTTGAAGCCAGGCTTGTAGAGTGAGTTTAAAATTATGTTTGTTTAATGAGTGCAAGGAAAGAATTCGGTGTAATTTATTGTAAAGATGAGGACCAAGGAAAATAAAGAACCTATGACTAAAATATGTTTTAAGAGGAGTAGCTTTAGCTACTAGATGGTTGCGGCGATTTGTTTCCTGTGAATAGTTGGTAATAGCATGTTGTTTGATAGCAGTGGCCAATACGAATAATTGCCTAACCGTTAGAACTTGACAATATTCATAGAGCTCAGTGGTGGGATAAAGTCTTGGCTTGAAACAGCACACCTTAAGAACGGCTCTCTGTGCGCGTTCTATCTGAATACAGTGAGATTTTGCTGCACCACCCCAGGAAGAGATACAATAAACCAGAACTGATTGGCACAATGCTTGATAGGTCATTTTCAATATGGTAGCATCCGCCGACTGGCGTAGTTGTTTAAAAATGTAGATCAACTTGCGCACTCTGTTCGAGAGGTGTATTATGTGATCCCTAAAAGTAAGGTTGCAGTCAATTACAATCCCAAGATACCTAACCAATGGGACTCGTTCAACCTTGCAGATGTTGTGATCATGATTGCTATTTCCGTCGCCATTACTATTTGACTGATTCAACTGGGCAGCAACATACAGTGAACTTGAGGCTGGAACATTGGTATAACGAATAGAAAAATCCAACATCTTCGTTTTTGCGATATTCAGTGTGAGCAAGTTGTTAGTAAGCCATTCACTGACTGTGTTGAAACCCTTCTGTGCATGAAGATATGTGTCCTCCCAACTATCCGATGCAAATACTAGAGCTGTATCGTCCGCATACGAAAATATTGAACCGCATTCTAGGCTGAGGCTACACAGGTCATTCATGTAGATTAAAAATAAACTGGGACCGAGAATACTACCCTGTGGTACACCAAAAGTAATGTTTAAGTCAGTGCTAAAACAGGTTCCAATTTTAACACATTGTGTTCTATTCGTAAGATAGCTCTGAAATAGTGAGAGTTGGGTACCTCGTATACCTAGACACTCGAGCTTAGTTATTAAGATTGGAATTGAGACCGTGTCGAATGCCTTTGCGAGATCTAGGAACAGCGCAACGCATTTCTTACCATTATCAAGTTTTTGAGCTATGTGATTAACCAATTTATGAACGGCATCGGCAGTAGACAGATTCTTTCGAAAGCCAAATTGGTTGATCGACAATAGTTTGCGTGCCTCTAAATATGCAACCAGCCTTGAATTTATTATTCTTTCCAGAATCTTGGACATTGCAGGTAGTACAGATATGGGTCTGTAATTTTCGACACGGTCACGATCACCAGATTTAAAAATAGGGTGAAGAAGTGCCTTTTTGAACAAGTCAGGGAAGACACCAGTATCAAGGCACAGGTTACAAACATATGTCAGCGGAGGTATAATAACATTTTTATGCCGTTTTAAAAAACTAGAAGAAATACCATCCCAGCCGACCGCACAATCATTCTTGAGTGAAACGATTAAGCGTTCCACTTCCAGCTCATTTGTCCTAAGTAGGACAAACGATTCCTTCTGAGGGCTGGGCAGCGAGAAAGACTGTGGGTCTCTATTTATTTTATCGGCTAGGCGTTTCCCTACGTTTGCAAAATAGTAATTGATTTCATTTATAGTGCTTTGCTTATCGTTATTATCCGCTAAGAGATCATGGGCTGAAGACTTTAATTGACCTATGCTTGTGACATTCTTAATTACTCGCCAAAGCTGTTTAGAACTTCTACCTGCTTTTTCAAATTCCAGTCTCTCATAGTCTCTTTTTGCTTTTCGAAGTAGATTTGTACAGAAACTACGATACCTTCTGTAGGACACCACGAGGATTTCGTTTGATGGATCTTTTTTTAACTTCTTGTATAGATTGTCTCTGTGGCGCATACATTTCAGTAAACCTTGAGTTATCCAGGGCTTAATCGGCCTGCGTCTACGTGAGACAGAGATAGTTTTAGTGTTTTTAGATAGAGCCAGGCGAATTGGTTCAATTAAATATTCAGTAGCCAAATTAGGGTCCCTCGTTGCATAGACTGAATCAAAACTAATATTGCAAATGTCATTAGCAAGCTCATCGTCATTTATTTTCGTGCTTTGGTTAGAGTTTAGTGTTTTGATTCCATTGAATGACAAAGAAAGTATAACTGCAGAGTGATCTGTGACAGTAGACTCTAGCACCAAGACTGTGCTAGCGAAAGTTGTTTTTATATTGGCATGGTCGAGACAAGTAGATCCGTGAGTAGGCAACGTGTGTCCAGGAATAAGTCCATGGTGAGATAATAAGTCCAAATAATCTAGCGAGTACGAATCTTTATTATTGTGGGTAATATCAATATTTATATCTCCCATAATTACAATGTTTCTAAATGATTTAACTTCACATAGTACACTGTCCAAAGATTGTATGAATTTTGAGAGATCTTTAAATGCATAAGGTCTGTAGATAGCAATTATGGCTACATCAGATCCAATCATGACTGTCAGACAGTTTACTTCGGACAGGACCGGTTCTTTAACTATCACATTTGCTAATGAATTATTGACATATACAACCACTCCATCATTCTGATTGAAGGTTTTTGATGACTTATGGGAAGTATATCCATCCAGAATGGGAATTGCGGGGTTGCGGGACAGCCAACATTCTGAAAGAACAACAACATCACTAGGCACTGCAATTCTTTGTAAAAGAGTTAAGAGCCCCGCGTAATTAGCCTTTAAACTGCGTATGTTTTGTGACAAAATAGTTAAACAGGTGTTAACGGGTATCAGCTTGGAACACTGATCAGGGTTGCATGTTGTCGCATTTGAGAAAGTAATGTTATCCAAATTTTCCAGCATATCATTTATATTATTTGAATTATCGAATGGTACGGTTTGAAACTATTGGGGACAAAGTACAGAATTTTTAAATTTACTATTTTTCGAGTGACATATGAGTCACGCCAGTATTCCAAGGAAATGCAAGAGCCACCACTAAAAACTACTACCTGTCTTGATCGTAAATGTGTGTAGGGTATAAAGTGTGTATTTTTGAGAAAGTGTAATTGTATGAAAGTGTGTGTGTGGATTAGTATTTTATAAAAATCAATTTTTTTTAACATTAAGTGACAAAAATTATTACAACAGTTCGAATTAGGTATTCCAAGTTTTTTGATTAAAACAAAGTAATAACACAAGGAACAATTAAAAATATAAAAAATGGGCATGCAGGGTTTTGTAACTATGACGTAATATGTGTACAGTCAACTTTGAGATATCTTGGCTAAGTCTTTCTCAGAATTCACTACGATACGTTGCGCTCCGTCTTCTTTTCGTAGGTAAACTTTACCGTATGCCGTCCAGCAGTGTTTGTATTTATGCTGAGCTGCGAAATCTCTTGCCAGAAAGTGTATCTTTCGGGTTTTTGAGGGCAGGTTATCACATATATAGATAGGTACCTTGGGACCGTTGAGTCGCAAGTGCGTTGTATTGAGCTTGTTGTTAATGTTATTTTTATTGAAGGTCCTGACTGACTGAAGTACTTTTGTTTTAAGCAAAACCGTAGTAAAATCGACAATAATGGTGTTATTCATGGAACTCTGGGAGTTTATTCTATATACATCCTTTATATCAGATTCAACGATGGTGGTGTCAAGGACGTTACCGACATTTCTCACTGCGTTTGCCAGATCCAGTTTCGATTCATTAGCAATTTTAGGGATGTTTTTAATTTCAAGACTGGATATTCTTGAGTGTTTTTCCAGCTGATCGATTCTTTTCTCAAGTTTACAAATATAATCCCGATTTTCTTTTCTCTCAACTTCAAAATCATGCATTTTTTTCAACATCTCGTCGTATTTCGCAACAGAAAAATCTACGTAGTCTTGAAGTTTACTGCATTGATTCTTGATTTCCAGCAACGACGCCGCAGTGTTCGAGTGATGCAATGTTTGCTCCTTTCTAAGGTCTTTGATTAAGTTGGAAATTTCGTCCTTGAACTCGTTCATTTTGAAAACATTTTGTTGATCATCCCACTTCCGTTTATTACGCGAGGTTATATTTGCATCCATGCAGGCATCATTCGATTCCCCGAGCGTACATATGTTCGGCTCAGATTGATGAAGAACAGGAGACTGTCTATTTATCACGGCCGGAGATGCGGGAGGAGTGCGTTTTAATGACATCATTTTATGGAGAGCAATGCTACGATTTAGTTTTCGTCAGTTTTTATTATGTATTTATATATATTTATAAACAATCAATAAACAATCTTAAATAAAATTAAGATGTATTCAAACTTTCATTCATATAGTTTTAAAATACCAAAAAAAATAAAACTACAAAAAGTGCAAAAACTCCAGTCTTAGATTCGAACTCGAGACAGTGCGAACGGCAATGCGCTGCCAATACCGCAGTGCTACGACGTAATTATACTAACGCACGCAAAAATTACGATCCCAAGCGAGGCGTAGTAGGTGCTGTAGTCCGTATCCTTTGTGTTTAATAATGAGTCCAAAGTTCAAACTGAGCACTTTTTAACAATGTTGGTGTTTGTTTAAAAGTTTAACTTGTGTTTTGGAATAGATATAATTGTTATTTCACTATAATTTTCGCACAGTTTGTCACTTGCTCACTAAGGTTTATGAAGTTATATTTTGCTCGTATGAATAATTACTTTTTTCACTGATTTGTAATTTAAGCACTACGAGAGCAAAAAAACACGTCTGTTCACCGTGACACCGCGAGGGGGGAGGAACCAGTGATGGCCTTGGCCGCCGACACGGGGCAATTCACCGTTACGGCTCGCATGCCCGTGCTGTCAGCGCGGATGGTGCCCGCCCGCACCTGATCGGCGTTGCACCCTCCCGCCCTGACGATGGCGGCCACCACTTCTTCCACCCTGACGGAGTCGTCCAGGCCCATGATGCGCATGTCCATGCACTTGGTGGGCCTGGACACTCGGACCTCCTCGACGTCCAGGGACGCCCTGATCCTTGCGGCCAGGGCATCTGCGGCAGGGCCACTGTCTGCACCAGGGACCTCTAATATTCGGGCCCCGGTTGCGGTGCGCCTCATTCGGAAGCCCCCAGAGGCTCCGAATTCGCTAAGGTGGCCCACCACCGCCTGCTTCGCCTTTTCCATGGCGGTGTTGTACGTCACGCCCTTCTTTTCCGCATCTGGCTGTAGTGTAATAACTACAGCCGCGGAATTCGGGGCGCGAAGTCTAGCCGCCATGGCCCGCTTCTTGCGTTCCTGTCGCCTCGCGCGCTTTTTTGCCGACCTAGTTGCCTTGCCCGCACTCCTCTTGGCGCCAACAACCGTCCAGTCGGCTTCGGCCGAGGGTTCTGCAAGGGGGGCGGGGGATGGCAGGCGCGGCCTAGTCGCCGTCACGGCAGGAGCCCTCGTCGCTTTAGCGGTAGGTGCCACCTTATTCTTCGAGGGTGGAGCAGGCCCTCCCTGCCGCTGCTGCTGTTTGGCCGTCAAGGCCGTCCTTGCAGCCTCCGATGCCATGGCCCCGCGCCCGGCTTGCCCCGATGGGCCTACCTTAGGCGCAGCAGCCGCAGCTACGGTGGCAGCATATGATGCCGCCTTCCGCTGGCTGGAGGCCGCGAGTGGGGGGCGCAGCACGATGCCTTCCAGCACGGACAGCTGTTGCTGCATCCGTTGCTGGAACTGCTCCTGCTGCTGCTGCTGTTGCTGCCGAAGGGCAGCCAGCTCCTGCCGCACCAGCGTCAACAGCTGACTTTCCGGCTCGGGCTGGGGCTGGGGCCGACTTTGGCCCTGCCCTTGCTTGCGTCCCCCTTTAGTTGGCTCCTCGCAGTCAACTTCCTGGGCTCCCAGAAGCTCGGCTCGGAGCATCGCGATCCTCTTCTCGACCCTCTTCTCAAAGGAGGCGTCTATAGCCTCCAAGATAGATGTCGCGAAGTGGGCGATGCCCCTCTTCTTCGAGCCCTTTTCCCTTTTTCTGGAAACCGCTGTCAAGGCTTCCACGACCAGCTCCCCGAGCGATCTGCGCTACTCCTCAGCGGAGTCTTCCCCGGCGTCCGGCTTGCCGCCAGACGGCCCCGAGGGGCCAGCCCTAACGCTGATCGCTGCGGGGTGGACACCCTCCGTGGCGAGTTTCTCGGCTCGCTCAACAGCCTCCTGCGAGGTAAGCCCCCTCCCTCTTCCTCCCGCATGACGTGGGCCCCGCCCACTGGTGGGGATTTTGCGGGCCGAGCCCTTCTCTCCTTCAGAGGACGATTTGTCCCCTGATATGGGGCGCTTCCGGTACAGACGCGAGTCTCCACCGGAATCTCCTTGACCCTCCTCAGCCTCCGAGCCCTCCGAGCTCCTTTTGGATGCCGCATCGGACTCCGACTGCGCATCACTCTCCATCTCCTCGTCGTTGGGTTTTTTAAAAAATTTACTTGCCATTTTTGTTCCCACGAGTATGAAACTTTGTGTACCTGCTCAAATTTAGTGGTCCGCACTAGAGACTAATTAAGCTACCCATTAGTCAAGCTAACAACCTCCCTCACGGTGCGCCGCCGCTTGGAGATTTGGGGTAATTTTTTATAGAGGTTGTCTTCCTCGCGGCCCGGGCGGTTAAGCCAAGACCCTCGACCCCCATCAAAAGTCAGAAACATGACCTTGGACAATTTCTGGGGCTACGAGACTAACGGTGGCAAAAGGAGGACCAAGTCTTCCTCCTGCCTGCCCGGTGGCAGGGTGAGTGCGCACCGAGCCCGCTCTTACTTCGCCACTGTGCCCTCTGCTATAGCAGAGGGACACGCGTTGAAGTGTTCCTTCAGACAGAATATTCGCAGGCAGGCAACGAGACCCCTTAGGCAGAAGTACCCAAGGGGAGTCGTTGGCCGCCTCCCAGGGTGCACCGTCCCGCAGACTGGCCTTCGCTCCGGACATGTCCTCGAGGGAACTACAGCCCGCGGGCACTCGTGGAGGTTTTCTGTCGCAGCACCCCAATAAGGCATTGTTAAGACCAAACGTATAGTCGGCGGCTGACTGTGAGCACGCGTTGCGCAGTTTATCGCTTTCCCATATAATATTAAATTCTTGTTCACACCAAACTGACTATACGCTATTACGTAGTGCGTTTTCGCTGAATCTCGGTGGCCCATAATTTTATTGTACTATGCACGGTGGACGCGGATTGGCTACGTTGCCGAACGTAACAGCGTATTAGACTGGAGCACCAGCCTACTCTTTTTTTCACACAACTAGCGCATTGTACGCTATAGCGTATCGTCAGCTTGGTGAGAACGTATACGCAGACTGAGCCCACGTTCACACTGGGGATGACAGTGTGCATACTCCAAGTCGGCGGCGGACAATACGTTTGGTGTAAACGTTGCCTAACAACAATAAATATTCCTAATATTATGTTCTATACTTATAATTTAACTGAAGAAACTGTTAGTTTTCTGTTATGGGAAGATGGTAACCGTTTACCATCTTCCCATAACAGAGCCCATCGCCATTTAATACGCCATTCTAAATATTAGCCATAGGTTTTTGACACAAGTGGTGTGAGTGACTCTTGATCATTAACCTTTTTGGCCAGGAGTACATTAACCTCTTTTTCCAAAACGTCTATATCCAAGTTTCGAACTTTATTAAACTAAGTTGAAAGTTAACAAAACCATAAACTTAGTTCTACAATTAAACAACTCACATGTAAGAATTCGATCCTCAAACAGTCAAATTCTAAGTTCGAAACGTGCCACAGAATTAATAATAATTGTAACGTCCACATATAGTGGCAACTGGCACGCACACCCTCTGTTGTCAAACTTATTCGCACTCATTGATATACTGTATTTATTTCCACACTATAAGCGACATTGTCTATCCACTTCGCACTTGTGATTTCCCTCGGGTAGCCTTGTTTAATAATTCAAGTCGTCCCATGTTCGGACCTTACCTTAGCCTTAGTTACAACGAAGCCGAATAATTAATTTACAAGTGCCAGAACAACTTCGGGCTTGACCCACTTGGGCAGTGACGTGCTGCGGTCCGATTGTTTGCTTAAATTGTAATACATATTATTCTTCTTGGTTAAATAAAATAATATTATTTTCACTAGATTTTTTTTATTATTGATTCGTCTCCTCCATTCCTGCCCAGTATGCACTTCTACTTGCACCTTCCACGACTTCAACATCATCATCATTTCAGCCGAAAGACGTCCACTGCTGAACATAGGTCTCCCCCAAGTATCGCCACAATGAACGGTCCTGTTATACGTCTCGCATCCATCGGGCTCCCGCAACCGTTATCAAGTCATCGGTCCGCCTTGTAGGAGGTCTTCCAACGCTACGTCTTCCGGTACGTGGTCGCCATTCCAGAACCTTTCGGCCCCAACGGCCATCCGTTTTGCTAGCAATGCCTTTTGCCACTTAAGTTTGGCGATTCTTCGTGCCACCGATCGCCCTTCGTGCCTTCCACGACTTATACGAAGCTAATGACAGAGCTATCCATGCGGCTAAGTATTGGTCGAACAAGATTTGTTAGGTCGATTCGAAAGAAGTAGAAGACTAGATTTTTTTGTGGGAAACCATCTAGTGATTTCTTTCGGTTTAGGAATGACTGTGAGACTTTTACTGACTCAAACCCTGTGTCCTTCAGTTGCACTTTGCGTTCTAGGGCCACGGTAAACTCTTTCAAACTTTTCTGCTAATATTCACTAGATAGACTCTAATTCAGAGTTGGTGACAGCCAGTAATTTAGCATTAGTAATCTATCTGTATATATAAAAATGACTATTAACTTTGACGCGAATGTTAATTTGAATGAAAATTATTTTGACTTTTATTTTAATTTGTAATTTGACTTCGATTATTTTTATTTTATTTTTATTTGATGTATTTTCTTTTATTTGTTTGACATTTTTTATTATTTGACATTGTTATGTACATAATCATTTGTTTTCATATTTTATGTAACATTCTTTAAATGACTTGTAAGAATCCCTTACCAATAAATTACTATGACTATGACTATGACTATGAATAGCTGTTCGTTAGTCTCGCTAAAACTCGGGAATGGTTTAAAGCTGGACCGATTTGGCTAATTTTGGTATTGAAATATTCGTGAAAGTCCAGGGAAGGTTTAAACGGTGAGAAAAAATGGAAAAATATCACAAAAATAAAATCCGAATACAACGCCATCTCTAATTAAAATGTCATTATAAAATGAATTAAGCTGTTCTGGTAATGCCAGTAGATGGCGTTATTCTTACCATTAGGCGGTACGAAGTTCGCTGGGTCAGCTAGTATAATATAATACTGAAAACAAATTGAATTCGAAATAACTGCGTTTTTATAATGGAGATAAAGAAAGTCTACAAGTGTCAATCAGACTTATAAAGGTCTCAGAAATCAGATTTGTTCCAACTCCAGCCTGAAGACCACAGCGGGGAAGTACGATTCTCCTTTGTTAGGCGATTGTTCACAGATGTATGTATGTTGTAAACAACAACCTGATTTTTAAAAAAGGTAAGGGCCAATTTCAAATTCATCGCAGGTAACTGTGTCCCTCAAAAAAGATTTTTTTTTTTATAACAAATAACAAAAAATCTTCGAATAAAAAGTGAATAAACTTAAAATAAATTGTTACCTAAAGCATCTTAAATAATAAATATTTATCAAATTTCATTATTTTTCCTCTTTTTTAAGGTAACATAACGGTCATCCTTGGTAACAGAGTTGTTTTCTATACAAAATTATCGTGTCCCAGACAGAAGTACAATACGAATATTCATTAATAAATTGTTTTACTGGAAAACTGATAAATTAAAATAAATAGAATAACTAAATAGAGACATTGTTGAATCACATTAAATGCGTTAAAAGACAAGTAGATTGATAAAGTGTAATTTTCTTTTATTTTTCAAGTTTGTCCCGGGCTTCATTGAAAATCATAGCAACGCTCTGTTACTATAGTAATTTAGATTAAAAAATACAGATGGCGCTACTGTTTTCCTAGCAGTAGTTTTGGCGCGGTGTCTGGGATCTTTTTAGATAGTTCGCGGCGACGGGGGAGGGACGCAACGTCAGTCAGTCGGCCGCGTTTCGTGGAAAGCGTCACGTGTGTTTATTCAGCTACCACACTGTTACTGATATTTTTGCGTAAGTAATTAGTATTTCATAAATGATTTAACAATATTTATATAGTAAATGGGGTGATTGTTTTAAATCAGAAGTATTATTTTTCCTATGTGGTGTATTTTGTGATTAATTGTTTATGGAATGTTAAATTTACCACTCTGTTACTGAACAACTCTGTTACTTAGCACGTGGTAACAGAGTTGTAAACTGAGTAACAGAGTGGTATTTTATTGGTTTTGGCCCGAATTTGTATATTAATCCGTGTGTCACACGCTTTTTAATAATTTAACTTTAAAAAATTGATACTAAATGATCATAAATAATTTGTTTCAGGACATTTTGTATGACTTACGTCGTTCGAAGATGGCTCTAACGCCTGCAGAAAGGCAGCGACTTTATAGGGAACGACGTAAAAATAACCCTGAAAAAGAAGCGGCATCAAGAAGGGAGTATAATAAGCCTCTCTGCTTAGCGTTTGTGGACTACGAGGAAGCCTTTGATTCGATCGAGACTTGGGCTGTACTGCAGTCTCTTCAACGGTGCCAGATTGACTATCGGTACATCGAAGTGCTGAAGACCTCGAAACCTATCCTCTTGCAGCAGGGTGTGAGGCAAGGAGACGTCATTTCTCCGAAACTGTTCACGGCCGCAATGGAGGATGTCTTCAAGGTTCTGAAGTGGAGAGGGCTAGGCATAAATGTCAATGGCGAGCACATCACTCACCTTCGGTTTGCCGACGACATAGTAGTCATGGCTGAGACTACGGAGGGGCTCAGTACAATGCTCGGTGACCTCAGTAGAGCTTCCGAAAGAGTGGGACTTAAAATGAACATGGACAAAACCAAAGTCATGGTAAACATCCATGTAGCACCCACTCCTATCAAGATCAGAGACTCTACACTCGAAGTTGGGTAGGTCTAACTTCGAGAAAGAGGTCAATCGTCGAATCCGACTCGGCTGGGCAGCGTTCGGAAAGCTGCGCGGTGTCTTCTCGTCCAATATACCAGTGTCTCAAGACGAAAGTCTATGACCAGTGCGTGTTGCCAGTGATGACATATGGCTCCGAAACGTGGTCGCTTACAATGGGCCGCATCAGAAAGGCTTAAAGTCACTCAAAGGGCAATGGAAAGGGCTATGCTCGGAGTTTCCTTGCGTGATTGCGTCAGAAATGAATATATCCGCAAGAGAACCAAGGTTACAGACATAGCCCGAAGAATCGCCAAACTTAAGTGGCAGTGAGCAGGGCACATTGCTCGCAGAACAGATGGTCGATGGGGACGAAAAGTTCTGGAATGGCGACCACGTACCGGAAGACGCAGCGTTGGAAGGCCTCCCACAAGGTGGACCGATGACCTGGTGAGGGTCGCGGGAATCCGATGGATGCGAGACGCACAGGACCGGGCATTGTGGCGACATTTGGGGGAAGCCTATGTCCAACAATGGACGTCTTTCGGCTAAAATGATGATGATGAGTGCGCTGTTGATTATATTGTTGAAAATCTCATAATTATTTTTAGGAAGCTTCTCATTCCTACATATTTTTTTAAGTCTATATTTTAATATACGAGATCTCATTATTGCAATTTAAAGCATAGTCAATAGTTATTAAGCTAGGTATGCGAGTATAATTAGTACAACAAACAACTTTGTTACTGTGTTACAACTATGTTACTTTTCTGTCCCAAAAATATAAGGCGCAAAATAAATGTTTTCAGTGAAACTAATCTGTAAAATATTATAAATTGGCTATAAACCAATTTATAAGTTAAAAAATTGTGCAATATAGTGATGATTGGTGTTAAAATAAAGATTTTTCATAATTTATGTAGAATTTAAGGTTTAACATAATATTTAAAGTAACATACTTAGTTGTTTATGACTTTATTTTAATACATATTAGTAACGTTTTATATTGTGATTCTGCATGTTCCTAAGAGAGAAAAGGCTGTAATTAATAGTGATACCAAAATATTTGTGATACATTTTGTCTGTATTAAAATAAAAAATATTTCGCATTGGTAACAGAATGGTATTTATTTACACCTTGAGACCTTAAATCTGAAAAAAAGCGTACAATTATTAGTAAAACATCACGACCAATGACAGGATTTCAAAATTCGATGGTTATTACGGGCATACATTTAGTAAAAAATAAAATATAAATAGTTTGTAATATTTAAATTTCTAGAAATTGAATTAACATTTACCTGCAAAGAATTTGAAAATGGCCCGTAAACGGATAGTAGGTATATTAACATGTGTACTTATAAGTTTTTCTCAATTGTTTTTTTTTTAGGTGGGCAATCATTCAAAGACTTCTCCCACTCTTGGGCGGACAAGAGGGCGTGTCAGACTTTTACTGACTAAAACCTATGTTCCTTCTTTGTTGTTATTCCAGGGCCCCAGGGTTCTCTTTCGCACAACCCATGGCCCCAGTAAGTAGGCTTCGGCCCCTACGGTTTGGCTGACATTTCCTTAAGGCGTGCCGCCATCTACGACTCGGGCTCGGTCCGGAAGGGTACTGGACGGCCGGACGGCAAGTTACTCATTACTCCCCGTCCACAAGCCTACGCCTACGGTGGCTGAAAATCGGGGTCGGGATCCCGGCGGCTGGGGCGTGTGGGCCGTTCTCTCGCGCGTGCGGCCACCTCCTTCGCTAGCATTAGGTACTGCTTCGCAGACGGAGGCGACCGCCTGCCATTCCTCCTCGCTCCGTACCATGGCCTGTACCAGGGCCCGGCGCGAAAGGTCGTTGCCGGCAATCGCCACCACGAGGACACTGCGGTGTTTCAATTGTTTACTATCACATATGGATGTTACTAATCCAAATCAAAGTTTTTTTTATTATTATTAACTCGTCTCACCCTACATTTGACGTAGCAACAAAACACAACAAAAAATCTTGAAAAAAAAAAAAAAAAAAGAAAAATACATTTTCAATAACAATAATATCGGCACTTGTGGACCCTCATATTATAATAATTCAAATAAATTTAACAAGGTCCCTTTCGCAGCGTGTTTCATACATCAATAACCCAAGGCATTACGTACAAATGTAGCGAATATGTCATGAGATAGGGTTACCATCCATAAGAAATGCGTTGGGACAGGTGTGGCCCCGAACGGACCTTTTAGATTGGACTCGGAATAAGAATTGATCGAATTTGTGTCACATCAGTGTAGAGTAGAAATAAAGAATAGAAATATTGCTACCTGTATTGTACGCAGCAAGATTTGCAATAATAATGATGCTGGATAAGTTTTCGGGTGTACAATAAGTCATCGTACCGACGTACCTATATCCTAAAAGCTTAAGGAAAGAAAAGGAAAGATGGTACATGTGAATAAAATAAAATAAAAACTGTGCAAGTGTGAGCCGGACTCGCGCACTGATTGTTCTGTATGTGTACTTCACTTCCCGAATCGAGTCTCGCCGATTTTTCAGAATCGCAAACAAAGTTTTTTTTTGTGACGTAACGACAAAATTTACAGTTTTCAGACTTTTTCTGTACTAGAGCTATAAGACATTGCTTCATGCCAATTTTCAGGATTCTAGGTCAACGGGAAGTATCCTATAGGTTTTGGCAAGTGACAAAACATGCGCTTAACGGGGCATAAACGGCCTTATCTTTAGATTGTGTGGACTTTGATTTTTTCCCTGCTGCTTGGGGTAGCAGACCTGAGTATTTGTATTAATTTCAGTTCATACCTCCATTCGTTCCTGAGAAAAAAGGGTCTTGACAGACGGACAGACAGACAACAACGTGAGGGTATTTAAGGGTTCCGTTTTTTCTAACTTAGGTACGGAATCTAAAATTGAACTCAAAAAGAACATTTTGCAAATCAAGTATGGAATAACAGTTCCTTATCTATCAGTGAAAGTAGGTAATTAACACCCTTAATGAGAGAGAGAAAGAGACAGTAAAATTCAGTTATTATCATTTTTTAAACTTGCAAACCATGGTTAATATGGTACTAAAATCTTAAATTACCATGATAAAGTAGGTATAATCAAAACGAAATCTGTTAAAGTTGTTATAATAGCCAATGAATATTCTGTACTTTTTATGTTCGGATCTTACAAAAATTCAAACTCATGGCTATTCTCCAAGTACACGTGTCATCCCCGAATGAGACCTCAGGTGCAATATTGCACAGTCGTGCCGTGCGTTTCATGGCGACAAAGAAATACGCGCCATCTCTAAATTTAGACCCGCTCCAGAATGTCACCTTTATTGCATCTTCCACGAATATGATTTTTATTTAAAGTATAGTAAGAGACGGATTCTTTACGATTTTTCGGTTATTTATGGCTTCCAATGCGTGTGCAGGTATTGGTTTCGTTATTTTCCCCCAGACTGTGCATAAATCTTTCCAAAACGTCGGTAAAATACTCTGAAAATGTTAAAACAATTCCGCTATATTACTGAAACAAATTATTACGTCTTTTGTTCCTTTACGCCTTTTGCATCACAATGGAAGAAAATAACAAGGCCTCTTTTAGTGGAAAATAATATATAGGGTGACTGGTAATTAGTGACCGATACGATAATTTGTTTGTAAGCATGAGTACAATCACGTGTTTAAGTATCGGTCACTAATTACCAGTCTCCCTATATAGCAACGCGTAGTAAGTTCATTCGTCTTAAAATTTCATGTAAAGTTCATTCACCCTACGAACAAGTCTGTCCCACCCTTGGCCCGCCATTAAAATGATATGTTGTAAACAATAGCAATATAACACACCCTTACCATAAAATAATGAAGTTCTAACTTTTGACATCTTACTTCATACATTCATAAGCTATCCTCTGTACGATCGGTTAACCCTTTCGTAGCTCACGACAAAGCGTTACTAGTAAAACTTGAACTGTCAAAAGTTCCACAAAGTTCAACGGTCCGTGTTTCAATAGAAATCATTCGGGACCCCGGTCGCTCACAGGCCATTGATTTTCACGATAAATGTCGAACTAAGAATAGTTTTTGTAACAACAGATGTTGTTCTAATCCACACGATTTGGATTATTCCTTTGTTTCTAGCAAAGTTAAATTATTCGTGAAATTAAAGAAAGCTAGCGGCAAAATAAATATTTTATTTATTTTGTGCAGCAGACCTGAACAGTGTTTTCATTGCTCGCTTCTTTCTCTACTGATATTGTAACTTTCACATAACCTAACCTTCGCTAACCACCATTCGGACGGGGCCCACTATGGCTGATGCTTGCCAAGGCTGTGTGATCGTTCGAAAGAGTTACCGTGGCCTTGGAACGCAAAAGGCAACTTAAGGATCACAGGTGAGTTTTAGTTCCACCGTAGGCGCGGGCTTGCGGACGGCGAGCAATGGGTAGCTCGCCGTCCGACCGTTCAGACCGAGCCCGAATCGACGGCGCGTAGTGTTCCACGCGAGCCCAGCAGGGTCGAAGCATACTGATGCCATGGGTGTTGCGAAAGAGATCCCCGGGCCCTGGAACAATGGCAAAGAGAGAAGGAACAAGGAATAGGAGCAGGTTTTTAGTCAGTAAGTCTCTCACGCCCTCGCGCTCCGCCCAAGAGCGGGGGATGTCAATAAATGATTTTCTCAACTAAAAGAAAAGGAAAAAGGTGAGTTTTAGTCACTGAAACTATAACTCTTCCTCTCGGTCCACCCAGAGCGGCAGGAGTTATTTGATGATCTCCCACCAAAAACCCAAAACTATCCACCATCCTAACTGCCTTTAGATATTGTCACAACGGCATCGACATCGGCCATTTTCAAAAGAGTTTGTACTCCTACTAAAAATTAGATAGCCTTCAATGAAAACCACTACAAACGTATCTAAGCTTATTGGGCAGTTCAAAGACCCATAATAGGCCATTAACCGGCTCGTACAAAAAACATACCATAAATAAGCAGACCACAGCTATGTGTCTTGTTTCCCCTAGTAAATTTCATTGCAAGCGATACCCCGTATTTAGTGCTAACCCATCGGCCCTATACGACTCCCATTATGGGATTGATGAACCCATAATAGTAGGGATTTATCTGTCTCATTGTATCCGGGATGGAGTTAGGGTATGTCAGTAGAGATATACTGGTACAAAGATGCCTGGGGTTTGTAAAGGTACCAATTAAAACTTTAGGTTTAGTGTTTAGTGTGTTTTCTTATCCGACTTAAACTGCTTAAAACAAAATATGAGTAATGTCTTATAAAAACATTTGTTTTATACAATATTTATTATTATTATGAGCCTGTTGTGTCCCACTGCAGGGCAAAGGCCTCCCTTCCGTCATTCCATTCCTTTCTGTCCTTAGCTACTTCTGGCCAATCCTTAAGGTAGGAGTCCAAATCGTCACGCCATCTTCATCTGGGCCTACCGCGTCGCCGGCTCCTGCTGTTCGGAATCCAGTCAGTGGCTGCCTTCGCCCAATTTTGTTGCGACATGCGGCAGATGTGACCGGCCCAGTTCCATTTTAGTTTGGCGGCTGAGTTACCTACGTCTGCGATTTGTGTTTTGGAACAAAGTATACTGTTCCTTATGCGATCTGTTCTTTTGACTCCGAGAATACTTCGTTCCATTGCTCGCTGGCAGACCCCGAGTGCGGACTTTTGACGTTTCGTTAATGACCACGTTTGCGCTCCGTAGGTGAAGGTGGGAAGGATGCACATGTCCATGAGTTTCCTTTTAAGGGAAAGTGGAAGTGATCCTTTCATCAGGTGTTTCATCGACCAGTAACTCTTCCAGTCGTTCTCAGTGCGTCGAGCAACTTCTTTATCTTGCCTCGCCTGGAAAGAGACTATCTGGCCGAGGTATATGTACTCATGGACATATTCAACCTCCACGCCCTCGATGTCCACTTTACGTTTCGTGCTGTTTGTCATTAACTTTGTCTTCGTCATATTCATTTTGAGTCCGACCTCGAGGCTGGCATGGCTCAGTTGTTCGAGCATAAGGCTTAACTCAGCCGCCGAAGACGAGAAAAGGACAAACAATATTTACTAAATTAAAAATAAGTATTTTTTATTTATAGGTACGATAGTTCACATCGTTAAGTAATAGTAATAAAAAACTTTTCCAAAAATAAAAAATAACCGACTTCATTAAAAAAAACACTAAAAGGATCAAAATAACTTTAATTTTGGAAGTCTCCTTCCGGCTCCATCATCATCATCAGGTCACTTCGATGATACCACTTTCAACATAACTATTCAGAACCATTTATTTATTTGAATTGTCATAGTCGCTTAACTATCTTCATTGTGATATCTATGTGAGTATGAAGTTCCGTTGGCTATTTCTGATCTTCTTCATCAGTTCCAGTTCTTCATCTAATCTTACTTTTTGACTGTAAACGCTTAAGTTCTCGATGAAAATACCAAAATCACCATATAGTTGTCTATAATATTTGAGGAGTTCCCTCGGTTCCTCATGGATCCCATCATCAGAACTGGACTCTGAAAAAAATGGGACCAATCGGAAAACATATCCTCTATGAGGAAAAAAAAAATTTGCAAATCAGTACAAAAACGACGCAGTTCTGAGGTAAAACACATAAAAAAAAACATACAACCTAATTGATAACCTCCTCCTTTTTTTGAAGTCGATTAAAAAATATACAACGTCAAAAATCAAAAATAGCTACAAACCGACACGGGCAGTTTTAGTCAAGTGTCAAGTGATTACGCACCACAGAGTACTTTGGTAATATACAGGAATAGAGAACAATCTTCTATGGTAAGAACGGATCACAGAAATTAGCGCCATCTGAAAGACTGTTTAAAAACTAAATCTTTGCTACGGATACCTGTAGTACGTGTGTGCGTGTATGTGTGCATGTGTGCGTGCGTGTAGGTACTGCTGTAGCTATATAAAAATTATTATTATTCTTTATTTTGTAGGCATGGTAGAATTAATGAAATACAATTTAGTTATCTTTACTGTTTATTTATAAAATTATGTTTATTACATGATTGGGTACATAAGAGATATTGTGGTTAGACATTTTCTAATTCATTTGTAGTACAAAATTAGAGGAAAAAAACAATGAGCCCGATTTTGAGAATAACTATATCAATAGGTTTTTGAAAAGCCACTCTTAAGCCGGATATGGAAAGTGGTTTACAGAATGTACAAAAAACTAAAAGAAATTCTACTTTTTACAAGCTTATTATGATAAACGCATAATAAGCTTGTAAAAAGTAACAAACAAAACACTAAGTATTTTCATAAGTATGTAAAGTATATAAATGTCGTAGAAGTGATTAAGTGGTCAAAATACGAGACATGACGTAGTTGGGGGTAAGAAAGGACATATTTTGTGTTTTAGAGTTCCAGTGCCTACTTTCCCGTTTTGTTATCAGATTTTAAAAACTGATGATAGCTAAATAGGAAGTTAATTTGAGCGAGATTTGTAGGTAACTAAAAAATCTAAAACACAAATGTCTTTTTTATCCGGACTACATCACACCTCGTAATTTAAGTACATAATGTGACTTCTAGGACATTTAGCATACCGTTGGAAAGGGTATAAAAAACTAGAAATCAGTTAAATTTCTTTCTTTTTTCTTTCAGATTAATTCATTTAGTAGCAAGATACATTCTAAAATACAAGATGTTATTTAGTGCAATAACAACCACAAACAAAACAATTATAACTTACAAGGCGAGATTTTAGATAATTATAAAAAAAATAAAGGGACTATATCTCTATTACCGTAACACTTATAGATCAAGAGCCCGCGACTAACAGATCTTCGTTATTTTATGATAGCTGACAGTTTCTCAGTGCATGCTTCCAACAACACGTAGGAATTGGGCACGCCATAATCACGGCGGTAAGTCCTCTCTTTGAGTGGCTGGAGCGACAAAAACGGCATCCTCAGCTTCCGCATGACGCAGGTCCTCACCGGACATGGCAAGTTCGAAAGGTTCCTGCATCGGATTCAGGCGGAAGAAACGCCCGGGTGTCACCATTGCGTGGACCGCCCGGAGGACACGGTGGAGCACGGTGGAGATGTGCCCCGCTAGGGAGCACCGCCGTATCCTCGTGGAGGTAATTGGCGGCAGCGATCTCTCACGCCGTGCCCTGGTTCGGGTTATAGTCCAGAGCGAAGAGGAATGGCAGGCGGCCACCTCCTTCTGCGAAGCAGTAATGCAAGCGAAGGAGGAGGTCGCACGCGTGAGGGAACGAAAGTCCTCACGCCCCAGCCGCCGAAATTCCGACCCTGACTACCGGCCACGGTAGACGCGGGCTTGCTGACGTCGAGCAATGGGTAGCTCGCCGTCCGGCCGTCCTAATTAACCGGACCGAGCCCAGTCGTCAACAGCGCTTAGCGATCCACGCGCTCCTCAAAAAGATGTCAGCAAAGTGTAGGGGCCCAGCAGGGCCGATACCCGCTAGCTAGGACCGCGGGGAATTTCTGGAAAGGAAACCCGTAGTCTTAGAACTCAAGGGGCAACTGAAGGACACAGGTGTGGTTTTAGTCAGTAAAAGCCTGACACGCCCTCTCGCTCCACCCAGAGCGGGAGATACCATTGGATGATTTCCACCCTTCAAAAAAACAGGAATGATGGCCTACTATGAAGTTTGGGTCATCGGGACGTTGGCAGGTAACCCTATATGCTTGTCTGGTCAGATTTTACAACTGTCAAAACGGTCTGGCTACTGGGAGAACATCTTCTAATGGTATATTACTCAAGTAACTTATATAAAAGTCAGTTTGTATACTAACGTAACTATAGTTATAATATATTAGTGTAATGAACTGGCACTTTAATAAAATATTTGGATTAAAGTTTCAGTTCATCAAACTTAAATAAATCGTAACTTTACTTGCGTTACAGTATAAAATCTGAATTTTATACATTTTACTTGAGTTATTAGAAGTTTTGCTATTAGAAGATGTTCCTCCAGCAGCCAGACAGTTTTGATAGTTCTAACACTTGGTCAGACAAGCATATAGGATTACCTGCTAAAACAACGATGACCCAAACTTCATAGTAGGCCATCATTCCTACCTGTTGTAAGCCTGCGCTGAGAAACTGTCAGCTTTTATAAAATAACGAAGATCTGGCAGTTGTGGGCCCTTGGGCTATTAGGATAGAGATCATTAGGTAAAAACTAGCCAATGGCGGATTTGTTTCCACTTGTTCTATAAAGCAGTTCTATGGTAGAACTAATGGGATTTCAAATTACAAAACTACACTTGCGAGCAACAAAATCGACTCAATTTACAAGTGTGCACTTAAAGAGGTTTCCTCAAAAGAATACTGTTACGCACTCGGCGACATGACGTTTGCTGTCATAGACTTTGACGTCACATTTGTTTTGATTATTTTGCAGTTTTTAAAAGTTTGTTTCTCGCTCAAAACAAAATAATAAAAAAATATTGACGGAGGGTTCATTCTGAAGTAGTAAAGTTTATTAAAATTAAAAATATTTGATCCTTATTTGAATCACATGCATGTGCATGTGAGTGTGGGAATATTCCTTATTTTATATATTTTTTTCGGTCGGCAACGCACCAGTAATAATGATTGTATCATTGACCATCATCATGAGCATCATTTCAGTCGAAAAACGTCCACTGCTGGACATAGGCCTCCCCCAAGCGTCTCCACAACGACCGATCCTGTGCGTCTCGCATTCACCGCATTCCCGCGGCTCTCACCAGGTCGTCGGTCCACCTTGTGAGAGGCCTTCCAACGCTGCGTTTTCCGGTGCGTAGTCACCTCTTTCGGCCCCATCGACCATCCGTTCTACGAGCAATGTGCCCTATCCACTACAACTTTAGTTTGTGCGATTCTTCGGGCTATGTCAGTGACCTTGGTATTCCTGCGGATATCTTCATTCCTGATGCGATCACGCAAGGAAACTCCGAGGAAACTCCTTTGACCATGCAGAGTAAGTAAGCTAAATACCTACTCAAAATACACACTCACACAGGGAATAGCAAGGTGTACGTAATTCCAAATCTATCACAATACGAATTCGTAACCGATTCAACTTTCGTGACAAAAAACAAAGAAAACCTAAAAATCCCCATTAATCCGGGTCCCCAATAAAACAGACAACAATGTATAAAGAAACTCAATTCGTCATTTGATTTTATACAGGGATCAGTCGGTAAGCCTTTGAATAAATTTCCTGTATGTCAGGCCCGTGGGCCCGTTCTATAAATCTCGTAAATTATATTCATAGACTGACAAACCAAATTCTGATGCTATCGGCCATACATTGTTACTTTACGTACCACCGACCTTGAATACTAGATACGCGAAGATACTACCTTGATCTGATAAGCTACATTATTCGTCGTTTCTTCAAAAAATATTCACTTCCCTTAGAATAATAAAGGAAGCCCTTGTACTAGCAGCTAAGGCCATATTTTAGACATGTCGCAGTCGGAAAATCTTTGCCATATATTCTAATGTCGTTTTTGTTCATTAATGTTTTTTTTAGTTTGCTGCTGTCACGTAAAATAGATTTACAGTTTTGTGATTAAAAAAATTAGCAAAATAAATTATTTATGACTGAGACGTATTGTAATGTTTTTAGGTAATATTACCTGAAATCTTATATTCAATGTCGTTTTTATAGTGATGTAATGTCTATAATAAGTCATAGCTGACTGAAGCCAATTGTTGTGTAATACTAGTTATCAATATTAATTTAATAAAAATATTCTTTATATTTCAGTCCGCCTTCGCACAGCGATTCTGACTTGCTGGACGGTACCGCTGAGGCCGTCTCAAAAAGAAGTGGTTTGAGGAAGGGGAAAAGTTCCTAGATGATCTTGAAGAAGGATTTTGCCCAGTAGTGAGACATATCAAGAGCAGTGTATATCTTCCTTCATTGGATTGATTTAAAATACGAAATGCAATTCTCTTAAATTATGGTACCTACTCTAACGGCTTATTCACCATTTTTGGGATACTGTAACAATCAAACTTAAAATCTAGAGTAAATTTGTCAATAACAGGTGTACACAGCATTAACATAAATTTAGCTAAAAGATCCCTCATGAAAGAAAAAAAAATAACTAAATCTATTTTATTGGTCCAGAGAACAACTTAATTAATGACAAATAATAAACTAGTTAAGTAATTATGTAAATAAATAGAACAGAAATAATATCAGATAACGCTTTTAAATTTCATAAAATTGAAACCACATTAAGCAGATTACTGGTTTTAAACTAATTCAGATAAATGATCGCAATGAATTATTTAGTGGATGCCAAATTAACGGATTGACTGTCTATTGACAATTTGTCGGTGTTTTGTTTGCTATGATACATATTTACTTATAAATGATATTTATTTTACAAATAGGTTTTTTAAAAACACTTACACGTCAATTTTTTCGTCAGTTTAATCTAGATGAGGCCGGTGTTTCCTAGCTGACTACCCTGAGAAGAAACACCGAAACAAACTCAGGGGTCAAAGTCTCTTTTAAAGTCCATACAGTAAATATGTAATGATCAGATCATATGAGAACCATGCAGATTACTGTCTGAGATGATCTTTTGAGGAAAGAACCATACAGATTTGAGTGGACCTGTCCAGTCAGTGCAAGCATTTGTCAGTATTCGTATAGCTCAACTTAAGACTACTAAGGAGCTCAATGATTTCACGCACAATACCAAGGAAAGGACATTTGAGTAGGCCGCAGAAATACTCTAATTGCCAGATATACGTCAAAGTAACTGAAAAAAAAATGATGCATATAGTCTCCATATTCACAATTATAAACGAAAATATATAAAATAAAGTGTAGAAAAATGTAATATTAAAAAAGTAAATATTTATGTCAAAAATGAATTTAAAAAATAAATAAATTCATATCGTAAATTATAAACAAGTATCTATGTCAAATTGTAAAAAAATAATATAAAATATATAAAAAGGGCACAATTTAAATATTTTTAAAAACTCAAAAGAGAAGAAAAATAAAAAATTACAACAATTGTAGAGCGTACTAAAACAGGTCAATCCCAAGCCTTTTGTCCTCAAGGTATTCCTTTACGGTGTAAAAAGCCTTTTGCAAAAGTTTTCGCTTTACAAATGATTTGAATTTATCAAAGCTTAGTTCTTGAATATGGCTAGGAAGTTTATTATAATAATGTATGCATTGGCATCTGAATGAATCCCCTTTTTTTGAGCCTGGTAGTAGCAGGAGCTACAAATTCGTTTGTTCCTAGTATTAAAATCATGAATATCACTGTATTTCTTAACCATGTTATTTATTTCTCAACAAAATATTCTCGTAAATAATAATATACTGAGAGGGTACAGTCATTATATTAATGTCTTTAAATTTAGAGAGTATCTGGGACTTAATTTATAAATAAAACGAATAGCCCTTTTCTGCAAAACCAAAATTGTCTGAATATCAGGGGCATTTCCCCACTATAGAATACGGTTGGGCACGCCACAATTATGGCGGTAAGTCCCCTCTTTGAGGCGTGGTTGGAAAGACCTCACGGCGTCCTCACCTTCCGCATGACGCAGGTTCTCACCGAACACGGTAAGTTCGGGAAGTTCCTGCACCGGATTCGTGCGGAAGCGACGGTGGAGCACACGGTGGAGGTGTGCCCCGCTTGGGAAGAGCAACGCCGTGTCCTCGTGGGGGCGATCGGCGGCGGTGATCTCTCGCGCCGGGCCTTGGTACAGGCCATGGTCCGGAGCGAGGAGGAGTGGCAGGCGGTCGCCTCCTTCTGCGAAGCAGTAATGCTAGCAAAGGAGGCGGCCGATCGCGTGAGGCAACGGTCCTCACGCCCCAACCGCCGCCGGGATTCCGATCCCGATTTCCGGCCACCGTAGGCGAGGGCTTGCGGACGGCGAGCAATGGGTGGCTCGCCGTCCGATCGTCCGGTAACCGTCCGGACCGAGCCCAAGTCGTCGACGGCGCGTATTGTTCCACGCGCGCCTCAGGGAGATGTCAGCAAATCGTAGGGGCCCAACAGGGTCGAAGCCTACTGGGGCCACGGGTAGTGTGAAAGTGAAACCCGGGGCCCTGGGACGAAGGCAAAGAAGGAACAGGAGTGGGTTTTTAGTCAGTAAAAGTGTGACACTATTTTCAGCTCCGCCCAAGAGCGGGATTTGTCATAAGATGATTTTCCCACCTAAAAAAAAAAAAAAAAAAAAAACTATAGAATACGGTACGACATTACACCATGAAAATAACTAAAGTAAACTAAACGGGCTGTCTCTAAGATACTTATTCAGTAAAATGACAAATAAAAACAACACATTAACAGCTTTATAATAGAGTTAATGATTTCCATACCTGGTTCCCTACATATTTATATATAAAAATACTACTACAAAAAAAATACTACTACTAAAATAATACTACATATTCATATTTAAAAATTAATGTATCGGTCCACCTTGTGGGAGGCCTTCCAACGCTGCGTCTTCCGGTACGTGGTCGCCATTCCAGAACCTATCGTCCCCAAGATAATGTAAACAGAGAAATAGGTTCAAAGGTCATGCTTATTTTTGCAGAACTCCCGTACAGCAAACCTGCGAGAGAGGAAAAAGGAGAATTGGAAAAAACAAGATGTAGACACAGTATGTAATAGTAATAGGAAAAATAAGTACAAAAAAATAACGTACAGATATACTATCATTACTTTTGCCCACAATAACAGCAATCATTGAAGTCAGTGGAAATTTTCCTGCTGCGGTCTCCCCGTCCGATTATAATTTAGATATCTTCAAGGCTACAGTGAATAGGCTTTTAATAAACTAGTGCACTTCACCCTCAACGATTGCGTCACTGCTTACCATCGGGTGTCGCGTCAATCGCAGTCAAGCACTAGTTTACATCATTTAAAAAAAAATACTGGTTTCCAGGAACACAGGTTCAGTTAATATGGCCACGCTTGGAGTTTTCAAGGAATTCAAGGTTGGAAGGCCTCCCACAAGGTGGACCGACGACCTGGTGAGAGTCGCGGGAATGCGGTGGATGCGAGACGCACAGGATCGGTCGTTGTGGAGACGATTGGGGGAGGCCACGAGGCAACAGTGGACGTCTTTTGGCTGAAATAATGATGATGATGATGATGGAGTTGTCAAGCCAAGACTTTTGGCGAAAATGATAATAATATCTTATAATGATGGAAACATGCTGTCTCTCATAAAATAAATATATTGCTATTATAGGTAGTGTCTCTTCTAAGTTCTCTTACTAAACTTCTTAATACACTAACAAGAGAAATTGTAGCTTTATCTGTAGGGACTAAAACGAAGCTATAACTATCGTTACACAATGCAAAATTCCAATTAAAGTATTAGGCAAATTGTAATACGAGAAAACAAATACCTATCTATATACATAAAAAACTTTTTACAAAAAAAAAAATACAACCGACTTTTTTTTATTATTGATAGGCTCGCGTTTGACCACCATCTCACCTGATGGTAAGCGATGATGTGGCCGACGATGGAGCACGCTTGCCTAGAAGTAACCTATTCACTCTTGACTTAAAGACCCCTAGGTTGTAGCTATCAGGGAACACAGACTCCGGCAGGGAATTCCACTCCTTAGCTGTACGCATTATGAATGTGTTCCCAAAACGCTTTGTACGTATGGGTGGGATGTCCACCATGTACCGATGGCGCAAAGCCGTACGTCTAGTGGTCCGATGATGGAACGGACTTGGTGGAATTAAATTGTGCAATTCCAACGCACACTCCCCGTAATGTAAAGACTTCAATGTAAAAAAACACTGTAAAGTGCAAAATAACTTTAATTTCGGAAGTCGGTGTTTCTATAATAGTTTTGTCTCTTCGTTATTTAACACCGACTTCCGAAATTAAAGTTATTTTGCACTTTTCAGTGTTTTTTTTTCATTGAAGTCGGTTGTATTTTTTTTTTTTTGTAAAAAGTTGTCTATTTTACACTTTTTAGTTATGGTACCACCACTAAAAAGTACCCTTTAGTCAAACTTAAATACCTTATAGCCAGAGTGCATCTCATGACAATTCTAATAATCCCAAACACTGTTATATTGCATTAATTTATTACAGAGTTCCGGTGCCTAACTTCAGGCTTCATCATCAGATCAGTTCGATATATTCCCCCTCTTCTTTCAGTCAGTCATCGACTACACGTATAAACAAAGCAATTTTACTTGTTACGGCGGTTCTGTTGTGATCCTATGAGGAGTCCTGTTCCATATCTTCGAAGTTCATGATCAGACCATAACAATATTTCTACGGGACCAATTCGGAAGCATAACATTTTAAACAAAAAAAAATTTCAAAATCGGTCCTCATTTGACCGCGAAATCGGTGAATATAAATAAAAAAAATAATAATAAAAACACATTCAGCCGAACATAGAACCTCCTCCTTTTTGAAGTCGGTTAATAAAACAAAGACGTGTTAGTTACACCATTTAAAACTCAAGAAAGCAAAGATCATTAAAATCGGTCCAGCCGGGACCGATTTTATTGATCTTTGCTTTATTAGATTCGTCTACACCCCGAATAGCAGAATAGCTATTAAAATATCGAAAAATTCACATTAAAAAAAAAATGAAAAATATCCAAATACTTCGAACATAACGTCAATTACTGTCAAATACATTGGTGTCAATCATTCGGTCAATAAGTTTAGCTAAAAGGTAGTCACTACAGTCATTGACTGTTAGGCGGTACGAAGTTCGCCGGCTAGTATATATACATAATTATATAGGCTCAGTCCTCAAACTTTATACAACGACCTCGAAAACACAAATACCTACCGCAATAACTATGTAGAATTGTAGATTGTATCCATTCTAAGTGATCCACAACCAAACTATAATTATAGATATATATATATATATGTTAGTTCCTAGAGTATATAGAGTACGCCAGTAAGTCCAGTTACCGTTTGACACAAGTGCGAGTTCCCCCTTCATTGTTCGAGGATTTCTAAGCCCCCTTTGAGGGTATCCTTTAGAATAGGTGCCTGGCATCTGTTGATGGATTCAGCTGTACGTATAAAACGGAGTTGTGCGTTTGCCTTCCTTTTGCCTGTCAATCATATACTATGCAGTGCGAAATAATTATCGAAAGATCAAAACATTTGAGCAAAAATAGACTGCGACATTTTTCAAATCACGTATTGAAATTGACAAACATTGTTTTTTTTTTGGTATTTTCTGTAAACTAGAATTATATCAAAACCAGGAAGCAAGCAGAGAAAACTATTGAGTGCATTTTTTTTCTACCATCAGTAAAACCTCATATTTCAAAATTGTATGATGGAACAGGAGGAACATGGTGTAAGCTAGCCAGCAATAGCACTTTAAAAATAACGATTAAAATATGAATAAAAACTTGACTTGTATCAAAAATCACGAATCGTTTTTTTAACACAAGTTATTTCCTATATTTTTGTAACTTTTATTTTTAGAATCGTCTCCTTGAACCCTTTATTTTAATAACTCACATGACTACGTCAAAAAATATGACTTTTCTAACAGCGGCCGCCATTTTGTACTGAAAAAAAAAAACAAATTCATGTAGCCTAACTTAACGACTGGATAGATTTCTAAATCTATACGCTCTCGCTCCTCTTAGAGCTGGAAGAATTATTTGATGATTTTCCAGTCAAAAAATAATGCCGTTAAGACAGTTGCCGAAGAATTACATATACATACAAACTCTAGAAACTCTCCTTTTGGGGTAGACGAGTGCAAAGAAAATCACAATATTCATGCAAGATACACAAAGCAATTGATAGTTGACTGGTTATCAACGTCAAACTTTTTGATTCAACATTCACGAAATCAATAATATATTAAAACCAGCCAGACACATTCGAAAGTACTCACAAAACTTTCATCCTGTCTCTCCAATAGTTGAACTCTGACGACAAAAATCAAATAGAAGAAAAGTCAAACATTGGCTACAAACGTTGGTAAACAAGATGTACTGAAAGTCGTGGCACGTGACGAGAACTTGTTATCGAAGGGTAGTTAGTGTAGTGACGGATACGGGTAGGATCGCTGTTGTGTAGACTTGGGACGCCCTGATGTACACAGAAGTTGAAAAAGTAGTTTATTTTTTTAAGGTACTGTACTATCTTTAGCAATGATTATAAACAGCTTGAAAACAAAATCCCCGAAGGCCTTATGTCATTTTAAAGGTTGATTGGTAATTCATCATCTTCACATCATCATCATTTCAGCCAAAAAATGTCCACTGTTGGACATAGGCCGCCCCTAAATGTCGCCATAACGACTGGTCCTGTGCATCCAACCATTGGATTCCCACGACTCTCACCAGGTCATCGATCCACCTTATGGGAGGCATTCTAACGCTGCATCTTCCGGTACGTGGTCGACACTCCAGAACCTTTCGGAACAATCGTCCATCTGTTCTGCGAGCAATGTGCCCTGCCCACTGCCACTAAGTTTGGTGATTCTTCGGGCTATATCGGTAACCTAGGGTTTTCTGCAGATTGGTTATAACAATGAAATCAATTATAAATTATTGTTATACAAAAATATTTTATTTGGCTTTAGATACAACATTAAAAAACAATAATAATAATTATGTAGTTTGTGTAAGTCAGTTCACAAAAGCTACTTTATTTAAACATGAAACATGTTTGTACAAAGGTCATAAATAAGACTTCCAGATCTTGGAAACACGAAATATTATAAAAGGTCTCTTCCAATTTGCATACTAGGATACTTTAATCATTTTTTTTATAAAAAACACTACCACTTTAATGTAACCCTACGACCTTTGTCTATTGTTGCCTTCAAAGTATAACTTAGTTACTCAAAATTCGATAACAAAAAACGTACCTTTCTAAAACAGGATCATTTCAATACGTTGATATAAAACTCAATTTACCCCCTAATCAAAAGCGGAGAGACAAACAACGAGTGAAATATCTCTTTCAAAAGTATCAGTTACTTCAGTAACTACATTTTGGTCGGAAAATAAAATTATAGAGTACCTTTTCGACGAAGGAGAGCGTAACACACTTGGATCGCGATCCGCATACCAAATGTAAGGAAGCACCCGCGTGAAAGGCTCCCGTATCGATTCCTTGAAATTTCTACCCTAAACACACTTACTTCGATAAAATATAAATAGGATACTCAGAATTTTCACATTTTATCTCCTCTTAAACTAATTTAGACTTCTTCGAAATCAAGAGGGAACTTGGAAAGGCTTACTTCAGAAAATAAACAATTTAGCTTTTGTAAAAGTCAGACTTGAAAATGATCATGAATTTTATATCACCGTGTTACCGAATTAAATAAAAAACGAAGATAATATTTTCAATAATTCTATAAACAATAAATAAGCCAAATAATAAGCAAGCAGTTCAATCAGCGTGTTTCGAAATAAAATTACATTTAACCTAAGCCCACATAAGAAGGCCAAATCGATCTGAAGCTATGAGATCTTGGCCGATGGTCTCTAAGCCAAGAATGAATAGGTTAGTTCTAGGCAAGCGTGCTTCATTATCGACCACATCGTTATTTGCCATCAGATAGTCAAACGCGAACCTATCAATAATAATAAAAAAGTTCTATGAGCAAGCTTCTAAATAAAGTTATACATATTTAACCCAAGCCCACATAAGGAGGCCCAATCGACTTAGGACTATGAGATCTTGGTCGATGGTCTCTAAGCCAAGAATGAGTAGGTTACTTCAAGGCAAGCGTGCTTCATTATCGACCACATCGTCACTTGCCATCAGTTGGTCAAGTGCGAGCATATCAATAATAATAAAAAAGTCCTATGAGCAAGCTTCTAAATAAAGTTATATTTAACCTAAGCCCACATAAGGAGGCCCAATCGATCTAAGGCTATGAAATCTTGGCCGATGGTCTCTAAGCCAAGAATGAATAGGTTAGTTCTAGGCAAGCGTGCTTCATTATCGACCACATCGTTATTTGCCATCAGATAGTCAAACGCGAACCTATCAATAATAATAAAAAAGTTCTTTGAGCAAGCTTCTAAATAAAGTTATACATATTTAACCTAAGCCCACATAAGGAGGCCCAATCGACTTAGGACTATGAGATCTTGGTCGATGGTCCCTAAGCCAAGAATGAATAGGTTATTTTTAAGCAAACGTGCTTCATTCTTGACCACATCGTCACTTGCCATCAGATGGTCAAGCACGAGCCCATCAATAATAATAAAAAAAGTCCTATGAGCAAGCTTCTAAATAAAGTTATATTTAACCTAAGCCCACATAAGGAGGCCCAATCGATCTAAGGCTATGAAATCTTGGCCGATGGTCTCTAAGCCAAGAATGAATAGGTTAGTTCTAGGCAAGCGTGCTTCATTATCGACCACATCGTCACTTGCCATCACGTGGTCAAGCGCGAGCCTATCAATAATAATAAAAAAGTCCTATGAGCAAGCTTCTAAATAAAGTTATATTTAACCAAAGCCCACATAAGGAGGCCCAATCGATCTAAGGCTATGAAATCTTGGCCGATGGTCTCTAAGCCAAGAATGAATAGGTTAGTTCTAGGCAAGCGTGCTTCATTATCGACCACATCGTTATTTGCCATCAGATAGTCAAACGCGAACCTATCAATAATAATAAAAAAGTTCTATGAGCAAGCTTCTAAATAAAGTTATACATATTTAACCTAAGCCCACATAAGGAGGCCCAATCGACTTAGGACTATGAGATCTTGGTCGATGGTCCCTAAGCCAAGAATGAATAGGTTACTTTTAAGCAAGCGTGCTTCATTATTGACCACATCGTCACTTGCCATCAGATGGTCAAGCACGAGCCCATCAATAATAATAAAAAAAGTCCTATGAGCAAGCTTCTAAATAAAGTTATATTTAACCTAAGCCCACATAAGGAGGCCCAATCGATCTAAGGCTATGAAATCTTGGCCGATGGTCTCTAAGCCAAGAATGAATAGGTTAGTTCTAGGCAAGCGTGCTTCATTATCGACCACATCGTCACTTGCCATCACGTGGTCAAGCGCGAGCCCATCAATAATAATAAAAAAAGTCCTATGAGCAAGCTTCTAAATAAAGTTATATTTAACCTAAGCCTACATAAGGAGGCCCAATCGATCTAAGGCTATGAAATCTTGGCCGATGGTCTCTAAGCCAAGAATGAATAGGTTAGTTCTAGGCAAGCGTGCTTCATTATCGACCACATCGTCACTTGCCATCACGTGGTCAAGCGCGAGCCTATCAATAATAATAAAAAAGTCCTATGAGCAAGCTTCTAAATAAAGTTATATTTAACCAAAGCCCACATAAGGAGGCCCAATCGATCTAAGGCTATGAAATCTTGGCCGATGGTCTCTAAGCCAAGAATGAATAGGTTAGTTCTAGGCAAGCGTGCTTCATTATCGACCACATCGTTATTTGACATCAGATAGTCAAACGCGAACCTATCAATAATAATAAAAAAGTTCTATGAGCAATCTTCTAAATAAAGTTATACATATTTAACCTAAGCCCACATAAGGAGGCCCAATCGACTTAGGACTATGAGATCTTGGTCGATGGTCCCTAAGCCAAGAATGAATAGGTTACTTTTAAGCAAGCGTGCTTCATTCTTGACCACATCGTCACTTGCCATCAGATGGTCAAGCACGAGCCCATCAATAATAATAAAAAAAGTCCTATGAGCAAGCTTCTAAATAAAGTTATATTTAACCTAAGCCCACATAAGGAGGCCCAATCGATCTAAGGCTATGAAATCTTGGCCGATGGTCTCTAAGCCAAGAATGAATAGGTTAGTTCTAGGCAAGCGTGCTTCATTATCGCCCACATCGTCACTTAATTGCCATCAGATGGTCAAGCGCGAGCCTATCAATAATAACAAAAAAAGGCCTATGAGCAAGCTTCTAAATAAAGTTATATTTAACCTAAGCCCAAATAATGAGGCCCTATCGATCCAAGGCTATGAGATCTTGGTCGGTGGTCTCTAAGCCAATAATGAATAGGTTACTTCTAGGTAAGCGTGCTTCATCGTCGACCACATCGTCGCTTACCATCTGGTGATCAAGAGCGAACCTATCAATAATAATAAAAAAGGCCTATGAGCAAGCTTCTAAATAAAGTTATATTTAACCTAAGCCCAAATAAGGAGGCCCTATCGATCCAAGGCTATGAGATCTTGGTCGGTGGTCTCTAAGCCAATAATGAATAGGTTACTTCTAGGCAAGCGTGCTTCATCGTCACCCACATCGTCGCTTACCATCAGGTGGCCAAAGGCGAGCCTGTCAATAATAATAGAAAAAGTCTATGAGTAAGCGTAATTAACTTACGCCCACAAAACATAGATCTGCGCTGACTTTTGAGGCACATTACGGCCGCCACAGCTCAACGGATAAGGAGGCCAAATTGATTCAAAGCTATGAGATTGTATCGTCACTGACCTGAAAAACAGTTGATCAGCTGCGGGTCGTCCCACGGTGCAGGAGTCATTCCAGGAAAATGGGTTAGCAGATATTATCCTTATGAGCCAACAAACATATCGAGTTAACGATAAGAGGTCTTACTTCCTGCAGTAAAATAAAATAGAGTTACTCAGTACTTAGTTACTCATGAAGGTAAAGTAAGCAGTAAAACAGTAACTAATCATAAAATAAAACTAGTGACACTTAAAAATATGTAAGTAGGTATTATTGTAATTGTTTCTCTTATCTAGTATGTAGGTACAACTTGAACCTATAGTAGATTTTGATGGATGGAGTATTATATATAATATGGAGTTTCTTGCACATTCTTCTCCATAGAGATTTACGCTTTGGAATGTGCAATTAGCATCATTTTTTCTGGCTGACTGACTTCTTGACATTTCAAAAGTGCCTGTAAATGGTTTATTTGAAATAAAATGCTTTGAATCTTTGATGCATATGGTCAAAGTTCGTCATTGCAGCCGAGGCTGAATAAATGCTCGAGGTGAAGGCAAAGTCGTTTTGGAACCGAGAAACCGAAATGACACGCGGCCCACGTGTATCAGACGACGTTTTTTAACATACTAGTAATAAATAAAATAATATTTAGTAAAAAATTATTATTATCAGCAATTGCTAGCGGATTGCTATTTTTTCATGTACTTAGGCGCGGGCTGCCACGCAATAAATATAGTACAATAATTATATAGGGTGACTGGTAATTAGTGACCGATACTTAAACACGTGATTGTACTCATGATTACAAACAACTTTCCCAAAGAAACATTTTTTTATACTAATTAGTTTAATCTCAATAACACTTATCTAGGCTTTGGACTAGCTGATCGGGTGAAGGCGCGCGCACGAATCTAATTAGTATAAAAAAAGTTTCTTTGGGAAAGTTGTTTGTATTCATGAGTACAATCACGTGTTTAAGTATCGGTCACTAATTACCAGTCACCCTATATAATAAGTTTTGGCGAAGGTTAGCTGCTGCACTTTTTCACACTAGAGCACACACTAGAGCGAAATACACTGCATGCTCGCTTGAAAGAGCCTGTAGGGGTAGGAGCGGCTTTTCGAGTAATGTAAAATACTTTGTCGTGTCCCAAAATGACAGCTTCGCAAATGTTTTCAAGCAAATACTACATTTCAATGCATGAACCCATCAGACAACTCCCGATGAATACATAACACATTTTCCAGTCGTTCTAAATAACGTAAGCCTCCATGCAGCGTCCATCCGACCCAAGCTTCTATTACACACAAACAAAAAACTGTCGCAGTAGCAACATTCACGAGCTATGAGGGAAAAAATAAAGTAGCAAAGTGAAGTCCCATGTCCATGGAACGTGCTGTACCTGAATACAAACGACAAATAACAAAATTGCTGCGGTTTCAACATTTGGGCCTTAGGCCCCTAGCCCACGGCGACTTTTTGTAGCGATGCTGTCGCGCGCTTTGCAAACGCACGACAGCATCGCTACTAACGCGCATTAGTCGCATTTGCAACGCGCTAGAGAAGTGCTTCCAACGCGCTACTAACGCGCTACAGCATCGAGGCTGTATCAATGCAAACGCGCGACCATGTCGGACGACATCGGGGAGAGAACGGAGGAAGGGTGGCGCTTGAGTGAAACATTCTACATACAAAAACTTAATTTTTGTGCTGTTACTGAATCGCGTTTGCATCGCGACAGAAGCGCGACAGTATCACGGTTGTTTCGTGACTGACAATAGTGGTGCGGGCGAGAGCAAACAGCTAGTGACCGCATCGCGACTATATCGAAGCGAACGCGCAACAGCATCGCTATTGCATCGCTACAAAAAGTCACCGTGGGCGAGGGCCCTTAGAAGGGGTCAACCCTTTGAAAAGCTTGAAATATACCCGACAATTTCTCGTGACTTAATTTGATGGTTTCGGAAACTTACAGAAGAAAGCGCCATTCATTCTTAAGACGTCAGGATTTTCTTGGAATACCAATTATGTAAGACTGTCAAAGGCTCGGTTGATCAAAGTAAGTACACAATATCCTAACAAGCTTTTGTTACTGATCACTTAGATAAAGGTATTATTAACAATATTGAATCCTCATCGTTTCAGTTGAAAACTCGTTTGAAATTGGTAATAGTGTAAGTTTTTTTCTAAGTACTTATCGTGCATACTGCGCTTATACATTTTGAATGTTTCGAATATAGTGTCAATAACAGTTAGAAGTCTATGCGACTTTGATCTTTATGTATAACTAGTTTTTGCCCGCAGCTTCGCCCGTGTACATAAAATATAGCCTATTTTACTCAGGAATAAAGCAGCTTTCTATCGGTGAAAAAAATTTCGCAATTGGACCAGTACTTTCAGAGATAACAAACAAAAACTAACTTTACCTCTTTATAATAATAGTGTAGAAGTGTTGATGTATTAGTTACTTTTTTTTCTGAACGAACATATTTTTGTTCTGATTTTGTAAAAATTGTATTTTGAATTTGGAAGGATGAAGGAAGGCAATTTCTTTTTTTTTTAAATCTGATATATTCCTCCGATTAGGAAAAATATTGCAACAAACCTATTACCTACGCCTAGCTGTGGCGAGGTGGCGCTGTTAGTAAACAAAGAATTACAGATCATGAAAATTTAATAGAACTTCCTTTAGCAAATCATCAAAAAATGTCGTCATCAAGTCTCGACAGCGCGTAATGTTCCTCGCGCTCCTCAAAGAGATGTCAGCTAGCTGAAGGGACCCAATAGGGCCGATGCCCGCTAGGGCCGCCGGCTTTGAAAAGGAATCCCGTGATCTTAGAACGCAAAGGGCAACTGAAAGATACAGGTGTCGTTTCAGTCAGCAAAAGTCTGACCCGCCCTCCAGCTTCACCCAGAGCGAGAGAAATCGTTGGATGATTTTCCACCTTAAAAAAATATATAGTGGTCCGGAATTGTTCGAAAAAGTAAATGCGTTGTTGGAACACCAAGGGCAACTGAAGGAACATGTGGGTTTTAGTTAGTAAACATTTGACACTCCATCTCCTCCCGCCCCACCCAAGGGCGGGGGATGTCAAAAAAAGAAAAAATCTCGCTCCACCCAGAGTGGAAAATTTATTTAATAACTTACCGGTCAAAACATAACAAAAACATATTGGTGATAAATGACTACTGGAAATGACAGTTCGGCAAATAGAGTCAAGTTGTTTCCATTGGCTAAGAAAATTGATAATAAGTTTGTTGTTGTATTCCAAAGTAAAATTCACACTAAAATTAATGTTGTTTATTCAATACTAAACAACACAATACTAAAATAGCGGAGTCGTCTCAAAAACCCCTTTCATTTACTTTATATAAATATTATATATGTAAGTTTATATTAAATTAAATATATATATATGTTTATTTTATTTATATAGATTTGTAACCTTGTTTTCTAATTAACCTGTTGCACCTGCCATGTTTTCTCTTCACTACCCTTGATTGACTGGTAGAGAATGCCTAAGGCATTAAGTCCGCCTTTGTACCTTTGTGTTGCATGAAGTTTTAATCATCATCATCATCATCATTTCAGCCGAAAGACGTCCACTGCTGGACATAGGCCTCCCCCAAGTGTCGCCACAATGAACGGTCCTGTTCGTCTCGCATCCATCAGACTCCCGCAACCGTTACCAAGTCATCGGTCTACCTATAAAACAAGTTTAAATAAAAGGATGGAAGGAAGGAAGTTTTAATAAATAAATGAAATAAACCTTTTTCCGAAAACCACATCCAAATATACATTTAAATCTAATAATAACGTAATTAAAACTAACTTACAAAATAAAAATAAAAGCCCTAAAGTACTAAAAAAACCAATCTAAAGTACGGCGTCGAAAAACTCCTCCACATCGCTGTCGACTGGTAATGTACCCAAAAGACTGGCGGCATTGCCACGCTGAATGGCAATGCTTATCCTTTGTCCGAAGTAAAAGCCAGCCCTTGGGTCACGCGAAGTGTCAACAAGGAGTTTTGAAAGTTCTTTAAATAATTTGTGAGCACTCGAACCCCACGATCCAAGAGTTTCAACCCCAAACGGCTCGAAAATATAACTACCAACAAGGTTATTATATTTCCGCCACTTGAGGTTCTCTGCAGCCGCTGCGGCAGTACCGGCACAGCACGACGAGCTAGGAAGATGAGATGGCGCAAGAGTATATTACATCCAAATTGGTTATAAAATGAAGCAGCAATTAGCATTTCAAATATTTGTATGAGAACGAGTGGGCGCGTGGGGGGAACATCTCGCTATCACATTTCTACGCACGTTCCTAATGGCGGTGAGGTCATATTATAGTTTATGCATCCTTTTTAGTTTTCCCTTCTACCAGATTTGAAAGATTTCTAACTTAAAACGGACGAATTTGGAAAATTCTGTCTATTTGCCATTTTGGATAAAGTTACTTCAAAAAATAATAATAAAAACCATGTCCCGTTGTACTGGGATCGGTCTATCATCATTAATTAATTAATTTTTATATTATGTGTTTTAAGAAATATTTAAAAATGTATAGAAAATAAATAAAAGATAATAATAAAAATACCATGTCACAGTGCATTGGGATCGGTCTATCATCACTGACAGGACTATTGTCGCCAATAAGCCGGATATAGTGGTGACAGACCGATTAGCGCGCCGCACAATGATAGTCGATGTCACCATCCCGCATGACGAGAACCTCGTGAATGCTGAAAAAGAAAAGCAAATCAAATATCTCGACTTAACACACGAGGTTGTCGACATGTGGAATGTGGACTCGGCTGTCATTGTACCGATTGTCGTTACCGCCAATGGCCTGATGGCCAAAAGTCTCGACGACCATATGTCGAAGCTTTCGTTGCGCGGTTGGATCAAGGGCCTGATACAGGAGGCAGTACTCCTCGATAAGGCTCGCATTGTGAGGAGGTTCCTGTCTCTGGAGCCCTAACCACCGGTAGCTTGGACCCTGCTCCTGACATCGGCGGACTACTATTTTTTAATTATTTCTTTCTTTAATTCTTTATTGTACACAAAAACATAAAATAATATATGGAGATACAGACAGTTCATGTACAAAGGCGAGCTTAACTCAGCAATGAGTTAAGCTCCTTGTTTTTATATTTTTAAATGTTTTTTTATGTGTATTTTAAGAAATATTTAAAAATATATAAAATATGTGTAAAAAATAAATAAAGGAAATAATAATTATATTTTTTTTATTTTCAGGCAACTAAGACCCATAAACAAAATACATAGAAAAATCTTAAAAATAATAAACTAATACATATTAAAAACATACAACAACTAATCTAGTACCATTACCAATTGTATCAAAGAAAAGTTAGTATGTTGTTTTTAGGGCTGGTACTAAGGGTCCCTCTAGTGTGCCCACGATAACTCTGAGTGTAGAGGAGTTGGCGAGGGTATATCAGTTTAGGTACCTGGGTCATCTGATTACCGAGGACCTTAAAGACGACATGGATATTGAACGTGAACGTAGGGCACTGTCTGTTAGGGCGAACATGATTGCTCGAAGGTTTGCACGATGTACCAATGAGGTGAAAATTACCCTCTTTAGACCCTTCTGTGCATCTTTTTACACCACTGTGGGCAATCTATACTCAAAGAGTGTACAGTGCCCTTCGGGTACAATATAATAATGCGCTTAGAACGATGTTGGGGCTGCCTCGCCACTGTAGTGCGTCTCGTATGTTTGCGGAGGCGCGCATCGATTGCTTCTATGCAACCGATGCGCATCGTTTTAAGTATGATAGCCAGTAGAGTGGACTGCCCAGCCCGTAGAGTGAACATCACTATTACAACGATTCATGTACGAATCGTTGTAATAGTGCTCACATGAGTATTGATACCTCGATTCATTGGTCAGGCAGGGGTCGAGTAGATTAAGGTTGTATTGCTAACACTAGTTTTAAGTTTTTATACTACTAACAAATTGTATCGTAGTTATCTTTAATAAACGTTTATTATTATTATCAAAATGTCTGGGACAAAAAAATTGATTACGGAGCTTTCAATATTATCGACTGTACAATTTCTCCCAACAATTCTATTCTTTAATTCGTCCGTCTAACATTTTCCTTTAATACCCAGTCACAGACAACAACAAAAGGAAAATAAGCGACGAAAAATTACAAAGCAAAAACGTTTTAAGAGTTAAGCCTCGCTCCTGATTGAGTGGGATAAGGTTGAAGGAAAAGAGCAAAGGTAAATCCCTCCTGACCAAACAACACTTAAGTATGTCCACTTAACGTTGAGAGTACGAATGAAAGCGGCCTGAACCCAATACGACCGGCCAAAGTAAATAGATGAAATTTCTTTTCACTTGACTAAAGCTAAGTGAATGCGGACTGTGTTAATAAAATAATAGTGCCGCCTTATCAGGCATTTCGTCTAATGCCTGCCTATATCTGCAAAGGACTATACCCACCCAAAGAAACAAACTCCAACAAACGACTTTTCTAAATGGGACCAGACTTTACTTATCACCAACTTTGGACTTTCAAACTGTGAATTAAATCCAATTGTTTAAGTTGGACGTTTTTTACCTAATTTGTACCTCGTGTAAAGTAAAAAAAAACAGCATTTCGTTCGTCGAGCTCTAGTTACCAACATTTTGCAAATTAGCTCCGATGACTCTAAAACGTTAAGACGCAAAATAAAAAGGCTGTTATCGGGAAATTACACCAAAAAGTTCCTTTACTCCTGCACGCAATTATAACCGTTCCGTTTTCAACAATACGACCCGAAATCGCGTAATCAGATTAATTAACAGTTACATGAACCTTACAGCATTCTGTGGTTTCCTTTTCCTTTAATTACGTTTTGATTAGAATCATGAATCTTATACGTTTGACCTCGGAATAAATAAGTACCTGCGTAAACATGGTGTCCTTTTTTTTTCTTAATTAAACTCTCCTAACTGAATTTACCTACTTAAAGTAAGCGGAACTCTAAAGGTAGGATGAATCCACCGTAGGCGTGGGCTTGCGGACGGCGAACAATGGGTAGCTCACCGTCCGACCGTCCGGTAACCGTCCGGACCGCGCCCAAGTCGTCGACGGCGCGTACTGTTGCACGCGTGCCTCAAGGAGATGTCAGCAAACCGTAGGGGCCCAGCAGGGTCGAAGCCTACTGAGGCCAAGGGTCTGATTCTGAAAGGAAGACTCAGCCCTAGCATGAAAGGCAACGAAGGAACAAGAGTGGGTTTTTAGTCAGTAAAAGTCTCGCTCCGCCCAAGAGCGCGGTTTGTCATTAGATGATTTTCCCACCTAAAAAAAAGGTAGGATGAATGAAGTTTGTTTCAGTAGGTAAATAGGTACCATCACCTAAATTTGTTCGGTAGAAACGATATTTTATTCCGGGATATATAAAACTGAAACGTTTGCATATAGATCTCACTTTAAAAGGCTTTTGAATTTATATTTTGGAACGTGTTCGTGTTTATCACGTCTTGCAGAATTTTATATATATTTATATAGGTGGATACGGTCGTGTCATAAATATCTTATCTTAGACATAGTATTAAACTTTTAGTTCAGAAAAGCCGATATTTATAAGCTTGTTGCCACAACTTCGCTTATATACCTAGTATATTTACTTTTAGAAAGGAGTCTCAATACATCGTAGTTTAACTTATTAGGCTATATCCACTAGACCGTTCCGTCACCGGTCAACAACGTCGCGTGTAGTGCATCCAGGCAAAATATGCATGCATGCCAAACCGTTGCGCGTTGGTGGTAAAACGTAACATGCACAGGTATGATTCATACCCAAATACCCAAAAAAAAAACGAATAAAGCTTTGTCTTTTACCATTAACCATTGAAAGTTTTAAACTTCCCTGTAATGTTTTGAATCTTGAGCGTTCGGCGAAAGAGCGTGGATCGTTTTGCGCATCGTACAATATCGGCGAGCCAATCGCTGTACAAGGATTTCACTCCCCGCCACCGCATCTCTCTTCATACCACTAAAGAGACCCGATATTTATTTCACTTCTGAGTGCTTCTGTGCAAGTAGAACTGTAGAAGTCAGCGCTCAAGATGCGTGCTGGTATCTATAAATAAGGACATATCAGTACTCCGCAAGAGACAAATTTCTAAACAATAACGCAATATATCAACCAACTAACAGTTTAGTATCGTTCATATCTCCCCAGAGATACAACAACGACTCCCAATCCGAGATAAAATCGACTGCAACAGTCGTTTGCCCATCACGTAGCAACTTAACCTGGCGAGTTGGGCGTTTGTTTAATCAGCCTCTATTTACAGTAACCATGGTGAAGGCTGGCTTGTTCGCCAACTAAATCTTTAGGGAACAACAGACAAACAAGAGAAGTAAGTTTTTAAAAATGGAACAGATTGTCATCTATCTGTTCCATTTTTGTTGTTGTTTTCATTATTTTTAGGTGTTCTGTGCTTTTAGCTTTAGAATGTGATGTGTTTTTGTTTCAACAATTTGCTGTTCTGGTAGTTCAGGTCATGAAGTTGGCACATGCGAGATTTTAAAAATGGAACAAAAAACGTGGATAGGAGAATCGGAATGAATGTGATGTTTTCGGTTGCATTATTAATTAGCTGTCGTATTACTTTTTTTTTCCTTTTGGCTTCGCACGGTTTGAGCACTTAGCCAGTATCAAGTTCACAAAATAGGTTCTTTGTTTTTTAAACTGAATACAGTCGCTTCGTTTTAAATTAGAATATTGATGTAGCTCATTCTAATGTTTTTTCAATACACTTACTCGAAAACCCGCTCTTATCCCACCGCTTTTAGGCACGCAATAGACTGTTTTCCGCACTGGTGCAGAAAAGTGCGCGTGCTCTCCCCCGCCACAATTTTATTACATTTATCGTATCAGGCTGGGCGCGCGTCGACCGCCACGAGTCGCCGGTCAACCCCCGTTTATTCATTTCGTAAGTGTATTGAAAAAAATCGTTTGATACACGTGCAAATTTGTCACTGCAGCCCTCGGCTCCATAACACACTCACCTACGGTACATGCGTATTCCGCCTCGGTCGCAATGACAAACTTTCTGCACTTGTGTCAAAATGTACTATTGCAGTATTTGGTAGCCAACGTATCGACGTTTGCTGCCAAATACCTACTGCAAACTCTATAGTCAGCATTCTCGGCAAGCTTTGCTAAGGTAGTCAATATTATGTACAATAAAATTCTCATTTTACCAAGATCGCGCCTGTATCAATGATCACATATTGCCCAGTTGAGACACAGAAGTACACAAATGATAGTTTTTAAAAATCGAACAGACAACGTGAATTTATAGGAGATATGAGAATGTACTGTATGATGTGTTTTTGTTTGGTTTTCAATGGTCTATTGGTTACAAGAGCTGCCGCTGAGTGTGAGGTCCTTTTTTAAGGTTCCGTACCCAAATTGTAAAAACGGGACCGTATAAGACTCCACTGTCCGTCTGTCACCAGGCTGTATCTTATGAACCGTGATAGCTAGACAATTAAAATTTTCATGATGCCTAATTCATACAAAGAATATACCCTCCAAGTTTCAGGTCTTTACGATCAGCGGTTTAGGCTGTGCATTGATCCGTCAGTCATTCAGGACAAAGCATTTTATATGTATAGATTGTATTTGAGATTATATCCAGCGAAACAGTGCCCAATGGCTTTAGTTTTCATCATTAACTTTGTAAGTCATTGGGTCGTGTAATTCAGACAAACTGGTGGTAATTTGACAAACAGAAAATACATTTCCCTTGTGACGCCGTTGTTGCGGTGTAGTTCATCCGTACCTAACTCTTCGTGAAGTTTTTGCAACATTAATAAATGTGCTTTATCGTCGGAATATTCCTGAACGTTAACGTTTTGAAAGAGTATAAAATTTAAACCTCATCACCATCATCATTTAAGCCGTATGACGTCCAATGTTGGACATAGGCCTCCCCAAGTGCCGCCATAACAATCAGTCTTGTGCCTTTCGCATCCATGGGATTCTCGCGACCCTCACTAGATCATCGGTGCATCTTGTGGAAACCTTGCGCCCTATTTGTAATTACCGCTGCTACCTTAAATTCAACTCTACCTACGGCCCTGGTTTAAGCCCCATTAAACTTTAATTTGTATATCAAACACCTTAGTCTGCAATAATGGAACCCTTACTAAATCACTTTTTTATCCATCTCCCCTTCTCCTGCTCCGGGTGGTGCAAGAAGGCATGTCAAAATTAGAAGCGATTTTCATAACATAAATACGCGTAGTAAACACGAAATTATATTGCCCAAACAGAACCGGTCGTTGGAGCGACATTTGGGGGAAGCCTATATCCAGCAGTGGTCGTCTGTCGACTGAAATCATGATGATGAGATAACCTAAAACAATTTGCATCGATAAACACAAAATTACGTAAACTAAATCATTACATTTAGTTTCCATAATTTTGTGTTCACTAATGTTATTTGTACTGTACATACTAGAACATCCCAAATAATTTAGTTTATTCTACAAATTACACAAACATAGTGTTCGGGCGACCAAAGCTTGGTCATTACGTTTAATTATACAATTAATTAAATTTGGGTAATGTTGTTACTTCATTAAGAACATTACGTTGTAATAATTACAATTAGTGGGTGATAATTGCGGATGTTGGGGTCTCTCAGCCGAAGAAACGCTTTTGCACGGTAATAAGATTAGTAGATAATAAAAAGGCGTGCCGATGACCTGGGCCTCTAGTCTGCTATTACAATAGTGTCTTTGACTTCTTAATTGTTGATTTTGACAAGTTTGGTAATCTACTAATATAATGGTGTCATTATGACTTTCCAATAGTCAACCACTGCATAGCATAGCATAGCATAGTCGGCCTTATAATGTTCCCACTGTTGGGATTCAGGCCTCCTCTCTAGGAGAGGGAATGGGCTGTAATCCACCACGCGGGCCCAGTGCGGGTTGGTGGATGTCACATGTCTTCGAATTTTTGGTTCTCGGACATGCCGGTTTCCTCACGATGTTTTCCTTCACCGTTTTGAGAGCAGTGGTGACTCCATTGAAAGAAATGGCATAGAATGGTAATCCCGTATATAATGACAAATGAATGTCTAACGTACTTCTGCGGTAGTCTGCTAAAATTTTTACAGTTCCTTTGATCGGTGTCCTACCATTAGAACGTCGTTTTGCAATCATTGCTTTTAATTTGTTACGAGACAGCTCGATATTGTCATTCTACCACAATTCTATTACGAGACCAATGACTGACCAATGATCGACTGTTATGAATTTAGCAGACTACGAACTTTTAGCAAAATTACAATGGGATCGAGTTGGAATTACGAATTTATAAAAATAACAGACTTGAGTCCCTGGTGAAGGTCGCGGGAATCCAATGGATGCGAGACGCACTGGACGGTCATTATGGCGACGCTTAGGAGAGCCCTATGTCCAACGGTGGATGTCTTTAGGCTGAAATTATGATAAATAACTAAGTATTTTTATTATTTAAGAAGGTTTTTCCATACAAACTTTGGACCCCCGTTTCATCATCTCAGGGGTGGAGTTTTGTAAAATCCGCTATCTACACTCTATAAGGAACCTACCTGCCAAATTTTAAGTTTGTAGGTGTTATAGTTTCTGAAATTTCGTGATTAATCAGTGCATTTAAATTTTACATTATAAGTTCTCGCGCGTAATTTGACGAAAACGCCAGACACCATCACCATGTTGCTGTGTGGTCATGATTAAAAATTAAAGTAACATAAAGACGTCAGTTCATCAGTTGACAATTTTTTAGTTAACATGACCCTAGGACGTAATATCATGGCGACAACTGTTTCGTTTATTAAAAAAAAAAAACAGACTACAAGAGTGAAAACTTTGAAATGAATTTCAAAACCAAATTTTGTTATTTTATGAACTAATTTGAATATTTACCGACTGCCTATTGCCTAATCTACTATCTCAATTGTATACTTTTAGATTTTTTCCCATTCACTATAAAATAATAATAATAAATTCATTTATTTCAGAAACCAGACCATTTGCGTAAATTCTGAATTGAAATTATAATATTAGATTAAAATTAATAATTATTTCATTAAAACATTACATTATACACATTAAAAAACACAAAATTACAATACACACACATACCAAATTCATCAATAAAAATATAATAAATTACTATTTATTAAATCCCAAAAAATAAATAAAAATTACATTAAAATACACAAAATTATCTATTTAAAATACTTACACAAATTTAAATTAAATACCCTATTCCTAGTGCGGGATAAATTTTTTTAAAGATAGGTGTGATATCAAGATTACATTTTTATATCAGTTAAGTTATCGTCACGTCTGACATACCTACTTACCAAACTCAAAATAAAATTAAAAATTGAAAAAAATCGAAATTGTAAGCTTCAGAATTTCATATATTATATTATCTACATACAGAGGCACATACAAAGAAGAAGAGGATACAAATTCCGACACTGCTTCTAAACCCAATTCAAATCTCGAATATAAAATACATACAAGATTCAATTTAAAAATTCGCCTTCATGTTTCAGTACATACATAGTAACGGAAATAAAGCCTGAACCGTGTCCAAAGCGGAACACTGGCAGACACATGTCGGTGTTTAGTGCTGGGACGTGTCAACCTGTGTCCTCGTGTTAAATCAGGTGGCCATAGAAGTAGCGGGAGACTGTTAAGACGAATACAGAGTGACAGGCGGTGACAAAAGCACATATAATTCGTTCGTGGGCTTATAATTACAGTGCTGAATCAGTCATGTAGCAAAGGTGGCAAATGCTACGGGCTCCGAGTTTTAGGGTAAATCCCGCTCAGACATTTAAAAATAAGTCAGGATACCTTTGCCCTATGAATTCTTACCACTTCAGGGTTTTCAATTCGACGCTAAGGAAGCTGTCTGTTTTCAGCTTTAGGAAATCTTTTGCGGCTAAATAACCGTGCCCAAAGCGGGCTCTAGGTGCGGGGTTTCAAGTAGACAGATTTCTTGAGTAGCTATTGCTACTGACAGCGTAAAATTTACTGAATAGCCCTGCTGAAACACAGTAAGCGGCGTTATCAACTATTCTGTTCTGCACATCATCTGTCAAAACTTACGTTCATTTAAAGGAGGAGACCAAGATCAAAAAAAAAGCTTTTTAACAATGTGGTAACCCTGAATTAAAATAAACTTATTCAGTTCCAATATTTCGTTCAATACATCTCGCAAAACTTATTCTAATCCAAATCAAAACCCGCTCACGTTGGGGCCTGAAACTTATTGTTCGCAATTGTCAGCACAATCTCATATAAATATAAAACTTTCACATTCACTGTTGTACGATTTCATATTCATACAATCGTATAAATTGTAAGTCTAGTCAACCAAATAATACAACAGCGAAACGTACTTTAGTCACTGAATATAGCACTTGTTTATTTTTGTTTTAGTATTCTTGCAAACAAGACACCTATGTTAACCTTAGAGGCCCATAAAGACAGATATCTGCCAGAGCCACGGGAGATTTCTGAAAAGGAAACCGTGGTCCTAGAACGCAAAGAGCAACAGAAATCAGAAATGTTTATTTCAATTACAGGCACTTTTGAATTGTCAAAATATCGGTCAGTCAAAAAAAAAAAAAAAGTGAAGCTAAATTGCCACATGACGGACATAGGTGGCCTTTAGTCAGTAAAAGTTTGACACGCCCTCTCGCTCCACCCTAGAACGGGAGAAGTCATTAGATGATTACCCAAATCAAACAAAATGGCACCCATGTTACACTGGCTTCTGTCAGCGACTTCGTTCTCGTGAAAGTAGAAAATTATCGCAAAGGAACATACTTCTGGGTTCAAAAGTAATTATATGTTCTATTTAGACAAATTTCATACAATTCAGTCAGCCGTTTGAGCTTGAAGAAATAACAAACATACACACATAAACACACCTCCAAATCCTTATCGGATGGTATATATATGTATAGCTACCCATTGATCGTCGTACGCAAGCCCGCGCCGACAGGGTGGCCAAAAATCGCTCTGTGATTCTCGCCGCCCTAGGCGATGTGGTAGCTGAGGCTTGAGGAAGACCTCTCCCTTACGTTTTCCACCACCTCATTTGCTCATATTACTACTTCGCAGAAGGAGATACCTACTGCCCAGACCTTCGTTTCGTACCATGACCTAGTGGAGGTCTGCGTCGTTTGGGCAGAGTATTCTGGACCCCCGCAAATCGGCTCCAGAATACTCTGCCCAAACGACGCAGACCTCCACCGCGTCCTCCGGGTGACCCACACATTGGTAACACCGAACGTTTCTTCCCGTCAAATCCGTATCAGGAACCTCCCGAAACAAACGTGTCTAGCGAGGATCTGCGTTAGACTGCAAGTGAGGACGTCGTGGTGCCTCTCTAACCACTCTTCAAAGAGGGGATTTATCGCCGTGATTGTGGCGTGCCCGATAACTTTTCAACCTAAGGCATTTGCTAGAAATTTTCCATGTTTCAAACAATATGCAAAGCTTAAAGTTCTCATAATCTCTAACGTCATTTAGTCAACGTCAAATGAAAAGTCGTGTTAAAAATCCAAAACTCTTTTTGAAGACATTTAATTTAAAGTTTCAAAGTCTTTAGCCTCCAGACATAAATAGTTGGAACAATTTTCAGTTCGTTTTATTCGTAGATAGTTGAAGTTAATCGATATCTTGTAAGTTAAAGTTAAGGGTGTTTCATTTAACGTGACTTCAGCGACTAGTGAGCGATTAGTTAGCTCGGTCAGTGTCCGTCCGAAGCAACGATGTTTATTTTCGTAGAATTTTAAAATAAAATTGCAATAGCTGCTGCTAAGTGGTTTCGGAAAACCAAATTGACGTGACTTTAATTTGAACGCGAACTCCAGTGAACTTGCTAACTTGGTTGCATGTGCTAAAGTTTTTGTGTTATTTTAAATACGTTCTGTTTAGCCTTTTCTTTTTTCATGAATTTTTTAGTAGGTACTCCAGGCAAAAGGTGAAACTTGTAATTGTGGTTGGATTGTGCGAAAGAAATCATTAGACGAATCATTTAGCTTTTGCCTTAAAATATAGCCTTTGTCACTCAGGAATAAAGCAACTTTCTATCGGTGAAAAAATTTTAGCAATCGGACCATTACTTTCCTGCTAAAAAAAAAATCAAATACCTCTTTATAATATTAGTGTAGATTATGGATATTTCAAGTTCAGGGTGTTTTGTAAAAAAATGGAATGGTAGTGTGTTGGGCTGCGGGCGACTGATAGAGCTACCATGGCCCTGGAACGCTAAGGACAACAGAAGTAACACAGACACAGGTGGGTTGTCAGTAGTCAGTAAAAGAGTAATACTCCGTCACGTCAGAACTTTAGTCTTTTTGAATCAACAATGAAAGATATTTTAGCCAAACTTGCAGATAGTAACAAATCCGTAATTATTTGGGGAGATTTTAATATTAATATTTTGGAGAATAATTCAAATAGCAGCAGATTTTTAAGCCTTTTTAAATCATTTAATTTGACTAATGTTTTTAAAGAGTCAACTAGAGTAACTCCAACCTCTTGATAATGTTTTCTGCAATTGTGACTATTTAGATAAAGCCATAGTAAATTATCTTCCGTCTGATCATAGTGGACAAACGGTAGCTTTTAAGTCTCACGCAGCCTTGGAAAAAACTTTAATTCAATTTAGGCCAATTACAATTGGAAAATTAACAAAATTTAATAGTAACTTAGAAAATAAGTTAAATGTTCTGGGCCATGATATTAATGATGCAAATAAATTTTATGATAATTTCTTTTCAGTGGTACTCAATGAATTTAATACAGCTTTTGAAAAGAAGTCGAAAAATATTTTCCCTAAGTTTGTATTTAGTGACTGGGCGACTAAAGGTATTAGGGTAAGTAGGGAAAAACTATATGAGCTGTACGGCCTTAAGCCATTCTTCAACACTGAAACCTTTAATAAATATATAAATAGATATTCTAAACTTTTCAGATAGATTTGCAAGGTAGCGAAAGCCCTGTACATTAGCAATAAGATCAAATCGGCAGACAATAAAATAAAGACTGTGTGGAAAGTTATTAATAGTGAAACTGGTAGGAATAAAGTACTCAATAAGGATTTTTTATGGGAGACTTCACATGGTCCCAAAAGCTCTAACATAGAAATAGCCCAAGAGTTTGTGAATTATTTCACCGATATACCTCTTAGGACTACGGAAGCTCTAAATTCCTCCCCTGAAGCTTCAGTTGCTTTATTGAAAGCAAACTTGCCAGGCTGTCCGGTTGAATTTCAATTCAAACATATAAAAGTCAAATTAACCGAAGACCTATGGGGAATGTCTGTTAAAGTATGCGCATCTATAATAGAGACCATAGCACCGTACTTAGCTTTAATATTTAATTTGTGTGTGGACCAAGGAGTCTTTCCAGATATAATGAAGTACAGTAAAGTTATACCACTTTTTAAATCTGGTGACCATAATGACACTAATAATTACAGACCTGTATCAGTATTGCCAGTTTTCAGTAAGGTGTTTGAAAAAGTTATGCTTAATCAAATGCTTTACCATTTTAACAGCAATAAAATCTTTCATGATCAGCAGTATGTTTTCACCAAAGGACGTTGTACGACTGACGCTGGAGTCACTTTATTGAAACATATATATTTGCAGCGTGGGAAGAAGCCCAAGATGCGATAGGAATTTTTTGTGACCTCTCAAAGGCTTTTGATTGTGTTAATCACGAAACCTTGCTTTTAAAGCTAGAACATTATGGACTAGGTAAACTTGCACTTAGCTTAGTGAAATCTTATTTAATTGACAGGCAACAGCAAGTTCAGATAAACGGTGTCACTTCTCCGGGTTTGAAAGTCAAAATGGGTGTACCACAAGGCTCAATATTAGGTCCTTTCCTCTTTTTAGTATATATAAATGATCTACCGCATCTATTAAAAAAACAACCAAATATTGTATAGTTTGCTGACGATACGTCGTTAATTTTTAAGATCAATAGACGTTCTACTGATCTTGATGACGTAAACGATGCTTTACAGCAAGTCCAAAACTGGTTTACTGTTAATAATTTAGTATTAAATGAAAAAAAACTAAGTGCATAAGATTTTCGTTACCGAATGTTAAAAGTAATTACTCCGACATAGTATTGAACAAGGAGAAACTTGAATTCGTCGAGAATACGGTTTTCCTAGGGATCACGCTTGACTCGAGGCTACAATGGGGTCCTCATTTAACATCTCTGGCAGGTCGGCTTAGTTCAGCAGCATATGCTGTCAGAAAAATCCGTCAATTTACTAATGTGGATACTGCGCGACTAGTTTATTATAGTTACTTTCATAGTATCATGTCTTACGGTATTTTGCTATGGGGACGGGCTGCAGATATAGAGTCTATTTTTATTCTGCAGAAAAGAGCTATCAGAGCCATATATAATCTTCGCAGACGCGATTCTCTTAGGGAACTATTTAAGGAAATAAACATCCTGACGGTCCCTGGTCAATACATTTATGAAAACATTATGTATGTTCGGATGTTACAAAGATAAGTGACAGGCACAATTTTAATACTAGGAACAGGAACAAATTAGATCAACCTCGGTTCAGATTGGCTAAAGTACATAGTTCTTTCATGGGGTACTGTGTAAAATTTTATAATAAAATACCAGTTGAGATTCTTCAACTAAATGAGTCCAAATTTAAAGCATGCATTAAACGCACACTATGTAGACAAGCGTATTATAAACTGGAAGATATATAATAATATAATAATATCCCAGGCTATACCTGGGATATTAAAATATCCCAGGTATAGCCTGGGATATTTTAATTCAATAGCATCAGTTAGACAATTAATTAATAATTAAGTATTTCTAAACTGAAAGATTTATTTATTAAACATGTACAAGTTAAATATAAAAGAATTAACATGTTACAATTAAATTAAATGTCAATCGTCAATAAATAACCCGCCCCTGATCGTTCCCGGTGCAAAGGTGCCCATAACACTCGCCGCATTACCTCGCTGAATAGCGATGGCCATCCTTTGAACCAAGAACGACCTGGACCGGGAGTCACCCGTTGCCTCCCCGAGCCTACGGCCCAAGTCCCCCACAAAACACTTTGCCTCCATACTCCAACTGCCCAGAGTCTCCACAGCAACCGGCACAAAATGATAAAGCTGATCCAAGGAAGCGTACTTGAGCCTTTTTTTAGATCAGCCGTCTTCAGCGGCGGCAGAGGCAGTGTGCATGGTGCGACTCAGGTGACTGGCGGCGACAGTGCTGACGCAAGTTACGTCCCAGATCAGGCACTTTCCGTTTTTCCAGGGCACCAGAGTCAGCCCATCCGGCCTCTTACCATCAGACCTGCTAAGACCTGGAGACTCAAACACGCAGGGTACGTGTGCCGATATAAGGGCTCTACGGACTATGTCGTTCAGGGCATGATGACGTGGGAACCTCCCTGTGCAGCGCCGACAGTTCAGTGCGTTATGGCCATCGGTCTCCACCATAGAACCGCAGGTGCATGTATGAGGTTCGCACACCTTACAGCCCAGGCGGAGAGCCACCGCCACACGCAGAGTCATCGTCGAGTAGAGTGCCCAGATGAGGCGAAGGAATCGCGATTAAGTATTTTTAACCGAGTTCAAAAAATGGAGGAGGTTATTCAATTCGGTTGTATTTTTTTTTATCATTTTTTTTTATCATTTTTTTTTATGTTTGTTACCTCAGAACGCCGTCGTTTATGGACCAATTTGCAATTTTTTTTTCCCTTTATAGGATATGCTTCCAGATTGGTCCCATTTTTTTTCAAAATCCAGTTCTGATGATGGGATCCATGAGGAATCGAGGGAACTCCTCAAATATTATAGGCAACTATATAGTGATTTTGGTATTTTCATCGAGAACTTTACAGTCAAAAAGTAACATTTGATGAAGTGGAACTGATGAAGAAGACCAGAAATGGTCAACGAAACTTCATACTCACTTTGATATCACAATGAAGATAGTTATGCGACTATGACAATACAAATGAATGAATGGTTCTGAATAGTTACGTTACGTTGAAAATGGTATCATCGAAGTGATCTGATGATGATGATGGAACCGGAAGGTAGGCACTGAAACTCCGTAATTATTCAATGTAACCTAGCCGTGTTTGGACTTATTAGAATTGTCATGAGATGCACTTTGGCTGTAAGGTACTATCGAACTGATCTGATGATGGAGCCGGATGGTAGGCATAGGGACTCCGTAATTAATCAATGTATCCTAGCCGTGTTTGGGCTTACTGGAATTGTCATGAGATGCACTTTGGCTATAAGATACTATCGAATTGATCTGGTGATGGAGCCGGAAGGTGGAAGGTAGACACAGGAACTTTCTAATAAAACAATGTAACCTTGCAGTGTTTTGGGTTAATTGGAATCATCATGAGAAATAGGCACTCTGTATATAAGTGGTTCTCAACAAAAAAGTGTAAAATAAAAATTTTACAAAAAAAAAACTGACTTCACTAAAAAAAACACTAAAAGGATCAAAATAACTTTAATTTCGGAAGTCGGTGTTAAATAAGAAACAAACAATACCGAGAAACACCGACTTCCGAAATTAAAGTTATTTTGATGCTTTTAGTGTTTTTTTTAGTGAAGTCGGTTATGTTTTTTTTTTTTTGTAATAAGTTTTTTAAATATTGCTATGTAGAGATATGCGGACAGGTTATTTGCAAACATTCGAATTTCTTCACGGGGCCCTCTGTAAATGAGACAACATCTCTTTAAACCTGGTTATTTAGGAACTGTGTACATTAAAATCCTTTTTATGTAAAAAATCCTATATCCCTTGAGCTCCCAGTTTACAGTACTAAAATAGACATTACCTACTTACAAAAAGCTGGCGTATTCACTACACGTATGATATAACTCGGTTAATTATTCAGACAAGAATTACAAGCACAGATTGTTGAAACTGTAAAGAAACACGCTGTGTACATACAGACTTAATTTCCGTATAACGCAAGCAAGTACGCAGCCGAAATAAACGTAGGAATTCACAGTTACGAGTATACCCGTACGTACCGCTTCAATATTTCGTTCATACGCGTACATACACTGTGGATACTTATGTAATTATTTCCTAAATATTTAGACGGCGGCGAACCTTCCCCATAAACTTGGGTAAGTTATGGCTGCCCCGGCTCGTAACGAGAACGCCGTGCCAACCATATTGCGTACGCCCCAGTGTATTTTTTAAACCTTCATGCTTCGCCCTAATAACCGAAGTCACTTTAATACCGAAGTGGATTTATGTATGCCTAGTACTTGGGATTTTTTTCGCCGTTTTTTGTATGACGTTTGTGAAAAAGTTTATACGTTTTATGGCTGAAATGTGAGTGCAGTCTGCATATTTTGTGAAAGTTTAGGTATTAGATTTTTTTTAATAAGATTATATTGAAATTGTTAGTGCCTTTTTCAAGGTTATACCTAAAATAGAGATGAAAAATATGAATTGACTACCAACTAGCTACTGAATTTTATGGTTTTCTTTTTTTTTAATTTTCACTATGTACCTACCTATAGACTTTTTTAAGGTGAGAAATCAACGGATAAATTCTCCCATTCTAGGGTGAAGCGCGTGTGTTTGACTTTTACCGACTAAAACCCACCTTTATTTGCCTTACACTTTCCAGGACCATGGTAAACACTCCTGCAAAAAGTATAATAATAATTTATTCATTTCAGACATTATAAGCCAATCAATAATAAGAAAATAATAAAAAATATACATATTTAGTTATTCCAGAACACTAAAAAGAATGTAATTAGTCTGTTTTGCTGTTTTTTTATAAAACGGGTTTTTTTCGGTGGGAAAATCATCTAATGACATCCCCCGCTCTCGAGCGTAGCAGGAGATAGTGTCAGACTTTTACTGACTAAAAACCCACTCCTTTTCACTTCGTTACCTTTCGTACCAGGGCCGAGTCTTCCTTTCAGAAGCAGACCCTTGGCCCCAGTAGGCTTCGACCCTGCTGGGCCCCAACGGTTTGCTGACATCTCTTTGAGGCGTGCATGGAACAGTACGCGCCGTCGACGACTTGGGCTCGGTCCGGACGGTTACCGGACGGTTGGACGGCGACCTACCCATTGCTCGCCGTCCGCAAGCCCGCGCCTAAGGTGGCCGGAAATCGGGATCGGAATCCCGGCGGCTATGAATAGCTCAGCTACGGTAGGCAAATAAACTAGACTAACAAATTGATCACGAACTCGCTGCAAACTTCTAACTGCTTGCTACATCAATTTTCATTTCCGCGTAACTTTTCAATCCAAGTAAAACTTACAGGAGTCTTACCATGACGTGTTAAAATGTCAGGCGTGCGAGCGAGAGAGAGGGATGGAGCTATACACCCTACATAGCTCCATCCCTTTAACAGTTCAGTTTAGGTCCAAAAATGGATCGCGTTAAGAGCTTGGGCGGGCCTCAGGACTTCTTCATCGCTAATATAGCCAAATAGTTATAATCTAAAAGCTTGTGCGCCGGATGAGTCGATCTCCAACGTTAAGCAACAGTTGCCGAGGTCAGTCTGTGGATGGGTGACCATCTTAACATACCGAGACTCATCCGTGCCTTGGAAAGCACATTAAGCCATTGGTTCCGGCTGTCATTTGTAGAACTTTGACCGTCGTTACGGGTAGTTAGAAGTCAGGAAATCTAACACCAGTCTTGCCAAGGGGTCTTACCCTGGAATTACTGGGTTGTGGAGATCAGGTAGGCAGTCGCTCCATTTAAAATACTGGGATCCAAAAAAAAAAAAGCTGAGCCCGATTAGATTGCTGAAACCGACCCCAACATATTAGGATATTTTACTCTATGTGAGAAAAAATCTAAAAATTAATATATTATTAAGGTAGCTTAGGCAAAAAGTAGTCGGTAAGTGTTAGTTTTAGTTCATAAAATAACAAAATAAATTTTTAATTTCAATTCAAAGTTTTCAGTTTTTCACCATGAAATAGCCACCATGCTATTTCGTCATTCGGCTGTGTAAACTAAAGTGACAGCTGTCAACTGTCAACTGATCGGGCATACTGAATGAATATCAGCGCATTTGTTTACACAGCCAACTGACGTCACGACTACACAGTAAATGTATGGCGTCCACTGCGTTCTGCATTTTCGTTAAATTACGCGCGAAATATGAAAATGTAAATTTTAAATGCATTTTTAGGGTACTTAGCGACTGAATAAAAATTTTGTGTTTTTTTAGTGGTTTATTAGCACTATAGAATCTAATTGAGACACTTTTCAAAAATGAGTGTAATACCCTATTGGGAAAAGGCTAAATAGATACACAGTTATAACCTCTAGATCTACATTATCAGTTTGATATTCTCAATATCATCTGTTATTTCGTATTTAATATTGAAATTTTCGTCCTCATTTCCATGTAGACAGGGTTTCAGTTGAGCTATGTATGTTACGCGCCTACCAACAGTTTTACTTAGCCCTGCAAAGCTTACGTAAACCTGTTAGGTATTCAGTTTCATATCATCAATGTGCAAATGGATACCACACAAAATCCACAGGCCTATATCCACATCATAACTTCGAATATAAGCTGTTATCATTAAAGTTTATATCACAAATATTACGATACTATAAAGCCGTTCATAAATTAGCCTATTTAGGTGAGCAAATATTCCTTACGTGTTGTAGACCTTTGAAGGTCGCTAAGGCATGCAATATTTCGCTAGTCGACAATACCACCTCGTAAAACGATCTCAGTTATGCATGGTCACACGTACCCGTGGCCACCAGCCCATTTCACATGTTTACTTTAACATGCAACTGCCGGAATTTCAACTTCGGCCAACATTACGCCAAAGTGTTGGTTTGTGTGCGAACATAACTTGTTATTTACTACCCGATACCTAGGGCTCGTTCGTTTAGTTTTAGAATATGATTTTTAAGATGCTACTGGTATGAAATCCGAGTATTTGAGCACGGGTTTTAAGTGAAAACGTAGATGCAAAGCGTTCTCGAGCTTGAACTAGGGTGCATTTTCCTACCGATCGATGCTCAAAGAACTGCCTCTGACGACTGACTCGGGAAAGTTTTGAGGGTTCTAAAAATTCACCCTACTATGCCCCAGGCTTAACCGGTACGTGGGGTAACAGAAAAATATTACCTGAATGTCTGATTGATCCAATTGGTATGAAATTCAAATATGATTATATGAATTTATTTTAAGAAGGGTGAATGCTGACTAGAGCATAACGTGGTAACTTTAGACAAGGGTTGTTTCATCCTAATGTATTTAATAGACAAAATACAAAAAAATATATATACAATTGTATTCTTGCATCTCTTTTTAGAACTAATTGAGCAAAATTGCTCGGAAAAGCACATGTAAATCGTTTTAATTTAAACATGTTTCACTTCAGTACCACAGTGCGAGTGTAATGTTGCCAGCGCCGTGTTTAATAGTGGTTAAACAAAAATAACTTTCCACTGACAACGGCATAAAAAAACAAAAACTTATGCCCTCAGGTTTAGAATATAGTTAACCTAAAAACTGCAAACGAAAACGAAAAAAGATTGTCACGACCGCGGCGAGATTAAAACAATCTACAGCACAATTCCGGGGAAAACTCCGGTTTTATATAGTGTTGGGCTTTCTGTGTGTGATGGTGTGTATTTGTGTATGTGTGACACAGCAAGGGGATCGTGTTGCACTAACTTAGCCAACTTTACGATTTGCGGCGGCCGCGGTGTCTCCGAAATTAGGGCCGTGGTTGTGTTTCAAAAATAGGAGTAACTCTCTGGAGCGTCGCGGTGTGTTGTGCCCGGAATTTGTAAGTTGAGGTGAGAATGAAAAAGTAATGTTGTGTGGTCACTTTATAGTTTAGTTCTGTGTAGCGTCGAATTATGCGGAATAATGGCAAATTTTAGATCTGTTTTAAGTATGAGTAAAACTCTAAAATAAAACTAGCTGGTTTCCGCGATTTTGTCGATAACAGACACGTTAAACAGCACAATTTCGTTACATTTTCAGTTTCTTTTGCGCGGAACCCTATTTTTTTTCTAATAATAATAGATGCCTAAGTTACTCCTTATAACATCAGTTATCTACCAGTCAAAGTTCCTTCAAAATCAGTTCAGTCGTTTTGGAGATTAGCCAGAACAAATTAATAGACATACAAACAGACCAACAGACAGACAATAATTTAAAAAAAATATATTTTTGTTAAAGACTTTCATAATCCTTAGGAAAGTCTATAACAAAAATATATTTTTGTTATATAAATATTTTGATCGTTTTAGTAAAAAATGTTATTTTGATATTTCAAACAGACACTGCAATTTTTATTTATTTGTTTATACGTATAGGTTAAAATTTAAATAATGCATTTTATAAAATGTTCTTGTACTGTTAAGTTCGAACATTATTTACAAATTAACCGATCGTTAGTAATTGTAAATACAGCAACAACTTATAAAATATTTACGTTGGTAGATAGGTACTGCCAAAATCTATAGTGAAATTGGAATTCCCATTTGACGAAATAGTTATCTGACGTCGTGCCCGTTATCAGTGACAAAACTCCGTCACGCCAACTGCCGTGTCAATTACACTTTATTCTAATTGAAAATAAGGGACCCCATCACACCTGAACACTTAATTGAATTAAAGGTTATTGATCTCGTGACATTAAACCGAATTAGCATTTGTTATTAAGAGGCAGTCGCATACCGTCTATCGTCAACGTGAGCATAGTTCAATAGCTGGATGTTTCATCTGATGCAATCTACACTAATAATATATAGATGTAAAGTTTGTTTTATTAGTAGGAGGTAATCTCTGAAAGTACTGGTCCGATTGCTAAAATATTTTCACCAATAGAAAGCTGCTTTATTCCTGAGTGACATAGGCTATATTTTATGTACACGGGCGAAGCCGCGGTCAAAAGCTAGTGCTTGATAAAGAGGCAACGCAAAAAAAGAGAGATAACGCCTGAACGCTCTCTTGGCATTTAGTCATTCACTCGAATATATCACAAAACTTGTTCCAGGAAATACATGTTTTTTTTTAATCTTAAATTTTTTTGGAATAAATTTTCGTGATTCAGAATCTCGATTAAATAGCAAGGTTTCCATAGAAATATTTTCTTTACTTTGATGATTTGATTACCTACATTACGAAGGGCCAAAGTTCACGTACAATAACAGATTTTAGAGGTCTTTACTGGATTAGATTAAATTGGATTTGGAATGGATTAAATTTATGAGTTTGATTTCAATAAAAACCTAGACATATATTCCACAAGATATCTGTGTTTCCAAAATACCTAGAAAAATATGTGTAACGTAATAACATAAGGGCTGTTATATGTAAATTTATCTCGAGCCGCTCTTAAGCAAGTATTTTTAACTTCAAGACAAGACTAAATACAAGACTTCCAAAAACAAGAGGAGGTTATCAATTAGGTTGTATTTTTTTATGTTTGTTTCCTCAGAACTCCGTCGTTTATAGACTGATTTCAATTTTTTTTTTCCCCTTAAAGGATATGCTTCCAGATTGGTCTCATTTTTTTCTAAATCTAGTTTTAATGATGGGATCCATGAGGAATCGAGGGAACTCCTCAAATATTATAGGCAACCATGTAGTTATTTTGGTATTTTCATCGAGAACTTAAGCATTTACAGTAAATAAGTAACATTTCATAAGGTGGAAATGATGAAGAAGACCAGAAATGGCCAACGGAACTTCATACTCACATAGATAAATAATAATGATGATAGTTAAGCGACTATGACATTACAAATAAATGAATGGAAAGCAAAGTGATCTGATGATGATGATGATGATGATGGAGCCGGAAGATAGGCACCGGAACTCGGTCTTATTAGAATTGTCATGAGATGCACTTTGGCTATAAGGTACTATCGAACTGATCTGATGTTGGGGCCGGGAGGTGGAAAGTGGACACGGAAACTTCATAATAAAACAGTGTATCCTAGCAGTGTTTGGGTTAACTGGAATTGTCATGAGAAATAGATACTCTGGCTATAAGTGTATCGCAACTAAAAAGTGTGAAACAAAAAACATTTTAAAAAGTAAAAACCGACCCCACTAAAAAAATCACTAAAACGATCAAAATAACTTTAATTCCGGAATTCGGTGTTGAATAAGAAAGAAACAATACCGAGAAACACCGACTTCCAAAATTAAAGTTATTTTGATCGATTTAGTGTTTTTTTAGTGAAGTCGATTATTTTTTGTTTTGTAAAAAGTTTTTTTTAATTACATACGAAGTTGTTTCTCAAATTGATTAAATAGTTAATTTTATACGACAACACAGTGAAGTAGAATGCCAAAGAGAAGTACGCTGATCCAAATGGGTCTTTCCTACAACCTGAATGGAGAAATCTGGTTCACTAAAAAGATTTTCTGCTTAAAATTTAAAAAAAAAAAACAGACACTCGTGCACCGAAGGTTTTTTTGTGTGATGTATAAGTAAACAAAACGGTTTTTGATCTTTTTCCTTTACTTATGCTATAATATTGTTATAATATTGCTTCTGGCCAAATTTTGTGATTCTGAGTCATCGGATGGAGGTATATAGGTCTTGATTCCCTTACAAACGTCAAAATATGCACCATAATTAGAATATAAACGGCCATATCTTTAAGTATATTGCGTTGACTTAGAAATTCGATTTTTTCACTGCTGTAAGGCGTAGCAGACTTAAAAATTTGATATTAATTTTAGCTTGATACTTAACTACAATAAAGTGATCCTACAAGGGCGAAACTTATAGGATCACTTTGATTTTGAGATACTTTTGACGACTAAGGCACGGGCTCCTAAACACTGTAGAATTAGGAAAAGTAGCCGATTCAAAAACATTTATGGATTATGTAACTTCTGTGGAAAATAGTTGAAAGCTGTGCCTACTATCAATAAATACGCAAGCTTGTATAATCCAAGGTCATCACAGTGTATTTCGCACACTCAACAGACTGCATAGTAGCGAAATATCACAAGTACAAAATAAAACAATCACTCCAGCAGTTCGTGTGGAAACGAGGATTTTTCTCGTAAAATTCACAAACAAAATATATGTTGTGAAACAATAAAAATTTTTCATCGAGAAATTGTTATCACGGATGTATCTGTATTGTACTTTTTATATTTATTCACCCGTGTGTGTTAATTTTCATTGTTGCTTTTGGACATAAAAGAGATCATTGCAATGACAGCCTACATACTACCTACGGACATTTTTCATTAATTTATACCAATCCACCTAACCAATCTAAGTATGTACCTACCAATTACAAAGCCATCGAGGATTTCCATTTTCGAGGTATTCCACTTTGGGCACGCGCTTAAATGGCACCTGAGGTATTCCATTTTGGGCACCTATTGATACTTTTCCCAGGTGCCATATGTGGAATACTTTATTATTTACATTTCTATTCCACTTATGGCACCTACGGTAGGTACTAGTGTTGGGACGTTATTTTGTTATTTTTTATTTTTAGGATGTGAAAATTAAATCTTCGATTAATATAATTAGGGAGTTTAATAACATGATTGAGACAATAAGTTTTTTACAAAATTGTTTTTTTCCTAACTATAATTAGGTATGTCACAATATCTACTTGAAAAAATCGAATCTTCAAGCGTCGTAATTATGGTTACCAGATTATAATAATATATGTTTCTTTAAAAATCGTTGCCCCACACTATGACTACTATTACTCTCGTACCGTTGGTGCGTTCTCAAACATTTAAACTCACGTATATAATAAGACACCTAGACCCAGAACAACAAATTATTGGCCATATAATTATTTGTTTCACGCAGGAATCGAACTCGTGACAAAGTAACACTGCGCCAATCATGTCGCCAAATAATGTACAGTTATCGCAAAGAGAAAAACTAAACAATGCGTTTGAAAATGTTTGTTACTAGCTGACTCGGTAAACGTTGTTCTAAAACATTCAGATTAATTGTAAAAGAAACAAATGGGGAGTGGGGGTAGGAGGGTTAAAAATACCCTACGACCTACTCCTAGGCCTACCAAATATACACAAAAAACTTAATAAAAATCAGTCAAGCCGTTCCGGAGCAGATTAACAAAAACTATGGAGACGAGATTTTTATATAATAATAATATTCCATAACTATCACACAACGCCGTCTAGTCCCAAGCTAAGCAGAGCTTGTGTTATGAGTACTAGACAACTGATAAACATACTTATATATTTCTAAATACATATGTACATATTATAGTTAAATTACAACCAGACACAGAACAAATGATCGTGCTCATCACACAAACATTTGTCCTGGGTGGGAATCGGACCCACGACCTCCGGCATAGCAGTCAGGGCCACCAACCAGTAGACCAACAGGCCAATAGATATTACCTAGATTTCAATACTTTTCTCGAAGTAAAAGAAGCATTGCGCAAAAGTCAACTGCAGTATCTATATATATAAAAGGACTGACTGACTGACATATCAACACACAGCCGAAACTACTGAGACTAGGAACGTGAAATTTTGCACAAGGTGTCTTAAGACTTAGGACTATGTCAAAGTCAAAGTCAAAGTCATAGTCAAAGTCATAGTCAAAGTCAAAGTCAAAGTCAAAGTCAAAGTCAAAGTCAAAGTCAAAGTCAAAAGTTTTTATTTCACATAGGTCTACATGGGTACTTATAAAACGTCAGAAGCACTTGTTAATAACACTTCACATTGCACTATATTGACTTCGTTTTGTCTGTCCACAGAAGCGACAGAACACCACACTCTGCGGCCAAAAGTCTTCCTTTAAGGTCCTAGCGCCCGAGCAGTGACATAAAACAGTGACTTTCTGAAGCCACTGACAAGGTGTTTATAACTTAGGCGAGCATTAAGAGAATTTTTTTCAAAATTTATTCATTTATTTAGGTTCACCCACAGCACATATATACACACACATAAAAACAAATCATAGGTACAGTTCTTATATACATTCCAATTACGGATAAACGTCACAAGGACGTTCGTAGGGTCCTGCGTAATCTCGATGTGAACAAAGCTAGTGGCCCCGACGGGATACCAGCAATTGTGCTTAAAACTTGTGCGCCTGAATTGTCTCCGATCATGACACGCCTATTTCGCATCTCATATGAGACTGGAAAAGTGCCGATTGCTTGGAAGCAAGCTAACGTGCAGCCTGTGCCCAAGAAGGGCAGTCGAGCTGACCCGGCAAACTACAGACCCATCTCTGTTACGTCCGTCCTCTGTAAGAGTATGGAACGGGTGCTAAACAAGAAACTTCTGGCATACCTAGAAGCTAACGACATCCTCAGTGACCGGCAATACGGTTTTCGCCAAAATCGGTCCACTGGGGACCTTCTAGCGTATGCCATTCACATCTGGAGCGAGGCCATCGAGAAGCATGGGGAAGCGCTTGCCGTCTCCCTTGATATCTCGAAGGCTTTCGATAGGGTCTGGCATGAAAGCCTCATTGCTAAGCTTCCTTCCTTCGGTCTACCCACTGGTCTGTGTGATTGGATCGCAGACTTCTTGAGGGATCGATCCATCCGAGTGGTCGTTGATGGCTGCTCGTCCGGTCAAATGGATATTAATGCCGGGGTCCCTCAGGGGTCGGTACTCTCGGCAACACTCTTTTTGCTGCACATAAATGACTTACTTAAACCCGGTATCTTTGGGTATGCAGACGACAGCACTGTTGCCGAGAGATATGTGGCTGACGCACGCGCTAGTGGGTCACAGATCCAGTCATCCCGAGAGGCTATGGTTGAACGCTTGAACTCGTCCTTGAAGGCGGTCTCCGATTGGGGCGATGCCAATCTGGTCAAGTTCAGTGCAACTAAAACCCAAGCGTGTCTTTTTTTCCGCTAAACGGAGTCAATTCCACCCGGCTCCATCTTTCCGAGGTGTGACCGTGCCAATAACCGACCATCTTGATCTTCTTGGCGTTACGCTGACGTCAACTCTCAACTTTGGGCCATACATCGAAGCAAAGGCTCAACTGGCAGCAAAAAAGCTGGGAATCCTCGCGAAGGTCAGACGGTACTTCACGCCGGAACAGCTGCTAAAACTTTATCAAGCGCAAGTTCGATCGTGTATGGAGTACTGCTCTCATCTTTGGGACGGGTCTGCCAAATACCACCTTGATGCGCTAGAGTCGATTGAGAGGCGAGCCAAGAGGATCATTGGCAATGATGCACTTGTTAAGTCGAAGCTCCAAAGCCTTGGACATCGCCGCCGAGTTGCTGGCCTGTCGGTTTTCTATCGTTTACATTTCGGGGAGTGTGCACTGGAATTGCACAATCTAATTCCGCCAAGTCCGTTCCATCATCGGACCACTAGACGTACGGCGTTGCGCCACCGGTACATGGTGGACATCCCACCCATACGCACAAAACGTTTTGAGAACACATTTATTATGCGTACAGCCAAGGAGTGGAATTCCTTGCCGGAGTCTGTGTTTCCAGATAGCTACAACTTAGGGGTCTTTAAGTCAAGAGTGAATAGGCTACTTCTAGGCAAGCGTGCTCCATCGTCGACCACATCATCGCTTACCATCAGGTGAGATGGTGGTCAAACGCGAGCCTATCATTAATAAAAAAAAAAAAAAAAACACAACATTTACAGTACACATGCCAGTTTACCGATTAGTAGCTAAGTTTTTTTTACAATTGTGACACAAAACGAAAAACAAAATTCAAATAACCTAGGGGGATGAAATGGGAGTCCAAAGTTTCTATGAAGAAACCTACTTTCACACAGGCAAAGCCGGTGACAGAAGCTAGTTAAGGTATATAGGTCAGTGCATTTCTTATGTATGACACGTGTCACAAAACGTGCAAAGCATACATGACTGGCGTGATTTTCGAAGCCGATAAAACCATGCACCTGAGTCATAACAAAAATAACGTATTATGCATGAGATCATGTTTTCACTAGGGGAATCTTCTGGAACGTGAAAGGTCAGAGTATTGTTATGTTCTCTATTACTTACTTAATTACCTATAATAGTATAAAAATAATAATTATTATCACTAACAAACAAAAAAACTGGGCAAATGCAAGCCGGACTCGCGGACTGAGGGTCCGTACAAACTTACCTATGTTAATATTTCAATACCCGAAGGTTCGAATCGCAAAAAAAGTTATATTTTTCTGTGACGTAACAACAAATTTACTGTTTTTTGATTTATTTGAATACCTAGGCTATAAGACCTTGATTTATGCCTCAGTATTTAGGGTCAACGGGAATTACCCTATGAATTTTGATTCCCATGAGTGTCGAAATACATATGTTAGAATTTTGATTTTTTTTACAGCTTCAAGGGATCGCTGCAAGTGTCCGTGTTCCGTTTTTTCCTTTTGAGGTACGGAACCCTAAAAATCAAGAACAAGACTGAAAATGACGATGGTTTCGTTACGGTGAAAATGAGGAAGCGTCGAACAGGAATAGTTTCGGCAAAGCACCTACAACTCCCGCCCGCGTGACATTACAAGGATGGAAAACATCGTTGAGTACGTGCGCCAAAAGACGAAGTTCGTACTAACGGTACAACTGCTGGGTAACGTCAATTTCAAGGCGTTCGCGATGCGAGTCCCGAAGACTTTTCTACTCCTCATATTAAAAGAAGACTTTTGGCCACAGGGTGTGCTGTTCTGTCGCTTCTGTGGACAGAACAATACGAAGTCAATATAGAGCAATATTAGTATGATGCAAGACAAATAACTTGCTTCATTTACGTGTCAGCTATAGATTGTCTTTCTTCTAATGTCAGTCAGTAAGTGCCGAATCGAACAAACAAAAATTCAATCTGCATTCTGTTCATATACTTCTCTTGTGTCAAGACATCACTCACGGAAAAACATTTCCCTTATTGCATGTACCTTCACGAGTTCTTTGTATCCACCCGGCGCAATCTCGTCAGCCATCATCCATTCTTCCCAGACCTATTTGAAAGCAATAAAGAATGCAAATTGAAGAATCCAATTTGTAATACCAAACGTTGTGTTTAAATATGCAGCGGGGGCTTTGAAAAAATTGCTGCACTGTCCTAGAGGGTAAAACGGGGGTCATTCTGTAGGGGCCGGAAAAAATGGATTTATAGGGTCATTCCCGTTTATGTGTTAAAGGGCATTGATATGCAAATTATATTGGTAACTGTCGTTTGAATTGAAAATATTTAACCTTATCTTTTTAATAGGTATCTTGATAGGTACAGGGCAAACACAACGATGGATATTGCGTTTTTAGGGTTCCGTAGCCAAATGGCAAACAGCGGAACCCTTATGGATTCGTCATGTCTGTCCGTCCGTATGTCACCGCCACTTTTTTCCGAAACTATAAGAACTATACTGTTGAAACTTGGTAAGTAGATGTATTCTGTGAACCGCATGAAGATTTGCTCACAAAAATAGAAAAAAAACATAAAGGAGATTGACCAAAAGCAGTCTAGCAAAGATGCGTGAACGAAAATCAAATTAATATAGAAATTATTTGCTTATTTTTTTACAGCTTTTCACTTCAGGAATTCTGTTTTCGTATCCGGAATTATGATTTTAAGATAAACAGTAAATTAACGATTGCTAGGTACATTTCCAGTCATGATTGACGTTTCGTTCTCTTCATTTGTACGAGTTACGTAAGCTATATATTACTACACTCTTTGTACGTAAGTATGAACCTTTAGACAAAAACATCACAAAAATGATATCAATATCTTAAATAGCTAAGTAATTAGTAATACCATAACGTACTGTATATGTATTTTATCGTTCCGAGAATATAATATTTATTTTGTGCTTCGTCTCACGCAGATGCAGCTGTCAAGCCAGATGACAGACGGATGATAACTAACAATGTTGTTTTGTACCCACATGAGTGATCTGTGGTCATTTTACAAGTTGCGAGTTGGTTAGACATAATTTGTAGGTTATCTCCGTTTTTGTTTAATTACTTTAAAACTCGGGTGTTTGTGTGAAAATGAACACTTTTATTTAATAGTATATAAAGCGTAGTCTATATTAAACAAACATTTATTGTGCTTCAACTTAAGACGGATTTCCATACATCGTTGGTCATGATCCTTTTGGTGGTTCCCCATACTTAGAACTGAAACTCAACATTTTTTTTTTTTCATCAACCCCATACGTGTGGGGGGTATCTATGGACAGGTCTTCAAAAATGATATTGAGGTTTCTAATATTATTTTTTCTAAACTGAATAGTTTGCGCGAGAGACACTTCCAAAGTGGTAAAATGTGTCCCCCCCCCCCTGTAACTCCTAAAATAAGAGAATTATAAAACCAAAAAAAATATATGATGTACATTACCATACAAACTTCCACCGAAAATTGATTTGAACGAGATCTAGTAAGTAGTTTTTTTTTAATACGTCATAAATCGTAAACCGCAATTTACCTTTCAAGTTTATACGGAACCCTCAGTGCACGAATTCGACTCGCACTTGCCCAGTTTTTTTTTGGGTTCTGTACGTCTGAACGAAAAAAGTGTAACCTTGTAGGATCACTAGTGTGTCTATTCGTCTGTTACAGCTAATTTGCACCAAATCTATTGGATCAATTCAGTTCTTTGGTTCACATAATATGAGCTTTCGTCACCCAAACACAGAAACGAAGCGTAAGTAAATAAATTTTAATACGGGGTCGAATATTTTTTTTTACAATTTTAAAGTTATTTAGGTGAATGGTTTTAAGTTGCTAATAAAAATTAAAAAAAAAAAACAATAATAAGTCTAAAAAACAAAGATTTCATAATAACACGTTAAAAATTATGATTAGCTCAAAACCCTTTGCGGGTGAATCTGAGTCGTATTTGGCCAGTTCATTTTTATTACTCATATTAAGTACTTACCTTAACTTAAGATATAAAAACTACAATGCCAAATAAGGCCCCATCTGATATAATATTCCACCATACCAACTTATATCCACGCGATTTGATACTCTGATATTTCATCGGGTGTAAGAAGATCCATTTCAAGCTCACTCTAAAATCATAAGAATATTCCACATACGCTATCTCAGCCGGCCCATAAAATCTGCACATCATACGACACACACATCATATATCATATATAGCATGCATTTGATAGACGTGTGACGGACGGGTATCGCTCACCAGAACTGTGCCAACACACAAATCGATCGCGATTGACAGAAGGTGAACGACATGCAAACAAACCTCCCCTTTTAAGTTGAACACGTCTTTGTTTGTCATGTGAATGGATATTGCCTTGAACTGTATGTAAATCGGGATAAACGAGACCGAAAGTCACCTGTCTTGTGTTTAGATACTTCTGTTGAGCTCCTTTTTTGTGAGGTGAGAAAACATCAAATAACTCCTTACCAAGAAAAGAAAGAGGTTTTTTTTTCGGTGGGAAAATCATCTTATGACATCCCCCGCTCTTGGGCGGAGCGGATAGTGCCAGACTTTTACTGACTAAAAACCCACTTCTGTTCCTTCGTTGCCTTTCGTACCAGGGCGTAGTCTTCCTTTCAGAATCAGACCCTTGGCCCCAGTAGGCTTCGACCCTGCTGGGCCCCTACAGTTGCTGACATCGCCTTGAGGCGAAAGAAAGGGGTCAGACTTTTACTGACTAAAACTTACCTGTGATTCTGTTGGGCACGCCACAATTATGGCGGTAAGTCCCCTCTTTGAGGCGTGGTTGGAAAGACCTCACGGCGTCCTCACCTTTCGATGACGCAGGTTCTCACCGAACACGGTAAGTTCGGGAAGTTCCTACACCGGATTCGTGCGGAAGCGACGCCCGGGTGTCGCCACTGTGTGGACCGCCCGGAGGACACGGTGGAGCACACGGTGGAGGTGTGCCCCGCTTGGGCAGAGCAACGCCGTGTCCTCGTGGGGGCGATCGGCGGCGGCGATCTCTCGCGCCGGGCTTTGGTACAGGCCATGGTCCGGAGCGAGGAGTGACAGACGGTCGCCTCCTTCTGCGAAGCAGTAATGCTAGCAAAGGAGGCGGCCGATCGCGTGAGGCAACGGTCCTCACGCCCCAACCGCCGCCGGGATTCCGATCCCGATTTCTGGCCACCGTAGGCGCAGGCTTACGGACGGCGAGCAATGGGTAGCCCGCCGTCCGGTAACCGTCCGGATCGAGCCCAAATCGTCGACGGCGCGTATTGTTCCACGCGCGCCTCAGGGAGATGTCAGCAAATCGTAGGGGCCCAGCAGGGTCGAAGCCTACTGGGGCCATGGGTAGTGTGAAAACGAAACCCTGGGACGAAGGAAACGAAGGAACAGGAGTGGGTTTTTAGTCAGTAAAAGTCTGATACTATCTCCTGCTCCACCCAAGAGCGGGATTTATCATTAGATGATTTTCCCACCTAAAAAAAAAAAACCTGTGATTCTGTATTTGCGTTCCAGGGCCACGGGTAATTCTATCGAATAATACCGCAGCCCTAGCAGGCATCGGCCCCGGTGGGCCCTGTCCATATTGCTGACATGTCTTAGAAGCGCACGCGGAATACAACGCGCCCGTCAACCCAAGCTTGTTCCTTACTCCACGGCCACCACTATCTTGTGATAGTGGTGGCCGTGCAGAAATACATATGTATATAGTTGTCTATATACATATGTATTTCTGCCGAAGCTGATCGAGTAAATAGTTGTAATGTCTCATTTCCTTATGTTTTAGGTTTTCCTCACTTTTCTGCGCTTTTCTAATTAATTTCGTTGCAAGAACCAAGGCAGTCAAATCTTTCCTTCAGGATTCGCTTAAATTAATGAGTAGTTATCAGATTATATGTACTATCTAAATGCTAAAGTATGCAGGAAAATATACGCTAAAAAGAGTGGAATATGCACAATGAAAACACTATTTATTATTTGAATTCACATTTATTTTCAACATATTATTATCTACTTAATATTTATTTATACTTATTATATTTATATGAGTTTAGACGAGGTTAGCACTTTTCTGATAGTTGCCACTACTGATTCTAGCTTTCAGGAGTCTCAGTGGTTGGCAATGCCAAAAGGAACCATGATTCGCGCAAGGCATGCATTCATCAATTATAGACTTAATCAAAATCAATTATATTGAAAAATTCTACACAACTGGCAACATTATCTACATAATTATTACGTTTTGAATTTTCTACGTTAATTAATATAATTGGATTTGTATCGTTTTAATCTAGGTATATACCTAGATATATCTAAAAATGAATTGCTAATTCCCTTGGTCACGCCATAACTTGAGAACTACTTTACCGATTTCATTAATCTTAAGTTTTCTAATAAAAATAAAGTATTAGAAAACTTAAAGGTTCTTACGGAACGAAAAATTAAGAAAATTAATCAGAAAATTAAAAAAAAAATTAACCTTCGCACGTTTGATAGTTTATCTGCTAAACAAGACAATGTCGGCCGGTCGTCGTCGTCGTGTCTCTCGGGTTAGCTAGTTAACAATAAATAAATGCAATAAGAATCTGCTGAACTTCAATGTCTATTGGGAGATTGAAATGGGTCGATATTCATTGATCGATTTCAGTCACCAGCAGCATGCGGTCGGACTTTATCGACCTGCGGCCGAATTGCGATTTAGTTACCCATAAAAATCATCACTTAATCGAAGGTGGTAGTAAAAGAGGTGTCTTCAAGGCTGGAGTGAATAGGCTCTTAATAAACTTAACGCTTCACCATCAACGATTGCATCACTGCTTACCATCAGGTGGGATCGTAGTTAATCAGCAGTTTATATTATTTAAAAAAAAAACATCCACATGGAAAAGTCCGTTTAAGCAAAAAATAAGACTTACTATCCCCACGCGCGCCTCAAGGAAATGTCAGCAATCCTTAGGGGCCCAGCAGGGTAGAAGCCTACTGGGGAAAATGTTCTGCTTCTGAAAGAAAGACTCGGCCCTGGTATGAAAGACAACGAAGGAACAGGAGTGGGTTTTAGGTCAGTAAAAGTCTGACCACCCTCGCGCTCCGCCCAAAAGCGTGGGATGTTATTGGATGATTTTCACACCGAAAAAAAAACTATCTGACTATTAAATTCCCACGATACCAACTACCCAAGGCTTTGCGCTGTATGAAAATAGGAAAGTTTCAAGTTTATAAACCCTAAGAATAAAATTCTCCCAACCGCAATAATCTTTAAAACCCCCTAAATCGTTTTATATTGGTAGTTTCGAAAAATTAATAATGAAAATCAATTTGTTAATGTTAGATTTTACGATTATTTTTATTTTTAAGACCATTAGTTAGAGAAATTTTATCCTGAGTAATAATCCTATCGATTAGTATAAAATAGCGAGTGTTTGCTTTTTTTTTAATTTTGGTTGGTTAGAGTCCAGGGCGAGGCAAGCGAGTTTTCTCGCTTGCCTCGCCCTGAAAAATCTATGAGTGCAGTTTTGTTTGTTTTTAAAAATAAAGGAATGTCTCCTTTAAGTAAAATGAGCCAACTTAAGGATATAAGATAGTTTCCCTCCAGGGCCCGACTTATTTTTCCACACTGTATATAGATAACCCACACCTTTGAGAATAAAAGAAAAGACGCAAGAGTATTTTATTCCCGATAATTGTTGGTACAGGAAACGATTCCTGCTGAAGTAGAAATCCGGTAAGTCTCAATAAAGCTTGCTAAACACACTAATATGAAAAAGGCGAAAGTTGCTGTTTATGTTTGTTACTTCTTCCAGCTCGAACGGTCAAATCTGTTCAGATTTGAATGAAATTTCGCACACGGGTAGAATAAGTCCTGGAATAATAGCACTAGGTTACTCTTTGACGTGACAACGTCTTATAATTCGATGGAGCCGGTTGCACGCACGAAAAAGTATGACGCATGCGGCGTTACCTCGCTCTGAGGCGTTCCATTTAAGGCTTGCAGTGCAAGCGAGAGCGCGTTCGGCCTCCGCGTTCGGCAGTGTTCGACATCTGTCTCTCTCCTACTTGAGTGAGCGATGCGTCTGCGTCGTGACAACTGCTATAGAATAATACATTTACATGTTTTCGTCAAGTATAAAGTGCAGTGAAAAGTGAATGTCGTGTTAATTGTTTATTTGTATTTATGCGTACAAATAAATGTAACACGTTGTCACGTTCAACTATCGTCAGTAAACCGACTTTACAGACAACCGATTTTTATCACGGGAATATGTTTCCTCGGGACAATTATCTGGGTACTTTCACGCAGGCGAAGCCGCTGGTAGCAGTTAGTTATTACGTATGTATTTATAAGTCTGTGAAGGTTACTCGTGAACCTAACTGAAATAGATCTCTTACGTAAACTTTGTTACTTATAAATTATACCTGTGGGTCGATGATATTTCCTTAGTAGATTCTACTTATTATTTTTTGTCATATCCTTTCTTGTTATCTTTCCCTTATACTTAGTTATGTTTTTTTTTTCTTACTGATTGTAATTATATAAAATAAATTTAAAAGACTCGCGCACTGAGGGTTCCGTACAAACTTACCTATAAAAACAGTTGAATTCCTGAATTGAGTTACGATGATTTTTCCGAATCACAAAAAAGTTTTTTAGTTATAACGTAACAACAAATTTTCAGTTTTCAGGTTTTTTTCCTATACTTATAGTATGAGACCTCGCTTCATGCCAAATTTAAGGATTCTAGGTCAACGGGAAGTACTTACTCTATGGATTTTGATTTGCTTGAGAGTATCGAAATACACGTTTTTTGCGACATAAATTTCTTGCCGAATTATTTTTTTTCATTAACTCAGTTTTTTTTTTTACAGCTTCAAAGGACCATAGACCTGAGTATATGGTTTTAATTTCAACTCGATACCTTCTCGCGTTTGCGAGTAGGGTCGTGACAGACAGAAAGACAGACGGACAACAAAGTGATCCTATAAGGGTTCCGTTTTTCCTTTTAAGGTACGGAACTCTAATAAAGTCATCTAAATAAAACTAACTGAAATAGTCTAGAATATGGCGTCGGAAAACTCCTCCGCATCGCTATCGATCGGTAATGTGCCCAAAAGGCTGGCCGCATTAACACATATATGTCCAAGGCAAAAGCCAGCTCTTGGGTCATGTATATACACCCCTAGTATTTAATTAGTACAAAACAAAATAGGGCTCCATCTGTACCCGTTACTGATCATATTCGTGTAGTCAAAAGTAAAAAAAATTAATCTTAAAATTGTCCACGGAGTTTTTTCATATCTGGTAAATTCATAACAATTGCTACTAGAAAATACTACGCGCAGTGTTTTTCCATTTTAATCGTCATTTATTCATTCATAAATCAACAGCCTGTACAATATTTTCATAAGTTGAGTGACATTTTGGGATATAAAAAAACGCTAATAACTTTACTTTTTATGAACATCATTTTTTGAGACTTTTCTTAAATAATAACAAGACCTTTTATAATAACATCTTAAAGTATTTGTACTAATTAAAAACTAGGAGTGTATAATTACATTTTTTATTTTTATTTTATAAGCATGTAGTTTACCTACAATCTAAACACCAGTACAACAACTCCTAACACTATTTGATACACCAATATTAAATAAAATTCCTTGTACCAGACGGTACATCAACATTTCCCGACTTACCTGTTCTCTATGACATAAAGCTACAAAGTTTTTCCCTACAAACAGCCCGCGCATCTCATCACATATTCAGCAGCATTGCATGACCCGAAACATTTGACAGACGATCTGGTCAAACAGCGATTCGCTCATATGTCACAAAACAAATAATACGATCCGAAGACTCGTATCCGAACATCATTCTTCAGACGTACTACTGAAGTGAAAGAGAAAACAAAAAGAAATAGGTTTATTGTCCCACTGAGATCGAAAATACGGATTTCTTTTAAGGCACGGGAGCCGAAACGACACCGTTTTGTCAAAACCTTTTCCACTTTTTCCGGGTAAGCTTGTGAAACTTTGATGTCGGCCGTGCGTTACCACTTAAACCCGCTTCTTGCATATTGTATACTAATCTCGCATTCAGGTGTTGTTTTAAAAGTCTCTTTATATGACCCTTGACTTATTTATTTGCACTAAGATCCTTTCGCTGTTGAGACTGCGCAATTTTCCATTTTAAACTACAGATAGAACAATTTGCTTTGCCTCGGGACCAAAATCTGGGCTAAATCTGTTCTTGATTTGGGACAGATTTTTTTAGGTATTCTCGAAGACGTACCATTAGGTCGGTCCTTGTTCAGAAAAGCATACCTAATTTACATACAATCTCTTTGTGTTTCTTTATACCCGTTCCCAAAATCGTAGTACAGTTTTTCAAAGACTATTGAACTAAACAAAGCAAAGGAAGATCGAAACCATTTAGTGTATCGTTATTAGGAAGGCCCATTTCAGTATATAGGACATTTCCCACATTCTGATATCTAATTAAAATTCATGATCCACTACCCAATCTTCTATACAAATGTTATCTATTGAACAACGCATCAGGCCGTCCTATATTCGGCCGGGATATTTTTTTTCTTTTTATTTAAAATCTTTTAGAAGACAAACTGGGCCGTTCTCGAGTTCGAGGTCACGAGTAAAAGTCTGAAGTGAAATCCCTAAATTCAATATACAAACAGGGTCTCGTTTGCTTGAAAGCCTACATAAAGAAACTTTCTCCATCGATAAGGTAACCTAAGAACCTTAAGATACAAAGTATTCGTACTTATCTGATACTCATGCCGGTCCCTCGGCCGTTAGGACAAACAAATCACGATTAAAGGGCCCAGTTCACTTTCATCTCATTAATGCTCGTAGACGCATTTAATTAAAATTCACCCTCTGAAGGCCTTACTTTATCTTGGCAGGGTTTTTCGATCTCGTTATTAGCACATTCCTGCTGAGATAGCGTCCTTCACCCTCAAGAAGTAAATCGTCGGTTTAAATATAATGTTGTTTGATTTGATAATAGTTTGGTACACAACGGATTATTTTGTAGTGGAATAAATTTCTTGATTGGGTATTTATTTTTCTAACAATGCTACCGAGATCTTTTAGTTTAAATATCTCCATTAAAAATGGATATAAGAATTATAGGCTTATTAACTGCATTGCGGTTAATGAGCAATGGGGAGCTACCCATTGCTAAGGACCTGTAAGGACCGAGTCCGATTTGTCGACAGAGCGTAGTGTTTCACGCGCCCCATTACAGCAAAACCATAGGGACCCAGCAGGGCCGATGCCCGCAAGGGCCTCTGGGAATTTCTGAAAAGAAAACCCGTGGTCTTAGAACGCAAAGGGTAACTGAAGGACACAGGTGTGGTGTTTTAGTCAGTAAAAGTCTGACACACCCTCTCATTCCACCCTAAAGTGAGTGACATTCATTGGATCATTTCCTCAGATAAAAAAAAAATTGTGAATGGTAAATTTTACAAATTTTCAACACGGCAGAATCCGGCAACCCGACTAGACCTATTTGGATCGACCGTTGCGAAAACCGGTCACTATCATCCCCTGGAAACCTCGATCAGAAAAACAAATATTCTAATTTATAAGACGGGGAGGAAGGATTGTGATTAATAGCGCCGTCCCGTCCGTTTTCAGACCCGCTATAGAGCCGAGTATAAGACATATGGCATCGCTTAAAAATTGAGGTCGGCATATAATCCACGGTTACGTTTTCTGTGATTATGCGGGTCTGAGCAAGATTGATGACGTCGACCAACCAACGGATGGCTGGACGGACTTAACCCGCCAAATCCCGTGGATTATGACCCATAAATAGCTATTCGTGCTTGTCCTTGGAATAGTTGCTTGTTTTTGTTATGAATTTCATATTTGACTCTTTTGTGGTCAACTCGTGGAACATAAGGTTTCTGAGAGTTTATTAAGAATTTTTCATTATATGATATTTATTTTGCAAATAGGTTTAAAAAAATACTTTTACACGTCAATTTTTTTGTCGTTTTTTAAACTAGATGAGGCCGGTGTTTCCTAGCTGACTACCCTGAGAAGAAACACCGGAACAAACTCAGGGGTCAAAGTTTTTTTTTTAAAGTCCATACAGTAAATATGTAATGGTCAAATCACATGAGAACCATGCAGATTTGTCAGAGATGGTCTTTTGAAGAAAGAACCATCCACCACCAACCAATTGTGTTGTAACCAAACAAGTTATGACATAACAACATTTTTGATTTTTTTGACCAACCAACAACCAACTGAGGTATCTGTCTTCAAAATCTGACTTCATAAAAACAAACTGAACCTAATAGCATTGTTATGACCGCTAGAGCTACAGAATCCTTTGAAAGAGTTACCGTGGATCTGGAATGCAAATTGCAAATAAAGGAACATAGGTGGGTTTTAGTCAAGAAAAATTTGACACGCCCTCTCCCTCGACCCTAGAGCGAGAGAAGACATTTGATGCTTTCGTAACTCAAAAAAAAAATAGCGTTCTAGAATATTACTAAAGCTTTTTGACTTCCAAACAAAGCCTTCAATTCATAATGTCGTCTGCATTTGAAGCAAGCTAATAAGACTGCTAATTTTCTTTCCTGAATCAGTTCTACGTGCGCTATACGTCACAGGCAGGGTAGGGGAGGATTACACAAGCCAACTCTTAAGCCTTACAAACGTTGCTCCAAATCGGTGTTATTTAGCAACGCGCCGAACTCCGTCGAGCCGCCCTAATTAAGCAGTATCCTAACTTTTCTTGACATCGCTACTAGAGCATACGTGTCGGTTCCGAGCAGACAGATTGTTTGGACAGACGAGAGGCAGAAACGGATTTAGAAGGATTTACAAGGCATTTGTGTATTAGAGCAATTTTGCTACTTTGATCTAATAGGTATTTAACATAGGTAATAGGACCTATGGAGTACTGTGATATCGAAGGGTCGCAAGAGAAATAGACCTTGTTAGCATATGGTGTAGTTGGACACAATACTTTTAAAGGGTTGTGTTTTAGAATAGGATTTCAATCTGATTAGGAAATAGTTTTTTTTTTTTTTATTGATATAAACCAGTGCTTGACTGCGATCCCACCTGATGGTAAGCAGTGATGCAATCATTGATGGTGAGGCGCACTAGTTTAAAGAGCCTATTCACTCTAGCTTTGAAGACACCTAAATTAGGTATAGTTGGACGGGAAGACAAAAAATTGTTTTAAGTCAGTTTTTGATTGATGATATAATAGAAGAAGTATTGAAACATTGTGTTTTTGGATATGAATTCATCAAATAACTTTTTTTTTATTGATATAAACTAATGCTTGATTGCGATCCCACCTGATGGTAAGTAGTGATGCTTATTAAGAGTTTATTAAGAGCCTATTCACTCTAACCTTGAAGACACCTAAATTATAATCAGACGGGAAGACCGCAGCAGGCAAATTGTTCCAGTCCCTCGATGTATGATAACTTCTTCTTCTTGAGAGGGAGTGGCAGACTTATACTGACAAAAACCTACAGTGTTCCTTCAGTTGTGTGGGCCACGGTAACTCTTTCGGCAGCCCTGATAGGCCTTGACAGGCCTCGTCCATCTTAATGACGTCTTTCTGATGTGTGTATGAACACTACGCTTTCGACCCGGGTTTGATCCATGCCGTATGGCGCGGCGGGACGGCGAAATATGGTGCCCTGAGTCCCTGAATTTATCATCATAAACAGCAGATCCCTGGAGGCTGCTACACCTCAAGCTAGAGCTGCAGCCCTCACAGTTTCTACTTACCTACCTACATACTGTGGCATTGGCATTTCCTTCATTTAGTTTGCAGTGTACTGACAGTTTGATCTTAATGATGACTAGCTGACCCGGCGAACATCGTACCGCCTAACAGTCAATGAATGTATATCTTTCGATATAGTCAACCGATTGCGATGAAACAAAGCCTAAGTAATATATCAAGTTACACACAATTTTAATGTATAAAAGTTATCTACATCGATTCCGTACATTTTACGTGATGCGCGCACAACTAAAAACTTCTACAGATTAATTATATGTATATAGATTAGAGGGTTAAAACCCCTTGGTTCATGGCAGGACAAAGTTTCTAGGAATTGACATTCCTCTATCCGGATATTATAAATCACATTGAGTTTTACAAAGAATCTGTTCATTTAGGATAAGCGGTAATTTAATAAATACATGATCCATTAGGAGGAGCAGTGGTGGCACAGTGGTAAGGGCCCTAACATATGAGATTTAGGTCGCGGGTTCAAACCCAGCCAGGCGCATTACTTTTTGTAATTTATTTCATCACCACTGCACTCAAAACGGTGAAGGAAAACATCGTAAGGAAACCGGCATATCCTAGAAACAAAAATTCGAAGACTTGTGACATCCGTCAACCTGAACTGGGCCCGCGTGGTGGAATACGTCTCCTAGAAAGTAGGCCTGAGACTCAGCAGTGGGATTATTATAAGGTTTATTGTGTTTATTATGCTATGATCCACTATAGCTATGGGAGGGAACTACCTACGTTGAACAGCTACCAAGTTTTGACGAAAAGTTAACATAACAAGAAAGTTAACAACACTCCAAGCAATAAAAGCAGACTGAGCATTACGAAAAGCCTATTGAAACCTACATAGCCTTTCAACAAGGTCGCAACTTGTTTATTTCTTTTAATACATATCTAAACAAGTTCAAGCGATCTTTTATTTTTTTCCTTTTTTCTTTGTCAGGCGTCTAGAAGTCTGTTACGTCTTCAGGGACATTTCCAACGGCGTACCTAGAGCCATCGCGAGTTGCGCTTTACTTTTTTAATACCCTTAGTAAATGGATGAGTTTTAGTAAAGACTAGCTTTTTCTGAGGCTTCGCTCCTGTCGCCTCATCCCTTAGGAACTGTTGAGTTTCCGGAATAAAAGTAGCCAAAGGCACTCAGCGATAGTGTAGACAGTTAGATATCTATATATATGAAAAGGAGAAACTGACTGACTGACATATCAACGCACAGCCGAAACTACTGGGACTAGAAGGGTGAAATTTTGCACAAGGTTTCCTTTTATGACGGAGGAGACCACTAAGAGGTTTTTCTAAAATTCAACCACTATGGGGATGAAATGGGGTCTCGAAGATTGTATGGAGAAACCGGCTTTCACGCGAGCGGAGGCGCTGGCAGAAGCTTGTTGTTTATAAAAAAAATATTCCCGACCGGATTTTGATCACGGTGGCGAAATACGCAGGAGATACTCGTAGTAACTATGCAAGCGTGTGAAAACACAGGTGAACTCTCTTTTCCTTTACTCTCGTAGTCCGATGGTAAGGCAATCGACACGACCGGGGAGATCAGGCGCTGAGGTGTCATACCACCGACTTCCGAACTCTTAGGTACTTATTAGGTACTAATTGATTGACATTATTAATGGTTATTGTAATATTTTTGACATTGTTTATTTTCGTTTTTCTTTTTTTATGTTATGTAGTTTTATTAATTGTGTAAATCAAATATTTTTAACATTATTATTTTTTTACTAATCCTTTTATTGTAATTTAAGTCATATAAGTTATTACTGTTTCGTCCTAGTTTTTAAGTACTCAATATTCGCATACAATTTTAATTGTTCTTGAATAAATAAATCTTGAATCTTGACTCCGGGCAGCTATTGAGATTTGGGAATCGAACTCGACGCTCAGTAGTCGCGCCTGCGACCTTCTAAAGAGCTTCTGAAGATTTCCTCATAGAAATAAGCACACAATTATAACACGCGTGTGAAAACACAGGTGAACTCTCTTTTCCTTTAGGTACTCTCGTAGTCCGATGGAAAGGCAATCGACACGACCGGGGAGATCAGGCGCTGAGGTGTCATACCACCGACTTCCGAACTCCGGGCAGCTATTGAGATTTGGGAATCGAACTCGACGCTTAGTAGTCGCGCCTGCGACCTTCTAAAGAGTTTCTGAAGATTTCCTCATAGAAATAAGCACACAATTATAACACTTAAAATCATTACTTTAGATAAGTATTTACTAATGGCGAGGTACGAGGCGGCAGACGCGGCAAAATATTTCCTAGAAGGGCTTAGGGGAGGCGAGCCTTTGCCCAGCAGTGGAGCAGTATAGGCAAATAAAAAAATTAAATACAAAGTAGTAATGTAATATTGAGTCAATTGTGCATGTAAAGGAAGCTCATTTTTATGAAAACTGAACTCCAACCTTTCGCTAAACGAAAATTCATGGACACAATCACGCAAAAAATGGAACAATCGATACGTGACTGGCCAAATAGTTTCAATTGAGTGCGTTGCTAAATTTTTATTAGGGAGCAGAGTTGCCTGATACAAAAACCTATATCAGGCGCCTCTTGCCCCGGGGGTGCGCTTAACCTATTTTCATTTGGTTCGTGTTTTTATTCCCTCAAAGCGATGTGGGGTCTAGGCGGCCCCGGTGTGGTTTTCAATTTACTAGCTTCAAACTCCGTGAAGTTCCCTCTACTTACGTGGTTCGCTACAATGACTGCAGTGGTTTTTGTTTGTTTAATTAGTTTTGAAGGAAATTGTCGGATGGAGTTTCCTTGAGATCGTAAACCGGGTTATGAGGGAATTCGTTTTTATTTCCTTTCTTGTTTTGTGTTCCTCCACGTTTCGCGTCGTTACGATGAGCGCACAAGTAGGTAAACTAAGAAGTTTATAGACTGTCAGTTTGTCGGAGTGCATGGACGATCTACTCAGCCAAAAGTTCAGTGTGGACCGTTTGTGTACAGTGTTATATTTTGACCCATTGTGAACCGAGAGACAGTTCTACAAAAACCACTACTTTTGTGATTGGTTCACAAAAGGAATGGTTTTTGTAGAACTATGCAATACGACCTAACACTAAGGAATACTAACAAAAGCACTAATTATATAAGTCCCTCATTAAATCCCCTTTTCATAAATCCAGCTACTACTCCTACTCTTTTTCAGTCCATGCAGTAAGGTTGTGGAACTCTCTTCCGCCTAGCAATTAGCATTCGAGATTTGAAATTTATTTCACTCTTTAAATCTCAAGTAAAAGAGCACTATCTTTCTTCTCTAGTGTGATAATTATATAATTATGTATACATTTTATGTATTATTTTATTTTGTATAAGTAGGATATATTATATAGTTATAATATGTATTTATTAATATTTAAATTATAAGTGTTATTTTTTATGTTTTTAATTTAATTTAAGATTTCACAAACTCTTCTTATTTCTACACGCTATTGTCTACATTTATTCTGATCTTTCCTTTCGCAGGTCTGCTGGAAGAAATTTATTTTTGAAATAAGCAGTACCTTTGTACAAATTTTTATAATGTTGTATCTTTTTCAATGTCTAAGTGTGTGTACATTAATTAATAAATAAATAAGTCCGTATAATCTCCATTGAATATATATTATCCTGATGTAAACATAAAGCCTAGGCCCGACCAAACGATCCACTGTTTGAAGCACTTTTGTGAATCGGACTTTACATTGGGACATTCTATCCCAGTAGGGGGAGGCGAGGAAGATATCCGCAGGAGAACCAAGGTTACAGACATAGCCCGAAGAATCGTCAAACTTAAGCTGCAGTGGGCAGGGCACATTGCTCGCAGAACAGACGGTCAATGGGGACGAAAGGTTATGGAATGGCGACCACGTACCGGAAGACGCAGCGTTGGAATGCCTCCCCCCACAAGGTGGACCGATGACCTGGTGAGGGTCGCGGGAATCCGATGGATGCGAGACGCACAGGACCGATCATTATGGCGACATTTGGGAGAGGCCTATCAAACCAACAATGCACGTCTTTCGGCTGAAATGATGATGATGATGATGGTAACACTTTGATGCAAGAGGCACATTGATACATCAGACATTTTTACAAGCTTTTATTTTAGTTTCACCTATCCTGATGTTTGTATGTCTGTTATCAAATCTTGCAAATTTAATTTGATCCACTTCCCGGTTACCGATTGAGCTGAAATTTTGCATGCATGTGTAGATCAGATGATAATGCAAAATTATTATGACATGGAGCTGATCTGATGATAGAGCTGGAAGATGGCTATAGGAACTCGGCAACCCCATCGAGTTTGGGCTCATATAATTCGACTTGACGTACTTTGGTGTTAGATGGTAACCAGTGTCTGATGATGGAGATGGAAGATGGCCATAGGAACTCGGTAGGTAATAAGCGCAATAAGGTAACCCTATAGTAACCGCGCTATAAAAGCTTGCTATGAAAAAATGATTTTCATTGAAAACTTGTTCCTAATCTATTATATTACTTCACTGTAACCGCGTTCGCATTAAGTTAGGTGGTGCCGTTTGGCGACAGTATAATATTTCGAGAGCGGCCGATTAAAAAAATATATGTTTGGATGTTCTATTCAGTAAAAATATTGGAGTAAACCATTAGGAAGATATCTATATGAAAGGCACGGGTACAGATCTCGTATAGATTACCTAAACAATTTCTGTAAAGGCATTTTGCTGGGCCTTTTTACGACCTAGGTCAAAGAGAAACTGCGAGGACAAAAACTTCGACTAAGTATTTAACAAAAAACAATTATTACACAAAACTAAACAAAAGCAACTCAGGATTCCAATTACGTCAAAGAGCACAACCCACAAAGTACAATCCCAGGCACAAAATTACGAAACCGCATTATCACCAAATTTTTCATTACTCAAAGCAATTCCACGAACGAAGGGACGCTCGAGTAACTCAATAACAGACGACAAAAGGCATCTGAGTATAAAATTCGCCAATTATACTCAACCCACTCACGAAAACACCAATATTCCGAACGGATCACAATTAAATACCCTCCCGACCGATTCTTCAAAGTAAAGGGATGATTTTAATTTAAATCTAGCCCTCCTCTAAACCGTTCCATATCTGGTCGCCGTTATTAGCACATTCTAGTGAAGCGATGTCGTCCCCGCGACCGCTTTTGAGAACCACATTAACGATTTGTCCTTTTTGCAGTTTAATCGTATTCAGTTCTGCGAGGGCAAAGGGACTGACGTAAATCAAAGAGGGACTGTGCAGTTACCCTGGCTACAGGAATCTCGCTCGGCCGATTAGCAACGGCTGCCCTGTTATAAATTGAATCAAACGGAACGCTGGTTTCGAAATTTAAAGGAACTAGCAAGCACAAGGATATCTATTGTCGGTTAATCCCTTCTACCGGCACGTGCGTAATGGTTTTATAAGATGAAAGTGAGCCACGCAATGGGGTATTATAAAATATCAAGAGCATCAAGCATCATGGTAACCAAGTGCCATAATCTTTAAATCCGTAACTAAGTAAACGTTCTTTACACCCTCTCGCTATGGAGAAAGCAATTTTTCATTCAAGGTATGATTTCTTACAGATTAAAATAGAGACGTAGCTCAGGTAAAGTCGGGTTACTTTGAGCCAAACTTATAAACCAATAGAAACACAGGACACTGTGCTTATTAATGTTTCTTTTGGGTAACGAGCTTGGGCCAAAGTAATCCGACTTTAACCTCTCTACTTTAGCTAGTAGGCTAACTGCCCATGAAGGGTTGCCAGGTCTTCAAACCGAAAAGCCGGACAAACCAGCCAATTTAGCCGGACATTTGAGTTTCTCCGACAATTTTTTTTAAAGTCAAACTCGAATTATTTATTATTGACCATAATAGGTATATATTTTTTAATTCTAATGAAACAACAATAAAATACATACATACATACAATAGTCCGCTCCGCTTAAGCTAGCAATACAAGATAAAGTAGAAGACATGACAAATCAAAAAAAAAAGGCCGGACTCCGCCTAATTTGGCCGGACGCGCAACTAAAAAGCCTGACCCTGTCCGGCTTTACCCGGACGCCTGGCAACCCTATGCCCATGGATGGATTCTGTAACATCAAATATGAGACATAGACCTCTCCCAAGAGCCGCCACAACGACGGGTCCTCTGCTCCTGACATCCAGCGGAATATTGCGACCCTCACCAAGCCACCTTGTAGAAGGGCTTTCAACGTTTTGTCTAAAAGCTTAGTTTGTACCAATGAATTTCTTAGTATAATTATATGAATTGAACCTACACACGATGTGACAACGATACCCATCTGACCCTTCCCTTAGATTCTTGATCAAAGTGATACACGTAAAACATGTTACTTACACAAATATTTTTTATTTCACAGTAAAAAGCACTGTACAAAGGTGGATTGAACGCCTCAGGCATTTGCTACTAGTTTTCCTTAGGGGAGTGCAGAAACAACATGGCAGGTACAACATAATAGAAAGACAAACAGAAAAGAAATATGTAAGTACAATAATAATTACATATCTCTTACTAAGACATATACATAACTATAAACAATGTTATTGTGAAAAAGGAATCCGACCCAACAATATATAAGATAATCACTCGAATTGTCCCCTAAACATTTTCTAAATAAAACTAAGCAGAAATCTCGAAAAAACTTGATCCTCGCCATATCAATCATAACAAAGACAGCTTCGCGTAACACCCTCCCCACGTCGAGTGCCGACACCTCTACATACTAAACAACGGCAAAGGTCAGAATTCGACAGGCAAACAGAATTGGGAAAACAAACAATTCGCTCGGGAAACATTCTAAAGCACTTTAACGTTATTATCCCAAGACATCAAGTCACATTAAATTCTTTATTCATTTTATTTTTGCGGGGTCACGGGCTCAGGCCGGAATTCCTGCAATGCCTTTGATCTAAGTCAGACGAGAAAAAAAAACATGAACGAAAATGCACTTCAACTGTCTTCATAAAGGGGGGAAAATATAATTTATTCACGAGATAATTTTCTCCTCCCTTTTAAGGATAGACGCCGTTTGAAGTGGGGTGGGCACGAATGAATGTTTGCACTGAGCCGGGCTTAGGCTGCACTATGCTCTCTCGGGAAGACTTTGTCTTGTATTCATGCTATTTTTTTTTTATGTATCGCCATTTTAATATTCAACATCGTAAAACTGTGGCGGTGTTCTGGCCTTTTCGTGTAAACGTGCCGGGTCAACGGTAGAGGGGAACACTTGTTGTGTTTCGAAGTAAAATATTTAAATAACTCCCATTCATGAGTATCTAATGTTGTCTAAAGAATTAATTAATTGACTGGTAAGAAAATGCCAAAAGACATTAAGTCCGCCTCTGTACTTTTGTGTGCATAAAGAATTAATAAATAAATAATTTCCGAAGCAACTAAGAAGGAAGTTATTTTATTACACGTTGTTGTGTGCTAGATGGGGTTTAAACATGACGAACTTCCATACAGAGTATATGAGCTTAGACGGTGCACAAAGTTAGGTAAAGTAAAAGACACGATTGGCGCAGTGGTTGGGCGACTGACTGCTTTATTTTGGGTGGGAAATCATCAAAATAACTCCTGCTCTAGGTGGAGCGAGAGCAGTGAAATTAATGATGCTGTACTGTAGGTAGGTACATAACTTGTAGGTACATAGCACATGTAATGCGGATCACAGATAACACAATCTAATTAATACTATCTACTTAATTCTTTACCTACTCTTCAACAGACAATTTAAAGCTTCTTACACTTCTTACTTGTACCTACTGCTATAATTTTTGACGCAAGAATAGATACATATCTACAAAAACAATGAAATCCAAATGCTGCCTAAAATGACTAGATGTGCAGATTCATTTTACAAACAACAGCAGGCTGCTCTCAAACCTAACTATACTCAGAATAATTCAGTCAATTAACAAACCCACATACAACAAACGATCTGTTTGCCACTTAATAATAATTATAACTGTAGCAACACTTAGTTCATTCAAGCAAGTGACCCTATCAAGGACCAGTGACGGATTAACCCTTAATCAAATTAAGCAATTGCCTAGGGCAACACGTCTGGGGGGGCACCAGAAGAAGCACAAAAAAAATCCGTCCTTAGGGCATCACAATCATGTCACCAAAACCCACACCAAAAAAAAGTTTCTAGGACTAATTTCAAAATTCGCGGGTTTTAAGATGACATAGAGTCCGACCTAGAGTCATAACCCCGCTCCCGCTTGCCCACTCGCTGCCTGCTAGAGCATTCGGCAATTCAAATGCACCGGAATTGCGATCACCCAATCACAAACCACCCCTACACCGCGGCCCCCAGCAAATCTGTGTCAATCAAATGTTTTGTTTTTGTAATTGTGCCGGCCGGCTTCTATGCATACGTAATAATAGGGGTTAAAGTATGAAATTGCCGTTTTATTGTAGTAGGTATTTCGAATCGACATAAAACCTTCATGGTTTAAGATTTTTGAGTGAAGCTTTTTTCACATGGTACCTATGAGGTTCTTCTTTTAAAAAAAAACTTTTTACAAAAAAAAAATAACCGACTACACTAAAAGAATCAAAATAACTTTAATTTCGGAAGTCAGTGTTTCTCGGTAATTTTTGTTTCTTATTTAAAACCGACTTCCGATTTTTTTTTTAAGTATTTTTTTTCTCACTTTTTAGTTGCGATACACTTATAACCAGAGTGCCTATTCTCATGACAATTCTAATTAACCCAAACACTGCTAGGTTACATTGTTTTATTATGAAGATCCTGTGTCTATCTTCTACCTTCCGGCTCCATCATCAGATCAGTTCGATAGTACCTTATAGTCAAAGTGCATCTCATTACAATTCTAATAAGCCCAAACACGGTTAGGATACATTGATTAATTACGGAGTTCCTGTGCCTACCTTCTGGCTCCATCATCAGATCAGTTCGATAGTACCTTATAGCCAAAGTGCATCTTATGACAATTCCAATAAGCCCAAACACGGCGAGATTACATTGATTAATTACGGAGTTCCAATGCCTACCTTCCGGCTCCATCATCATCATCAGTTCAATTCGATAATACCATTTTCAACATAACTATTCAGAACCATTTATTTATTTGTATTGTCATAGTCGCTTAACTATCTTCATTGTGATATCTATGTGAGTATGAAGTTCCGTTGGCCATTTCTGGTCTTCTTCATCAGTTTCAGTTCATCAAATGTTACTTTTTGACAGTAAATGCTTAAGTCCTCGATGAAAATACCAAAATAACTATATGGTTGCCTATAATATTTGAGGAGTTCCCTCGATTCCTCATGGATTCATCATGAAAACTGGATTTTGAAAAAAATGGGACCAATCTGGAAGCATATCCTCGAAGGGGAAAAAAAATTGCCAATTGGTCCATATTAAACGACGGAGTTCTGAGGGAACAACATAAAAAAAATACAACCGAATTCATAACCTCCTCCTTTTTTGGTAGTCGGTTAAAAAATGTGCAACATTCGATTATCGACTTTCAGTTGTTTTTTATTCAGCTTAGACAAGAAAGATGGATACTTCCAAAATTCTAGTGATTTTTGAATACGAGTTCCGACGCGGAATTAACGCGGCAGAAACAGCTCGCAATATCAATGTTGCGTTTGGAGTGGGGACTGCTAATGAACGCACCGTGCGATTTCGGTTTAAACGCTTTCGTGATGGATTTTATTTGAAGAACGAACCACGCGGAAGACCAGACACAGGTGAATAACAATGAATTGAAAGAGATGGTGGAAGCCGATCCGAGCCAAACTACCCAGGAATTAGCGGCATGGTTTAACGTTACCTTACCAACAATAAAAAAATATGAAAAATGGGTGCCTCATGATTTAACTGATCTGCAGAAAGAAACGCGTGTTGAAACTTGTGTTGCCTTGTTGAATCGATACAGAAATGAAGGAATATTGGATCGAATTGTGACATGTGATGAAAAGTGGATTCATTACGATAGCCGTAAGTGAAAAATGCAATGGCTGACCCCAGGTCAAACGCCGCAACAGTGTCCTAAAGCATAGCTTACCAATAAAAAGGTAATGGTAACTGTTTGGTGGTCTCAGCATGGTGTTATTCACTATAGCTTTGTCCGGTCTGGTCAAGCAATAACGGCAGATGTCTACTGTGCCGAACTCCGAACAATGACAGCAAAACTAGCAGTAAAACAACCCCGACTCATGAATCAATCTTCACCATTATTGCTCCATGATAACGCGAGACAGCATGAGAAACCATTTTAACTCTACAGAAACTACAATTAGAAACCATTCGTTACTCTCCGTATTCGCCAGACCTTGCTCCAACGGACTACCATTTTTTTCGTGATTTGGACAATTTTCTACTTGATAAAAAGTTTTCTTCTCAGGAGGCAGTACAAAATGCTTTCACACAGTTTGTCGAATCTAGATCATCAGAGTTCTATCGAAAAGGCATAAATGACCTTCCTATTAGATGGCAGCAATGTATAGATAATAAAGGTAATTATTTTGATTAACACGTTCAGTGCCACCGACTCGCCCGGAGAGTCCACGTAAATTTTATTCCAGCGCCGTAGACTCGCCCGTCGAGTTCAATGTGTTTGCTATTTTTTTCCAAAATGCATGTGTATTTTCTGGTTAAAATGATACTGAAGACTAAATATACCCTAATCTAAAGAATTACGTGGTGGGCCGGGTGTGCAGACCCAGTTTATAATCGAAAGAAAATAAACTATTCTGCAATGCCTTGAACTCGCTAGGCGAGTTCACTGACATAGATTCTCAAACTTTTATTAATGAAATATCTATATGTACGGTTGATACTTTTATTTTCATTTTACCAAAAGTCACATTCACTCGTAAAACAACGGCGGATTGTGTTCTACATCTTGTAGGGGCTCGAATTTTTTTTTTTAGTTCAACAATAACCACTATTTATAAGATTGACAGTCACTGCATAAATTACGAAACAAACTTACCTTTTCTTTTATCTATAGTGTTTCTTGCCATTTTTATATGTTAAATTACACCGTATGTTAGTTAAACACTTTTTAATTGCGTTAAACACGTAACGTACACTGTCACGGCCACAAAAATAACAAAACATTGTTTTCACCCTAACGCTATGCCACTGAACTCGCGTGGCGAGTCGATTCAATTCGTGTTACAGCGCCGGCGACTCGCCCAGCGAGTCCAACGTAAAATGTAGGCGGCATCCGGGACAACATCGCGAAAATCGTAGTGGTAATGAATGTGTTAAATAAATATGATAAATGAAAAAAATAAACGAATTTCAATTTTTCAGTACAAATCGGCAATTTCATACTTTAACCCCTAATGAATAAATTATGCTTTGGTTTTTATTGTTGTCGCACCTACTCCACTTCTAAGGTACGTTACATCTCATCACCTTATTTTACAAAAATCTAATGTTTTTAGGCGGCAAAGGTTTAAAGAGCGATTCTAGTTGACATACGGAATGGGGGGGGCCACAGGCGTAGATTGCTTAGGGCATCAAGTAGTCTTAATCCGTCACTGTCAAGGACACAGATAATTTAAGACTTCTCAACCGTTTAATTAATCAAGACTCGCAGTAATCAATTTAGACGTACCTATCTACATAGGTAATTAATTTCGGTTTACTTAAATTCAACTCCTTATATTGTAGGATGTTGCGAAAATTGATACCTACTGTAGGTAGGTAATAACGCCTACGGGTTTACGTAGGCGTTTGAAACAATATACTTTTCGTGGGTAAAGAAATATAATTTTCGTGCCCGCGCTGTTGTACGCTCTTGCGGTCACAAACTAGACTGTTGAGCGCGGGGTCTTGGATTTGGTGCTCAGGTCGGGCAAAAAGTATTATTGCGTTTTTCCTTGAATTTCTCTGTGGCAGCCTGGAGTTTGTAAGTTGTTGGTATGAGACCCCCGTGCCACGAAAACCACACTAAGCCGCTGGTCTCTCGATCCCTCGCCGGTCGTATCGGGTTACCGTCTTATTATCTTTAGTCTATGATCACCAGGCCCTATGAGAATACGAGCGTTGCGTTATTTTTTAAATATCGCAGTGATATGCTGAGATAGAAGCCTTTTTGGCCTCGCACAGATCTTTTTTTCTCATTAATGTCAGGTACTCGTTGGATAAGTATGCGTTAACAATTTTTTTTTTATTGTTTGTCCTGTCTCAAATAAATGTTTTTTCTTCTTTCTTTTTTATTGGATCATGAGTGATGGAAGAGACACAGAGTGCATTAGGTTTGCGCAAATCTTCACCATGCAACACCGTATCATGATAATGTGGCAATTCGTCGATGCCCTTTACACAGGTTTTATGAAAACGAAAAAATAAAAAAACATTAAATATGGGAAAAAAGTTTATTTAAAAATATAAGCTGGATAACATTCATATAAAAGCAACATTAATCATTTTATATTCTGTGTTTCCTGAAAACCATTTATGTGCCAGCGATGTTTTTTTAAATATTATTCCTTTGCTTACAAAATCAACTCCACAACAAAAATATATATTATTATTTTTTACAAACGGTACTCTTTTTTTTACATAGATAATAAATACGTGTGAATGTATTATTTGGTATTAACAGATGACAAGCGCTTTAAAAGACTAAAATAAAATCAACATATGTACTTATTTAAATAATACTCAATTTTTTAGATAAGTGTAAATTAGATTAAGTATGTGTCTTTACTAACACTTGTGTTTGTCTTTCCAGTTTACCATCTACCATGAAGTACAGTTCGACGGTTACTCCCACTGGGCCACCTTCCCAACGTGACACTGGCAGAATAGTCACAACCGGCTTAAGTGCCATAAAAAAAAATCAGCATTTATTATGCGTACAGCAAGGAGTGGAATTCCCTGCCAGAGTCTGTTCCTGAGAGTTTGTTAAGTGCGCCATCGTCGACCACATCATCGCTTACCATTAGGTGAGATCAAGCGTGGGCCTATTAATAATAAAAAAAAATCTCATGAGCATAAGTATTGCATTTGTTAAATGTAGTATGATCCCAGTAGATACAGACTCAGTAATAAACCGTCCCTATCCATAAAGTCGTCAACAGGACATTGGTCGACAGTATCTTGACCATTATTATAGATTACTAGCTGAACTGGCAAACATTGTTCTGCCATATAAATTATAAAGCAAAAATTTAGAGGGTGGGGGTAGTAGGGTAAAAATTAGCCTACGACCTATTCTCAGACCTGCTAAATATACACAAAAAAAAATACAACAATCAGTCTAGCCGTTTCGGAGGAGTTCGGATAACAAACACCGTGACACGAGATTTTTATATGTTAGAAGATACGTGGGGCATACTGAAAGTTTCTGGATCTGGCCACTTACAATAAACGAATAAAAAAACAATTATAGAATTCGAAAATGGAACTCTTTGCGAGCATGTTACTTTGTAATTTGCGAGACTCATTTGTTTTTTTAATTGTGGCGTCCTTTCGAAGATTGTGTGTCGCTATCAAAATGAATTTAACTCGTAAACATTTTCGTTCAATGATTTTTTATGATTTTCGGTGTAGCTTAAGTCAACAAGAGAGTTGCCAGAGACTTCAATTGGCATTTGATGATGAAGCAGCATGTCGCAGGTCTGTGTATTCGCGAATACCAGCGCTGTTTTTTTTTTAAATATCGCATTTGTTGAAACATGCGGCTTTTTGGCCTTGCACAAATTTTTATTCTATTTGTTTTTTTTATTTCGTGTGTAATTTTAATGTTATTAATAAGTAAGTTGTGTTTCGCACAAATGAACATTTTTTTTTTTCTTTTTGAAGCGCTTGTCATCTGTAATTCAGTTTATAATCTAAATCTATCCCAGAACAAGCTACTCTATATCTATTTGGCACAATTTAGTACCCTGATATTGTACTAATATATTACTATAATTAAACCGATTTACACTAATATTTTACAATAGTAAAAGTTATAAGTGTAGTGATTACAAGTGTGTGTTTAATCAGGATAAGTTTTTTTTTTTGTATGTAACAATTTAATAGTTAAAGCTAAAAACATGAACATACTATAGAACAATTTTTGCAGTTAAAAATTGTTTTAATCAATTAAATGTTTTGACTGTGACGTATACACTTTAGACAATTCCCTGACCGCACTACGATTGATACTATCTATCACTTAAACTTGAATTCATAATCCGAGATCATTTCAATCCATCATCAAGACATCAATCAACAAAAATAAGACAATATCGTCACTGATTCGAGGTCGATAGAGAGCCGAGATATAGACTATAAATCTAAGGGTCACCGCACACGGGTCACCGGCCACAACTACAAAACGCCGCCACCGGCATATTTCCTGTAGGTTTCATACATTTTATACGTATTCGCCGCACACGGTTGACGCCGGTGGCCGCCACACGCTGCAAATCGCCGCTGCTCGCTTCTTGTCGCCCGCACCGACCACTAAACGCCGATACAAAACGCCGTCACACGCCACTCGCGCATTTAAACCTTCTTCGTCAGAGTCCATTATGATACTGCGCGTATGGGTTAAAAAAAGTAGCAACCACCGGCCACAAGTGGCTATCGCGCGCTTTAGCGTCCTTTGTGGCCACTTCCAGCTTCTCATAGCGGTGAAGCAGCGTCCTTTGTGGCTGTAGCATGTGGCCCTAGCTACACCCACTCGCCTCCCCCTCCCTCGTATATATATACGCCTATGAGTAGATTGCTCACGGTACCACTGTACTTCCTGACACTCTTCGACACCAAGTCGAACAGCAAGAGTTGGATGTGCAGGAAATACGTAACGTACAGCACCAACAAATGTAAATCTAATTTTATGCCAGCATATAATGCAGTCAGAGGACTGAATGACAACTATTACTATAGACTGATACACTTTCCAGTCGCTCTACATTGTGTAAGGATCTTTCACCATTAATTTTTGTATCTGTTTCAACAGCCATCATATTGTTTAAGTGTTCAATGAACTCTCCTTACATTACAACTTCTAGTGTTGCTAGACCAGTATATCCTATTTCAAAGGCCTCCTCATAAAGACGAAGAGGTAGGCCCACACAATTTTGAAAAGAAATAATCGGGAGATATATATATATTTTTTTTTAACAGTGTTCATTAATTTTAAAAGCATCTAAAATCTTCAAACTATCCACTACTAACTGGCATGCCATACTACATTTGTTTACCCACATTTATGCCTAATAAAATTGTGCATCATTGCGATAAATTGACATAAGAATACAATACATCCAACTACGTCACAATATCTTAACTTTATATATCTTTAGGCCGACACTCATAAGCCTCTTTTCTTAACCAATTCGATTGCTTATTTGAATACCATACTTTGGACCATTATCATAGAAGACAGTCAGTGTAAAAATAACCTATGTTTTTTTCATCACCATCAATAAATTTTTAAGCAAATATGCATATATTGCAACTTCTTAATAATTTTCTTGACAAGGCTTTGTCATAGGCAAAAATTTGTTTTTATTTTTTCGGGCTTTGGATTAATTTTGTAAATGCTCATTGAAAAATTGCAGTTTTACGTGAGCCTTTTTTTTCTGACTGGCAAGTACTTAAGTTGGATTACCTACTAAAGTATCGCCAGTAAAATACTATATTAATAATAAATGCAATAGTATATTAATACTATTGTAGTTCCCATAGCTTTCTGTTTGCAGAAAATATGAATGTAAGATTTAAATATCTCATATGTCGTGTTATATGTTTTTAATATTGAGCAGATGCTGAAATAGAAACCTTTTTAGGCTCGCACGGGTTTGTTTTTTCTTTTCTTTTTATATATTATTATTTTATGTAAGTTATTGAGACTAGTTAACATTTTTATTTTATTCTGTTGTTGGTCCTGTGCGAGACAAAAAAGTTTGTCTGAGACAAACTTTTTTCTTTATGTTTTTCTTAAACTTTTTATTCAGCGATCGTTGTACAGTGAGGCTTTGTCTAAATATATATATATGGTATAAGGTTCACTCTCACTTTTCCTTTTGAGCAATACTTCGGTAAATTAGAATAAATCATCACCCAATTATTTCTCTAGATCCATAACAAGAATACTCGTGCAATGACTGTCTTATTACATCTCTGCTATATAAATTCACTACGATACACTTATGTAATCCAATAACATTTAATTTTCAACTCTATGCCAAAGCCACAGAGTTTATTTTCGTTAACAACTTTACAGCCATACAACAATGGTGTAGTACATTCCATTCAATGTTTAGGCCATAATAAAGACAGGTGTTCTTGGTATAACTTTACTTCAACATTCTCGAATACAACTTCAATATTCTTCTTTATAATATTATGAATTTATAGACACGTTCTTAAAACTATAATAAAATACATACTATAATTGTTATTTAAATATTTCTTTTACATAAGTATACCTACTGTATTAGTGCCGTTGAGAATCAAAATTCTATAGGAAATTTTAATGCCCTTACGTCATAAAAAATCGATGAAAATATTTAAGACGACGAACTGTTTGTCCCTACACTACTAATAAATAGTATAAATGTAGGTATTTACACAGAGTAACTATAGTACGGCCGTTCGGCAATTCATGAGCTCACGCCATAATAATCTTTATCATATTTACTTAAGGTTTAAATTACAATGACGCGAACTACTATGTGCAATGTACTAAATTGTGCTAGAAAAAGCTACATTTCCTAACTTTAATCTAACAATCACATATAATGGAAGTATTTTTTTTAATTTTAACGTATATTTTACTAATAGGATTATACTAATAATATAATCTATTTAAATAAGGAATATAAATATTTCATTAGTTTAACATTAATATTAAATGTTTTGTTAAATCTTGAATGGTTCAGACAGTGGCGGATAAAGCCAGAGCGTGGCCGGTAACAAATCGATGAAGGGGCCCCCTGCGTAAACCTTTTTTTATTAAGATAGATTAAATAAAAGCAGTAGTGGCCGAGCGGTAACGGCCCCGACTTATTTATTTACGACGTAATTTATTTCATCACCACTGCTCTCAAAACGGTGAAGGAAAACATCGTCGTGAGGAAACCGGCATGTCCTAGAACCAAAAATTCGAAGACATGTGACATTCACCAATCCGCACTGGGCCCGCGTGGTGGATTACGGCCCATTCCCTCTCCTAGATAGAGGAGGCCTGAGTCCCAGCAGTGGAAACATTAAAAGGCTGATTATGCTAGATTAAATAAAATATTTTGTGTGTAACCAGCTGTATTTAGGTTTTATGTACTATAGATAATTTGACTTGGTTACGATCTCGGGATCTCCGACCGCCCGGGCCCCCCGAATGTGCGGGGCCTATAGCATTTGCTACTCTCGCTACATGGCTAATCCGCCACTTGGTTCAGAATGACTAAATGCTGTTTAACGGAAAGTTTTTGAAACGGATTTATTAACAGACTACGTAAGTACATATTTACGTAATAACGTAATACGTACAAAACACCAACTGTGCAATTACAATCACTTAAAAATAAATATTTTCTCTTAATAACAATTTTGACTGTACATTAACAATGAGAAGTATTTCTGTAATTAACCTGAATAAACACAACGCATGCTTAATCATAAAAAGTCTTAACTCAAAAAGAGGGTATTTGAATCTGAAATCAAATGTTTCAAAAATAAGGTTCAATTTTCAAACATCATTTTTTTTTTAGTTACGTCTCTTTTCAATTAAGCGTGCGAATATGATGCGTAATTTATACAAAGAAATGTCGTCCCATTTTTGTTTAGTCAAATATCTTATTTAAGAATAACAAAAGCCGATGTGAATATAGCTAGTGAACAAGCTATAAATAGTCCATAAAGTAAAAGCATTAATAATATAAGTATACACATCAATGTCTGAGCAGATCAAAACGTCATAAACATGTCATGTATATTTGTAGCAACATCTATTCCACATAGGAACTAAAACTACAACATCCTGAATCGCGCTATAAAGGGGTGACCAGATGGTTGCAAACCAACGTCCCAACCAAGGTGACCTTGCTAGTTTCAATCCGTGTAGACAGCAGTTGTAAACCATGACCTTCAACGACCTTGGTTGGGAGGCGGGTTTTCCCAACCACCGAACGTGTTGGCGTGTGGTTTACATCCATGTAGCCGCAACAAAAACCAAACACATAAACCAAGGTCACCTCGGTTGGAACGCTAGTTTGCAACCATCTGGTCACCCCTTTACAGTTTCCTGCGCGATTTACAACAATCCGAAATCAACTAATGAGCAGTTCCCCGGACCAGAAACAAAACGCATCTGGTCGGTGGGTCCTCCCTTTTCAACTGAGGTTTGCGGGACTTTACACCCTGTACCGCATACCTCTAAACTGCCACCTTCAGCTACACTTAGCCTAAAAAACACGGAAGTTTTCCTGACCCTTATTGCTGGACACTAAACGAGCATTTCAATGGTGATTAGCAGAGGTCGGAGTTAGGTCTCTACCTAACTGCGACCTCTGCTAATCAAGTAATGCTGCCTCTGCTAGTCAAGCTAATCAAGTAAATATGTACTTACACCGATTTCATACAGCGAAAGAATAGTGGATATGCCTCAAATCCCGAGATTAATCTTAGAGCAGATTTTTTTGACACTATCAGAAATATAGCAGAAACAAATTCTTCCTGCATTAATGACGAGGAGAAGGAAGTGTATAAATTTGTTAACCTTACCTCAGTTGACGTAGAGAAAACTTTTTCAATGAAAAATACTTATAAAAATTGTATGTTAATTTCTTTGTTTTATTTCTCATATTTATCTCTGAGGTTTTTATTGTTATTTATTTGTAATATTGTTGGTCACACGGGATTTTTCATTAGAAATCCCGAGAAGATTCATATTAATATCAACATTTCGATGCAAGTACATAAATAACTCTACCTAATTCCGACCCCTGGTCATTAATCACTCGGGCTGTCAATACTTTCTAAAAACAGTTCGACATATACCAAAACAACGTCTTTGGTGAACGACAAAAGAAAAAAAAGAACTGTCAAAAGTGACAGCGAAAGAAAGCGGTTCTCTGTAAGGAGTGTTTTACCTGTCCTGTACCTTCCGCTCCTCTTGCATCATAAGCCGAGGAGGCAGAAAGCCAGCAGGTTGGAACATCAGTCATCCGCGTCTATGTCTTCATCGCTCATTTCCTCCTCGCTGGTGTGGTCTGGTTCTGTGGATTCAGCTGTGCAGCGCTCGCACCAGCAGACGAATAGGTAGTTTTGGGCTAACTCCTGCGGATAGATGCGAAGCGAAATTAATTTTTGTACAAACTTGTTTTGTAGTTGAGAATGTTTTCTAAATTACATTAATACGGTCCGGACTAAGCGTTTCGCTTCGTCGTTTATACCCCGTACATCGAGGGACTGGAACAATTTGCCTGCTGCGGTCTTCCCGTCCAACTATTATTTAGGTGTATTCAAAGCTAGAATAAATAGGCTTTTAATAATCTAGTGCGCCTAGTAATCAATGATTGCATCACTGCTTAACATCAGGTGGGATCGCAGTCAAGCACTGGTTTATATCAATTAAAATAATAAAAATATTACTCGTACAATGAAATAAAATTAGTGAGGTAAAATTCTTTATTTCTAGGAGTTAAGCAATAATGAATTTCCTGCCAGTCTATATTTTTTCTGATAGATACAATCTGCGGGTGTAAAAGTCAAGAGTGAATTAGGTATCTTCTAGGCAAGCGTGCTCCATCGTCGATCAAATCATCGCTTACCTTCAGGTGGGATAGAAGTCAAGCGCGAGCTTATCAATAATAAGAAAGTAATTTTTTTCGCTGTAGTACTGCTCCAATTATTATTATTTTTTTACTGATACAAAGCATATATATTATCTATTACTTTAGTCGTATGCTACTTTTAGTCCGTGAGGGTAAAGCAGGGAGAAGATGCTAGTTTTTTCGCACTTGATTGTAACTTTGTACACAAATATCAAATAGACAATTTTTATATCAATTTTTGAGTGTCCATGGTGGGACAATGATAAGAGCCCTTTTTTGAGGTGAGAAACCTTCCAATGACTTCTCGTGCTCTAGAGTGGAGCGCGAGGGAGTGTCAGACTTTTACTGACTAAAACCACACCTGTATCCTTCAGTTGCTATCAGAAATCCTCCAGTGGCATTTTAATTTCTTTTTCCTTCTTTTTTTAATGATATAAACCAGTGTTCGGCTGCGATCCCACCTGATGGTAAACAGTGATGCTATTCATCATCATCATCATTTCAGCCGATAGACGTCCACTGTTGGACATAAGCCTCCCCCAAGTGTCGCCACAATGACCGGTCCTGTGCGTCTCGCATCGGTAAGTGGTCGCCATTCCAGAACCTTTCGTCCCCATCGACCACCGATGACCCGACGACCCGTGATGCTATTATCTGTTTATATTTCTGTCTATAAGCATTAGTAAGAATTCATTAATATGCAGTTATTAATAAGATGTTCAACCAAACTCACTTTCTGCCGTGAATGCCTTGACCTCTGCAAGGTGCACTCATCCAGATAGCTAATACAAATCTCGTCACCCGGCATGATAGGTTTCAGCGCCTTCAGCTGCACCCTGTGGTTGCCGTAAGGGAAGGTTGACTCCGCGTTAGGGGCGCAACTGTGGTTGCAGGAGCTCTGTAGCTGGAAGAGGCCTGAGCCTTCCGTGTTTAGGAATGAGCCAGATTCTGAAAAAGAGACAATGAACATCTTTTTATATATAATTCTTGCGTATGTGTGTTTGTCACCTAGCTCTTCCTAAACAACTTGACCGATTCGGATGAAATTTTGTGTGTATAATTGAGTGGGTCCCTGGATGGTTTAAAAATAACGAAGAAAATTGAACTGCAATCGGGTTCTCAATTTTTTATATTGACGAAAACCCTGTTTAAGGACAGGACGTCCGTCGGGACTAGTTATTTTATAATTTTCTATGATAACGTTGAAATAGGATGTGATAAAAACAATTGAGTCAAGTTTATATTACAGTGTCTGACCGATCTTTTGGTTCCGATTTGGACCTCGTTTCGGTATGAATGGATTTCTGCGGAATTCGAAATTTTCGAGTTTTTTGCAATTTGTAGCTCAATATATAGTGTGGTAACAATACATTGTAGTACCCATATTATAAGTTAGAGACAAAATAAAACGTCAAGTGTTTTATTAAAATGGCTCATTTATGTGAGGATACAAAAATTTGATTTTCGCGGTTTACCCTGGAGCACCTTAAAAAAACGTCAATTTGAACTAAACCTGTAAAATCGTAGACTGGTGACAACAGTGGAAATTAGAGATGAGCCGAATATTCGTTTTTTATTTATTTATTTAAAACTTTATGCACTAAACATTGTACAAAGGCGGACTTAATGCCTTCGGTATTCGCCGAATCCGAATCATTCGGTTGAAATGCCGAATGTATTCGGTTTATTTTGGCTTTAAATCCCCCATCTTCCAAAAAATAGGTTGTATCGATGTCAATCATTTCAGCAATGGTTGCATGAATTTGTTTTGTTATCGGGTCTTTAATATCCCACTTTGTAAAAAATGAATCCTGCAATGTTTGTTGCACAGTCGAAACCAATGATGACCCGACAATCAATAATGGCCCTGGAAGCCTGGTGCCGGAACCATATCCGCTGTATTGTTGCTACTAGATGATGTCGAAGCAACTTGTTGTTAATCACTTTTATGCTTTAGCATTATAATATGATTATTCATAGCACTTGTAGAAGAAGAACCTATTTTTTTCTATGCGATTTGACGTAAACGGACGTAAATCTGGGAAAGGAGAGTTGGAGAAAATAGAGATGTAGACACTGTGTGTAGAAGTAAAAGGAAAATTGGTCCTTTTTTGTTTTGTTTTGTGTACCTAAAAAATAAATTTTGTTTTGTACTTTTTATTTTATGGCATTAGAAAATTCTACAATTACATTTATATTAATAAATGCTTCAAAATAACCGACTTCAAAATATGAGATGCTTAATTTGACAAAAACTTGTTTTTTTTTTTTTGTATCTTGTTCAGTTTTTTGTATCTTTGCTGAAAGTTATTTATTTCGAAGATTATTTTTTTATCACCAAATATATATAAATTACTCTTGTACGAAAGCCTTATCCTGTATTTTTCATTCTGTATCCAACCTGTCGTCTCTCTCTCTCTCTCTCTCTCTCTTTCTCCCTCTCTGTCACACACATACACTGGGATCATGATGGTTTTACGTATAAATTTGCAGCGCGCTCTGGTAAACTGGATAGTGTTTGGCGTCCATAAAACGACATGATATTTTTTTGAGGTGAAAAGACTTCCAATACCTTCTCCCAGCTCTGGACTAAAGCCCACCCGTGTTCCTTCATTTGCCTTTTGCGGTCCAGGGCCACCGAAAATTCCCGCAGCCCAAGACAACGTAATTCCTGGCTTGATAATTGAAATCACATAACACAACCATCTTTCAACATTAATAGACTTGAGACACTACACTCAATAAGTTCATCTAACCTACCTTCTTCCACATACTGATAAAGCTTATCAATGAACAGATCCAGCTGTTGCTTCTCATCGTCAGACATAGTGACTTCCAGCACTGAATTCACCCACATGGCCAGAGGACTGGTACCAATGCCTTGCCCATTTGTGCCAACCAACGCCATTAGACTGCAGAAACCTTCGGGTGTTAAGAACTGGAAAAGAATAAATACAAGTTAATATTCATCATCATCATCATTTCAGCCGAAAGACGACCACTGTTGGACATTGGCCTCCCCCACGTGAACGGTCCTGTGCGTCTCGCATCCATCGGATTCCAGCAACCATCTCAACTTAATATTACAATAGGGAAATGTCGTTATCATTTTAACCTTCTAACCACTACAGGCGCCACAGTCATGTATACATGACAAAGCAAAATGTTTCCAGCACGCCACAATCTTTTTGTATCTAAACGACAGACTTAAACGCTAATAAATCTTATAGGAAAGCATTGTTTTTCTTATCAGCGTTGTTGTCTTTGCCGGGCCCGATCTAGCTATTTAGCCGCTCCGGGCAAAGATAATTTTCGCCGCCATTTACATACACAAAACCATATACCTAAGTCACGAGCTAGTTATGTTGGGGGATGTTAAGTATACAAGTACCTACATAAAATACGTGATATTGTTGGGATTATACCTACCTATAATATTCACGAAAAACTGGCAACACACGCTCTGAACATAAGCTTATTGTCTATAGAAGAGTAATCCCCTACGATCCAAATCTAATGATGTGACTTAAATATTGTTAAAAGTATCTAGTACTTATAAAATTATCGATACCTCAAAAATATCGGAACAAAAGTATCGTGTCCAAATATACTTAGTATCGATACTACTCAGATATCGGTACTTTTTGCGGATCCCTACTTCTTTTTCGAACTAAAACAATTCAGTTAAGTAAAATACTTAAATATTTCCACTATCCAACCTGAAGTAGGTTGGAAGGTGGCAAATAAAATTCTCAACCTGCCAACTTGGGTGTGGATGGCTAATGTCTAGGTTGGAAGATAGGAATAAGTCAATTTTGCCGCCCCTCATTTTTTGCCGCCCCTCATTTTATTCCGCTCTGGGCAAATGCCCGGCTTGCCCCCCCTTAGATCGGGCCCTGTATTAATGGATAAAATCGCCGAGTTGCCCGTTGGCACCGTGAGTACGTTTTTGCCTTTTGACTTTGAGGTCAAAAGATTAAACCTCTATCTAACCCTTCGGGGTACAAAGGCTTTATGTTTTTGTAACTGGTTTTTCATCACTTCACTATCAACATAATTTCAGCCATAGTGGACATAGGCTGTCATATCTGTACAAATACCGGCACGAATCTTAAGCGCTCGGCGAAAAAGTGGGGATCGCTTTGCGCATCGTAAACATCGGCGAGTCAATCACTGTACAAGGATTGCATTGCCCGCCCCCGCGTCTCACTTCATACCACTAAAGAGACCCGATATTTCATTTCTGCGCAAGTGGAAGTCAACGCTAAAGATCCATGCCGGTATTTATATTAATGAAATGTATTCGGCTCGCCTACGCATCACTACTCCGTACCCTCTGGCCGACAAATCTCTCTGTTTCAACCACAGACTATATCATAATGTTATCTGTAGGCCATAGACTTCACAAACTGCGTCGGCACAGTGACGTATGCGCTAGAGACAAATAATAGTATACCTACATTTGCTATATAGGCCACACCCGAATATCGTTACTGTAGTGGACGCATTGACACAGGGGGTAAACACAATGGCTCGTTACGACACCAGCAGTTAGGTTCAACACGTCCGTGTTCGTCAACGGCCCGTAAGCGACTGGACTGTCCCGCCCATGAACCCGAGACAAGTACACAAACACTACAGTTACTACGGCCAAATATGTGCTTTTCGCATCCCCGCATCTAATGGATTCTCACGACCTTGTGTAATCGGTGGACACGTTATTTAGTAAGACACATTAGCAGCCATTGAATGATGCGTGTGTTTCAAATAGTTTAGAAACATTCAGCCTGTGATTGGACCATTATGGGAGGCCTTTGTACGGCTACCGGGCACTCAAGAACCTTGCCGCCCCATCGACCATCTGCAAGCAATATGGCCCGCCCCCACCACTTAAGTTTGGCAATGGTTTGAGCTATTTCATCACTACATATTAAAGTAAATAGTGATGTTTCATCACTAAAAAATGTAAAGAACCTGCTTGAAGGCAAATAAAAAAAAAACAGAATGGAATGATGTTTTAAACAATGTCAAACACGAATTGTAAATAGACTGGTAATACGAGACTAAGCAAATTGAATAGTCTACTTTTTTAGGACTATTTTTAACAACAAAGTACATTGAGTGCTCTCTCAATATTGATCAATGAATTGTTTTATATTAACTTAAATCAATATTGAAATATCGACCACAGAGTAAAATCAAAAAAGGATACCACATCATTGAGTATCTAACCTTGTTTTCAGTGTCTTAACGCACGACCAAGTTGACACGAACGCGCATTAGGGTCTTTTTTACATAGCATGAGTAGGATGACAGCAGGACGAAAATATGCATCTTTAGATGAGAGAAAAGGATAGGTAGTTACATCCTATAGCAATTGTAGTAGTGTAGGATACCCGAAAAGCCGTTTTGTTTCCGAATTGATATTTGTGCAATTTTGCACTCCATACCCCTAATTATAAAGTGTACTATTCAATGTCATAAAATCATAACAACACCATCATAATTACGAAGCATGGTCTCTGGTGGTTTACTATTCATGTATTTGTGGACATTTTTTTCAACACTCAATGGCACACTGACCATGTGATTGCCGACTATGTGCTAAGCACACATTGGATTTCCGCCTTATAGCTAATATTTGAATAGACTAATAATTCAATACTCAAAACTAAAAAAATATCTGATGTGATTTATCATATGCGTAATCAGGTTTACTAATGAAAAAAAGACAAATATTTTAATTTAATACTACATCTGAAACCTGTTTAATGAAATTTTGAACTCGCGGGTAGATCGAAAACAAACGGCTAAACAATCAAATCAGTTGTGGCGTTAGTTTAGTTGCGCGTGTGTCAAGAATAACAAATCATTACACTATTAATTAGTTGGACTTCAAACTTAAACGTTTTGTTCTACAATGAAAGGTTCAGTCCTTTAAAATAATATTTATAAAAACATATGTGTCGAAGCCATTTCGCATATCACGCCATATTACAAGTTGTCGCGCCAGATTGAAAAACATCGCTGTAATGTAATGCGGCTACCTCAAGTTCAGACAGAATTCTATTCAGCTGAAATAATGTACGCCGTATTGAATAAACGTGAAGCCTATACATATACAAACGGGTGCATCGTTGATATGCCGCTTTGAAGGTTGTAGTTCCAGTAAGCGCCGCAAGTATAAAAAAAAAATAAAGTGCGCCATTTTTGTATAAGCATAACAAAATTGGCGTCGCAATCGACAATGGTGTCACAGCAAAGTGAAATTAGTGAGTTCAAAAAAATTTGTCATACAGCTAATAATATATTTGTAGATCTCTATCACTTTACATTTTAACGACAATCTATTAATACAACACCTACCATAATTAATTAGAATTATTAGTCCAAGAGTGAGCATGGAATTTTAGGGTACCCTGATATGGACAAGTTAGGTGACCAGACGGTTGCAATCTAGCGTTCCAACCAAGGTAACCTTGGCTTATGTGTTTGGTTTGTGTTGCGGCTATGTAGCCGCAACACAAACCAAACCATCCATGTGGATGTAAATGTAAACCACGCGCCAACACGTTCGGTGGTTGGGAAAACGCGCTTCCCAACCAAGGGCGTTGAAGGTCATGGTTTACAACTGCTGTCGACACGGATTGAAACTAGCAAGGTCACCTTGGTTGGGACGTTGGTTTGCAACCATCTAGTCACCCCTTTATTCATTAAACCTTATTGTCTTTCTATTGTGTCTCTAATTACGGTGTTTGAAAGGTAAGAGGATAACGGTTACATGTTACCGTTATCCTCTTTGTGTTAGGTTACAAACTCCGCAGACAGAAAAAGGAGGTCCTGTGAGGGGCCTCTGTCGACCCTACCAAAGCTTTTTTTTGATTGATTCTTTATAATTCATGCTGCTTTATAAAACGTATCGCCACTACAATCCAACTGAACGGCGTGTTATACGATTCGGCTGTGACAGTTACCAGCATCTTACCTCCTGCACTTCATCCCCACTAACAACATGAGATGTCATCTCTCTCAATGTATTCATCTGATGTGTGAACTGTTCCCCCAGCAACTTGTGTACAAGCTCAGCATCTTCATTCTCAGTACGGTGACAGAACTGTTTCACTCTAGCCACTGCTGCGGATGGTTCTGAGCTCTGTTGGATGTATGCTAGTATTCTTATGAGAAGCATTATACTTGTAGTCTCTGGTGGGTAGTGCATTTGTCTGGAAAAAATCAATATTTTTAATGTAAACAAATCTTTACATAAATCATATTTTAAAATGTAAAGAGAAAAATGTAAGAGTTGAAAAATTGAACCAACAGTAATTTTGTTTCAGCTTCTTTAGTAGGCGCTGTTGATCTGGGCTTGATTCATGCTTGGACTCACAAGGCGATTTCGAGCCACTAATTTTAATGTGGCCATGTCAGCCAGATTGACAGTGCCCACACTTGTAACAGCGATGGGTTTTAGTCAGTATAAGTCTGACACATCCTCACTTGATAATTTGCCAAGTAAAAAAAATCTGTAGTAGGCAAAGGTGTTAGTATCCGAACGAAAGTCCGGTTAGAGTTACGGTCGAGTTTTGACAAAAAAACCGAACCAAATGCGGTTTCGGTGGAATTAATCCAATGTAAGAGGTTAACACCTGTTATACTCACTTCCAAGTCTCCAAAAGCACAACAATAGGATGTTGGGCATCACTAGAATCATGACACAATATCCTGTGATACTTCACATAGGCGTTCTGTCTGCATTGCTCTGAGCAGTACAAGGCGCCGCATTGATCGCAGTTTGTTATGCTCTCGATGTTGATCTCAAATATATCTGAGTGTGGAAGGACTATGTCTGGTTTGCATGATAGACGCCTTACGTTTTGTTCAGGGGTTTCTAGTGGCCTGAAATAGAATCGTTTTGCTTCTTTATAATAAATAATAACAGCTACTATCTAAATATTTAATATTTAAATAATTAATTAAAAATTATTTGGAAAGTAATATTTTGCATAAATGTCAGTATTCTGTCTTTTTGTAACTATATTACAGTTTAACGGATAATTGTCATTTTAGCGTAGTGCACTGGCATAAAAGTGATGAAAACATACCTCATACAATAGTCGCATGCTAAATATCTGTAGGCCGCATTCCAAGCAAATTGACACGAAACTAAAGGATCCTCTTCTAAAATAACATCACCCTGATCGTACTTCTTTGTAGCGAAGAGCCCTTTACCCTGAAAAACAATGCATAATAGAAAAAATAACACTTGAAACCTGAGACGCAGTGACGAACTTCACTTACCTTTTTGCTATTAGATGTTCTTATCTCAAACCCTTCCATATTAGTAGTCTAACACTACCCTTGATAGAACTTAAATAACGGAATACGGTTTATGTGATAAAAACAATCGAAATTGGTGAAATCACAATGAAGAACTGGCGGAAGAGGTGCGGAAGATTTTAGGTTATGTTTCTGTCAATGTCAAACCATTGTCAAACCGATTTTTTTCTGTGTACCCTTAGGAAAGGCTGTAGTCGTTCAATCATATCGCCTAATCTTTCATCCATGTTTACTTACAATAATAATGTCTTACGTATTCGAATATCATAGTTGTTTCTTTTTGTTTTACATTAGAATGTGGGTGTAACACATTCTAATGTATTTTTAGTATTTGGCAGCAAATGTATCGATTCAGCCTTCTCAGCAAACTTCGCTGAGGTAGCCAAAACTACAATAAATTTCTCAGCTCCCTCTCAGACACTTGAGATACAAAACTACCCCAATTTTAAATCATAATATCCACTAGGAATCAATTTGCGATTAATTAAAACAGCCACTGAACTTCAGTCGAAGAAATCCCGCCGAAAACTCCTGTCTCAAACCATTGTCACACTTTCTGTGGGTATTGTATGATAAATAAAATATTTTAGCATCATTCGGATACATAGTTTTTATAAAATTAATAATTTTACAGTTGAAATAATTTCAGCAGTGATGATACACTCAAGGGTGGAACGATCTGAGCGGCTGCCCGGGGCGTCGCGCGTCGGTCGTATCGTACTCAGCGCCTCACACGCCAATTTAATTTAAACATCTTTTTTATTTGTTTTGTGGAGGAAAATCCTCCAATGACTTCTCCAGCTCGTGTCAAGGGCGTGTCAGACTTTTTTGTAACAAGAAGAAGAAAGCTGCAACTTTGGGCACGCCTCAATCGTGGCGGTAAGTCCATTCTTTAAAGTGTGACTAGAGAGGCACCACGGCTTTCTCACCTTCTGTCTGACGCTGAACTTTACCGGAAATGGCCGTGCTTGGTGTCACCATTATTGTGTGGACCGTCCAAAGAACATAACACATTGGAGCATACGATGGAAGTCTGCCCCACTTAAGCGAAGCACCGCCCTGTCCTCGTGGAGGCGATCGGTAGCGGCGACCTCCCGTGCCCTTTCCTAGTTCAGGCCATGGTCCAAAGCGAGATGAAATGGAAAGCGATCATCTCCTGTGAAGCAATACCTAATACGTTCGAAGGAGATGGCTGCAACCGTGAGCAAAAGGATATAGCCACGCTTTAGTCGCCACCACGGGAAACGTCCCAGGCGTTGGGAGTTGCAGGGTAATTCCCGCCGCGGTCACCTTAAGCATGGGTTTACGGACGATGAGCCATAAGTAGCTCGAAGTCTGGCCGTCCGGTATAAGGACCGAGCAAAAGTGGTCTCAAAGAAATGTCAATAATACTTTATAGGCCCAGTAAGGCCGATGCCCGCTATGACTAAGATACCTTGGTCCTGGAACGCAAAGAACTGAACTGAATTGAAGGACACAATGGGTTATAGTCAGTAAAAGTCTGACACACACTCTCGCTCCACTCAAGAGCGGAAGAAGCCATTTGATGATTTCACACCTCAAAAAAAATGGGCAAGTGCGATTCGGATTCGCGCACTGAGGGTTCCGTACAAACTTACATCTAAATAGTTCAATTCCCGAATGAAGTCTCGAAGATTTTTCCGAATCCTAAAATTTTTTTGGACTTAACAACAAAACTGTTTTCAGATTTTTATGCCAAATTTCAGGATTCTGGGTCAACGGGAAGTACCCTCTGAACTTTGATTCCCTTGAGAGTGTTGAAATATACGTTTTGTATAATTATGGTTTTAATTTCAACTCGATACCTCCACTCGTTCTCGAGATAAAGGGTCTTGACAGACAAACACACGGACAGACAGACAGACGGACAACAAAGTGATCCATATTTTCCTTTGGACGTACGGAATCCTAAAAAAGGAGGCTGTAGCCGTAAATTCCTAGGATTTGGTATGATAAAGAATAACGAAAGCTGTTGTTATACGTACCTATGTGTCTGTAGGGGATTAGTACTTTAGATTTAAAGCTATTCATAATTAAACTAGGTACGCACTAACAACATAACACAAAATGATGGACATTATGATACGACATGAAACTCTATAAGTCCTCGTGGGGGCGATCGGCGGCGGCGATCTCTCGCGCCGGGCCTTGGTACAGGCCATGGTCCGGAGCGAGGAGGAGTGGCAGGCGGTCGCCTCCTTCTGCGAAGCAGTAATGCTAGCAAAGGAGGCGGCCGATCGCGTGAGGCAACGGCAACGGTCCTCACGCCCCTACCGCCGCCGGGATTCCGATCCCGATTTCCGGCCACCGTAGGCGCGGGCTTGCGGACGGCGGGCAATGGGTGGCCCGTCGTCCGACCGTCCGGTAACCATCCGGACCGAGCCCAAGTCGTCGACGGCGCGTATTGTTCCGCGCGCGCCTCAGGGAGATGTCAGCAAATCGTAGGGGCCCAGCAGGGTCGAAGCCTACTGGGGCCATGGGTAGTGTGAAAACGAAACCGGGGCCCTGGGACGAAGGCAACGAAGGAACAGGAGTGGGTTTTTAGTCAGTAAAAGTCTGACACTATCTCACCGCCCAAGAGCGGGATTTGTCATAAGATGATTTTCCCACATATAAAAAAAAAAAAAAAATGTATCGATTCAGCCTTCTCAGCAAACTTCGCTGAGGTAGCCAAAACTACAATAAAATTCTCAGCTCCCTCTCAGACACTTGAGATACAAAACTACCCCAATTTTACATCACAATATCCACTAGGAATCAATTTGCGAATAATTAAAACAGCCACTGAACAGTCAGTCAAAGAAATCCCGCCGAAAACTCCTGTCTCAAACCATTGTTGACTGGCCTGTTGGTCTAGTCGTTAGTGGCCCTGACTGCTATGCCGGAGGTCGTGGGTTCGATTCCCACCTAGGACAAATGTTTATGTGATGAGCACGATCATTTGTTCTGTGTCTGGGTGTAATTTATCTATATATGTATGTATGTATTTAGAAATATATAAGTATGTTTATCAGTTGTCTAGTACCCATAACACAAGCTCTGCTTAACTTGGGACTAGACGGCGTTGTGTGATAGTTGTCAAACAAACAAACAAACAACACAAACAAACAAACAATTGTCAAACCCACTTTCTGTGGATATTGCATGATGAATAAAATATTTTAGCATCATTCGGATTCATAGTTTTTATTAAATCAATATTTTTACAGTTGAAATAAATTCAGCAGTGATGGATGATGATGATACACTCAATGGCCCGGGGCGTCGTATCTTACTGGGCACCTCACACGCCAATTTAATTTAAACACCTTTTTTATTTGTTTTGAGGAGGAAAACCTTCCAATGACTTCTCCAGCTCTAGGGTGGGGCGAAAGGGCGTGTCAGACTTTTTTGTAACAAGAAGAAGAAAGCTGCAACTTTGGGCACGCCTCAATCGTGGCGGTAAGTCCATTCTTTAAAGTGAGTAGTAGAGAGGCACCACGGCTTCCTGACCTTCTGCCTGACGCTGATCTTCACCGGAAATGGCCGTGCTTGTTTCAGATTCTGCCTGAAGAAACACCCGGGTGTCACCATTATTGTGTGGATCGTCCAAAGGACACATTGGAGCATACGATGGAAGTCTGCCCCACTTAGGCAGAGCACCGCCCTGTCCTCGTGGAGGCGATCGGTAGCGGCAACCTCCCGTGCCCTGTCCTAGTTCAGGCCATGGTCCAAAGCGAGAGAGATAATGTCATATAGTAGCGTTGCCGAAACTAATAACATAATACTGGGTAAACTTCTAGGAGATAGCATCAACTACATTTTCTTTGATAATGCAATGGATCAGAAGGATGCGGTACATTACCCTCAATAATTTCTGAATTCACTAACTCCGATTGGCCTTCCCCCCATATTCGCTTAAATTAAAAACACTACAAGTACTTTAAAATAATGACTATTAATTATTGTAGTTAAATACTTACTTAATAATATTATAAAAACCACCACTTTCATCAAACGTTCTATAGTTCCAGCCCGACTTATAGCGTGATGCACCTAATACAGCCTCCTAATGTACTTGCACTTAGACTTCACAAATATTTCCAAATTCAACGCGAACGAAGTAGCGGACAAGAGCTATTATTTCTTATTCTTATATCTTATTATTTCTAAAGGAATTAGGCTAAGTAGTAAACGTAAAAGAGACATGCTATGGTAGTACAAGGGTTCCCCTAATGCTAAAAATAAACTTCTAATTAAAGCAATATAGTGCTCCTTTAAAAAAGTAATGAATCTGACCCAAAAATCACAAAATCATTATCACATAAGTTAGGCCAAAAACAAATCTAAAGCTTCTTGAAACATTAATAATAAAGATAAGATTAATTATCCTAAAGAAAATATAATTAACTACATTAAAATAAACAATAATATAATATATGACCCTCAATTAATAGCAGAGTCTTTTAATAATTATTTTATAGATGTTTTTTTTTCCACAATTTTCACACAACGCCGTCTAGTCCCAAACTAAGCAGAGCTTGTGGTATGAGTACTAGACAACTGATAAACATACTTATACATTTCTAAATACATGCATCTTATAGAAAAATTACATCCAGACACAGAACAAATGATCGTGCTCATTACACAAACATTTGTCCTGGGTGGGAATCGATCCCACGACCTCTGACATAGCAGTCAGGGCCACTGACCACAAGACCAACAGGCCTGTCAAAAAAATTAAGCCGACTAATTCTATTCCCTCTTATACAACCAATGAAACTAATTGTAACTCTATATTTATGCCTCCTACGGTACCATCTGACATAGTGACAACAATTTACTCATTAAATAATACCAATAGTCAAGGATATGATGGCATCATCACCAAAGTTGTTAAACATGTGGCACTGTTAATTGGGCCCGATACGAGTTATGTTATCAATCTTTGCATCGAACATGGTCATTTCCCTGAGAAACTCAAAATTACTATTATAAAACCAATTCATAAAAATGATGACAAAAAAACATTGGTAATTATAGGCCAATAGCACTAATGCCATTTTTTTCAAAAATTATAGAAAAAGTAATATACTATCTCGTTTTTTGAACAACATGATCTCATAGCCAAAGAGCAGTTTGGTTTCAGAAAGCATAGATCCATAAATATGCGATATATGAATTAGTTAAGAAAATAATATCTAATGTTGGTAAAAGAACTCCAGTAGCAGCCCTCTTCATGGACATCTTCAAAATCGTATCTGTCTAATCGCATTCAAATTATGACAATTGATAGAATTCATTAAACTCCGAGCGAACGCCGGCGTTCGAACGTCATTGTCTTTCTATTGTGTCTCTAATTACGCTACTCAATAGGCTAAGTAAGAGTTCTCAAATTGAACACACATACGTGTCACAACCCAGGAAATCTACTTACGGGGTTCCCCAAGGTAGCATTCTAGGTCCGCCATTGTTTAGGTAATATTTACATAAATGACATGACTAAAGCCATCAAAAATCAGATGGTCTTGTTTGCTGACGACAGTACTATTCTATTCTCTGATAATGACATCAATAATCTCATGAATGACATAAATAATTACCTTAAAAATATAATAAATTGGCTAGCTAATAATAATCTAAATGTGAATCTTAGTAAGACAAAAATAATGACATTCAATCAGAGGATCATGAAACCCAAGATTAACATAAAATATGAGAACGTAACAATCACTGAAAGCGATACTGGCTAAGTTTCTGGGTCTTTACTTGGATAGTCATCTATCATGGAACCATCATATTGATGCTTTGTCAAAGAAGCTTAGCCAGTTCGCGTATGCTCTTTATAAACTATCAAAAACTGTTAACCGATTTACAGTGCTACTAGCTTATAATGCTTACGTGGCGTCTAACATTAGGTACGGCATAATTTCCTGGGGTAACTCGAGTGACAGGGAAACTGCTTGTAAAGCCCAGAAAAAAATTTTGCGATCCTTTACTCATTTGCATTCGACTGACAGTTGTAAACCAATATTTAAACAACTGAAATTGTTAACTTTACCTTCTATGTACATTTATGAAATGGGAGTAATGGGAGTATTTGTTCATAGTAATCTCCATCTATTTGAAACTCTACACTCTCGACGTCATCAGAACACTATTCTAGCCGGTTCTCATAAAACAGCATTTTTCGCTAAAAGTGTATTTGGTATGGCCTCCAAAATATATAATAACATACCAATAGCTATTAAAAATAAAGAATGTCTAGGCTCTTTTAAGAGGTCCCTGTTTAGGTTTCTTTTGGCTAGATGTTACTATTCTATCGCAGAGTTTATTGCTGATAAACAGGGGTATGAAGATCTGACGTGCTAAATAGTTAATAATAATTTGTGATGATAATAATAATAATTTGTAATAATCATAATCATTTATTATTAATTTATTCGGCTCGCATTGTGAGGAGGTTTCTGTCTCTGGACAGGAGCCCTAAACGCCGGTAGCTTGGACCCTGTTCCCGACACCGGCGGACAACTATTTTTTATATTTTTAAATGTTTTTAAATATACATAAAAAATAAATAAATGCAATAATAATTTAATCCATGATATTATTATAATTTTAATGACTGTAGTAATTTTATTTGACTTATTTTGGTGAATGACAATTGACATACTAATATTTTATTTATCTCTTTTTAATGTTTTTTTTTTTTTGTAATTATTTTATTTGCTTGGCTTTTTGCCTTAATTTTGTACGCCATTCTTTTGGCAAAACATAGTGTACTTATTTTTCTTTTATTTACTACCTGTTAACCCACCTATGTTTTACAAAATAAATGATTGATTGACATTAATTCCAATAAAACAAAATCAATAAAAAAAATCAAATAAGAAAAAGATTTTCGACTTCAACGCTGACAAAGTCGCGGGCAAAAGCTAGTAACCTACTAATATTATAAATGCGAAAGTTTGTATGTATGGATGTTTGTTACTCTTCCACGCAAAAACTACTGAATGGATTTCGACCAAACTTGGTACACGGGTAGACTATGTCTTGGAATAGCACGTATTTAGCTTTTTATCTCGGGAGTATCTTCCCTTGGGATAATTTTCTACTATCACGCGGGCGAAGCCGCTAGCAGCAGCTAGAATCTAATAAAATAAAATAGCTACGTTTTGGAAAAAAAAAACTGGGCAAGTGCAACTACAATTCCCGAATAAGATTTTTCCGAATTGCAAAACAGTATTTTTTTTGTGACGTATGTAACAACAAATTTACTGTTTTCAGACTTATTCCTATACCTAGGCTATATGATCTTGCTGTATGCCAAATTTCAGGATTCTAGGTCAACGGGAAGTACCCTATGAATTTTGATTTCCTTGAGACTGTCGAATTATACGTTTTTTGCGACATAAACGGCCGTATCTTTTTTTTTCGTTAACTCAGAAGTTTGTTTTTTTCACAGCTTCAAGGGACCGTAGACATGATTATATGGTTTTAATTTCAACTCGATACCTCTACATGTTCCTGAATAAAGGGACTTGACAGACAGACAGACAGACGGACAACAAAGTGATCCTATAAGGGTTCCGTTTTTCCCTTTTGAGGTACGGAACCCTAAAAAAGTATGGAGAAAAATAAATTTATTTACGTGTCTATTTGTTTATTTTTTTTCCACAAGGTTTCTTAAAAACCGGTTTTTAGATTAGCCTATAATATTAGATAAACTAGTGAATAGTTGATTTTGCGCAATTTTGTCTCAATTATTTTTTTCCCTTTACCACAATCATATTTAAGTGTTTTAAACTTAATTGTGGCATTAAAATGGCTTGATGAAATCACCTCTAATAGTTGAACATTGTTTTATTATATGTAAATAAACATTCTAGATAGGTACTGAAGCCGTAATTTAAGGGTTTGCAAAAATTCATCTAGCGGTATTATATTCTATCTATAGTAAAATTTATCTACATAATGTTAAAATTTTATATTGAAACCAATATTTATTAAAATTGTTTGAATTTATCTTTAAAAATAAATGTTGTGCACACCTGCTTCTATGAACCTCTTTTGTCTAATGCAGAAGTGAATGGAGTTTAATAGTAAAATTCAAAATAAGTATTTTTATTTCACATAGGCTAAGGGCTATACGCCAGCTGTGCGAGAAATACAGAGGTGCGCATAAAAACTTGCACATGGTATTCGTTGACCTCGAAAAGGCATATGACCGGGTACCTCGTGAGGTTCTGTGGTGGGCCCTTAAGGAGAAAGGTGTGCCTGGGAAGTATGTGCAGTTGATCCGAGCGATGTACAGCCAATGCAGTACCCAAGTCCGGTCTACAGTGGGCAACACTGGCAGCTTCAATGTGGCTGTCGGCTTACATCAAGGGTCGGCCCTCAGCCCTTACCTCTTCCTGATGGTATGGTCATGTAAAGAGGAGAGATGAAACGCATGTTACTAAAAGAGTTATGAGTATACATGTGGATGGGTGGAGAGGGAGAGGGAGGCCAAAGAAAAGATGGATGGATTGTGTGAACAGTGATATGAAAGAAAAGGAAGTTAGTGATAGTATGACCGTTGACAGGATAGAATGGAAGAAAAAAAGATGTTGTGCCAACCCCAAATAAGATGGGACAAGGGCAGGAAGATGATGACATAGGCTAAGGGCCACACAGCGATATTTCACCGCGAGGTTTTTTTTTCATCATTCTGTAACACATTGAATCTTATAGAAATATCTTATAGAAAAAAGTCTGTGATTTCATGCAGATTTGACTCGATGCGGAAATAAATCCAAGCGAATGTTTTGTGCAGTATAGATAGAGTAGTAATGGCTATGTCCGCACTACTATATAAAATTCGCGCGTTTTGCTCAATCCTGCAACGCCGGCGCTATGTAAAATTTTTGTTCGATTGTCCATTCAAGACGTGCATCTTAGCCGGGAACAGCATTGAACTGACAAAAGTCGTACGAAATTTTATTCGCAGTGCGTACCTACTAGTGTAATTCCAATCGCGGAATATAATACGCAAGAATAAAAACCTCGCGGTGAAATATCGCTGTGCGGACAGGCCCATAGACAACGTCAGGAGATATAAGTAGATATATAGGGTGACTGGTAATTAGTGTACGATACTTAAACACGTGATTGTGCTCATGTTATCAAACAATTTTTATTATGGGAGCAAAGCCGAAATCGCGAAAAAAATATCAGCTGTTCAGTACATTAGGCAAACATAAATGTACTGAACAGCTGATTTTTTTTTCGCGATTTCAGGTTTGTTCCCATAGTAAAAGTTGTTGGTTATCATGAGCACAATCACGTGTTTATGTATCGTACACTAATTACCAGTCACCCTATATACCGTGATATGTACCAACTACGGAATAGAAAATGTATGTATGGTTTCCTTGTTTCACAACATCCATTAAAATTCGATGGTATTTTTCTGGTTCCCGAGCCCCGAGCACTTGAACTGCCATGCCGATCCCGTGACGTCACCCAGCATGCCAACGCCGTCGCCGTCCGTCAATCACCCTTAGCCTCGCCAGCACAGCGATCGCCAACATAGCTTTGTTTTCCTATCCCTTTCACAACCTATTTTTAACTTTAATCTGTAAGCTATTTATGAAGAAATCATTCCATTAATCCATATTCACATTTTTTTTTGATGTGGGAAGTCATATATTGACTACTCGCGCTCTAGGGCAGAGCGTGAGTAGATAATGATATACTTATATATCATTTTGTACTTTGTTCTTGTTTACTTTGTGTTTGTGTTTTTATCCGTTGTGCTGTGTCTGTCACGAATAAAAGTTTTTCTATTCTTTTTATTCTATTCTATTCTATTCTTGAGGGCGTGTCAGACTTTTACTGACTAAAACCACACCTATGTTCCTTCAGTTGGATTTTCTGTTCTAGGACCACGAGTATCCCTTTCATACTTTTACCCATGGCCCTAACAAGCATCGACCCTGCTGAGCTTCTACGGTTTGCTGACATCTCTTTGAGGCGCTCGTACGAGGGCGACACTGAAAATTTCGGGAATCAAGGAAGTGACACAACATTACAATTTAAAAATGTATTTATTGCTTTTCGAAGTATTCTCCGCGAAATTTGACACATTTTTCCATACGATGGAACCAATCATTGAAGCAACCATTCTATTCGGAAGTTGGGGTCTCCAAAATGGCCGTTTTGTAGGCGTCCACAGCTTCTTCAGGTGATGAAAATCTCTGAAACGCAATTTATTCTTTATTTTAGGGAAAGTATAGAAATCATTAGGGCTTAGGTCGGGGCTGTACGGCGGATGGTCTAATAATTCTATGTTTTCTTGCTCTAAAAACTCTTTTGTTCTGTGCGCGGTGTGAGAACTCGCATTGTCGTGATGGAGGATGATGCGGCGGTTGCAGTTCTCTTTACGGAGTTCAGAAACGACCTGTGGCAAACAAATGCTAGCATACCATTCTGCATTAACCGTTCTTTGTCCCTCAAGAGAATAGTCGCAACATGGCCGGTTTTGGAGACAAACGTGGCCACCATTTTTTTTGCAACACTCCGTGAACGAACAATTTTTGTTGGCTTTAACTCATTTTCGAATACCCAAACTCGTGACTGGTTTTTTGTTTCGGGTTCGTACGCGTATATCCAGGATTCGTCACCTGATACGATGTTGTATACAGCATTTGAGGATCCTGCGTGGAATCTTTCGAGAGTTCTGACGCACCAAGTAACGCGAGCCGCTTTCTGCTCTTCACAGAGCGAATGCGGTATCCATCGGGAAAACAACTTTTTTACACCTAATTGTTCATGCAAGATTATTTGTATTTAACTCATGCCAATGTCTAAAGTTGCCTGAATTTCGCGGTATGTTACATGTCGATCTTCCTCAATCAGCTTACGCACAGCATCAACGTTTTCTTGGGTGACTGCAGTTTTTGGACGACCTCGACGGGGATCATCACTGAGCTTGACACGTCCACGTTGAAATTCAGCAAACCAGCGGTAAATTGTGGTTTTGGATGGGGCTTCATCACCAAATACAGAAATCATTCGGTCAACACACTGTTTTTGTGTTAAACCACTTCGAAAGTCATAATAAATCATCGCTCTTGAATTTTCTCGAGTCAATTCCATTTTCTCAACGACTAAACAAGTTTGACAAGACCTTGTGACAAGACCGAGAATCTTTTTTTAAATAAATAAATGGTATTCGATTTTTAAAACCAAGGAGTTTTCAATTAAAAAGATTTTAATATGACAAGAACAGTGGAAATATTCCATTCCCGATACTTTTAGTGCAGCCTTGTAGAACACTACGCGCCGTCGACGAGTCGGACTCTATCATAAAGCGCCTATTACACCACTCGATATTCAGACAGTCTTAGTCTATGTACAGTCACACAAGAAAAAATGCAACTTACGCCAATGTCGTGTAAAGGAATGAAACAGAACGATGAGATACATATACATATCTATATATATAAAAATGAAACCCGTTTTCCTTGGTCACGGCATCACGCGTGAATGGCTGGACCGATTTCACTAATTCTTTTTTTGTTGTATTTGTTATTATTAGGAGAAGGTTCTTACGGAAAAAAATATTAAGAAAATCTCTCAGAAATATTGAAAAATATACAACAAAATAAAGTAGTGCATCATTGCTACGCTAAGGCGGTACGAAGTTCGCCGGGTCAGCTAGTTAACAATACAGTTACATTTTTTATTAGCAGTATAGTAATTTCCAAGTTTTGTCACTATACTGCTAATAAAAAATAATTAAAAATAAAACTTGTTGGTGAACACACAGTCATTGTTGAGTACCTACCTAATCTTAATGAAAGTATAACTGACTCCCAAGTCACAGGCTATAAACCTAGTTTGGGAGTCAGTAGTTATTTACTATGTCCTCATGTACCTACTTGTTTTTTGTCACATAGACTAAGACTGTCTGAATATCGAGTAGTGTAATAGGCCCTTTATATTAAAGCGTTAGCTTTACAAAATCTTTGCATAAAGGACGAGCGGGTGGCGAGTTACGTCGGGTAAACACCACAACTAAATCCTACCAACTTCCTTTTTTTACTTGAAAGTCAGTTGTATTTTTTCACTAATATTATGCATCATTTATTTATATAGTATGTATGTGTAGGTACGGTGCAACCGCACATTGCGTAAATGCTCTCTCATCATAATTGACACATTTTACATCAACTTCAGTTCACATTCAGACCGCATCATAGCAACACCTCATTTATCATTAGTTAAGTTCGTGGACTCAATACCTACACGTATCAAGTGAATTACATAATTTTACTTATATCATTCAGCATCCCTATCAATCATTATCAATCAACAAAAGACGTACGGTAACAAATCATACAGTATGTATTAATAATATAGAATATAGGTATGTATTATTTATATAGCCTCGACATACGAGAGCCGGATGGAAAATAACGTAATGTATGAGACATGTTATTTTTTTCTGCGATCGCAGATACACATCAATAACAAGTCATAAAAAAAGAAACATTTAGAGCACGCAAGTGAAAAAAATTGTAACTGACATTTTTGGGGTACCTACTTACTGTACTGGTGAATTGACGTACGAAGGAATCTTCCTACGACTAAAACCAGCTATAGAAGCTGCTTGACACCTATTCTTTTTAAAAAAACATACGTAGAATAGATTTAGGAGGGTCGATTCATACCGAAAAGGTAGGGGCCGGCAGCAATGCGGTGCGAGCAATTTTAGAGTTTAATAGTTTTAAACTTTGTCTACATGCCTAAAGGATCAGTATCGTTAGAAAAGTTCAAAAAAGGCGCGCGGCCGCCCGCAGTGCCGCGAGCAGTCAAGGGGCCACGCGTGTCTTGTTAGAGCTCATACACACAGGCGGCATGTTGCCAACGACAGAGATAACTGCAGCTGTCAACACGGCGCGGCGGCGTCGGCGGCGACGACCTATAACGATACTTGCTGTTACGGTTGCGTGCCCCATCCGCCATTTTTTCAATCGACTTATATTGTTCAAGAGTGCGCATGCGTTGGAAATTTGTAAAATAAGTTCTAGACTTCCAGTGACGAAATTGATTTCAACATCATTGATTGACGAATTAAAAGCAATTAATAATGTTTCTTCTTCGGAATCCATTCTGCAACTGACTCCTATAACATGTGAGCTGACGACTGCTACCGCTGATCTTCAAAGTTAGAATGTCGACGACCGCCGTCGATGCGTCACCGGCTGCCACTGACACGTCGACGGCTGCAGTTACTTCTGCCGTTAGCAACACGCTATTCGTGTAGTATATGAGCTCTTAGCGGTCCTGCCAGCGGTCGCCCGTGGCCGTGCGCGACATTGCGAGCACTTTTAGAGTGATATAATTTTAAACTTTATCTACATCCTTAAAAATCCAGTTTCACTTGAAAAGTTCAAAAAGGGCGCCGACTCACAGAGTACATTCTGACTGGGCCGACTGCAGCCGGCTCTGCCGACCTTTTCGCGTCGCTGCCGGCTGCAGCCATTCTAGTGTGAATCGGCCCTTAAATTGTTCACAAGTTTATTACCACTGAGTGTATTCAATCAAAAAAGTAAACCGTATTCTTAGCTAAGTTTGATTCATACAAAGAATCATTAAACTCACGACTTCGTAAGTCATGAACTCATGACACACTGGACAACCACTGCTTACCAGTCCAGAATCTATAATAATATTTTTGTTTGTAACTAATAAACTCTAAAACTACTGGACTGATATTAATCATTCTTTCATTAGTAGAATGCTAGATATTTTACCACTGAGTGGCATTAGCTATAATTATATTTTTTACATTGTCGAGGGTGAAACTATAAGTCTTTTATATTATACACATACTAGCTTGTGCCAGTGGCTTTGCCCGCGTGAAAATAGAAATTTATCCCCAGGGAACATCCTCAGGATATGGTCTATCCGTATGCCAAATTTCATCTAAATCCGTTCAGCCGTTCCAGCGTCAAGAAGTAACAAACACACTCACTCACAAACTTTCGCCTGTACAACATTAGTGTGATTTTGTCTTCTGTCAGAGTTGCTTCACCCGCCTTAAAATAGATATTTATTCCAAGGGAAATTTTCTATTCCAGGACATGATCTGTCCGTGTGCCAAATTTAATCCAAATTTGTTCTGTCATTTGGGCGTAAAGTAGGTAATGGTCATACACACACAGAGAGACACACATACACGACTATTTTTTAATTAGTACAAAAAAATGGGGCTCTATCCGTACCAGTTACCTACTGATGATATTTGTGTAGTCAAAAGTAAAAAAAACGAAATTCCAAAATTGTCCACGAAAATTTGACTTAATTGGTAAATTCATAATTGAATCAATTATTCGTAACAATTGCTAATAGAAAATAATACGCGCAGTGTTTTTCCATTTTGATCGCCATTCATTCATTCATAATCAATAGCCTGTACAATACTTCCTTAGATTTAGTGACATTTTGGGATATAAACAAACGCTAATTAATAACTTTGTTGCTTAAGAATATTATTTTTTGAGACTTGACGTAAATAATAACCAGACCTTTTCTTAGAAGCCCTATAAATATTTGTACCTACCTCTAATTAAAAATTAGTGGTGTGTATTCAAAAACTTTCGCCTTTATAATATTAGATTAGTCTATTAAGGTCCACAGTTCTAATAGAGACCACCTTTTTTAGGCACCCGCGTTAGTGAACCTGTACTTAGATTTAAATTTCCTAAATGTAATTATTAATCCATGTTCGATTCAGCCTATCCCTTGATGCCCTCCACTTGCGACGCCCTAAGCCGAAGTCCATACTTACCTACTGTATAGTCTATAGACATCCGGTATAGTATAGGTATCCTGGCTGCAGATTTTAATTTATTAAGCCCGCCACGACAACCTCATAGTTTGAACTCCGAGAAACGAAACTAAAACTACTCACCAAAACATGGTCCATATTAGCTCGCCACTGTGCGATAAATAATCATAATGCTGGGTTTTTATTTATTTATTTAGGTACCTATTTGTTTATTTCTTGAGTAGGCACCTCAACGACTTACTTACTAAAACACACACAAAAGAAAAAGAAAAACAAACATTTTTAGGCATAGTGCATTCGTCACTTACAGCACAGAATAAGAAATAGTACAAGTCTTACAGAGGTGCACAGTACTGACAAAAAGAAAAACTTAACAATTAAATTACAACAAGTATCTACAAGCTTAAATATATACAAGACACAAGTGAGCTATTATCCGAATTCAATGAGAAAACAGAAAAATTTAATACAGTGGAAAGAGAATAAAAAATATAAAGAATACCTACATTATCTACTTATATTATAAGATTGTTCGTGTCACCCTGAGGTTCCTAGCTGGTCGGGATTGAAAACCGGTACCAATTGCGGTTCTGGTTCTTCATTTAGGTTCTTATAAAGGTTCCTCTTTTCGGTACGGTTCCGGTTCCGGTATCGGTTTCGGTTTGGGTTCCGATGTACCGGTTCTAAATACCGGTTCCTAGAACCTTTAAATCGGATGATGTTATACCGGTTCCTTGTCATCCGATTTAAAGGTTCCTTACGGAAGAGGGGATGTGTTTTCGCAGCAAGGATTGAATAACCGAAGTTTATTGATGTTCGCACCTCGGCCGAGCCAGACAAAGCAAGTTGTTTTGCCATTTTGCCGCATCTACTTTGTTTGTCAACATAATCACAAGTGTGTTGAAACTTTACAGCTACATAGATTGTCGCCAATATGGATAATAAAAGTAAGTACAAATATGCGTTTCCGTGAAGTTTTACTTCATTCGTGTGGTCTAAAGTACACTCATTTTTATTTTGTAATAAATACAGTTCAAAATGACTTGTGCAGCTAAACAGTGTTTTAATAATGTAGGTATTATTAAAACACTGTTTAGCTGCACAAGTCACAAACATTGTAATGTTTGTAGTTGCGTTCATTCGGCAGCCAACGCGATTTCGCTCGCACGACAACGCCGGCTCTTATCTCTATCCTTGTCTATCAGTGACTGTAGGTTTGCGACTGTGATGACACTGATCATAGAAGTAAGATGTTTTTATTTTTTTAGTTGGGAAAATCATCCGGAGCGGAAGATAGTGTCAGACTTTTACTGACTAAAAACCCACTCCTGTTCCTTCGTTGCCTTCGGGTTTCGTTTTGACACTACCCATGGCCCCAGTAGGCTTCGATCCTACTGGGCCCCTACGATTTGCTGACATCTCCCTGAGGCACGCGTGGAACAATATGCGCCGCCGACGACTTGGGCTCGGTCCGGACGGTAACCAGACGGTCGGACGGCGAGCTACCCATTGCTCGCCGTCCGCAAGCCCGCGCCTATGGTGGCCGGAAATCGGGATCGGAATCCCGGCGGCGGTTGGGGCGTGAGGACCGTTGCCGTTGCATCACGCGATCGGCCGCCTCCTTTGCTAGCATTACTGCTTCGCAGAAGGAGGCGACCGCCTGTCACTCATCCTCGCTCCGGACCATGGCCTGTACCAAGGCCCTTCGCGAGAGATCGCCGCCGCCGATCGCCCCCACAAAGACACGGCGTTGCTCTACCCAAGTGGGGCACACCTCCACCGTGTGCTCCACCGTGTCCTCCGGGCGGTCCGCACAGTGGCGACACCCGGGCGTCACTTCCGCACGAATCCGGTGCAGGAACTTCCCGAACTTCCCGTGTTCGGTGAGAACCTGCGTCATGCGGAAGGTGAGGACGCCGTGAGGCCTTTCCAACCACGCCTCAAAGAGGGGACTAACCGCCATAATTGTGGCGTGCCCAAGATGTAAGATGTGTGTCTTTTAATATATCAATGAACTTAGTATTTCTTTATACTTTTTTAGAGTGAGGTCGAACGAACGTAATTTTTCGAGTTATGAGTTCGTAAAGTCGCTGCATGCGGTTTCATACAGAAATCCTAATCAACAGTCAACTCTTTTTGCGTCGCCGCGCTCCGTGTGGTACAAACAGAACTTTTGTTTGCAACCGAATGCAGGGACAGGGACACATTTTACGGACTCACAACTCAAGATATTTCGTCCATTTGGCTCCGTCCTAAACACGATATACCTAAAGACAAATAAACACCATCCCTACCTATTTATTTATTGACCGGGGTTTTAGGTAGCTTTAGGTATCATGGGAGAAACGATCGTCAGATGTTTTAATTTTATTTTTTATTGTATTTAATTCAACCATTAGGATAATTTAAACTTACTTATATATTTGTCCTAATGACCTTTTTTCCACTTACGGCACCGGCATCGGCTCAGCTGCGGGGAAACAAAAATGTATGAACGCCGTACCGTCGCCGATGCCGCCGGCAAATGGAAAGACATGCCATATAATATGTATATTCATACATTACACCTACACTAAATACACAACACCCATTACCCACAACTACTCGGCAAAGTACAAACACAACACCAAGACCAATTGCACAAAACCCGTCACCTTCCATTACGCAGAGAAGCATAAACACACAACCAGCACCAGTAACAGCGCTAGCGGTAGTAACAACAGGGAGACGATCCCAACCGACATGCCGGTAACACAATTCCTGGTATGCGGAAGAGACGGAGTCCCCGGTATCAGACTCCGAGGGGTCGCCCTGTTCATGAATAGGGAATCAGAGATGCTGGGTATAAGTTTCTGCATTGCTTCAAGCCGCACTGGAGCCCGAATCACAATTTCACCAGGCCTAGCTGCCCTGATCAACGGGAGCACATCAAAAACGAGCATCAAAGGAAGCAAGTACGCCGCGCTGCAGCAGGTGGAGATAGCCGCTCACAAGTGCCGTTTAGTGCGATTCAAAGGAAAGACAATCGCACTACTCGAGTGGAGAGCGGAGACCCCTTTTGCCCAGGCGAGCTCGCTGCTCCAAAAGATCAGGGAGGCCGGTGAAAATACGTGCATAGCACCCCGCACGATCAGCATCGATGCTATGGTGGTCGGTGGTGAAAGAGGAGACATCGCTGACCGTTTCGGCTGCCTTAAAGCCTCAGAACAGCATGAGGTCGTGGTCTACGAGGATAGGGGGGAAACTCTAAGTTTCCTCAAAGCCCCCAAAGACCACACAGGTAGCACGATGAGTTCCACTAAAAACCCGAACACCACGAGCGGAGCTGAAAGGGCCCAGCAAAAGTTTGTAGCAGAAAAAGAAGAGGGACAAAGGCAAGAACATCAGCCCAGAGGACCGAGCCCGGTCCAAGAGCCGTCTCAAAGCAATCGGCACCTTCCTCAGCGCACTGCTCCCGAGTACCAGCCGCACATCACCAACTGAGCGGCAAGAGTCAGCGGTCATGATGAGGTTTTTCAAACCGAAACCCAGGGAAACACCAGAACCAAAACCCAAACCGACCAGAGCTGACAAAGGGCAAGTCAGCCCTCCGACCCTCGCTGTAAACTCTGGTATCATAGACCACGTACAGAGCGCATTCCTCGAGTATGTATCAGTCGTGAGGGCAACCAGAGAGGTAAACTTCGCGACATGTAGAAAGATTCTGCAGACCTTTCATTGGAAAAATGAGGGTCTGTTAAGGGTCTTACTCGGGGAGGCAGAGGCAGCCGTGTACGACAACGTCAAATCCCAGGTCATTGCTGGTGAAATGACGGGGTCGTACATGGCAGCCTATAGCGCGAAGAGTGGCTTTGTGACCCTGGACGAGGTGGAAACGGAGCGCTCAGGGAAAGTAACATTCCACACACCCGAAGACGACCCGATAGTGGTTACCGCCAAGTGTACCAAAATTATGCTGGACGACAGGATCCTCGAAATGGCGCAATCCATTTCGGGGGCCTCCGCTTCCCCGGCTTCGGAAGCGCATTGGGCGGTACCCAGTATCAAGTGGATAAACGGAGTCCCAGGGTGCGGCAAGACAACCTGGATGGTGAAACATTTTGACGAGGAGAGCGATATCGTAGTGACCACAACAACCGAAGCTGCTAAGGATCTCAGAGAGAAGCTAGCGCACCGATTAGGAGATCGTGTCAAGACAAAAGTGCGCACTATGGCCTCAATTTTAGCCAACGGGTTCAGACCAGAGGAGAAATGTTGTCGCCTTATGGTTGACGAAGCCCTCATGAACCACTTTGGGGCAATAGTCATGGCAGTGAAGTTGTCTGGAGCGAGCGAGGTCGTTCTCATCGGAGACGTGAATCAGCTACCATTTTTGGACAGAGAGAACCTTTTTGAGTTAAGGTACACCCGTCCAAACTTGGTGGCTGGCATCACCCAGGAGTTACTCTGTACTCATCGGAACCCAATGGACATAGCACTGACCCTGAGTGAGATATACCCCGGTATATACTCCTCCAAGACCTCGCTGTCGCGGGTCCACTCTCTGAAAGTAGAAAGGTTCACGGGAGCGCGCATATCGATAACCGCCCAGAACACCTTATTCCTGGTCCATACGCAGGAAGAGAGAGCCTCTCTTGCCGACCAGGGCTATGGGTCTGGTGAAGGGTCGCGTATCCTCACCATCCACGCAGCTCAGGGGTTGACCTGCGACAGCGTTATCATAATAAACACCAAGTCAAGGAGGCTCTTAATCCACGACAGCATCTCCCATGCAGTTGTTGCAGTGTCGAGACACACGGTCAGCTGTGTGTACTACACCGACGACGCCGACGATTCCACGGGCCGTTTCGCCCGTAAAGCGATGGATGCGCCTTCTAAAGTGGTCGTCGAATACAACCTTAAGACGGCCATGCAGCATCGAGACACCGCAGTCGTGGAAGCTCTAATGGAGTTAGTGAAGACTCTAGGTGGCAGATCAACAAGAGCCCAGTACCCAAACTCTACTCACCAACCCTAAATCCATAGTCGTAAAAAAAAAATATATAGATATAATCATAATGTAACATGTAGTATTAATGTGACAAGAAAACTGTGTGTAACATATATTTTGAAACAATTTAACCATTGTAATAAGTTTATTTTAATACCTTGCATATCGCACCTATAATCCAATACCGTCGCTGGGCGGGATTCTTCAGGGAAACTGTTTGTGACAAAATCTGTAAAGTTAGCGCTCAGCAAACAGATATCGTTGGGAACGGTTTTTTGAGGAGTTTCGTTTCGCGGCGGTGTTGGATTGACGGTGTGATACGTCTATAGTTTTGTTACACTAATATATTACAACTAATTTACACACAAAACAAGACAATCAAATAGGTACGTATGATTTTAAAATAATAATTTTATCAATACAAACAAACACGAGCGAGAGGCGCGCGCGTTGGTTACAGAAGATCCACCAAACACTAATACAAACGTGATTTCCTACAAACTCCCCTCTCCTTACACTCCGCCACGCGCTGCATCGCGCCGGTCACCCGACCGCACCTCAAAAAACAAGTTTAGACTCGCTTTGCCTAAGAACCGGTAAAATAAAGGTTCTTAGAGGTTCCTATTTAGGTTCTGGTTCCTGTTCCGGTATAGGTATCGGAACCCCAAAATACCGGTATTTTACCGGTATTTTGGAACCGTTTTCAATCCCTTAAAAGCTTCATACGGAATGTTTGAAAGGAGTTAGAGAAGATGTCAATGCTATTGGATCGTGTAGCGATTTTATTGTAATTTTCCATTAGACGATTCAAGGGTGCAGTGCTACCAAGGTTAGTACGACTTGCAGTTGTGGCAAAGGTTGAGGTCTCGCGACTAGGTCTAATTGTTTTAGATCGTGGTACAGCTATAGATACTCAATTCTGCCAAGAGATCGGGAACATTAAGGATTTATTATTATAAAGTAGGTAGTGCTTGACTGCGATCCCACTAGATGGTAAGTAATGGAATCGTTGATTGCGGCGTACTAGTTTACTAAGAGCCTATTTACTCTAGCCTTGAAGACACCTTGTTTTGATTTGGACACATACACACACACACACACACACTCACACACACACACACACTCACACACACACACTCACACACACACACACACTCACACACACACTCACACACACACTTACCGGACGGCAGCCAATTGTTCGAAAACTACTTATGTGAAGTTCTTACCGCTGTTAGACTTAGTAGGTACAGTAATAAAAACCAAAATCATTTTTGAAATATATTATTTTTTTATATCAATCCTTACGCATAGTTTACTCGCTATAATATCACACTTATCATTTATTGGTTTCCTAGATTGGTTTAAATAGTTATTGTCAGACATTTCTATAATTTCGTAGACTGGGTCGTTGAGTTCACAGCAACAGGGGTTTCAATACATTCTTCTTCTTTGAATTGTGATGCTTTGTAAGAGTCAACTTGAGCGATAGTATCAAACATGGGTAGCGTTTTCGTTTCAGGAGTAAATGTTAACAACAGCGCGGCCACGACAGCGGATGCTGCAAAGAGGAATGATGGAAGTGCTGCAACCTCCGTTATCTGTGAATAAAAAGAAAATTGAATATACTGGAATTAGTTCTCTTCTACACTACGATACAAAGAAGTATGTATATGTTACCGGCCAAACTAGATTTTAGGATAAACTAGTTTCGCCTAGGCCAAGCCAGTTTTAGTCCAAGAGCGAGCGACGCGAGATCGGAATTTTAGGGCACCCTGACACGGACAGGTTAGGTTAGAAGGCTAAGGCGGGTGAGGAGCGAAGCGGAGCTCCCGCCTTAACCTTCGTGGTAATTTTTTTTTTATAACAAACCAGAAATGCGTGTAAGTCAAAGTCAAAGTCAAAAAAGTTTTTATTTCACATAGGCCTACATGGGCACTTATAAAACGTCAGAAGCTAGTGCACGGTTCCAAATTGGTCGTTTCCTATGGAGATGAACCGGCAAGAAACTCCATGATTACTCTTTTAAAAAGGTGGTTGCTTACAATATTTTCATATTACAGTATTAATAGACATTATAGGGAGAACTGGCTTGGCCTAGGCGAAACTAGTTTATCCTAAAATCTAGTTTAGCCGGTAACATATATACTGAAAAAGGTACTTTGCTGGACTACAAATACTAGATACGACTTAAATAAGTTTGAATATTTGGAATTAGTCCCCTGCTACACTACGATACAAATAAGTTTGAGTATACAGGAATTAGTTGCACGCTGAACGATACAAGAGAAGTTTGAATATACTGGAATTAGTTTTCTGTTGGACTACGACACAAAGAAGTTTGAGTATCCTGGAATTAGTTCTCTGCTGGACTACGATGAAAATAAGTTGGAATGTACTGGAATTAGTATTCTGTTGTGTTACCGCTAATGTGCGTAAACCAGTTAGATTGCAGATTAACTTTTTAATCTGCAGATTATCTGATCGAGCCCGTTAAAGAGAAAAAAAATGTTTAAGTTCTTACATTAACTAGATAATCTGCAGACTAACGGCCAAGCATACGATAAAGTTATAAAACAGGTTCTTAAAGGCTTGAATAAAAACGATGTAAAACGTATTGTAATTTTATACAATAACAAAGGTTTTTCTGTGCCAATAAACCATTATTATCTACTAAGTATCATAAAATATTCGAAGTCATTGTAATTATTTAATTTCTAATGATAATCTAAAGTTTGATAACATTTTGCGAATGAAGAATTAACATATTTTAGCACCTATTTTTTATAACCACCCGGAATTAGGACCTCCACTAAGCGGGGCTCTGTCGTGCTGTTTTGGCAGGTACGGTAGTATCAAACGAGACAAAAGTGTTTCGCTCACTGTCTTCTGCGATTCAACGATACCTATAGCATTCGTTAATAATAGGATGCAGATTAACTAGGTAAAGTGGAGATATCTGCTAGTTTAAGACGAATTTCACACTTTAACGGATGGTACCGGTAATTTGCAGATTACCTAGTTAATGCGCATATTAACGTATTCCGTATTCTAACGGTAACATATGAGTAGGTACATAATAATATATCGATACCAGAAGTATGAATTAACGTAAGGGACATTTTTACGTTTTGCGTAAAATACCCTTACACCAATCATCGTAAGGTACATTTGTACATTTTAGGTAAATGTCCTTTACGTTATTTCATATTTTCAGTATCGATATGTCACTCAGTGATACAGCATTCTAGGTAGTGATGAAAGAATTTTTAAAATCGGTCCAGTAGTTTTTGAGTTTATTATTCACAAACAAAAATACAAAAATCCAAAACTACAAATGTTTCCTCTGTATAATATTAGTATTAGTACCTATCTAAAAACTAATAATAAATTGCTTTTTAAAATTTCTAGGAAAATCTAGGTATTATAAGCTTTTTTTAAGCTTTAATTCGTGATCAAAACAATAAATATTTTGATCACGAGGAAACTAAAAATAATAGATACTATAATCATGTAGGTACCTACACAGGCGATGGCCTTTAAATCAATATTTCGAAGGTCGTTAGTCTTTGATTGTATTGAAATTAATTATTAAATATTATTGATTTTTCAAGTACAGATTGTGTTGTTAAAATGGTAGTGTGAAGGCAGAAGCGTAGCGTGGACTAATTTAGACGTGGGCGAAAGCATATCAGCGAGGCCTTTTTCTTTCATAAATTCGAAAACGAGACAGCGACTATCGCAACCCAGTATTCGACCACATCGTCGCTTAACAACATCAATTATTAAAAAACCCTCGTTCTTGAAGAGCCCTCGCTTGTGCGAGGCCCCTTTGGATGCGAGGCCGTGGGCGAGGGCCCACTTCACCCACGCCTAGCTACGCTACTGTGTGAAGGGCTGCGGAAATCGGAGTTACCGTGGCATTGGAATGCAAAGGGCAACTGAAAGAACACGGTGGGTCAATAAAAAAAGATCCGCCCATTTTATCACATAATCATTTTCCTGCCCTTGTCGTATTTTACTTAGGGTCGGCGCAACACGTTTTTTTCTTCAATTCTATCACTGACTTCCTTTAGGGAGATGGAGACCAATGGGAGAGGGAGATCAAAGAAAAGATGGATGGATTTCATCCATCCATCTTTTCTTTGGTCTCTCTCTCCCTCTCCATTCATCCACGTGTCATAAGTCTTTCAGTAACATGCGTTTCATCCCTCCTCTTCACAAAAAACTCACTTTTCTTCGATTTTAGAAATATATTTAAAAAAAAGATTTATAAAAAAAGTTTGCATTGGGAACACGTATGTTTGTGTTAAGCTGATTAGCTGACCATACCAAGATAAAAACGATTCCCTTTAACTTTTCAGTCACTGGCGCCACTATACACTCATATCTTACTTTATCCATTCTCGTTACTCCTCACACATCCATCTCAACATTCTCATCTCCCGCTACATGTAATCTTTTTTCATCCGTCTTTTTCATAGCAACCAATAAGATTCTTACAGTATTACAGGTCTTATCATGGACTTGTAGACATTCATCGGTCGCAAGTTGTGCCAGTGACCTGTAGCCATTTGATCCATCTTGAGTTGATCCAGTGCGTTATGTCTCAGTCTACCTCAACCTTCCATGTTACCCATAATCGTAGAATTCGCGAAATGAAAGCGATTTTATTCCTGTGTTACGCAATATAGTGTCATTAAGAGCGTAGGTAGTGAGAGCTTGCTTGATGAAAGTATTCCGGCCACACGGACGAGAAATAATAATAAGCATATTTAAGTATTGATTAATATTCAGCAGTATCTACATTCTATTTAAATTCCTATCGTTTTAGCTACTTCCACTTCGACAGCTAAGACGTTGAGCGAAACACTTTTTATTGTGTCCAAACTAAAAAAGCGTATTACAAGGTTAAAGACTATGTCGAAGACACACTTGTTTGGCAATGACTGCTTCTGCACATGTGGCCCCCTGGTAACTCATAATATTGTGTAAATGTATCTATTAACTGCTCCACATTTGTTGTAATATATACTTTTTTCTTCTAACACATTGCTTTTGCAATATTTTTTATATTATTAGACCACAACCACCATAAATTCGTTAGTAATTTACCTTGTCTCATTTATTGATAATTGTAATTATTTATTTTTCTTGCTTTTTTTATATAGCCTCTTTTTTATATAATGTGAATGTGAGAACACTGTAGACTCCGCGAATTCTTAGGTTACTTCCTATTACGACTCACTTTTTATTATGATTATTTTTATTGTACTTTTTAGTACAATATTTACCGGTCTACACTGTCCTTACATAATATCTACTTATACTGTAATATGGAAATATTGTAAGAACAACAATTTTTTTAAAAGAGTAACCATGAAGTTCCTTGCCGGTTATTCTCCATAGGAAACGACCAATTTGGAACCGTGCACTAGCTTCTGACGTTTTATAAGTGCCCATGTAGGCCTATGTGAAATAAAAAACTTTTGACTTTGACTTTGATTGAGATGCAAAAATATCAAATAACTTCACCTGCTCTGGGTGGAGCGAGACACTTGTGTTACACTTTTACTGACTAAAATCCACCTATGTTCCTTCAGTTGCCCTTTTTGTTCCAGGGCCACAGTTACACAGTAACTCTTTTAAACAATCCCGCAGCACTAGCAGTCATCGGCCCTACTTACTAGGCATCGTCCATTTTGTTGACATCTCTTTGAGGCGCACGAGAGACACAACGTGCCGGCGTCGACTCGAGCTTGGTCTTTATCCTTACCGAATGGCAAGCTAACATAAGCGTACCTACCTAACCAGTCAGTCGCGTAGCTAGGTGACCAAAGGACCTGGGACAAAAAAACTGGGGCCCCTTTTTTACTTGGGAAATTATCAAATAACTTTCCTGCTCTGGTTTGAGTGGGAGGAAGTGTCAGACTTTTACTGACTAAAACGAGTTGCCATGATTAAAGTAGATAGTTTGCAAAATATTTTATTTAGATTTCGAAAGTGGGAAAATTTTTCGCCAGTTCAAAAAAAAATGGTTACTTATCAGGGTTTGGGCCCCTCACCCGAATTTGGGGTCCCCAGAGCATTGCCCCTACCTACTCGTTCGGTAGCTACGCCACGCGACAGTGTACTCAGTATTTGCTTAGGAGTGGGGCAAAACTCGGAATAATCGATAATTATCTGGTAGAAATTTTTTGTCGGTAACAATTTGGGAATGGTAAGATGCAAGTATGAGCGGAACGAGTTCGAATATTATTTAGCACTTCGCCTCGGAAAGGTTAGATCAACCGACCTTTCAGTTCCTTACGGGTGATAAGTCGGTAGATTTAATGGTAAGTATTTAAACCACAGTACGTGGAATTTTTAAAATTCGAAGTTTTGTATAAAGTTCAAACAAACGTCTTTTAAACAGCCATTTTATTAGGTATATTTCTTGTTTAGTTTCTTTAATCTTTGAACATGACCGTTAAGTATTAATATTTACTAGCGACCCAAACTCGCTTCGCACGAGTGTTACAAATCTTTGAAATTCTTGGTTTGTCTCCATGCAGGTTTTTCTTTACTATGATAAGCATGTATTATACATCTAAACCTTCTTCATAAATCTATCTCTCTATCGGTCTATAGGTGAAGATCCATTTAGTACAGTGCTTAGTGTTTGAGTATGTCGCAAACTGATAGACAAACAGAGTGCGAGACAGCAGTAGCAACTTTGCCCGCGTAAAAGAAAATTGTCCCAAAAGAACTATACTTTCGAGATAAAAATATCTTATGTGCGATTCCAGAACATTATCTAACACTGAGTCAAATATCCTATGTGCGATTCCAGAACATTATCTAACACTGAGTCAAATATCCTATGTGCGATTCCAGAACATTATCTAACAGTGAGTCAAATATCCTATGTGCGATTCCAGAACATTATCTAACAGTGAGTCAAATATCCTATGTGCGATTCCAGAACATTATCTAACAGTGAGTCAAATATCCTATGTGCGATTCCAGAACATTATCTAACACTGAGTCAAATATCCTATGTGCGATTCCAGAACATTATCTAACACTGAGTCAAATATCCTATGTGCGATTCCAGAACATTGTCTAACAGTGAGTCAAATATCCTATGTGCGATTCCAGAACATTATCTAACAGTGAGTCAAATATCCTATGTGCGATTCCAGAACATTATCTAACACTGAGTCAAATATCCTATGTGCGATTCCAGAACATTATCTAACAGTGAGTCAAATATCCTATGTGCGATTCCAGAACATTATCTAACACTGAGTGAAATATCCTATGTGCGATTCCAGAACATTGTCTAACAGTGAGTCAAATATCCTATGTGCGATTCCAGAACATTATCTAACAGTGAGTCAAATATCCTATGTGCGATTCCAGAACATTATCTAACACTGAGTGAAATATCCTATGTGCGATTCCAGAACATTGTCTAACAGTGAGTCAAATATCCTATGTGCGATTCCAGAACATTATATAACACTGAGTCAAATATCCTATGTGCGATTCCAGAACATTATCTAACACTGAGTGAAATATCCTATGTGCGATTCCAGAACATTATCTAACAGTGAGTCAAATATCCTATGTGCGATTCCAGAACATTATCTAACAGTGAGTCAAATATCCTATGTGCGATTCCAGAACATTGTCTAACAGTGAGTCAAATATCCTATGTGCGATTCCAGAACATTGTCTAACAGTGAGTCAAATATCCTATGTGCGATTCCAGAACATTATCTAACAGTGAGTCAAATATCCTATGTGCGATTCCAGAACATTATCTAACACTGAGTCAAATATCCTATGTGCGATTCCAGAACATTGTCTAACAGTGAGTCAAATATCCTATGTGCGATTCCAGAACATTATCTAACAGTGAGTGAAATATCCTATGTGCGATTCCAGAACATTATCTAACAGTGAGTCAAATATCCTATGTGCGATTCCAGAACATTATCTAACAGTGAGTCAAATATCCTATGTGCGATTCCAGAACATTGTCTAACAGTGAGTCAAATATCCTATGTGCGATTCCAGAACATTGTCTAACAGTGAGTCAAATATCCTATGTGCGATTCCAGAACATTATCTAACAGTGAGTCAAATATCCTATGTGCGATTCCAGAACATTATCTAACACTGAGTCAAATATCCTATGTGCGATTACAGAACATTATCTAACACTGAGTCATATATCCTATGTGCGATTCCAGAACATTATCTAACACTGAGTCAAATATCTTATGTGCGATTCCAGAACATTATCTAACACTGAGTCAAATATCTTATGTGCGATTCCAGAACATTATCTAACACTGAGTCAAATATCCTATGTGCGATTCCAGAACATTATCTAACACTGAGTCAAATATCTTATGTGCGATTCCAGAACATTATCTAACACTGAGTCAAATATCTTATGTGCGATTCCAGAACATTATCTAACACTGAGTCAAATATCCTATGTGCGATTCCAGAACATTATCTAACAGTGAGTCAAATATACCAACCCGCACTGGGCCCGCGTGGTGGATTACGGCCCATTCCCTCTCCTAGAGAGAGGAGGCCTGAGTCCCAGCAGTGGGAACATTAAAAAGGCTGAATATGCTATGCTATGAGTCAAATATCCTATGTGCGATTCCAGAACATTATCTAACAGTGAGTCAAATCTGTTCAACCCTTCAAGTATGAAGAAGTAACAAATATACTTACAAACTTTCGCCTTTGTGATATTAGCGTGATTAGGAACACATGTAAGAAAATTATCAATATTTCGAAGACATTAAATAAAGCTAGCAAATATTAAGCTAGCGGTTTAACTGTCTACTATACACCACTGTGTACAATATTTTCTACACCTGCCTAAATGAGTAAGATGTTGTTTACCAATCTTTAATACCTTCCACGAAAACGTAGATTTAGACGTTTAATAGTAGATAGACAGGTAGATCATGTTATTGACCAAGCGACTTGGCCCTATTATACCTGATTTGCATAGGCACCTTTGGGTGGCCATCAGTAACGTCGTGTATTTAAAAAAACCTGTATGTTTTTTTACTTATTTTCTTGACGTCTGTGAACGAGTCGCAATCAAATTATTATTTAAAGGCAACGTTATTAATTTATTAGGTATTTATACGAAATAGTTAGGTATTATTTTTTGAGATACTTATGCAGTTCCTGGTAGCACCACACAACTTAGGTATTATAGTTTGAATCTACATCTACACTAATATAATAAAGAGGTAGTTTGTTTTTTTGTTTGTTGGTAACCAGTATTTTCAGAGATTACCTATCTCTGAAAATACTGGTTCGATAGCTAAAATTTTTTCACCGATACAAAGCTGCTTTAGTCCTTAGTGACATAGGCTATATTTTATGTACGCGGGCGAAGCCGCGGGCAAAAGCTAGTACCTTATAAAGTAGTAGGTCAGGGGCCTCACCATGACGTGTTAAAATGTCAGGCGTGCGAGCGAGAGAAAGAGACCAGTTCAGTTTAAGTCGTAAAATGGATCACGTCAAGAGCTCGTAAAATGGATCACAGTAACTCTTTCGAACCATCGTACAAAATCATAAAGGTCTTCAGATATTCAATGCTACAAATAGACAAAACCTCAAGCATCGTCACAATGCCAACGACCAGTTCTGTACTTCCCAGATCCTGCAGATTTGTCGCTTCGATCCTTCGTTGGACCTCCTACCGACCTAGCCTACTTCCGATGTGCCTTCAAATACACGTTTTCCACCTCCTAAATTTATCGAATCGGCCTTTATACTTTTTCTTCTTCTAATTACAGGCTAAACTCAAACATGGTGCGAGCGAGTAAGAACTTTAATATTCTTTGTAAAGAGTTATCATTTGACCCATTTACCACTAAAACCTATTCTGGACGCACTCTGCTGAATGCTGACTTTTTTTAAAGTGCAGAGTTCTAAGTATCGCCGCAAACGGGCCACATGCCACAGCCACAAACGCCGCCACGAGAAGCTAGAAGCGGCCACAAAGGAATCTGAAGTGCGCGACAGCCACTTGTAGCCGTTGGCTGCTATTTTTTTAACCCACGCGCAGTATCTTAATGGACTCTGACGAAGAAGGTTTAAAGGCGCGAGTACCGTGTGACAGCGTTTTATATCGGCATTTAGTGGCCGGTGCGGGACACAAGGAGCGAGTAGCGGCGATTTGCAGCGTGTGGCGGCCACCGGCGTCAACCGTGAGCGGCGAATCCATATAAAATGTTTCATACATTTTTTTTTTTTAACTACAGGAAATATGGCGGTGGCGGCGTTTTGTGGTTGTGGCCGGTAGCCCGTGTGCGGCGCCCCTAATTGTATTTAAGTTATATTTGACTATACGGTTATTTCAGCGTGCTTTGTAGTGATCCAGCACACGCAGTGCCACGAATAGAAAAAGATGGAAAAGTCTCGCAAAAGCCGTAACCAACCTAGCAGACGATCTAAGACCATGACCACTCCGCCAGGAGTATACGACTAAGAAGAAGAAGAAGTAGTGATCCCAATCTTTCTATTACTTTTTCGGTTTTAATCCATGAGAACCGGTAATTGGCTCAATGTCTTATATAAGTACAATTCTTATCCATTTGTTATAGCTGTTGATTCTCCTACAATTAAATAAATATATAAATATTTTTTTTACAATACAGCACAAATCCTTACCAACAACGGCGTCAGTGGCGCCAGCATACTGCCGATCCTCGCAGCCGTGTTGCCCCATCCGAGCAAAGTCCCTCTTACACTGGTTGGGAATAACTCCAGACTGTACGTGTAAATACCAGTGAAGCAGATCACTACACCGAGTTTTCCAATCAAGAATAAGACCACTTTTAACCAGGATAACGCTGGAAAAGAAAAAGTTGTTTAGTTTTAATGGCCATTATTATTTATTGCACTTTCACTTCTAGTATGGTATATAGGATCGACTCTAGAGATTTACCTACTCTAGGGAACGGCTCGAAATAAGTAGATACCAAAGTATTTCATTTTAGAACTAGCTGGTGCTAGCAAATGGCAATAGCACAATGCTATTTTGTTCACAATTTCAAGATTTTTTACGGAACTCTAATTCTCTTTCTAAAATTAGCTAAGCCTAAGTTTCTACCAGTGAAAGTCCCGTCAAAATCGGTCCAGCCGTTTCGGAGATTAGCGGGAACAAACAGACTAGTACTACACACTTGAGACAAGACTGTCTTAGACAGACCTGTCTATGACGTCGCAGACTTATCTACGACACCTTAGTCTTGTCGCGACAAGACTGCTTTTCTCTGACGAGACTACTAGAGAGGAGGTACGTCCAGTGTTGCCAACACTTACACTAACTTACCACTAGAGTCCACTTAAAACTACCAGAAAACCACTAACAAAAAATTATCCCACACACAAAATCGCAAAATTTCCCACTAAAAAAATATGTGTTGTACGAAATAAAATAAGTAGGCATATAGGTATTAGTTTCCTTCAATAATAAGTGATAAAAATTAACAATCAGTTGATCAAAATGCCATTTGTGGGTAAATTAACATTAGTAGGTAAATCAACATACAAATTATTCAATAACAGTTCAATAATAGCAATAATATCTAGCATAGCTAGTAGCTATGAGCATTTTTGTTTGCACCATTATTGTCGGTATCAGATTGATAATTATGGATTCTATGGTGCTGATTCACACCCGAGTGATCGCATTTTTAGTAAGAAATTGAATTTTACTAAAGCACTAGAAAAATCCACTAGCCACTAAAACCAATATTTCGCAACTAAATGGGGGTTTAAAACCACCAGTTTTAGTGGAAAATCCACTAAGTTGGCAACACTGGCGCCGCTAGACTGCTTTGTCTTGATGGTGTGCGCCGTGTCGTAGACAAAACAGTATTGTCGCGGACAAGTCTGCGACGTCGTAGACAAGTCGGTCTAAGACAGTCTTGTCTCAAATGTGCGCAGGCCCTTAGCTAGTTTTAAGATTGCGTCATTTGGCGTAAATAAACTGTTTTTCTTTCTTTCAGACAAAAGTTTAAAAAAATCATTTTTGTTATAGGTAAGTATTGAATAAAGTATATTGGATACCTATAGCAAAAGCGCATTTTTTAAATTGCATTTTGTAAAAAATACATTTAGTAAAAAAAATATCTTGAAATTACAAACAGACAGACACTTTAATTTAATTTATGCATGTAGATGTATAGATTAGTTGCTATTTGAATTGATTTTATAATTGAGTATTTCATTAAAATATTTAAACATTATTTATTACTTACAGTCTGGGCAGTAATTTTGAGCAATAAGAAATATGGCGGAAAGAAAATATCCGCATTGCAGAGTGATCCTCCTGCCATACTTATTAAAAGTGTAGTAAGCAATTACTTCTCCGGGGAACGAAGTGAACGCAGCCAGAATAAAGTTGGTGTATTTATTGCCCGGTAGTAGTACAGCATGTACCAGGCTACCATAATAAAGGAAGCTAGAGGTGAAGAAACAGAATGACGTCACTGACAGCCGAGTCATTATCTCCTTTGATGCTATAATAACTTTCATATTCTCTTTCTCCTTCTGCTCCACCACATCAAACATTAACCTCAACTGATCATCACTCGCATCAGTTATTTCCTTCTCAGCAATATCAATCTTATTCATTTTGGCCATAAGCTTCAGAGTTTGCTTCGCTCCATCCATTTTTCCACGAAGCATTTGCCATCTTGTACTCTCTCTTAGCACGAATATGTACAAGATGAACAGTATCATTGGTGAGTAGACAACTAATATCAACCATTTCCAGTATTGAAAACTCATTGCGAAAAATGCGAAAGCTATTTCACCGACGTAAACTGCATACGAGAAAATTATGCCAGCCAGTACCCTTTTGGAACTTCCTCCCACTTCAATCACTGAAAAGATATTGGTATTGTTAGAAAAAAGTAACACAACAACAATAACAACGTAATTTGTCTTTGGAGGCTCTTGTTAGGCGGAATCCAAGGGCTTGATTCAGAAAGCGGAACATTTATGGACATTGCTCGTATTGTTAGGAGCTTCCATTCTCTGCAGTCCTAAGGCAAGGCAAGGCTAAGGCAGTTTGGCCCTGTTGTCGAAACAGGTGGGATACTGCTTTTTTGAGGGTTCCATACCTCAAAAGGAAAAAACGGAACCCTTATAGAATCACTTTGTTGTCCGTCTGTCTGTCTGTATGTCTGTCTGTCTGTCAAGACCTTTTATGCGGTCTCTTGAAGCTGAAATAAAAAAAAATCAAACTTCTAAGTTAACGAAAAAAAAAATACGACCGTTTTTGTCTCAAAAAAACGTGTACTTCGACACTCTCGAGGAAATCAAAATTCATAGGGTACTTCCCGTTGACCCAGAATCCTGAAATTTGACATATGACAAGGTCTTAAAGCACAAGTATAGAAATAAATCTGAAAACTGTAAATTTTATGTCACAACAAAAAAAAAATTGCTATTCGGAAAAATCTTCGAGCCTCCATTCGGGAATTGAACTGTTTACATAGGTAAGTTTGTACGGGACCCTCAGGGCGCGAGTCTGACTCGCACTTGCCCAGTATTTTTTAAGAATAATTTAAAAAGGTAACAAATATGACTGTATGATAAAATAAGTACCTAGTTACGGAATAATAAGGTGACATACTTACATAAAACGACTCCTACAGTGTATAGACCCGATCCCAAAACAGACTCGAAAAATTCTAGAGCCAGGTACCAGTAGTAGTTCTTAATGAATATTTTGAACACTCCTACGCAAGCGCCCACAGAACAAACGATTACAGTTGGCTTTCTTCCAATTCTGAAACAAAGAAAGACTTATTCAAGTCCATGTGACTTCATGCACATCATTAGGTTCGGGAACATATTAATTGTGCGTACATTTAAGGAGTAGAATTCCCAGCCGGATTCTAGTTCCTGATAGCTAGGTAGAACCTGGAGGTTTTAAGTCAAGAGTGAATAGGTTACTTCTAGGCAAGCGTGCTCCATCGCCAACCACATCGTCGCTTTCCGTCAGGTGAGATAGGCGTCCATTACACGATAGGTTTTGCTGTCAGTTTTGCCACAGTCAATATTTTGGTTGACGAAAAACCTACCGTCTAATGCGATGATTGACGTTTGCATGACGAAAACATAATGGCGATAAAATTCCGTCATTCAAACATCATTCATGATTGATGGAATTGATTGACGCTTGCATGACCCTGTACTGGACGCCTTAGAGATCAAGCGGGAGCCATAAAAAATAGGTACCTATTTATTTAGATTTGAGTCACTAAATATATGCACGGTTTTGATTTTTATTTTTGGACTTTTGGCATCCTTTTCCGCATATATTTTAAAACAAAGTCCCCCACAGCAGACGCCTGTCTGTCTGTTCGTGATAAATTCAAAAACTACTGAACGGATTTTCATGCAGTTTTTAACAATAGACAGAGTCATTTATTAGGAAGGTTTGTGTATAATACATGCATATGAGAAAATATAATAATAATATTATAATATGTTTGTGTAGAGAAAAGTGAAGAATTTCAAAGATTTCTAACACGTGTGTGAAGTTGGGCAGAACGCTAGTCAGAAATAAAATTACGTGAAAAATAGGTAAACTCAAGAGGTCAGTTCTTCCTTTTTTATATATTTTTTTACGTTTATTAAACAACAACATTAATACATTCATGTTAACTAATACGTATAGTACGTAAACATTATTAGATTTAGGTACGACTAGCTGACCCGGCGAACTTTGTACGGCCTGACAGTCAATGAATGTATATCTATCGATATAGTCAACCGATTGCGATGAAACAAAGCCTAAGTAAAATAACAAGTTACACATAATTTGAATGTATAAAAGTTATCTACATCGATTTCGTACATTTTACGTAATGCGCGCACAACTAAAAACTTCTACAGATTTATTATATATTTAAATAAATGTGGGTAAGCAAGTTAAACTACGCAGCGACTGGTGCCATGATATATTTGAGTGAGCATGACAAATCTCAACTGCCAAGCTCGTTCATGTCCAATTAGCCCAACCTACTGGTTACCCAACTTCCTAAAGCATGCACCACCGCTTCTACCTTGTCGGCCCAACACAAATTGAGGCACGGGCTCTTAACACGATCCATTTTACGACCTAAACTGAACTGTTAAAGGGATAGAGCTATAAAGGATGTATTGCTTCATCACTCTTTCTCGCTCGCACACCTGCCCCCCTAGCCAAGTTACAATCGTTTCGTGGGTGGCGTGGTGAGGCGTGGCCGACTCGAGGCGATCAACGAAAAGAGAATCGAAACGTAACGGTTGTAACTCGGCTAGGGGGGGACATTTTAAGACGTCACAGTAAGACCCCTGTTCGTAGTCTCTCACGAACAAACAAAACCCTCTGGTCATCGAAGGTCGGAGAGCATCCATGACATGATGGTATACCTACCTACATAGATCTCCTTATCCCACGCAGCAAAGTCAATGGAATTTTATCGATATAAAAGTTGAAATGAATTCACAAAACACTAAGCTAAGATGAAGGACGACTAGATTCAATATGATAAAAATAATTCGACAGGTTTTTCTTTAGCGACTAGTTTTAAACATAAAAAGTTCTAGAGACACACCTCTATGGTAACTTTACTGGTTTTTTTTTAAATACCAGATTATTGGAGTGAAATTCTTTTGGTAGAGCAAAAACCCCGCAGTTCAGCTAGTCACTAGGCAGATTTTTTTGATCCGTGGTTTACCTACTCAACCAATACTATGTCTTTATATTTTTCAACACACTGGAAAACTCGCTCGCTGCTCCTAATCGTAGCGATTTTAGTCTGGCAATGTTGAGTATTTGGGTCAGCGCACACCATGAGCAGAGCAGAGCAGAGCATTTTCTGAGATTATTGAAAAAATAATCTTATGATTATTATCATACATCGCAAAATTGAATTCACGCCCAAATGCTCGACCATGCTCGAGCAAGCCGACTGCTTGTTCGAGTATGCATTCTACATGCGCGAAAATTTTGATCGACCATGCGCGAGCATTTTGCAGTTCGGTCTGCGCTGACCCTTTCGCACTAGTGGGGAAAAGTGTGGCGGCCAGGCTGGTCGCGCACTGGTCGTGTGACAGCCCCCCCTCCCCTTACATGGCGCATAAAAAATAATAATCCGCGCGCCATTTCTCACAATAATCTTACATATAAATGGCTAAATGTGTTGCTAAGCGCGAGACTCGAGAATGACTGGCCTAAATAGGACGAACTTTTTCAAAACTCGGGATGGTTCTTACGTAGAGAGAATTGGAAAATTTTCACGAAAAACCGTAAAAACACACTGAAAGTTTTTGAGAGATCGACGCCTGTCAGTTCAGCTAGTTTATTACTATTTTTTTTTAATGTTTTGCTAACCAAGTAAGCAAGCAAGCTTTAAAGTGTGTTGAAAAAAGTCCTTGATGTATGTGGGCAATTGTCATTATAGTTTTTCGGTACAAAACGACCTCGCCTTCGACTCGGTTGTATATTCGGCCTCGGTTGCAAATACAAACTTTGCCCAATTGCGTCAAAATGTACTTCTTTCTTGGCTAATCGTTACTTTTTGGCCATTGGCCAAGGTAACAACTGATTGCCTTAACTACGAATAAATAAACTCGCCCTTAGACAGCCCAAATTGACAATGATGTGCGAATCACACCAATATTTTATAGATGAAAGTTTATATAAGTATGTGTGTGTATGATTTATTTCCTCCTTTACTTTCAAACGGCTGATTGGATGTGGATAAAATTTGGCAGACGGGTTGATCATGTCTTGAAATAGCACATAAGCGCATATATTGTATGTATGTATTTGTATTATTCTGTCTTATTAGTATTTTTCTGATGTTGTACACTGACAGCCCTAAATCCATCTCCTCTCTTTCAGTCCATCCAAAGGTTGTCTGTAAGAGATTGCCCTGTGCGATAAGACCGCCCATTGTACACTTATTTTTAATTATGTTTGTCCTTATTTTTGTTTATGTGGTGTACAATAAAGAATATAATAAATAATAAATAAATAAATAAATAAGACTTTCTCTCGTGAGTACCTATGTTCCCTTAGGCTATTTTTTTTATTTTTACGCAGGCTAAGCTGCTCGCAGAATCTAGTAAAATGTAAAGACCAATAGACCTTACTTGTCAGCAATCCATCCAGTGAATATCATGGAGAATATCATCCCCGCGTTGTGAATGCCGCCAACCAAATTTACTTTCCACGGCTGACATGCTAGATTCATCTGTAAAAAAAAAAACACGAAGGTGTAAAAACATTGCAATTAAGTCCTATAAGGTGTCGTACATTTTAGATACGAAGTGTTAATAAATTAGATGATATCCAATATAAATAATGATGTAATAACGAAGCATTTCCTCGAATAACATCTTCTAGATTAGATTCCGGATGTCTTTTGAGGTTTGTCTTTCAAATTTTCGTGCTGTTGCGTTGTATTTGGCGCCGTTGTTACTCAGTGGCGTAGCTAGATGCCCAACGGCACTGGGGCAAAACAAAACTGGGGCCCCTTTTTTTACCTGGGGAATCGTCAAATAACTTCTTTTGCTCTGGGTGGAGCGCGAGGGAGTGTCAGACATTTACTGACTAAAACGAGTTGCCATAACTAGTGTTGCAACCTATTATATAGTAGTAGTAGTAATTATATAAGTACTATATATTAATTAGATTTTGAAAGTGGGAGAATTTTTCGCTAGTTCAATAAGAGGTTTGTTAATTGGGTTCGGGCCCCTCCTGGGCTTGGGGGCCCCAGGGCATTACCCCGCCTAGCCCTTTGGTAGCTACGCCAGTGTTGTTACATCAACACGCAGTTGCGGAGCTAATCTATAAAAAATATTGAGGTTGAAGGATGGAGTCGCGATAGGCCACGACGGAGATGGCCACACTAACCGGATGGATGACGTCAATACTAACTAGAAAACGTATTCGCGAAAGACGGAAAAACTGGTTTTGCCATCATGTGAGACTAAGCTCAAAAATGAGGTTTGTCTGACTGCAACACGACAAGTGTTAATTGATAACTGAGCTCGTTTACTCAAGCATTGTGGTCTTAACAAAACTTAACTTGTCCTAAAATAAAGTTTTTATTGTAATCTTACGTTTTCTTGTTTATTTTAATTGTAATTGTATTTTAATTATGTATTATTTTTCTAAGCAGGCTATTTGACTACTGTTATGCCTGTAAGTACTATGGATTTTATCGGAATCAAATGTTATTGTTGTTGTTATTTATTTATTTATTAAGGCACCTCAACGACTTACTAAAACACACAAACAAAAGACACATATACTTTTAGGTACAGTGAATTCGTCACTTACAGAGGTGCACAGCACTGACAGACAACGTTAGCTTAAATATATACAAGTTACAGGTCCCATTTTTTTTATTTTTGTAAAAATGATATTTTATCATGTAAAAAAAACAACGGAAAAAAATAATTTAACATACTGGACAGAAAAAAAAAGAAGAACAAATTATCAAACATAAAGAAATTGAGTTAAATACAATAATTATACACATATTATTATAAAATGGTTCGTTAAATACAATGGTCTTGAGGTTACGAGCTGGTTAGAAGCCTCGTACAGAATATGCGAAAAGAGTTAGAGAAGATGTGGATGATATTGATTCGTATAGCGATTTTATTGTCGTTTCCCATTAGACGATTCATGGGTGCGGTGCTACCAAGGTTAGTATTACTTGCAGTTGTGGCAAAGGTTGTGGTCTTATGAGTAGGTCTAATTGATTTAGATCAAGGTACAGCTATATTTAATTCCGTCAAAAGATCGGGAACATTGAGGACACCGTTAACGATTTTATAAAGTAGGATTTGGCCTGTTACGTTTCTAAGGTGTTCTAGAGAACATTTCAAGAGTTATGTAGAAAAAACTAAAACAATTTAAGCTATAACGTTAATTATAGTCTTTATTCATTCACATTTCAACCCTAAAAAACGCACAAATATCCCGTCAGGCGTTAAACATAAAACTTCTTTTGCCAAACACCATTTTTACGTCCTGAGCAAACATTTATACAAAAATTTACATAAAAAGCTAAACATACTGGATTTAAATAGATATACGCTAAAGAAAAAAATAAGTCAATGGTTATTACAACAGGACTATGTAGCAACAGAGAATCTGCTAACTTACATCTCTTAATATAATATCACATACATACTCAAAGATCACATCTCATAATCTATATCCAATTACTATATATTAAATTAACAGAGTCACTTTTACAAACACACCCACACCTACACACACCCCACACACACACCTACACCCCAAACACACACCCACACACCCCACACCCAAACCCACACACCTCACACAGATCCACACACCTATAAGCATAAATACATACACATACATATCTGCTATCTTTCACACTCTTTGTGTAACTTGGGATTGGTTTTTGTTATTATTCTATTTATTTTTCTTTTTATTATTTTTTATTTTTTCTGTACAATTGTTAGTATAAATCACTGACACTGTATTCACTTGTTTTTGATTGTGAATATGAATATTAACATAATCCATCTGGCTGAACCCTATCTTTTAAGATACAGGCTAGTCCTAGTTTAAAAGGTAGAGTCTATTATATTGTAAATATATAAATATATTATAAATATACTATTGCATTATAATGTAAATATTATTTTCAAAATGTATACAGTGCAAAGTGCTGTTTTTGTGAAATAAATATTTATTATTATTATTATTTCGTTTATTAATTGTTCTAACATATAAATTATATTTTTAAATATTTCAATAAAAAAATTAAAAAAACATTTAAAAATATAAAAAACAGTGTCCCACCGGTATCGGGAACGGGACTTGGAACGGTCCAAGCTACCGGCGGTCAGGGCTCCAGGGAAAGGAACCTCCTAACAATACGAGCCGTGTCCAGGAGTACCGCTTTCTGGATAAAGCCCTTGATCCAGCCGCCCAACGCGAGCCTCCTAAGGTGTTGGTCGAGGCTCTTGGCTATTAAGCCATTGGCTGACACGACTATCGGTACAATGATCGCCGAGTCTACATCCCACATGTCGACAACCTCGCGAACCAAATCAATATACTTGATTTGTTTGTCTTTCTCGGCTTTCACGAGGTTCTCGTCATGCGGAACGGATATGTCAATCTCTTCGGTCCACCACCACTATATCAGGCTTATTGGCTACAATAGTCCTGTCAGTGACGATGGACCGGTCCCAGTACAGCGTGATATCGCCATTATCGAGAACTGGGTCGGGCACATACCTGTAGTATGGCATCTCCGATTCCACAAGAAAGTAATTCAGAGCAAGTTGCTGATGGATAATCCTGGCTACATGGTTGTGTCTATGCAAGTATTCCCCGTTAGCTAGACGAAAACAACCAGAGATAATGTGGCGGATTGATTCACCCGGTCGGTGACATGCCCGACAAATGTTAACCGTGCCGTCCTTCACAATAAATCTCCGGTAGTTATTCGTCATGATAACTTCGTCCATAATTGCACAGACAAAACCTTCGGTTTCCCCAAAGAGGTCACCGACGCGCAGCCAGGCTACGGACGCTAGTTGATCTACATCGGGCCCATGAAGGGCCCGGAAAAAGCGTCCGTGGAGTTCCTTACTCTGCCATACTTCCCTGCGATCGTTAGTGTCAAGCACTACAGGTTTATTATTATTATTATTTAAGATTGTGGATAACTAATTAAGAATTTTTGAACATGTTGTTGCCCCGTAGCCCGGTGGCCCCCTTACGGTCATCGATACGGCAGATACGGCGGCAGCTACGCCCCTGTCAACGGGTAAATCAGTACAAGTTACAGATTTATTGATTTTTTGTTTTTTTTTTTCTACTGTTCTACGTGTTAGTTTTATGTAGGTTTTTCCTCAAATTCAGAACCATTATAAAGCCGTTGACCTATCATCAAATCACAAGCATTTTAACAGTTACTTTCCCTCAGTCGAATTATAAATTATGCGACATTTGTTCGATGATTTATTTTTGGGCCAACGAACATGCAACCCATAGACGCCTCATGCTTGATCTAACGCACCAAAACAATTATGTCAAGTAGCCGAGATATGAGGAGGCAGGGTACTGAGTTTTTGGGACACCTACCTTAATTAGTTGGACATGATTTTTTTTAGTTGGCATGCACAATTTAATTATTTTTAATAGGGAGTAAGGTTAGGCGGTAAGGTCAGCAACGAACGTCGACTAAGTATATCAATGGTTATTTTTTTACAAACTTTGCACCACACTAGAAAATACTACTGTACCGTGGATGCGTTCATAAACATGTAAAGTCACATACACAAGACATCCAGACTCGGAACACCTATCTGTAGGCCATACAAATATTTGTTCCATATGGGAATCGAACCCGCGACCTGCAGTGCAGCAGCCAAACCGTGCCGTCAAACTTTTTTGTATTGGCAAGGGGTTTTTTCGTTGGGAAATCATCCAATGACATCCCCCGCTCTTGGGCGGGGCGAGAGGGTGTGTCAGACCTTTACTGACTAAAAACCCACTCCTGCTCCTTCGTTTCCTTTTATACCAGGGCCGAGTCGTCCTTTCAGAAGCAGACCTTTGGCCCCAGTAGGCTTCGACCCTGCTGGGCCCCTACGGTTTGCTGACATCTCCTTGAGGCGCGCGTGGAACAGTACGCGCCGTCGATGACTTGGGCTTAGTCCGGACGGTTACCGGACGATCGGACGGCGAGCTACCCATTGCTCGCCGTCCGCAAGCCCGCGCCTACGGTGGCCGGAAATCGGGATCGGGATCCCGGCGGCTGGGGCGTGAGGGGCGCGCCTTCGCGCGTACACGTGCGGCCTCCTCCTTTGCTAACATTACTGCTTCGCAGAAGGAGGCGACCGCCTGCCACTCCTCCTCGCTTCGGACCATGGCCTGTATCGTTGCCGCCAATCTCCCCCACGTGGACACGGCGGTGGTCTGCCCAAGCGGGGCGTACCTCTACCGTGTGCTCCACCGTGTCCTCCGGGCGGTCCACACAGTGGTGACACCGGGGCGTTACTTCCGCACGAATCCGGTACAGAAACTGACCATGCTCGGTGAGAACCTGGGTCATGCGGAAGGTGAGGACGCCGTGAGGTCTTTCCAGTCACTCCTCAAAGAGGGAACTTACCGCCATAATTATGGCGTGCCAAAAATCGCTTAGAGATACCAACACAAAGCGATAATATCTATTAAGATCATTTTGTCCTGAAATGTCACGTTACCGAGTTATTTAAAAAAATATGTAACAAATAAAAATGGCGGCCAAATTTACAGATAGGTACCAAAATATTCGCACCCCTATATATGAATAAGTACCCCCCTAAGAAGGCCTATTTATTCACGTGCACTTCCGTTTGCGTTTACCTCCTCATATCTACGTGCCAGAAAGACACGTTCTTATCTGATTCCAAATACACAGCGAGAAAAACATGAACAACAAAAGTCTAAAAATATGCTTTATGATATTTTTTCAGCAAATCCTTCTGTCTGAATTGAATATCACACTATCACTATTAGAGAATGTCCGCTGCAGTTTCACAAACAGAGAATTCTATTTCAATATACACCTAAGGTTAGAAATTACATCTGTATCTTCTTATATAAATATTTAGTCTTTTTATAGCTACTGTATATTAGATTAATAACGTTTGCTGTATATATGACTTTACATAAATCTTGTAATAAAGCACTTAATTGTGTACTTACATAGGAATAAAGAGTGCACTAGGGGGATTTACTTTGAGATAATATTGACAGTCTGATTACGCTTACTATTTGGTTTAGGTGACTGACTTAGTCACAAAATAGATTCACCTTTCTCCATTAATGGCAAGTGCGTCAATTCTAAGAATAAATAATCTAGATTGTCTGGTATAATCTTTCTAAGAAGATCCAACATAGATAATACAGTTTCGTAACCTAGTAGCACTAATTTTGGCCTTTATGAATTAATAAAATGACACAATTTGAAAAAATGTATCAACGAGTACAAGTAGACGTCATATATACTGACTTTCAGAAGGCTTTTGACAGGTGGATCATACTACACTTCATCACACTACTTTTGGAGATTGCTTAAAATGTAATAAGTGCTAACTTGCTTTGATTTTGATTCATATAAATTTTTAAAAGGATACAAATTTTGGCAATTAACGGATATGAATCTGACCCTATAGTTGTTCGTCCCACAGGGTTCCATTTTAGGTCCTGTACACTTTACAAAATTAATGATTTTGGACACTGTTTCATTAAATCAACTGATACTGCACGGAATGTGTAATAACAAAATAATTTTACCGACTTGACTAAGAAACTGTTTTACACGGTATCTAGAAGATCTTTGGAGGAGTACGCGTTCCTCAACTGCTCCACACAATGACACAAACATATATGCAAGAGTAATGCTGGGAAGTGAGCTCCTCTTCGTCACCTTGTAGATACATATAACACACATTTTATGGACCTAGATATATTTAACTCCCAGCAGTCATTTAAGAAAATGACTGCCAAGTAGATTAAGTTAAATTAAAATTTGGCTAAGCAATCGGAGCATCTTCTAAGTGTAGGTTACACCTTTTTACAAATCTTAGTTTAAGTATTTATCGACAATATATGTATATATTGATATACGACAGAGGTCGTGTCATCATGATCATCTTCCTGCCCTCGTCCGATGTTACTTAGGGTCAGCACGTTTTTTTTCTTCCATTATTTCCTGACAACCGTTACGCTATTACTGATTCCCTTTTTCACCTATTCCATTTTTTTTCACTCCTCAAACAATTCATCCATCTTTTTTTTGCCTCCCTCTCCCTCCATCCACATGTATATTCATAATTTTAATAACATTTAGTAACATTCATGTCATCGTGTGTGAATTACCTACATAAAAGTAGATTATTGTCTTGTAAACTTGTAGGTGTTAAGTCGCCTAAAAAATCTAGATTGCGATACGGGAATAACCCGGCTCGACAAATGAAGCAGAAAGTTCATCAGCTAATGCTAACACAGATATTTTTTCTAGTCCGTATAAACAAATCTCATTTCTTAGTAGCCAGTAACTAAATTACATAAAAATAAAAAAACCGACTGCTCGGTTAGGTACACAAGGGTTTTGAAATCTTGCATTACGTCACCGAAAATGGGGTGTGTAGGCGCCGAACCAACCGAGGTTGGGCGCCAAAAAGGGTGGGTTGGCGCCAATGTGTGGCCAGCCTCGCAAACGTTTCCTCATTGAAATATTATAATAACAAACTACTGATATCAAAATCTATTGGATAGCCTTTCATATCAATCCGTGCCTCAAAAATCACGTTAAGCCGTTGGTTCTGGCTGTAATATATGTAGACCTTTGACAATCGTTACGGGTAGCTAGAAGCCATAAAGCCTTGACAAGCAGCTTTGTTAAGGGGAATCGTGTTAAGAAGTTACTGGATTATGGAATGTCCATCCACATTATTTTTATTTATTACACATTCTTCACAGATTACAATTTTAAATACTTAAAACTAGCTAGTAATATAGTTTACATAAATAAATACCTAATACATAACTGATCATATCTGGGATCTTAAATATAATAAGAATGGATCTTTAATATAATTATATGTATAAGTAAATTTGTGTGCGTACAACAGATCATAACGCAATAGACATTACGTTATTATCCGTAAAACAATGCAATGTCAAACTACTGCGCATCTTTAAGGGTTGCTTGGATTTGCTTCCTAAAGGCATTTTTACTAAGGAAAAGAATGTCGATTGAATTAATCTCATTATTGTATGAGCCAGCGTTGGATTTACAAAGACTAGTCGCGAATAAACGACGAAAGCGTTCTTCAAGAACATGAATTGTTCGAGGAACCAGGTAACACAAACTAAGTCAAGACAATCAAAATGATTGCGACACACATTGAAAGGAGTCACAACTTCCAGAAGTTTCCGTCTTGACTGTAAGGTCATAAGATCATATTTTTTAGAAGTAACTGGTATGATATTTTTTTCCGCTGACATCTAAAATTCATAGCACGAAGATGTTTACGTTGTACAAGTTCTATTTTTTTTCAAATAGGTACTGCATACTCTATGGCCTTATTATAGATTTATATAAACGCAAAAAGGTGGAAAGTCTACCAAAATCTCTAAAAGATCTCATAAAGTCATAACAAAACCAAACATTTGGTAGGCCTTATTAACAATTTTTTCTATATGAACATCCAGATGGAGCTTCAAATCTAGCAGAACACCAAGATCACAGAGGAAACCTAATTTACTAATTGGCGTACTGGCAAGACGATAGTCGAACTCAATAATGTTTTTCTTTTTGGTAAATGTTATAACGTGACACTTTGGAAGACTAAGGTAAAGCTTATTGGAAGAACAGTAGTTAGAGAAACGGCCTAAATCCTGCTGGCAGTTAAAACAATCGACTTTATCAGAAATAGTTATATAGATCTTTAAATCATCCGCGTAGAGTAAAAATTTAGATATTGAAAACAGTCTTTTATGTCATTAATGTATAAAATAAATAATAAGGGGCCTAAACCACCGGGGGGTGGTACACCGGAAGTGACCCGAGAGGAGCCATTAACACCCACCTTTTGTGTTCTGTTAGTTATGTAAGATATAAACCACCGTAGAAAGTCCACTCTGATTCCGTTATAAGCTAGTTTAGTAGTGTGTATACGTATACATGGGTTGTATAAAAGAAAAAAAATACGGATAACAGATTTTTATGGGAATCCACCACCGAAAGGTCGCAAACACACGACCGCCGCTATTACAGATAAAAATTAAAAATGAGAATAAAATAGAAGAAAACTGTCATTTTTTCGAGAAGATTTTATCAGATTTTTGGGAATAAATAATATTCAAATACAATTTTGTAGAATTAGTTAAATATCTTCAGTCATGCTAAAATCTTCTTCAGCAATAATTTTGTACACTCCTTTAGATTGTTTTACGCAATGGAAAGTCATACTGGTTAGGTAGTTAGTTGCATAATAAAAAAGTATAGGAACATGAACATACCTCAGCAACAATAGAATTATTATTCTCATAGATCCAATGCTGACATTCTTCTATAACTCCGCTGAATGAGGTATTCGAACATGTTTGATTTGTTAATGAAAAATTATCATCTCTCAGAATAGGTTTATAACATTTGGGGTCTACATCTTCTGGCCACCACGATGGAATTTTCATATCCTGGTTCTGATGTTCACATTCAGGTACTCGGCATCTGTTTTTAACATATTAAAGTTACACTGTATAATATTATAAAAGCGAAAGTTTGTATGTATGTAGGTAGATTTGTTACTTCACTTACAAACGGCTGAACGGATTTCGATGAAATTTTCAACTTGATGCCCTACCACGAGCTCTTAACGCGATCCATTTTACGACCAAAACTCAATTGTTAAAGGGACGGAGCTATATAGGGTGATACGACTTGGTAAGGCCCCAAGATGACTTGTGTCCTGGATTAACTCATATGCTGATAGAAATAATTTCAAGCGAGCATAGCCGTCTAAATAATTGATAACTTTAAAAAAAAATAATATCATTTATGGCTAATGCTCTCGGGTAGTCCGCGAAATTCAAATTTTCGAAAGTTTTTTTTTTCAATTAGTATCGGATAGTATGGTAACAAAAATTATACATATTGCGGTAACGACATTTATGTATTTACTCAATTATACTCATTAAAACCATTAACATAACTCTCTAACTTATTGAAGAGCTAAAATGTCCCATTTTAATAAAAACTTGAAGTTTTACGTTACCTACCTACTGCAAAAATACACCTTTATAGGTATATTTTTATACCTATATAGGTATATTATTTACCTTAGCATCCGATACTGAACTGTGAATTGCAAAAAACGTACGGAAATTTGAATTTCACGGGTTATCTTAGAGCACTCACCTTAATAAAAATAAATCTGAATTTGAGCCCGATTGAAGCTAATTGGCTCGCCTCTTATTCTCCTTCCTCGTCAAATGGGGTGGATGGAACTTAACCCTTTAACCGCTTTCGTTGGATTCGTCCGACGAGTGTTTTCGTGTCCTATTCGCCAGGGTCGTGTGTTTGCGACTGAGTACTCCATTTCGTTTAGCTTTTCAATCCCCATAGGTGACAGAAGAGCTGACGAGATGGAGTATTTTTAGTCGTAGATGTGTGACCCTGGTGGAATGAACGCGAGAGTGTTTGTCGGATATATCCGACATAGGCGGGTAAAAAGTTACCATGAATGGAGAAATTACAGATTTACTTTTGCCTAGCCCTTCTGAGAATACAGACGTCACGTGTTATGTTATTCAAATTACAGATTTACTTCTGCCTAGCCCTTCTGAGAATAGAGACGTCACGTGTTATGTTATTCAAATTACAGATTTAGGTACTTCTGCCTAGCCCTTCCGAGAATACAGACGTCACGTGTTATGTTATTCAAATTACAGATTTACTTCTGCCTAGCCCTTCTGAGAATAGAGACGTCACGTGTTATGTTATTCAAATTACAGATTTAGGTACTTCTGCCTAGCCCTTCCGAGAATACAAACGTCACGTGTTATGTTATTCAAATTACAGATTTACTTCTGCCTAGCCCTTCTGAGAATACAGACGTCACGTGTTATGTTATTCAAATTACAGATTTACCTCTGCCTAGCCCTTCTGAGAATACAGACGTCACGTGTTATGTTATTCAAATTAGTTTCTTGGAACTACTTTCGTGCGCTGCAAATAAATTAATGCAAAGTTGAGCAATATTTTAGTACAATGATCTCAATTGATGCTAACAGAGATACATTCAGCTTCTTATAAGTGTAATCAATTGGATCATTTATCAATAGTATGCTTCCTCTGTTCGTATTGTTAGTATATTATGCTTTTAATCAATTAATTTTCAGGGCTAATTAAAGTGTTTGTTTATGTAGTTATGAGGATCTAAAGTACGATTAGGAACTCTGTTCAAATATTAACTCATATTCTGTGATGTCTGTATCCCAAAAAATCATAATCGATTACAGAAACCGTTAGCGAAGAGTGGTCTCCGTTCAGAATATAAAATAAAAATAGGTAAATTATATGATTTAATTTAGATAATATAGTCTATTTTTTTCTCTAAATTATTTATAGGTACACACTGCGTCTACATCTCTCATCCAACTCTCCTGTCGAAGGTCTGCTGGAAAAAATTTCGTTAGAAATAAGCAGGACCTTTGTACTCTTCTATCTGTATTTGTTCTTTTCGATTTTAAGTCTGTGTGTGTATTTATATAAATAAAAAATGCGTTCAAAGAACTAACAGTAGTATTAATGTTTGTTATTAAATGGAATAAATCGAAAAAAAACGATGAACACTGTTACATTTAAATAAAACTAGCTTCTGCGGCTTCACCGGTGTGAATGTATAAAATTATCCTAAGCGATAAAAAGTAGGTATCTAATGTGCTATTTGCCTGGAATAGCACTCATGAGGGGTGGCTAATTATTTCATCTGAGTAACAAACAAACATACAAACTTTCACCTTTGTAATATTAGCACCTATGTTTATCACTTAAATTGACACAAAATTATATATATATGGCATAATAATAATAAAATATAAAATAAATTATAATTATATAATATTATCTATTAATTATAATAACGAAGAATTAATATTTTGTTAATTTTTGATTTTTGATCCTATTTTGCAACTCAAGATTTAGAATACTAAAGAATTGACACCTTAAGATATAATATTACAAACGTATAAGAGTAAAGTACTTTAAAAAATAAAACTTGTTTAACTTAGTATTTTTAGACCATTGACATTTTAACTGCGACCATTAACATGTTAATTTCTATAGACACAAATTCTATAGAACAACTTAATTAATATCATACCTATATTTAAGAAATATTTTCTTCATCATAAAAAGATATAGTTTTCTTTTTATTTTAATAAAATATTCACTAAATTATAATAAATGGTTACCTGCCTTAAAAGTTTAAAACAAATGGCTAGGCTTAGTTAAAAAGACAAAATTTAAAAATAAAAATATTTAGTTGAATAAAAATAAATGACCAAAAAAACAATTAACGGAAAATTAAATGAAGACAAAACTATCATCTTATTTTATTTATTAAGATTTGCTTACCTGTAATTAATATTTTCAGCAACAAAAACGTAATTTACGTGTGTCATAGAAATCATGAACAAAGTTAAACAAACTAAAATATATTGTATCGTTTGAAATTTTCCAAACTGTTCAATTTGGGCGAAAACATCACTTTTTGCACTTTCATTTTTCGTTTCACTATTTGTCGCGGTCATATTTTAATTATTTTATTTAAATATTATTAAAGCTAAGTATATTATATTTTCAGTATAATTTTCAGTCCTTATACGTATGTTTTCTGCGACCGATACGCCGATATCAAACGTCGAGATCGTACTAATACGGAATTGTTGAAACAAATACAACAGCTCACTATACAGTTATGCTTAAATAAATATTTATAGGCTCTGTCATTACGACGAATTTGAAAAGAAACCGGTCAAGTGTGAATTCAGTCTAGTGCGGAATATTCAGTACGGATGAATATTTACAAAACATGACGCGTCGTCTTTGCCTCCGATGGCAAGATCTAATTGTTATGGGTTAGGCAAGAGTCTTTTATCCAGTAATATCATCACGTCACTGTGGGGTATAGTGTCGTGGGAGGAGGGGTTGATCGTACATCCCCCCAAACGCCCTATGCTTATGTGTCTCAAGGTTACGAAAGGCATCCTTGGTCTACAACACAGGGTGTATTTTGAATTGAGGATAACTCTTAACTTGACTGTTAAGTGGGATGTTTTTCTTTTTTACCGATAATCTACATCTACACTATCTACATAATATTATAAAGAGGGAAAGTTTGTTTGTAGGAGGTAATCTCTGATAGTTCTGATCCGATTGCTAAAATTTTTTGACCGATAGTAAGCTACTTCATTCCTGAGTGACATAGGCTATATTTTATGTACCTATGCGGGTGAAGCCGCGGGAAAAAGCTATTTATTTATAAATATCTAATTAAGTTCAAGCCTTCATTCGATATTTTTAAGTTAACAACGCTGCCAGCGTCTTCGCCCGCGTGATTATAATAATAAATAAATAATAATAAAAATCATTTATTATCAGACAGCAGTCCATAGCCAGTATATAAAAGTTATAGAAAAGTTATTCCAAGGAAACATACTCCCGGGATAAAAAGTATCCTATGTGTTTTTTTCATGATCCGTTCAGCCGATCGAGCGTGGAGAAGTAACAAACATACACACACTAACAAATTTTCGCCTTTATTACAAGCTTTTTATATTAACTTGCAATGTATGTAAAATATGTATGTTCGGCTCAAATCTAGCAACTCAATTTTGAAGCAGATATCTTCAACCGATTGAGCTGTATACACGTTTAGTTTGGATGACAAGCATGATTAGCTGTTTGACGTCATGTTAAATCCAACATGGCGGAACACCCAAGATGGCGGACTAGTTATTTTTAATGCACACTAACAATATGGGTAATAAATGAAAAAGGCTTGCTGAGAATACGAACGCGAGTTAAAAAAGATATCACTAAAAGTAAAAAATAAAATAAAAAAAAGCATTTTATAAAACAAGCTTTTAATTAAATGCGCTGAAAAGGATAAAATAAAGTTTTCCTTCAAAACTTTTACTATTAACTTTTAACGTCATTACACAATTTATATGATATAAAAGCTTGCCACGAGATTCACTTGTAGATAAACAAGTAAATTAAATAACTGTTGACCAAATTTACCAATACTTATACATATACATAATAAATAACATGCATACACAATTTAATTTAAATATAATTTAATAATAACAATGATAAAAAATATCTAACATAATTTACCACACAATAATATACTTATACATCTATTAGATCTACCTGTAATAATAATTAATTCCATAAATTGTTACTTAGCCTTCATCCTCTCTCCTAACTTTGCTGTGCCCGACAGGGTCCATAATGATCTTGACAATATTTTATACCATCTATGTACATAATTGGAATGCAATAAAGTATTGAGTATTGAACTTTTTCTCGCGACATATTAATAGTAAAATTACGTTAATAGTAAAAAGGAAAACTTTATTCGATTCTTTTTAGCGCATTTAAAATCTTGTTTTTTTTAATGTTTTTTTACTTTTAATTTTATAATATTAATGTGATTATTCAATTAATAGTAAAAAGGAAAACTTTATTCGATTCTTTTTAGCGCATTTAAAATCTTGTTTTTTTTTTTTAATTTTTTCCTTTTAATTTTATAATATTAATGTGATTAACTGATTATTCATAGTTAATGTTTTTTTTATTTGTGTGACAGAGTAGACAAACCTACGCCTCCGTCATACTTTTTTGTACTGATCGATTGTCGGTAGGTAGGTGTTCTCGGAAGAAATGAGTTTCGAAAAATCAGGGCAGTTTGTTGTGCTCACTCAAATGTCTTGCTGATGGTGGTACGTGTTATTGGGTCATTGAGTTCCCTTCAAAATAGTTGAGCTGAGTGGGGCTGATTTACGCGCCTTGCTTGTGAACGGGCGCTGCCGCGCCGTCAGTACGTTACGTATATATAATAAAAAACATTTTACAAAAAAAAACCGACTTCACTAAAATAAAAACGAAATTAACTTTAATTTTGGAAGTCGGTGTTTCACGGTATTGTTTGTTTCTTATTTAACACCGACTTCCGAAATTAAAGTTATTTTGATCCTTTTATTGTTTTTTTTTTTTTTTATAGTTATGTCGGTTTTTTTGTTTTTGTAAAAAGTTTTTTATTTCACACTTTTTAGCTGCAATACACTTATAACCAGAGTGCCTATTTCTCATGACAATTCCAATTAACCCAAACACTGCTAGGTTACATTGTTTTATTATGAAGTTCCTGTGTCCACCTAACACCTTTCGGCTCCATCATCAGATCAGTTCGATAGTACCTTATAGCCAAAGTGCATCTCATGACGATTCTAATATAGATAGAAGATACATTGATTAATCACGGAGTTCCTGTGCCTATCTTCCGGCTCCATCATCAGGGCGGTTACCATGGCGTTCAAAGTAAGATTGTTTCATTCTTATTTCAGTGTGGATAAGAGACAGAGCTACACAGGTTGTCTAGCGCCATCTCTTACCCACACTGGAAATAAGAATGAAACAATCTTACTTTAAACGTCATGGTACAGGTCCAGATCAGTTCGATAGTACCTTATAGCCAAAGTGCATTTCATAACAATTCTAATAAGTCCAAACACGGCTAGGTTATATTGATTAATTACGGAGTTCCAGTGCCTACCTTGCGGCTCCATCATCATCATCAGATCACTTCGATGATACCATTTTCAACATAACTATTCAAAACCTTTAATTTAATTGTATTGTCATTGTCGCTTAACCACCTTCATTGTGATATCTGTGTGAGTATGAAGTTCCGTTGGTCATTTCTGGTCTTCTTCATCAGTTCCACTTCATCAAATATTACTTTTTGACTGTAAATGCTTAAGTTCTCGATGAAAATACCTAAATCACTATATGATTGCCTACAATATTTGAGGAGTTCCCTCGATTCCTTATGGAACCCTTTATCAGAACTGGATTTTGAAAAAAAATGGGACCAATCTAGAAGCATATCCTTTAAGGGGAAAAAAAAATTGCAAATCGGTCCAGAAACGACGGAGTTCTCAGGTAAGACACATAAAAAAAATACAACCAAATTGGTAACCTCCTCCTTTTTTTGGAAGCCGGTTAAAAGAGTGTTTTCCACGAGCTTGCCTCATGCGGAAAGTTTGAAGCTTTCCAATGCAAAAAAAGAATATAATTTTAGAAAACGAGATTAAGTATCGCTTTTTAGCTTCCAAGGGCAGTACAACAAGTTCAATTTTCCGTAGAAATAATGTGATCTGATTATTATTTAATTTTTTTCAATACAAAAAATGCCGGTCACATTACTTTGTTAACGAATAAACTTAGGCATAAAAACTAACTCCTAGTAATTATTGAAACCATTGAAACTCTAGCAAGACCTCAATACATAGATATCTATATGTTTACCGGTTATTTATTTAACTGTAGCTACTCATTTGGATCTATTTAAATTATTAGATACATACTTTAAAATATCTAAATAGACAGAGGTGGATGACCTGATAAGCTGAAACCGAAGAATTTTCTTTTACCTACTAAAAGAAAATTTATCGTACTGGAAAAGAAAATAAGCAAAATTAAAGAAAACTCAAAGTGACGTTTTTCAGGAATGATAGTTTTTCATTTAGTTTAAGCATATATGTCGTAGCCAAATCTTAGAAATTGATCACTTCATGAAATGGCCAAGCAAAACTGGCCAGATCGTTTTAAACGTTAAAGTTTGATGATATTTCAATCTTCGTTTGGCCTACTTTCTTTAGACCTTCTATTATCATCAAAATCTTACATCAATGTTATGGCCAAACGAGGATTTACATATCATAAATGATCTGGCCAGTTTTGCTTGGCCATATCATGAACTGATCAATTCTAAGATCTGGCCACGACATAGGTATATATAATGATAGTTAAGTGTTTTATTTAATAATATGTAAATATTTGATAACTAGAAGAAAATAAAACTTCCCTATTTGAGGCAATTAAAGAATAATTTCAGTTTTAAATTTTCCATTATTCTGGGTCGAATTTCAATAAATTTAAACATATTATCAGGAAATGAATTGCTTTGTAAGCTAAAAATACATATAGTTGGGTAAGCATTTCTTGAGCTCTTAATAATTAAAAATATTAATATTTTATTTAGATATTGGTTAATCGACAAAAGAATAAAATAAAAGTTGGTAAATTGTGATTAAAAATTATGTTTCTTTTTGAAATACAAAAAATAATAAATCTGTTTATTTCGATTAACTTTAATTCGATTCGATTCAATTAATTAATTATAATCTCGTATTGAATCTATTCCGTGGAAATTTTTGCGATACTTACTTAGATTCTAAAGCGAAGCAATTCTCAGTCGACCTCGAGCACGTTGAAAGCAATATCATTTCTTATCATTACCATACATAAGGCATTATAATTTTTTTATTTTTTATTATTGATAGGCTCGCGTTTGACCACTATCTGACCTGATTTATTATTATTTATTTATTTTTCTTTATTTCAAATAGACCAATTACAGGCACTTTTGAATTGCCGAAATGTCGGCCAGACAAAAAAAAAGTGAAGCTAAATTGTACGTCCCAAAGCGTAGAATTGAGAAGAACGTCCAAGAAACTCCAAAGACATTCTTTTAAATCATATTATGAGTTATTTATTTTATTAGATTTCATTTTTTTTTTAATTTGATTTTAATTTAGTTGTAATTTATTGACAGTGTCTTATTAATTTTAATTTTAATGTATTCAAAATTGGGTTTCACTTTGGTATTATATTTTGTTTGATTTTAATGTATTGTTTGCGTTGTGATGCGTTTTGATTATGTAAATTTAATTAAAGACCATTGCCTCGCGCGTACACTTGCGGCCTCCTCCGTTGCCAGCATTACTGCTTCGCAGAAGGAGGCGACCTCCTGCCACTCCTCCTCGCTCCGGACTATGGTCTGTACCACCAAGGACCGGCGCGAGAGATCGCCGCCGCCGATCGCCCCCATGAGAACACGGCGGTGCTCTGCCCAAGCGGGGCACACCTCCACCGTATGCTCCACCGTCTCCTCCGGGCGGTGCTTTGCCCAGGCGGGGCACACCTCCACTGTATGCTCCACCGTGTCCTCCGGGCGGTCCAAACAATGGTGACACCCGGGCGTTTCTTCCGCACGAATCCGGTGCAGCAACCTCCCGAACTGACCATGTCCGGTGAGGACCTGCGTCATGCGGAAGGTGAGGACGCCGTGAAGTCTTTCCAGCAACGACTCAAAGAGGAGACTTACCGCCATTATTATGGCGTGCCCAGCACTGGGTCGCGACAGTCGCAGTCGCCATTTCACCATGAGATCCCGCCGGAACTCTGTCCTCCATGCCGTGACTTTTCGCGGCAGCGGAATAATGACATCTGCTGCCAGCGTCTCCGTCACCTTGAAGACCCTAATTTATCTACGCTATGGCTGTTGGTGGACACTGGTATGAACAAAATTGTTTATGCCTGTGTCTACCGTTCGCACAGCGGTGATCAGGAGACGACTCGGTTGTTCGAACCCCTCAGTGAAGCCGCCGATAAGGCTCTGCATCGGCACCCTGATGCACAGCTCGTCGCTCTGGGGGACTTTAACGCCGGCCACCAAGACTGGCTTTTCCCATACCAGAGGACCGACCACGCTGGGAGAGAAGCGCGAAACTTTGCAGTATCGGTGGGCCTTTCCCAGCTGGTCAAGCAAGCGACTAGGGTGCCTGATGTGGTTGGTTGCCAATTGTCTGGACCTTCTGCTGACCACCGATCCAGACAGTTGTATCTTAAGTTTCCTCACCACTTGGAACTTCAGATCAGTCAGTTCAGATCTGTTTGGTGAAGTCTATTTCGTCCTTCTCCCCACCTGACTGCGACTCACGTGGTGAACGGCGAATGCGGCGTTACAGGTCAGCAGATTGGGATGAGATGCGGCATTTCTATGCATCTTAACCTTGGCAGCAGGTCTGCTCCTCTTCTGAAAGTCCGTCGAGCTGTGCGGATGCTATATCCGATGTGATACGTCAAGCTATGGAGTTTTTTATCCCTTATAGAGACGTACCCATCGGAGGCTCACCTATGGTTCAATGCCGATTGCGTTTAAGCTGAAGAGCGTAAGCATTCGGCGTTTCTCGCCTGGGTTGACGCTCGTGACCGCAAAGCTCCGGATTTGAGCTCAAAGAAGAGAGCTTTCAAACGTGAATAAATCTAGTGGACCAGATGGTATACCAGCAATAGTTCTCAAGGCATGTTGTCTCCTGTATTGACGCGCTTGTATCGCCTCTCATTTAGGACTGGTATAGTGCCCAAGTCCTGGAAGCTTGCCAACGTGCAACCCGTGCCCAAAAAGGGCAGTCGTGCCGATCCTGCCGACTATCGGCCGATTTCAGTAACCTCCATACATACTCTGCAAGATTATGGAGCGTGTATTGAACTCGCGCCTCATGGCATACCTGGAAGGTAACGATCTCCTCAGTGACCGACAGTACGGGTTTCACCACAATCAGTCTACTGGGGACCTACTAATGTATACCACTCACATGTGGGGCGAGGCCTTCGAGAAGAATGGAGAAGCGATTGCTGTGTCCTTAGACGTCTCGAAAGCCTTCGACATGGTATGGCACGCCAGCCTTTTGAGTAAGCTTCCAGCGTACGGCATTTCCCCTGGTCTGATTAACTGGGTAAAAGACATCCTGAGTGAACGGTCTCTCCGAGTTGTTATCGATGGATGCTCATCAGAGCCAGAGCCCATGACCACTAATGCCGGAGGAGTTACTCAGGGGCAGTTCTCTCTGCAACTCTTTTTCCTGCTGCATATTAACGATCTGCTAGTGCCCGGTATCTATGGGTATGCAGATGATAGCACAGTTGTAGAGAAATACCTTCCAGGTGCTCGGGCTACTAAGGAACTAATTCGGTCTGAACGAGATGGTACGCTATGGTAGAGCGTACGAATATCTCAATTCAGGCTGTCTCCAAATGGGGCGAAACCAATCTAGTAGAATTCAACGCCACCAAAACACAAGCGTGTCTGTTCACCGCCAAAAGGAGCCCGTTCACCTTGGCTCCTGCTTTTCGGAATGTATCCCTGGAGTGCACCGACCGCCTTCAGCTCTTGGGAGTTGAAATTTCCTCAGGCAGGGTAGCCAGCCTATCGATATTCTACAAGTTGCATTTTGGAGAGTGTGCGCGAGAATTGCATGACTTGATTCCGCCATCTCCTTTCTACCATCGGACAACCCGACGTACGAGAGCCCTTACTTTGTTGAAACTTCAACGGTCCGGACTAAGCGTTTCGCTTCATCGTTTATACCGCGTACATCGAAGGACTGGAACAATTTGCCTGCTGCGGTCTTCCCGTCCAACTATAATTTAGGTGTCTTCAAGGCTAGAGTGAATAGGCTCTTAATAAACTAGTGCGCCTCACCATCAATGATTGCATCACTGCTTACCATCAGGTGGGATCGCAGTCAAGCACTGGTTTATATCAATTTAAAAAAAAGAGCGGAGTTTCGCCCCGGCGTTGCATCTCACGCGCAAATCGTGCATGCGTGCAAGGACTGTTGCCTGCAGATCCCATGGTGGCAGGCTAGCAAGGAGGCTCGCGCTTCGCGGGAAACCGTGCGGTATCCCCGCACCATCCGTATGGCCATGACCCTCGGGCACGCGTTCAGCCGGGCCGCCGCCTGCTTCCACAGCGCCGGCGCCTACACCAGCGCCTACACCGGCGCCCCATAAAGGGCCATGGACCGAACGATGCCTGCATAGGGCCTCCGGCAGGAGGCGTCTGGACCCCCTAGGTTGGGCAGGAGCCGCTTGAGGGCAGCCCCAGTCCGATTCAGTTTGGGAGCTAGACGTCGGAAGTGCTGCTCGAAATTCCACTGGCTGTCGAGAACGAGTCCCAGGTACTTCATCGTCGACCCGATGCCGATGTGGACTCCTCCTACCTTTAGTTGGGAACCCGGTGGCGCGTCCCGAGGGCGGTGGAAGCACATGGCCTCGGACTTGTGCAATGCCACCTCGAGTCCCAACTCATGGATCCTCTCCATGACTGTCGCAACCCCGCGTCTCACTAGTTCGACCGCCGCCTGGTATCACTCTCCCTGCGAATGGATCACTTTAGTCACAATTTAGTCAGTAGAAGTCCGCCACTCGCTCCGCTCAAAGCAGGTGGGGTTATTAGATGATTTCCAAAGCGCCTAACGGTAACCTGCAAAATGCATAAAACTCAAGAAAATTTGAATTTCGCGGGCAATCCTGGAGCTAACACCGTAAGGGCGGTAGAATATATCGGGCGAAATGTAGGAATAGTACAGGTACAGTTCCGCGTAATACTGCTTTGAATACAGGCGATAAATTCTCATACTATGCCATTCTGTTCTGATAAATATTCATTGCAAGATTATTTCAAGTTTCATTGCTTCGGCGCTTTAATGGTGATCGCCATTCGCCTTTGTTGATACTGACTTTTGAAGGTGCCATTCGAACCTCGGCTGCAGGTTGCGGATGCAGGCTGCGAATGCAGGTAGCCACGCATGACTCGCAGCCGTTGCCTGCATCCGCAGCCGAGAGTGATTCCGAGGCTGGCTACACGTGCTGCCAGTCGTAAATCTACGATTCAATCCAATATGAGCGATATCGGCTCCGAGTAGCGATTATTTCGGGACTTGTCTAAGCTGCAGGTTGGATTGACGTAACTACGTGAGCATCGTCTTGCGGCCGCAGCACTACTAGTCTGCGGCTGCGGCTGCAGGTCGCGGAAGCACTCGCAGCCGCCGCATGTGCTACCTGCAGCCGAGGTTTAAATGGCACCTTCAGGAGTTGGCCAGATTTTATCGAAAGTATGAAGATCGACGCCTTAGTGGTAGGCGGTTTAGTAATACACGCATGGAATTTGAAGTTGCACAGTAACGAACCCGACCGTCTGACGACTTTTTTTACTTTGGACGGTTTTCAATCCATTGACAATGCAACTTGCAGTTCTTATACCTATACATCTTAAAGGTTTCTGGTAGATATTGCTGCCAGCAATAAGACCGCCATTGTACTCACAGATATAAGTTTGTGTTCCTATAAGTAGCCGGCATTCCATTCCATTCATATAAAAAGGTACTCTGTGTTCATAGCTTTATAAGTCGCGAGACTAAGCGGACACGGTGTGTTCTGTTATTTATTATAATGAAATAAACAATTACGATAAATAAATATAAATATTGCTTCGTCAGTATAAAATTAAAGTGTGTCGCGTATGATTTGTAACCGACTTACATAAACAAGATGAACTAGATAGATCTTTTTTTGCAATAAATAATAAAATAAAGTGTTTTCGGTAGTATATCCAACCCCGGAGCGAGCCCGTTTGGTCGTAGCCAATTACTACGGCAAAGTCCTCCACCGACACCTACCCATCCATTACCCCGTAGCGACCCAAACCCACCAGCACCCACGGAGAATGAATTGCCAAGTGAAGTCATCAACACGCAGGAGATACAGAAGTGGATAGGATCCATAGATATGCAATCCTTTGTGAAGTTTGCACTATTGTCGCGGATGGGAAAATGATCTCGGACCAGAAGCTTCGTGTGTCCGCTCTTTGCCGTAAAGTCTCAAGTGGGACGGCTCAGATGGCCGTCTTATATCAATCATTGAAGACAAAAACTATCCAGGCCCATACTACAATCCAGCACCTTCAGGTTCAGCAGAATGTTGTGAACTCTCTCCAGCAGTTCAGAGAGGTTGTAGAAACCAAACTAAATCCATCAGAAAATTCGTCCTATGCTAGCATGGTTAAGAAAGGTACCGACACCGTCCTGCAAATTTGAGATCAGTCGCTATCTATCCCAGCGATAAAACCCAAACAAGTGACGACACCAAGTCTCTTGTCCAAAAGATCATCTCTCCAGAACAACTTAAGCTTCATGTTAGTGGCCTAAAAAAGTGAAAAATGGGGGCGTTTTGATTAACACCGAAAACAAAGGCGATATTGATAAACTCGAGAATTCGGAAAAACTGGTACCATCTGGCCTTATAATAGAAGAACCTTCTAAATCTAAATCTAAATCTAGGATTGCTGTCATTGGTGTCCCCGTCGCTCTTACTGAAAAGGAGGTATTTGACTGTATTTACGAGCAGAACCTATCAGACAAGTTGCCGAATATAACTCGCGTGTCCTTCCTAGAATGCATCAAATTGAGCCATAAATCGGGTAAGAGAGACCTTCCAACTTGTAGCTACATCCTGGAACTACCTGCTAGCATAAGAAAGGTTATCATTAACCAAAGCCGAATTTTTATCAATTGGACATCATGCCCGGTGAGAGATTTCACTATAGTCACCAGGTGCTTCAATTGCCAGCAGTTCGGACACGCAGCCAAGTTCTGCCAGGAAACCAGTCCTACCTGCAACCACTGTGGAGAGAGCGGACACTCCTTCAACGAATGCAGCAGCAAATCTTCTCCCCCTCTATGCGCAACGTGTAAACGCTTCAAGAGGAAATGTGACCATCCAACTAGTTATGTAAGCTGCTCGGCCCGCAAACATGCAGAAATGAATTACATAAACTCAATATACTATAAAAGGCGCCTAAGAGCGTCACCTAATACTTTAGTGAATTAGCAGATAAACAGGTAGCTTATATTTATTTTCTTTTATTTTTTAAATTGTCATGACAAATCAGGTAATTTGCGATCTAGATTGTTTTTCTGTGTCGGAGTCCAAAGTCTGTAATGTTGAGGATCGTAAACACCTTCTTCTTTCTGGTGACAAAACACTAACCCTACCCACACAGAATATTCGCAGCATAAGTCGAAACATGAATGGTTTTGAAGTGTTGTTACAGAATCTTGACGTTGTCTTAACAGAGTGTTGGCTGTAATGACAGCCAACACTCTACCAATAGATGATGACAACAACAACAACAAACAACAACAAGCAACAACAGATGCTGTTAACAGATAGTTAACTTAACATCTCTTGATGGTTATTATTCCTACAGAAGTGACATAAACATAAACCAGAACGATGGTTTAGTAGTTTATAACAAAAATAATTTAAGAACTTTAAGAAAAGAACCAGTATCCCTGGATAGTAATTGTTTAATAATTAAAATTATTCTCGATACGGTAGTCCTGGCTATTTATGGGCCTCCTTCTCAAAACATAGATGGTTTTTTAGAGTCATTAAACACAAACTTAAAAAAACATAGCATCTTTTAAAAACATAATACTTTTGGGCGATATTAACACTAACATTGCTTCCGGGAAAACAGATAGTAAAGTATATAATTATCTGAATAGTTGCTCATTTCAAGGCCTTCTACCAGCTCACTACCACATAACGCATCAGAGCGACTCATGCTTAGACCACATCATTCTAAAATCAAAAAATCCATCTAAAACATTGGTAATACATAATTCTACGCTTACTGATCATCGGGCTGTTTTACTAACATTACAAATAAGTTCACCTAGAAAAAACTGCGTGCATAGCAACACTAAAGTCAATACGACAAATCTTGAAAATGACATACGCGGTATTGATCTCGATATTGATAAATTATTTCATAAATTCGTTACAATCTGCGATACAGAAAAACACGTTTACTATGAAAATGCCTAGAAAGTATAGTTGCATTAAACCCTGGATCAGCCCTGGTCTCGTTCGTTGTATAATGCATAGAGACAGACTTCACCTAAAATTGATATTAGCTCATGATGACAAAGGGCTTTCTTTAAAAAAATAGTACGATAAAAACGAATTACAGAAGACCGGGAAAAATAGTAGGTAAACTAGTGTGGAAGTTTGTAAAATCTCATACATTTCGATAAAAAACCCGAACCCCCGTTTGATATATTATTGACAGGTTATAAGCCTAACAGAAGCAATAAATAAAGTAAACAACTTTTTTGTTAACGTTGGTAAAAACCTAGATGAAAAAACACTTAACTCAAGTATCATTTCCCAACACAACAACTCCACCACGACATCCTCCACATTAAATTCTTTTGTTTTATTAGATACAGACGTTAACGAAGTAGTCAGCATTCTAAGCGGGCTTAAGGATGTTTGTGCCACTGGGTGGGATGACATACATATTCTTAACACATTTAAATACCAACTTGCCCCTCCTCTAACCCACATCTTCCAACTTTGCTTATCTAAAGGTATATTTCCAAAACTATTTAAAAAGGTTATGGTCACACCTGTATTCAAATCTGGAGATAAAACCAGAGTGAATAATTACAGACCTATCTCAGTGTTAACAGACCTCTCTAAAGTTTTAGAAAAAAATATAAAATATCTAGAAGAAAATAGACTACTATCAGATAGTCAATTTGGTTTTAGGGCTAAAAGATCAACTAGCCAAGCAGTCCACAATTTAAGTAACTATATTACTACTAACCTAGATAATGGTATGCACACAATTGGGATCTTTCTAGACCTTTCCAAGGCCTTTGAGACTATTTCTTGTTCTTTACTTTTGCACAAGCTTGAATCACTTGGGATAAGAGGTAAACAACTTTTACTATTTTCTGACTATCTCAGCGATCGTCATCAATGTGTAAAAATAGGTCAGTATACCAGTTCTGATCTTAGAAATAGCCGTTTTGGCATTCCACAAGGTAGCATTTTGGGGCCCACATTATTTTTAATCTACATAAAAGAAACTATGCAGCCTATCGCTCCAAAATGGTGTTATAATGTCTTAAGTGGATGACACAGCCCTATTTTTTCTGGTAAACAAGAGTTGAGGTGTATGAATACGCTCAAAATGGTTTTGACATTGCGTATAAGTGGCTCCAGAAAAATCTCCTAACATTAAACGCAGATAAAACAAATTACATTTTATTTACAATGAGAAATGCTAACATACCGCATAATAACCTAAACATTTACGCACATATTAACTGACACTGCAGGCTCTTTCCCGACTTTAGCCAAGGCTGACCATTGCGCACACGCACCTCAGCATTGACATTTATATGCTCGACTACGAGAGTGCGCAAATTAATATAATTATGTTTTTAAAAATTTATGTAACATAGCTGACTACAAATTAATTAATCAGGTCTATTTAGCTTTGTGTCAATCCATTCTTACATATTGCATAACTTCTTGGGATGGTGCGGCTAAAACAATTTTACTCCCGTCAGAGCGCGCTCAAAGAGCAATTCTCAAGGTGCTACTTTTCGCCCTTTTAGATTTCCTACGCACCAGCTCTACATAGCATGTAATGTGCTAACAGTGTGACAATTATTTATTTTAAACATAGTACTACACCAGCATACTGCACTTCCTTTTGACCCTCTACCTTCTGACAAGAGAATGACTTGGTTTGTATAAAGCCTCAAACTAGACATGCCTTTACTAAGCATTTTTACGTGTTCTTAGGCCCATTTCTATATAATAGGCTTAACAAAGTACTAAGTGTTAGGTATAAAAAATGTAGTAAGATTTCGTCAGAATATTTAGTGAAACTCAATAACACAAACTCAGAACAACTTCTAGAAATTTTGGGATAATGTTATCTAATCCCCTCGTTTGTGTTTATTTTTGTACAATTTCACAGACTAGCGGGGTTACCATGACGTTCAAAGTAAGATTGTTTCATTCTTATTTCAGTGTGGGTAAGAGACAGAGCTATACAGGATGTCTAGCGCCATCTCTTATCCACACTGGAAATAAGAATGAAACAATCTTACTTTAAACTGTAATATATTTTTTATAACAGTTTTACTGTAACTTTAAATTTTACTGTCGCAATGAAACTGGACTGTAAAATGATGGCCTGAAATACAGGTTTACCATACAAATTAACCTAGATCGGGCGGTCCACTATCAAACATTGCAATTCCGAACCACGATTAATTGCACCTTTAATAATATTTTAGTTTTAGTATATTTTTAGAGAGCAGTGGTGGCCGAGTGGTAATGGCCCTGACTTACGGAGTTGTAGGTCGCAGGTTCAAACCCAGCCAGGCGCATTACTTTGTGTAATTTATTTCATCACCACTGCTCTCAAAACGGTGAAGGAAAACATCGTGAGGAAACCGGCATGTCCTAGAACCAAAAGTTCGACGACATGTGACATCCACCAACCCGCACTGGGCCCGCGTGGTGGATTACGGCCCATTCCCTCTCCTAGAGAGGAGGCCTGAGTCCCAACAGTGGGAACATTATAAGGCCGACTATGCTATATTTTTAGGCACTGTAATTGTATGGGAAACCTTGTTACTGTTGGCTTAATGTTATTTTTTTGTAAACGTTTTTTGAATAAAATTTATTATTATTCCATTTATTTCATAAATACACATATTGTTTACATTTTTAAATAATACTTAAAAAAAAAACATTTAAAAATATAAAAAAATAGATTATTATTTATTATTATTCCACTTCGCTTCATTCCATTTTATTGCATTTTTATCCAATTTAATCAATTTTATTCCATTTTTTACATTTTATTCAATTCCGTCCCATCCCATCCCATCACATCCTATTCCATTCCATTTTATTCTATTTATTTATTTATTATATTCTTTATTGTACACCACATAAACAAAAATTGGGAATCAAACGAGCTTACCTGTTAAGCGAAGTCTTGATTCTAATTTTATGAGCGCCGAAACTGAAATGCAATTCTATTATTGTTCACATAATGTAGTAATATTTTCATTACGGGTCAAAGGATTCGTATTTTCATTACGGGTCAAAGGATTCGCAAGTTTAGATATATATAAAAAAATACAATCAATGTATCCTGGCAACACCATCGCGTCTAGATGTCACTTACTTTAGAGATTATAGGACAAGGAACAAGCTGTCTTTTGGACAGACTTGTTACCGCATACTTACATTCACTATTTCCCTGTAAGGATAACTGTGAGTTAGGTAGGTTAATTATTGCAGCTTTGGGGCTATTAACTAGTGGTGGGTGGGTGATTGCATTTCAGTTTCGGCGCTCATAAAATTAGAATCAAGACTTCGCTTAACAGGTAAGCTCGTTTGATTCCCAATTTTACTTCGCGCCGAAACTGAAATGCAATTCTATTATTGTTCACATAATGTAGATGTTTAGAGTTTGCTGCAATAATTAATTGTTACGCTATTTATTTATTTATTTATTTATTTATTTATTTATTTAATGCTTTATGCACACAAAAAGTACAGAGGCGGACTTAATGCCTTAGGCATTTTCTACCAGTCAACCTTTGGGTGATGCAGAGAAAAGCAGTGGTAGGTGCAATAAAAGAGAGAGAAAAAGGCGAATACAGGAATAGATATACTTATAGACCATAGAATTGATATACTATTAAACCATGGAATAAATATAATACAATTATACAATATATACTCAAATTAATACACTACATACATACACTAAAATACTTAAACAATTGGTCCAAATCGTCAATGGGAAAACATTAAAGCTGTGATGATACTACTGCCAACTTTTTACGAATTAGCTCGCGAACTTTGGTTTTGAATGATAATCGGGTTGTTGCCATCCTGATTTCCTGGGGGAGCGCATTCCACAGAGAAATCGCTTGAATAAAAAAGGAATAGTGAAGAAAGTCAGTACGATGAGTGGGACAATAGAGAAGGCGGTTATGAGATGAGCGCAGATTTCTATTGTGGTTGGCGCAAATGTATTGAAAGTGAGGGGCTAAATAACAAGGGGAATTAGGAGAATCAAGAAATGAAAATAAGGTGGTGAGCGCCCTTTGCTCTCTGCGCTGACGTATGGGCAACCACTTTAGAAGCGACCGATGCGCTGAAACATGATCATATTTACGCAAATTGAAAACAAATCGAATGCAGTAATTTAGAAGACGGTCAAGTTTATTGAGGAGATCTGCATTCAGGTCATAGTAGCACACGTCACCATAATCGATGATAGGAAAAATAAGGGTCTGCACAAGCATTGTCTTCGTGCTAGATGGTAACAGGTTCTTCAACCGAAACAGAGCCCGCAGCGTTCCAGTAACCCTCTGACTAACACTAGCCACTTGAGTACGCCAGTTCAGGGTATTATCAATGTGCAAACCTAGATCCTTTACACTGGTGCTGAATGGGACGATCGTACCGTCAAACCGAATTGGTGGCAAAGTTGCACTGTCCACCCTAGCAATGATTCGAGGACTCCCAATAATGATAGCCTGACATTTGTTGGGGTTTACTGCAACACCAAATCTATCGGACCAGGCTTTAATGGCTGTTAAGTCCTTATTTAATTGGTCGATAGCGCCAGGTATTTCGTCGATCCTCGCTTGACAGTACAATTGCAAGTCATCTGCGTACAGATGATACGAACACTGAAGTACGGTAGTAATGAAATTAATAAAAATAGAAAACAGAAGAGGAGAAAGGATACCGCCTTGAGGAACGCCAGTTTCCAAACCACACCAGCGAGATGAAGAATCCCCGACGTGAACCGACTGCTGACGTTCCTGAAGATAGGAAGTGAACCACTCCAGCGTTTCGGGAGAGACCATAATATAGGACAGAACAGCTAAGAGGATTTCGTGACTGACGGTATTAAAGGCGTTCGAGAAGTCGACCAACACTAGCACAGTGACTTTGGTATCTTCCAGTCCTGCCCTTATGTCGCCAGTCACTTTAAGGAGGGCGGAAACAGTGCTGTGTCCTGGCCTGAATCCAGATTGCAAAGGGCTTATAAGTGAATTATATTGCACAAAATTTGAAAGTTGTTTGTGGACACAGGCCTCAAGCACTTTGGATAGGAAGGGAAGGACAGAAATTGGGCGGAAGTGGGTTGGAAGAGTGGGATTAGAAACTTTGGGTAGAGGACGAACATAGGCTTTACGCCATAAGGAGGGAAATACTCCAGAATACAGCGAAAAATTTACAATATGGGAGATGGCAGGTAGGAGGTGATCAAGGATCGTAATGATCATACCACGAGAGATATTATCACATCCTACCGCCTTGGATTTTATGGACAGAATTATTTTTTTGATCTCTTCCGATGCAGCTGGAACGAAACGAAAAGGATTAATTTGAGGACGCGTTAGACCAGAGATTAGAGACAGAGTTTGTGATTTAGTCAGATGGTCCAAGGTAGGCACAGTGGAGAAATGACGGTTAAGATCATCTAAGTCAATAGAATTGGGAAGGTCTAAATGACGCGGTTTGCCGATACCTAGTGTTCCAAGGAACTTCCAAATATCGGCAGAAGAGGAAGAAGAAATATTTTCAAGAATATGGCGGCGTTTAGCATTGCGTATCATCTGGTTACATCTATTCCTTGAAGACTTAAATAGAATCCAGTTCTCGTCAGTACGATTCCTTTTATGATTGCGAAATGCACGGTCTCTGCGTCGCATGGCCATCTGTATTTCTCTTGTCATCCAAGGTGCGGGAGGACGTTTCAATTTTACTTTTTTGACAGGGGCGTGGATGTTATAAAGGTTGACCACAATATCGTTAAAGATCAACACCTTATCGTCAACTGAAGTGGCCTCCGTCATTGGCTCCCAATCAACCATAGAAGCATCCTTCTTGAGTTTTTCAACGTCCATCCTCGCAAAACAACGCCTGTACAGAATTTTGGGTTTAGGTTTAGGAGGTTTAAGGATATAGGAGAGGAAAATCATGTCGTGATGAGAGAAACCAGGAGCGTCATGTTGACCATGGAAAGGGACGAGGGAAGGATTTGAGGTGAGAATCAGGTCGAGCCAGGTGTCATCACCCAAAGTGTTATGATGAGTGGGTTGGAGCGGCAATACATGCAAACTCGCTGACTCAATAAGATGAAGGAGCTTACGGGACCGAGGGGAGTTTTGGGCAAGGAGATTTGTGTTGAAATCACCCATTATGATGTGATGTGCATACTCTGAACCCATTGATTCAAGAACTGATTCGAATTCAGTGAAGTAATCAACAGTGGGGGGACAGTAGACAACACCAATAATGGTTTTGGCTCCTCGGACGCAAACTTCAAGAAAAAGGAATTCAGCTGAGGCAGAATAGTTTGAAGAGGAAGAAGCCAGTACTTTATAAGGTAAGTCACTGCGAAGATATATGGCCACACCACCCCCTCCCTTACCAATCCGGTCATTTCGTATAAGAACGAATCCAGTGAGGGGGTAAGTGGTGGACAGAAGTTGCGGTTTGAGCCACGTTTCGGATATCAGGACGGCATGAACGTTGCTGTTATTAAATGCATCGTACAGCTCGCTGTAGTGACTGGCAACGCTTTGAGCGTTAATATGACAAACATTCAACAACCGACTAGACTCATCACCAAAGCTGCGAAGTACAAAATCACCAAGGGTGTCGCCGAGAGAACAAAAGCTTGAGTCGCTAGAAGAGGCAGCAGAATCATTAGCTGAAAAGAAAGACTCATTGTCTGACATAAATAGAAATTAGTAACTTTAAAAATAATAAATATAATTATATATACCATGAGCTACAATTGCTAAAAACAGAACAACTACTTTGCAGTGCTGCACCACCCGCCAGCTAAAACTAACATTAAACAACAAATATTTAAAAACATGTCACACGCATTTCACACACAAACACAAAAAGAAACAATAAGCCACAAGAAAACTGTAGATCCCAAATAAAAAAGGAAAAAAAAAAAAAAAACACAAAGCAGAAAAAATCAACACAAAACAGTGGTCAATAAAAACCCGTAACAGATTATGCACAGAATTAGCCATTCATAGATGTACTTCATTATATAAACTATTACATCATATCTTTACCTGTGTACCACAATAAACAATTTTGAATTTGAATTTGAATTTGAATTCCAACATTATAATTATGGTGTAAACAAACCAATTCACAGCCTCAACCGAAAAGTTTCTGAACGAACGCTAAGAATGTCAATTTATTTACGTCAGTTTGACTTTGACAACTTTACTAGTTTAGAGAAAATAAAGTGTTGACAGTTGAGGGTATCGAACTAAATTACCAAATTAAATAGCAAATACAAATCCATAATTATAATTGACGAAAGTAATCAGTTGGGACACAAAACAGAAGAGGAATAGCTATGAGACGGGAACACTACACAACAGTTAGTAGGTATACTAGAAGTAACGATGTAATAGCAAGACAATCACAACAATAACAAAGATAGACTATTTACGGTTTTCGGTTTTTCAGGCTCCCGGCAGCATCCGCACTCCTACCGCTCGTAGATGGAATAGTGGCCGGCACCTTTGGGTACTTAACTACCAAGGGTTTCAGCTCGTCTGTGGAAGTAACCCTGTGCCGACTTCCGTCAGGGGCCTTGATGAAGATGACGCCGTCCAGGGTCCAGCACGACCGCATGCCAAAGTGCTCGCGCGCCTTACCGAATACAGACTGCCTTGCCCTTGTCAAGAACTCCTTGACGGACACTTTGGAGCCTTTCAGTTCTTTCTTCGCCTTCCAGACTGAAGCTTTGATGTCCACAGTGGCGAATCTTACTAGAATGGGCCTGTGATGCTCGTTGCTGGGGGCCCCAAGTCTGTGACAAGTTTTGATCGAGGAGACTGTAAGATTCTTGAGGGCAAGCTTTGTACTGAGAACATCCAGGATCACAGCAACGCTATCCTCATTCTCTACTTCAGGCAGTCCCTGGAAAACCAGCGCTTTCCGCCTATGCCTGGTTTCTAAGCCGTCTAGTTGTTTGGCACACTCGTTGATTTGGCTGCGTAGTAGTCCAAGCATGGAGAATATGAGCTCCCGGAATGTCCGAAACTCATCAGCTATCCTTGCCACCGTGGTTGCTTTGTTTGGTCCGGCACACTGGATCTGTGCTTCCAGCTCACCCATCTTCCTCATGAAGTTCTCTTCAAGTGTTTTCTGGGCAGCTAAAACTTCGGCGTACTGAGACATTGTCCTTTTGTGAAGTGCTGATTAATGATGCAGTGACAGTGCAGTGATCAGCTGGCAGGTGGTGTTTATGTGGTGTTTATTTTACACAAACGTGAGTACTGCGATTATAACTGGTGTAGACCAAAAATATTAGTAAATTAGTCAAGATTTTACTATAATTATATTTTAAATAAAATTCCAAAAAAAACCGAACGTCTGTGCTTTTTTAACACCTACCCGCAAGCCCCGCTATTGTTAGTACTGGTACTATCAACTCAAGTGCGGTTTCTTTTTATAGTAAGATATGAGTTGATTTCAGTTTTCCCTAAGGTTTTTTTGTCGCTACAGTCATACGTTCTTGCTGGGAGTGTCCCAAGGTGTTGACTAGACTATCCGTTCATTTTTTTTAAAGTATTGTGTGACAAGTATTCTCGTATTGTAAAAATATATTTGATTCATTGATAGGCAACTGATTTAGATGAGAAGCATGTTATCTTCAACAGGGGCAGTTATAATACCACGGTGTGAGACGTGTATTGTAATTAATTGGATTATTCTTAATGAAAGTCACTTATGACTTACTAGCTTATTTTAGAAATATTATATCATTACTCTCAGTATATTTTAGTACTTACTTGGTTATTTGTACATCATCGTTATATGTACCTTGCCAGGGGCGCCGATTATGAGAAATAAACAGTGGGTGCCGAGCACCCCTGAGAATAGACATCAAGAAACAGATAAGTAATCGCCCCTTAGGCTACGGTTACATTATAATATTTCTTGATACTAAAAACTAGTTTCATTTTTATAAAATGATTTCATTTTATATTTTTATCGAACATAATTAGTAATTAGGTACGCAGTATGTAAGTAGGACATTTATTTATTTGTCGGTTGATCAGTGTGCATTTTTCTTCTCACACTTCGCCACTTTTTCGAGTCCATCAAATGAGCATGAGCACCCATGGGGTTTTCTAAAAGCCAGCGCCCCTGTACCTAGCCGTTGATGTCGGCTATATTACAAGGTCATTATTACTAAATGTAATCAGACAAAAAGTTACTTTGGTTTTATAATACTGCTGTTCCCACTTAACACAAAGACAATTTGTTGAAATCTATTGAAGCAGAATAATCTCATTAGTTGTTTTTATCATACCATAGTGATGTTTTAAATGTCACTGGGGGTAATGTAATTACATTACATGCATCATATAATTAGCCTTGCATTAGGCAATGCAATTAGGTACATGCATTATATATTATCACATTCATCATTTTCGTTTCAAACGATAAGTATCTATTCACATCTAAGTTATATTTGTGTTGACATTGTAGGTGACTGGTATGGAAGTCTAGCTTATCGATTTTATTATTATTATTCCGTTTGTTCATTTAACATAACATATAAATTATATTTTATTATATTAAATTATTATTATTATTAATATTATTATTATTAAGTATTACAATTTTTTTTTTTTTTTTTTTTTCTACTGCATGATACAGCTAGTATACTAACGTTTATTTCAGCATGTATGTGTATACTTGTATATACCTGTATGTATATGCATATGGGTCTATCTAAATATATGTAAATACAATTATTTTATACTTATGAAGACCATTTTATGTCATTTTTTTGTGCCTCCCGAAATGGAAGTTAATGCGATTGTCTTTCTCTGTCATCATAGTAGTATTTTTGTGTCACAGTTTATGTTATATGTAACGAGAAACTTTGTTTCTTGAGGGAGGGGTTTATGTCATGTCGATGAAATGAACTTCCTGCTAGGGACTAGATACCTAGAGAAGTTGTATGGTCACGGACTTTTCACGAGGACCTGTTGCACTAGTTGGTCCCCAGCATACACCCCCCCCCCTTTTTGTTTCAATGCAATTTTACTTTTGTATTGGTAAGTTAAGTACTTATAGTTTTGATGATACTAGTAATTCAAATGGGGTAATTCATTGCCTCAATTAAGTAAGTGTATTTTGAACATTCAGTCCCACTTAGCTATTTTAGAGAATAAAGAGGAGATAAGATATGTTTATTCTACCTGGATAAACATGAAATAAATTTAAAAGTATCAGCCAAAGAAAAGACTAGTTTTACTGTAGGTCATGTGTGGACCGGGTTTTAGCTGCACCGTAGACAAAGTTGTCTATTGCATTTCTGACACTGTTTGACAGTGACAACCTAACAAAGTAGAGAGAAGCCATAATTTCACCATATGACTTATAGGATAGGTACATATAGGCTTATAGGCATGATATTAAACTGTGTTCAGCAAACCATCCCTGTTCCAAAATTGGTGGGTATGCCATGCATGTTTTGGGAATGTCTGAATGATCTAACATAAAATCTAACATTACATTTCTTTACCAAGTGGTAGATAGTTGTCTACTTTTATGTTAAATTTTTAAGTTCAGGAGTCATGTATACTGCAAAGTAATTTTTCTATTAAGCGCAGTGAGATTTTTTGATTGTCATAGAAGTGAGTCCTTTGTGAAACAAGTTGCTTTGGTGCACACTTTTTGTGTCCCGTGGCATGAGAGCTCTTATGTGCCAAATGCATCAGAAGTAATGTTTCCATGACAAGGCCAGTTGTCTAGTCATGGGAAGCTTGTTCCTAGGTATTCCCTATAATAAGGCAATTTCCCTCCATACAATATTTGATTTGAACACAGAAAATATTGTCAATATAAGACAATTGCTACTGGAAATGTTATATCAGTGCAGATCAAATTAAATCTGAATCTTGTTATTTCTGTTTTGTTACAACAAAGATTTCCCTGTTTATTCATTTATTAGGAGCACCAACCAGGTAAGTTTTTACAAAAGATTTGAATTTAGGTTTAGTTCTGTGCAATTATGTCAATAGCAGGCGTACACGGTTTGTGTAATTTGACATTCATTTATATTGAATTTTTAGTTTATTGAGTGATTTAGACATTAAGTACGAGTAAGGTAGATACCTCATACCATTTTGTTCTAACAACTATTTACAAATATATCAGCACATATTTCATTATTTAGTTGTTGTATATCATTATAAGTTTATTGCTGACTTACTCCCTTGGGGTGATTATAAGTAAGTAGGGCTGGTGGTTTTGCTCGTCAATATTATTCCCTTCTGCTTTCAACAGTGAGAAGTTAGGTGACATCTAGACGCGATGGTGTTGCCAGGATACATTGATTGTATTTTTTTATATATATCTAAACTTGCGAATCCTTTGACCCGTAATGAAAATATTACTACCAAAAAAAGGAGGAGGTTATCAATTTAGTTGTAAGTTTTTTTTTGTTATGTGTTTTACCTCAGAACTCCGTCGTTTATGAACCGATTTGCAATTTTTTTTTTCCTCGGAAATATGCTTTCCGATTATTGATCTCATTTTTTTCAGAATCCAGTTTTAATGATTGGATCTATGAGGAATCGTGGGAACTCCTCAAATATTATAGACAACCATATAGTGATTTTGGTATTTTCATCGATAACTTAAGCCTAAGTAAGTATTGACTGTAAGTAGTCAAAAAGTAACATTTGATGAAGTGGAACTGATGAAGAAGACCAGAAATGGCCAACGGAACTTCATACTCACATAGATATCACAGTGAAGATAGTTAAGCGACTATGACAATACAAATAAATAAATGGTTCTGAATAGTTATGTTGAAAATGGTATCATCGAAGTGACCTGATGATGGAGCCGGAAGATAGGCACCGGAACTCTGTAATTAATCAATGTATCCTAGCCGTGTTTGGGCTTATTAGAATTGTCATGAAATGCAGTTTGTCTACTTATAAGGTACTATCGAACTGATCTGATGATGGAGCCGGAAGGTGAAGGTAGACACAGGAACTGGAACTGGAACTGTTAATTGGAATTGACATGAGAAATAGGCACTCTGGTTATACATATATAAGTGTATCGCAACTAAAAAGTGTGAAATAAAAATCTTTTTACAAAAAAATAATAACCGACTTCACTAAAAAAAAAACACTAAAAGGATCAAAATCGGTTATTTTATTTTTTGTAAAAAGTTTTTTATTATTCTCATAAAATTCTCCTAGTACTGTAATAATTTGTTTACTTATCAGACTTAATTCTCGCTGTATTATACCTACTAGCTTATGCCCGCGGTTTCGCCCGCGTACATAAAATATAGCGTATGTCACTCAGGAATAAAGCAGCTATCTATCGGTGATAAAATTTTTGCTATCGGACCAGTACTTCCAGAGATTACCTCCTATAAACAAAAAAAAAACTTTACCTCTTTATAATATTAGTGTACACAAACTAGCTTTTGCCCGCAGCTTCAAAGTCAAAGTCAAAGTCAAAGTCAAAGCCATTTATTTGCATTAAATGCGGTACAAGTGATGGTAACTTATAATTTATTAGCGCAAAGACACATTCGCCCGCGTACATAAAATATAGCCTATGTCACTCAGGAATAAAGCAGCTTTAGTACCTTCAGAGATTACTTACCTCCTACAAACAAAAAGACAAATTTAACCTCTTTGTAATATTAGTGTAGATAGCAAGAATTAAGTCTAAATTCTAAATACATAAAATATCGAGTTTTAATTAGTCAAATCGACGAGTGGTTGGATAATGTCTTTACGAATACAAATACTTTAACATCACGTTACATGTTCTAAAATACTTACAAGCAAGAACTTTTAATTTTGCCCCAAACTTTTCCCAACTAGCTTAGGGTCGGCTACCAGACTAACTGGATGTGGCTGAATACCCGTGTTTTACATGGAGCGACTGCCTATCAAACCTCCACATGCCTTAGACTGATGACCAGGGGCCCAAGTCTGCTATTTTTATAAATTCGTCATTCCAACACGATTCCATTGTCGTTTTGCTAAAAGTTCGTAATCTGCTAATTTATAATGATCGATTACTGATCTGTCAATGGTCTCGTAATAGAGTTGTGGTAGAATGACAATATCGAGCTTATTAAAAGCAATGACTGTACAATTACATTCTAATGGTAGGTCACTGATTAAATGAAATGTCAAAATTTTAGCATTCGCATTCGTCAGATATTCATTTGTCAGTATGTACGAGATTACCACTTCTTTCAATGGAGTGTCAGTGGTTGACCATTGGAAAGTCATAATGACGCCATTATATTAGTAGATTACCAAACTTGTCAAAATCAACAATTATGAAATCAATGATAGACTATTCTGACACTATTGTAATAGCAGACTTGAGGCCCAGACTGTCTGGCATCTGACTATACTTTTAACAACTGTCATTGATTTATGAATGGCAACTGGAACCAACGCGTTTACGTGCTTTTCAAGGCACGGGGTGTCAGTAATGTCCTAGATAAACTTAGAAAAGTACATATGAATTGAAAATTTACATTGTTTTCGAACACACAACCTCATGCATGAAAGGCAAGTACCGTGGCGGGTACCTTAACCACTGGGCCATCATTTTTTAAAGAATTTAATCCATTCAAGAACCGTTTATCGCTGTTAGGCTGCAACGTAAGAAAAAATGTAGTCTAATGACTTTATAATAGTTTATTAATGCACATAAGCATAATCAGCCTTATAATAATGTACCCAAGCCTCCTCTCCAGGGGTGTTAATCATAATCATATCTGATTCTTCAGTATGAATTTGTTAGCCGTATGTTAGTCTATATATATTATGTATACACAGACCGAAGTAATTACTTTTTTGTCACAAAATATTCTATGCTAAGGTATCTATCACGAAGGAGATGGCGGGACTAACTGGATAGATTTCACTAGAACTGGAAGGAGGAAACGCAGGCTCGTGAAAAAAACAAATAAAAATTAAAGAACTGTACTGTGGACCAGTGAACATAGTCACAAATAGGTACATAACAAAAACCAAGAAAATTAAAATCAAAGCAAAAATGGAGCAGTCAATAGACGATGCAGTTAAGGAGCTGCCGGGGAACCCACATGTGCAGATGGAGTCATTGACAAACAAGCTTGTCTTCAACGTAGTCTTTTATCTTTGTTTTTTTTTTTATTAGGAAAAATTTCGACGGGTGCAATTTAAAAAAGTTAACTGCTATTTTGAGTTAAGATTCTTTATTAATAATAATAATAATATAATATAATATTCCACAACTATCACACAACACCGTCTAGTCCCAAGCTAAGCAGAGCTTGTGTTATGGGTACTAGACAACTGATAAACATACTTATATATTTCTAAATACATACATATATAGATAAATTACACCCAGACACAGAATAAATGATCGTGCTCATCACACAAACATTTATCCTGGGTGGGAATCGAACCCACGACCTCCGGCATAGCAGTCAGGGCTACTAACCACTAGACCAATAGGCCAGTCGTATTATCAAGCGGTATATGTGTAAATGAGATGATGAGCATTGATGGCCAAAGGCTCTGTCATTTTTACAAGCTTCTATTGAACTTGCAATGTTTGTATGTGTGTTTGTGTAGATCAAATATTGCAAATGAATTTTAAAACAGTTACCTCTACTTGATTGAGCTGAAATTTTGCAGATATGTTCAATTTGGATGACAATGTACATAGATATGCTTAGCTTAGTTATTCTTAATTTGAGATTCTTGACTAGTTATTTTTTTATGCACCCCTATGATATGGGTATCAATCAAAAGGATTTAAAATTGATAAGACTACTCGTACAAAAAGAACTACGTCACAATAAAACCAACATATGACGGTCAATTTGTTTAAAAGCTAGTTTTTTTTAATAATTAGATATATTTATTCTATAGCGAGATTTTTCTTTGTTTTTATTATACCTACTAAAAGAAAACATAAAGGTACATGCACACACAGCCCTAATCCATAAAAAAATTAACTTTGACAGTCAAAAATCCTGTGTCTGACCTTGATACTAACTTGTCGGTGACGTATTTGACTATGAATTCAAATCAGCAAGTACACAGCGTACTTACTGGGTTTTTTATTTTAACATTTTTGTTGAAGAACGCTAAGCATAAAACATTAGCATTGATTTGTTGAATTAATTTATTCGCTATTCCGCGAACTGCGCAGGATTGTAAAACCAATATCGCTTTAGATAAGAATCCTGCGCAGAATAATTAGCATTATTTTTGAGGATCACATTAGCAAGGTATTGGTCACTCGAGTAAATAGTTCAGTAACCTCATTAAATTGCAAATCACTTTAAACTATTACGTAAGTTTTCTTAGCCTCTGATGTGGCCCCTGAATTTATTACTTTAGGATCAGGTGATATCAAATTAATACATACTTTATGCAAAAATGTTGATAAAGTAAAACTCCTGTAGAAAAAATACGCAGTAGGTACCACATTTTTAGATAATATTAAAATTGGCGAACATCTCACGTGGAAAGTGTACGTGGAGAACATTTGTAAAAAAATAAACAAGTTTATATTCGCTTTAAAAAACGTCAAAGAAAAAATTTTTTGATGTGGGATGTGGGAATCATCAATAGACTTCTCGCGCCCTAGGGTGGAGCGAGAGCTCGCGTCTGACGTTCACTGACTAAAACCTTTTTTCAAAATAAAAATAAACAAAAGTAAAGTTAATCTTTCATAATATTTATATATTTACTAGCTTCTGCCAGCGGCTTCGCAAGCGTAAATGTAGGTTTCTTCTAACAAACTTAGGACCCCTTTTTCATCCTTACATATTTTTTTTTATTATTATTGATAGGCTCGCGTTTGACCACTATCTCACCTGACCCCCTAGCCACGTTACAATCGTATCGTTCGCGCCGAACGCCTCGAGTAGGCCACGCCTCCGATTCCTTTGTTCTGACGTCATCTCAACGCTCAGTCACGTGGTCAGAACAAAGGAATCGGAGGCGTGGCCTACTCGAGGCGATCGGCGCGAACGATACGATTGTAACTTGGCTAGGGGGGCTGATGGTAAGCGATGATGTGGCCGACGATGGAGCACGCTTGCCTAGAAGTAAGTGTGAATTTTGCCTTAGTGTTCACATAAGTCATAAAAGGAAACCTTGTGCAGTCCCAATAGTTTCGACTGTGCTTTGGTATGTCAGTCAGTCAGTTTCTCCTTTTATATTTATAGAAGTAGCTTCTGCCGGTGGCGTCTTATTCGATAGATACCTAATAACGCTACATATAGTTACTACATCATTTTAATTCTTTTATTTACGAAAATGGGTTTCCAAGAGAATGTTTACCATGATAGCCTAAAAAAATACATTCTTGATTTTTATTTAGAAATGCATTTTCATTATTTTGGTGTTTTTTTAAGCAAAATAATGAACTTAAAAAAAATAGGTATTATTATTATAAGAAGGTTTTATTCGTTTTTAATTTTATTTTAATGTTCAACGGTCATCATCATCTTCCTGCCCTTGTCCCGTTTTATTTGGGGTCGGAACAACACGTTTTTTTCTTCCATTCTGTCCTGTCACTCGTCACGCTATCACTAACTCCCTTTTCTTTCATATCACTTCTCACACAATCCATCCATCTTTTCTTTGGCCTCCCTCTCCCTCTCCATACATCCACATGTAAATTCATAACTCTTTTAGCAGCATGCGCTTCATCCCTCCTCTTCACATGACCATACCAAGATAAACGATTCCCTTTCAACTTGATGTTGGATGTTCAACGGTGATGTTGTTTTTTTAAAGTAGAAATTATCAATTTATTTGATGAGCTTGTATGATGTGTTTATTCAATGTCATAACAAATTTTGCTTAAATATTTTCGTTGTGTAATATGTACTTAATACATGATGTACAATTATATGTAAATACTAGCTTTTGCCAGCTGCTTCGCCTGCTTGAAAGTAGGTTACTCCATCTTCTTCTTCTTATCGATTCGATGGTAAACTCGTCAAACTGTTTGGGCCCAATAGGTGGCTACATTAATAGCAGCATCGGTAGCACTCATCAAATCCTCCAAAGTGCAGGTGTATGGGCACTTGGGGCATTCTAGTATGTGGCTCATGTTTTGAACAGGAGCACCGCAGTCACATTGAGTATCCGACGGGTCTATAAAACCCCATTTTACCAAGTTGTGTCTATTTGCAACTTGGTTTCTCCATACAAACTTTGGACCCCTGTTTCATCCCCTTACAGAGTGAATTTTGGAAATAAATTCTCTCTTAGAGCTCGCCTACGTCATAAAAAGAAAGCTTTTTTTTTTGTTTTCGAGGGGAAACCTTCAAAAGGCGCCCGGACTTTGGGGATAAGTCCGGGGAGTGTGGGATTTTTACTTCACTAAAACTACCCCGGTGATCACCATCAGCACATATATGTAGAAGGGGCGCGCTTCCTCTTGAAAGACCATTCCGGAACGCTCTCTGTGCAACGCCTGTTAGGGCACATCCCTGAGGAGAGCCTAGTGCCAAATTTTCACATTCCTAGTCCCAGTAAATTCGGCTAAGCGTTGATATGTCAGTCAGTCAGTTTTTCCTTTTATACAACACTAGCTTCTGCCAGCGGCTTCGCCCGCATGATAGTCGGTTTCTCCATACAAACTTTGGACTCCCGTTTCATCCCCTTAGGGGGTGAATTTTCGAAAATCCGTTCTTAACACTTATGGACTCGCGCCTTAATTTGTGACACTCATACTCGCTACCGGGTGCGCTGGACCCAGTATAAACTATGTTTTTTTTTTTTCGAAAATACTGAATAAAATTGAAAACTACTTTATTAGAGAAATAATATGATAATAAACATAAGACAATAGTGAATCGAATACTAATATTTATTGCTTTTTCATAAACAACAAGTTATTACAAAAATTAAAGGTTTTTTGGCATACTTTTATGACAAGATTAAGGTAGAATTGTGAAAACTTTTGTAATTAATTATTTTAAATAATACCTGCTATATTTTCTTATACTACTATGATGTACCTACCTACTTAGGCTAATTAACAATTAATGTCAATAATTATAGAACACAAAAAAAATAACTCTAAAAAACAACAAAATTAAATACTCTTTGGGATAAAATAATATTTCAACATTACTCAGTCTCTTTCTACATCTAATTTAGTTATAATAATTTGAACAAACGTGTTTCATGTGTTCTCCACAAACGTAATATGCGATACAGCTATTTGGCTGTATCGCATTTTACGCAAAAAAACGGGTTTTCGATCTTTTTTCGAGTTACAAGACCAACCAATATATTTTTCTATTTCGTTAGGTCTCAAGGGCCTATTGGTAACCACTTTTTATGAAATAAACAAAAAATAGGTTAATAAAAATAGTAATAATATGTTGAAAAAGACACTAACGTATTTAGTCGCTACCGGGTACAGCGGACCCGTGCACACCTTTTACGCCTGTAGCACTCACTCGCAAAGTGCTAACTTACGAGTACGACTGGTATTCGCCATGCTACACTGTCGTTGAAAGGTACTAAGAACGGCAACATCGTAAACGTCAAAACTTAAAAGTTATTACACATAAATTGAAGAACTGGGTCTATTAGACCCAGTAGCGAGTCCTTAACGGATGTCTACACCCTATAAGAAACCTACCTGCCAAATTTTAAGTTTGTAAGTCATAATTCATTTATTCATTTGTTAAACATAGGTACAATAATAACGGTGTAGCAAGATAATAAAGAGAGCGCTATGTTTTGCCAGAGGGCGTACAAACGTTTGTGAGAAAATAAATAATTAATAATGAATAGCAAAATAAAATCAATGTCTAAGCACCTAATTCAAAATACTAATGTCTAATAAAAATTACAATATACAATACAAAATGTCAATATACAATTCAAAATGTCAAAATATAATTCAAAATGTCTAAAATATAATTCAAAATGTCAATACACAATACCAAATGTCAATATACAATTCAAAATGTCAATATACAATTCAAATTGTCAAATTAAAATTCAAATTGTCAAAATACAATTCAAAATGTCAATTTACGGTACTCGCCACCCATTGCTCGCCGTCCGCCTGCGCCTACGATGGCCGGAAATCGGGATCGGAATCCCGGCGGCGATTGGGGCGTGAGGACCGTTGCCTCACGCGATCAGCCGCCTCCTTTGCTAGCATTACTGCTTCGCAGAAGGAGGCGACCGCCTGCCACTCCTCCTCGCTCCGGACCATGGCCTGTACCAAGGCCCGGCGTGAGAGATCGCCGCCGCCGATCGCCCCCACGAGGACACGGCGTTGCTCTGCCCAAGTGGGACACACCTCCACCGTGTGCTCCACCGTGTCCTACGGGTAGTCCACACAATGGTGACACCCGGGCGTTTCTTCCGCACGAATCCGGTGCAGGAACCTCCCGAACTTACCATGTTCGGTGAGGACCTGCGTCATGCGGAAGGTAAGGACGCCGTGTTGCATTTCCAGCCACTCCTCAAAGAGGGGACTTACCGCCATAATTATGGCGTGCCCAGCACTGGGTTACGATAGTCGCTGTCGCCATTCCGCCATGAGACCCCGCCGGAGCTCTGTCCGCCATGCCGCGACTTGTCGTGGCAGCAGAGTTTCACCCCGACGTTGCATCTCAACGCGCAGATCGTGCATGCGTGCAAGGCCTGTTGCCACCAGATCCCATGGTGGCTGGCCAGCAAGGAGGCTCGCCGCTTCGCGGGAGACCGTGCAGTATCCCCGCACCATCCGTATGGCCATGACCCTCTGGCACGCGTTCAGCTGGGCCGCCGGTCGCTTTCGTAGTGACGGCGCCCACACCGGCGCCCCATAAAGGAGTTCCCCCAAAAAATAACACCATATCTCAGAACTGAACCCACTAAGCCATGATAAGCTGTAACTAAAGCGTCAACACTCATCACTGAGGTAAGTTATAGGCATGTATAAGGCATAGGTAGACTTACTGATTCGTTTGGCTAACTCCTCCGTGTGTGTTTTCCAATCCAATTTATTATTAATTGTTAAACCTAGGAATTTTGATGTGTTTACTTGTGCTATGGGTTCGCTATTATATTATACACTCATATTTATGTTGGAACGTTGGCTAAACAGCGTTAATTTCGTCTTGTCAATATTTATTTTCAAATTATTATTATCTAACCATTGCACTATGGAGGTTATCGTCTTTGTAATTTCGTCATTGTAGGTTTCAGCGTTTGTACTATTAATGGTCACAGTGCTGTCATCAGCAAATAGTGACATAGGGTGACATGTAACTTTCGGCATATCATTTATATGTATAGATAATAAAAAGGGGAGGCCCTAAAACACTGCCCTGGGGCACGCCATAAGTAAGTGTTCGAAGATCAAATTTGTAGCTACGTTGACAGATTTAAAATTTATTGCAGATACTTCAACGTATTGTTTCCTGTTCTTTAAATAAGATTCTATTAAACTCAAAACATTACCTCTAATTCCGTAGGCATCTAGTTTACATAAGAAAATATCATGGTCCACATAGTCAAACGCTTGCGTCATGTCACAATATATTGAGCACACAGGTGTTCTATTGTCAACATTCGTATATACATTATTTAAGAAGTCGTAGATAGCCAAATTGATAGTTTTACTTTTCCGGAAACCTTTTTGCTCCTCTGCCAAAATGTTTTGCTTATAATCTAAAAAGTATTTATTAATCTGATCATAAATATATTTTTCAAATATCTTGGATATGATTGGAACAAGCGCAATAGGCCTATAAGATTCCATGCATTCTTTGTCATTTTTTTTAAATAATGGTTTTACCACAGTTGTTTTTAGGTTAGTTGGATAATTACCGTGTGTTATGCACAGATTGAGTATATAGCTCAAATGTCCACTTATAGAGTCTGAGACGTACTTGATTACTTTGGATGCAATTCCATCATTACCTATAATACGGATATTTTTTAAAGCCTTAATAATAGTTTTAATGTCATTTTCATTACTAGGTGCCATAAACATAGAATTACATGATTTTGAGATATTTGATGTCACATTTTTGCCTCTATTACTAATTGGTTTTATTTTGTCGACAAAAAAGTTGTTAAAGGCTTTCGCTACCTCGTGCGGGTTTTTTCTTTTTTTTTAGGTGGGAAAATCATCTAATGACAAATCCCGCTCTTGGGCGGAGCGAGAGATAGTGTCAGACTTTTACTGACTAAAACCCACTCCTGTTCCTTCTTTGTCTTCATCCCGGAGCCCCGGGCTTCGCTTTCACACTACCCGTGGCCCCAGTAGGCTTCGACCCTGCTGGGCCCCTACAATTTGCTGACATCTCCCTGAGGCGCGCGTGGAACAATACGCGCCGTCGACGACCTGGGCTCGGTCCGGATGGTTACCGGATGGTCAGACGGCGAGCCACCCATTACTCGCCGTCCGCAAGCCCGCGCCTACGATGACCGAAAATCGGGATCGGAATCCCGGCGGCGGTTAGGGCGTGAGGACCGTTGCCTCACGCGATAGGCCGCCTACTTTGCTAGCATTACTGCTTCGCAGAAGGAGGCGACCGCCTGCCACTCCTCCTCACTCCGGACCATGGCCTGTACCAATGCCCGGCGCGAGAGATCACTGCCGCCGATCGCCCCCACGAGGACACGGCGGTGCTCTGCCCAGGCGGGGCACACCTCTACCGTATGCTCCACCGTATCCTCCGGACGGTCCACACAATGGTGGCACCCAGGCGTTTCTTCCGCAAGAATTCGGTGCAGGAACCTCCCGAACTTATCATGTCCGGTGAAGACTTGCGTCATGCGGTAGGTAAGGACGCCATGTGGCCTTTCCAGCCACTCCTCAAAGAGGGGACTTACCACCATAATTGTGGCGTGCCCAGTATCTCGTGCGAGTGTGTATTATCTCTAATTTTTATATGTCCAATTGTTTTTTTATTAGGCATGTTCATTTTTGTTCGATTTATGATTTCCCATGTCACTTTCGACTTGTTAGATGATGACTTGATTTTGTAACTATTTTGGGCACGTTGTGTTAATTTAATTATTTTTTTATATATTGCTGTATTTTTTTTAATTTATGTTTATTTTGTTCATTGCGTTCCAGTCGGTAACGCCACAAAAGTCTTCTTTTATTTTTACCCGACTACGGCAAAGCCAAAGGAGGGTTATGATTTTGACAGGCTATGTATGTATGTGAGTATGTTCATCTGTTCCCACATAGCTCCTAATCTACTTATCGGAACTCGACTTATGAGGTATCGTTAGAACCTTCTTAATTGTCCGCTAAGCATAGGTTACGTGACGTGTCACAAAACGTGATATGGCGCCCTCTAGCGGACAAAAAGTAATGTGTAAAAAATAAAAATGGAGATAAATACGCCGTGTTTGGTATCATTTGAAAGGGCTTTACTTGTACATTTCCAAAATATTGTTCAAATTTAAAGTGACGCCCTCTAGCGGACAAGAAGTCGTGTGTTAAAAAAAATGTTAAGATAAATACACCGTGTTTGATATCATTTGAAAGGGCTTCACTGGTACTTATCAAAATATATCATCAAATTCAATGTGGCGCCCTCTAGTGGACAAAAATTAATTTACCATTATTAATTAGAAATTTTAAATTTAGCTTTTGCAAATGGTATAGAAGCAGTCATTTAACACCAAAATAATTTAAATAAAAAAAGTAAAAAAACTAAAACCCGACTACGACAAAAAAAAATTATTTCATACTTTTTCAGTTTCGTCGTTTTTTTTTTGTCGTAGTCGGGTTTTAGTTTTTTTACTTTTTTTTTTACTGCACGTTTTTATTCCCCGCGATACCCATTGTGGCATTTTGTGTACACTTAATTGTGAAAACATAAATTATACATTAAGGTAAATGTCTCCAGAAATAGATCATAGGCTGCATTCGGATCGTCAAGTTCATATATTTTCGATAAATAAATATTTTGTAAACATTCCCTGAACTTACTCATGTTTTCTTGATTGTAGTCGCGGCGTAAAACATACCAATGCTTTAGAACACATATCTTTTTCACCGGACACTTGAGAATTTGGCAGGTCTGGTCAGATAAAGCGAAATCGAATACATCATATTTGCATTTTTACCAAAATTATGTGCAAAATGGTCTATACATGTTTTACTTGACCATCTAGTTGGCTGATTAAATTACTAATTTAAAGTTGAAGTTAAGCAAAAGGCATTCTAAATCTAGTGTTATATTATTGCGCTTAAAAGTATCAATGTTCCAGTCACCACATATTACAATATTTCGTTTATTTTTCTTAGTTATAAACTGGCATAATTTATACAGTCGCTCGAAAAAAGTAGTTAAATTATTTGCTTTCGGAACTCTATAAATGCAGATTACAATGGTGTTAGTATGGATTAGTTCAATAGCACAACATTCGAAAGTGCTACTTATTGCTAAGTCCCTAACTTCAGGAATTTCCTTCCAATGGTGTCCTTTTTTTATCAAAATACATGCTCCACCTCTTTTAATGTCTCTTCTACTGAAACATGAAGCTAGATGGTAGTTAGTGATTTCCAGATACTGTTTATAACCAGCCATCATGAAATGCTCGGTTATGCAAATTATATCAATGTTAATATTCTTCATCATAAGTTCTTCAAGACATACGGAAAGTGCGTCAGATTTATTTAACAATCCTGCAATGTTTTGATGCAGTATATTTATAATATATAGTTTTCATAGAAAAAACTGGGTGTCTAAATGTTCGTCATTGGGTGTTGTATCGGTGTTTATCATTAAAAGTCATATTTTTTTACTCCTGAGATAAACTTGTTGTTTTTTGATTATATTGGAGTTGACTTTTTCTGTTTTTAATAGGGCTGTGTGTAAGTTCTGTAAGGCGGTTGTTTTTGCTCTGTAAAGCAATATTTATTTGCTTAAGGTCATTGTTTTCTAAAGACAATGACTCGATTTCTTGATGTGCACTGTTTAATTCTAACTCAAGCTGATCAATTCGTTCTTTTAACTTTGTTATTTGTTTATTTGCGTCATTGTTATCATCACTTGATAAATCAGGAAGACTGTTTACGGTATCCTCGAAAGTATCATTTTGCGATTCGTTGATGACGGTAGTTTGTAGGTGTTTTAGTTTCTGAGTTTTCGTGATTACCTAATCTGTGAGTCGTATTTTGCTTTTATATATATAATATATAGATGAGTTTTAGTATATGCGAAACCCGAAACACGTGTCTAGTATTTTTATGTAAACAAAATTTCATAACTGTATCACGAAAAATCACACAGTTATAAGCTTGTTATATCACTTGGTTGGCCGCACAAATACACGGTCACCGGGCCATCCGAGCGACTGAGGGGTTGTTTTGCTCCCGCACCCAGGTGTGCGCTGGCTCCTAATGCCCGCTATGACCTGCCGTGACTTGTGTTTTACTTACTGTCGGGGGTGTCCAACTTGTGACCTTTTTTAAATATTTTAGGGAAAAAATACAACTTGGTGTAAAAATGATTGGAATCGATTCAGTTACTGAATCAGAACAAGCTATAAGTATTATACTTTTCACATATACTTAAAATAATGTTGTATATATTTATATTTGTGTGCTTTTGTATGGCGTAAAATGTGCTGCACCAAAATACAATTTATCATCTTTTTACCAATTTTATTGGCAAATATTAACGTATCTACTTATGCCTGCATTTAAAATGCAGTAGGTACTTACCTAATTTTAGAACTGACTCCTTAACTAGCGACAATTATCTAATGCTACTTTTAAATATACACCTCTGGGTACCTAGCGTTCGGGAAGCTGTACGGTATCTTCTCTTCCAAAATACCACAGTGTCTCAAGACGAAAGGCTACCAGTGCGTCTTGGTCTTGCCACCAGGCCATCGTTCCATCTTGTGAAAGGCCTTCTAATGCTGGTCTACCGATACCTACTTACATAGTATTTCGACATTACAGAAACGATTTTCTGTCTGAAACCCCAGAAACTAGCCAAGCAATATCATTCAGTCATCGATCTGTTGGAGAACAGTTTTATCTCTGAAAACTGTACCTTGTGTACGCGGGAGAGTTCCCGAGTACAGCGTTTGTATTCGCTATCTATTAGAACCAAGGTCACAGACGGGGGTCGGGGGGGGGGGGGATAGCAAACATAAATTCGATTGTCACAGCCGAGAGGTGGAGGGGGATTCCCCTCAAATGAAGTAACATTTGGTTGGCATTTATCCAATTATAAGCTTTCCTTTTACAACACACTAAGATGCTAAATTCTATTATTCTCACTACTGGGCTTTCCGTCTATTAACATATTTATGAGACTACGTCAATATTGATCGTAGGCCAAGCGAGGCCGATGGCTCAACCAAAGCATAGTTTACAATATGTTGAGTTGACCCTAGAATGAGGGTTTATAGGAATGACGTGTGTGATGGTAACATTGTGCAATGAAGCGTCAGATCCAGGACCCTGTCAAATCGCTTAGTTTTATATGGATACGAAGGGTATGCCCGATCCTTGATGGCGACATATAAGTTACGTGTTGAAAGTGTAGGACATCTTACGCAAGTACCGCCAGCCAATTGGTAGCGTGAATCCTCCTGAAAACACTGTAGCGACATCTATTACGCCACACATGAACTAAAGTTTAAAATCCTGCCTTGTGGTATAAAGATAGAACTACATTAGACCGACGCACACGTGTAACGCACCTGATTTGTACGTAGAACGACGTCGCGTGGCATGTATCACGTGTAGCTCTACAAATCTAGTTTCCATATAAAATGTAAGTATGGAGACCGACGCGCCCAGATTGGCGTGTGTGGCACACGTGTGAGTAGTTCTCCACGCGGTTAGATCATAATACAACAGTCCAAAATCAACTATCGGGCAGTTAGCCGGAGCAGACAACCGTCGAACAACACCGGTCTAGTCGGAGAATGGTCCCTTTTCGATTGAAGTTTGCAGGACTTTACACCCTATTCCGCATTCCTCTAAAACCCCATTTAATAGATTCACCAATTAGTATAGTTTTGTATCTCAAGTAGATATCTACATAACTGGATATTATGTAGAATCATTGAAACAAACGCGATGTTGACAAAATAGAGCTGAGAATTTTATTGTTGGTATCTAGTAACTATTGACTGCTTCAACGAAGCTTACCGAGAAGGCTGACTCGATACATTTGCTGCCAAATATTGCAAGAACTTAACAATGTGTTACATCCGCATTCTAATGAAACTTAGTTATTGTAAAAAACTAAAAACTTAAAAAAAGTGCTATATTTTTAATTTTGGGCAATCGGAAGTTGGAGTTAAATAATGACGCAACAAAACGAGAAATAAATAAAACATCAATAACAGTTTTTTCAACACACTTCTTCGAAAACTGGCTCCTACCTCACCGCATTTACTTATGTTTCGCAATAATTCGAAAATGCTCCGGTTAACTCCCAAACCCATACAATTTGTTATATTATACCTATTCTACATTTTTAATATCAGGTCCAGGCAGGCCCCATATTGGTTGGTCGCTGGGCAGCCGTGGTCTAGTGGTTAGTAGCCCTGACTGCTATGCCGGAGGTCGTGGGTTCGATTCCCAGCCAGGACAAATGTTTGTATGATGAGCACGATTATTTGTTCTGTGTCTGGGTGTAATTTATCTATACATATATGTATGTATTTAGAAATATGTAAGTATGTTTATCAGTTGTCTAGTACCCATAACACAAGCTCTGCTTAGCTTGGGACTAGACGGCGTTGTGTGATAGTTGTGGAATATTATTATTATTATTACTAAATAGTAGGTATCTATGTTTAATTTTTTTTTGTACCTACCTAAGTGCGTTTGAAAAACTTCATTTGATACACGTGGGCATTTGTCATTGCAGTCTCTCGGCTCCATAACGACCTCACCTTCGGCTCGGGCGTATATTCCACCTGAGCTACAATGACAACGTTTACCCACTTGTATGAAAATGTACTTGGTTAATTTGTGCCCAACGACAGATAAAAACAACAATTTAATCGACCTTAATTTATTATCCACATTTTCACGATACGATACGATTACCTAATCAAATGGAAAAACAAACACTCTAAAAACTAAAATCAAATGAATTCTATAAATAAATAAACGATGTTTTTTACATCGACGCACAAACGGACGGATACCACGGATCCAGTACATGATTCTGGACCCCCAGGTGTGGAATTTTTTCGTCGATTTATTCCTAAAAAAATCTTCGTGTTTTTAATTTAAACTGTAATTTGTACTGGATCTATGGTATTAGTTTGTGCCTCGATGTGAAAGACAGCTTGTATAGAGTTTGACTATCGAAAGATGGCACAACAAAAAGGAGGTCAAATTAAAAAAATCTGAAGCTGTTCACCCTGACTGTACGCTGCTTAAACAGAGTTGATACTTTTGATTATTCATGAAAATAACATGAACAAATTGTACGCCTATACATTATTGGTTACATTCCTAGGGACACCAAATTCCAACCAAGAACAAGAAACGAGATCAAGGCGTGTGAGTGGTTCCCATTGGCTGATCTTCCGGCCAATAAGAAAGACATGACGCCTAAGCTTAATATGGGAGTGAGTCCCAACGCTTTCTTCATGGTGCTACGCGATGCATGTTTATTTAACAATTAATGAATAAAACCAAAAAATAATGATGGGCACAATCCATTAATGAAAATGTCTTCCCTTTGTAGCCCCACAGTACAAGCGCATGACATTTTCATTAATGGAGGTAACCTGACTGTGTACCGTGCTCGGATACTCTCTCTGTTTCTGGTGCTTGAGCCAGCTGTCAACGTTTCGGTCCAACAATTAGCGGCTCAGGTGCGGGTCATTCAGTGTAATCGTATGTTGGATGACGCCGTACTTGATAGACTGCTCCTGGAATCACAGAGTAGCCGTGTTTCACCTGCTACACCACTGGCTGCGGTGCAACTTCCAGTTCTTCACTGCGACACGACCACGTTAGTGACGCCGATGATGACGCGGCTATATCTGTGAATACCCAGTGCAATGAACGATTGAGGAGCGCTTTGGAAGACGCATTTCGAGAGTACCACTCCACACCGCCGTGGCTTGGACCTCGTCTACCTCGTTTGCCCATGCACAAGAGAAATAGGGCGCTGGTGTGTGCACTAGATTCGCAGCTATCGAATTATTTTGATAGCAATAAAGACCTCACTGATACCCACTCAATCTTATACTGTGCGGCTGTAGCGACATATCAAGTAGCTCACGTTAAATTTCCTAATTGCGACAGAGCTACACTGCTGTGCCAGCTTGGCAGTGCAGGGATAGAGTGCCGTATCGGAGAGGCAGTCATCGGCAAGCTTATCTGCTTCAGGGAGGGCAACACTCGCCCTAGGGTGATGCGCTCGAGGAATTAATATCAGTCCTCGAGATTATTTGCCCTGCGTTACAGAGCGTATCCAATTTCTGAAGCAGAAGAGCTATGCATGTCCAAACCGTATTCGTCGGTACAAGCGGCGAGTGGATCGGTACACTCAGAATCGTACATTCCAAAGCAACTAAAGGTGGGTTTATAGGGCTTGGGAGCGACTGGACCAAGGTGTGACTGACGCATGCCTCCCGGATGATGATGCCATGAGTTCATTCTGGCGCAGCATCTGTTCGGTGCCTATCAGTCACACCCAGGGTGACTGGACACGGGAGGTCGAGAAAGAATACCACAAATGGGGGCAATTGACATCAGCCCCCAAGATGTAGCTCGTGCAGTTCGTCCGTTGCCAAACTGAAAATCTCCAGGGCAGGATGGGCTGCACAATTTTCGCTTGGAATATTAGTTTCTGACAGCAGGAATAACCCACCTGCTCCGCGTATTTCCATTGTACACAAGGCCAGAACGCAGCCATAGGAAACTGCTCGCGTATACTTTGTATTGCTATTTTTAAATTTGCAATTACAATGTATACACGAATTCTGCGCACTGGTCTTGTATAGTTTATAACGTATACGCGCGAGTCCTGGTTCCAAAATATACTACAGTTAACATCACTTACGCCTGACAAAAGCTGCTATATAGTTCAATAAAATCATTTATGCATAATTAACATTATCAATGTTAGATAAAAAAAAATATTGGCTTTTAACTTAACCAAACCCAAATGATTCATTAACATTGTAAGGGGATCTGGCGCTCGGCGGCCGCTGCCGCGGCACGCTCGCTGTGCTCGTTCGCCTTCACGCTTTAATGGTCACTGTTCTAACCTAACCTAACCCACACGATCGCTTCGTTAGCTCGCCATCGTGTTATAATAGTCACTATTCTAACATGACCTAATCCAGGTGCAATTCTAGCGAGAGATGTCAGTAGATTATTTCCCACCTAAAAAAAAACCTTTGAACATGCCCCTTAAAATAAAATAAAATATCCCAGTCCAGCCTGCTAGACCGCGATTTTGATGCGGTATTGGATTCCTTCCTGCGGAAAAAAATCTGTATAATAATAATAATAATATCGCCGTATCTCTACGTTGACGTCGTGGTGGGGCTTGCGTGCTCCAATATACCCTAGGTCTGTATCGGTAAAGTTTGCGTTGCCGTAATATGCCTAGGGTGAGGGGCCAGACTAAGAGAGATACAATCCGCAGTGCAGTTTTGTGGCGATCTGTTGGGCATTAGCGACCCCACGGACCCGATCTCCCGGGAGAATTCTTGTTCTTCATCTCCGGCTTGCCTTTATTGGCCGGCCGTAGTGAACACTGACGAGGAACTGAGCTCCCACCTCTCTCTTGCCTTTATTGGCTGGCTTGAGTGGAGATTCGCAAGAGCAAACGTGCTCGGGAGAAGTATCTATAAGCCAGTAAGGTGCTGGTAGGGATCTTGACCGTACTTCCGGGATTGTCCTGATAGCCGTGGTATACCTCTCCACTCCTTAAGCACCTCAGGATATGTTGCCCTCTTGTTGCTACGTCACTTCGTGCTAGCGGCCGTTTTTGGGGGCCAAATTTATTGAGTGTGCAAGTCACCCCCTGCCTTTTTTCGATGCATATTAACAACGTTGTTCAGGCAGGGGCCATAGTCTTGACATAGTTCCATGTTACCAGTCCACTTAAGACTCCAAAAACCATAGCCCTATTATCTTTGTTCTCCATATGTCGCAACAGTTTTTCAATAACCGACGATTATCCCTGTACGCGCTATGCTAGTGCACCCAAGGACACTTGGGTGCACTAGCATAGCGCGTACAGGGATAATCGTCGGTTGGTATCATGTTCCATTATAATTGTCTAAAGGGCCTCTGCGAGTTGGCTTCGGCTCCTCGTACGCCTCCCAAAGGTCCAGGACCTCAGGGTCCTGAGATAAATAAAATATATAAAAATAATAATAATATAAGCCTTTATTCAGACAAAATATGTTAACATAAAATAAACTTATAACTACTCTGCTGAGTCGATGACACCTCCAACTTTGTCTGTTTGCCCAATCTTGGCAAAGGCCTCCCCCATTTCTTTCCACTCTATTCTGTTTATCGCTTTTCTAGTCCATGTTTTCCCCGCTATTGCCTTTATCTCGTCTTCCCATCTTCGAAACTGTCTGCCCCGCTTTCTTTTTCTATTTCTTGGGTACCAGAACACTATGCTTTTGTTCCACTTCTCAATACCTCTTATTATATGACCTGTCCATTGCCACTTAAGTTTCCTTATCTTAGTTGTAACGTTTTCTATTTTTGTGAGTTTCCTGATAGTTTCGTTACGAACTCTGTCAGATTTCCTCATATTTAGCATGCTTCTCTCCATTGCTGTCTGACAAGATTCTAATTTTTTGTTTTGTGCTTTGGTGAGAGCCCAGGTTTGGCAGCCATATGTTAGAACAGGTAGCACACAGGTGTTATATAGCTTTGATTTGATGGACACTTTAAGTTCTTTGTTCTTCATAATTTCTTTTAACCGCCAGTAACACTTCCATGCGTTCCCAATCCTAGTATCTATTTCCTTTGACATTATGTCAGTAGTTGAGATTTGTTGGCCTAGATAAGTATATTCTTTCACGTACTCAATTGGTTCGCCATTTATGATGATAGGATGTTCAGATGCATTTGTTAGTGCTTTGGTTTTGGTGGTGTTCATCGTTAGGCCTACCATGCGGCTTTCTCTTTCCAGGTCTATAAGCATGCTTTGTAGATGCTCTTTTGTTTCGGCGAATAATATAATATCGTCAGCGAACCGTAAGTGGGATAGTTTTTCCCCGTTTATATTTAGGCCATACTGATCCAAATTTCCGGAAGATTTCTTCTAAGACAGCTGTAAATAGTTTAGGTGATAGCGGATCTCCTTGTCTTACACCTCTGTTTATTTTTATTTCTTTTCCTTCTTTTTCTAATTTTATTTTGGCCGTACTATTAGTGTATACGTTTTTTATAATCCTAATGTACTTTTGTTCGACTACTTGGTTCTTTAGACAATGCCAGATGTTTTCATGTTCAATTGAGTCAAATGCCTTGTTGTAGTCTATAAAGCAGCAGTGGAAGGGGACATTAAACTCCTTGTTCTTTTCAAAAATTTGTCTTACAGCATGTATGTGGTCTAGTGTCGAGAAACCTGCCCTAAAACCGGCCTGCTCCCTGGGTTGATTGTCGTCTAGATTTCTAGTTATTCGGCCTAAAATTATTTTGGCAAAGATTTTATAAATATTAGACATTAAGCTGATGGGTCTATAGTTATTTATTCCGGACTTGTCACCCTTTTTGTGAAGCAGGATAATCGTTGATTCAGTCCACTGTGACGGAATCTTTTCGGTATCTAATATTTCGTTGAAAATATGTTTTAGTAGCGGTGCAATGTTGTTTCTGCAGTCTAGAAGTAATTCGTTGTTGATCCCGTCGGGACCAGGGGCTTTATCGTTCTTCTGTGTTTTAATAGCCTTGTGTACTTCTTCGTCTAATATAGGTGGTCCTGCGGAAAAAAATCTGTAGAATAAAATAAAGAAGCGCAACAAAGCACTAAGGCGTCCATATCACGATAGGTTTTGTTGTCAGTTTTTCCACAGTCAAATATTTTGATTGACGATATACCTACCGTCTGACTTTTGCATGACGAAAACATAATGGCAATAACATTCCGTCATTCAAACATCATTCATGATTGATGGTTTTGATTGATGCTTGAATGACCGTGTATTTGACGCCTATCTCTTCTCGTATCCGATCACTTCTGCATTATCTGTGGATCATAATGGCCGCCGTGTAGTAGGCGCGAAACGTCAACGTAAATTTTTGGCGTTTCGAAATGGCGGTCTGGGTCGACGTTTCAGTATAAACAAACAATAATTGAGGTTTCTATACAAACGATCAGTAACAATGCATATTAAACAGGTGAATTATCAACTTTGCCGTTTATTTGTGGTTAAGAATATTAGATTGTGTTACTCCTTCGGTATTGTATCATAACTAAGAAGTGACGCTATTTACTGTGTTTCTATTTACAGGTGATAATACAGGGTTTCAAGAGTTATCGCGAGCAAATTGTTGTGGAACCCTTCGATAAACGACATAATGTGGTGGTCGGGCGTAATGGTTCCGGAAAGAGTAACTTTTTTCATGGTAAGTATTTGGGTCTGCTTGGATGACAATCATTTGGCTGAAGTAGGGCCTTATTACCTATGAAAACAACTCGAAACGTTTGAGGCTCAATATCCCCCCAGCCATGTCCTCAAAAGTAAAAATAAAATGAGTGTGCCAATCCTGGATTTGAATTTAAAAAAAGTATTTGTTATTTTCCAGCTATACAATTTGTGTTAAGTGATGAGTTCTCTCATCTGCGACCGGAGCAGCGTCTCGCCTTGTTACATGAAGGCACAGGCCCGAGGGTCATCTCTGCTTTCGTTGAGATCATATTTGACAATTCCGACAACAGGATACCTGTAAGTAGCAAAAGTTAGATAAAAACTTTTTTTTGGTATCAATACTGGTGTTATATTTTTGAAGAGCATACTGCAGAAAGTTTACGGAAAATCTCACCAAGTTTACTGTGGTTGAATCCTATGCTCTAGAATAGTTTGTTTCTCTAAAACTTAAAATCTTTTTTGTTTTTTTTTCCCATAATTTATATAAACTAACAATATGATATTAGTCAGTATGCCCATTTTACTTGCTTTGTTGAAGTTAAATTGCTGTTTTGTTATTTAACTTCTTTCTTTACCTATCTACAACTGGTTTCTCACTCTATCAATAGACATGGTAAACTAGAGCAATTTTATATTCCACCTGATAATAATGCATACAAATTCTTTGCGGAGTAGTACTATAGTATTACAATCAACAAATGCAATAAATTATGCTAACTACTCTATTTTTTTGACTTTGGTACTGAAATAAACTAAATGAAACTTTCACTGAAATGGTTATTTTTCTATTTCTTCTAAAACAAAATTATATATTATAATTATATATTATTATATATCCTACTCCATATATACCTAATATATGGAGTAGGATATTTAAATTATATATTTATATTTTCATTTCAGATTGAAAAAGATGAGATCTTCCTCCGCCGAGTCATTGGTTCGAAGAAGGATCAGTTCTTCCTCAACAAGAAAGTGGTACCTCGCTCTGAGGTACTCAACCTGCTTGAGAGTGCTGGTCTGTCAAATTCAAACCCTTACTACATTGTGAAACAGGGAAAAGTAAGGCACTATGCAATTTTGTACTCAAACTATACTGTACTAGTGACATGTTGAGAGGCAGGCCAAAAGGATCATTGTCTTGAGTCTTGAGAATCGACGCCAAGTTGCTAGCCTGTCAGTTTTCTACTGGTTGCATTTTGGGGAGTGTGCGTCGGAATTGCAGAGTCTAATTCCGCCAAGCCCGTTCCATCGTCACCACCAGGCGTACGGCGATGCACCACCGGTACATCTCACGTGTACGCACAAAAGGTTTTAGGAACACATTAATTATGCATACTGCTAAGGAGTGGAAATCCCTGCGGGAGTCTATGTTTCCTGATGGCTACAACCTGAACTTTTCAAAAGTGTATAAAAACTATAATATAAGTGTACAAATACAAATGTTGAAATTGTTGGCTATAATTATTGAAGTTTGGTAATTTGTGATTTTGAAGTGATTCCTTTAAAAGATAAGAGTTTTTTTTAATATGCATTCACCATATAAGACACTAGGCATATTGATACTGTCTAGACATTGGCGAGACAATTATTGGCGTCAGAACGATGCATGGTCCATTCTGCCCTTACTATCTAGATGAATATCCTAAAAGCAACCACCATCGTTCTGTCAGGCGTTAAAGTAATATATTTTTATTGTAGATCAATCAAATGGCTATAGCGCCTGACTCACACCGGTTGAAGCTCTTAAGAGAAGTGGCTGGTACCAGAGTGTATGATGAGCGCCGAGAGGAATCGGTCACTATTCTCAAAGAAACTGTTGGAAAGGTAACTTACTAACTATATCTAATGTTTTCAAAGTTTAAGTTATTGCAAGCAGATGTAAAGCGCATTCTTGATTTGATTGTAACTGTAGCGACATCTGTGACCTCCATCGCGGTCGGGTGTTTCGTAAGCGCGCGTCAGCATCGCTACTAACGTGCTACAGTATCGCGACTGTATCGATGCGGACGCGCTACAGCATCGCTACGAAAGTCGCCGTGGGCGAGGGCCCTTAGGGCCTGTGCAGACTACGTTTTTCAAACGCGCTGGTGACGAGCGTTTTAGAAACGCGCGTCGACGGTGCGTTTTTATCCTATTAAAGGTCTACAGGCTGCGTCTGACTCGCGTCTGTATCGCTACAAACGCGCGTCAACGGCGCGTTTAAAAAACGTGGTGTGCACAGGCCCAAAGGTTTACAGGCTGCGTCTGACTCGCGTGTGTATCGCGTCTGTATCGCTAAAAACGCGCGTCAACAGCGCGTTTAAAAAACGTGTGCACAGGCCCTTAGAGTTTCGCGCGATTAGAACATATACAACAAGCCGAAAATCAGAACTAGACGTAACACTCGTCAGTTTGGAGGATCCTCATTTTCAAACGGAGGACTTTACACTCTGTTCCACATACCTCTAAATACTCATGTCGAATGTCAAATTCTATGAAGATGTGAACCTATTTAGGTTTCTATAATACAGGATTTGTAGTCTGCTACTTCAGTCGTGTAGAATATACCTGAAATAATAACTTGAAAGATTTCAATCCATCATCATGGTCATAATCATCAAGTGAATATTTGTATTTAAAAAAACTTTTTACCAAAAAAATACAACCAACTTCAAAGTAAAAAAAAAACACTGAAAAGTGCAAAATTACTTTAATTTCGGAAGCCGGTGTTTCTATAATAGTTTTTTCTCTTCGTTATTTAACACCGACTTCCGAAATTAAAGTTATTTTGCACTTTTCAGTGTTTTTTTTTTACTTTGAAGTCGGTTGTATTTTTTTGGTAAAAAGTTTTTTATTTTACTTTTTAGTTATGCCACTAAAAAGTACCTCTCAGCCAAACTTAAATACCTTATAGCCAGAGTGCATCTCATGACAATTCTAATAATCCCAAACACAGTTAGATTACATTAATTTATTACAGAGTTCCGGTGCCTAACTTCAGACTTCATCATCAGATCAGTTCGATATATTCCCCCTCTACTTTCAGTCTGTCATCGACTACACGTATAAACAAAGCAATTTTACTTGTTACGACGGTTTTGCTGTGATTCTATGAGGAGTTCTGTTCCATATCTTCGAAGTTCATGATCAAATCATAACAATATTTTTATGGGACCAACTCGGAAGCATAACCTCTCAGTCAAAAAAAAAAAAAATTTTCAAAATCGGTCCACAATTGACCGAGAAATCGGTGAACATACATAAAAAAAAAAAAAACATACATTCAACCGAACATATAACCTCCTCCTTTTTGAAGTCGGTTAAAAACTAGTTGTCTCCTGCAGTTTCACCCGCGTCTTTAGTTACTGTCTCTCTCCCGTGGGTTGTAGCGTGATGTTATATTCTTCCTCGATAAAAGGGCTATTCAACACTAGACTAATTTTTAAATTCGAACCAGTAGTTCCTGAGATTAGCGTGTTCAACTACGTGAACTCTTCAGCTTTATAACATTAGTATAGATGTCCTAAAAAATTGTTGATTTGAACTATGCAACGACCTTACAGCCACTAGAAGCCTCATGCTTGAACTAGTGCACGAAAACAATTCTGTCAACTAGCAGAGGTACGGAGAGGTACTACGTTCTGATTGGTTCTAATTGGTATGGGGGAGCGGGGTACTGCATTCTGATTGGTCGAGACATCAGATCTATAATCATATGTGTTGACAGACATGCGTCGCCTGTTATTAGATGTCTAGTGGCTTTAAGGTCGTTAGAACTTTGTCATTTATGACACAGTTTATTGTTTCAAATTTAATAATTATCTCGAATCTTAAATTCAAATGTGAACTATAATTTTTGGAATTGAATTAATATGTCTAGAGATAACTGTCTACCAACATAAACTGTTGAGTTGAGTGAAACAAATCATTTCTAATCTATAGGTGGAGAAAATCAATGAATTCTTGCAAACAATTGAGGAGCGTCTCAAGACTTTAGAAGAGGAGAAAGAAGAATTGAAGGAGTATCAGAAATGGGACAGAGCTCGGCGTGTACTAGAGTTCATTATTCACGATACTGAGCACAGAGAGAACAAGAGAAAACTGGAAGAGGTAAGAGATAATAAAACAGAATTAAAGTTGAAAACAAATTTAATTATAGAGAATGTAATGCATTTTTTTTAGGTTCCATACCCAAAGGGTAAAAATGCTAGACTCCGCTGTCCATCTGTTTGTCACCAGGCTGTATCTCATGAACCATGATAGCTAGACAGTTGAAATTTCCACATATGATATAGTTCTGTTGCCACTATAAAAATAAATACTAAAATAGAATAAAAATTCATTTCGCTTCGTCGTTTATACCGCGTACATCGAAGGACTGGAACAATTTGCCTGCTGCGGTTTTCCCGTCCAACTATAATTTAGGTGCCTTCAAGGCTAGAGTGAATAGGCTCTTAATAAACTAGTGCGCCTCACCATCAATGATTGCATCACTGCTTACCATCAGTTGGGATCGCAGTCAAGCACTGGTTTATATCAAATAAAAAAATAAAAAATAATAATTAAGTGGGGCTTCCATACAACAAATGTATTTTTTTTGCTATTTTTACTATGGACGGTACGGAACCCTTTGACCGCACGTCCGACTCATCTCAGTCCTGACTAACATATTTTTTAGTACAATTTTTTAATCGGACATTTTATACAACACAACAATATTCCTTTTGCCGGCTATTTTAACTGTAAAAAATTAACTGATAATATTTTGTTAATTTCTATCATTGCATTTTTATCCTTATGTCAATAATATAAAAGTCTCATTTGCAACAACTACAACGTTGTATCTTTGTAGCTGGAGAAAATGCGCTCAAACAGTGGCAAAGAGCAACAACATTATGCTGACATGGTCAGAGAGGCACAGGAACACGTCAGAGAAGCTAACAGGTAATAATAAAGGACTGATTTTAATGCCACCCCCACACAAAACACTTACCCACAAACACTCACAACTAACATCTTCAAAACCTTTTTCAATGCACTTACTCGAAAACCCGCTCTTATCCCACCGCTTGTAGGCACGTAATAGCCTGTTTTCCGCACTAGTGCAGAAAAGTGCGCGTGCTCTCCCCCTCTCCTATGTTATTACATGTATCGCATCAGGCTGGGCGCGCGTCTACCCCCAAGAATCGTCGGTCAACCTCCGCTTATTCATTTCTTCGTAAGTGTATTGAAAAAAGTCGTTGGATACACGTGCAGATTTGTCACTGCAGCCCTCGGCTCCATAACACCCTCGCCTAAGGCTCGTGCGAATTCCGCCTCGGTCGCAATGATAAACGTTCTGCATTTGTATCAAAATGTACTATTTCTAAATATCCAGCCACAGATAACAAAGGATGTAATAAAATCACATTTAAAAGCAAATACTTCTGTTACCGTTAAATGTATCTCTCTGTTAGAGTGTGGAGACATGGTTACCTAAAATACAGGCCGCTAAAGCCTAGCTTAGGCTCCAGTCTCCCACAATAAACTAGAATAATGCTATCAATTGTATATGCATGTCTCCCAGTGTATGTAATGTTTATTGTGGTGAGAAAATAAATACTTATGACAAGAATATTTGAGACAAGGAACAACTATCTGTATCTGAGAGTCATATACTCCTGAATGTCCATTGCCTACTTTTATCCAAGCGATTCTATGATTTGATAAGGGGACACTAGTTTCAACTTTCTGACCAACTGACACAGGCTAAATGGTTTGTGATTACTTAGTTGCAAAAAAAAATGAGAGTTAGACGCATCACTACCTCGTTAATCCGCATAGTCGATTACCTTACTGAAACTTATACTTTCTGTGTAGTAAATAAAGTTCTTTATTGTATTCTTCTTCCTTTTGTGGTCTCATTATTTAGGGTCGGGTCCCCACATCCCCATCAAAGTTTTTCTTTGTGGTCTCTCTCCTTATTGATCCTATAAATCTCAATATTGTATTGGTTAAAAAGTGCGCGTATCGTCGCGTCGAGATTGAGTTTGCTAAGGCCTACTATCCACGAACGCGTAGCTTTATAGACGCGTATTCGTTATTACTATATTAGTACGCCTGTTCACAGCTTACATAAAAAACTATAAAACTCTGTCGACAAAGCAGCATGTCGCTTCGTCGACTGAGTTTGCGTATAAGTAAGCGTGTAATGACGAATATGCGTCTATGAAGCTACGTGTCCGTGGACAGTAGGCCTATATTACAGTTTAACCTCTCAGGCCCCAGTGTACCGAATTCGGTACACGTCGATACCAGCTAACTTAAACCTTATTTTTACGTAATAAGGTTTAAATTAGCTGGTATAAGGTGTACCGTATTTGGTACACTGGCCTATATTACAGTTTAACCTCTCAGGCCCCAGTGTACCGTATTCGGTACACTGGCACTGGTGCCTGAGAGGTTAACTCACATGATTTGATTTACTTTAATATTGTTGTATTAGTGTTAGCTATAAAAATATATTTTCAAATAACATAGAAAACTAAAAGAAGCTCGCAAAGACGTGGCGGCGGCTCGAGAAGAGAAAGACATCCTGTCGACAGAACAACAACAGTTGTTGAGAGAGAAGACTAAACTGGAGCTTGGCATTAAGGACTTGTCTGATGACGTCGATGGAGATAATAAGTCTAAGGTGAACAAACTTTTTTTTCTATTATTTATAGCAGACTAAGTACTATTTGGGGGGTTGGAAAACATCAAATGACTTGGATGGAGCTAGATGGCGTGTTAGATCTGATTAAAGCCCACTCATGTGCCTTCATTTGCCCTTAGCGTTCTAGAGTCACGGTATCTCTTTCAAACGGAAATTCCCTAGCGGGCATCGGCCCTAATGGGCCCCTTCAGTTTTGCTGACATCTCTTTGAGGCGCGCTTGGAACACTAAGGGCCGTCGACTCGGGCCTGGTGCTACCCAGGGACGTGCGAGCAGTACAAGTAAATAAGCCCGGCTTTCATGTAAAAATAAATAATTCCTCACATCTAAATCATAGAACACAACAAATGAATTAAATAAAATAAAAATCTAAACTTTACACTTCGCGCGCCCACGCGGTTACGCTAAGTTGCCATTTCGTCTTCAATGCGAAATTAAAATTCATAAGCTATGACATGCATTATGCAATGTTGCCGCTCTGAGCGCAATCTCTCCGATCTCACTCTAACACTTAACAAAAAAGAGATGAACACTAGTATGTTGCTGTATTTTTCGGTCGCAAAGGCTTTCGTATTTGGCTTAATATTCTATCTCTACTTTACCTATAAAACATCAAAATGTGAGTCTGTGTGGGTAAAATTTGATATTGTGTGTAAGTACGAATTCGAAAATATGTTACGCTTATCGCGATTTTCGATAAATGATGCTTACTTCACCTTAGTTCAAATTTCTTTTAACGGCTATTGTTTGTTTAGTTTTATTAGATTTTTTTTAGTTTTCAGTCATTTAAAGTTTTGTGATTAGTTATTGCTGTAAAGTTACTTGGTTTTGAAGTGATTAAAGTTTATTATCTTTGAAATGAATTCGGAAACGCATGTACTTGTTTGATGTGATTAATGTGTGATGACATTTTAAAATCAATGTGTGTGAGTTATGTGAGTGAGCAACGATTTTACTTGGCATGGTAAACACTTTCGAGTTTTAGAGATAAATATGATCTAAAACGTTCACCAACTTTTTACGCTCATGCAATATAATTTTTAAAGAAAGATATTATGGACTAGAATTCAAAAAGTAGGTATTCTTTTCAATTCATGTACTTATTTTATTTTTTATTTTTATTTATTTATTAAATTAGGTTCACCAACGATTGTAAACACTGAATACAGCAACATAACACATATATAAAATTAAACTTCAGCGCAACAATCACTTACAGGTAAACACCACATGCATGAAACAATAAATTATAGATTAAGCTACAGTAAAAATTCATTTTAAAAAAAATCATTAAATTAATTAAAAATTACAAAAAAAAAAACAACAAAAAATACAAAAGTTCATAAAAAGTTTTAAAAATGCATATTCACAAACAATCATAGAACATATTAAAAATTATAAGACATTCATAAGCACTATTAAATTCATTAAAAAATATCATACAAAAATCATTTTTTTTTTCTCATAATATTCATAAAAAAAAAAAAAAAAAACATTTATCATAACAAATCATAAACATTCATTTGATTAAATTTGTAACATTAATAAATTGATTACAGTGTTAGAAATAACTTTAATTAATTATTTATTTAATTGATTATAGTGATCAAATTAAAATTATGAATTAATAACATTAATAAAATTAATTACAGTGATAAAATTAATAAATTAGTAATAGTGATACAATTATTTATATAAAAAATGACTAGGGGTTGAAGGGTAAACTATTAATAATGGCTTTCTGTTTAGCGAGTGAGTCAAAGTGGAGATCAATAACATCACTGTAGCCATTCACCGCTTTACACATTCTCGCAACAGGTGAATTGGCTCCCAGAACTGTTCTTCTAATTGGCATGCAAAGAGGAGTGATGGCACTACGCGGGATTCTAGAGGGTGCACGAAATCTGAAAAGGGCGAGTAAGCTAGGGCTGTCCATTTTGTGCTTAATGATCTTGTAAGCAAACATTGTATCAATTAAGTGTCTACGTTTGTCTAGCGAGGTCATGTTAAAATGCTCAAGTCTTTTATTGTATGACTTTATTTTTTTGGCGATACCATTGGAAAATGCGAGATGCCATGCGAAGCGTTTCTGGACACGTTCAAGTCGCAATGAATGTGTTGCGTAGTGAGGACGCCAGACTACACTATTATATTCAAGGATGCTACGAATGAGACTGTTATACAGTAGCATTTTGGTTCTATTGTGACGAAAAGTTTTACAATTTCTTAAGACGAACCCTAACATTTTCGAGGCTCTTTTAATAATATTGTCAATGTGTGGTGTAAAAGTTAATTTTTTGTCAAACAGTACTCCGAGATCCTTTATTGTATCAACTTCCTTAATTTCGACTTCGGATATATGGTAACTACTGCGTATTGGGATGTTTTTTCTTGTAAATTTAACATGGTAACACTTTTTAGGGTTCAGTTCCATTTTATTACTGTTACACCATTGAACGAGACGATGAAGGTCACTTTGTAGTTTTAATATATCCTCTTCAGACCTAATAATTCTCAAAAACTTTAAATCGTCTGCGTACATAAAAAAGTCCGAGTACAGAAAACACATTGGAATATCATTTATGAAATAAATAAATAAAATGGGCCCCAAATGCGAGCCTTGGGGAACTCCGGAGGAAACGCATTGCAGAGTTGACTGATAACCGTTAACGACCACAAAGAAAAATCTTTCCCTTAAATATGAACTTAGCCAATCTAATAAGGATCCAGAGATGCCGTAGGCGCGCAATTTCGTCACCAAGATTTTGTGGGAAACTTTGTCGAACGCCTTGCTGAAATCCGTATAAATAACGTCAGCTTGATGACCCGTATCAATAGCCTTTATGAGAAGTTCTGTAAAAGGGACCAGATTTGTGCAAGTAGAACGGGTCCTAACAAATCCGTGCTGATGGTCGCTTAAAAAAAACTTTAAATGATCCTGAATATATGGGCATATCAGTGATTCGAATACTTTGCCAAACGTGGATAAAATTGAGATAGGTCTGTAATTTGTTACAACGTCTCGATCATCCGATTTGTGAACTGGAACCACCTTTGCGATTTTCCACTTAGAAGGAAATATACCAGTTGCCAATGATGTGTTATAAATTAACATTAGTGGGTAAACTAGCTCCGAGGAACAAGCTATTATAAATACTGGGGGGATTCCATCAGGCCCAGCCCCTTTCTTTGGATCTAGGCTTTTCAATTTTTTGTGGAGGGATTCACAAGAAATAATGGGACCAGTTAGCTCCAAACTATTATTTTCTAAAATTTTCATGGATTCGGAATAGTATTCAACACCACTACTGTCATCAGGGCTGTAAACTGACGAGAAATAGTCTGCAAAAAGTTCGCACACTTTAGACCCGTCAGAAGTAGCGGTAGTTCCATCGGTCATGGTTAATGGGTAAGCGCTTGAACCTCCTCGTTTAGCTTTTATATAAGTCCAAAGTAACTTAGGGTTAGATGCCAATTCGTCTTCTAGATGATTTAAATAGTTTTTGTAACAAGTAGTTGCGAGATTTTCACATCTTTTGCTAATTAGTTTAAACTCTATTGCATCTAATGGGTTCTTATACTTTTTAAAACGCTTTCGAATCTTATTTTTTTCGTTCAATATTTTAATCAATTTACGACTAAACCATAACGGGTATTTTCGGTTTTTAGGTTTACGTAGTGGCAAAAATTGTTGTATCGCAGCACCAAGAGCATCGTAGAAGACCTCTACCATCTTATTAACATCATTTTTTTCACCAAATAATAAATCCCAGTCAAGTTCTTTTAAAAAATTACGAATTGTTTGGTAATCCGCCCTATGGAAGTCAGGAGTCGCTTTTCCTGTATTGTAGGGGAGCGCTGTTACCCTGTTAAATGAGATGACAATGTCTAAAGGAGGATGCTGTTGATCCACATTGCTTAAAGGACACATGCTTTCAGTTACACAACATAGAGGAATTGTAGAGAGTACAAGATCCAATATACGATTATTGGAGTTCCTAACAAAGTTACATTGCTTCAACACGTTAACACAAGCGAAATCCGTCAAGAGTTCATTAATATTACATGGTCCAACACTATTTCCAATGCCCCCCACGCATTCCCAATCGATGCCACCCAAGTTAAAATCACCTACCAGACAAACGTCACTGTCAGTTATTTGTTCAAAGACTGCATTACAAGAGTCCACAAAGTGTTCCAAAGTACAGCGACGTACTGGCGGAGGCAAGTATACTGCGTAGAGAGCTATTGGACTGACTGTTCGTGTCCATGGCAGTTCTACAGTAACCCAGAGATCTTCACAATTACTTTCCCAGTTATTTATACGTTTTGACTTGATGGTCTTTTTAATAGCGATAAGAACTCCCCCTCCCTCTTTTTTCCCACCGGTTAAATACTTATAGGTATAAAGTAAATCAAACTAAACAATAATTTGCCTTCTGTGTGCTTTGTTATATTTTTGTGGTAAAGAAGCAAAGAACAAAGAGCTGTCTGTTTACATTTTAAGTAGGTAGGTAGGTACTTATTACATATTATCATCAACATCGTAAACAATCAGTAGTCAGTCTCTACTAGATGGCGCACAAACGATTCAATTCGAGCAGGAGTGGCCAGCTAGGATATTGTGACCGCGATTGTATCGACGCAAGAGTTGTCGCAAAAATGTCCATAGATGACTGTTATATATTTTTTATTTGGAATATTAGGAAAATAGTAGATAGGTCAAGGTTCCTTGGCTTGCCCCCTATAAAGGCATCTGGCACGCCGCTGGTGCTACGTATTGCTTGTCGTCCGCAAGCCAGTGCCTACGGTGACTGCAAAACGCCCTGCGACTCCCCGCGCGTGAATATGTCCGTTCCTTCACGGTTGCGGCCATCTCCTGTGGCCCTTCCCATTCCATCTCGCTCCAGACCATGGCCTGAACCAGGGCCGGGCATGAGAGACTTAATAAGGCTGCGGGATTATACGAGAAAGTTACCGTGGCCCTCAGTAAAAGTTTGACAACTTCGCTCCACCCAGAGCGGATATTTGATGATAAGCCATCTAAAAAAAAAGTTTACTTGTTTTTTTTTAAATGGGTGGCTGCTTTTCGTAATTTGAATCTTTAGTTCGCTGCAGCGCTAAAATAATAACAATTCGCCTAAACCGTAACTAATTTACCACAGCGCTAGATTTGCTGCGGAAGTGTATTTATTCTCGGCAAAAAGGTCTTAAGCGCCATGTAAATCACGGTACTTACGCGTTTTCTTCGACAAAGTGCGGCGCGATCGCCGCTGTTGAACGAGACAAAGTAGGAATTTCTTTTTATTAATAGCATTATTCGCCTCTAAATATCTACATTGCCGTCTAAATTACTATCATCATCATCATCATCATTTCAGCCGAAAGACGTCCACTGCTGGACATGGGCCTCCCCCAAGTGTCGCCACAATGAACGGTCCTAAATTACTAAGTCTGCCAGAATTAACGAACGTTTAAATGATACTATCTTAGCCACTAGCCACTATCTTCTATGTATGCCGCTTTCTGGGTGGTTATAAAAAAAAATAACTACGAAGGCTAATGCAGGAGTGAGGCTTTTAGTCTTGTAACCTAACTAAACTAAATTCTGAGCTCGCTTCGCTCACTCTTGTATTAAGAATATTTAGTTGGCGTTGTAAAAAAGACGACTTAGTTTATTAGAAACTATCTCTTTTTCCCATTGCTTAGTTATAAAATGAGAAGTTTGATCACTTGGCCAATAAAGGAATGTTTGGCTTGACTTATAATAATTTCTCTTTTTAAATCTATCATGGCGGTTAACTTTATTCAGGTGTTATAAAAATATCGTATTTAGATCTAAAGTAAAAGACGTCTAAAAATCCTCAGGAAAGAGCAGAAGGCGAACTCGAGCGTCTTCGGCAGCAGATAGCCGAGAAAGAACGCGAACTTGAAGAGTTAAAGCCTAAATACGAAGAGATGAAGGCCCGCGAGGAGGAGTGTACCAGAGCGTTGGCACTCAACCAGCAGAAGCGACAGGAGTTGTATGCGAAACAAGGCAGAGGCACGCAGTTCACGTCGAAGCAAGACAGGGACAGATGGATTGAGAAGGAACTCAAGTTAGTAACAGATTAATGGTTCATTTATTTTAAATAGTTTATTCAGAGACCAATAATCATATCTGAGGCCCTACTACGAGGTTAAGAGCTCGTGGTAGGGCCTCAGATAAGATACAGAGGCTCCTTTTTCACTCGCCTATCGTCAACATCGAGCATGGTTTAAAAACTTATTACCTCATCTAACGCAATCCAACGCGATGTTTGACGAAAAGGCAACGCGAAAAATGAGACATAACGCCTGAAAACTCTGTTAGCATTCAGCAATTCCGTGATTAACTTGAATATTTTACAAAACTTGTTCCAGGAAATACGTGTTTTAATTAAATCCTTAAAAGTTTTTGAAAAAAAATTGCCGTCATTCAGAATCTTGATTAAATTTGCAAGGAGTCTATTGTTATAGGTACTTTTTTGACTTTTTGAATTTTTTAGTAAATTATGAAGTGTCAAAGTTCATGCAAAATAGCAGATTTTCAGAGGTCTTTACTGGATTAGTTTTACACAAAAATTTATAAATTGATTTCAATAGAAACCTAGATATTATCCACAAGATACTGTTTTCATCTATGAGTAATAACGTCATAATCGCGTAAGAGCGGTTGTATGAAAAACAGTGAAAATGTGTGTCGAGTTGAATCCCCTTGTTGCGGTGCCCTAGCAGGGTTCATGTACGAACTTATATTTAATTTTTAACAACATTGTAAACGACATGATTGCTATATAAATTAACTGAATTGTTAAAAGGATGGAGCTATATAGGTTGTATAGCTCATCCCCCTTTCTCGCTCGCACGCTTGACATTTTAACACGTCATGGTAAGGACCTTGAGTTTTTCGAATCTGTTGTGTATTGAAATTTCCCAAATTCCTTTAAATTGATACTTTTTAGTGGTACCGTCAACAGCATGACAGTTGTAAAACACGCACTACGAATCAAACTTTTTATGTTACGACATAAACGTGCCGCCAATGTCGAATTGATACCATTGGCTTGCGTTTGACCGTACACAAACAATTTTTTTTTTTTACTGTTGCTATGATGTATATTAAAACGTCTTACTTCCTCTTTCAGGTCCCTAAACAAACAAATAAAAGACAAAAAAGACCACGAAACCAAACTTCGCGACGATCTCAGACGCGACGCAAACAAATTGACAGAGTTAGAGAAGAGAATAGAAGAGACTACAAAAGAGATGGAGAGACAGCGAGTGGCTATCGACGAGCATAACAAGCAGTACTACGAGTGTAAGAAGAGGAAGGACCAGGAGCAGAGTGCCAGGAAGTAAGTATGATTTGGAAGCACGTTAAGCCGGCCATGTTAGATTGTCTACCTTTGAGTGTTAAACCTACTACGTCCACGGACGCGTAGCGTTATAGACGCGTATTCGTCATTATACGTTTTAGTACACCTGCTCACAGTTTACATACAAAACTATGAAATTCTATCTAGGCGCCCGTGGACAGCAGGACTAAGGGTGTTTTTAATATCGTGCGGTTTTGGTCACTCATGCGGGATTGCCCCGCACGCGTAACCCCCGCAAATGTCCATTTCATACAAGTATTTATTGTACGTGGAAAACGCACGCAGGACGCGTTTTTTTTCCTTTTTGAGATTTTCATCACGCATGCGGGATTGCCCCGCATGCGTGATGAAAATTAAAAAATGAAAATCCACACGATATTAAAATCACCCTTAGGGAACACAGAGTGCACCTGCTATCAGGAATATAACAGAGGTTCGATTCCGGTTCCAAAAGTTCACAACTTCCGATTGATGTTGCACCTCCGATTCCGATTTCGTTTCCGATTAATTTTAATCGGAAGTTATATCAGGGGTACAAACAAGTTCATACTAGTTATTTATCAGGTACTTATCATAAGTTTTAATATTAGTTTCTGAAAACTCGAGTTCTTACAGCTATCAAGCAAAGTTAATTATTTAACCAATTTTTTTATTTTTAGTGAGTTATGGCGCAAAGAAACATCGCTCACACAGAATCTGTCGTCGCTAAAAGATGATTTAGCGAAGGCTGATCAAGCTTTGCGATCTATGGCGGGAAAGGTAATTAAAGTTGTAACTTTGTAACACACACTACGAAAAAAAAATGTATGGTACTTTTTACTGTGGATGGTGATGACCTTTGTCTATCATCATCATCCACAGACTTTTTCGTTACAATGGGCGTTAAGGTGTTGTTGAAGCAACTGCAACACCCCAATTAGTTGTCAACTTGTCTAAACAAGAAATAGCACATCATCATCATACTTGCACTAGCATTGGTTTTTGTTCGGTTGAATTCGATATTACATCGTTTAACCGGACATAAGTAATTTTATTTAAAAAGTCCTGATTTTCCCGAAACAGGTGTTTTCACATCAACTTGATAAGCTTGACTGATCGATAAATATGTTGACAATGCTAATCGATGCAGCTTTTATGTTATTTAGCCTAGCTATGACGCAGTGTACCTTATACCCATGTTATTACAAGTGATATTCCTTTGCAGCCGATCCTAAACGGCAGAGACAGTGTACGCAAAGTACTGGAGACATTCCAAGAGAGGGGTGGAGAGTGGGCCAAAATCGCGACGCAGTACTACGGACCTGTTATCGAGAACTTTACCTGTGACAAGACTATTTATACTGCTGTCGAGGTAAGTTTTGAAACCTGGTAACCATGGTAACCCATAAAATAAATTATATGAATAGGGAAGTTTATTTTTATTTCGTGCTAGTACAGTCAGCAATATAAAATAGGTTAACACTTCAGTTTTTAAAATGGAGGCCTCTGGTAAGAGGTACTCTGAGCTCTGTAATAAACAGGGAAATAATAAAAATAAACTAGGAAAGAATATAACAACAATTATCACAAGAAAGAACGCTCATGATAAAAGCGCAATTGAAATTAACTCCTAACTTTTACATGAATAATATTCTCTTCAATTCACATGATTATGATACAAGTCGCGATGTTCATTGGCTTTTTTTTCGCTGACCGTATCAAAACTAACTGCCACAAGGCATACTAATTAAAGTTAAATAAATCGAAAAACATTGATGTATTCAAGTGAAAGTTTCAGCTAAATGTTTTTGTTACAAGAAACAGGTTATTTTGGTGTCAACATGTAAAATTTCAGTATGTATGGTAAACTATTGTTACCTCAGGTTATAGATTAATTGATTTATGGTTTAAATAGGGTATTACACTCATTTTTGAAAAGTGTCTCAATTAGATTTTATAGTGCTTATAAACAACTAAAATAAAACACAAAATTTTTATTCAGCCGCTACGTACTCTAAAAATGCATTTAAAATTAACATTTTCAAAATTCGCGCGTAATTTGACGAAAATGCAGAACGCAGTGGACGCCATATTTACTCTGTGGTCGTGACGTCAGTAGGCTGTGTAAAGAAATGCGCTGATATTCATTCAGTATGGCCGATCGGTTGACAGTTGACAGCTGTCACTTAAGTTTACACAGCCGAATGACGTAGTAACATGGTGGCTACTATTTCATGGTGATGAAGAACAGATAAAAAAAAAACTGAAAACTTTGAATTGAATTTTAAAATTTATTTTGTTGTTTTATGAACTAAAACTAACACTTGCCGACTGCTTTTTACTTATGCTATCTTAATAATATACTTTTAGATTTTTTCTTATATAGATTAAAATACCCTATTACAGTGGCGGACTCGCAAAAAAACATTTATTAAACTCCTCATATTTCTAGGTAACAGCTGGTAACAGATTGTTCCACCACATTGTAGAATCCGACACAGTGGGTACCAAGATTCTGAAGGAGATGAACCGACAGAGTTTACCTGGAGAAGTTACCTTCATGCCGCTAAACAGGCTGCAAGTCAGGGATATGGTGTATCCTAATGATAATGTAAGTCTCTTCTACATAAATATGTGTGGTTCGTTTTGATAATAAGTAATTACCAGAACTATTTATATTGATTAAGTAATCTCACAGCATATGAATTCGATTTCATTAGAAAATACCCTTATTATTTTAGGGTTCTGTACCTTAAGGGTAAAAACGGCAACCTATTGCTAAGAATCCGCTGTACGTCTGTCTGTCACCAGGATGTATCTCATGAACTAACTAGCTAGTTGAAATTTTACCAATTTTTTTTGCCGTTTTTGCTACGGATGGTACGGAACCCTTCGTGCGCGACTCCGACTCGCACTTGGCCAGTTTTTTTTTTAAATTGCTGATATAACTGTAGCGACATCTATCATGCCACATAGGAACTAAAATTCAAAATCCTGCATTGCGGTATTAGAGTTTAGAACATATACGTATAACAGCCCAAAATCAACTATCGGGCAATTACCTGGACCAGATCTAACACCTGTCTGGTCGAAGAATCCTCCCTTTTGAATGGAGGTATCGACTTTACACCGTTCTGCATACCCCTAAAACTCTGGTCTTTGGCTTCCCTATTTACCGTATATTTAAGTTTTTCAAATGAAAAGGCCCAAAGTATTTTTACTATGTATCACACAAGTATAAGTAACTTGTGTATTTAGCACATGTCAATTTTGTTGATACAAAGAATAAAAGAAATTTCTGAGCAACAGCCACGGATAAAATTACGGAAATATGCAATTCAGGACACATTTATGCCAATATCTTAGCCCCACTTATCTCTTTACTTATCTTTTTTATTCTCACCCTTTCAGAATGCCATAGCCATGGTACAAAAGCTGAAATACGACGCTAAATATGCTAAGGCAATGAAGTACATTTTCGGCAAGACACTCATCTGCAGGAACTTGGAGTGTGCCACTGAACTTGGCAAGCAGTTTCATCTCGATTGTGTCACGCTGGAGGGAGATCAGGTAATTAGGAACCACCTCTTCCTTGTTTAGTTAGCGTGACAGTCATACAGACTTTGTTAGCCCAAAGTTCGCCAATTCTACGATTTCGTTGGCGGCAACGCAGAGGTCACTTTAGCTGCAAGTTTTGAGGCTCAGGGGGCAAGATGGGAGGTACAGCATAGTTTGCGAGCCAGCTTCACATCCACAGCCTGCTACTGTTTCGTCCAGTCCCAGTTTCGTAAGTGCTCGCACATAGGGTCTTATCGGCCGATATGTCTTTCACTTTGTCTAGACTCAGGATTCAGATAGATAAGCATAAAGCATATCAGCCTTATAATGTTCCCACTGCTGGGACTCAAGCCACCTCTCTAGAATGGGCTGAAATCCACCACGTGGGCCCAGAGCCGATTGGTAGATGTCACGTCTTGGAATTTTTGGTTCTAGGACATGCCGGTTTCCTCACGATGTTTTCCTTTACAGTTGACTGGCCTGTTGGTCTAGTGGTTAGTGGCCCTGACAGCTATGCCGGAGGTCGTGGGTTCGATTCCCACCCAGGACAAATATTTTTGTGTTGAGCACAATCATTTGTTCTGAGTCTGGATGTAATTTATCTATATTAAGTATGTATTTAGAAATATTTAAGAATTTTTATCATTGTCTAGTACTCACAAGCTCTGCTTAGCTTGAGAATAGACGGCATTGTGTGATAGTTTTGAGAGCAGTGGTGATAAAATAAATTACCTACACAAACTAGTAAATAGAAGGCATTAACTCGGGAAGATGGGACTGGCATGTACATTTGTATAAAAGCCCCTAATTCAAAATAAAGAGAACAAAAAAAAAACTCGGGAAGGAATGCCTAAGTTCATTTATATTGTGTTGGCTCCAACAAATAAATGTTTTTTTTACCTAATAAAGATTTTACCTGATCGTTTTCTTTCATGCATATCTACACAAATATTATAAAGAAGTAAAGTTTTTTTATTTTTTTTATTGTAGGAGGTATTGTCTCGAAGTACTGGTCTGATTTAGAATGGCCCATTCCCTCTACTAGAGAGGAAGCCTGAGTCCCAGCAGCGGGAACATTGAAAGGCTGCTTATGCTATGCTGGTCTGATAGCTAAAATTTTTTTACCCATAGAAAGCTGCTTTATTCCTGAGTGACATCTAAGGCTATATTTTATGTATGCGGGCGAAGCCGCGGGCAAAAGCTAGTCTTCAAATAATTTTCTTTCAAACTGCGGGTGGTGTTGCTACGAAATTCTCGAATGAAACGTCGCCGACGTTTCATCGAGGAGTCGAAGACTTAAATTTTTTTTCGTACTAACAAACCAGCAAAACTTTCACTAATTGATTCCTAACCTCTAACCCACAGGTGTCATCAAAAGGCTCTCTAACAGGCGGTTACTTCAACCAGTCCCGCTCCCGCCTGGAGATGCAGAAGACCCGCTCGGAGCTCATGGAACAGATCACGACGCTGGAGCTGGAGCTCAGCACGCTCCGCCAAGAGCTCAACAAGACCGAGACCAGCATCAACTCCATAGTGTCGGAGATGCAGAGGACTGAGACTAAGCAGGGGAAGGCCAAGTCAGTACAATAAACTCTATTCCATTTTCGAAATTGAAACAGTATATTTGGACAGATAAACTTTACAAGAAAGTTAGTTGGTGTAAAAAGTTTTTGTTTTGTTTCTGTTTTTCTTTGCTGCTTCTAAACTTATCAAACTACTTTTTTATTATTAAATAAAAATAATATATTATGGCTTGTGTGTTATAGATTGTAAACAGAAGTCAAAGGACTTATGTTCACAATCTATAATTCTCTCGATACATAAGCACTAGTGATGACAAATTACATAATATATATACATTAGTTTTAGTATAAGCAAAACTCGAAATACGTGTCTAGTATTTTTATGTAAAGAATCTATATACAGTTATAAGCTTGTTATGTTACCTGGTTGTCCGCACAAATACATGGTCACACCGGACCATCCGGATGACTGAGAGGTTGTTTTGCTCCCGCACCCAGCTCTGCGCTGGCGCCTAATGCCCGCTATGACCTGCCGTGATCTGAGTTGTACTTAGTATCGGTGGTGTCCAACTTGTGACTTTTTGTAAATATTTTTGGGAAAAAATATAACATAGTGTAAAAATTATTGAAATCGATTCAGTTACTGATTCTGAACAAACTATATTCAGGTTTCGCATATTTATTATACAAAAAATAATGTTCTAAATGTATTTTATTTAATAGAAAAGGTGATATGGAAACTGGAACTAATATCAACTTCTCTCCAGGGACATATTCGACAAAGTAAAGGCAGACATTCGTCTGATGAAAGAAGAACTCGCTTCAATAGAAAGGTTCCGAGGTCCTAAGGAGCGTTCTCTAGCGCAGTGTCGCTCCAGTCTGGAGGCTATGCAGGCCACTAGGGAGGGCTTGGAGTCTGAACTGCATCAGGTAACATATCATTATCATTTACTTGTAAGACCGTCATTGCTGCATAATGGCCTCTTTTAAGTATCGTCTCAACGTTCGGTTCTGTTCTAACCGCATACCGAAGGGCTCAAAATATTTACGCCTCAATTCCGCTGGATACTTTGCACAAATGAGTAGAGATGTGCCGACTATGACTTTGGTCGACATTGAATTTTGATTCGGTAAATTTTGATTCAATAAATTCGGTGTCGTAAATCTAAGAACCATTTTTCTGCCATAAGTTGCTATTTCAGTTGCTGAGCTAATAATACAACCATGATGTAACAATAAATGTTTTCACTTATCGCAAGCTTATGACATTTATATCAACGCCTTGTTTTTTAAGTTATTATTTATTTTTCAATTCCATTCTTTTTCTCAATAGGAGTTAATGGAGCAGTTATCAACGGCTGACCAAGGCAAGGTGGATGAACTGAACGACGCGATCCGACGTCTGACGCAGGAGAACAAAGAGGCGTTCAGTGCTAGGATGAACTTAGAAGCTACTAAGAATAAGCTTGAGAATCTGTTGACTAATAACTTGATTAGGTGAGTGTTTAATTTAAACTCTGCTTAGTTAGAAAGAAGTTGGTTAAAAATCATAAAACAAAATCCCTCAACAGTAACTGCTTATCATTTTTTTTTAAAGAAAATTTTACTAATCAAGTGATGTTGACACTGTTGCCAGATAAACGCTAAACAGTTCAGTTTCAGAATAAATTAAAATGATTAATAGTGTTAATACATGCTGATTATTTATTAACTCACGTTGAGTCACGCTCAGCTTTGGTACGGACGGACCAAATCCGTCGTACCAAGGTTGAAGATTCAAAGATTCAAAAGCATTTATTTCAAATAAACCATTTACAGGCACTTTTGAAATGTCAAGAAGTCAGTCAGTCAGAAAAAAATGATGCTAATTGCACATTCCAAAGCGTAGATCTCTATGGAGAAGAATGTGCAAGAAACTCCATGGACACTCTTTTCAATCATGTTTTGCAATTACAAATATCTCTGTTACATGTTTCTTGTCGCTATCATGTGAGAACAATGTCAATAATGTAAAAATTACCACAGACTAAGCTGTAAGATCAGACCATAGATTATACACTGATCAGACTGTGTTTTGTGTAGACAACCACAGACTATGTAGACATCAATCAACTGTGTTTATATAATTATATATTATTGTGTGTCTATAGTGCAGCAGAGTTATGCTCGGTTTGCACATGGCCCGACAGTTTGCTGTATTTTTTACTATATATTTTATTGTGCGTCTATTTGGGCAGAATAAAAAAAAAAATAAAAAATAAAAAAAAAAAAAAAAAAAAAAAAAAAAAAAAAAAAAAAAACTAAATATAGATATTAAAATAGCAACTGGCAGCTAAGAGATGACCAGTCTCAACTGACAGCGCCCGTTCACGGACCTGACGCGAATATTAGCACCACTCAGCTCAACCATTTTGAAGGGAACCGAATGATCCAACACACGCGCCACCATCAGTGAGACATTTGAGTGAGCATGACAAACTCTCAACTGCCATGCTCATTTATGTCAAACAAATCCAATAGTAACCTAAAAACCATAAAATAGCTCCATGGTACTCACATTTACAAAGTCGAGTGTGTGTTAACACAATAACATTTTACAGTTTTTACGCATATCTAATTTATGTGAGCATATCGTTGTTCATGTATCTACCATTGACGTAGCATAAAGTTCAAAAAAAAAACATGAAAATTGTTCATCAGCCTAAAGGACAAAGACGGATAAATGCTTCCAAATTGTAAAACCATTTTGCGTCGTAAATAGGTTAAAAATAGGTTCCTTAAATTAATTAAAACAAAAGTGACAAGCGAAAAAGGTTTTTTATAGAGTTCAATTATAAGAGGAAAAAATAAAACTATTATTTCTTTTATTATTATATTTATTGATAAGCACGCGTCTGACCACAATCTAAGCTGATGAATAGCAAGTAGTGGTTGAAGATGGAGTATATTTACGTTGAAGTATCCTGAACAGGAGAGCAGTGATGGCCGAGTGGTAACGGCCCCGACTTACGAGTTGTTGTTTGCGGGTTCAAACCCAGCCAGAGTCAATTACTTTGTGTAATTTATTTCATCACCACTGCTCTCAAAACGGTGAAGGAAAACATCGTGAGGAAACCGGCATGTCCTAGAACCAAAAATTCGAAGACATGTGACATTCACCAACCCGCACTGGGCCCGCATGGTGGATTACAGCCCATTCCCTCTCCTAGAGAGGAGGCCTGAGTCCCAACAGTGGGAACATTATAAAGCCATAGTCGGCTTTTGCTATGCTATGCTGGACAGTTTTGACTTGAAGTCCCCCAGTTTGTAGCTACCAGGAAACAATCTCTGGCAGGGAAATCGACTATTTCTATGTGCATACTATTTTTTCTAACTGTCAATTTGCCAAACAGGCGTAAAGACGAGTTAGTGCAAGCCCTGCAAGAGATCTCAGTAGAAGACCGCAAGCGACGCCTCGCCAACAGCAAGGCGGACTTAGCGGCCACCGAGAAGCGTATCAAGCAGATCAACAAGGAGCTGGAGGAGGTGGAGAGGAAGGTGCAGGCGGCCGTCAAGAATGAGAAGGCGCTGAAGCTGGAGCTTGACAAGTGGAGGAATAAGGTAAGACATTGATATGTCCTACCATGAGCTCTTAACGCGATCCATTTTACGACCTAAACTGAACTGTTGAAGCTATATAGGGTGTATAGCTCCATCCCGCTTTCTCGTTCGCACGTGACATTTTAACACGCCATGGTAAGGCCCCTGGACAGTAATTTTAAAAAAGTAAATTGTGTATAGTCTAAAGGTGCGTCCAGATCTGGCGAATGCGCCGCTCGCAAACCACGCGCGTGCATTTCATGTTCGTAAGAAGCGCGCGCGGCGCAGGGGATTCGTACGAACAAGCCGCACGCAAAATGCACGCGCGCCGTGTGTAAGCGGCTCGCGAGCGGCGCATTCGCCAGATCTAGACACACCATAAGAGAAAGTTTTTTTAACATTTTTAATTAAACAATTCATGTAACATAGTTGACACAAAGATTGCTCTATTACTATTTTTTTACTAACCTGTTTTGTGTCCACTGCAGGACAAAGACATCACCTTTCTCAAAGCAAACCTTTTTTTTGGGTTTCATACCTCAAAAGGAAAAAACGGAACTCTTATAGGATCACTTTGTGGTCCGTCCGTCTGTCTGTCCTTTATCTCGGGAACGCGTGGAGGTATCGAGTTGAAATTAAAACCATATACTCAAGTCTGCGGTCCCTTGAAACTGTAAAAAAATCGAACCTCTAAGTTACCGGAAACAAAAGATACGGCCGTAGGTAGCAAAATACGTATATTTCGACAATCTCAAGGAAATCAAAATTCATAGGATACTTCCCGTTGATCCAGAATCCTGAAATTTGGCATAAAGCAAGGTCTTATAGCACAGGAATAGGAATAAATCTGAAAACAGTAAATTTGTTGCCACCTACGTCACAAAAAAAAATTCGGAAAAATCTTCAAGGCTTTATTCGAGAATTGTAGTTTATAGGGAACCTTCAGTGCGCGAGTCCGACTCACACTTGCCCATTTTTTTTAAATGATACATGCCAGTGCTGGACTGCGATCCCACCTGATGGTAAGCAGTGATGTAATCATTGATGATGAATCGCACGAGTTTATTGAGAGCCTAGTCACTCTAGAATTAAAGACACCTTAATTATAATCGGACGGAAAGACCACATCAGGCAATTCTTCGATGTCCGCGGTATAAAAGACGAAGCGAAACGAAACCTGTCTTGGGCGATTTCTGACCATGTTTGCCTCGCAAACATAATCAGATCGTTCGATCGATTCGTTTACATCTCATAAAACTATAGAACATTGTTTTCTCACTCTATTGTATTCACCCTGTTGAAAACATTCTAGGATGATTCTATCACGTTTACACTTTATTCTTATCAAACCAAAATAAAGCTTTTGTACAATGAGACACTTACTAGACAGTTAGAAATAAGTTTATGAAAACAAATTGCAAAGACAGAAAACACGCACGCTAACAATAGTAATAATGTTCTAAAAAATATTATTTTAATAGGAAAAAGAAGCACAAGACAAGATGGAAGAAGACGCGAAAGGCTTAGAGAAAATGGCGTCAAAAGAAGTGTTGCTACAGGAGAAAATACAAGAATCTCTGGACAAGATAGCCGCGTTGGGCACACTGCCCAATGCGCCTGAGCTGCACGCCAAGTATCAGAAGTTGTCACTGAAACAGGTAAGGGAAAACGTTAAAACATAGACATAGAGAATCATCATCTTCCTGATATTGCCCCGGGTTGTTAGGAGTCGGGGCCGTTTTTCTCTTCCATTCTATCCGGTCACCCGTCACGCTATCACTAACTCTCTTTTCTTTCATGTCTCTCTTCACATAATCCGTCCATCTTTTCTTTGGCCTGGCTCTCCCTCTCCATCCATCCACATATATACTCATAACTGTTTCAGTAACATGTATTTAACCGACTTCAAAAAAAGGAGGTTGTATGTATTTTTCAGGTTTGGCTGTATGTATTTTATTTTTATTTTTAAGCCCTCTTCACATGACCAAAGACAAACGAATCCCTTTCAAATTTTAGTCACTGGCGCCACTTTCAAACTTCTTCTAATATACTCATTTCTCGCGTAATCCATTCTCGTCACACAACACTCAACATTCTCATCTCTGTTACATGCAATCTATTTTCATCCGTCTTTTTTACAGCCCAACATTCTATTTAGTGCGAGTGCGATGACACACGATACAATAGGGATGTGCTCATTCGTCGACTTTTTAGTCTAACAACACAGAGAATGGACTGAGTAAAATCATTTAACCAGGAATCCAACCCAGTTTTAATAGATCCTCATCAAATCCATAATAGCCTACGTCCAATTGTCCATTTGGGATAATGTGCCTTCTTAATGGTAAAAGCATTTTTTTAATAGGGCCATTGGTTCCCGAGGTTGCCCTCCACATTACACAAAAATTTAGTTCGCATTCTTTCTGTGTTATATTAGTATGGATGATCGAAAAATTAAATGTACAAACGTGAAAGTTCGCGATTCGATTGAGGATTATCAACCTTATAACCAATGGCAAAAGGGAGAAAACCTCTTAAAATTTTCGAGTTTACTTAACATAAAGTAACTATATTACTTTCTCTGCAGCTTTTTAAAGAGCTTGAAAAAGCGAACCAGCATCTCAAGAAATATAACCACGTGAATAAGAAGGCGTTGGACCAGTTCATCAGTTTCTCTGAGCAAAAGGAAAAGCTATATAAGAGGAAGGATGAACTCGATATTGGGTAAATATTAGATTTTATTGTATTATCGGTTTTAATTTACGTTAAACACGTACTTATTACGGTATAAAACTTACCACATATCCAATTAACATTCGAGTGAATGGCAAAAAACTGAAAAACCAGTTTGATATAACGGCTAAACAGAAATCCTACAATAACAACTAAAAATCACAAGTTCTTACTTTTCATATAAATCCGGGACTTACATCAAAATAATTTGCGAGCCGGATGTCTATCTGCTGCAATTCACTGACTCTTAAGGTTAAAATCATTTTTCTAAATTATCTATATATCTGATAATTTTACTATAAACATAATCAACGGCATCTGCGGCGTAAGTATAGTCCATATGGGTGAAATCCTCGAGGTATATTAATCCATATACATTCGGAAGATGATGTTTTAGTGTTAACACGTCCTTTGGGTCCGACACCCAGTCTTTGGGACTATAAAATAACACCACAGGCACTGTCACTTTACTTAAATTATAATCAGGCGGCTCACTCTGTCCATATGTGACCATGTTCCCTTCGCGGCCAAAGTCGAACCGGCGGAACCGTTGCGACGCCACCAACTGTCCGTAGTGGGCGAACTGCATCGTCGACGCGCCAGTGGGCCAGTGCCCTAATATAACAGGCAAAAATGTACTCTCAACTTTTGTTTCATACCCCGATAAAGAGAACAAAATTTGACCACACTTCTCAGGAAAAACAACACAAGTAAAAGCAGTTAGTTGCTTGAAAAAATCGATGTCTATTTCATAAGTATTGATTCCCGCTAATGTCAATATGAATCCCAGTATGTCATAAGCCGGTGAAAACATTCTCAATATCGGACTTTGTATGTGGGCCATCCAGGCCACTGGCGCTAAGGAAAACATCATTTTAATTTTGTAATTATATTCGGGCTTCATCGAGCATAGTACGTAACCGATGGTAGTTCCTTGTGAGTGTGCTACGTAGTACAGGCTGTCGTGTCTTGTCACTTTGAGAATGTAATCGATCATGGCGGGCAAGTCGTATAGCGCAAGTTCTTCCCACGTGAAATGCCAGTAATTTGTCATGGTGTCGGTCAGCTTGGTGTGCGCGCGAGCGTGCTTGTTACCTCTACAGTTGCCCATCCAAACATCGTAGCCTTTGTCCGCCAGCACATAGCCCAGAGCTTTGTTAGGTCCCATCAACAACCAAGTGTCTGAACTTTCTGAAATACCATGCATTAGAAACACGACCGGCTTATTCCTTCTATTTTCACGATTCGGAATTCTATGAAAGTTTATGATGTATCCGTCTTCCGTCTTCACCGTGTGTTCTTCCAGAGGATATCGGTATTTTCGCGCTAATTGAGTGATATTCATCCAGGAATCCTCAGGAATTAGTGTCTCAGGTGTTATCTCGAAGATATAACGCCGATTGTCTTCAGCCGTGGTTAAGCTGCAGATGAACAGTACTAAATAAATGTACATTTTATCAATTCTCTGGCGAGTACTGCGCGTCTGAACGTGTTACAATGCGTTCTGAGATATATATAGGTATACTCATTGTTTTAAACCCTGCGTTGTTGAACTTCACCCCATTGTTAATTGCTATTAAACTTGACACGGTTTTAATTTAGATTTGTAGTTCGTGTCAGCTTGGTGTCTATAGGCCCACCGTTTACATGAGATGGTGCCTGAGGTAGTGACGCGGTACGGATGTAGCAATATCTACTCAGAAGTATTGGACCGACTGGGAAAATATCACGACAGCACACGGGTTCGGTCTCAGTTAAGCAGTAGGCCTCCAACTAACTGTCCGTATACGCTCGACCCATAGTTTTGAAAATTTGTTATGTGTTTTTACTATATCTTTGAGGTATAATAGGAAATTTGTTGATTACCTAATTTGCATGTTATAATCAGAGTGTTGTTGTAGGGATTAGAAACGGTATTCCAACAACATAAGAGTAATTCTCATAACAGAAATGAATGCGCAAGTCCCACGAAATTACACTTTATTATTAACGAGTTGATTAGTTATTAAACAAAGCGTGCGCTAAAGATTGAACAATTCTAAAGGTATGACTAAACCAATGCGTTTTAATAAGCGTCCGCGATAGCGATGGTGTGCAGACATGCATTTATTAAATTTCGTTGATATCGCAACGATCACAGAAGGTGCGCTATGTCATTCGACAAAAACTTAAAAATTGCTGTTTTTTTACCAAATCTATTTAGTTTGATGCTTCGGTTATATGAATATGTTAAATTATGTTTATGCTTACATCAATAAAATTACAACTATAACAAATAATGCAAAACTTTAACTTACTCAATTTATAATAAGTGAAACTAGTTTTAATTAAATCGATAAATGGCTTTATCTGCAATAAATATAAATTTTTTCTCTCGTTGTGCATGTTATTTTTTTGTTTTTTTTTTCTATACATTTAACGGCTCTTTACGTCTGTTTTACGGTTTTAAACAACTGAGCGCCACCGTGCACGCCACGCCGCCGCCGTGCGGACGCGTAAGTATAACCGTACCTTAAAACGTTAGTATTTGCTTATCTCAGCAATTGAATAGTGTCATACTATTGAAATTATTACACGTACTAACACAATACGTAATACCCTCATTAGGAGTCACCATTGCCTTGGTTTATTTTCAAGAGCAGCTTAGATAAGGTCAATCGTTTGGTTACTTTTTTGTCCTCGTCAGGCAATCTGGTCTCTCTTTTTGAGATGAGATATCATCAAATAACTTCTCCCGCTCTGGGTGAAGCAAGAGGGACTGGCTAAAACCCACCTGTATTCCTTCAATTGCCCTTAGCTTTCTAGTGCCATGGTAAATCTTTCGGACATTCCCGCAGTTCTAGCCTTGGCCTTAGTGGGTCCCGTTCATTTTGCTGACACCTCTTTGAGGCGCGCGTAGAACGCAACGCACCGTTGCCTCGGGCTTGGTCATCCTTACCGGACGGCCGGACAGTGAGCTAACTATTGTTCGTCGTACGCAAAGTGCAAACCCGCGCCTACAGTGGCTGGGAATCGTCCTGCGACTCTTGATAGACAATCAGAATATGTCCCTCAATCAGAGTTTTTGATTTTTAATATGAATTTCGTTTGCACTTGTGATTATATTTTTAACTGGTATTTTTATTTTCTGAAGGCTGAGAGCGACACCGCGCATTGCGAAACGCTCCCCTATACAGTCACAGGTTTCTGTTTCAAACTTCACTGTTGGCAAAATTAAGATAAACAGAGCCGTAAATTCATAACTAATACGAGTAGTAGCAAATAGTTGTAAGAAACGCATGCACTAGCATCAGTTCAAATCATTTTATCAACGTTGTAGCGAAACAAAAAAACAACGTTGTTGTAAATCATTACAGTATTGTACGCTTGGCTATTGGAAATGCTACTGAAAAGCCCCCACCCCCCGATTTACTTCCATGGACAATCTATCCACGCGCTCCTCAAAGAGATGTCAGCAAATTGTAGGGGCCCAGCAGGGCCGATGCCTGCTAGCTAGGACCGCGGGGAATTTCTGAAAAGGAAACCCGTAGTCCTAGAACGCAAAGGGCAACTGAAGGACACAGGTGTGGTTTTAGTCAGTAAAAGTCTGACACGCTCTCCCGCTTTATCCAGAGTGGGAGAAGTCCCCATTCCTCGCCGTCCGCAAGCCCGTGCCTACGGTGGCCGGAAATCGGGATCGGGATCCCGGCGGCTGCGGCGTGAGGGCCGCTCCCTCGCGCGTGCACGTGCAGCCTCGTCCTTTGCTAGGATTACTGCTTCGCAGAAGGAGGCGACCGCCTGCCACTCCTCCTCTCTTCGGACCATGGCCTGCAAAGGCCCGCCGCGAGAGATCGTTGCCGCCGATCGCCCCCACGAGGACACGGCGTTGCTCTGCCCAAGCGGGGCACACATTTACCGTGTCCTCCGGGCGGTCCACACAGTGGTAGCACCCGAGCATTACTTCCGCTTCCCAACTAGCCTGGGATCGGCTTCCAGTCTAACCGGATAGGGCTGAATACCCGTGTTTTACATGCGAGTGACTGCCTATCAGACCTCCACAAACCAGTTACTGGGCAACACAATACCCCTTGGTTAGAGTCATGATGGTCAGGCATTCTGGACTCTCTGAATATAATTATTCATATTTATTAATCCACAGAGGTGAGAAAATCCGCGAGCTCATCGAAACATTAGAACACAGAAAATTGGAAGCCATACAGTTTACATTCAAACAAGTATGCAAGAACTTTACCGAGGTGTTCAAGAAACTGGTGCCTCAAGGCAGAGGCAGCCTTATCATGAGGGTCAACACGGATGATGGGCAGGAACCCACTACCGAGGTAAGTCGTTATGCTATTGACCTTAGGCTCTACCAAGAGCTCTTAACGCGAACCATTTGACGACATAAACTGAACCGTTAAACCACAGTTTAGATATGGAACAGTACGGAAACTACTTACAAATGTTCGAAACGGCACACTCACACAAACATACGCATCGACGAGACTCCTAAGCGTTTCTCGCGGTGCTGTCAGTAGCAAGAAACGCTTAGGAGTCTCGTCGATGCGTATGTTTGTGTGAGTGTGCTGTTTCGAACATTTGTACGTAGATTCCTTACTGTCCCATATAATATATACTGTGGTTAAAGGGATGGAGCTATAAAGGGTGTATAGCTCCATCCTTCTTTCTTGCTCGCACGCCTGACATATTAACACGTCATGTTAAGGCCCCTTAACCCAATACCCCACTTACTTGACCCCCTCCCCCATCTTTAATTCTTTATTGTACACCATAACAACGTATAATATAAGTTGATAACAGAGTTCATGTACATAGGCGTCCTTAACTCAAAGTTGTGTTTTCTTCCAACAAACCATTGACTCTACTTGACTATTTTTTTTTTTATTGTCTGCCGATCGATGGGCATTTAAAACTCAAAACTGGTGCCCTGCCCCCCTATCCAAGTTACTATAGTTTCGTTTGCGTTGAACGCCTCGAGTAGGCCACGCCTCCGATTCCTTTGTTCTGACATCATCTCAACGCTCAGTCACGTGGTCAGAACAAAGGAATCGGAGACGGGGCCTACTCGAGGCGTTCGACGCAAACGAAAAGATCATAACTTGGCTAGGGGGCTGAAATCGCACGACGTGATCGCAGCAGACCAAGAAGGAGATTTCGAAACAACTTAGATGTCTTCCTTAGGAATTGGCAAAAAGTGCCACAGAGACGGGAACAATGGAAGGAATGGAGGGAGGCCCTTGCCCAGCAGCGGGACAGTATTGACTAGATTAAATTATAATAATATAATAATATTCCACAACTGTCACACAACGCAGTCTAGTCCCAAGCTAAGCAGAGCTTGTGTTATGAGTACTAGACAACTGATAAACATACTTATATTTTTCTAAATACATACATATTATAAATAAATTACTCCCAGACACAGAACAAATGATCGTGCTCATCACACAAACATTTGTCCTGTGTGGGAATCGAACCCTACATAGCAGTCAGGGTTACCAACCACTAGACCAACAGGCCGGTCGAAAAATAATTAAGATGACAACTTCATTATCATATTTAATAACAAATACATTTAATTAAAACTTGCTCCCGTATTCAAGAAACTCAGAAAAGTCATCAACTATTTAGAAGTGTTAAGATCTTAGATCGTTAAAACCAATAACATTTCTTTCATAATACATACTTGTGTATTTGAATACCACCTTTATGATAACATTCCCATGAACCGTACTCGTATATGATTGTTAAAAACATGGTACGTTTGTTTTACGCAGTGAGCGTGTTGTAAATTAATACGTGTCTTATTGTATTATTTGATTACTGGCTGAATGTGCAGTAAATATTTTTTTAAATATATATAACTCTAATGTACATGTGTTTGTCACCTATCTCCTCCTAAACAGCTTGACCTATTTGGATGAAACTTTATGTGTATATTTGAGTGAGTCCCCGGACAGTTTGAAAATACAATTCGTCCCTTAGCTTACTACACCGCTTAAGTCGAAAATTGGCGATTTTCACATTTGAATGCCTTTAGATGGAGCTGCTCATTGCGCGTCTAACCATTGGTCACATGATACAGGACAGGTCCACTCAAATCTGTATGTTTCTTTCTTCAAAAGACCATCTCAGACAAATCTTCATGATTCTCATGTGATTTAGTTTAAACTGACGAATTTACCGCTAGTATATAAATGTAAAACAGTTCTGTACAGCCAAAAAATTTTTTCGTTGTATGCGGAACACGATCCCATATGCCTCTGTTGGGAGAAACATCCGACCAGGCGGGTGTTAAGTCTGGTTCGGGTAATTGCCCCACAGTCGGTTTCGGGCTGATACCGTGATACAGGATTTCGAATTTGTTGTTTCGAATGTTGCGTCATAGATGTCCAGCGACCATGGCCTGTATAGTCTTTGTAGATGTCGCTACAAAATGTCTACTATTTTTAACATCAATTTCCAATTATTTGCATACTATGGACAACACGACCATACCCCGACGGCGACGAGCAATGGGTAGCTCGCCGTCCGGCCGTCCGGTAATTAACCGGACCGAGCCCAGTCGTCAACAGCGCGTAGTGATCCACGCGCTCCTCAAAGAGATGTCAGCAAACCGTAGGGGCCCTGCAGGGCCGATGCCCGCTAGTTAGGACCGCGGGGAATTTCTGAAAAGGAAACCCCTAGTCCTAGAATGCAAAGGGCAACTGAAGGACACAGGTGTAGTTTTAGTCAGTAAAATTCTGACCCGCCCTCGCGCTTCGCCCAGAGCGGGAGAAGTCATTAGTAAAAATATCCTTGTTAAAAAAACTTTTTACAAAAAAAATACAACCGACTTCAATGTAAAAAAACACTGAAAAGTGCAAAATAACTTTAATTTCGGAAGTCGGTGTTTCTATAATAGTTTTGTCTCTTCGTTATTTAACACCGACTTCCGAAATTAAAGTTATTTTGCACTTTTCAGTGTTTTTTTACATTGAAGTCGGTTGTATTTTTTTTGTAAAAAGTTTTTTATTTTTCACTTTTTAGTTTTTGTACCACCACTAAAAAGTACCCCTCAGCCATTCTTAAATACCTTATAGCCAGAGTGCATCTTATGACAATTCGAATAATACCAAACACGGTTAGATTAAATTAATTTATTACAGAGTTCCGGTGCCTAATTTCAGGCTTCATCATCAGATCAGTTCGATATATTACCCCTCTTCTTTCAGTCAGTCATCGACTACACGTATAAACAAAGCAATTTTACTTGTTACGACAGTTCTGCTGTGATCCCATGAGGAGTTCTGTTCCATATCTACGAAGTTCATGATCAGATCATAACAATATTTCTATGGGACCAACTTGGAAGCATAACCTTTCAATCAAAAAAAAAATTTCAAAATCGGTCCACAATTGACCGAGAAATCGGTGAACATACATAAAAAAATAAAATAAAAAAACATACATTCAACCGAACATATAACCTCCTCCTTTTTGAAGTCGGTTAAAAAATGAGGCAAAAAGATGGCAAATTATGAAATAACTTCTCCCGTTATGGGTAGAGCGAGAGAGAGTGTCAGATATTTACTAACTAAAACCCGTTGTAGTTGCCTTTTTGCGTTTCTGGATTGCGGTAACTTTTTCAAACAATTCTGCATTCCTTTCACCCTGGCTGGCCCCATCAAGAAGATTATATTGGCAGACGTACCCCCGATTTCTAAATGAAGAATTCATATTTACATATTTTTCAATCTACTTTAGCCTTAGAACCTGTCAAATATATGCTTTAAGAAACTCCTTTTCCACTCGGTTATCGTCAACATCGATCATGGTTTAAAAGCTTGTTGCTTCATCCAACGCGATGTTTAATGAAGAGGCAAAGCAAAAAAAGAGAGATAACGCTTGAAAACTCTGTTAGCATTCGGTAATTCCGTGATTTACTCGAATATTTCACAAAACTTGGTCCAGGAAATACGTGTTTTTTATTAAACCCTTAAAAGTTTTTGAAAAAAAATTTCGTCATTCAGAATCTTGATTAAATTTGCAAGGCTTCTATTGCTATACTTGTTTGACTTTTTTATTTTTTGAGTAAATTATGAAGTGTCAAATTTCATGCAAAATAGCAGATTTTCAGAGGTCTTTACTGGATTAGTTTTACACAAATTTATAAATTGATTTCAATAGAAGCGTAAGTAATATCCACAAGATACTGTGTTTCTAAAATATCTAATGAAAAATGTGTAATAACGTCATAATCGTGCAAGAGCGGTTGTATGAAAAACTGAAAATGTATGTCGAGTTGCATCCCCTTAAAGTAAGGGGTTGTCACATTCTTAACTACAATTACTAATCCGGAAACTAGCCATATAAGAGTAGATAGTAGAAGATAGCTTCTGCTAGCGGCTAAGCTCGCTTGTAAGTAGAAAATTGCACCAAACGAACATACTTCCGGGATAAAAAGTATCCTATGCACTCACTGACCTCTATTATTTACCACTCGACAGGTTGTTCCTTAAGTTTGACATCTAATTTTTGGGCCTATTTGAAGCGCCACTCACGAGTGTCCAGATAACTAATTATGACGTATAATGCAAATGGTTGCAGAGAAGTGTACAGTACTCTGAAGTATTTTTAAATTTTAAATTATTTCGTTCGAATTCCGAGTTATTCCTGCTTTACGAATTATATAAAACCTATGAAAAATGAGGTTATGTGTATATTTTAAGCGGCGCGAAATTACTAGTTTTAGTACCATAGACACTCACTACGTCCGCCAAAATGGCGAATATCAAACGGGCACAAAAGCACTTAGACGGCCGCCAGTTCAGTGTGGTAAATAGTAAAGGTCAGTGTATGCACTATTCCAGGATATGGTATACCCGTCAGCCAAAGAAGTAACAAACGAACACACTCACAAACATTCGCCTTTAGTGTGATGTTATTTACTAAAAACATTTTTTTTTGCAGCGTGCGAAGGCAGACCCGTTCACAGGCGTCGGCATCAAGGTGTCGTTCACCGGCGGCGAGGGTGACATGCGGGAGATGAACCAACTGTCGGGAGGTCAGAAGTCTCTGGTCGCTTTGGCACTTATCTTCGCTATACAGAAGTGTGACCCAGCTCCCTTCTACTTGTTCGATGAAATCGATCAGGTGAGTTGTATTTTGTTTATCTATCTTCTTCTATATAAATATATAAAAGGTGAAACTGACTGACTGACATATCAACACACACACCAAAAGTACTGGGACTAGGCACCTGAAAATTTGCACAAGGCTTTCTCTTATGACGTAGGCGAGCACTATTTTGCCTTGGTTAACCCCGTAAAGTAATTTTCCAAAATTCACCCCCTAAAAGGATGAAACGGGGATCCAAAGAACTATCTTTGGATCCCCGTTTCATCCTTTTAGGGGGTGAATTTTGGAAAATTCTGCTCACTTTACACACACTAATACACAACACACACTAAACACATACTAATGTAGAAACATACTTTCACGCGGGCGAACCCGCGGGCAGAAGCTAGTAATATACAACATTAGTTTTAGTATATGCGAAACCCGAAACACGTGTCTAGTATTTTTATGCAAAGAATCTATGTACAAAATTTCATAACTGTATCATGAAAAATCACAAAGTTATAAGCTATGTTAACTGTTTGTCCGCACAAATACACGGTCACCGGGCCACTAAGGGGTTGTTTTCCTGCACCCAGATGTGCGCTGGCGCCTAATGCCCGCAATTACCTGCCGTGACCTGTGTTGTACTTAGTGTCGATGATGTCCAATTTGTGACCTATTTTAAATATTTATGGGAAAAAATCTAACATGGTGTAAAAATTATTGGAATCAATTCAGTTACTGATTCTGAACAAACTATATTCAGGTTTTGCATAATTATACTAAAAATAATGTTTTAAAACCAGCTTGTTGATGTTCTTATGCAGTGTAAAGGTTCCCCTCTTCTCATACAGAGATGGTATAAGCATAAATTAGATCCACCTTATATCTGACCAGCACCACCTCGCATCGAGCAGTGAGTACCTATTCTTTGCTTGGATTAATATGGGTACATACTCTCACAACATCAACTTCGGAGCTCTTCAACCGCGAACTGGCCACATACGGACGGCGAGCGGATCACTCGGTGTCTCGGTCGGTGACCACGCGACGTTTAATGGTTAACAACGCGGTGGACGAGGTGGTGCTGATCGGGTGGGTCTAATGAGCCTTTAATTACCATCCTTGCTCAAGGCGGGGTGTTAGCGATTTCAGACTAATTAAATAAAAGTCCAGGTATCCTTGCTATGTTTTCTTACTACTATGTTGTCTACAGGGGCGCCGACTCCGTGGGTGCTCGGGGGCTCGAGCACCCACCACCACCCATGAGAAATAAACAGTGGGTGCCGAGCACCCCTGAGAATAGACATCTAGAATCAGTAATCACCTTCAGTAATCGCCTTTTAGGGATGGGTGTTTTTTATTACCCGATGACCCGTTTAGCGCAGTGGTTTAGAGCGCTAGTTGAGACGCAAGGGTCGCGGGGTCGATTCCCGCACCAACACAAACTTTTGTTGATGAAACAGATATTTGTGTTGGGTCTGGGTGTTTGTGGTACCTTCGTTGTTCTTGGTTTCCATAGTACAAAGAAAAACCTTAGTTTGGGACCAAGACAATGTATGTGATGTTGTCTCAATTTATTAACGATACAGGCAACGGATGCCAGTTACTGTATCCGTTATCAAAATGTTGATCAGTATGCATTTCTCTTCACACACTTCGCCACTTTTTCGAGTCATCAAATGAGCATGAGCACCCATGAGGTTTTCTAAAAGGCGGCGCCCCTGGTTGTCTATATTTGGTTACTGTACTAAAATCCATAACAATAAGACTGGTTGGGTGCCGTAGAGAAATAACAATCCTACTAAGTAGCTAAAACTTATCTTTGTACTCCGACTACACCTAATATTTGGGCAGTGAAATTGTGAGCTATTTCCGAAATAACAATATCGGCGGACTATGTTCATACGATTATTATTATGAGGCTGTTATTTTCGCCAAGGTTTCTTACTCTGTACTGTCTGTAGAATTAACTGTACTATTTTCTCAAACAATATGGTGTTCACAGGCTTTAGACGCGCAGCATCGTAAAGCGATAGCAAACATGATCCACGAGTTGTCAACGTCAGCGCAATTCATCACCACGACCTTCAGGCCGGAGCTGCTGGAGCACGCCCACAAGTTCTACGGCGTCAAGTTCAGGAACAAAGTGTCTCACGTCGAATGCGTCACTCAGGAAGAAGCAAGAGACTTCGTCGAAGACAGCGCTACTCACGCTTAGTATATCTATGTATGGACCAAGTCTATCACAAGAGATGTTACTAGAAGTGGACTGAAAAAAATACATTAGTTACTGAAACTGTTTTTATAACCGTTTTTAGCGGATCTGTTTTTATTTCTGTAATGACATACATATATGTAGTAGTGTACGAGCCGGCTTACAGACACGAACGTTCGGATCCGGAGACAGATCGAGAGGGTCTACGACAAACCCTAAGGGCTCCTGTACACGATGCCGCCGCCGCACCGTCACCGCACTTCTATGCTGTATATACGTTCGCGACTGCACCGCTCCCGCGCCGTCGCCGCACCGCCACCGTGTTCGCGCCGCTTGATTTTACCATACCACTATATAGTTATTAGTAATATATTAAAGTAATGAACGTTAAGTAATCAAAATTATCCATGATAGGTTACTAAAAATTAAGTGCATACATGCGCATTACGTTGGCGGCCGGTAATGGAATAAGCAAAGTCAAACACTGGCGGATGGCGGAGCGGCGGCGGCGCGGCGGCGGCGCGGTGACGGTGTGGTGGCGAACGTATACACAGCATAGAGGCGCGGTGTCGGCGCGGCGGCGGCGCGGTGACGGTGTGGTGGCGAACGTATACACAGCATAGAGGCGCGGTGTCGGCGCGGCGGCGGCGCGGTGACGGTGTGGTGGCGAACGTATACACAGCATAGAGGCGCGGTGTCGGCGCGGCGGCGGCGCGGTGACGGTGTGGTGGCGAACGTATACACAGCATAGAGGCGCGGTGTCGGCGCGGCGGCGGCGCGGTGACGGTGTGGTGGCGAACGTATACACAGCATAGAGGCGCGGTGTCGGCGCGGCGGCGGCGCGGTGACGGTGTGGTGGCGAACGTATACACAACATAGAGGCGCGGTGTCGGCGCGGCGGCGGCGCGGTGACGGTGTGGTGGCGAACGTATACACAGCATAGAGGCGCGGCGGCGGCATCGTGTACAGGAGCCCTAACGTGATTGTTTGACGATCTAAACTGAACTGTTAAAGGGATTAGCTATACACCCTATATAGCTCCATATATACGGTGTATATATAGCTCATCCCTCTTTTTCGCTCGCACGCCTAACATTTTAACACATTATATTAAGACCCCAGGAAAGGACACTTTCTAAATGAAAATCGAATTCACTAAAAACATTCCTGCAAACAGTTTGTGTGACTGTGGTTATCAGCACTTTAGTGTGCATGATTCCACAATTCATAATTGACTATAGAAAACAGTATCTAATGTGACATTCAGATGATCACATTCCACGATAATAAAGGCACAACTAAAGCCACAGTTTTCAAACGCAAACGTTTTATAATTTTGAAAGAATAAAATTCGGCTACCGTGTCTAATGCTATATGTCATCAGCACCCTAGGGGAACTATTATAATTGCAAAGATAGATTTGTAATAATTAAAAATTAGTTATGACACGTTTTATATAATGCATTTGTAAAATATCAAATGTATTATTTTCATTCAATTTAAATAAGACTCGGATGCGTAAGTGAAAGCACAGGTTCCAGCAGAATAAAAAATATTGTATGTATTTGATTATTTTCTGTATAATTGTTAGTTGATATTTCTTTTATATTTTTAAACACATTGGGCCTTATTTATAAAAAAAAATAACCATGTGCTTAAACTTCAAAAATTTCCCGGAAAAATGGTAAATGTGGGTGTGAGATATCTTACTGATTCATCATCTGAAAGATGTTTTGTTCTACAGACATAAATGTGATGGACGTATGTTATTTTGAATTCACGTCAGTCACTACACAACCTCAAGTCTAGTTGAAAACTAGCGTCGGGCACTAGTTGCCTAGTATTCTTGCAGAACTGGACCTATTTTGGCGCAGCCGTGAGGTACACTATTTTATTTATATTTTTCGTTTGTGCCTTGAATCTTGTTGCGCTTGTTTACCTTGTTTGTGCCTATTTTCTTTTTGTAATTTAGTTTCCGCTAATTAGCATTATACTTAGTAAAGTTTTATAAATAAGGCTAAGTGTTGTTTAAAAGTAATTTCAACAAGTTAATTAAGGCTATTGTTAAATCTGTCTTGATCTGAAGTAATGCTGATTGGCTCATTCGTGATGATGTCTTTACTTCGTCATATCTGTTTAGATAATAACCCCCTCAATTTAGTTTGATTGCTGTATAAGAGAACGCTGCTACTTTCACTTTGACATTATATTCAAGTAAATTATTATTAATACATTGTTTCATAGCATCGTTAAGTACTTTTACCCATGTAATGTTCTTCGATGTGTTGTTTGATTTTAAGAATATTCTATCTATAGGAATGACATGACTAGTGGTAAATAATATTTTATTAAATTTGTCTTATTTGACATCCAATGTAGTTTTCTTTAGTTACTTATCATTTCTGAAAGTAAAAATTATTAACATTCCACTATTATTATTACCTTTTTTTATTATTGATGGCTCGCGTTTGACCATCATGTTATCTGATGGTAAGTGATGACGTCGCTTGCCTAGAAATAACATTAAGTCTTGACTTAAACGCTTCTAGGTTGTCGCTAACTGGAAAATTCCACTCAAAGAGAGGAATTCCTTGCCGGAGTCTATTTCCGCACAGTTAATGTGTTCCCAAAACGTTTTGTGCTTATCGGTGGGATGTACAACTATATACCGGTCGCGCAACGCTGTAGGTGGTCCGATGATGGAACGAGTTTTGACTCGAGTGCACCATTGCCGATGATCTTGGCTAGTTTCTCAATCGACTCGAGCGCGTCAAGCTAATATTGGGCAGATCCATCCCAAAAGTGAGAACAGTAGATACCTACTCTATACACGATTGAACTTGCGCTTGATAAAGGTTGAGCAGCTGTTCCGGCGTAGTTGTGCCGGAGTCTGCTATTAGCTATAATCTAGGGGTCTTTTAGTCAAGAGTGAATAGGTGACTTCTAGGTAAGCGTGCTCCATCGTCGGTCACATCATCGCATACCATCAGGTCAGATAATGGTCAAACGTGAGTCTATACATAATAAAAAAGGACTGTCACCTTTATCCCCAATTTCTTGGTTTGCCTCGATGAAGCCGAAATTGATGATAGAAGTCAAGGTTACCCCAAGAAATTCAAAATGATTGGTTATTGGCACGCTTACACCTCAGAAAAATGGGACTGGGTAGAATTGGCTCCGTTTTGCGGAAAAAAGACACCTGGGTTTCAGTAGCATTTAACTTGATTAAATTGGCATCGGAAAAAGCTTTCCAGGACAAGTTCAAGCACTCAACCATCACCTCTGAGATACTGGATCTGTAACCCACTAGCGCGTGCGCTGGACACGTAGCTCTCAGCAACGGTGCCGTCGTCTGCATAAGTACCTGGTCCCTTTGAGTATGCAGACGGCAGCACTGAAGATCATTCGTGTGCACCAAGAACAATGTTGCCGAACCGCCCCTGTGTGAACCTGGCATTAAAATCCAATTGACTTGACGAGCATCTGTCAAATACCAGTCAGTCAGTTTCTCTGCTTCTCTTATAAGACCTCTAATTATATTACCACTGGACAGGCTGTTCCATACGTTTGACAGCTAATATTTTGTTCTAAAAAGTATGTACTCTGTGATTTTGTGCCTATTTGAAGCGCCACCCGCGAGCGTCCAGAGAACTAATTTTGGCGTCAAATGCATTTTATTTACAGAGAAGTCTGAAGCATTTTTGCATTTTAAATTAATTTCGTTCGAATTCCTGCAGCAGGAATTGTATAAATCCTATAAAAAATGAGGTCATGTGTATAATATAAGCGGCGCTACAAAAAACAGTGAAATATCTTTCCACGGGTATGTACTTTAAATCCTATTTTTTATCCAAAATTGGCATTTTACGTAGAATGTAATCATGTCATAATTATTTTTATCATGTCTTACTTTCAATTATGTTTTACTTTAAACATTAATTAGTGAAATACGTTTGAATAAAGATTATTTTTATTTACATATTCCAACTAGTGGTTGCATCATATCCATACTTTCATTATCGATAGTATAATATAATAACACGGTTTTTCCGTGATATTGACTTATTTTAGCTTGTGAAGTCAATTTATTTTCTCGCACTCGATATTAATGCATATGAATTGTCCAATCTTAATTGTATATGCAAAATTAGAACTACGAGTTTCAGATTTCCAAACTTTACTTTCCTTTCCTCTAAGTCTGGAAAGGAAAGTTTAGCTTCAGAATATGGAAACTACCAACTGGTCTCCTAAAAACAACCATGTGTTAATTACATTTTGATCATAAATGTTTTAACAAAAATTTCAAAAGAACAACATTGAAACCCGGTAGTGTTCCAACAAAATTTGGAGGTTAGTTCCTTATAGTATTAAAACTTCTATAGCCATTTGTGCCGTTGCCCTCTTACCTGATCGATCCTTGTAGATAAAAGGTTGACTGGTAGAGAATGCCTTGTTGCATTAAGTCCGCCTATGTACCACTACTGTACATGAAGTTTAAATAAATAAATAAATAATCTAAGGGTCTACTTTTCAGGTACATTTTCTTCATTGCCTTTTCAATCAACGGCGACGGCCACAGAGTACATTGAATATGCGACGGCAACGTCAAAGCCTCGTTTGTCAACGTCAAATTCAGTCAGTATAGGTAATATATCAACCAAACCAAAAAAAAAAATACGGTTCTGCAAATAATATAGAATTAACAAATACGTCAAAGAGGGATCAAGAACAGCCAACTGATCATGATTATAAAGTCTCATCAACACCTAAAAAGGCTAGAATTGACTATGGAATTTTACATGATCATCATTATGAAATTTCACCAAGATCATCATCAATTAAGAAGGTCCTTAGAAATTACAACATTTTCACAATTCAAAAGTGTCTGTAATTGGTCTATTTGAAATAAACGTTTCTGATTTCTGAATAAAAATAAAATATGAAGACATTATAAAATGTGTTTTATTTAACCTTTTTGACTTTGTTACTTTATTCATTATTCCACGGCTTCGAAGCTAACTGACAATTAATTCTTTCGGTAGGTATGTTAATCCAGGTTATTATCTAACATTGTGCCAAACATCTCTTATCATCAGGTTAAGTAGGTAGTTAAGATTGTAAAAGTAAGAAACATCCATCAAAACTTTTTTTTTTTTATAAGTCTGATTAAGACAGGCAGTAGGTACAGGAAGTTTACGTACAGTAAGTTTAAAATGTACTTCCGAACTTACTAATATAACGTAATAAAGTACACTTTATTTTTGTATAATCTTGTCTACCAACATTTATCGATATTTGTTTCGCTGAGGTCGACATCACTAGTTTTAGTACCATAAACACTCGCTACGGCCGACAGCGCCACAATGGCGAATCGAATATCAAACAGGCACAAAAGCACTTTGACATCCACCGGCCCAGTGTGATAAATAGTAGAGTTCAGTGTATAATATTGATAAGGGATTTGATGAGTAAACAAAATTAAAAACTTGTCTTAGGTAATTACTTTTATTATTTGTAAAGAATTTAACATCGATATTCAGCATCGATCACGCGTATTGTCTTCGAAAATTAACTATTGCTTTAAACTTTACATTAAGTAGGTACATAAGTATGTATAAGTACAAATATAAGTAAAGCTTCTACAGTTTGGTAAACAAATCTTAAAACTGCTACAGTAAATACATCAAGTATTAAATTATTAAAAATAATATTACTAGAGTTGAGGGATTATTCGAAAGAGTCACCGCGAAGGAACACAGGTGAGTTTTAGTTAGTAAAAGTCTGAAGTCTCCGTTCGGCTCGTGCTCAGCTCCTCTAGCGTGGTGGGTCTACGCTAGAGGAGTCGAGCACGAGCCGAACTTAAATTCGTGTAGTGTGGACCCACTCTAGAGCCAAGCACGAGTGACACTATACGAATTTGTGCTCGGCTCCTCTAGCGGCGTAGACACACCTTGACACTCCCTCTTGCTCCACCCAGAGCAGGAAAAGTTATTTGATCATTTCCCTTAACAAAAAAGGTTTCTATCAGTAATTACAATTTTAGTAGCACAAATAATCCATTTAAGGAAAATTTAATTAAATTTTTTAAATGTACCTACGCAATAGTATATTTTGATATATCTATTGCCAGACGCGCTTTATGGAAAATGAAGTATATTTCATAAGTACGTGATTAATTACAATAAAATCTTAACTTTATTTGGCGACATTTATTGATCTCTTACCACGCCGAAAATTGTACACTAGCCTAATATCGTATTTATATTTGAACGATCATGTTACACAGTAATTAGAATACTAGAGATCGATTACATAATGATTTAGTCGATTAGTGCCCGTTTTCACTAACACTAGAGGTCATCTAAGGGTCACCGCACACGGGTCACCGGTCACAACGACAAATCGCGGTCCCTGGCATATTCCCCGTAGTTTTCATACATTTTGTATGGACTCTCCGCACGCGGTTGACGCCGGTGGCCGCCACACCACACGCTACAAATCGTCGCTGGCTTCTTGTGGCCCGCACCAGTCCGTAAACGCCAACACAAAACGCCACCACACGCCACTCGCGCATTTAAGGCGTAAAGTCCCTCGAACATCTGGCCGGAATTAAATGCACAGATACTCGTACGGCCGCCTAGGCGCAAGTACCAGCTGCGCCCGGATAGAGCCCTGCTGAATTTTGCGAAATATTAATTGATTTACATATGCTATGTAAAGTACACTATAGGAATAGGGAAAACAAGCGAAAAAATATCATGTTGTTAATTTTTTTTTTATTCTTTATAGGTTCACGCTTGACCGCTATCTCACCTGATGAAAAGCGACGATGCGGTCGACGATGGAGCGCGCTTATCTAGAAGTAACCTAGGTAAGCGCGCTCCATCGTCGACCGCATCGCGTAACCTATTTACTTGCAAAAGTATTAGTCTTACGAAAAAATCATAATATATATTGATAATACTTATTGTAAATGAATCTATAATAAACATTTTTTTTTTCAAACCTATTGACCTAGCCGGTACCGAGAAGTAGGCTTCAGAAAGTCACTTTTATATAGCACTACTCGGGAGTTAGGGCCTTAAACCTTCTTCGTCAGAAAAAGTAGCAGCCACTGGCCACAAGTGGCTGTCGTGCGCTTCAGTTACCTTTGTGGCCGCTTCTAGCTTCTTGTGGCGGTGTTTGTGGCTGTCGCGTGTGGGCCGTGTGCGGCGACCCTAAATGATTGCCAAAATAAAAGCGCGCCGTAAAAACAGTTCTTTAGATTGTTTTTAATTTAGTGTTAGAGTTAACGGGCATAGGAATCATCAAGTTTACGCTTTAAGCGTATAGATTATACCAAGTAATTTGCAAGACAAAACAGCCACAGTAAGTATCTTTTACAATTAAGATTATCAATGTAGTTGATAAGGGGTTACTAAGCCGAAAAATGTAGGATATTTTTACGACATAATTTGATTGTCTCTGTTTTAGCGTAAAAACTGCCCCAGAAGCTAATATCCCACCCTATTGTCGCTAGTGACAATAACAACTCCATTACTTACTATCATCATTTTTTAGGGTTCCGTGCCTCAGCCGGCAAAAACAGAACCCTGATAGGATCACTTTGTTGTCCATGTGTATGTCTGTCGATCGAGGTTCTTTTTCTCAGGAACGTGTGGATGTATCAAGCTGAAATTAATATCAAATACCCAGGTCTGCTAACGTCTCTAAGCAGTGAAAAAAATTAAACTTCTAAGGTAATGAAATCTGAAGATAAGCCCCCTAGCCAAGTTACAACCGTTTCGTTTCGATTCTCTTTTCGTCGATCGCCTCGAGTCGGCCACGCCTCCGATTCCTTTGATCTGACGTCATCTCAACGCTCAGTCACGTGGTCAGCACAAAGGAATAGGCGTGGCCAACTCGAGGCGATCAACGAAAAGAGAATCGAAACGAAACGGTTGTAACTTGGCTAGGGGGCTGGTCGTTTATGCTACGTTAGTAACTCATATTTCGATGACGCTCGCAAAGGAATCTAAAAAACCTATAGGGACTTCCCTTGGCCCTAGAAGCATGTTTGGAACAAGGAACATTTACGAAAATCTAAATTTGTACATAACAAAATAATTACTTACTTATCAATTCACGAGACTTTTGAGATTAATTTGCGAGAACCATTAACAATAGGCAAGTTAGTACGGAATCATCTGTATGCGAGTCCGACTCGCACTTGACTGGTCTTAAAACCTAGTCGCAAAAAATTAATGATTGCTAGTGTGTTTCAACATTTTATTTTATTGTAAGGTTTTCGGCTTGGTACCCCAATAATACCTATTGGTACATAATAGTACACATACCCACTCTTATGAGAGGTACATTTTCTTATAGTAAATGTAAATTTAAAAGGATATAAAAATCTACTTTGTCATACACACGAAGAATTCATGTTACTCGTCTCTCAAACTAAGAAGGCACAGTCACACACAATGTCATTAATTTTATTAATACTCGATGTCTTACAGTTTACATTTATATTCATTCGATTCTATTCTCAGTGTTATCTATAATATCGGTAGCATAAAATTGATCGAATCTTATCTCTACGGCAGCCTGTCTGTCACTCATCAAACCATTGAACCATGGGCTGCGGTATTACGAAAGAGTTACCGCGGCCCAGGTGGGTGGTAATCATGACGTTCAAAGTAAGATTGTTTCATTCTTATTCCAGTGTGGGTAAGAGACAGAGCTATACAGGTTGTCTAGCGCCATCTCTTACCCACACTGGAAATAAGAATGAAACAATTTTATTTTAAACGTCATGGTAACCCACCAGGAACGCAAAGGGTAGCTGAAGGAACACGGGAGATTTTCAGACTGATTCACACCGGAATGGCAGTGGCGATCGCGTGCCCTTCTTGAACCTTTCAAGTGATACTGCCCCCCTAGCCAAGTTACAACTGTTTCGTTTCTATTCTCTTTTCGTCGACCGCTGAGTCGGCCACGCCTCCGATTCCTTTGTTCTGGCGTCATCTCAACGCTCATTCACGTCCAAAGGAATAGGAGGCGAGGCTGACTCGAGGCGATCAACGAAAAGAAAACGGTTGTAACTTGGCGGGCTGGTCTTTTAAGGATGTAGGTAGATAAAGTTTAAAATTATTTCACTCTAAAACGCACCGCTACCATTTCGTTATGAATTGGCTCTTAGTAACAGTCTGACACTCCCCAAATATTAGAGCAATCAAGGTTTATTCACGCCATTCATGCCAACACTACGTCTTCGTACAAAAAGAACTCAATTCCATTTTTGCTTCAACGCAGCTCGTGTCATATTAATAAAGCATAGTTTTTAACTATACCAATTTGACAAGGATCATTTATTTGCCCAAAAACCTCTTCAGCACAACTCTGTATACGTGTTGGCATGAAATATTGGAAACACGCGACACATAAAGAACTCATACACACGAGCGGCATGCACGAGAGGTAACTGCAGTCGTCGACACGGGGCGGCCGCATGTGTTGACGCGTCGCCGTCGATATTCCAACTTTGAAGACAGCCCTCGTGTGTATCACTAAAGGTCGACGGCTGCAGTTACCTCAGCCGTTGGCAACTTGCCGCTCGTGTGTGTCAGCTCTTAAGACGCCAGGCTGCCTGAATACTATCAAAATAATTTCACTACGATCCTGCATAACACAAACATAGATGTCATAAACTTATACATAAAATTGACCAGAAAACAGTTTATCTACTTACGTTATCCCGAACCCAAATCACAAGACAAAATCATAACACGCATGTGTAGGGAAACGCGTACTTTCAACAACAAGGAAGATATTTTTGACATAAGAGTTCACAGGTTACAATATACGCTTGCGCTATAACCGTCTGAGCGGTACCGCGTATGGAGAGTTCCAGTCTCTCTCAAAGACTTCCTGTAGATCTTTCCGGATGTCTCTTGTGAGATTCTGGAAGGTGTCTTCGGCAGTCTGGTCCTGGAACACGAAGGCGACGCCGGCGGTGGTAACAAAGTAGTCTCCGGACCAGTTGGACGTGCCGATGTACGCGGTGCGATCCGTCACCATGTATTTGTTGTGGTTCACTCGTGCGAACGGGATCTTGTCTTGTTCAGGCGTTGAGGGGACTACGAAGCGTTTCTGTAATAAAGATTGACGGAAAATAAATATTTGAATAAGTACACCATGCCATAGATTCCAAGTGGATGCGATCGGCGGCGGCGACCTCTAGCGCCGGGCCCTGGTTCAAGCCGTGGTAGTGAAGGACCCGGCCGCAAAAGTGAGGAAACGTTCATCCTCACGCCCCACAACAGGAGACGCTCCGGGCGTCGGGAATCGCAGAGCGTAGGCGCGGGCTTGTGGACGACGAGCCCGAGTCGACGACGACGCGTAGTGTTCCACACGCGCCGTAAATAGATGCCAGCAAATCGTAACGCTGTGAGCGGAAGCTGAGCGCGGGGCGGCGAGCGGAAAGATCAAAAGTATGAAAACGTTTGAAGCACGCCACGAGACGCCGCTCATAGCGTCCCGCGTCCGCACACCGATGCCGCCCCGCTCGCCGCTAAGACCGATGTCGTGACCAGGCCGTAAGAGCCCAGCAGGGCCGATGCCTGCTAAGGCTATGGGAAAACGTATGAAAGGGACACTCGTGGTCCTAGAACGCAAAAGGTAATGGAAATCAAACCTATGTTAGGTAAGATTTTAGTCAGTAAAGTTAACCTTAGGATCCCCGAACTCCCTTATTGATGCCCTGAAAAACCTGAGAGGCCTAATCTGTTTTTGGAGAGAGGTGGGCTGGTTGGAATAAGCCCACTTAAGGTTATGGCCACCATGGCCCACGTACAATGGTAGAAACCATACTCAGACATAGACATAGTCAGTAAAGTTTGACACGACATCTCGCTCCACCCTAGAGCGACAGAAGTCATTAGACGATTTCGAACAATTCCGCAAAATATAAAGGAAAAAGGTTGAGTCAAAATAAGTCACCATAATTATACACAAATTATTTTTATGGCAACCCTATAGGTCCTATTATAGACATTTAGCGTTGGCAACGTTAAGTGAAAAGGTAATGTGGATGATAAGTTCAAACAATGAAACTGTAGTTAAGAATAGATAGAATCCACTTGAATATTATCAGTCCTGCCTTTTCGTTCCAGCCTAGAATGGCAGACGTTTTTGGATGAATTCCCACCTCAAAACAAGTCTAGTGAGTATAAGCCTTAAGGGCATCCAACTCGACATACATTTTCAGTTTTTCATACAACCGCTATTACGCGATTATGATGTTAATACACATTTTTCATTAGATATTTTGGAAACACAGTATCTTGTGGATATCTAGGCTTCTATTGAAATCAATTTATAAATTTGTGTAAAACTAATTCAGTAGGTAAAGACCTCTGAAAATCTGCTATTTTGCATGAACTTTTACACTCCATAATTTACTCAAAAATTAAAAAAGTCAAAAAAGTATAACAATAGAAGCCTTGAAAATTTAATCAAGATTCTGAATGACGACAATTTTTTTCAAAAACTTTTAAGGGTTTAAAAAAAAAACGTATTTCCTGGAACAAGTTTTGTAAAATATTCGAGTAAATCACGGAATTACCGAATGCTAACAGTTTTCAGGCGTTATCTCTCTTTTTTCGCGTTGCCTTTTCGTCAAACATCGCGTTGAATTGCGTTAGATGAAGTAACAAGCTTTTAAACCATGCTCGATGTTGACGATAGGAAAAAGGACCCTCTTAAGAATCGTTATCGCTGATAAAATGTCTGTTTTCTAAGATTTCGGACCACGATCAATAATGAAGGGATAAATAGATAGGTTTCTACTCACCACTTGTATGTCGACCCTCGGGTACGCCTGCGACAGGTCGGTGAGCGACCTCAAGAAGTTGTCCTCAGAGGGCGCCGAGTGCTTCCACCAGCTTATGAGCATCTTCACCTTCACTTTGTTCGCCAGCGCCGCCTTGCGGATCGCGTCGTCTATCTTTGGCCAGAACCTGGGTAGCAAATAAAAGAACTTGTTGAAGTTAAGTTAATTGAGAGTTGTTGAAGTTGAATTGCTTTTAGGTTACCTATATTTTAAATAAAAAAACTTTTTCCAAAAAAAAAATACAACCGACTTCAATGTAAAAAAAACACTGAAAAGTGCAAAATAACTTTAATTTCGGAAGTCGGTGTTTCTATAATAGTTTTGTCTCTTCGTTATTTAACACCGACTTCCGAAATTAAAGTTATTTTGCACTTTTCAGTGTTTTTTTTACATTGAAGTCGGTTGTATTTTTTTTTGGAAAAAGTTTTTTTTTTTCACTTTTTAGTTATGGTACCACCACTAAAAAGTACCACTCAGCCATACTTAAATACCTTATAGCCAGAGTGCATCTTATGACAATTCTAATAATACCAAACACGGTTAGATTAAATTAATTTATTACAGAGTTCCGGTGCCTAATTTCAGGCTTCATCATCAGATCAGTTCGATATATTACCCCTCTTCTTTCAGTCAGTCATCGACTAAACGTATAAACAAAGCAATTTTACTTGTTACGACAGTTCTGCTGTGATCCCATGAGGAGTTCTGTTCCATATCTACGAAGTTCATGATCAGATCATAACAATATTTCTATGGGACCAACTTGGAAGCATAACCTTTCAATCAAAAAAAAAATTTTCAAAATCGGTCTACAATTGACGTAGAAATCGGTGAACATACATAAAAAAAAAAAATAAAAAACATACATTCAACCGAACATATAACCTCCTCCTTTTTGAAGTCGGTTAAAAATACGGAATGTTCGTCCAAATATAAATATTCCACAGATGTTACACACGCACTACAAAATTAGTGCTCGTAAAAGATAGTGATAAAACTGTGTGTCGGGATGCCCTATAATTAATTGCTTGCTTCTCTCCTTGCGACTATGTCATGAATTGTCGGGACCTAGTGGTCACCCGTTCAAACCTACACCTACGAGTGTATTCTAACAAAAAATGTTTATTTATCCTTAATTTTATACCTCGCCTGACCCCTCGTTTTATTTTTTGGAATTGGAATCATCCAATGACATCTTGCGCTCTTGGGCGGAGCGAGAAGGCATGTCAGACTTTTACCCAAAAAAACCCACTCCAATGTTCCTTCTTTTTCTTTGTTCCACGAACTCGGGGTTCTCTTTATTACAACCTATGTCCCCAGTAGGCTTCGACCCTGCTGATCCTTATCGACATCACAACTCTAGATTCCGCACACATCAAAAAAAGGGTCATGTATCTTATGTTAATAATGTAGATTCCGCACACATCAAAAAAGGGTGATGTATCTTATGTTAATAATGTAGACTCATGAAAGAACCGAGATAGATACTTAATTGTATACCAAAAAATAAATACTAATACTTACAACAATTTATGCGTGAATGTGCACATGGGCTCGTAGTCCATTACGGAGATGTACACGAACTGCTCAGCTGACTCTATGATGGACACGATGGCGTTGGAGTCGTCCGTGCGCCCGCCCGGGCTCAGAGGCGGCGGTGAACTCTGTATGGAAGAAACGTTAGATTAAGTTAGGGTCTTCTTTTAAATACCCCACGCACGCCAACATTGGCTGGAAATCGAGGACACCATAACGTCTTTCCAGTCACTACTCAAAGAGGGGACTTACCGCCATAATTATCGAGTGCCTAGGTGTGCAGTCAGGTCTATGGTAATCAACATTTTGATCCAGTAGTGTGCAGTTCCAATGAAATAAAAACTACGTTTTATACCTACTGTTTTTTCTTTTATTTCGATCTGACAAGAAACAATAATACAAAAAGTTTCATTATCAATTCCTGACGTGCGCGTGCGGCCTTCCCTCTTCTAAAGAGAGAAGGCCTGAGTCCCATAGTAGTGGGAACATTAAAAGGCTGATTATGCTATGTTATGCTATGCGTGCGGCCTACTGCCCTAATGTTAATACATCTGCCTAAATTATCTCCTATCACCCTCACCTAGTTGGCCACAATTTTGTAACCTACTCAGTTCTAGAGTACTACTCGTACGCTTTATCTACGAGTAAGATTGTGACAGGGCCGATCCAGCTCAGAAAAAAACTGCCAAATGACGCCCTAAAACCCCTGGCCCGTGGGTGCTCACTGCTCAGAGTGGGGACTCTGTCTTCCCATCGAGTGACCTCAGGAACAGTGGCACAGGGATCACGTGCTGCCTTGCCGTCAGGGGAGACCCCCTTTTACAGTCTCCTCAGGGATACCTACCTGATAAGGCACACACTAACAGACGTTGTACAGAGCAACCACGGTTATCAACCTCTGTAAAACCCCTGTTAGTGTAAGCAACAACTTCCAGGATGGTCTTTTACGAGATCACGGGAGACCTTTCAAATGTTAATAGCGATCATTAGAGTGATATTAGTGAGGTAAGAATATAACACTGCCTGATCTTGTCCCCAAAACCGGCTTTTCGCCTTTTATAGGTTTCCTTCCGATAAAAAGTAAAAAAAAAAATGGGTACCTTATCTGACAACAAAAATGAATTACCCCTTCCCTTAAAGTGCTGAGTATTCCATATCGATCCACAATACAGTGCCAAACAACTTGAGCCGACACGCCTACCGCGATAAACATCAACCATTGGCAGCCCTATTATACACACGCGCTGATAAGCCGTTACATTCTCAAACTTCCCAGTTACATTCAAGAACTTAGTCTGAATAAATTCAAATCATTTGTTAAGAGAAAACTTTGTTAGAAGGCTTTTTATATTGTAAAAGGGTATATTGAGGACAAAACGGCTTGGGATTGACCTGCTCCAGTACTGACTATAATTGTGGTAATATGTATATACATCCCTATTTTTAATAAGTACATATGGGGCCCGATCCGAACCCGTTACTGATCGTGATCATATTTGTGTAGTCAAAAGTAAAAAATAGAAATCGCTTAATAGTCCACAATTTTTTTTCATAATTGGTAAATTCATAACAATAACTACTAGAAAATACTACGCGCAGTGTTTTTTTTCCATTTTGATCGCCATTAATTCATTCAATTAATAGCCTGTACAATATTTCCATAAATTGAGTGACATTTTGGGATATAAACAAACGCTAATAACTTTGCTGTTTATGAATATTATTTATTGAGACTTTACTTAAATAATAACAAGACCTTTTATAATAAGCCCTTAAGTATTTGTACCGATTAAAAATGTGTGGTGTATATGTTACCGGCAATCTGTATAATAGGTACAGTATTTTATACAATACCTAGACAATTTATAGAATACCTAAAACGTTTAGGTAATGTAAAAAATATTATGGATATTATTGCCCATTACATACTTTACCTAGGGATTGTATAGAGTATCTGCTAGTCCACCAATATACAGTTTTTCCCCTCCAATTGTCCTTTTTAATATCTTTTTTGCTCGAATTTGATATTGATATTAAACATATTTGCAAAATAAAAATCGGTCAAGCCGTTTCGGAGGAGTTTGATAACAAATAGGTATCTACTGTGATACGAGATTTTTATAAATAAAGTATATTAGAAGTATAATATAAATTTAAAACAGGATAATAAGATTTAAAATAGTCGTACCAGTCGCAGTCCCCTCAGAAAATAATTCGCATTAATTTACACAACGACGTTCATACGCATCCTTCTACTAAAATACCATCTCCAGTGCGCGCGAGAAGAGGGATTGAATAAAACAAAAGCGGCGTGTGGTATCATTCTGTTATAGAACCACGCGTCCATCACATCATCGTGAAGAAAAAGAATCAGGAACAGCCACAGCATCGTACCAGCATCGCTTATTAAAGCCACTCCCACTAACGCCACCACGTGACCAAACTTTCTTTGAGACATGCTTTTCTTACAACACGACATCACAGATATAGTCACACTTATAAACAAAGCTATCTTAAGTATTAATATTAAGAATACAATATATAAACCTAACATTTCCATATTTTCCTGATTTAAAGGATAAACTTTTCCGACAGCAACAAATTTAATTATGTTGACGACGAGAGTGAATCCATACACGAAAAGAGTGATGATTAGTTTCTCATGGCTTAGCTTCCCGTTGTGAAGCAGCACTAGCTTAAAATACGCGAGCAATGAAGACGCTAGAGACCAGCTCATGGCAGTTAGAAATAGCGTGCCACTGGTCAACGATATTAAAACACTGTTGTCTGTTTCGTCAAACGCCATGAGTGCTGAACCGATCATGTGCAGTGTTCCCATCGTGATATGATGCACATTGACGTAGTTGTGAAGAGTGCGCCACCGTGGCAAGATGCACCATGTCGTCCACAATGCTATCAAGCACAAAATTGACACTGAGACTCCCAATAGAGGTAATATATTAACCACTAATGAACTATCTGTATACATTTTTAACGTTCGACGGACATGTAGTTCTGAAATGGACCTAGTGGTAGTATTACTGTTACGGATTACATGATGTTATAAAATATTCAGTAATAAACATTTATACTACTTATTCCTAATTAATGAAGCGATAACATTTTAATCATTAAATTAAAACATGCTAATTGAATACAACTTGATAAAGGATAACAATGCTAATGAAATTAAAGTACACATAACATCACGCTTTTAGTGCTCCCACACAAAACTGCGATGCGAATTGCTACGATGCGATTTCTTGCGGCCAAGCGATGTTCAGGTCCATACAAAGGGCGATGTGAATCAATTCGCAAGTTTTTGTGTGGATCGTGCGCAAAAAGGAGAGAGAGATATATAGAAGTTGGTTAAAGACAGAGAGATATACATAGAAGTTAGTTAAAGAGAGGTATATCTAATTTATACCCAAATTTTGACAGTGTTCATTATCATCATTTCAGCCGAAAAACGTCCACTGTTGGACATATGCCTCCCCCAAATGTCGCCACAATGATCAGTCCTATGCGTCTCGCATCCATCGGATTCCCGCGACCCTCATCAGGTCATCGTTCCACCTTGTGGGAGGCCTTCCAACGTTGTTGTTACTAATGAAATAACTTCAAGAATTTAGTAATCCAAACCAACTGCTGGCTGATCATCAATCTTATGAGAAGGTTACAGGAGCTGAGGTCTTGAGTTAAATGAAACAGGTTCAAATTAATCAGAAAAACGTTGTTTACAACGTAAAGCCAGGACTTGCAAAAAAAAAAAAGTTCTGGTTCTGCTAGTTCTTTTTTTTTCGATACCGAAATTCTACCCAGCTCTACTACAACGGGAAGAAAGCTCTCTAACACCATGGCTACTGGAAATCTCCCAAGCCTGCATAGCACACAGATACGTACCACTCGCACGTCGCGAGGTGAAAGTTATTTTCTTCCCCAAACCCGGAAAGACCGTCATACACAACCCAAACCATACAGACTCATAAACCTCACATCATCCTACTGAAAACTGAACACACTGTGCATTAAGGACCTCTTCTAAGCTAACCACTCCCGAAGCAGCAGTATGTCTTTTTCACGGATAAACCACCTGAATCTGTAATACCTAGATACATAGCGTAGTTTCAAATATAGAATGCGAAATAAATAAAAAATGTTCCGCACTGGCTGTCTTCATTACCATCTAGAAGACCTTTGACAAAACCATGTAAGAGCACAGCCCTCAAGAGACATAGTGTGAACTTTATCCGATTGACCGGATCACAAAGAAGCTTACATTGAGAGCAGTACCTATAAGTCACAGTACACCTTAAATAACACAGCAAGAGTCATTATCGGCAAAGAACTGCCCCCCTAGCCAAGTTACAATCGTTTCGTTCGCGCCGAACGCCTCGAGTAGGCCACGCCTCCGATTCCTTTGTTCTGACGTCATCTCAACGCTCAGTCACGTGGTCAGAACAAAGGAATCGGAGGCGTGGCCTACTCGAAGCGTTCGAAGCGAACGAAACGATTGTAACTTGGCTAGGGGGGCTGGACTGAATAAGCTAGGGGGCCTAGTGGTCTTCTGAAAAGAGGTGGACTGGCTGAAATTAAGGCCGCTACTATTGTAGGTAGATCATTAAATAAACCACAGATTCAAGTGCGGAAACCAAAATTCAAATAGACAGACAATACCGTTTTGGCCAAAACTCAAATAGGACTAACAAATTACACTGTTTTTTTTTTTATATTTAGGTTGTTTTTATCTAATCAAAACTGTAATAGATAGATATTGAAAATTTTGAATATTTTTTAATTTCAATTAAATCATATACAGGATGAGGCGCCTCCTTCAAGGCGGCAAGGCGGGAAGGCGAGGGCGAAGGCGGCGAGGCGGCCGCACGCGCGAGGGTACGGATTTCTTCACGCCCCAGCTGCCGGGATCCCGACCCCGTAGTGCCACCGCTCCAGTCACCGTAGGCGTTGGCTTGCGGATGGCAAGCAATGTTTAGCGTCCGGACCGAGCCCGAATCGTCAACGATGCGTAGTGTTCCACGCGCGCCACAAAGAGATGTCAGCAAAACCGTAGGGACCTAACAGGGCCGAGGCCTACTGGAGCCATGAGTTTGCTTCCGAAAGGGAAACCCGGGGTCCTGGTACGAAAGGCAAAACAGTAGTAACATAGGAGAGGATGTTAGTCAGTAAAAGTCTGACACGCTCTCTCGTTTCGCCATAAAGCGAGAAATGACTTCCATTGGATGATTTTTCACCTAAAAAAAGGACGAGGTTTTGAGAGTAGATTGCAGGAAGAAATTTTCATGGATCTAAAAACTGGGCCTAAAAAGTGTGATAGTTTCGAAAATACATAAGATGAAACTTATATCAGTTTCACGATGTCAACGCAGGATCGTGTCAGAGCTCAGCTCACAGTGTTGTGGAGAATTTCTTGAAGGCTGTTTCGGACTGAATAGCCGTGAGATGCCTGCGCTAAAGGGGGGGACCTCCACCGTGACCTCCGGGCGGCCCGTACAATAGTGAACTCCTCCGAAACTGCTTGACCGATTTTTTTGTTTTTTCTGTTTACATAGGTCGTAGGCTATGTATTACTCTCCTACCTCAACTCCCCGTTTTTTTCTTTGATCATTTATATAGCAGAACAACGTTTGCCGAGTCAGCTAGTATTATTTTTATAAACCAGCAGTTTTACAGTGGATAAAAAATCACGCACCTATATTGGAGTAGTTTTCATACATTTTATCTACGTTATGTAATTAATCGCTGAAAATCTGCTAATAAACAGGCAGTACTAATCACCTAATTAAGGTTTAAATATAACAAAAAAAAAGTGATTGAGTATGATTAGAGTGTACCAGTGAGCGTTAATAGATACCTACTGAAAAACCTACCGAAAAATTTAAAATGAGAAGTGCTAAACAGATCACTCAAATATATTTCTACGATGAAAAAAAAGACGTGATTCTCATCATTGGTGCTTCATTTTCTGCCCTGTGTTGCGTGGTTCTATGGATGACATGGTGTTTGATGCCACATTGGAGAACTCTTCACAGCTATATCGCTGTAAACCAAACTACGCTGGGTGGCCTGCATTTGATCAGTTTACTTATCATCAAGCTCAGTAAAAAAAAATACCTATACCTTGTTGAGTTTGCAAGTGATTTCTTTTTCATGGCAACGCTGGGATGGTCTCTGTCATCTTCACTATTGGCGTACTTTAACTTAGTATTGGTGCATAAACTAAAATTAAGCGGTCAGAAAATGCAAGTTACTATTTTCGTGTATTGCTTAACTTTTGTGAATCAAATGATAACTATATTTGTAAACAGTATATTTCATTCTAATGCTGATGGTCGGGAGTTAGCTGTTTTACAATTCTATCCGCTTGTGTTTGTGATAACGCTAATTTTAGTGTTGTTTATTAGCGTAACTGTATCAGTGTTGTCATGCTTCAAGAAGAAAATGTCTAAGAGAAACATTAAACATGTACTGTCTTTGATTGGAGTGGCCATCTTATGTGATACTGGAACTGTCCTGTTCCTGCTACTGTACCTTATTCCTAAGGCTGCGAAGAGTCATTACAGAAGCATTTCATATATAATATTTCATTTGAAGTATCAGAAACTAGAAACAGCAAAAGTATGGTTCACTTTGAGACTGATACCGCAATCACTGTTCGTAGTTTTAAATGCGTCATCAAGAAGTCGATGGGTAACGTATTTTAGGCGGCAGGGGCGTTTAAGGGCCTCTGCGTAAGGTTTTTTCTCAAGAAGCAGAAGAAGAGGAAAGGTTTGCATGGAGAAGATTCGATGTAAAGCGAATCCACACATCACTACTAAGAATAGTCATCCAAGAAAGGATAGTTCCTAGGAGAACTCACGACCCTCGGAATCGAGGAACTCTAATGCAGTTGGATTTTTTTTTACAAGCCCGACGTACTGGCGTTTTTGTTTAAGAGAGAAGTGTGTAAAGAATGTGTAAAGAGTGAATAGGTACTCACTGTAATACCTACAATACCGTCAATCTTGCAAATTGTAACGCATTGATATAAAATAAATAAACTGTTAGCATCGTGGTTGTGTTAAAAGATAAATTATTGCATTTTAGTCCATTCCATATTACCCTTGTATCACAGTATGGGCCTAATAATATTAATTTCATAGTCATACAATAATACATAGTATAATACTATTGCTACACTACTAATACTATTACTATTATAGATAAATAAGAGAGCCGAAAATATGTATGTATTTCCGGCTCTAATATTCTAAACGTAATGCATATTACATTTGTATGCCAACTTCTGGGTACACAATGTCCAATGTCCAATGTCATTAATGTCATGTCAATATTAGATGAATTCATTTGTTACGGTGCTATAGAGCCTTATCAATGGACAAATAAAAAATTATTAAGGGTATTTAGTTTTATTCAGCTCTTACACCCCACCTCCAGCTCCTGTGGCCACAATAAGCCGTAAAAAAGAGCATAAGGGGTACGTAACAGCCTACATCCCTTTTTTAGGAGGGAAATTATCAAATGACTTCTTCCGCTCTAGGTCCGGCTCTGGTTCAGGCCACGATTCGGAGGGAGAGGGAATGGCAAGCGGTCGCCTCCTTCTGCGAAGCAGTAATGCGAGCCAAGGAGACGGCCGCAACTGTGTGGTAACGGACATCCTCACGTCCCAACCGCCGCCGAAGGAGACGCCCCGAGCGATTCCCAGCCACCGTATAGGAGCGGGCTTGCAGACGGCGAGCAATGAGTAGCGTCCGACCTTCCGGTAAGGACCAAGTTAAGTCGACGGCGCGTTCGGCTCCACGATCACTTCAAAGAGATGTCAGAAAAATGGACGGGGCAAACTAGGACCTATCCGTCTATCTCCTCTTATAATAAGTCTCTCTATCTCTGCTGTTTCCGTATTATTTTATATGAAAGCAAAGAACTATCCAACTATATCCATAGAATACGTATCTTTGCTTAGTTAGCGAGCGATGAGTTTGGAGCGGACCAATCGGAGCACCGAACGTCAAAAAAGTGTTAATCATCATTCATCATCATCATTTCAGCCGAAAACGTCCCCTCCTGCCGGAGGCTCTACGCAGGCATTGTCCGGTCCATGGCCCTTTATGGGGCGCCGGTGTGGGCGCCGTCACTGCGAAAGCGACCGGCGGCCCAGCTGAACGCGTGCCAGAGGGTCATGGCCATACGGATGGTGCGGGGATACCGCACGGTTTCCCGCGAAGCGGCGAGCCTCCTTGCTTGCCAGCCACCATGGGATCTGGAGGCAACAGGCCTTGCACGCATGCACGATCTGCGCGTGGAGATGCAACGCCGGGGCGAAATTCCGCTGCCGCGACAAGTCGCGGCATGGCGGAAAGAGTTCCGGCGGGATCTCATGGCGGAATGGCGACAGCGACTATCGCAACCCAGTGCTGGGCACGCCGTAATTATGGCGGTAAGTCCCCTCTTTGAGGAGTGGCTGGAAAGGCAACACGGCGTCATTACCTTCCGCATGACGCAGGTCCTCACCGGGCACGGTAAGTTCGGGAAGTTCCTGCACCGGATTCGTGCGGAAGCGACGCCCGGGTGTCGCCACTGTGTGGACCGCCCGGAGGACACGGTGGAGCATACGGTGGAGATGTGCCCCGCTTGGGCAGAGCAACGCAGTGTCCTCGTGGGGGCGATCGGCGGCGGCGATCTCTCGCGCCGGGCCTTGGTACAGGCCATGGTCCGGAGCGAGGAGGAGTGGCAGGCGGTCGCCTCCTTCTGCGAAGCAGTAATGCTAGCGAAGGAGGCGGCCGATCGCGTGAGGCAACAGTCCTCACGCCCCAACCGCCGCCGGGATTCAGATCCCGATTTCCGGCCACCGTAGGCGCGGGCTTGCGGACGGCAAGCAATGGGTGGCTCGCCGTCCGACCGTCCGGTAACCGTCTGGACCAAGCCCAAGTCGTCGACGGCGCGTGTTGTTCCACGCGCGCCTCAAGGAGTTGTCAGCAACTGTAGGGGCCCAGCAGGGTCGAAGCCTACCGGGGCCAAGGGTCTGATTCTGAAAGGAAGACTCGGCCCTGGTACGAAAGGCAAAGAAGGAACAGGAGTGGGTTTTTAGTCAGTAAAAGTCTGACACTATCTCCCGCCTCGCCCTAGAGCGGGGGATGTCATAAGATGATTTACCCACCGGAAAAAAAAAAAAAAAAAATCCGAAAACGTCCACTGTTGGACATAGGCCTCCCCCAAGCGTCGCCACAACGGCCGATCCTATGCGTCTCGCATCCACCGCATTCCCGCGACTCTCACCGTCATCGGTCCATCTTGTGGGAGGCCTTCCAACGCTGCGTTTTCCGGTGCATGGTCGCCACTCTAGAACCTTTCAGCCCCATCGACCATCCGTTCTACGAGCAATGTGCCCTGCCCACTGCCACTAGGTCACGTAAACATCCATAAAACCAGCCCTATAGTATGTTCCAACCTGGATAGGGATATCAGTGTGTATCTATCACCTATCTATTACTGGGATAGCCATTCGGTCGATCTCGGTCGTTAATCCAGGCGATCTTAGCAAGCAGTAGCGTATTTACTTTTAGGCCAAGAGGACTATGGCGCGAGGCGGCAGATATCCAGCTATTATCGGCCTCACTACATTCTATTAACTTGTCGCCGCATAACTTCTTGTTTGTCAAAATAAAGTCGACCGTATTCGAGGCAGGTCGCTCAAATTTTTGAGCTCGCTTTGCTCTTTTTTCATTTTTGATTATTTTATTTTTCAACATAATTAGATAAAGTATTTTTAGTTTGCGGAACAGGGAGTAAAGTCCCGTAAACCTCCGTTGAAAAGGGAGGATCCTCCGGACCAGACTGGTGTTTTATCTGGTTTGGGCAACTGCCCGATAAATAATTTCGGGCTATTGTATATGTTGAAATCGCACGGAAAACTAATTGCGCGATGCAGGATTTCGTATTTTTTACTTCTTATGTGGCGCCATAGATGTCGCTAAGTACATTACTATTAGTTTATCATATTGAATCACTTCGAAGTATTGCGCTAAACATTTTTGAATTCGCTCGCTGTATTATTCTTATAGTCAATTTGATTTTGTAATTGTTAGATCGTGGGCCAAATCTAGTTTGCCACCCCTTCTATAGTGGGAACGAAAGCACCGCTTTTTAGCTCCGCTGAGTCAGTTCGAACAAGGTTACCGGATGGCGGCCATAGTTCAATGGGGGTGACTTTCAACTTGGCGGTTTGTGTTATCAAGTACCTACCTACGGCTAAGGCAAATGTAGGTAATTAATGTCTAACTTAAGCTTAAGCTGACTCACGTACAAACAAACTATCCATTCCACAAGCTCTTGTGTCGTAATTACACCTGCGTGCATGAAGTGTACACAGGAAATAAGTGACTTCGTTAATCAATGTACCTACCTATAGTTGGACTTTGATTATATCTATAATAGACCCTTTAATAATAATATTCCACAACTTTCACACAATGCCATCTAGTCCCAAACAAAGCAGAGCTTGTGCTATGAGTACTAGACATCTGATAAACATACTTATATATTTCTAAATACATACATAAGTATTATAGATTAATTACACCCAGCACAAAAAAAAATGATTCTGCTGATCACACAAACATTTGTCTTGGGAGGGAATCAAACCCACGTCCTCTGGCATAGCAGTCAGGGCCACTAACCACTAGGCCAACAGGCCAGTCAAGCAAGTCAATTAATGTACAAACTGCAGGACTGATCGGAAGATCAGGTTCGGTCCTGGAACGCAAAGGGTAACTGAAGAAACACGGGTGGATTTTAGTCAGTAAAAGTCTGACACTACCGCTCGCTCCACCTAGAGTGGGAGCATTTGTTCGATAATTTCCCAACCACAAAAAAGGCCTTTAATATCCTCTGTACTCGCACTATGTGTCAGGTTACAAAATGACCTGCTTCCCTAGCCAAGTTACGACCGTTTCGTTTCGATTCTCTTCCGTCGAACGCCTCGAGTAGGCCACGCTTCCGACTCCTTTATTCTGACCATGTAACTGAGCGTTGAGCTGACGTCAGAACAAAGGAATCGGAGGCGTGGCCTACTCGAGGTGTTCGACGCAATAGAATCGAAACGAAACGGTTGTAACTTGGCTAGGGGGGCTGGGGCCTTATCATGACATGTTAAAATATCAAGCGTGCGATCGAAGAAGAGGGATGGAGCTATACACCCAAAATATATCCATCCCTTTAACAGTTCAGTTTAACTCGTAAAATGGATCGCGTTAAGAGCTCGAGCAAGACCTCAGTATGTTCACCTTAACAAAGACACGATATGCCAAGTGTGAACCATCTGACCTTTTCCATTCGCAAACATTTAACGCAGCTAATAGTGGAGCTAGGTCGAACTGTATAAACAAAAGGTCCATTTACCGAGCCCAGTCAGTTCCGACCTGAATACTGGAAGAAGCAGCGATTTCCACCACTATACTTTAACAACCCATCAAGGTCACCGGATGGTTGCTGTAAAAGCCATAAATGGGATAGCCAGAGCACTCGCCATATTGCCAATTTAAAACGTTCCAACGCCATTCTGTCTAGCTTTAACGACAGATAAAATGTTACGATGTTTTTTGACATACACACTTACGACTTTATTGGCATAAGCGACGACATCCTAAAACATGTCATGAAGGCAATATCGGAATTATCCATTAAATTAATGCAACTCTCATAAACAACAATAATTTTACTTGCCTTTTTTTAAGGTGGAAAATCATCAAATAATTCCTCCCATTTTGTGTGGAGCGAAAAAGTGTGTCAGACTTTTACAGACTAAAACCAACCTGTGTTACTTCAGTTGCCCTTTGCGTTTCATCCCGCAACCATGGTAGGTATTAGCCCTAGTAGGCCCCATCATCTACGTAGATATCTCTTTGAGGCGCGCGCGGAACAACGCACCGTCAGAAGACTCGGGCCTCCAAGCTAAATAATTTCTTGCCCTTAACTCTGTACTCCTACTTTTCAATTACAAATTACTCGTACGTAATGGTTCGGTTTAGTTGATTTGATATTGAAATTCAACACTGCAATCGATTTATAAATACTCTGGTGGCATTATGTTTCGGAGTCCTATTCAAATATCGCTTAGGTAGAACTCATAAGCAATGACATGCTTTAATACCTTTTAGGCAACTTAAAAACCAAATACGTATTAGAAGCAAAGGAAATCCAACAAAATAATTATTGACTATATCTATATCTATGATCTTCCCCCTGGACGCGAGCTGCAGTGGCCAATCTGGAAACCTCTTAACCGACTGCGGACCCAGGTTGGCCGCTGCTCAAACATTCTATGGGGCTTTCTACCCATCTCAAACACAGTACCAGTGTGGAGCCGCTTCAGAGTAAATGCGTCGCCTACTATACACAACTACCTGCACTCTTTAGGATTTTTACGAGTCCAATAAAAGATTCATACAGGTTGCCAAATACAGGTCAGAAAAAAAAATTATGAACACATTATTATTTTTTTATCGACACGAAAAGAAAAAAAAAAACTCATAAACCTTATGAAGAAAAACGAAAAAATTCGAGCAAATCCACTATTATGTCTTTGTGAAAAGTTAATTTAAAAGAAAATGTCAAGTACCTACTTTGATTGCGTGCGACGAACCGTACGTAATAGAAACGACGACACTGAAGAAAATTGAAAATACCTTTATTAGCAATATAAACGTAGTCGCCGGGCGTGTCAATCAGTGTATCACTTGTGAAATTTGTAAGTATCTATCAAACGAGTGATTTATGTATACGTTAATGGATGTCTGCGAATGTCTGTGTGCTAAATAAATATGTTTTTCTTTGTTTCTTTCTTATGATAGATGTTTTGAGACCCTACAGCGATATTTATAGGCGGACTTAATGCAACAAGGCATTCTCTACCAGTCAACCTTTGGGTTTTTGGGATTTATGATGCCACATAGTGCGATAGGAACTAAAATTCAAAATCCTGCAAGGCGGTATTAGAGTATTCTGTGCTATTAGAACCTATAGTCCGAAATCAACCATTAAGCAATTGCAATTGCCCGGACCAGACGCAACACCAGTTTGGTCGGAGGATCCTCCCTTTTCAATGGAGGTTTGCAGGACTTTACACCCAGTTCCGTTATATTGCAAGTGGTCGATATGTCGCAGCCGCATTGTATAAAACACCGTATTACAAGTTGGCGCGCCGGATTGATAAACGTCGCCGTAATATAATGCGGCTAATTCACATTCAGTCGGATTTCAATTCGGCTGAAAAATAGTACACCGCATTAAATGCGCACTTCGCGTTTATCAAAGCGGCTTAGAAAACGTGCAGACTACATACAACAAAAAGGCGCATCGTAAATACGTAAATCGTATTTTTTTTTGTGACTATAACTACAAATTTACAGTTTTCAGATTTTTTTTTCTGAACTTATCCTATGAGACCGTGTTTTTTTGTATTTCAGGATTCTAGGTTAACGGGAAGTATGCTATGAATTTTGATTCCCTTGAGAGTGTCGAAATATATGTTTTTTGCGACATAAACGGCCGTATCTTTTTTTTTCATTAACTTAGAAGTTTGATTTTTTCACAGCTTCAAGGGACCGCAGACTTGAGTATATGGTTTTAATTTCAACTCGATACCTCCACGCGTTTCCGATATAAAGGGTCTTGACAGACAGACAGACGGACCACAATGTGATCCTATAAGGGTTCCGTTTTTTCCTTGAGGTTCGGAACCCTAAAAATGGCGTCACAATCAACAACGGTGTCACAACAAAATAAAATTAGTGTGTCCTCCAAAAAAGTAAGTCACGGACAGCAATAATATATTTGTATCTAATATAGCAGCAGATCTATCATTTTTAGAAGTCTAATCGACAATCTATGTTACTATATTTACTATGTAATAGCCCAGGCTATTACAGAATAAATATAGTAACATAGATTGATAAATATCTTAGACCTCAACAAACACAAATTAAAACTAAAAGTAACAGAATGGCTACTTAAACAGGACTATACCGAAACGGAGACTTTACTTACTTACATCGCCTAATAAGCACATATTTACTCATTCATCTCTATGCTCACAATTACTCTTAAATTCCTGCATCCACACACACTTGCACAAACAACTCCCCCACTCACTCACACACAAACTCCTAAACACCTACATTCACACTCACCCTTACAAACTCATACTTAATTTAGAAACTAATGTTAATTATAACTTTTTTTCCCCTCTGAAGACAAATCGACACCGTCCACTCATAAACATACCTCTTAAAATGTTATTGCGAAACACTGTCCCTTAGGACACAGGATAACCTAGTTTAAGGGACAGAGTTTAAATTATTGTATACATATTTCTGCAACATGTTTTATGTATTTTATTTTTCTTTTCCTATACCATGAAAGTATAAACTGTTAACATAAGATATAATTATCTGTAACTTTTGGGAAAAAAAAACTTTTTACAAAAAAAAAAATAACCGACTTCACTAAAAAAAAAACACTAAAAGGGTCAAAATAACTTTAATTTCGGAAGTCGGTGTTTCTCGGTATTGTTTGTTTCTTATTTAACACCGACTTCCAAAATTAAAGTTATTTTGACCCTTTTAGTGTTTTTTTTTTAGTGAAGTCGGTTATTTTTTTTGTAAAAAGTTTTTATTTTACACTTTTAGTTGCGATACACTTATAAACAGAGTGCCTATTTCTCATGACGATTCCAATTAACCCAAACACTGCTAGGTTACATTGTTTTATTATAAAGTTTCTGTGTCTACCTTCCACCTTCCGGCTCCATCACCAGATCAGTTCGATAGTACCTTATAGCCAAAGTGCATCTCATGACAATTCTAATAAGCCCAAACACGGCTAGGATACATTGATTAATTACGGAGTTCCTGTGCCTACCTTCCGGCTCCATCATCAGATCAAGTCGATAGTACCTTATAGCCAAAGTGCCTCTCGTGACAATTCTAATAAGTCCAAACACGGCTAGGTTACATTGATTAATGACGGAGTTCCAGGGCCTACCTTCCGGCTCCATCATCATCATCAGATCACTTCGATGATACCATTTTCAATGTAACTATTCAGAACCATTCATTTATTTGTATTGTCATAGTCGCTTAACTATCTTCATTGTGATATCAATGTGAGTATGAAGTTCCGTTGACCATTTCTGGTCTTCTTCATCAGTTCCACTTCAATCAAATGTCACTTTTTGACTGTAAATGGTTAAGTTCTCGATGAAAATACCAAAATCACTATATGGTTGCCTATAATATTTGAGGAGTTCCCTCGATTCCTTATGGATCCCATCATCAGAATTGGATTTTGAAAAAAATGGGACCAATCTGGAAGCATATCCTATAAAGGGAAAAACAAATTTGCAAATCGGCCCATAAACGACGGAGTTCTGAGGTAACAAACATTAAAAAAAAATGATAAAAAAAAATACAACCGAATTGAATAACCTCCTCCTTTTTTTGAAGTCGGTTAATAAAGATATTTATTATTAAATTGATAATGAATATTAGTGATGTGACACCCCTGTGCCTCAGAAAGCACGTAAAGCCGTTGGTCCTTCCTGCGCTTGATCTCTCTCCGGTCGTGTCGGATTACCGTCCCAACGAACTATGAGTGTAAAGGAACAGAGAGTGCACCTGAGTTTGCGCATACACTTGTGCACTATAATATCTCCTGCGTACTTGGCTAATCTTTGGTGAGATTGGCCACCGTGATCGAAATTCGGTCGGGAGTATTACTTTTATAATAAGGATTCAATACTCACAGTAATATACGCGCCGTAGCTGTGTACCGCGTCGGATATGTTCACAGGGTGTTCCATGTTGATCTCTGTGTCGAGGTCCGCAGGCCAACTGTCTGGGACCACCGCGTCTGGAGTACCCAGGCTCCAGTACACCTATGTAGAGTAAAATCACACTAATATTATAAAGACAAAAGTTTGCATGTATGTGTGTGTTGTGTGTGTATGTATGTTTTTTTTACTTTTTCACATTCAAACGTTTGAACGGATTTGGATCAAAGACACAAGTTTTTATTCCAGGAGTATGTTCCCTTAGGATAATTTTCTGCTTTTCCGCAGGCGAATCCGCTGGCAGAAGCTAGTATTAAATAAGATGCGATTTCTAGTCAGCACCGAATCACACTTTCCTATGGTTATGTCCTTTTCTGTCACTTAGACGTCACGTTGCCGACTGCTTCTTGCTCTCTTTCTCGCTCAAAGAAATGAGGGTTTTAAGCAACGACCTTACAGCCACTAGACGCCTCATGCTTGAACTAGTGCACCAAAACAATTCTGTCAACTAGCCGAGGTACGGGGAGCGGGGTACGAGAAACAAATTAGTTGCGGAGACACAAGTTGCTCGTGTGCGCTATCTCTTAGCATCTAAAGATAAACACGTGGCCTTGCAACTTTAACCCGTCCATTAATCGTTTAGTTTTGAGATGGAATAATGTAACTTTGTGACGGCAACCGTGGACGTGCTAGCCCGTGCCAAAAGGTATTTAGCGGACAACTTTGACAATTATTTACTCGATTGCAACTTTCTCAGTTTATGACGCGGTCTGTAAGTTTCTCAAGTCTTGATTTAGATGCCATCTCACGAAGACATTTTCGACTTCTCCTTTTGAAACGTACACAGAGTGTAATGCAAATGAGGGGTCATATTTTAGATACTACTTCTGCCTAAGCAAATGAATACATGTTTTCAAGAATTAATAGTCAATTCCCAAAAGAAAATTCGGACTTCCCGTGTAAAGTTATCAGCAGCTGATCTTAGTATGGGAGGGTTTTTTTCCTTTCTTGAAGAAAGTTGATCATTTACCCATGTAAATAGTACCACTTCTACACATGTAGAAGCAGTATTTAGATAACCATTTCCGTTACATCCTGTATATTAGCATTTGTACATCATCAAGATTTTTAAGAGACTCTTCAAGTGAGTCTTAAAAATCTTAATTATTAAATTAACAGAGAGAAACCATGTTCTTTGAAGACAATTTTTAAAAGCTTTATTAAATTATCCGTTTATACATAATCAACTTAATGCTAAGCTATCTTTAGGGTTCCGCACGTCAGTCGGCAAAAATGAATCCCATAAAGGATCAGTTTGTTGTTCCTCCGTCCTCGTCCCGTTATCAAACTTTCTTTCCCAGGGAACTTTTGAACGTTTCTCCGTTCAAAGTTTCGTTCCCGTTATCGTTCCCCGTCGTCCGTTATCAACACCCTTTTTATCAAGAACGCGTGGTGCTATCAAGCTTAAATTAATTTCAATTACTCAGGTGTGCTACCCCTCAGAGCAGTGAAACCATCAAACTTCAAAGCCATCGCAATCCAAAGATAAGGCCGTTTATGCTCCGCTTATGGCGCATGTTTCGACGTTCACAAGGGAATCAAAACCTATAGGGGATTTCCCGTTGACCTAGAATCTAATTTAGCAAGTAGCAATGTCATGTAACGCAAAAAAAATCGTTTACATATCAAAAGTATTTAGTTTTTTACGATTCGGAAAAATCTTCCGAGACTGGATTAGGGGATCGAACTATTTACATAGTACGGAACCCTCAATGCGCGAGTCTGACTCGCACTTGACTGGTTTTTTTATTTTTATTTACTGAAGTTAATTTTTACCAATTTAAAAGTTATTTCAAGAAACAAGAAATGTAATCCGGTGGTAGCAATTTCCATATTGCTCTCTAAAACGCTATCAGTACGAATCGGTACCTGTCACCGGTAACTTAATAAGGAAACAGCGTACTGTCACAAAATGTACCTTTTAATTAATAATAATAATATTTTATTTATTTCTCTTATAAAGGTACAAAGGTTGATAATAACTAATAATTATTTTGTAACAGTCTATCCTTTGTGAGAGCTGGAGTCTATACTGGGTACAAGACCTACGTGACAGAACTCCAGGGGCCCAAGTCTGCTATTTTTATAAATTCGTCATTCCAACACGATCCCATTGTCATTTTGTTAAAGGTTCGTAATCTGCTAATTCATAATGATCGATCACTGATCGGTCAATAGTCTCTTACTAGAGTTGTGGTAGAATGATAATATCGAGCTTATTAAAAGCAAGGACTGCACAATGACGGTTCTTTTTGATCAGTGGCCTACCATTGGAAAATGGTAGGTCACTGATCAAAGGAACTGTCAAAATTTTAGCAGATTACCGCATACATCAGATATTCATTTGTCAGTATGTATGAGATTACCACTTATTTCAATACGAGTGTCAGTGGTTGACCATTGGAAAGTCATAATGACGCCATTGTATTAAGTAGAAGATTACCAAACTTGTCAAAATCAACAATTATGAAATCAATGATAGACCATTCTGACTCTTATTGTAATAGCAGACTTGAGGCCCAGGTTCACGCCTTAAAAAATACAATTCCAATTGCACTTACGTACTACAGACATTAATGGAATTATATGTTAGAGGACAAGACATGAATACAAATAAAGTAATGCTAAAACAAAAATCAAAAAATTGGAGGGCGTTGTGTCCGTGTGATTATATTGTATCTGTTGCAGTCAAAACTCTTAACCAGTCAAAAGTACTATTGACTAGCAAAATCAGTCAAAAGTACTTTTGACTGAACAGGTTGGTCAAAAGTGGTTTTGACTGAAAATTATTGGTTATTAGTACTTTTGACTGCAAATTTGCGGTTAAAAGTACTTTTGACTGACGCTCTTCGTCAAAAGTAGTTTTAACTGCAATAAAGCATCAGTCAAAAGCACTATTAGCATTAGTAGTTATTAGTGTTTTCTTTTCATCAAATTTCGCGTCTTCCACATCCATTGCCAACTTTTTACATTTGTCTTTTGTCATCACATTGAAATGACTATCTTTCATATCTTCTATCGCTAAAATTCTTTGCAAAAAGCGTTCTTTCTTTTCGATGTCACTCATTTTTGTTCTAATATCAACACGTTCTCCACTAATAACATCTGTAACTACTGCAGAGCTTGCGCGCCTGCTAGCTGTGGGAGAGTGGGAGTCGGGTCTCTGGCTTCATGCATTGCCGTCGTCGAACATAGGCACCTTGTTCGACGATACTACCTTTCGCCTCGCTGCTTCCCTACGTCTTGGCGCTCCTTGTTGCTCTCCTCATCGCTGCCACTGTGGCGAAGTTGTCAACAGCCTCGGACACCACGGTCTGTCATGCAGCCGAACTGCGGGTCGCATAGCGCGACACGCGAATATCAACGACATCATCCGACGTGCTCTTGTTACCGTCGGCGTTCCGGCCATATTGGAACCTCATGGCCTGGCATGCGACGATGGTAAAAGACCGGACGGTATGTCTTTATTTCCATGGAAGATGGGTAGGGCTTTAGTGTGGGACGCTACTTGTGTCGATACTCTTGCGCCATCTCATCTTCCTAGCTCGTCGTGCTGTGCCGGTGCTGCCGCAGTGGCTGCAGAGAACCTCAAGCGGCGGAAATATAATAACCTTGTTGGTAGTTATATTTTCGAGCCGTTTGGGGTTGAAACTCTCGGATCGTGGGGTCCGAGTGCTTACAAATTATTTAAAGAACTTTCAAAACGCCTTGTTGACACTTCGCATGACCCAAGGGCTGGCTTTTACTTCGGACAAAGGATAAGCATTGCCATTCAGCGTGGCAATGCCGCCAGTCTTTTGGGTACATTACCAGTCGACAGCGATGTGGAGGAGTTTTTCGACGCCGTACTTTAGATTGCTTTTTTTAGTACTTTATGGATATTATTTTTATTTTGTAAGTGAGGTTATTAAAATATAAAGTACCTGTGGATTTGACTGATATAAACCTAATAATGAGTAATATAAAAGTTTATATGTGCGTTTGTCGTTATTTTTATCGACCACCTTTTTTTTTATTCACCTATCAAAGGTTCGCGCTTGACCACTAACTCACCTAATGGAAAGCGACGATGCGGTCGACGATGGAGCGCGCTTACCTAGTAGTATATTCACTCTTGACTTAAAGATTCCCGGGTTGTAGCCATCAGGAAAAACAGATTCCGGCAAGGAATTCCACTCCTTAGCTGTACGCACTATGAATGTGTTCCCAAAACGTTTTGTGCGTATAGGTGGGATGTCCACCATGTACCGGTGGCGCATTGCCGTACGCCTGGTGGTCCGATGATGGAACGGGCTAGGCGGAATTAGGTTATGCAATTCCGACGCACACTCCCCGAAATGCAACCGGTAGAAAACCGACAGGCTAGTAACTCCGCGTCGATGCTCAAGACTTTGAAGCCTCGACTCAACGAGTGCATCATTGCCAATGATCCTCCTGGCTCGCCTCTCAATTGCCTCAAGTACATCAAGCTGGTATCGGGCAGATCCGTCCCAAAGATGAGAGCAGTACTCCATACACGATCGAACTTGCGCTTGATAAAGTTTGAGCAGCTGTTCCGGCGTGAAGTACTGTCTGACCTTCGCGAGGATTCCCAGCTTTTTTGCTGCCAGTTGAGCCTTTGCTTCGATGTATAGCGCAAAGTTGAGTGTTGACGTCAGCGTAACACCAAGGAGATCAAGATGGTCGACCTTAACTTTTGAGTTTTGACTGATACGACCAGTCAAAGCCACTTTTGACGGAATCACTTAGTCAAAAGTACTTTTAACCAGCTCCATTGGGCAAAAGTACTTTTAACTGTTATTTTAGTCAAAAGTATTATTGACTAAAGCATGCGGTCAAAAGTACTTTTGACTGATTTTGCTAGTCAATAGTACTTTTGACTGGTTAAGAGTTTTGACTGCAACATATCTATGAATATCGATTATGCAAAACAAGGCAAGCGTTCTATATTTATTTAATTACGAGTATATGGCTACATTAGGTGCACTAAATATACCGTGGCGGACCAAGGTCTGTCCTCGCGCTTGGCAGTGACACCCTGTGTTTGTGTTGCAGGTTATATTGTACTTTCAAGGTCGAACACAATAATGGCATTATTCATTTCCGTATTTAAAATTTATGTGGCATGGTAAGAAAGTTGAGGTAAGTGTACACATTGGAAACCTTGTCCATATTTTAACCCCTGTCATACAGGTTGACCTAGTTCAGAGGCTCAACTCCTGGGCAAACCACATTGATGTAATGTACCTATTTTGAAGTTTTGGAAATAAATAAATAATTATAATTATTACTTTATATTAGTTTAGCCAAAAAGAACGTGTTGCGCCGACCCCAAATAAAACGGGAAAAGGGCAGGAAGATGATGTTCGTTTCGCCACATTGTTCGAACAAAGTACTGATTGTATTTGTAAGGTTTGCAGACTCACAGTTTTAACTTTGAAGGGACTAAGATTTGGATTTTGGCGCCAAACACAACCAACCTACGAACGATATAACACAGCTGGGACCAGATTTTATAGAAACCTTGGTATCATCTTTTATGGTTCCCAGCCCCCTTTTTAAAAGTAAATTGTAGATTGTATATTATTATAGTAGTATTGTAGTAGTAGTAGATTTTATAATATTTGAGTTCTTACTAATGCGAAAGTGACCCCCGGGGCCCTGGAAAAAAAAAATGGCAAAGAAGGAACAGGAGTGGGTTTTTAGTCAGTAAAAGTCTGACACTATCTCTCGCTCCGCCCAAGAGCGGGGGATGTCATTAGATGATTTTCCCACCCGAAAAAAAAAAAAAAAAAATTATAAGGATCTAAAAATATATATATATAAAAACAAAAGTACACTAGGTTACCTAGTAGAAACTAGTATACTAGTGAATTAAATGAGAACAGTCAGCAGTTACACTGGTTAGGGGGTAAGTAAGCTGGCGTTAATCCACTAAGAAATCGTAATGAGGCAGTTTGTACTTGTTGTAAGTATTGGCACAAAGTAATCGGGTAAATCTACCTTCTCTCACTAATGTGTGAGGTCTGAGTATTACCATGACGTAGATTGGTAAGGCGAAAGAAATTCCGGAGTATTTTCAAAATGAATTCTTTTAAAGGTGGAAACTTGATGTGATCATGTTCATCATCATCATCATTTCAGCCGAAAGACGTCCACTGTTGGACATAGGCCTCCCCCAAGTATCGCCACAATGAACGGTCCTGTGCGTCTCGCATCCATCGGATTCCCGCAACCCTTACCAGGTCATCGGTCCACCTTGTAGGAGGCCTTCCAACGCTACGTCTTCCGGTACGTGGTCGCCATTCCAGAACCTTTCTGCCTCAACGGCCATCCGTTCTGCGAGCAATGTGCCCTGCCCATTGCAACTTAAGTTTACCGATTATCATTCCTGATTCGATCACGCAAGGAAACTCCGAGCATAGCCCTTTCCATTGCCCTTTGGGTGACTTTAAGTCTTCTGATGATGTGATCATGTTGGTATTATATTATTAAATCTAGCCTATACTGTCCCACTGCTGGGCAAAGGTCTCCCTCCATCCCTTCCATTGTTCCCAGCTCTGATTTTTAAAGAAGATATCTACGTCGTCTCGCCATCTTTTTCGTGGTCTGCCGCGACCCCGTCGTGGAATTCAGGGCACTAATTTTGTGTTCTTTTTTAAATGACATAAACTAGCGCTTGACTGCGATACCATCTGATGGTAAGCGTGATGCAATCGTTGATGGTGAATCGCACTAGTTCATTAAGAACCTATTCACTCTAGCCTTAAAGATACTGCAGACAGACTGGAAGACCGCTGCAGGCAAATTGTTCCAGTCCTTCGATGTACGCGGTATAAACGACGACGAGGCGAAACGCTTAGGACGGACCATAGAACAACGTCAGGGTGGACACTCGCCGTACGTTGGGTTGTCCGATGGTAGCAAGGTGATGGCGGAATCAAGTCATGTAATTAATGCGCACACTCTCTAAAATGCATCCTGTAAAATACCGAATCGCTGGCTACCCTACGTAAACGAGACGAAAATATCATATCAGCAATATTTCCTGCTGAAAGTAGCAACGTAGCAAGAAAAATACTGAATATTTACAGAGCGAGCAACATTATTTAGCTATGAAATATTAACACGACATGGTAGCGAGCTGGGGCGCTAATTAAAAGCTCTCGCCTTACGAGCTTGCGGACGAATGCTGCGCACTTTGTTAAGCGGAATTCTTGGTTATTCTTTAAAAGAAAATAGCTGATGAATATCAACGCGGTGTAATTAATTTGAATTATAACACGGTACTAATTTATTTTTTCTTGTTAGAAATGACAGCTGTTTGTGGTTAATTATTTTGTGCTTCATTAGTTTATTTATGAAAGACTATTTTCCGCCACGGAAAAATGTTGTGTGCAGTAAAATAATTACGTGATATTTTTATCGGATCTCAATCGAAAAGATTGTAGAAGTTGATTTTCTATAATTTTGAACGTACAGCCTAGCCAAGTTACAACGGTTTCGTTTTGTCGCCTCGAGCCGGCCACGCCTCCGATTCCTTTGTTCTGACGTCATCTCAACGCTTAGTCACGTGGTCAGAACAAAGGAATAGGAGGCGTGGCCGACTCGAGGCGATCAACGAAAAGCGAAACAAAACGGTTGTAACTTGGGGGGGGGGGCAGTACAGCTAAAGAATGGAATTCTCTGCCATAGTCTGTGTTTCCTGATAGCTACAACCTAGTGGTATTTAAGTCCAGAGTAAATAGGTTACTTCTAGACAAGCGTGCTCAATCGTCGACCACGTCATCGCTTACCATCACAGGTGAGATATTGGTCAAGCGCGAGCCTATAAATAAAAATAAAATCTGCCTACCCTTATTTATTTATTTAAACTTCATGTACAGTAGTGGTATATAGGCGGACTTAATGCAACAAGGCATTCTCTACCAGTCAACCTTTGGCCTTATATTTTTTTTTTTTAGGTGGGAAAATCATCTTATGACAAATCCCGCTCTTGGGCGGAGCGCAAAATGGGGAAAAAGTGATAGTTTATGTACGACTAGCTTCTGGCAGCGGCTTCGCCCGCGTGAAAGTAGGTTTCTCTAAACAAACTCTGGACCCCGTTTCATCCCCTTAGGGAGTTAATTTCGGAAAATCCTCTCTTAGTGCTCGCCTACGTCATAAAAGGAAACCTTGTGCAAAATTTCACGTTTCTAGTCCCAGTAGTTTCGGCTGTGCGTTGATATGTCAGTCAGTCAGTTTCTCATTTTATACATATTATACGTACCTAATATGTATCTTAATCGCAATGTTAAAGATGAGGCAGCATGTCGAAAATGCCGATTTAAAACGCTAAACATCATAGCTTTAACCTGTATCGTGTTTTGTAATATTATGTTGCAACGTCTAGACGCGCCTTTACAAAAACATAACTTACATCGAAGACTTTTGCCAAGTCTGCTGCGAGACAGGAACAGTTGAACGCGACAATTCCCAGCTCTTTCACCTGAGGACAATAACATACCGTTATTTTAGAATGCCATACAATACATACATTTTTATAATGTGATGTATAATAAACTAGCTAGTCCGACTAATGTTGCCTAGTCTAAGCTGACTTGATGCAATTTTTCGTGAATTTATTCAATTTTTACAAAACATTTTCACAAATCATAATCTGTAATAGACAAGCCTTTTTATGTATAGTTTAGAAAGGAATTTAGCCTACTTTTACTTCTCAGTAAAGAGACCTCGGGGAAAACAATGTCAAATTGAATTGACAGTGGACGTCTTTCGGTTGTAATGATGATGATGATGAATGATGATTAACACATTTATGACGATCGGTGCTCCGATTGGTCCGCTCCAAGCTCATAACCAATCAGAGGCCAAGCCAAATGCGGTAAACGTTTCGATTGTGTTAACGTAAAAATAACTCGAACTAAGGCCTCTGATACTGAATACAATGCATAAACCAAAAACTCAACAGATGGCACAAACAAATCTACTTCACAAAAATATTACATTAATTCTTTTCCCTGTGGAGTCTTATGCAATGAAAATTTAGAACAAAGATAACGAAAGATAAACATCAATATTGATTGAAATAGTCACCTGTGTTAGCGCACGCCAGTCCATATTGGCACTGCCAATGTAAAAGTGTTTTCTATCTATAATCCAGAACTTCGTGTGCAGGATGCCATTCCCTAGTAACTTTGAAAAGTTTAAACTCCGTACCTGATCGAAGAAAATAAAGAGTTAACATTAGAAAATCATTTCTTGACTCAATAATTTAGTCCTCCTTAGTTTAGCTTCTGAAAGCGCCTTCACCAGCGTAAAGTAGAAAATATACAACATAAATTTTAGTATATATGCGAAACCCGAAACATGTCTCTAGTATTATTATGTAAAGAATATATGTACAAAATTTTATAACTATATAATGAAAAATCACAAAGTATTTTATGCTAGCTTGTTATGTCACCTGCTTGTCCGCACAAATACATGGTCACCGAGCCATCCGGGCAACCGAGGGGTTGTTTTGCTCACCCAGCTGTGCGCTGGCGCCTAATGCCCTCTATGACTTGCTGTGACCTGTGTTGTACTCAGTATCGGCGTTGTCAAACTTGTGACCTTTTTTAAATATTTTTGGGAAAAATATAACATGGTGTAAAAGTTATTGGAATCGATTTAGTTACTGATTCTAAACAAACTATATTCAGGTTTTGCATATATATTAATGTTGTATAGCCTATGTCACTGCTATTTTTATGCCTATGTTAATGCTATTTTATATAGTATTCTACTGATGAGATCATTTTTAAAATCGGTCCAATAGTTTTTGAGTTTATTGATTACAAACATACAGAATTACAAATCTTTCCGCTTAATAATTTATATAAAATAATATTAGTACAGTTTAGACAAAACAAAGTCCCCCAGCGCGTCTGTCTATTCGCGATAACCTCAAAAACTGGTGAACGGGTTCTCATGCAGTTTTCACCAATAGACAAAGTGATACACGAGGAAAGTTTATGTGAATAATACATGTATATTATAAAGATAAAAGAATTTCAAAGAATTCTAACACCCGTGGGAGGCTCGGTGGGTCGCTAGGTATTAACAAATTTAAATTAACAAATAAATATAGCTTACCTGTGCAGCTTTCTTCTTAACTAAATATTCAGTATCTACATTAGGATAATTTTTACTGGGCCAATTTTGAGCAATTTTTAAATCTATTTTTCTTTTTGACCCGGCAGCATATAAAGCTTGGAACACCTGCTCACCCTACAACAAAAGAAAATACAAATAATTAAGTATCAACAGACAACGTCCTTAGTAACAGTTGGACTTTGAAAGCGCCTTAAATACTTTGTTAGCAGTGGTAACCCAATGGTAACGGCTCCGACTTACGATTTTGACGTCGTCGTGGTTTCAAAGCCAGACGCGTACTACTGCTCTCAAAACGGTGAAGGAAAACATCGTGAGAAAAAACATCATGTCTTAGAACCAAAAATTCGTAGACAGGAACGAGGGAATGCCCGAGTCCCAGCAGTCGGAACATTATGAGGTTAATTATGCTAAAGGCAGATTATATATTTCAATTTCAAGTGTTAGTGAGGCACAGTTGAATGTACAGACCGCTGCGTCAATTGGTACTTGACTCGATTTTTTTTGTATCAAAAAGTAACTTTATCCAAAATAAAAAGAAATTTTCAAAATCGTTCTATATTAATCAACTGGTGGAAGGAAAAACTGTCAAATAACAGTATAATGCTGCACATAATGAAATGTGACGTCACTGCTATTAGGATACGTGTGCTCCAAAGAGATAGCGAGACATACCCTCCATGCCTCCAATCTTCCTCAAACCAATATTTGAAATGCTAATTGCTGCTTTATTTAATAACCAATTTTAATACTGTTTTTATAATAAGATTTCTTTTTAGTGTTATTTCTTGTTGAGTATAAAATATTGTACAAAAATAAGCACAGACACCCAATTGGGTACCACTCTGTCATTAACAGGGGTCGGAATTAGGTAGAGTTATGTACTTGCATCGAAATGTTGATGTTAATATGGATCTTCCCGGGATTTCTAATGAAAAATCTCGTGTGGCCAACAATATTACAAATAAATAATAAAAAATATCTCGGAGATAGATAAGACAAATAAAACAAAGATTAACATACAATTTTTATTAGTAAGTATTGGTGAGGTTAAGAAATTTATACACTTCCTCCCCCTCGTCATTAATGCAGGAAGTAGTTTTTTCTGCTATATTTCTAAGTGTCATAAAAAAAAATCTGCTCTTTAAAATTAATCTCGGAATTTGAGGCATAATCACTTACTTTTTTCGCTGTATGAAATCAGTATAAGTACATGAATACTCTACCTAATTCCGACCTGTGGTCATTAAACTACCTTAGAAAAGGGGGGGGGGGGTAACCAGTTGATAATGCTGTCCGTACCTACATAAAAACCAAAAAATAACTATAAATATTTAGTAAGTTAACAATACAAACCTCTATAGAAGTATTATAAGGATATTCTTCATTATATCTAAGAGTCCAATAAAACGACGCTATTTCTATACTCGTTTGAGCTTCATCTATCAAATCTAACCACACATTTTTCGTCGGCAAATGCGTCACGTTCGGAGGGTACATATGACCCTCCGGAATACTTTCAACTAATGATAACCTGGAATAAAAAAAACCATTAATCACAGTTTTTAAGAGTCATTCTAGTTCTTACCCTATTATTAATGTAGGTAAACCTTGTATTAAGATTAAGTGTCTATGCTAATCATATAGATTTTATATACGAACGAATATGAACTAAATCGCTTAGATGTTAAGGTTGAGAATTACTTATACTTCATTCTCTATTTTGTATCCAAGCATGGCTTTTACTTTAGTATACAAATAAATGGTTCAAGGAAAAATATGTTTTGCTACTGAAATTTTATCCCAAACAAATGTGTAGGTAAAATAAAATAGAATTGTAAGTATAGGAAGAAGTTTCACTTAATGTAGGTAATCTTTACCAACGGAAAATATAGGAAGAAAAAGGTCAAAACACTAATAACTCAGCTGACTTAACCCAAAAACCACGCATTGGTTTAACCTAGACTAGGGCTTGATAATAAGCTTGTCTTATTCTTGTAACCTATACATAGTAATGTGTTTCATGCTTTAATATGTTTGTAGCGACATCTATGGCGTCACATAAGAACTAATCCTGCATCGCGCAATCAAATTTCTCCGCGCAATTAGAACATATAGAACAGCCCGAAATCATCTATCGGGCAGTAGCCCACCAGACATAACACCCGTCTGGCCGGAGGATCCTCCCTTTTCAACGGAGGTATGTGGGACTTTACTCTCTGTTCCACATACCTCTAAATGTTGCAAAAAAACATTTAATTTTGAATGGATTTCTTCTTCCTTTACAATATTCCTCATGCTTTCTGTAAAGGTTTATCCAAAAGTTATAATTATAACAAATGAGTAGCCATCGCCTTTGTTTTGTACGTTTCTGTAACTTTAAGCCTTGTAGTTTAGACGGCTTGGCTGTGTTAGGACACGTTTCGGAAATCCCTTTAAAAAAATCGATTATTGAGAGTTAAGCGTTATATTTAGGGAAAGGCACAGTTAACACGGAATTAGTAGGGAAACTTGATCAATATCCTGACTTGCGACCTATCCGGTACGAGTCTAAACCCGAACTGGCGTTACTAGCTGACCTATGCACTGAGTCTAGAAGAAAACAATGATGTGGTGCTCGGTTATATAGGTATAGAATGAATTTTGACGACGGGTCAGTAAGGGCAAGTACCTACCTTAATCGTTAGCATTATAGGAAAACATTCTAAGGAGACCGTCCATAACTTTTAAGATATAAATGTAATTATAACAATTATGGTACCTGCCCTTTCTGACCCCATCTCAAAAATCCACCCTGTATGTGGGTTTACATGTTTGTAAACGCACCTATAATACAATACAGGAGTAATCGTCAGTGTGTCTCTTGGTATAGTGGCAAAAGCTTGTAAGTTAATAAAACAATATTACTTACCTACACTCATCTGAGCAATGTAAAGTGACGGCAGCAATGGTAGCGTTCATATGAACTATGTTCGGTTGATCCAGCAGAGGGACCAACACTACCAAAACTATTAGAACTATAACTATGGAGACTGGGATGCAAGATGGTCGACACCATATGCTGCGTTTTTTTCTCCTGTCAACAAAACATTAAAATTGATTAAATATTTTTTTGTTTGTCGTAGTCTGTTCCATCATCGGACCACTAGACGTACAGCGTTGCGCCATCGCTACACAGTGGACATCCCACCCATAGGTACGTACAAAGCGTTTGGGGAACACATTCATTATGCGTACAGCTAAGGAGTGGAATTCTCTGCCGGAGTCTGTGTTTTCTGTTAGCAACAACCTAGGGGTCTTTACGTCAAGAGTGAATAGGTTACTTCTAGGCAAGCGTGCTCTATCGTCGGCCACATCATCGCTTACCATCAAGTGAGATAGTGGTCAAACGTGAACCTAAACATAATTAAAAAAAAGATTGCGTTTTCTGCAGGAAGGAATCTTTCGTCTTTTCTTATTCAAATAAATTTGAAAATAGTTTTTTTTTTAAATATGACTAGTTATTCATTTAACTACTAATCTATTAGAAATAGTTCCTATTAAAATATTTCCATAAATACATTTTAATTAGAAAAGGAAAAACCTTTCTGCAAATAACACAAACTGACGCATCTTCCTGGAAAGGTTTGGCAAATTTGGCTATGGGTCAGTAAGATACATAAGTAGGGCTGAGTAGCTCAGCGTTCCGAATTGCGATAAAAGTGATTATATCGCGAATCCGACCAAATGTAATAGTCACAAAATATAAGGGCTGTGATTGAGTAATAATTGTGACATTGCGCGTTGGTCAGATTCGCGAAACAGCTTCTGCCCGTGATTTCGCTCGCGCAAAATTTAGGGTTACATAGATCTTCTTTTTCATCTCTTTAGGAGGAAATTTAAAAAAAAAATCTTGTCAATGTCACCTGTAAAATAACAACTGCTAAAAAAAATCAGTTCTCTGTGTTCAACAATTTAGGCTGGTCGTTGATGAGTCAGGCCTTCTCTTTTTAAAGGTATATACACAGAACACACAGGTGTATATACAGATAATATTATGGAAGACTGTAGTTTCAAGGATTTTTTTTTTTATTGCTAAGCTCTTGTGACAGAAAAACAGATGGTTGAATGAGCGAGTACAATAGGGCTAAGTTTGGATAATTTAGATAGGGAACCCTAAATATGTGATGTCTGGTAAATCTATTAAAGTGCCTATTATGCACTTCAAAACCAAAAGTGATTTCTGCATTTCCCCTAAAGTATTTCAAATATAGCTAGGGTAATTAAACTTACTTATGAGATGGTTGACTGCGAAAAAATAAATTTATCCTAGTTCATAAGTGACTATAGGTACACAATGCTCAAGAAATTGTGGACAACCTTAGCAGCTAGCTAACTGACAATAATAGAAGACACTGTGAATGGTTTATCTGTTACAAAGACTTGAACTTTGACTGACTGGATTATAGAGTAATAAATTGAAAAGTTGAAAGGGAATCGTTTGTCCTGGTATGGTCATGTAAAGAGGAGAGATGAATGTTACTAAAAGAGTTATGAGTATACATGTGGATGGGTGGAGAGGGAGAGGGAGGCCAAAGAAAAGATGGATGGATTGTGTGAACAGTGATATGAAAGAAAAGGAAGTTAGTGATAGCATGACCGTTGACAGGATAGAATGGAAGAAAAAAACATGTTGTGCCGACCCGAAATAAGATGGGACAAGGGCAGGAAGATGATGATGACTCACTAAACCACAATTTATTGGCTATTAGAGACAAAACAGGATAAATAGTGTTAGTAAAAACTAAGCAATATGTAATTATCAGTCATGTGTCATGTCATCAATGTCAGTCATGTTGTAACATGGCCATTAGGTTATCATATTAAATTGTACAGCAAGTATTGCAAGTTGTTAACAGTCTGTTAAAATAATAAAATACTTAATTAACTTTAAACTAAAATTAAAAAATTTTAACCCATTTTTCAAACAATGTAAATTTTGTTGTAACTGATATAAAATAAATTATCCATTATGATATTAGTTTACTAACCTGTAAAAGTGCATGGAGATTTATTACATCATTAATTATAAAAACATTTTTAATTTTGAACACAGAAAAAGCCTTCAATAAATTATTAGTAGCTAGCTTATGAAGGATGTATTTGTTTAGGCCTCTTTTTTTATACAATTGTAGTTTGCGCCTGTAATAGGCAATTTGGAGTGATAACTTTTAAGTTTAATATACTATCTTTACAAAACATGAAAAAAAAAATCCTGTAGCTAAAATTTCTCTCTGACCCTGACCCTACTCATGGACCTTTCGAAGGCGTACAAAAGGGCTGAAGCCAACTCGCAGAGGACCCTTAGACACTTTTTTTATAAAATGTGGTACCAATCAACAATTATCCCTATACGCAATATACAAGTGCACCCAAGGATAACCTCGATTGGTGGGAAATTATTGCGACATATAGAAAACAAAGATGTACCTAGGGCTATGGTTTTGGAAGGTTTAAATGGACTGGTTTTCAAGAACTATCTAAAGACGCCCCTGGCCCCTGCTTGAACAATGTTATTTTTTAATTAATTAATTAAATTATTAAATTTGAATTGTGTATGTTCAAAATACCTAATATAGAGCATGTGGATTCAATTTAGGCATGTTATAATACAAGTTTATTATGATCCTCCTTGTAAAAGATGAATTAAGTAATAAACTATGCTTACTTGTCATTATAACTATTGCCATTTTCGTCTCGCATCATGAATATTTGTTCCCACTGCTCCAGTTCTTCATCAGACGACGACGCGTTCCCCACACTCCCAGTTTCTAGCACAGTCTACAAAAAGAAAACAAAGAACAAGTTAGATTAATAAATGACGACCGCACCAACAGAATATTCGTTATACAAATAACAGGGAAGGCCAATTTCGGCCCATACTAAGGCCTTTAATAATCACGCATACCCGTTACACTGTAATTTGAACATAATTTGGCACAAATTGTATCATAACACTCAAAAACTAGTAAACCGACTAACCTTAAAATATTCCAACAAGTATTTAACAAAAGAAATTAAGTAGCCCATGATTATTAATTAATTTGATGCCATATCATAACAACAGTGTAGTATTACTAAAAACAATGTGATGATGAACCTAAGTTTACAATCCTTTGTTTTGTTTATGTATTATTGTCTGACGTAACGTAAGACACCGCAAACACAAATTTTTGACATTGTTGACAATTAGGTAACTAGACACCGACGCATCACGTTACAGTTACACGTTTTATTAAATCTATCGATTTAAAAGCGAGTGAGTCGAGTATTTTATGTCTTTTAATTTCACTAAACTGATACTGACCATATTATTATTTCTTGACTAAGTAATCAAATTATATAAATTAATTTTATTCAAACTAACAAGTTCACTTAGCAAAGAATTTATAACGCAATCACGAAAGCAACACGTATTAAACTGCATTTTGTGTATCCTGGCGTTCCTTTACAAACCGTGCAAGCGCATTAGTAGCAAAAATATTACTGCAAAGTAGATGACGTCGGCAACCACTGCATTGTACATGTGCATTTTAAATACTAGGTTAGTATAAACCGTAAAACAATTCAGGGCAGAACTGTTTCTAACATCGTTATTACAAGGAGGCTAGTTAAATCTAATAGTTGTGTAGGAACTGTTAAATTTTGTTACGTTGTTTGGAATTATTAATGAGTGGTTAATGTATTACGTTTTGGCAATATTGTAGCATGTGAAAGATATTTTTTTTGTACTTTTACCTCCAGTTGTTCACAGATCCGGTACTCTTTTTGTAACTCCACACTGACACAACATGAATCACACACTTCAAATTACAAAGCTCAGTGATCGACGATTTTAATAAATAATGTAGGGAAAACTTCAAATATTTTTACCGCCTTGTCGTGTGGCCACGGCAACTCACTAAATTATACTGTGACAAAATATTTTGACCGTGATATAACAGAAAATACACATTATACGCGACATTAAGCCCGGCTCTACTGAACTAAATTGCAAGAAAATAACAAAGCTTTTACCTTACCTAGCCCAAATGGATAGGTACACCGGCAATAAATTTGTTAATAGGTAGTGTAGTTGTACGAGGTTGTAATAAGATTGAAAGCTTTTGGTGGCACAGGTAGCACTAAATTGTATGTATGTATGTGATTTTACCGTTACCATTATCACCTATAGGTGAAAGTATGTTGTTATTGGTTTTATCGATTGTGAAGTCGCTTTAAACTGATATTTTGGACGGCACTATTTTCCAAATTCAAACGTGATTATTTTGCCGTTTTTTGCTACGGACGGTACGGAACCCTTCATGCGCGAGTCCGACTCTTACTTGGCCGTTTTTTTTGTTTTGATGATTTCATTTTCAACATATTTGAAGTTCAGGATTGCGGGAACGTTGGACACGCCACAATCGCTGCGGTAGGTCCCCTCTTTGAGGAGTCGCTGGAAAGGCAACACAGCGTCCTTACCTTCCGCATGACGCAGGTCCTCACCGGACACGGTAAGTTCGGGAAGTTCCTGCACCGGATTCGTGCGGAAGCGACGCCCGGGTGTCGCCACTGTGTGGACCGCCCGGAGGACACGGTGGAGCACACGGTGGAGTTGTGCCCCGCTTGGGCAGATCAACACCGTGTCCTCGTGGGGGCAATCGGCGGCGGCGGTCTCTCGCGCCGAGCCTTGGTATGGCCATGGTCCGGAGCGAGGAGGAGTGGCAGGTGGTCGCCTCCTTCTGCGAACCAGTATATGCTAGCGAAGGAGGCGGCCGATCGCGTCCCAATCGCCGCCGGGATTCCGATCCCGATTTCCGGCCATCGTAGGCGCGGGCTTGCGGACGGCGAGCATTGGGTGGCTCGCCGTCCGACCATCCGGTAACCGTCTGGACCGAGCCCAAGTCATCGACGGCGCGTGCTGTTCTACGCGCGCCTCAAGGAGATGTCAGCAACTGTAGGGGCCAGGGTCGAAGCCTACTGGGGTCAAGGGTCTGATTCTGAAAGGAAGACTCGGACCTGGTACGAAAGGCAACGAAGGAACAGGAGTGGGTTTTTAGTCAGTAAAAGTCTGACACTATTTCCCGCCCCGCCTAGGAGCGGGGGATGTCATAAAATGATTTTCCCACCGAAAAAAAAAAGTCCTCTCTTTGAGGAGTGGCTAGAGAGGTGCTACGCCATCCTCACCTTTCGCCTGAAGTAGATTCTCACCGGTCATGGTGAGTGGTCAGTTTGGAAGGTTCCTAACCTTCCAAACTGACCATGACCGGTTTTAGGAACGCCACAATTATGGCGGTAAGTCCCCTCTTTGAAGAGTGGCTGGAAAGACCTCACGGCGTCCTTACCTTCCGTATGACGCAGGTCCTCACCGGACATGGTAAGTTCGGGAGGTTCCTGCACCGGATTCGTGCGGAAGAAACGCATGGGTGTCACCATTGTGTGAACCGGCCGGAGGACACAGTGGAGCGTAAGGTAGAGGTGTGCCCCGCCTGGGCAGAGCAACGCCGTGTTCTCGTGGGGGCGATCGGTGGCAGCGATCTCTCGCGCTGGGTCTTGGTACAGGCCATGGTCCGGAGCAAAGAGGAGTGGCAGGCGGTCGCCTCCTTCTGCTAAGCAGTAATGCTAGCAAACGAGGCTGCCGCACGTGCGAGGGAACGTCCCTCACGCCCCAGCCGCCGGGTTCCCGATCCCTATTTCCAGCTACCGTAGGCGCGGGCTTGTGGACGGCTAGCAATGGGTAGCTCGCCGTCCGACCGTCCGGTAACCGTCCAGACTGAGCCCGAGTCGTCGACGGCGCGTAGTGTTCCACGCGCGCCTCAAGGAGATGTCAGCAATCGTAGGGGCCCAGCAGGGTCGAAGCTTACTGGGGCCATGGGTGATGCGAAAGTGAACCCCGGGGCCCTGGAATGAAGGAACAGGAGTGAGTTTTAGTTAGTAAAAGTCTGACACGCCCTCCCGCCGCGTCATTAGATGATATCCCACCTAAAAAAAAACATCACATTGTTTTATAAAAAAGTTAAGCGAAACAAATATCCAATTTTTGCTGTAATGGTGTTGTTTACATAATTTTAAATAAATAAATAATAAATAAATTTGATTGAACATTCCGGAAAACTGCCAAGTATCTATTCCATTTCTTGTTACAAATAAGTGCCTCAATATCATTTTAGTCATGGTTGGTATTTCAACCGTCCGTGCTTTGTTTCATTATGAAAATTGGTTGCTAACTACAATTTACAAGAACTAACTTTTTGCCGAGGGTTGCACGAAAACAGAACATTAAAATAATAAAAAAACTTGTAAAACGGCGAACAGCTTGCATAACAAAAGTCATGCAACGGTAGATTATAATTATTATTCTTTGTTCTTTATCAGGTTAGTTAATCACAAATGGCTTGGTTGGCGCAATACCTAGTCACAGTATAGATATGGAACAGTACGGAAACTACGTACAAATGTTTGAAACGGCACACTCACACAAACATACGCATCGACGAGACTCCTAAGCGTTTCTTGCTACTGACAGCACCGCGAGAAACGCTTAGGAGTCTCGTCGATGCGTATGTTTGTGTGTGTGCCGTTTCGAACATTTGTACGTAGTTTCCGTACTGTTCCATATCTATACTGTGACCTAGTTGAGCGGTTGACGCTGCGTTTCATAGGTTCTATTCCCGTAAGGAACAAATATCTAAATAGCCTACAGATAGTTTTGATGGTACGGTTGGCGCAGTGATTGAGCAATTGGCTGTTGTACTGCGTGTTGCGGATTCGATTCCCGCTCGGGAAAAATATTTGTACAATGCGTTCCAAATAAGAATAGGATCGATTGCCATGTTTTGACGTCACATCATACTGTCAAAACGCAAGAAATTGGGAAAAATTGAAGAACTCAGAGATGAGCAAAATTTAAGAACTGGATTCTGATTAAACTTTTTTCGTTCAGAGTTCGTAAATAAAATAAATTTAAAAAAAATCTTGTTTTGCTCACCATAATAATTCTTTGATTTGATAATATGACGTGACGTCACAACATGGCAATCGATCCTATTCTTCTTTTTTTTTCAGTCGGAAAATCATCATATGACATCCGCCGCTCTTGGGCGGAGCGCGAGATAGTGTCAGACTTTTACTAACTAAAAACCCACTCCTGTTCCTTCGTTGCCTTTCGTACAACGGCCGAGTCTTCCTTTCAGAATCAGTCCCTTGGCCCCAGTAGGCTTCGACCCTGATGGGCCCCTACAGTTGCTGACATCTCCTTGAGGCGCGCGTGAAACAGTACGCACCGTCGACGACTTGGGCTCGGTCCGGACGGTTACCGGACGGTCGGGCGGCGAGCTACCCATTGCTCACCGTCCGCAAGCCCGCGCCTACGGTGGCCGGAAATCGGGATCAGAATCCCGGCGGCGGTTGGGGCGTGAGGACCGTTGCCTCACGCGATCGGCCGCCTCCTTTTACATTACTGCTTCGCAGAAGGAGGCGACCGCCTGCCACTCCTCCTCGCTCCGGACTAGGCCTGTACCAAGGCCCGGCGCGAAAGATCACCGACGCCGAATCCTATTCTTATTTGGAACGCATTGTATGGCCTACCTACAGCTAGGTAAGTGTTCCGGGTCTGTATATTATATACAGTATAAACCAAAGTCATGGTAAACAGCCATGTAGCACCCACTCCTATCAAGATCGGGGACTCTACACTCGAAGTTGTAGACGACTACGTTTACCTGGGACAGACGGTCCAGTTGGGAAGGTCTAACTTCGAGAAAGAGATCAATCGTCGAATCCGACTCGGCTGGGCAGCGTTCGGGAAGCTGCGCGGTATCTTCTCGTCCAATATACCACAGTGTCTCAAGACGAAAGTCTATGACCAGTGCGTGTTGCCAGTGATGACATATGGCTCCGAAACGTGGTCGCTTACAATGGGCCTCATCAGAAGACTTAAGTCACCCAAAGGGGAATGGAAAGGGCTATGCTCGGAGTTTCCTTGCGTGATCGAATCAGGAATGAGGATATCCGCAGGAGAAAGAAAGGGTTACCGACATAGCACGAAGAATCGCCAAACTAAAGTGGCAATGGGCAGGGCACATTGCTCGCAGAACAGATGGCCGTTGGGGCCGAAAGGTTCTGGAATCCACCAATCACGTACCGGAAGACGTAGCGTTGGAAGGCCTTCTACAAGGTGGACCGATGACTTGGTAAAGGTTGCGGGAGTCCGATGGATGCGAGATGTACAGGACCGTTCATTGTGGCGACACTTGGGGGAGGCCTATGTCCAGCAGTGGACGTCTTTCGGCTGAAATGATGATGATGATGATATTATATACATATTTATAAATAAAGTTTATTTAAAAAAAAATTGAGAATGGTAAGTTAGCAACCCTAGGTATTGCAGCTAAACAGCACGATAGCACTGTAGCCCTTATCTCCTAATCCACCAGTGAGATAGAGATAGCTGTAATATACTACCAACTTCATGCATTTTATAGATCCTAATCTGTTAGAGTAGGAAGGTAAATACTTGCGCTTGTTACCAGTGGGCAATGTGATTGAAAATTGGTTCGGACCACTCCAATCCGACTCCCGCTAGACTCTAGCGGTTACAGGACGATAAAATGTCGCGTAAATTGCTTCATCATTTTGCCAAAGAATCCTACTTTGCCTGATGAAATGTTGAGAGGTGAGATTTTTTTTTTATTTTTTACTAGCACTTTTCCGCGACTTCGTTCACGTGAACGTTTTCATAATAAACATACATTCAGCCGAACATAGAACCTCCTCCTTTTTGAAGTCGGTTAAAAAATACAACACATGAATAAGTGTGTTAAAGTTTTTATGAAAACCTTTTTTGTATAACTAGGTTATTATTTGTGCTGACTTAGGTACCAAAAAAAGTAAAAGTAAATAAGCAAGCAACTAAGCAAGCAAGCAAGTATATTGGCTCAGGGAACGAGACTTGGCATACAAACGCTATACCATTTTTTCACCCCTTTAGAGGTTGAATTTCGTAAGACCCCTTATTGCTTACCTATGTAATTATGTCATAAAAGGAAGCCTTGTGCAAAATTTCATGTTCCTACTTCCAGTAGTTTCGTTGATATGTCAGTAATTTTCTCCTTCTAAGTAATATTTTTTAATTAGTAGTAAAAATTGGGCCCTATCCGTACCCGTTACTGATCATATTTTTTAAGTCAAAAGTAAAAAATAACGAAATCTAAAATTTTCCACGAAAATTTGTCAAAGTTATATATAATTAATAATTGCTACTAGAAAATACTACGCGGAGTGTTTTTCGATTTTGATCGTCATTCATTCATACATAATCAATAGCCTGTACAATATTTCCATAAATTGAGTGATATTTTGGGATATAAACAAACGCTAATGACTTTGCTGTTTATGAATATTATTTATTGAGACTTGACATAAATATTTTCTAATAAGCCTGTAGCGACATCTATGGCGTCACATAAGAACTAATCCTGCATCGCGCAATCAAAGTTCTCCGCGCGATTAGAACATATAGAACAGCCCGAAATCATCTATCGGGCAGTAGCCCACCAGACATAACACCCGTCTGGTTGGAGGATCCTCCCTTTTCAACGGAGGTATGTGGGGCTTTACTCTCTGTTCCACATACCCCTAAAAGCCCTTTAAGTATTTGTACTAATTAAAAATTAGTGATGTATATAGATCGGTAGGTACTTCTATTTTAACGTCCGTGTAGTCTAGTAGAAAACCAAAGACAACAGTCTTGGAGCCTAGATTTTAAGCATCAGAATCTCTGGGCCAATAGAGATTTTTAATGTTTGTGTGGCAATTGTGTCAAATTAAATACCTACCCATAGCTCAAATTTTTATCGAAAAAATATAATACATAACATTTTTCTAGTACCTTAAGCCAAAAGAAATTGAATAAATTTTATGTTGAGGTAGGTACTAAGAAAGTAGTAGGTACCTAAATATGGTACTGAAAGATAAATTAGTTGTATCGTCTTGAAATATGAAAAAAGAGGTCCAAGATATTGTAATATCAGAATGTCTGATCACTTTCATTACACGTTTTTTGAGGTACTAAATAATTGAATTTAGATAGGAAATAGCAGCAAAATAGTACCTACGTAGTGCATTTTGGTATTTCTTAAACATTAAATACCTCTTTGGTTCAGATATTCGAACTAATAAGTATCTAGATATTGAATACATACATTAACCGTAATTTTTCTTGTAGGCACCTTCCACTTTTTGAATTAAAGTTACCTAAGTCAACTATATTGTTGTGCATCAGATTTAAGTAATTATGTTTTGTTAGTCTTTTTTGTTTCGATTAAATACTCGATTAAAAGACTTAAAACAGCTAAAAACCTTTATGTATAAGTAAAAGACCAAAACTGGTCAAATACAATGTTGTCTATCCCTGATATGAGTGCCGACATAAACCGTCATTATGTCCGCCGACATGCCACACCTCCGACCGGCGGAGTATTTAATCGAGCCACAAGCAAACAAAATTCGTGCTTATTCGGTAAACTCTGTTTACTATTTGGAAAAATCCTTTCATACAGGTATCATTTTTTTCTAAATGAAAACTTCAGTAAAGGCGGCTTATGCTGGTAATGGTACCTAATGTCTAGTACAATAATAGACATTAGGTATCATTACCAGAACATTATAATAAAAAGTAATGTGTAGGATTTTATGAAAATTGCGGATATTATGTTACGCCTCATTGCAAGATTCAAGATTGGGTGAAATGGTTCCTGAAGGACTTCAAATCTCTGACCTGATGTAGGTAGATTAGATTTGGAAGTTGGGAGCGACTTGTCGTTGCCAAGTGCCAACAGTGGTCGTACCATGGTTAGCAGTGTATAGTCTCAAAATGGCGATCACCGTAGGAAGGGTAATTTAAGGGAGATTAAAAGTACTCTCTCGTTCTGCTCCAGGCGCACTGGGGTTGGAGAAGGGTGGACAACGCCCTATTCCAGGCCCCCTAAAGAGATTCAGATTCGACTGATTCGGGGACATACGTTGCCTCGTCAATCAGGACCTGAGATGGTGGCATGTAGTGTTCCACACGCAGAGGTAACCGACACATGAACGCGAGGAGAACACCACGGTGGTTTTGTTAGTCGGTCAGGCCCCTCCGACCATCCAAGGCGGAGAACATTCATGAGGATTTCCTTAGTAACCTGGTTGATAGATCCTAATAACAAAATAAATTATTACTTGTCCTATTTAGAGTTAAGCATCGAATTCAATTCAATAGGGTTTTTACTGCTACGGGTAGAGCCCGGTTACTACGGGTATGCCTAATTTCGTAGATAGATTTGAACATAAACTCATAAAAAACACGCCTATAAAACCTTGACCGAAGATATTGGTTATGTCGGTCAAGGCAGAAAAGCTTTTCAAAATTAGTTAAATGCGGGTAGTTCGTAGTTTTCCCGATAACTTTATGGTAAGGTAATTAAAAGTTTCAGTCTCATTTCGGAACTCCTGTTGAGACTGGCCGTTTTTGTTTTAATTATTTGCATTTTTGGATGGTAGACCTATAAGTACCAATATCTAACTGAAAAAGCCCCGGTTCAATTAAATAATTCACAGTAGGTACAGCTTACGAGTTTCTTTCAGTACTATCATCCACATAAATATAAAATAGAAACCACCGACCTACAATTTATAGCGGAACAAAGACGTTTCTTTGGACAGAGCCATAACGAGGGAACCGAATAACCTCATACCACCACGTACGGTCTACAAAAAACGACTTTCCTTCAAACCGAATATATTTCGTGGTATTTTTTGAAATAGTCCGGATAAAGGAACAAACTCTATTCGTATGTTGTTTAAGAATTCATGTAGATCGACGTACTGACGGCTTAATTTACATGAACATGTAAATATCTATTCATGAGGGTTATGTAAATAATAATTTGATTTGATTCATTGAGCTTCTGACACACAAAACAGACGGTTTTGGTACTTAGGTAAGTTCCCACCCGCGAGTGCGGCCCTCAAGCTCTTAACTCCTTAAACAAAACGCAAAAAATAAACAAGGTATTTTGAACCTACTGCTTATGAATCTACGGTTTTCGGCAGACATTTCGCACGTTTTCTCTTATGAACTTATTTGGAATTGTGCGAAAAAGAGGTGTAAAAGTTTTTACTAGCACAAAGCAAGTTAAACTAACATAGAACTAAATATAAAACATATAATAAAAAATAGTTTTCTTGGAAAAGTCTTAATAAAAAACCGGTCAAGTGCGAGTCGGACTCGCGCGCGAAGGATTCCGTACCGTCCGTAACAAAAACGATAAAAAAATCACGTTTGTTGTATAGGAGCCACTTAAATACTGTTTTTAGTACCTATTGGTTGTTAAAGCGGTGACAAACAGACGGACTGTGGAGTCATAGCAATAGAGTCCCATTTTTACCCAGCCCTAAAAATAAGCAATTTAGAACAACATCCAAAAATTATCAAAAAGTTTATTCACCTCTATCTTTATTATCTTTATGATTACAATGCCTTCGACGTAATCACGTGACTCGTACCGAACAATTTGCACGTCTATCCTCTTCCAAGGAAACGATACAAACTCTAACAGAGTCACAAGACTAATGGGCGGCTCGGCGAAAGGTCATGAACATTGCGTGCGGCCAGGAACTTCGTAAATAAACATTTCTTAGTAAACAAACTTTTCACTTCTAACCGTCTATAGGGTATTAGATCCAATACCTTTGTATTCATGATTTACATAGAGATGTTTTTGAAATTCACCGAAATTATATTTGTTTCCATTACTATTTAAACCTAACACTAAGACTAGACATGGACAAGGGGAGTGCAAGCGGATGAACTTGCACCTCCCTGGCTTTCTATAAGGAAAAAGAAAGCTCCGTTCATACGTACTTTAATTATTATTAAAAAACCAAGCACGAATATACATGGTTCTCATAATAAATATATATCTATTGACCATTACATGTTTGCTGTGTGTTAGGTGGTTAATCATCCAAATCCAGCTGACCCCCTACGGTTTGCTGGCATCTCTTTGAGGAACGCGTAAAACACTACGCGCTGTCGACGACCTGGGCTCGGTCCGGACAGTTACCGGACGGCAGGACGGCGAGCTACCCATTACTCGCCGTCCGCCTGCCTGTGCCTTGAAATTGTAGTTTTTTTTTTCTAAATTATAAGTACCTAAGTAGGCACTAAGAAATGTAACTTGTTAGTTGAGGAAGACCTATTTACTAAAATTAAATGGGCATTCTATTCATTTCAAGTTCTTTGCACTCATTTAACAAAAGTCTCGCAAAAGCGGGAAACCTTTATAAAATTTATTTTATGTCGTTGCAATAAAGTTTAAAGAGGTCAAGACGGGAGATAGAAACGTTTGGCGTAAACTTGATATGCCCGGGGGAAATAGCAAACAATAATGCGATCTCCAAGAAAAGATCTGGCTCCATCCTCCTCGAGGGTTTCGCATTTAAATATTCACAGACTTCTTTCTGTGTCTCGACTGTCTTTTTAGGCAACCGCTAGATTTTTTTTCGTTTTAATGCAATCTGTTTACTTAATGACATTCAGTATCTGTTGTGTTCAAATATTTTGTCACGCTTGGTATGTATCCATTGGTGTATCCACAACAATCCGTTTTGTAATATATGTCGCCGGAAAATTGCTGAGTTGGTTTGTAATAAATAAATATTTATTAGATTATAATTTCTCGTATTGTAGGTATACGATAAATCACATCTAAATTTATTAGTTTTCTACATAGCGTGTCTTATTTAGAAAACATAATTTACATTTTTTTGTGATATTTTTCAATCTTACGGGGCTTTGTAATTTGCTGGTAACATATATATCTATAACAACAGCATCAGCAACAGTATCTGTGTGTGTGGCATGTGTGTGTAGCATCTATTTTGTTGAAATAAAATTTAGTCACGCTTGGTATGTGTTCAGTGGTGCATTGACAACAATCCGTTTTGTGTCATGACTTCCAGTCATATCAAGTTAAATAATAAATGGTGGTGGTTTTTATTAGTAAACTAGCTGTTACCCGCAACTTTGTTTGCGTCAAGTTAGTAAAAATGCGCAAATGTAATTAATAATTCTGTGCTTGTGATTCGTGCTAAAAACATCTAACTCAAATAACGGAAATTAATTTCAGTAAATATATTATGTAAAATGTATTTCTTATGTCCAGATATATAATTTATTTTATTTATTTGGCTCACCAGTAATAGAATACTCGTTCATGATATACATCAAATAAATTACTTATCATCATCAATAAACAGAAACAGACATGTTGAGGTCGAAGTAGTTGATAAACTGTGGTTCTGCCTACCCTTAAAAGGAAAAGGTGATAGTTTAAGTTTGTTTTTGGTTTATTCTATGATGAAACAACGCTGTATGATTTTAATATGATTGGTTCATTATAATAGACTAAAAGTGTATTAAACCGTTGTTTTCTTTTAACAACACTAAATAAATGTTATTTAACGTAGGCTATAAAAAAAGTGGATAAAGTAGTTTTAAAAATGTTAAATGTTGCCAAAATGTATAAAGAGTCTGTACGGATCTTGTTCTGAGGTCAATACCCACAATTTTTAGTGTCTGCACGTTTTACTTTTAGGAAGAAAATCATAAAATACCTTCCCCCGCTCTGGGTAAAGCGAGAGTTTGTGTCAGACTTTTACAGACTGAAACCGACCTGTGTTCCTTTAATTGCCCTTAGTGTTCTAGAGCTACGGTAACTTGCACGCGGCAGCAAATCTTCCTTCTTTGAGGAAAAGAGAGGACGCTGTGGTGTCTTTCTAAAGACACCACAGCGTCCTCTCTTTTCGCCTGACGAAGATCTCTAGGGCCAATGCCTGCTAGAGCTATGAGATTTTTCGAAAGAATTACCTCCCATAAGAATTTGCCTCGATGATATTTCTCTGCAAACTTTTAGCCGGGTCCGTTATGCAACTTTGGCGGAGGTGAATTTCGAAGGAGCATAATCGGCTTCAGCCCATCTTCAGCTGGATAACGTGCACTGATAGTCCACTGCTGCTAGCGATTATTAAAATACTACAGAGTAACCTACGATGTCATCTTGCTCCACAACTGAACTTATAAAGAATTTGTGAAAAAATTGTTGCAGTTTGATGTTGACTTACATCACGTCGAATAGGAAACAGAAACCTCTCGAAACACCCTAATACCCCCTCATTACTCCGTGTTTGTGACTCCACAAAACTATAAAATGAAAGCGAACAAATGTCGCAACTAATTGGGGCTGTGACTGACTCTGGCATCCGTCAGAATGTTGTCCCAGTGTTGATCACCACTCACTGACCACTCTTAAGGAGGTAACGTCCAGTTGTCGACTTAAGGCTGCAAGTAATGTAGGATACATCATACGTAATCAAACTATCTTCAGGAACGCAAACCACGTCGGGGCCTTGTGTGAAATATGTCTTCATGGGTTTTTCATGAAATTCTTAATGATCTTCAATTTTTGGAATCTTTGAAATTAGGTACTTGTTCCAAACAGTAGGTTGTGGTCAAGTCCGAGGGAGAGACTACTTGAAGTACTGGTAACCTTCACGAACTGCTCAAGAAGCATCTTTCTGTGATTAAGTACCTATATTTGCTGGTTTTTTGGGGGTCCTTCCGAAACATCTACGTTCGATGAAGACCTGCGTCAGGCGGAAAGAGAGCCTTTTAGACTTTCCTCAAAGAAGGTATTTGCTGCCGCAATTGTGGCGTGCAAGTTACCATAGCCCTGGAACGCTAAGGGCAACTAAAAGAACACAGGTGGGTTTCAGTCAGTAAAAGTCTGGTACTACCTCTCGCTTTACCCAGAGCGGGGGAAGGTATTTGATGATTTCCTACCTAAAAGCAAAAGGTGCACACACTAAAAACTGTGGGTATCGACCTCAGTATCAACTTCGTGACTCAGACTATTTATACATTTTGGCAACTGAAAACTACTTTATCCACTTTTTTTTTTGATAGCCTACGTTAAATAACATTTATTTAGTGTTGTAAAAAAGATAATTCTACGGTATAATATACTTTTAGTATATCTAATGAACCAATAATTTTAAAATCATACAGCGTTGTTTTATCATAACATAAACCAGAAAGAAACATACATAAAACCCACTCCTGTTCCTTCTTTGCCATTGTTCCAGGGCCCCGGGAATCTCTTTCGTATCACCCATGGCCCCAATAGGCTTTGACCTTGCTGGGCCCCTACGGTTGCTGACACCTCCTTGAGGCGCGCGTGGAACACTACGCGCCGTCAAAGACTTGGGCTCGGTCCGGACGGCTACCGGACGGACGGACGGTGAGCTACTCATTGCTCGCCGTCCACAAGCTCGCGCCTACGGTGGCCGGAAATCGGGATCGGAACCCCTCGGTTCGGATCGGCTGGGTCGCGAGGGTTATTGTCTCGCGCGTGCGGCCGCCTTCTTAGCTAGCATTACTGCTTCGCAGAAGGAGGCGACCGCGCCCAAGGCCCACCGCGCTTTACGCTATTACAAATCTTGTTATGATAAAATGACTGGACCTAATATTTTTGGCATTTACGAAGCAATTAATTAGAATTCAATAATTTTTATAAATAGGTCTAGAAACATTTGCTGATTTCGTGATAACGCCATCTATTGCTGAAAAGCTTTACCTTACCTTTATCACACACTAAGGCTCGAGCCACGAGCTCATAACATGATCCATTTTACGACCTAAACCGGACTGTTAAAAGGATGGAGCTATATAGGGTGTATAGCTCCGTCACTCTTTTTCGCTCGTACGTCTGACATTTTGACATTATCATGGTATGGCCCCTGGCCACCTACCGAGCGATAGTTAAATAAATAGTTTGACAAATTTAATTCATGTGTTTGCTATTCAAAGCCAGATGGCGTCACTGAGGCATAGGATGACAGTTTTTCTAAGACATTTTTTCTGATAGCCGCTCTATTGTATCTCTTTAGATCTCTTTGTAGACGTTTGAATGCATAACCGCTGGATTTCTGTCTTGTATAGTAAAAGTGCTGATGTAGAAACCAGACTGTCGATAATAATAATAGTAAGAACGTAAAAATATGTAAAAAATTCTTGTTTACAGTAAAATAAAACAAAACTATCACAAAAAAGAAACTGAGTTTTGAACCGCTATCCCCTTACGTGCGGATCTAATCCACACACGACTGCACTACGGTGTTCGTTGACTTTTGTGTAAAATAGGTGTTCTTATATAAACGTCATCATTGTCTGCTTAACCCTTTGTCGATGATAGCGTGATGATTTTCATCTGAGATAATATTAAATTTGTAGCTAAATGAAAAAATAGAAATAATATTTTTGTTTTTTAAACTTAGATTTTATTACATGTTTGATTACTTTTTACAAAAATATGGAGTAAAAAAACTTTTTAGAAAAAAAAAATAACCGACTTCACTAAAAAAAACACTAAAAGGATCAAAATAACTTTAATTTCGGAAGTCGGTGTTTCTCGGTATTGTTTGTTTCTTATTTAACACCGACTTCCGAAATTAAAGTTATTTTGATCCTTTTAGTGTTTTTTTTAGTGAAGTCGGTTATTTTTTTTTTCTAAAAAGTTTTTATTTCACACTTTTTAGTTGCGATACACTTATAAACAGAGTGCCTATTTCTAATGACAATTCCAATTAACCCAAATACTGCTAGGTTACATTGTTTTATTATAAAGTTGCTGTGCCTACCTTCCTCCTTCCGGCTCCATCATCAGATCAGTTCGATAGTACCTTATAGCCAAAGAGCATCTCACGACAATTCTAATAAGCCCAAACACGGCTAGGATACATTGATTAATTACGGAGTTCCTGTGTCTACCTTCCGGCTCCATCATCAGATCAGTTCGATAGTACCTTATAGCCAAAGTGCATCTCATGACAATTCTAATGAGTCCAAACACGGCTAGGTTACATTGATTAATTACGGAGTTCCAGTGCCTACCTTCCGGCTCCATCATCATCATCAGATCACTTCGATGATACCATTTTCAACGTAACTATTCAGAATCATTCATTTATTTGTATTGTCATAGTCGCTTAACTATATCTTCAATGTGATATCTATTTGAGTATGAAGTTCCGTTGACCATTTCTGGTCTTCTTCATCAGTTCCACTTCATCAAATGTTACTTTTTGACTGTAAATGCTTAAGTTCTTGATGAAAATACTAATATTACCATAGGGTTGCCTATAATTTTTGAGGAGTTCCCTCGATTCCTCATGGATTCCATCATCAGAACTGGATTTTGAAAAAAATGGGACCAATCTGGAAGCATATCCTATAAAGGGAAACAAAAATTTTGCAAATCGGTCCATAAACGACGGAGTTCTGAGGTAACAAACATAAAAAAAAAAAAAAAAAAAATAATGATAAAAAAAAAAAAAAAAAAAAAAAAATACAACCGAATTGATAACCTCCTCCTTTTTTTTGAAGTCGGTTAAAAATGTCTAAGATGTGTTAAAAATATGCTAAAAGTCCTATTATTATTGTAATCGAAGTACCATCGCATTTTATATACAAAAAAGACGACAAAATACTCACAAAAATTATTACTATAACTGGGGATCGAAGTCACGGCTAATCGTTCAATACCGACATTTTGGAATATTGCTCACCCCCCATAGCAAATAGCGTGATAATTTATAGCCTATGTCCTTTCTCAGGCTCTATTCTATCTTTGTACCAAATTTCATCAAAATTGGTTCAGCGGTATAAGCGTGAAAGCGTAACAGACAGACAGACAGACAGACAGACAGACAGACAGAGTTACTTTCGCATTTATAATATTAGTATGGATATGGATGGTTTTATTTGGCACTACATAGGAACCATTTTGTCCTAAATATTTTTTTAGTCTCTTTAATATTTAGGAAGGGTCGTAATCCTATTCTTATATGCAATGCAAAGGCAGGACTTTTAATTGTACCTCCAGAAATGAAATTCTTTCAGCACTATTCGAGATCAGTTTTAATTAATCAGAAGCGGGTTACTCTATGTTATGTTATGTTTGTAGGTATTGAGTTAAAGCCAAAAAGCTGAAAGAAAGTCGCATGCGATGGTACGGTCATATCCTCTTAGACGAAAAGACGACCTCTCACTCAAATGGGCCTTAAACATCCCCGACCGAGCACGACGAAGAGGACGACCATCCCGCCACCTGATGGTCAAATATGCAAAAAGAGATCCAGCAAGCGGATCTGAATACACGGACAAGCTAGAACAGAGCTATCTGGCGCAGACGTACAAGGAGATCCGACCCCTGCTAAACTAGAAAGAGGGCTTTGACGTATCTGTCTAAGGTTATTTTTCGGAGAGCCGAGAGGGCTTGGCCCCTGACATGCCTGATTAAAATAATCAGTATCTTAGCGTCCATCATAGACTTCCGAATTGTTAGCATAACATCCTGCCTACGCGCTAGATAATACTGGGGTGGACACAGCCGACGGCCTATAGGTATACCTACGTCTATGGAAGAGAGTTGGACTAAGAAGAGAAAGACACTAGTGCGAGTTTATGTAACTACTTGACGGTGTTAACGGAAACGTTTATGTTAACACCAACGAGTAAGTACCTACGTTAGAAAATCACACCAGTTCCACTAAAATTAGGGATGAAACACATGTTACTAAAAGAGTTATGAGTATACATGTGAATAGATGAAGAAGAAGGCCAAAGAAAGATGGATGGATTGTATGAAGAGTGATATGAAAAGGAAAGGAAGTTAGTGATAGCAAGACGGGTCACAGGACAGAATGAAAGAAATAATCATGTGCACCGACCCCAAATAACACGGGTCAAGGGCAGGAGGATGGTGACTATTAGTACCACTGAAATCTTCGTGAGACACATGAATTGTTTACAGGCAACATATTATCTAGTACCTAACTGAGTACTTTATCTGCAAAAGTTATATGCAAAGTGAACTGAATTTACATAGCTTAGTACTTATATGTTATGCTTGTTGCCATAACGACGTGTGTAATAACAAAATTAGGCAAATATTCGAGCCCTCAACTGCGTAATTCACTGATAATGAGTTGTGACCTCGGTTCGTGGTACATATATACAAAATACATCTATATACAAAACTACACTTTGTAAGCGTTGCATATGGAAATGGATGTAGTCTTGTAACGTAAATTAAATATCATGCTGGGGAGCGCGGTTCATCGTTACTTATTGCGGTTCATTGTTACTTATTGCGGTTTATTCTTACTTATTGTGGTTCATTGTTACTTATTGTGGTTCATTGTTACTTATTGTGGTTTATTGTTACTTATTGAGGGCTAACTTCTGCCAGCGGCTTCGCCTGCGTAAAAGCAGAAAATTATCCCAAGGGAACATACTCCCAGGATAACAAGTAAGCATCCTATGTCCTATTCCAGGACATGGTCTATTCATGTACCAAGTTTAATCGAAATCCGTTCAGCCGTTCAAGCGTGAAGAAGTAACAAACATACACTCACTCACAAACTTTCACCTTTATAATATTAGTGTGACTGGCTTCTGACAGTAGCTTCGCCCTAGTGAATGTAGATATTATTCCAACGCAACATACTCCCGGGATAAAAAGTATACTATGTTAGGGCATAGGAATACGCTGCCATATGGTAGCCATGTCCTGGAATAGATTCCAGAACATGGTCTATCCGTGTACCAAACAACCAAATCCGTTCAGCCCTTTGAGTGTGAAAAAGTAACAAATAGACGCATAGGTATGTACATAATGTATGAAAACTTTGGCCTCTTTATTATTAGTGAGAAGTGTAGGAAGATAAAGTGTCAAAAAATACCAATCTAAATTAATATTAAAACCAGGTAGATTAGTTGTTGTGTAGGTATTAATAAAAGCATAAGCATAATCAGCCTTTTAATGTGCCAACTGCTGGGACTCAGGCCTCTCTAGGGGAAGGAATGGGCCGGGCATCCACCGTGCGGGTTGGTGAATGTCACATGTCTTCGAATTTTTGGTTCTAGGACATGCCGGTTCCCTCACGATGTTCCTTCACAGTTTTGAGATTGTTTATTAATACGATTGTTAAAATATTATCTGGTATACTATAAATCCTACAACGTCAATTATTCTTTCATAGATAATTAAAGAGCTAAACACTATTTCTAAGTGTCATGTTTTTTTGCCACAGTAGTAAAAGTAAGTTGTAAAAAACCATTAATATGCTTTAAATTATTCAAATAAAGCATTTACAAATGATATGCAAACTCACAGACACAAGAAACCGCTATACCACACTAATATACCTAATGTTTGTTCCGTACAGAAATCGAATCCACAACTCACTAGCCATTAAAGGCTTTTGTGGTTTTTAATACTCAGCGATTTTGAAAATAAAATAAAAAATACGCTGCACAGAATCTCCAATTTCAGGGACTGAGGCTAACAGATTGTCCTTAATGTCTGGTAATGACCAGTGGCCAATTCAGACTGGAGAAGCTGCCTCGTGCCTTAGCTGGCATCCTGAAATAAGACGCAAGGACATAAGCAAACGTATTGACTGTACTGTTATTAATTCTAATAATATCAAACACTTTTATTATAGCTCTGGCACCTGTCAGCAGCCACAAAGAAAATCAAATTTATCAGCAATATAAATAAAAAGTAGGTATATTAAAGCTATCCCCCGAGTTATATGACGTTCATGAAATAGAAATAAATGTGAAAATTTACTGCTACTGGAAAATTTATTACGTTTCTGTGTTAATCGTCAAGAATACGATTTCTCTTCGCTTTCAATCGAAACTACAATAGCCCTTTCAATATTTCTTGCAGCACGGTTACGTGAAAAATACGTCAATTTAGTGATGCGAGGTTGCTCTATTTTAGTTACTTTCATTGTAGTCTTACGGTATTTTTATAGTAACGGGCTGCAGACATAATTTTTATTATGCAGAAAAGATTTAAGATATTAGAGCCATATAATTATAATTTTCGCAGGAACTCTTTAAGGATATAAACATTATGAAACTTAGATTAGAACCACGATTCAGATTAGCTAAAGTACACAATTATTTTAAGGGGTATGTAGTATGTACTGTGTAAAACCCTATTATATTATATAAAACTCTAATATATTATAAAAAACTCTAATCACTACATAGTATAAAACAAAGTCGCTTTTCGTGTCTGTCTGTCCCTATGTATGCTTAGATCTTTAAAACTACGCAACGGAATTTGATGCGGTTTTCTTTAATAGATAGATTGATTCAAGAGGAAGGTTTATGTGTATAATACACGCACAATATAGTAGAGAAACACTCATGATTTTTGAGGTTTCTAATGTAATGTCGTAAATAAACACATTTTTTTGCGCTTACATTGTAAACGCTGGCTGAACACTAAGAGATAGATCAAAATAATGTACTACAGTATTGTACACCTTAAAAAGATCTACAAAAAAGTCCGTGATGGTATATGTCTATCTTTTAGGTATAACCCACAATAACCATTGTTTATCCTTTACTTTTTACGAGAAATAATGGCTTATTTACGAAACGATTTTAAGCAATACAGCATTAATCTTTATTAAATTCAGTACCTTAAATAAATTGAACATTTAATATAAATCAATATGGCCCTTTACAGCGTATAATTTAAGTGAATATTTTCGAAGATATTACAGATTTAAAATGCAGGGACATAGCGGTTGCGGTAAATAACTTGATTCTTTCAAAGATTGATGTGCCGACGCAAATATCCTACTCGGTTACTTCCAGATTGGTCCCATTTTTTTTCAAATCCAGTTCTGATAATGGAATCCATGAGGAATCGAGGGAACTCCTCAAATATTCTAGGCACTTTAAAGTGATTTTGGTATTTTCATTGAGAATACCAAAAAAAAGTATGTACAGTCAAAAAGTAACATTTGATGAAATGGAACTGATGAAGAAGACCAGAAATGGCCAACGGAACTTCACCCTCACATAGATCTCACAATGAAGGTAGTTAAGTAACTATGAGAATATAAATAAATAAATGGTTCTGAATAGTTATGTTGAAAATGGTATCATCGAAGTGATCTGATGATGATGGAGCCGGAAGGTAAGCACTTGAACTCCGTAATTAATCAATGTAACCTAGCCGTGTTTGGGCTTATTAAAATTGATATTATATGCACTTTGGCTATAAGATACCTAATATCGAACTAACCTGATAATGGAGACGGGAAGTGGATGGGGACTTCATAATACAGTAATGTATCCTAGCAGTGTTTGGGTTAATTCGAATTGTCATGAAAAATAGGTACTCTGGCTATAAGTGCATCACAACTAAAAAGTGTGAAATAAAAATCTTTTTACAAAAAATAAAAAATTACCGACTTCACTACAAAAAAAAAAACAATAAAACGATCAAAATAACTTTAATTTCGGAAGTTCATGTTAAATAACAAGCAAACAATACCAGAAACAGCGACTTCCGAAATTAAAGTTATTTTGATCGTTATAGTGTTTTTAACCGACTTCAAAAAAAGGAGGAGGTTATCAATTTGGTTGTATGTTTTTTTTTTAATTTTTTTTTTGTGTGTTACCTCAGAACTCCGTCGTTTATGGACCGATTTGCAAAATTAAAGGATATGCTTTCAGATTGGTCCCATTTTTTTCAAAATTCAGTTCTGATTATGGAATCTATGGGGAATCGAGGGAACTCCTAAAATATTATAGGCAACCATATAGTGATTTTGGTATTTTCATCGAGAACATAAGCATTTACAGTCAAAAAGTAACATTTGATGAAGTGGAACTGATAAAGAAGACCAGGAATGGCCAACGGAACTTCATTCTCACAACATAGATATCACAATGAAGACAGTTAAACGAATATGATAATACAAATAAATAAATGGTTCTGAATAGTTATGTTGAAAATGGTATCATCGAAGTAACTTGATGATGATGATGGAGCCGGAAGATAGGTACCGGAACTCTGTAATTGATCAATATATCCTAGCCGTGTTTGGGCTTATTAGAATTGTCATGCGATGCACTTTGGCTAGAAGGCACTATCGAACTGATCTGATGATGGAGGAAGGTGGAACGTAGACACAGGAAATTCATAATAAAAACAATGTAACCTAGCAGTGTTTGGGTTAATTGAAATTGAATTCTAATACCATCGAATTTACCGTTACAATATAAACGCCTACAATTTCCGCTAAAGATATCTTTTGCAATGACCATCAATAAATCGCAGAGTCAAACTTTCAACGTTACAGACTTTAGCGTTGAATGTTTTTCACATGACCAATTATGTGTCGCTCTTTCAAGAGTAACTTCAAAAGAAAATATGTTTGTATTGTCTAATGACAAAAAATCTGTGAACGTTGTGTATAAAGACATTCTGTAGTACCTATATTTATTACTAGCGACCCGACCTGGTGCAATGCTGGACAAAACCGCATCAAAATCCGTTGCGTAGTTTTAAAGATCTAAGCGTACATAGGGACAGACAGCGGGAATTTAAGCGACTTTTTGTTTTATACTATGAAGTGATCAGCATTGCACCCGTGCGAAGCCGGGGCGGGTCACTAGTGTATTATATAAAAATCTCGTGTTACAGATTACAGTGTTTGTCATCGAACTCCTCCGAAACGGTTTAACCGATTTTTATGATTTATTTTGTGTATACTTGGTAGGTCTGAGAATAAGTCGTAGGCTATTTTTTATCCTCCTACCCTCATTCCAATTTTTTTTTTTTGATAATATACTTTTTATTATTATTTCCTTTATTTATTGAATACACATATAAATTACATTTTTTTTAAACAAAACTCATAAAAAAAACATTTAAAATATAAAAAATAGTATTTTTTTTTTTTTTTTAATTCATATAAACCAGTGCTTGACTGCGATCCCACCTGATGGTAAGCAGCGATGCAATCATTGATGGTGAGGCGCACTAGTTTATTAAGAGCCTATTCACTCTAGCCTTGAAGACACCTAAATTATAGTTGGACGGGAAGACCGCAGCAGGCAAATTGTTCCAGTCCTTCGATGTACGCGGTATAAACGACGAAGCGAAACGCTTAGTCCGGACCGTTGAAGTTTCAACAACGTAAGGGTGGATACTCGCCGTACGTCGGGTTGTCCGATGGTAGAAAGGAGATGGCGGAATCAAGTCATGCAATTCCCGCGCACACTCTCCAAAATGCAACCTGTAAAATACCGATAGGCTGGCTACCCTGCGCCTGTGCTCGAGGCTTTGTAGATAGTATCCCACCTGTATCGGGAACAGGGTCGAAGCTACCGGCGGTCAGGGCTCCAGAGAAAGGAACCTCCTAATAATACGAGCCGTGTCCAGGAGTACCACTTTCTGGATCTAGACCTTGATCCAGCCACCTAACGCGGGCCTCCTAAGGTATTGGTCGAGGCTCTTGGGTATTGACACGACTATCGGTACAGTGATCGCCGATTCCACATCCCACATGTTGACAACCTCGCGAGCCAAGTCAATATACTTGATTTGTTTATCTTTCTCGGCTTTCACGGTATATCCGTTCCACAGGTTCTCGTCATGTGGAACGGATATGTCAACAATCATTGCACGCCTCTCGCTTCGGTCCACAACCACTATATCAGGCCTATTGGCTACAATAGTTCTGTTTAGTTATTATTATTATTTTTATATGGCAGAACAACGCCGAGTCAGCTAGTGTCGTAATAAAATTCTACTTGAAATTCTAAAAAAAATGAACAAATGAGCCTAAAGAAGAAAAGCTGATTATCTACAGGCTGAAAAGAAAAAAATACAATGTGTGAACAAAAGAAGAAACTGTAACAGTAGCTATTGTTTGCATCGAGGGGTGTGGTTTGATCGATTACCATTTAACATCGTTACCGAACTTCCGGCTCACTCACGTTCAAGCTTTCAGCAGCACAAAGAAACGAACAGCCTAGCTCCTACCTAACCTACCACATTATACCATGACAGAGGTGAAACAGATTTACAAATCGCCTATTTGTGTATCTATAATGCGCCAATGACTGAAAAGTTATGTTTTGGTAAGGTCTTGTGAACAGGAGGAATAAAATACATGTTACTAAACGTTTTATAAATGTATCTACATGGATGGAGATGGAGGTGGATTATAATAATTTGCCTGCAGCGGTCTCCCTGTCCGATTATAATTTAGGTGTCTTCAAGGCTAGAGTGAATTAGGCTCTTAATAAACTAGTGCGATTCACCATCAACGATTGCATTACTGCTTACCGTCATGGGGATCGCCAAGCACTAGTTTATATCATTAAAAGATGGAGGCCAAAGAAAGATGGATGGATTGTGTGAGGTCAAAGAGATTTAAAGAGATATATATTTAATGTCTTTGTGTGAGGTGATATGAAAGAAAAGTAAGTCAGTGTTAGCGTGACGGCTGACAGGTTAGAATGGAAGAAAAAAGTGTTGCGCCGACCAAGGGCAGGAAGATGATGATATGTGTATCTATACTAATAAAATAAAGTGTAAGAGATATTTTGGCTTGTTTAAACGCGCTAATCTCTGAAAATACTAGTCGAATCAAAACAAATCTTTAATCTTTTTGTATATGATAGCCTGATTCATGAGATTTAGCATGGGCTATATAACTGTTTTACACTACGATGCTTTTACACTACGATGCGTAAAAGATGCGCATCGCTGGTGCGTAGAGTGCGGGGCAGCACGAACAGCATCCTTAGCATGATATCTAGTCGGCTGGACTGTGGCTACATGAATCATTGTTCCGCCATTTGTCATGGAATGGCACAATAGTGATTTTATGTTTTGTTGTGGGTAGTTTTCAGTATTACTAACACTAGTCTATAAGAACATTGTTACTAACAAATTGGACGCCATGGTCTGAAATAAAGTGTTATTATTATTATTATTATAACATCAAAATACGGCCCAAAGAAGCAGAGCGGTATCCAAACTCGTGAGCGAAACCGCAGGGGACGGTTAGTCTATAATAATACTTAAAGTGTACTAGCGCAGCTGTTCAATAGACATGGCAGACAGTGATAAAATCGCCTTTCGTGCCGTTTTCTACAAAATGCATTTGTATGTCCTACATTTCTGAAGCAGATACAGTTATACCAGAACCTATTCAAAGCTGAAAAGATTCTCCTACATAAGTACCAAACAAAGTAACAAATTGATAGAAGTTGTCTAAAGAAGCTTAAATTCAGCATGGCGGTATTGAGAGGCTCTATTATTGAGATAATATTTTCTTAAACAGTCCGCAAAAAAGAGAAGGTCTTTGAACCCCAATAATGTGCACGCTAAGTTATTGAACCGAACTTGTATCGGAAAACTAATAGACTAAAGCGATAAAAACAAAAGCCCAATTCGTCGAAGACAAGGTTTGTTAGAGAATGTTCAGTAGAGTGTAGACACCACAACATTTGTTATCTGACAAAACTTTGTTGTTTGCGGGCTGGCGAAAGTAAATCATAAGTCAATGAACCCGATGAGGTAGTAAGAAAACATATGTTTTCGGGACGTGAGAGTGGTTTATTTAGGTATAAGATGTGTGTGTGTGATGTGTGTTGTATCTGTATATATAAAAGGTAAAGCCCAATCCCTTGAACATAGAACTTTGATATTTTACACAAAGGTTCCTTTTATGATGTATATGTTGCAGTCAAAACTCTTAACCAGTCAAAAGTACTATTGACTAGCAAAATCAGTCAAAAGTACTTTTGACTGAACAGGTTGGTCAAAAGTGGTTTTGACTGAAAATTATTGGTTATTAGTACTTTTGACTGCAAATTTGCGGTTAAAAGTACTTTTGACTGACGCTCTTCGTCAAAAGTAGTTTTAACTGCAATAAAGCATCAGTCAAAAGCACTATTAGCATTAGTAGTTAATAGTGTTTTCTTTTCATCGAATTTCGCGTCTTCCACATCCACTGCAAACTTTTTAAATTTTTCTTTTGTCATCACATTGATATGACTATCTTTCATATCTTCTATAGCTAAAATTCTTTGCAAAAAGCGTTCTTTCTTTTCGTAGTCACTCATTTTTGTTCTAATATCAACACGTTCTCCACTAATAATGAGTAATAATAAAGTTTATATGTGCGTTTGTCGTTATTTTTATCGACCACCTTAACTTTTTAAGAGTTTTGACTGATACGACCAGTCAAAACCACTTTTGACGGAATCACTTAGTCAAAAGTACTTTTAACCAGCTCTATTGGGCAAAAGTACTTTTAACTGTTATTTTAGTCAAAAGTATTATTGACTAAAGCATACGATCAAAAGTACTTTTGACTGGTTAAGAGTTTTGACTGCAACATATACAAAGAATAATAAAGAAAAATAATAAGAATAATATATAATAATAAGAAGAAATATAATAAGAATAATAAGAAAGGAATTTCTATAATTCATCCCCTAGAGGAATAAAACGGTTATCCAAAGTTTGTAAAGTTTATATGGAGAAACCTAAATTTACGCTTGCGAAGCCGTAGGCAAAAGCTAGTCTCTGTAATATAATATATGTATAAATAAGCGACAAGCTTTTCTGTCATATAATTTGTGTGATGACGTTAAAAGTTGATAGTAAAAGTTTTAAAGAAAAAGTTTATCTTATGTTTTTTTTAGCGCATTTAATTAAAACTTGTATATTTTTTTTATTTTTAACTTTTTTTTTTGTTATTTCTTTTTTTATTTCGCATCGTATTCTCAGAAGTCCTTTCATTTGATAACCATAATAAAGTAAAGCATAAAAAACTTAGTCCGCCATCTTGGGTGTTCCGCCATGTTGGATTTAAAATTACGTCACACAGCTAAACTTGCATTGTCAATCATGTCACATTTCAGCTCAATGGGTTGAAGATTTCTAAAATACATACAATGTATGTTGATTATAAGTTGTAAAAAGTGAAGGCCTGACTCTGACTCATCAACACCCAGGCTAAACCCTTGGACCTATAAAGCTGATTTTTTTACAGATCTTCTTTTAGTAAGACGTAGATTCTTCGTCTACAAGAACGGTTTTGAGGATTTCCAGAAATTCAACCCTCAAGGGGTACAAAAGGGGTTTCATGTGAGCAAAGCCGTGGGAAAAAGCTAGAGTAGAATAATGTAGAAGCAACTTACCCTATTTGTCTTTAGGCATTATTGAGTTTTCTCGATGACAATTTTTCTCATTAGCCATAACAAATATATTAGCATAATAGCATAATCAGCCTTTTAATGTTCCCACTGTTGGGACTCAGGCCTCCTTTCTAGGAGAGGGAGTGGGCTGTAATCCACCACGCGGGATTTTTGGTTCTAGGACATGCCGGTTTCCTCACGATGTTTTCCTTCACCGTTTCGAGAGCAGTGGTGATGAAATAAATTACACAAAGTAATGCGCCTGGCTGGGTTTGAACCCGTAATCTACAATTCGTAAGTCGGGGCCGTTACCACTCGGCTACCACTGCTCTTTATAAATATATTATACCTAAGTGAAATAACATAATTTGACTCGGAATATTTATCAAACGCTACATAGAATCTACGTATGAGAAAATACATGTAGAGGGTTGTTCATAACGTATGTTGTTTTTAATTATCTTCTGTTTTGAGACCTCTAGCTCCCAGTTTGAGTGAAGTTATTATAAAAAGACTAGCTGCTGTTAGCGGGTTCACTCGCGCTAAAGTAGAAAAATATCATAAGGGAACATACTCCTGAGATAGGCGTCCATTACACGGTCATGCAAGCGTCAATGAAAACCATCAATCATGAAAGATGTTTGAATAGCATAGTCGGCCTTATAATGTTCCCACTGTTGGGACTCAGGCCTCCTCTCTAGGAGAGGGAATGGGCCGTAATCCACTACGCGGGCCCTGTGCGGGTTGGTAGATGTCACATGTCTTCGAATTTTTGGTTCTAGGACATGCCGGTTTCCTCACGATGTTTTCCTTCAGCATTTTGAGAGCAGTGGTGATGAAATAAATTACACAAAGTACTTAATGAGCCTGGCTGGGTTTGAACCCGCGACCTACAACTCGTAAGTCGGGGCCGTTACCACTCGGTCACCACTGCTCTAATGTTTGAATGTCGATGTTTGAATGACGGAATGTTATCTCCATTATGTTTTCGTCATGCAAACGTCAGTCATCGCATTAGACGGTAGGTTTTTCGTCAATCAAAATATTTGACTGTGGCAAAACTAACAGCAAAACCTATCGTGTAATGGACGCCATAAAAAGTATCCTATGTGCTATTTCAAGACATGGTCTACCTGTATACCAAGTTACATTGAAATCTGTTCTGCCGTTCGAGCACACACACATACATATTTTTACCATTATAATATTAGCGAGATTAAGTAACAAAACAGTATTCTCTCATCTTCAAAGGTTTTCTCACTCAAAACTCGTAATTACCTACAGTAAGTAAATAATAATTAGGTCTTATTATTATTGACTGTCTACTTATTTAATACACACAAAACATATAGGGTGACTGGCAATTAGTGTACGATACACTAATTGCCTACTACTGATGGGAGCAAAGCCGAAATCACGAAAAAAATATCAGCTGTTCAGTACATTAGGCAAACATAAATGTACTAAAAAGCTGATTTCTTTTCGCGATTTCAGGTTTGTTCCCATAGTAAAAGTTGTTGGTTATCATGAGCACAATCACGTGTTTAAGTATCGTACACTAATTACCAGTCACCCTATATAAGTAAGTCCGGGGAAAGTATATATGAAGCTATCTCTCACATAAAACCATTATTACTGAAATAGACACTGAAAATTGATATATTTCCAGAATTTCGGATAAGTTGGATAAGTGTCAGATCAATCTTCATTGCTACAAATATTTCGGTCGACCCCAACTCCCAACTGCGAACTATCTGGAAACTGGGTCAAAATATCAACAAGTCAAGGACCTTTTATTGGTTGAATATACCTACTGAATATCTTGTAGATACGTTTTAACGTGTCTTTTAATATAATGTAAATAACAAAGTCGTTTGAGAGAAAGGTTTATGGCTAGGATGGTAGCCACCGTCTTATTTATAAAGGTTACCGAACTGGTGAGCGTTACAACCGCGCGGCCATGACGATAATTAAAAAAAAAACTATGCCAAAATTTCGTAAAAAATTGTAAAAGATGATTCCCAAACCATAAATTTGTCAAAGTTATGGTTAAGAAGTTATAAGGGTTTGAATGTGGCCGCGCCATTGAAACGCGGAGAATGGCGCGGCCACGGAAATCTTTAAAACTAAGCGTTGCAGAGACGTGGAATTCAGGTAAATAACAGATTGAGTTTGTAAAAATATTTTTTTTTTTTTTTTTTTTTTATTCTTGATAGGTTTGCGCTTGACCGCTAACTCACCTGATGGAAAGCGACGATGCGGTCGACGATGGAGCGCGCTTACCTAGAAGTAACCTATTCACTCTTGACTTAAAGATTCAACTGTAATAAACTCAACTGGCAGCAAAAAAGCTGGAAATCCTCGCGAAGGTCAGACAGTACTTCACGCCGGAACAGCTGCTCAAACTTTATCAAGCGCAAGTTCGATCGTGTATGGAGTACTGCTCTCATCTTTGGGACGGATCTGCCCGATACCAGCTTGATGCACTTGAGGCAATTGAGAGGCGAGCCAAGAGGATCATTGGCAATGATGCACTCGTTGAGTCGAGGCTTCAAAGTCTTGAGCATCGACGCAGAGTTGCTAGCCTGTCGGTTTTCTACCGGTTGCATTTCGGGGAGTGTGCGTCGGAATTGCATAACCTAATTCCGCCTAGCCCGTTCCATCATCGGACCACCAGGCGTACGGCAATGCGCCACCGGTACATGGTGGACATATATATTATTATTATTACTTAGTATTCAATATATATAATATAATGATTCGTAGCATTAACAGTGAGGGGAGGATGATGATAATGACGGAGAATTAAGGTAATGAAATGGGACCTTTAGTAGTTTAGATCATACACACTTGTTAAAAAAACTTTTTACAAAAATATACAACCGACTTCAATCTAAAAAAACACTGAAAAGTGCAAAATAACTTTAATTTCGGAAGTCGGTGTTTCTATAATAGTTTTGTCTCTTCGTTATTTAACACCGACTTCCGAAATTAAAGTTATTTTGCACTTTTCAGTGTTTTTTTAGATTGCAGTCGGTTGTATTTTTTTGTAAAAAGTTTTTTATTTTTCACTTTTTAGTTATGGTACCACCACTAAAAAGTACCCCTCAGCCAAACTTAAATACCTTATAGCCAGAGTGCATCTCATAACAATTCTAATAATATTAAACACGGTTAGATTAAATTAATTTATTACAGAGTTCCGGTGCCTAACTTGGCTTCATCATCAGATCAGTTCGATATATTACCCCTCTTCTTTCAGTCAGTCATCGACTACACGTATAAATAAAGCAATTTTACTTGTTACGACAGTTCTGCTGTGATCCCATGAGGAGTTCTGTTCCATATCTACGAAGTTCATGATCAGATCATAACAATATTTCTATGGGACCAACTTGGAAGCATAACCTTTCAATCAAAAAAAAAAATTTCGAAATTGGTCTATAATTGATCGAGTAATCGGTGAACATACATAAAAAATAAAAATAAAAAACATACATTCAGCCGAACATATAACCTCCTCCTTTTTGAAGTCGGTTAAAAACTTATTTTTGACAATGATTTGAAAATAATATCATTTCTAGAGAAATAAGCGCCAAATTGCGATAAACACGTAAAGAGGTATTCAGGTGAGAAAACTTCAGAAAGCACTTCGGAGGTTTTTTTTAAAGTGGGAAATCATCCAATAATTTCTCCCGCGGCAGGGTGAAGAGGGCGTATCAGACTTTTACTGACTAAAACCACACCTATGTTCCTTCTTTGCCTTACGTTCCAGGACCCCGGGGCTCCCTTTCAGACGAAGCACTTCGGAGGTGGGAAATCACCCCATTACTTCTGATAGCCCTGCAGCGAAATATTATGGCATGTAACAATCCATTCATATTAGTTATGAGCTCAATATTCTGTCAACAAAAATGCTTGACAAGCTAAAGCTGCTGTCTCTCCAGAATTATTGCAATCATCACACTTAATTTTATAAAGGCGAAAGTTTGTGAGCGTGTGTTAATGTCTGTTACTCTTTCAAGCTGAAAATGCTGAAAGGATTTGGATGAAATTTGGCGCACTGGTAACACATAGGATACTTTGTAACCCGGGAGTATGTTCCCTTGAGTGAAGCCGCTGACAAAAGCTAGTATAAAACAAAGTCGCTTCCCGATGTCTGTCCCTATGTATGCTTAGATCTTTAAAACTACGAAACAGATTTTGATGCGGTTTTTCTAATGGATAAAGTGATTCAAAAGGAAGGTTTATATGTATAATACATGCATAATATAGTAAAGAAACACTGATCATTTTAGAGGTTTCTAATGTGATGTCGTAAAAAAACACATTTTTTTTGCACTTACATTGCAAACCCTGGCTGAACCCTACGAGATAGATCAAAATAATGTACTACAGTATTATACACCTTAAAAAGTTCTACAAAAAAGTCTGTTATAGTATATATCTATCTCTTAGAGATAACCCAACCCAATAACCATTTTTATCCTTTACTTTTTACGAGAAGTAAAGCCTTATTTATAGCGATTTTAAGAAATACAGCATTAATTCTTATCCAATTAAGGACCTTAAATACATTATGCATTTATTATAGATCAATATGGTATTTACAGCATGCAATTTAAATGAATATTTTCGAAGATATTACAGATTTAAAATGCAGGGACATAGCGGTTGCGGTGGTATCAGCTTTATACCCGTGCGAAGCCGGGGCGGGTTGCTAGTGTATTATAAAGTATAGTTGCCTCCAAAGCTTATATTTACCTCCAGAAATTGTTAACGGTGAGAGAGTTTGAAAGAATTACTGACTGCCCTGGAATGCAAAGAGCAACTGAAAAAACATGGATGGGTTTTAGTTAGTAAAAATCTGACACTGCCTCTCTCTCTCTCACTCTCGCTCCACCCAGAGCGGGAGACTTTATTTGATGATTGCTCTTAAAAATATTAAAAAGTACAATCGCTTAATGGCCGCCTTATATAACTTTTACCGCTGAATTAGAACATACGATCATTGAAAATGTTATCTCACTTTTATACGACTTCCGTAACATAAAGCATCACTTCTTTTATTTTCTTTACGTCATACTTTTATGACTATGACCATTAATTATAGCAAAAGAATCTATTTAATGAGTTTTTCTTACAAAATGATCATATTATATCTTCTGGCTTTAAGTTTATTTAAATTGAATGGGAAGAGGACGGAATGGATTAGAATTAGCCATTTATTTTTCCATCATCAACGAAAGACGTCCACTGGTGGACATAGGCCTCCCTCAAGTGTCGCCACAACGACTAATTCTGTGTGTCTCGCATCTACCGGAATCCAGTGACCTCACCGGGAGAATAAATGCCAGGTATTGAATAAGTATCTTAATTCAATAAGGGATTTCGGTCCAATAACCCAAAGCTCGAATTCATTTTTTAGGGTTCCGTACCTTAAAAGGAAAAAAAGGAACCCTTATAGGATCACTTTGTTGTCCGTCTGTCTGTCAAGACCTTTTATCTCCGGAACGTGTAGAGGTATCGAGTTAAAACCATATACTTGGGTCTGCGGTCCCTTGAAGCTGTAAAAAAACCAAACCTCTAAGTTAACGAAAAAAAAAAAGATACGGCGGATTATCAAAATTCATAGGGTACTTCCCGTTGACCTAGAATCCTTTAATTTGGCGAGAAGCAAGGTGTCATAGCACAAGTACCGTAAATTTGTAATTACGTCACAAAAAAAAAACGTTTTTAGCGATTCGAAAAAATCTTCGTAACTCAATTCGGGAATTGAACTGTTTATATAGATAAGTTTGTACGGAACCCTCATTGCGCGAGTCCGACTCACACTTGCCTGATTTTGTTTTTACCTGCAAGTAACTCACGTTTCGTTTGATGTCTATAACAATAGGCTAAGCGCTCACAAGGCACGATCGAAACGAAGATGAAGGCAGTTAGCAAGAAAGAAATAAAAACAAAGAAGATAGAATTACTTTTGTAATGAATATCGCTTTGCTAAAAGCATAAGGCCTAGCGTCCACGGACGCGTAGCTTTATGGACGCGTATTCGTCATTATACGCTTGGTGTACACTTGCGAGAAACTTACTTACAAAAATATGGCCTACTGTCCACTTACGCGTAGCTTCATAGATGCGTATTCGTCATAACACGCTTGGTGTACACTTGCGTGAATCTTACTTACAAAACTATGGCCTACTGTCCGCGGACGCGTAGCATCATAGACGCGTATTCGTCATTATACGCTTGGTGTACACTTGCGTGAAACTTACTTACAAAAATATGGCCTACTGTCCACTTACGCGTAGCTTCATAGATGCGTATTCGTCATAACACGCTTGGTGTACACTTGCGTGAATCTTACTTACAAAACTATGGCCTACTGTCCGCGGACGCGTAGCATCATAGACGCGTATTCATCATTATACGCTTGGTGTACACTTGCGTGAAACTTACTTACAAAAATATGGCCTACTGTCCACTTACGCGTAGCTTCATAGATGCGTATTCGTCATAACACGCTTGGTGTACACTTGCGTGAATCTTACTTACAAAACTATGGCCTACTGTCCGCGGACGCGTAGCATCATAGACGCGTATTCGTCATTATACGCTTGGTGTACACTTGCGTGAATCTTACTTACAAAACTATGGCCTACTGTCCGCGGACGCGTAGCATCATAGACGCGTATTCGTTATTATACGCTTGGTGTGCACTTGCGTGAGACTTACTTACAAAAATATGGCCTACTGTCCACTTACGCGTAGCTTCATAGATGCGTATTCGTCATAACACGCTTGGTGTACACTTGCGTGAATCTTACTTACAAAACTATGGCCTACTGTCCGCGGATGCGTAGCATCATAGACGTGTATTCGTCATTATACGCTTGGTGTACACTTGCGTGAATCTTACTTACAAAACTATGGCCTACTGTCCGCGGACGCGTAGCATCATAGACGCGTATTCGTCATTATACGCTTGGTGTGCACTTGCGTGAGACTTACTTACAAAAATATGGCCTACTGTCCACTTACGCGTAGCTTCATAGATGCGTATTCGTCATAACACGCTTGGTGTACACTTGCGTGAATCTTACTTACAAAACTATGGCCTACTGTCCGCGGATGCGTAGCATCATAGACGTGTATTCGTCATTATACGCTTGGTGTACACTTGCGTGAAACTTACTTACAAAAATATGGCCTACTGTCCGCGGACGCGTAGCATCATAGACGCGTATTCGTCATTATACGCTTGGTGTACACTTGCGTGAATCTTACTTACAAAACTATGGCCTACTGTCCGCGGACGCGTAGCATCATAGACGCGTATTCGTCATTATACGCTTGGTGTACACTTGCGTGAAACTTACTTACAAAACTATGGCCTACAGTCCACTTACGCGTAGCTTCATAGACGCGACCCGACGCTACCGCTTCGTCGACAGAGTTTCGTAGTTTTGTAAGTAAGTTTCACGCAAGTGTACACCAAGCGTATAATGACGAATACGCGTCTATGAAGCTACGCGTCGTGGACAGCAGGCCTTAAATAATTTTCAGATCATGATTGCTTACACAAAAGTTTCTCCTTTCATATTTCCCTTCATTGCCTTTTTCATCGACTATGAAAATCCGTTCCGTTTAATTAAATATTCAACAAAAGCTCCTTTGTGTATTCTCATAGAAATTATTCTCGCGTTTTAACAGTAACATTATAATTTTGTAGGCACATAATCTATACCGCAATAGAAGGAAGAAAGGAAAATGAATTAATTAAGGTTTACTGCGTATAAAATGTTCACATACAAAAGATTTGTGATTATAATGAGTGATAGGTATTAGAATACGGGAACTAAACGACCTTGGGGAAATAACCTTGACAACTTGTTGTAGATGCTATCATTATTTTTTGAGACTGATGACTACGAATAATTAAGCAATTTACTAAGCTTAGCATATTTAGATCTGAGGAGATTGCAAAAACATTATTGCAGCACACTACTATATAACTTGTACTATTGTAGCACTGTGTAGTGCAGCTACGAGCATCGCGTAGCGAGCTACGTGTATCAGGTATTTAACTTGTACAAATGTAGCACTTTGTAGTGCAGCTACGAGCATCGCGTAGCGAGCTACGAGTATCAGGTATGTAACTTGTCCAAATGTAGCACTGTGTAGTGCAGCTACGAGCATCGCGTAGCGAGCTACGAGTATCAGGTATTTAACTTGTACTAATGTAGCACTGTGTAGTGCAGCTACGAGCATCGCGTAGCGAGCTACGAGTATCAGGTATTTAACTTGTACTAATGTAGCACTGTGTAGTGCGCCTACGAGCATCGCGTAGCGAGCTACGAGTAGCAGGTATTTAACTTGTACAAATGTAGCACTGTGTAGTGCAGCTACGAGCATCGCGTAGCGAGCTACGAGTATCAGGTATGTAACTTGTACAAATGTAGCACTGTGTAGTGCAGCTACGAGCATCGCGTAGCGAGCTACGAGTATCAGGTATTTAACTTGTACTAATGTAGCACTGTGTAGTGCGCCTACGAGCATCGCGTAGCGAGCTACGAGTATCAGGTATGTAACTTGTACAAATGTAGCACTGTGTAGTGCAGCTACGAGCATCGCGTAGCGAGCTACGAGTATCAGGTATGTAACTTGTACAAATGTAGCACTGTGTAGTGCAGCTACGAGCATCGCGTAGCGAGCTACGAGTATCAGGTATTTAACTTGTACTAATGTAGCACTGTGTAGTGCGCCTACGAGCATCGCGTAGCGAGCTACGAGTAGCAGGTATTTAACTTGTACTAATGTAGCACTGTGTAGTGCGCCTACGAGCATCGCGTAGCGAGCTACAAGTATCAGGTATGTAACTTGTACAAATGTAGCACTGTGTAGTGCAGCTACGAGCATCGCGTAGCGAGCTACGAGTATCAGGTATTTAACTTGTACTAATGTAGCACTGTGTAGTGCGCCTACGAGCATCGTGTAGCGAGCTACGAGTATCAGGTATTTAACTTGTACTAATGTAGCACTGTGTAGTGCAGCTACGAGCATCGCGTAGCGAGCTACGAGTATCAGGTATTTAACTTGTACTAATGTAGCACTGTGTAGTGCGCCTACGAGCATCGCGTAGCGAGCTACGAGTATCAGGTATTTAACTTGTACTAATGTAGCACTGTGTAGTGCAGCTACGAGCATCGCGTAGCGAGCTACGAGTATCAGGTATTTAACTTGTACTATTGTAGCACTGTGTAGTGCAGCTACGAGCATCGCGTTGCGAGCTGCGAGTATCAGGTATTTAACTTGTACTATTGTAGCACTGTGTAGTGCAGCTACGAGTATCGCGTTGCGAGCTGCGAGTATCAGGTATTTAACTTGTACTATTGTAGCACTGTGCAGTGCAGCTACGAGCATCGCGTTGCGAGCTGCGAGTATCAGGTATTTAACTTGTACTATTGTAGCACTGTGTAGTGCAGCTACGAGTATCGCGTTGCGAGCTGCGAGTATCAGGTATTTAACTTGTACTATTGTAGCACTGTGTAGTGCAGCTACGAGCATCGCGTTGCGAGCTGCGAGTATCAGGTATATAACTTGTACTAATGCACTGTGTAGTGCAGCTACGAGAATCGCGTAGCGAGCTACGAGTATCAGATATTTAACTTTTCCAAATCTAGCACCGTGTAGTGCAGCTACGAGTATCAGGTATTTAACTTGTACTAATGTAGCACTGTGTGGTGCAGCTACGAGCATCGCGTAGCGAGCTACGAGTATCAGGTATACATGACAAAGCAAAATGTGTCCAGCACACCACGGTCACGACTACATAACAGGCGTTAATAGAATAGTATAGCATTAATTCGACGCAAGCAATACAATAGGTTAGGGTATGCGTCGCTTATTACAGACATCTATAATTGCAAATCGTACATATAACGGGAGCTTAAGGTCGCCGCACACGTGCCACCGGCCACAACCACAAAACGCGGACGATATTTCCTATAGTTCTCATACATTTTATATGAATTCGCCGCCACTCGCCGCCACTTGCGTTAACAGTGGCCGCCACGCGCTATAAATTACTGCTTCTTGTGGCCCGCACTGGCCACTAAATGCCGATACGAAACGCCGTCATTCGCCATTTAAACCTTCTTCATCAGAGTCCATTATGATTATGCGCGTATAGGTTAAAAAAAGTAGCAGCCACCGACCACAAGTGGCTGTCGCGCGCTTCAGCTTCCTTTGTGGCCGCTTTTAGCTTCTCGTGGCGGCGACTGTGGCTGTCGCGTGTGGTACGTGTGCGGCGACACTAACTGAAGATGCCGCATGCCGCGCAAAAAATTATTCTAGAAATTAGGTTTTTGGTCAAAACGTGTTGTAGTAGACTTTGTGGTGCTCGTACACTATAACTATATATATTATATTAATTTAACAAAAAAGTTTACTACATAAATTAGAATTTTTTCTCTAGTTTATTTTATTTCACGAACGGTAAAGATACAACGTGGCAAAGTGGAAATTCACAAAGAGCACGTCGATATCTATAATTATAATCACCAATTTACAAAACTACTGAAAAACTTTCAAGGTTAAACTTCCAAATGACTGGATATTTGATCAATTTTGTTGTAGATACTAAGCTAATCACAGTTGTGCAGACCTATTGAAATATTCTATATTAAAAAAAAATGTATTGGTTACTTGTTTAGAAACACTCATGACAGTAACATATTTTCTGTTATTTATTTACAAATCCTTTATATTTACGAGCGTCATCCCATAATCTAACATTATGTATATGTATCAAATATTAGATTAGAATGACATGAATAAAAACAACTGTTTAAATGAAGATGACTAATGACTATCTAGTTCTACTTTTATGAAAAATAAATTCTTACTTCAACACAAACTAACAGGAAATTTCGCATAAAATACATAAAACTGGTATACCTGTATTTCGTAGCAACTAACAACGCTACGCCGTAGCTCCGTAGCACAACTGCTACAATTCATAACTGAAATCGTTAGGAATTTTAGTATCGCTATTAACGTACTTATATAATCGCTGGATAGCGTGAGTTTACACCCTTATGCTAAGAATCCCGATGTGGGTACAATCAAACGAAATTCTGATAAATGATTTTAATTTGAAAGCTGAAATAATAAAATGGTTCGCCACGCAAACAGTTAATCGACGACCGCCGAGGGATTTGATGCGATCGTTATAGTGTGTAACTTACATGATTCTTATATACTCCTAGTACCGTAGTACCTAGTGCCGTGTTAACACGTGGGAACCATGGTTTGAGCCTATCAACTTACTGATGCGATTTTATTCTGAATACGAATAAAAAATACAACTTGTTTTATTTTGTCAAAGGGTTTATTCCATTCGACAGCAGTGGCTATAGGTCCTTGCCAAACGTTAAGTGTTGGTTAAGGTCGGCTTCACGTCTAACCTGATGTAGCTGTATACCAGTATTTTACAAAGAGCGGCTACCTATCTGACTTCTACAATCCTGCAATTGGGTAGCACGATATCCCTCAGTAAGACCGATGTCAATTGGGTAGCACGATATCCCTTAGTAAGACTGATGTCAATTGTGTAGCACGATAATTATCCCTCAGTAAGACTGATGTCAATTGTGTAGCACGATATCCCTTAGTAAGACTGATGTCAATTGGGTAGCACGATATCCCTTAGTAAGACTGATGCCAATTGGGTAGCACGACATCCCTTAGTAAGACTGATGTCAATTGGGTAGCACGATATCCCTTAGTAAGACTGATGTCAATTGGGTAGCACGATATCCCTTAGTAAGACTGATGCCAATTGTGTAGCACGATATCCCTTAGTAAGACTGATGTCAATTGTGTAGCACGATATCCCTTAGTAAGACTGATGTCAATTGGGTAGCACGATATCCCTTAGTAAGACTGATGCCAATTGGGTAGCACGACATCCCTTAGTAAGACTGATGTCAATTGGGTAGCACGATATCCCTTAGTAAGACTGATGTCAATTGGGTAGCACGATATCCCTCAGTAAGACTGATGTCAATTGTGTAGCACGATATCCCTCAGTAAGACTGATGTCAATTGGGTAGCACGATATCCCTTAGTAAGACTGATGCCAATTGGGTAGCACGACATCCCTTAGTAAGACTGATGTCAATTGGGTAGCACGATATCCCTTAGTAAGACTGATGTCAATTGTGTAGCACGATATCCCTTAGTAAGACTGATGTCAATTGGGTAGCACGATATCCCTTAGTAAGACTGATGCCAATTGGGTAGCACGACATCCCTTAGTAAGACTGATGTCAATTGGGTAGCACGATATCCCTTAGTAAGACTGATGTCAATTGGGTAGCACGACATCCCTTAGTAAGACTGATGTCAATTGGGTAGCACGACATCCCTTAGTAAGACTGATGTCAATTGGGTAGCATGACATCCCTTAGTAAGACTGATGTCAATTGGGTAGCACGACATCCCTTAGTAATACTGATGTCAATTGGGTAGCACGACATCCCTTAGTAAGACTGATGTCAATTGGGTAGCACGACATCCCTTAGTAAGACTGATGTCAATTGGGTAGCACGACATCCCTTAGTAAGACTGATGTCAATTGGGTAGCACGATATCCCTTAGTAAGACTGATTTCAATTGGGTAGCACGATATCCCTTAGTAAGACTGATTTCAATTGGGTAGCACGATATCTCTTAGTGAGACTGATGTCAATTGGGTAGCACGATATCCTTTAGTAAGACTGATGTCAATTGGGTAGCACGATATCCCTTAGTAAGACTGATGTCAATTGGGTAGCACGATATCCCTTAGTAATACTGATGTCAATTGGGTAGCACGATGTCCCTTAGTAAGACTGATGTCAATTGGGTAGCACGATATCCCTTAGTAAGACTGATGTCAATTGGGTAGCACGATATCCCTTAGTAAGACTGATGTCAATTGGGTAGCACGATATCCTTTAGTAAGACTGATGTCAATTGTGTAGCACGATATCCCTTAGTAAGACTGATGTCAATTGGGTAGCACGATATCCCTTAGTAAGGCTGATGTCAATTGGGTAGCACGATATCCCTTAGTAAGACTGATGTCAATTGGGTAGCACGATATCCCTTAGTAAGACTGATGTCAATTGGGTAGCATGATATCCCTTAGTAAGACTGATGTCAATTGGGTAGCACGATTTCCCTTAGTAAGACTGATGTCAATTGGGTATCACCATATCCCTTAGTAAGACTGATGTCGATTGGGTAGCACGATATCCCTTAGTAAGACTGATGTCAATTGGGTAGCACGACATCCCTTAGTAACACTGATGTCAATTGGGTAGCACGACATCCCTTAGTAAGACTGATGTCAATTGGGTAGCACGACATCCCTTAGTAACACTGATGTCAATTGGGTAGCACGATATCCCTTAGTAAGACTGATGTCAATTGGGTAGCACGATATCCCTTAGTAAAACTGATGTCAATTGGGTAGCACGATATCCCTTAGTAAGACTGATGTCAATTGGGTAGAACCATATCCCTTAGTAAGACTGATGTCAGATTCTGACCACGACTCAAATCTAACTGCTGCCAGCGGCTTGGCCCGAGTGAAAGTAAAAAATGATCCCAAGGAAACATACTTCCGGGACACAAAACTCCTCTTGTGTGCTATTCCAGGACATGGTTTAACCGTATACCAAGTTTCACAATACGTTCGAGTTTGAAGAAGTAAAAAACGTACACACACGCTGACAAACTTTCACCTTTATAAGTGTCATTACAGCTGCGAGGAACGGCTTAACGTGCTTTTTGAGGAATCTCAGTATGTTAAGATGATCACCCATCCACAACCCGACCTCGGCAAGTGTTGCTTAACCTTGAAAAAAGACCCGTACCTTTTTTTTTACGAGGAAAATAGACTTCTCCCGCTTTGGGTAGAGCGGGAGGGAGTGACTAACTAAAACCATACCTATGCTCTTTCAGTTTCTTTGCGTTGTTGAACCACGGTTATCCTTTTCATACTTTTCCCCATGGCCCTAGCAGGCATCACATTGTCCCTTTAGTTACCCTTTTGCGAGGGCTACGGTAACTCCGTCGCACAATCCGCAGCCCTGGCAAACGTGCGCAGGCCCGTGCTGCTGTAATAATTTTAGACTCATAAACAACCCAAAGACAAATTAATATGAAATAACCTTGCATCACATCAAGTAGTCAGTTTTCTTCCTCGTAATTACGATTTTATTCAGCCTGTAATCAAACGTGCCTTCACTCTCAAGGTCGAGTGGAACTTTAAGGGTGTGTCCACTGAAGCGAAGCTAGGAGTTGTTTCTTTAATATATTCTGTAACTTGTCGATCTGTGTTGGACACAATAAGCCACATTCTGTATTTTATCAGCAAAAGGATTCTTGAGACGTGCATATCTTGGTTTGAGCAAATCTCGCGTTAAGCTTAGGGACACTATGCTATTTCAATCGGAAATGTGTAACACTTCCAGTGCTGATTTCAATGGCAGTTCATTGACGTGAGTTGATATTCTCGTTTGATTACTGTGTCTAGCAATCTCTTGTCTGACGGTGTCAATCTTTAGGTCTTTGTGTAAATGTGTATATATTTGTGGCTGGGATTGCTGCATGGGTCTGCTGGACGGCGTGAAGCGGCGAAGAGCAGTGAAAAGTGGCAAGTGTCTCCATTGATGTGGAGCGGAGTGGAGTTGATTTACCCTCTGCTTCGTGCTCTCTGCTCGACATCACAGCCTGCTCGACTCCTTTCTGTCCAGCTCGGGGCCGCGTGTACATTTGTTTTATTTGAAAGAAAAGTTATTTGTCTAAACCCCTGGGTGGACCCAGTGGGGTTAGAGTCTAACCCCTAGACAGATTTGTCTAACCGTAACAAGCGGTATGACAGGTAATGTTATTGCCATACATTTTGTACTTACACTCCACTCTACTCTCACTGTGTCCACTGTATTTCTTACACTGTGTCCACTGATGTAGAGTGGAGATTTCAAACACTGTGATTGGCTAATTCAAAGTCCGCTCCTCTCCACTCCTCCCAGCTCCCCGTGGAAAAGCACCCTTAAGATTGACATTCAAAAAGAATAACATGGCGATTCTCTTTTATTTTGCCTGGTTAAGTATCGGATCGACATCAGTTTAATTCGTGTATTGTTTGGAAATATTTCTTGGCGAGTGGATTGTGAATTTGTGATACGCTGGTTTGATTGATTGAAGGTTATATTGCGATTTCAATGTACTTAGGACTTAGGTCCTTATATTAATAACGTAGTACTCTGCGGGTATTTAAGTTTTCAATACTTGTTTTTTCATTGTGTGTCATGTTTTCTATTATGTACTTACAGTTTTAAAATAAAAACTTTGTATCGAGAATTTTCACAAACTGTCACATCACATATCCTTGAAATATGTTCTAAGATACTATATAATATTTATTTATAATATTTGTTATACACTTCATCGTACCTAGATACAGATAAATAGAAAAGAACAGTAAAGCACATACAATGGGCGGCCTTATCACATTCAGCGATCTTCTCCAGGCAACCTGGAATGGACGGTAATTGTCAGAACATCATATGGAACTGTCATAATATCTGGAGAGGAGATCGTAAATTGTTTTAGGTGGGAAATCATCTAATGACATCTCCCGCTCTTGGGCGGAGCGAGAGGACGTGTCAGACTTTTACTGACTAAAACCCACTCCTATTCCTTTTTTGCCTTTGTTCCAGGGCCCCGCGGTTTATTTTCGCACAACCCATGGCCCCAGTAGGTTTCGACCCCGCTGGGCACCTACGGTTGGCTGACATCTTGAGGCGCGTGTGAAACGCTACGCGTCGACGACGACTTGGGCTCGGTCCGGACGGTTACCGGACGGTCGGACGGCGAGTTACCCATTGCTCGCCGTCCGCAAGCCCGCGGTACATGTCTCACTAATATTAAAAAGCGAAAGTTTGTGATCGTGTGCGTGTATGTTTGTTTCTCCTTCACGCTCGAACAGCTGAACAGATTTCGATGAAACTTGGTATATTGGTAGACTATGTTCTGGAATAGCACACAAGAGGTGCTTTTATCCCGAGAGTATGTTCCCTTGGGATCATTTTCTATTATCATGCAAGCAAAGCTGCTGGCAGCATCTAGTCGGATATAAATGTAAGAAGTAAGAAAAATATACAAATTCGTTTAAATTACTTTCAAGCCATACAAAGAATGGAAAACTTCCAACCACCACCCACCACATTTTATTACGTGATTTGATAAATGCGTGGGTCATAGATCACGTTGCAGCCTTTTGATTGGTTTTGATAAAGTTTTGCACTGACGTTAACTGTATTTTAATTACGTAATACGACTTAATACTATGACTACATGAAACCTCAGAACTTTTAGCGTGGGTAGACTTACTGGAGAATCTAGATTGGAATATTGATTACAGTACCAACGTTAAACTAGGTCTTCACGTTATATTTGTAATAGTTTAGTATAGATGAAAATTGAGGAAATTATTAGGTATGTAACAATAAATTTTAAGCGATCAATTTCGGCGTAACTTTTATGTATACATATACATTTTTAAATTTCGCCGAGGAGTGCGCTAGGGATGTATTTTATCGCCTATTCTATTCAACACCTATGGAGAATACATTATGAGACGTACCTGCAAGAACTGGGAGGGAGGCATCACAGTTGGTGACGTAAAAATCACCAACCTGCGCTATCGCAGGTTGGTGATTTTATTATTCTCTAGTGTCATCGGTATAGACCGATGACACTACTCTTCTTGCATCAAATGAGTCGGAACTGGTTGCACTCCTAGACCGAATGGAACGGATTAGCGAGGAGATGGGACTTTTCATAAACAGGACTAAAACCAAGGTCATGGTGGTAGACAGATCTAGGAAATTGGAGCTCACTGGCGCATTCGACCCAGAAATAGTGGACAATTTTATTTACCTGGGCTCCAATATTAGTAACGATGGTTCGGGCGAAAAGGAAGTTCGCAGGAGAATTGGCATGGCTAAGAGCGCCATGTCTCAGCTTGACAAAATCTGGAGGGATCGCAACATCTTCTTCTCGATCTTTTTATATGGGGTCGAAACTTAAACGCTAAAAGCTGCAGACCGCAAACACATTGACGCCTTTGAGATGTGGTACTGGAAAAGGATGCTCCGTATACCTTGGACAGCATTTCGGACCAACGTATATTGCGAGAACTCAAAATCTGCTCGCGGTTGTCGTCAGAGTGTCTCCACAAGATTCTACAATACTTCATCATATACATTGCAAGGAAAGATGGTGGCAACCTCGAAAGGCTAATCGTGACCGGTAAAGTGAATGGGAAAAGGCCTCATGGACGCAGCCCAATACGTTGGTCTGACCAGATCCGCAATTATGCTCGACTCTATGCTATACAATGCCCCTCGCACCGCCAGAGACAGACACAGATGGAGGGAGGTCACGACCCTCAGCATTGAGGAGTACGACGCAAGGAGGAGGATATTTTTAAACGTTGCCCCACACTAGGAACAACTCCTATATCGTGGGTGAGTTTACAATTCAACATGCACAAGACACCCAGACCCGGAACAGTTATCTGTAGGCCATACAAACCTTTGTTCCGTGCGGGAACCGTACGTACCTGTAACATTAACAGCACTAAGCCAACTGTGCCGTCAAAAAATTACAAATACGTTGTAGCTGGGTCCCATTCTAACTGGATACCAGGGGCCCAAATCTGCTATTACAATAGTTTCAGAATGGTCTATCATTGATTTCATAATTATGATTTTGACAAGTTTGGTAATTTACTAATATAATGGCGTCATTATAACTTTCCAATGGTCAATCACTGACACTTCATTGAAAGAATGAATGTCTGACTTATGCGGTAATCTGCTAAAATTTCGACAGTTCCTTTGATCAGTGACCTACCATCAGAACGTCATTGTGCAGTCATTGCTTTTAATAAGCTCGTCATTGTCATTCTACCACAACTCTATTACGAAACCATTGACCGATCAATGATCGATCATTGTGAATTAGCAGATTACGAACTTTTAACAAAATGACAATGACGAATTTATAAAAATAGCAGACTTGGGCCCCAGTTAGCTGAATACCAGTGTTTCATTGTGGATTGTCTAACCTCGACATTCCAGTAGTCCTACTAGGTAACACGGTACCTCATGGCTTGGTAAGGCTGGTGAACGGACGTTTGGTTTTCTGACTCCATATCCATCCAGTGCCGTAACTAGTCTTTTATACGCCCGGTGCGAGCTTTAGCTTTTTTTCTAGCTGCGCCCATAGAAAAAATTACTATACAAATGGAAAGGACTAGATATTATATTTTCACGCCCCTCCAAGAACTACGCCCTGTACCTGGGAACCGCTGGCACCGCGCTATTTACGGCACTGTCCATCTAAACCTAAAATACCGTATTAGCAGTAGAAATACTTAATCTCAGTTCTGTGCATAGTTCGTGAATAATTAAATTATCTAGCTGCTGCTAACCTAAATAACAGACGACTATAAATATTTAATAAGTGTCTTCTACGTTTCCGAGACCCATTAAAATGAATGCAAGTTTTATTATCATTTTTATGAACGTTAAGGCCGCCACACACGATGGAGATGATAACATTTACAGTATTTTCATCCTTCTTGTAATATGTATTATTATTATATCTTAGAACATATTTCACAATATCGCCAGTCATTCTTTTGAATTACGCAAACCACACGACCAGCATAGTAAATATACGTCTCATCAAAAAATGTTTTTTATCTCAACACTCCACACAATCTATCCAACTTTTTTCTGCTCTCCCTCTCCATCCATCCACATGTTTATATTTATAACTCTTTTAGTAACTTACGTTTCATGATCTGTACACATAACCATATCAAGACAAACGATTCCCTTTCAACTTCTCAATCACTGGAGCCACTTTCAAAGGCCAATGCAAACTATTATACCTAGGTTTCATTTCTGGCGAAAAGAAAAGTAAATCATGCCTACTTTTTTCTTTTCGCCAGTAATGAAACATAGGTTATATTATTATGTTATAGGCCAATACCAGGAATCAATAGCAAAAAGAACCAGGTCTTTAAACCCGCGTAACCGAACGAAGGTACATAGAGAAGCATAGCTAGTGTATTTTTGTTAGGCGTTACTTATTTTTGTTATATTATAATGAAATGGAAAATTAAATATAATACGTAATATTTTGAGGTTTCCATTGATAAAATAGATTAAATTAGCTATTACTGTTATATTTTTTCACAATTGCAGTTTTTCATAACTAAACCTAGTAAAAAAAAATAGTGATAAATGAATCGAAAAGATACGCGTTAGTGTTGTGATAGTGATTGTCACTATTTAATGCGCACTCACCATAAAAACCGAAACTAAAACTATATTCAACATTGGGAAACTTAAAATATCAGACATACAGTATTTTTATTTAAGAAAAAATAACGCCTCATAACAAACTATAGCAATATACTAAATAGTCTCTAACTTCGTTTAGTTACGGCTGGTAAACATAATTCTTTTTGCTATTTATTTATCTTACAGTCCTTTAAGATATGGCTTAAATTTCACCTTTGGCGGCGCAAGGATGCCGATCATCATTGAAGCTCTGTCCAGAGACTCTGTTTTGTGGGCGATGGCTGGGTATCGAGCAATAAACAAACTATTCTAGATCACACAACTGATTTATTATGATGCAAGCTTTAGGTATTCACTTCACACAACGAGCCGTGAGACAGTCCCCGAGAATAGACGTTGTTGTTCACACGGCTGCCGACAGAGGAATGTCTATTTTCTTCCAACTCTCCTTTCGCAGGTATGTTGGAAGAGATTTCTTTAGAAATAAGCATCACCTTTGTACCTATTTTTCTGTTTCCTTCTTCTAATCTTTTATTTTGTGTGTGTACATAAATCTTTAAATAAATAAATAAAAAATACATGCCCGCAATGTATGGGAAAAGTTTCATTCCCCTTTCTCTAATATACTCATTTCTCACTTTATCCATTCACGTCACACCACACATTCATCTCAACATTCTCATCTCCACTACATGCAATCTTTTTAATTAATTACGTTTATGCTAATCTTATTATTATTACTAATAGATACCAATAAGTAAAAAATATGCCATAAGTCAACCTAAGTAACCGAATGATATCAGAAGATTTTATAATACATACGTATATCATCGTAACTTAACCATGCGTGAGATTTTTGTTTTTATAACAATAAAAGTAATAAGGCGTGCTTTATCTTAGAGTTTGTCTTTCACCTTTGGCAAAAATGAAAGATCATAAATAAAAGGAGCTGCTGTGAAATACGGCAAGGTATAAAAATTTAAAGCCTTAAATTGTCAGTGCTAAGGCAAAACTTGGGACACGTTTCGTGATAATAATATAGGTAATCTTTAACTCTTTTCGGAGTTTCCTTGTGTGATCATATCAGAAATGAAGATATCCGCAGGAGAACCAAGGTTACCGACATAGCCCGAGGAATCGCAAAACTTAAGTGATAGAGGGCAGATGGCCGATGAGAACGAAAGGTTCTGGGGTGGCGACCAAGCACTGGAAGAGGCTGCATGCCAAAGAAGGCCTCCCACAATGTGGACCGACGTCCTGGTGAGGGTCGCGGGAATCCAATGGATGCAAGACGCACAGAACCGCTCGTTATGGCGACATTTGGGGGAGGCCTATGTCCAACAGTGGACGTCTTTCGGCTGGAAAGATGATGATGAATCTTTAACACATCCTGAAATCAACTAATCTGCCTTTTTGGGGTGGAATATCATCAGTTAACTCCTCTTGCTCTGTGTTGAGCGAAAGAGAGTGTCAGACTTTTACTATGAATAAAATCCACAGATCTTCAGTTGTCTTTGGTATACAAAGGCCACGGTTTCGAACCACATAGCTAGTGTACTGAATAGTGCTGAATTTTAATTTTAAAAACGGTGCGCTTATAGAAACTTTAAATAAAACGTAATATACTTTATTGAGTAGATGTCCAAAAGCTATAGATACCAGTAGATACACCACTAATTTTTAATTAGTACAAATACTTAAAGGGCTTATTAGAAAAGGTCTTGTTATTATTTAAGTAAAGTCTCAATAAATAATATTCATTAAACAGCAAAGTTATTAGCGTTTCTTTATATCCCAAAATGTCACTCAATTTATGGAAATATTGTACATTGATTATGAGTGAATAAATGACGATCAAGGAAAAACACTGCGCGTAGAACTTTCTAGTAGCAATTGTTATGAATGATTGAATCTATTATGAATTTACCAATTATGACTTTTCGTGGAAAGGTTTGAGATTTTGTTTTTTTTTACTTTTGACTACAAAAATATGATCAGTAACGGGTACGGATAGAGCCCCATTCTTTTTTGTACTAATTAAAAACTAGGGGTAAATATTTATGCAATTCCAAACAAATTGTTTACTTCTAGCCTATTTATAGTTGACGGCTTCAACATAAAGTTTCTGTATTCAAAAGCGTATGCTTTACAACGTTTATAGTATTATAATGACGTCAAACAGAATTACGACGCGACTGAAGTTCTGAAAATAATAAGCCTTTTTGCCGTCATAATTTCACCGAAAAATTATTTCCAGTTCGCGAAAACTGGTAACTTAATACTCGGTAACTGTGACACATGTTTTATGCGCCACTAACTTGTACAATAACGTCATAACAACACGGTACATAGTTATTTATTCGCCAGTAAGTGGAGCAGCTATTTTTTTAAATGCAGCTGTTGACCGATCGTATCTACACTTACAAAGTATGTAATCAGTAGCGTAGCTAGATGATCAACGGCCCTGGGGCAAAAAAAAACTGGGGTCCCATTTTGTACGTGGCAAATCGTCAAATAACTTTTTTTGCTCTTTTTTACCGACTAAAATGAGTTGCCAAAATTAGTGTTGCAACCTTTGTTTAGATTTTGAAGGTGGGAAAATTTTTCGCTAGTTCAATAAGAGGCTCGTTAATCAGTTTTGTCCCCCCTCCCCCCGTGTTTGGAGGCCCTGAGGCACTGCCCCGCCTAGCCTTTTGGCATCTACGCCAGTGTATGTAATCAACTGGCCAGCTAATTATGCTACATTTTAAAAGCAATGATATAAAGTGTTTTACTCGCACAATCAATTGCCTATCTAATTGTGTTAAGTCAATGACCGGCCTTTTAATCCTAGTATTTATTTGAATGGCTTTATTGGTCTAGAGGATTCATGGTATTAGATTTATAACTAATTTAATTGTGACCCATCTTTTTTTATTCTCTGTTGATTAAAAAATACGCGTTTATAAACGTACATATTAGGTAAGTGTGAAATGTTACTTATATAAAAAAAGTTTATTTGGGAAAGTTGTTTGTAATCATGAGTACAATCATGTGTTTAAGTATCGGTCACTAATTACCAGTCAACCTATATACAACATGTAATGTAACGCACATCCTGAAAGTAGTAGGTATGTTAAGAAATGGCTCCTGAATCGATTTCAGCAATTTTTAAAATAGGCAAATTTTGATCATTTTAGGTTTTTTTTTTAGGTGGGAAAATCATCTAATGACAAATCTCGCTCTTGGGCGGAGCACGAGATAGTGTCAGACTTTTACTGACTAAAAACCCACTCCTGTTCCTTCTTTGCCTTCGTCCCAGGGCCCCGCGTTTCACTTTCACTACCCGTGGATCATTTTACGTAATCAAGATTGTACCAAGAATTTATTAAAATAGGTATTTTATTTTTTTATTTTATGTTAATTAAATTACCTATTTTAATAAATTCTTGATACAATCTTGATTGCGTCATTAGAGTTTGTTTGTATACTTGCATAAATACCAATACCAATGCACTATGTACTAATGTAGAGCGTCGATTCCCAAATTATTTGCCTACAATTAAGATGACTAATTTCTTGAATAAACAATACAGTGCATTTACGTTAAATTTCAGTGCTTGAATTATGATTGTAACTTAATTACCCGACTACGGCAAAGCCAAAGGAGGGTTATGATTTTGACTGGCTATGTATGTATGTGAGTATGTTCATCTGTTCCCTCATAACTCCTAATCTACTTATCAGAACTCGACATATGAGGTATCGTTAGAACCGTCTTAATTAAAATAAACCGTCACAAAAAAAAAATAAACCGTCACAAAACTCGATATGGCGCCCTCTAGCGGACAAAAAGTAATGTGTTAAAAATAAAAATGGAGATTAATACGCCGTGTTCGGTATTATTTGAAAGGGCTTCACTTGTACATTTCCAAAATATTGCTCAAATTTTTTTTTCTATTTATTGTGTGCATTCTTGTAGTTACATGTTGTATATCTATACATATAATAAAACGGTAACAATGTGAAGCGATGTTTTTGCCTGGCATAAACAATATTAAACAGTTAGTCCTGTAACTTTTTTCAAAAATAATTCTTATCAATTGCATTCGTTCGTTCGTTCGTTACCATTTTACCTGTCAACATTTAGGTTATATAAATTATCACGGTATTGGCTGAAGAGGATGAGCAATATTGTAAAATATCAGTATTCTACACTTTACTTAGTTTACAGTCACTTACAATTTACCGCATGTTCGATCCCCAGCTACAGTTATTATTTTATCTTTTTTTTTTTGCAATTAATATTCGATGCTATATCTAAAATAAAAATAAAAAAGTGTTTTTGCACATTTTTAACAACATTACTTCTTTTTTTACATCTTTCCGAACGTTTTTTTAGAAAGTAATCAATGTTCCGTACCGGCCAACTCGGTAATGTTGGTTTTTTATTTATTATCTTAATTAAAAGGACAAACTGTCATATTAACAAATATCACACGGGCGAAGCAGAAGCTTGCTATAAACATAAAATACTTACAAATACATATGTTTGCATTTTTTACTATTTATTTTGATTCAGTAAAAATTATATGAAAGCAAAAATTTCTACTATTAATATCGCGCCTTTGAGTCGATTTTATTGTAACTATTAAATACATATAACGTCAAGTTAATGTGTGTAGGTATGTTAGGTACCAAATTCTAATATTATATTAGACTTCATAATGTAATCCTACATAAACAAACAATTCACAATAACAGTACCTATATGTAATAGTAACATGCAAGGACTACAGAACCTTGAGCACATCAAAACACGTCTATTCAACAATTTCAACGTAAATTACATATATTCGATCGTGGCACTCCGCCCAATATCTTTAGGCATGCGGAGAAATTTGGTACTAAATAGTAATACTGAATTTGACAGATTGCTTGTACGTTTTACGTACACGCAACGCCTACTTCGTAAGTCAAGATATATTGGTCCATATATTTCAATGGTCTTGTTGATAAAATGTCAACACAGTCGCGTGATAACCCTCTATATGGGCTCAGAGACTATCTAGACTATACAGCCATAGAGGAGCTACAGGTTATAGGGGGCAGTGGCCGCGGCTAAATGGAAAAGCGTAATTGTCAATTAATGTTTGCTTCCTAATTTTTGGGATAGGTATGAATTGCATCTCTTTTTTTTTCGTGAGGAAACCTGCATGTCCTAGAACCAAAAATTCGAAGACATGTGACATCCACCAACCCGCACTGGGCCCGCGTAGCGGATTACGGCCCATTCCCTCTCCTAGAGAGGAGGCCTGACTCCCAACAGTGGGAACATTATAAGGCCGACTATGCTATGCTATGCATCTCTTTTACTTTTTCAGGTAGGTGAATCCGTACTTGGTATTTGTTCGCTTAGGTATTTATCTTCTTCCTGCTCTTGTCCCGTGCTATTTAGGGTCGGCGCAACACGTTATTTTCTTCCATTCTGTCCTGTCACTCATCATGCTATCACTAATAATAATAATAATAATAATATATTTATTCAGAGATCAAATTTGGTAAAATAGTAACATAAAATCTTAGGAATAATTACAAAGGTAGAACTATGTTAAATGCCTGTACTAGGATAAACCTGTATCACAGGCGGTAGAAGCTCTTACACTATGGTTTTGTAGGACAATAAAATTCATAACAATATTTAACATTCAGTCTCTAAATAGGGAAAAATATAATTTAATTAATTTTTGGGGGATGAACTGCTTGCGTCCGTAGGATTTACTTAGTTATGAACACCCTACACGTGTCCCCTGGGTAGTGCTAAACGAGCAGTAAAGACGGTGGTAGGCCATAGCATCGGCTGCCGGCTTAAAGGTTACCACCCATCAGACAAAGCCATGCCGCCAAGCGATCCGTCGTGTTCCGGCGTGATGTCTGGTGAAGCCGTATGGTGGAAGATGGGTCTGAGCAGTTGTGTTGTGACGTATACCGGGTATGATGCGCCAGCTGTTGTTGTGTCGGACGTTTGATCGTGGAGGGTAGCGGGATCCGAAGCACGGTGCTCCGCTGGCCGACCGTAGGTAGTTGGGGGCCCAAGTAGTGTGCCAGCCACACACGAAAGGCTGCCCCGCCAACTGCGAAAAATCCCAGGGTGGCCCCATCGTGCCGGTTGGCGACCGGGCGAGAGGACCCGATGGCGATCCCTGGGGGGGTTCGGGCGTCCCCGCAGTCTCCAGATCAACCCTCCATTGGCACAGCAACTCTGGTTGTGTTGTTGGGTTCAACATCGCATCACCTCGCTCAACCGCCATCTTCCATCTCTCCTATTCACTCCACACACAAAACAATGAAAGGTAAAAAGAAAGGCAAGTGTCAACAGCGGATGCACGTCCTCTCATTTCAAGTGCAGTTCTCAAATATTAGAGGGCTGCACTCCAATCTCGTTGCGGTCCACCACCATCTTGAGACTGACAAGCCACACTTGCTTTTCTTGACGGAGACCCAAATTAGATGTCCGTCAGATACGGCGTACCTCAACTATCCGGGATACTCACTGGAGCATCATTTCCTGCAGCGTGCCGGGGTCTGTGTGTACGTCCGTAATGACATCTGCTGCCAGCGTCTCCGTCACCTTGAAGACCCTAATTTATCTACGCTGTGGCTGTTGGTGGACACTGGTACGGACAAAATTGTTTATGCCTGTGTCTACCGTTCGCACAGCGGTGATCAGGAGACGACTCGGTTGTTCGACCACCTCAGTGAGGCTGCCGATAAGGCTCTGCAACGGCACCCTGATGCGCAGCTCGTCGCTCTGGGGGACTTTAACGCGTGCCACCAAGACTGGCTGTTCCCATACCAGAGGACCGACCACGCTGGGAGAGAAGCGCGAAACTTTGCAATATCGATGGGCCTTTCCCAGCTGGTCAAGCAAGCGACTAGGGTGCCTGATGTAGTTGGTCATACTGCCAATTGTCTGGACCTTCTGCTGACCACCGATCCGGACAGATGTATCGTAACAGTTTCCTCACCACTTGGAACTTCAGATCACTGCCTGGTGAAGTCTGTTTCGTCCTTCTCCCCACCTGACTGCGACTCACGCGGTGAACGGCGAATGTGGCGTTACAGGTCAGCAGATTGGGATGAGATGCGGCATTTCTTTGCATCTTATCCTTGGCAGCAGGTCTGCTTCTCTTCTGAGAGTCCGTCGAGCTGTGCGGATGCTATATCCGATGTGATACGTCAAGCTATGGAGTTTTTCATCCCTTATAGAGACGTACCCGTTGGAGGCTCAGCTCACCCATGGTTCAACGCCGATTGCGTTCAAGCTGAAGAGCGTAAGCATTCGGCGTTTCTCGCCTGGGTTGACGCTCGTGACCGCAAAGCTCCGGATCTGAGCTCAAAGAAGAGAGCTTTCAACCATGCTGCCAAGTCCTACAAAAAGGCACTAAAGAAGGCTCGATTCGACCGCATTACTCATATTGGCACAAAGCTCTCTGCACAGCCGTCCGGTAGCAGAGCGTTCTGGTCCCTTGCCAAATCGGTCGAAGCGAACTTCTGTAGGCCCACATTGCCTCCGCTGGTTAAGCCTGATGGAACACTGGCTCACTCGGCGAGAGAGAAAGCAGGTCTCTTTGCATCTCTCTTCGCCCATAATTCTCGTCTTGATACTAGCAGTGCTACTCCACCGGCTCTACCTCACTGCAACACCTCGATGCCTGAGGTTCGCATAAGAAATAAAGAAGTTTTGAGAGCACTGTGTCGCCTAGACGTGAATAAAGCTAGTGGACCAGATGGTGTACCAGCAATAGTTCTCAAGGCATGTGCGCCCGAGTTGTCTCCTGTGTTGACGCGCTTGTACCGCCTCTCATTTAGGACTGGTATAGTGCCCAAGTCCTGGAAGCTTGCCAACGTGCAACCCGTGCCCAAAAAGGGCAGTCGTGCCGATCCTGCCAACTATCGGCCGATTTCAGTAACCTCCATACTCTGCAAGATTATGGAGCGTGTATTGAACTCGCGCCTCATGGCATACCTGGAAGGTAACGATCTCCTCAGTGACCGACAGTACGGATTTCGCCACAATCGGTCTACTGGGGACCTACTAGTGTATGCCACTCACATGTGGGGCGAGGCCCTCGAGAAGAATGGAGAAGCGATTGCTGTCTCCTTAGACGTCTCGAAGGCCTTCGACAGGGTATGGCACGCCAGCCTTCTGAGTAAGCTTCCAGCGTACGGCATTTCCCCTGGTCTGATTAACTGGGTAAAAGACTTCCTGAGTGAACGGTCTCTCCGAGTTGTTGTCGATGGATGCTCATCAGAGCCCATGTCCACTAATGCCGGAGTTCCTCAGGGGTCAGTTCTCTCTGCAACTCTTTTCCTGCTGCATATTAACGATCTGCTGATGCCCGGTATCTATGGGTATGCAGATGATAGCACAGTTGTAGAGAGATACCTTCCAGGTGCTCGGGCTAGTAAGGAACTAATCCGGTCCGAACGAGAGGCTATGGTGGAGCGTACGAATGTCTCACTTCAGGCAGTCTCCAAGTGGGGCGAAACCAATCTAGTTGAATTCAACGCCGCCAAAACACAAGCGTGTCTGTTCACCGCCAAAAGGAGCCCGTTCACCTTGGCTCCTGCTTTTCGGAATGTATCCCTGGAGTGCACCGACCGCCTTCAGCTCTTGGGAGTTGAAATCTCCTCAGACCTCAATTTTGGGCGGTTCATTGAGTCCAAAGCCAAGGTAGCTGCTAGAAAACTAGGCGTTCTTGCAAAGGTCCGACGGTACTTCACACCGGGACAGCTTCTAATGTTATACAAAGCACAGGTTCGATCGTGTGTGGAGTACTGCAGTCACATATGGGCTGGTGCTGCAAAATGCCATCTAGCAGCTTTGGACTCAATGGAAAGGCGTGCGAAAAGGCTAATTGGGGATCCTGATTTGGTTAAGTCCAGTCTACAAAGCCTCGAGCACAGGCGCAGGGTAGCCAGCCTATCGGTATTTTACAGGTTGCATTTTGGAGAGTGTGCGCAGGAATTGCATGACTTGATTCCGCCATCTCCTTTCTATCATCGGACAACCCGACGTACGGCGAGTATCCACCCTTACGTTGTTGAAACTTCAACGGTCCGGACTAAGCGTTTCGCTTCGTCGTTTATACCGCGTACATCGAAGGACTGGAACAATTTGCCTGCTGCGATCTTCCCGTCCAACTATAATTTAGGTGTCTTCAAGGCTAGAGTGAATAGGCTCTTGATAAACTAGTGCGCCTCACCATCAATGATTGCATCACTGCTTACCATCAGGTGGGATCGCAGTCAAGCGCTGGTTTATATCAATTAAAAAAAAAAAAAAAAAAATTAAAAATATAATGTTATATACCTAGATTACTTAAACACTAAAAGTCTCAATTATGTTATTTCGTATTTTTTAAAACTGTTTCATGCACTTTATTCTCTAGTTACACACACATGATTTTGCGTCAGCAGAATTGGTAATTGGGTTAAAGTCGAGGTTGCGATAATACTATAAGTTATGTATACATTGGACTAATATGTTTAAATATAAAGAAAAACGATGGTTTGTAGGTCAGCACACTAGAATTTTGAGTCAGCAGTAAGCGTTACACGGAAGTCTGGCCTTGAGTATGACGCTCTAGGCGCCCTCATAATCGATAGAGTTAATATATCGATATTCCGCTATTTTCCTAGCAGGACACTCAGCGTCTCCTGTTTTATGGTTGGAGGGCTTTTTGAAGCGAGAGCAAGTTGCACATTTCGGTGAGTCCGCTTTCTTTGAGCACTCGGACATCGAGTGCTCAAAGACCGATCATCACTAAATCCCTTTTCTTTCATATTAGGTACTCTTCACGCAATCCATTAATTTTTTAGGGTTTCGTACCTCAAAAGGAAAAACGGAACCCTTGTAGGTTCACTTTGTTGTCCGTCTGTCTGTCTGTCTGTCAAGACCCTTTATCTCGGGAATGCGTGGAGTTATCGAGTTGAAATTAAAACCATATAGTCAACTCTGCGGTATCTTGGTGCGTGAAAAAATCAAACTTCTATGTTAATGAAAAAAAGATACGGTCGTTTGTGTCGCAAAAAACGTACATTTCGACACTCTCAAGGGAATCAAAATTCATAGAGTAGTACCCGTCGACCTAGAATCTTGAAATTTGACATAAAGCAAGGTCTTATAGGACAGATACAGGAATAAATCTGAAAATAGTTTTGTTGTTACGTCACACAAAAAAAATGCGATTCGGAAAAGTCTTCGAAACTTCATTCAGGAATTGAACTGTTTGCATAGGTAAGTTTGTACGGAACCATCAGAGCGCGAGTCCGACTCGCACTTGCCCAGTTTCTTACTTAGACACTGCTGTAAAAGCTCTGCTAACTTATAATTGGTTACTGTTAAAAGCAGCAAATGCTAATTTTGTCTAAATAAACTCTTGAGCTTAACAATTACACCATGTTCATAATATGTTATGTACATCTAGGAATAGGTTAGACTCAAATTGTCTACCGCAGTCGGTGACAATATCAGTAGGGCAATCTATTCCAATACCTCCTAACTGGTCGCCCACGTCGGGGTCATCAATTTGGTTGTTTGGGTGTTTGTGTGAGGAAAATACACCTGGAGATACAACGAAGGACTCTCATTTATTCACCACCTAGCCAGTGAGTACACTACGTACACACACCACACAAAACAACCAAAATATGTGTGAAAGACTAGATAACACATAGCACTATGCTCATGGCTGACTATGAAGGACATCAAAATTTATCTGCCACAATACATTTTTATGACATGGACAGATTAAATGTAACTAATAAAATTTTATTTGTATTTATTTTCGATAAATTGAACACGCACAGTAAACAGCAAGAAAGCTATTATATGTTACGTCAAAAGATACGTGACAGACGTGTTAACTGCTTTTTTATCACAATAAAAACTCTTCGCCTGCGTATCTAAAGAAATTCTTTTTTGTTTTTTCTAGGGTGTTAAATTATCTAATAACTACTCCCGCTCTTGGTGGAGCGAGAGAGAGTGTCAGACTTTTGAACAATACGTGTTCGAAAGTGATCCATTCCTGGTCCATCTCCTAATGAAATCCTGAGATTCTAAACTGAATCAACAAATCACAATGAACATTCGAAACGCGACGGGAAAGTTTTCTGTTTGTTCGATCTTTGACGATGTTTGTTAGAAGTTGTTACGCTGATATCAACTAGATGAGTACGTGCATCGGAATCCGCCAATCGCATTGACCTTTTGCATTTCATCGATTTTATCAGTAAGTATATTTTCGTAAGTTATATGAACGAGTATGAATGTGCGTGTTTACAGGACTGACGTAAGCGTAACCCCGCAAGTTTAATGAAGTCCCTGACTTAAAAGCGCCCAACCCGTGATTCTATTCCCATACAACCGTTTTTTACCGCTCTTACGTGATTATGGCGTCATTACACATCTTTCTCTAGATATTTTGGAAACACAGACTATTTGTGATTATTATCTAAATTTCTATTGAAATCAAAATATAAATTTGTGTAAAACGAATACAGTAAAGACATCAAAATAGGACTACACTTGATTTTGTTAATTTATGATTGTTAAAAGTTAATTCAAGTAGATAATATATTCACTCACTTCCACTCACCCACTCACTCGCACTCGTACTCACACACTCACGCACGTACTCACGCACTTATATGTATACCCAGATTATAAGTTTCTGTTAATCATAGATAGCGTCTAATTGTTAGTTTTCCTTAATAAATAAAATACATATCTACTCGTACATTACAAGAGTAATTCCTAGTGTAGGGCAACGTTTGTATATAACATGTAACTGGAATAATGACAATTAGAAAATTAAGTTACAATCATAATTCAAGCACTGATAAATGCACTTAGACAGTGTTATTTTAAGAAATTAGTTTTTTTTATTATTATTGATAGGTTCGCGTTTGACCACCATCTCACCTGATGGTAAGCGATGATGTGGCTGACGATGGAGCACGCATGCCTAGAAGTAATCTATTCACTCTTGACTTAAAGACCCCTAAGTTATAGCTATCAGGAAACACAGACGAACAAAAAAACAATTATTATTCTAATTGTACCAAGATTTTTTTACATCCTAAAATAATTCTTGATTATTTTAGATAAAAAAACAATTTTAAAAATAGCTGAAATCGATTCAGTAATTGTATTATATAAAAAAACAACAGTAGACAACTGCCCCAATTAATGTAGCCTTCGTATAACATAAACTAGTCAATTTCTTACCAGCCAGGCATTAATACGTTACAAGACACCGGCACTCAAGTTGCCTTTCAAAATAAAACGGCAAAATATGACGGTCGTAAAAGCTCACGAAAATATTTATCTCTAAGCAGATGCTTACTGAAATATTAAGTGGGTATCACGAGAACGTACTGGGTATTAAATAATTTGTTTCTTACGTAAATGATAATGTTAACTAGCAGACTCGGCAAACGCTATTCTGCCATATATATTATAAAAAAAAAGAATGGGGGTGAGGGTAAAAAATAGACTATTCTCAGACCTACCGAATATACACAAAACGTTTCATAAAAATCGGTCTAGGCGTTACGGAGAAATTTAATAACAAACACTGTGGCACGAAATTTTTATATATTAGAAGATATTCTTAAAGGTAAAGAAACCTGTAAGCTATGTTGATCCCCGCATTAACGCCGTCGTTCACGCGCCATTGTCTTTCTATTGTGTCTCTAATTACGCACTCAAAAGGTTAAGAATATTACCATTAATAATCATTTATGGTTTAATGACTGCCAGTAGCTTAGATCCTGTTCCCGATACCATTGGGACACTGTTTTCAAAATTGTTTTATGTACATTCAAAAAACAGAAAAAGACAATATAAAATAGACAACAGTACAAAGGTACTGCTTATTTCCAAAGAAATTTCTTCCAGCAGACCTGCGAAAGGAGAAATTAAAAGAAATGTAGACAATAGTGTGTAGGAAGCAAGAGAAGAAGAATGTGTGAAATCTTAATCTAATCTAAATCTTTAATGTTTGTTTATACTTTTTTTCCATTTATTAGGTTCAAGTCTTAAAGTCACCCTAAAGGCAATAGAAAGAGCTGAAAGGTTTAAGGTGAACCATCTGTTTTATGAGCTATGCACCCAGCCTACTGCCACCTAAGATTGGCGATGGGACTTGGGATCCGCTGAAGAACCAAAGTTATCGGCGACATAGCCCGGAAGATTGCAAACTTAAGTGGCAGTGGGCATTACTTGCAGAACAGATGGTCGATGGGGCCGAAAACTTCTGGAGTGGCGACCGTGTACTGGAACACGCAGCGTTGGTATAACTCCCACAAGGTGGACCGGTGACCTAGTGAGGGTCGCGGGAATCCGATGGATGCGGGACACCCTTCGATGTGGTGACACTTGTAGGAGGGCTATGTCCAACAGTGTACCTAAGTCTTTTAACTGTAATGATGATGATGATATTTTCTGGACAACAATCGCTAAACCATGTGTGTCTTCAAGGCTAGAGTGAATAGGCTCTTAATAAACTAGTGTGCCTCACCGTCAATGATTGCATCACTGCATACCATCAGGTGGGAACGCAGTCAAGCACTGGTTTAAAACAATTTTTAAAAAAAACCATAGCAGCACAAAAACGTATTAGTTAAATACTCGTATGATATTTAGGGCTCCGGGATTGTTCGATTAGGTGGGCCCCTGTCAGTTCAATAAAAATTAATTTACAAATTACGTGACAAGCAACGATTGGCAAAAACATGATTTATCATTTCATCATTATACAAAACAAGTTTTCCAAATAATTTACATTACAAACAAATCAGCAGACAAACTTTTGTAATAAATTTATTTAAAAAAAGGACATTATGAGTTTTGGTGAAACATTAGTGAACCAAGTCTGACACTCTTTTTCGTAATTCGCTCCACCCAGAGCGGAGGAAGTTATTAGATGATGGCCAACGTAGAAAAAATTATATTTGCTTGATGATCGTGCAAAGAGAATGTTAAAAAAATTATTAGGTAAAACTATATTCAACATTGGGAAACTTAAAATATTAGACATACAGTATTTTTATTTAAGAAAAAATAACGACTCATAACAAACTATAGCAATATACTAAATAGTCTCTAACTTTGTTTGGTTACGGATGGTAAACATAATTCTTTTTGCTATTGATTTATCTTACAGGCCTTTAAGATATGGTTTAAGTTTCAGTTTTGGCGAAAAGAAAAAAAAATACATGCTCGCAATGTATGGGAAAAATTTCATTCCCCTTTCTCTAATATACTCATTTCTCACTTTATCCATTCACGTCACACCACACATTCATCTCAACATTCTCATCTCCACTACATGCAATCTTTTTAATTAATTACGTTTATGCTAATCTTATTATTATTATTAATAGATACCAATAAGTAAAAAATATGCCATAAGTCAACCTAAGTAACCGAATGATATCAGAATGGAGCTCACTGGCGCATTCGACCTAGAAATAGTGGACAATTTTATTTACCTGGACTCCAATAACAGTAAAAATGGTTCGTGCGAGAAGGAAGTTCGCAGGAGAATTGGCATGGCTAAGAGCGCTATGTCTCGCAGGATCGCCATATCATCGTGAAGACCAAAACCAAACTGGTACGGAACCTGGTGGTGGTAGGGAGGTCACGACCCTCAGCATTGAGGAGTACGACGCAAGGAGGAGGATATTTTTAAACGTTGCCCCACACTACTAGGAACAACACTAATAGATATCTACCAATAAGTAAAAAATATGCCATAAGTCAACCTAAGTAACCGAAGAAGATTTTATAATACATACGTATATCATCGTAACTTAACCATGCGTGAGATTTTTGTTGTAAAAAGGCGTGCTTTATCTTAGAGTTTGCCTTTCGCCTTTGGTAAAAATGAAAGGAGATCATAAATGAAAGGAGCTGCTATGAAATACGGCAAGGTATGAAAAATTTAAAGCCTTGTCAGTGCTAAGGCAAACATTGTGATACGTTTCGTGATAATAATATGGGTAACCTTTAACTCTTTTTAGTGTCCTTGCGTGATCATATCAGAAATGAAGATATCCACAGGAGAACCAAGGTTACCAACATAGCCCGAGGAATCGCAAAACTTAAGTGACAGTGGGCAGGTGGCCGATGGGGACGAAAGGTTCTGGGGTGGCGACCACGTACTGGAAGAGGCTGCATGCCAAAGAAGGCCTCCCACAATGTGGATCGACGACCTGGTGAGGGTCGCGGGAATCCAATGGATGCAAGACGCACAGAACCGCTCATTATGGCGACATTTGGGGGAGGCCTATGTCCAACAGTGGACGTCTTTCGGCTGGAAAGATGATGATGAATCTTTAACACATCCTGAAATCAACTAATCTGCCTTTTTGGGGTGGAATATCATCAGTTAACTCCTCTTGCTCTGTGTTGAGCGAAAGAGAGTGTCAGACTTTTACTATGAATAAAATCCATAGATCTTCAGTTGTCTTTGGTATACAAAGGCCACGGTTTCGAACCACATAGCTAGTGTACTGAATAGTACTGAATTTTAATTTTAAAAACGGTGCGCTTATAGAAACATTAAATCAAGCGTAATATACTTTATTGAGTAGATGTCCAAAAGCTATAGATACCAGTCGATACACCACTAATGTTTAATTAGTACAAATACTTAAAGGGCTTATTAGAAAAGGTCTTGTTATTATTTAAGTAAAGTCTCAATAAATAATATTCATTAAACAGCAAAGTTATTAGCGTTTCTTTATATCCCAAAATGTCACTCAATTTATGGAAATATTGTACATTGATTATGACTGAATAAATGACGATCAAGGAAAAACACTGCGCGTAGAACTTTCTAGTAGCTATTGTTATGAATGATTGAATCTATTATGAATTTACCAATTATGACTTTTCGTGGAAAGGTTTGAGATTTTGTTTTTTTTTACTTTTGACTACTAAAATATGATCAGTAACGGGTACGGATAGAGCTCCATTTTTTTTTTGAGTATTTATAAATTAAATACTAACTAATTTCTTTGGAATTGCGTAAATATACCCTATATTTACGCAATTCCAAAGAAATTGTGTACTTATTATAGCCTATTTATTATAGTTGACGGCTTCAACATAAAGCTTCTGTATTCAAAAGCGTATGCTTTACAATGTTTATAGCATTATAATGACGTCAAACAGAATGACGACGCGACTGAAGTTCTGAAAATAATAAGCCTTTTTGCCGTCATAATTTCACCGAAAAATTATTTCCAGTTCGCGAAAACTGGTAACTTAATACTCGGTAACTGTGACACATGTTTTATGCGCCACTAACTTGTACAATAACGTCATAACAACACGGTACATAGTTATTTATTCGCCAGTAAGTGGAGCAGCTATTTTTTTAAATGCAGCTGTTGACCGATCGTATCTACACTTACAAAGTATGTAATCAGTAGCGTAGCTAGATGATCAACGGCCCTGGGGCAAAAAAAAACTGGGGTCCCATTTTTTACGTGGGAAATCATCAAATAACTTTTTTGCGAGTAGAGCGGGAGGGAATGTCAGACTTTTACTGACTAAAACGAGTTGTCATAATTAATGTTGCAACCTACTTTATTCAGATTTTGAAGTGGGAAAATTTTTCGCTAGTTCAATAAGAGGTTCGTTAATCCCCCCTTTTTTTTCCCCCCCCCCCCCAGAGTTTGGGGGCCCTGAGGCACTGCCCCGCCTAGCTTTTTGGTACCTACGCCAGTGTATGTAATCAACTGGCCAGCTAATTATGCTACATTTTAAAAGCAATGATATAAAGTGTTTTACTCGCACAATCAATTGCCTATCTAATTGTGTTAAGTCAATGACCGGCCTTTTAATCCTAGTATTTATTTGAATGGCTTTATTGGTCTAGAGGATTCATGGTATTAGGTTTATAACTAATTTAATTGTGACCCATCTTTTTTTATTCTCTGTTGATTAAAAAATACGCGTTTATAAACGTACATATTAGGTAAGTGTGAAATGTTACTTATATAAAAAAAGTTTATTTGGGAAAGTTGTTTGTAATCATGAGTACAATCATGTGTTTAAGTATCGGTCACTAATTACCAGTCAACCTATATACAACATGTAATGTAACGCACATCCTGAAAGTAGTAGGTATGTTAAGAAATGGCTCCTGAATCGATTTCAGCAATTTTTAAAATAGGCAAATTTTGATCATTTTAGGTTTTTTTTTTAGGTGGGAAAATCATCTAATGACAAATCTCGCTCTTGGGCGGAGCACGAGATAGTGTCAGACTTTTACTGACTAAAAACCCACTCCTGTTCCTTCTTTGCCTTCGTCCCAGGGCCCCGCGTTTCACTTTCACTACCCGTGGATCATTTTACGTAATCAAGATTGTACCAAGAATTTATTAAAATAGGTATTTTATTTTTTTATTTTATGTTAATTAAATTACCTATTTTAATAAATTCTTGATACAATCTTGATTGCGTCATTAGAGTTTGTTTGTATACTTGCATAAATACCAATACCAATGCACTATGTACTAATGTAGAGCGTCGATTCCCAAATTATTTGCCTACAATTAAGATGACTAATTTCTTGAATAAACAATACAGTGCATTTACGTTAAATTTCAGTGCTTGAATTATGATTGTAACTTAATTACCCGACTACGGCAAAGCCAAAGGAGGGTTATGATTTTGACTGGCTATGTATGTATGTGAGTATGTTCATCTGTTCCCTCATAACTCCTAATCTACTTATCAGAACTCGACATATGAGGTATCGTTAGAACCGTCTTAATTAAAATAAACCGTCACAAAAAAAAAATAAACCGTCACAAAACTCGATATGGCGCCCTCTAGCGGACAAAAAGTAATGTGTTAAAAATAAAAATGGAGATTAATACGCCGTGTTCGGTATTATTTGAAAGGGCTTCACTTGTACATTTCCAAAATATTGCTCAAATTTTTTTTTCTATTTATTGTGTGCATTCTTGTAGTTACATGTTGTATATCTATACATACACTTCTGGACACATCTATTGGCCCACCTTGTATTTTCAGTTTCGTTTGGTCCTAGCTAAAATTTTATATTAGGTCGAGCAAAAAGTTTTTATGCAGTTTTGAACCTGGCACATTCACAATTTCATTCAATAGTCTTTTTTTGAATTTCGAACACAGAATTTAAAGAAACAAAAGACAATTTGGAGCCTGTCTGTTGATATCAAACAATCGAATACTAAGAAAACTTGGTTTTATTGGTTTACTTGGATTTAATTCTTGAAAAAGTGATTGATATCTTTGGTTTTGCAACAAACATTACTTATTCTTAACATTAAGGTGAGGTTCTATCAATAATCTATGGATACTTCACCTGAAGTCGCCCCCCAAGCTGTGGCACTTATTCAGGCCGGACACAGCCAAAGAAACGTGAGTGCTCAACTTAATTTAAGTCGATCTGCGGTCCGAAATGTTTATCGGAGGTACCTAGAGACTGGCGACTTTGTTCGTCGCCAAGGAAGGCCACGATCTCGGGTCACAACTGAAAGGCAGGATCGATTCATCGTAACGACCAGCTTGAGAAATCGTCACCTTACCTCCATTGAGATACAAAACCAACTTCGCGACTTCCACGGAGTATCTGTGAGCGCTCGAACTGTTCGGAGAAGGTTAAAAGAACGCGATATGGTACCACACAAGCCAGCTAATGGGCCCAAACTAACGCGAGCCCACCGAACAGCGCGCCTTCATTTCGCACGCAGTCATTTAAATTGGACACAGCAAGATTGGAGCCGTGTACTCTTTTCTGATGAGTCTAAAATTGTGTTACATGGCAATGATGGAAGGAAGAAGGTCTACCGACGTAAGGGAGAGCGTTTCGCACAATGCTGCTTTGAAGAGAGGGTTGCTTATGGCGGTGGCTCATGGACTGTCTGGGGCGGTATATCCGCGAGCGGCAAAACTCAACTTGAGGTTGTTACAGGACCACGGCTGCCAACATTAAATGCTGAAAGGTACATTCGTGAGTGCTTAGAACCTCACGTGATACCATACGCGGACTATGTGGGCCCAAATTTCCTTTTTATGCATGATAATGCAAGAGCCCATGCGGCCGGCATCGTCAGGGAATATCTTCGGGATGTGAACATCACAGTTATGGACTGGCCAGCCAGAAGCCCAGACATGAACCCCATTGAGCACATGTGGGACGAGCTAAAAAGACGTGTTAGGGCTCGTCAGCCAGTTGCCCAGACGATGCAGGAGTTGAAAACTGCCATAGAAGAGGAATGGGAGATGATCCCTCAAAATTTCATAGAGCGGTTGATAAACTCTATGCCTAATCATATGAGAGCTGTGGTAGATGCCCATGGAGGCAACACGCGTTATTAAATTAAACCTTTATTTGATAAAACATGTTTTTTATTCAAAAATCAATTGCCTTTAACAAGGCGCATATCCGACTTGTTAGGCATAGCTCCATGTCGTATGGTATTCTGAATTCAAATTTAAAACAATACGATCGAAAAAGATGGTAAAATGTATCAGGTTTAAAACTGCATCAACAGTTTTTGTTCAATCTAGCAATCATATTTCGGTAGGGGCCATCGAAACCTAAACTCTAAGGTGGGCCAATAGATGTGTCCAGAAGTGTATAATAAAACGGTAACAATGTGAAGCGATGTTTTTGCCTGGCATAAACAATATTAAACAGTTAGTCCTGTAACTTTTTTCAAAAATAATTCTTATCAATTGCATTCGTTCGTTCGTTCGTTACCATTTTACCTGTCAACATTTAGGTTATATAAATTATCACGGTATTGGCTGAAGAGGATGAGCAATATTGTAAAATATCAGTATTCTACACTTTACTTAGTTTACAGTCACTTACAATTTACCGCATGTTCGATCCCCAGCTACAGTTATTATTTTATCTTTTTTTTTTTGCAATTAATATTCGATGCTATATCTAAAATAAAAATAAAAAAGTGTTTTTGCACATTTTTAACAACATTACTTCTTTTTTTACATCTTTCCGAACGTTTTTTTAGAAAGTAATCAATGTTCCGTACCGGCCAACTCGGTAATGTTGGTTTTTTATTTATTATCTTAATTAAAAGGACAAACTGTCATATTAACAAATATCACACGGGCGAAGCAGAAGCTTGCTATAAACATAAAATACTTACAAATACATATGTTTGCATTTTTTACTATTTATTTTGATTCAGTAAAAATTATATGAAAGCAAAAATTTCTACTATTAATATCGCGCCTTTGAGTCGATTTTATTGTAACTATTAAATACATATAACGTCAAGTTAATGTGTGTAGGTATGTTAGGTACCAAATTCTAATATTGTATTAGACTTCATAATGTAATCCTACATAAACAAACAATTCACAATAACAGTACCTATATGTAATAGTAACATGCAAGGACTACAGAACCTTGAGCACATCAAAACACGTCTATTCAACAATTTCAACGTAAATTACATATATTCGATCGTGGCACTCCGCCCAATATCTTTAGGCATGCGGAGAAATTTGGTACTAAATAGTAATACTGAATTTGACAGATTGCTTGTACGTTTTACGTACACGCAACGCCTACTTCGTAAGTCAAGATATATTGGTCCATATATTTCAATGGTCTTGTTGATAAAATGTCAACACAGTCGCGTGATAACCCTCTATATGGGCTCAGAGACTATCTAGACTATACAGCCATAGAGGAGCTACAGGTTATAGGGGGCAGTGGCCGCGGCTAAATGGAAAAGCGTAATTGTCAATTAATGTTTGCTTCCTAATTTTTGGGATAGGTATGAATTGCATCTCTTTTTTTTTCGTGAGGAAACCTGCATGTCCTAGAACCAAAAATTCGAAGACATGTGACATCCACCAACCCGCACTGGGCCCGCGTAGCGGATTACGGCCCATTCCCTCTCCTAGAGAGGAGGCCTGACTCCCAACAGTGGGAACATTATAAGGCCGACTATGCTATGCTATGCATCTCTTTTACTTTTTCAGGTAGGTGAATCCGTACTTGGTATTTGTTCGCTTAGGTATTTATCTTCTTCCTGCTCTTGTCCCGTGCTATTTAGGGTCGGCGCAACACGTTATTTTCTTCCATTCTGTCCTGTCACTCATCATGCTATCACTAATAATAATAATAATAATAATATATTTATTCAGAGATCAAATTTGGTAAAATAGTAACATAAAATCTTAGGAATAATTACAAAGGTAGAACTATGTTAAATGCCTGTACTAGGATAAACCTGTATCACAGGCGGTAGAAGCTCTTACACTATGGTTTTGTAGGACAATAAAATTCATAACAATATTTAACATTCAGTCTCTAAATAGGGAAAAATATAATTTAATTAATTTTTGGGGGATGAACTGCTTGCGTCCGTAGGATTTACTTAGTTATGAACACCCTACACGTGTCCCCTGGGTAGTGCTAAACGAGCAGTAAAGACGGTGGTAGGCCATAGCATCGGCTGCCGGCTTGAAGGTTACCACCCATCAGACAAAGCCATGCCGCCAAGCGATCCGTCGTGTTCCGGCGTGATGTCTGGTGAAGCCGTATGGTGGAAGATGGGTCTGAGCAGTTGTGTTGTGACGTATACCGGGTATGATGCGCCAGCTGTTGTTGTGTCGGACGTTTGATCGTGGAGGGTAGCGGGATCCGAAGCACGGTGCTCCGCTGGCCGACCGTAGGTAGTTGGGGGCCCAAGTAGTGTGCCAGCCACACACGAAAGGCTGCCCCGCCAACTGCGAAAAATCCCAGGGTGGCCCCATCGTGCCGGTTGGCGACCGGGCGAGAGGACCCGATGGCGATCCCTGGGGGGGTTCGGGCGTCCCCGCAGTCTCCAGATCAACCCTCCATTGGCACAGCAACTCTGGTTGTGTTGTTGGGTTCAACATCGCATCACCTCGCTCAACCGCCATCTTCCATCTCTCCTATTCACTCCACACACAAAACAATGAAAGGTAAAAAGAAAGGCAAGTGTCAACAGCGGATGCACGTCCTCTCATTTCAAGTGCAGTTCTCAAATATTAGAGGGCTGCACTCCAATCTCGTTGCGGTCCACCACCATCTTGAGACTGACAAGCCACACTTGCTTTTCTTGACGGAGACCCAAATTAGATGTCCGTCAGATACGGCGTACCTCAACTATCCGGGATACTCACTGGAGCATCATTTCCTGCAGCGTGCCGGGGTCTGTGTGTACGTCCGTAATGACATCTGCTGCCAGCGTCTCCGTCACCTTGAAGACCCTAATTTATCTACGCTGTGGCTGTTGGTGGACACTGGTACGGACAAAATTGTTTATGCCTGTGTCTACCGTTCGCACAGCGGTGATCAGGAGACGACTCGGTTGTTCGACCACCTCAGTGAGGCTGCCGATAAGGCTCTGCAACGGCACCCTGATGCGCAGCTCGTCGCTCTGGGGGACTTTAACGCGTGCCACCAAGACTGGCTGTTCCCATACCAGAGGACCGACCACGCTGGGAGAGAAGCGCGAAACTTTGCAATATCGATGGGCCTTTCCCAGCTGGTCAAGCAAGCGACTAGGGTGCCTGATGTAGTTGGTCATACTGCCAATTGTCTGGACCTTCTGCTGACCACCGATCCGGACAGATGTATCGTAACAGTTTCCTCACCACTTGGAACTTCAGATCACTGCCTGGTGAAGTCTGTTTCGTCCTTCTCCCCACCTGACTGCGACTCACGCGGTGAACGGCGAATGTGGCGTTACAGGTCAGCAGATTGGGATGAGATGCGGCATTTCTTTGCATCTTATCCTTGGCAGCAGGTCTGCTTCTCTTCTGAGAGTCCGTCGAGCTGTGCGGATGCTATATCCGATGTGATACGTCAAGCTATGGAGTTTTTCATCCCTTATAGAGACGTACCCGTTGGAGGCTCAGCTCACCCATGGTTCAACGCCGATTGCGTTCAAGCTGAAGAGCGTAAGCATTCGGCGTTTCTCGCCTGGGTTGACGCTCGTGACCGCAAAGCTCCGGATCTGAGCTCAAAGAAGAGAGCTTTCAACCATGCTGCCAAGTCCTACAAAAAGGCACTAAAGAAGGCTCGATTCGACCGCATTACTCATATTGGCACAAAGCTCTCTGCACAGCCGTCCGGTAGCAGAGCGTTCTGGTCCCTTGCCAAATCGGTCGAAGCGAACTTCTGTAGGCCCACATTGCCTCCGCTGGTTAAGCCTGATGGAACACTGGCTCACTCGGCGAGAGAGAAAGCAGGTCTCTTTGCATCTCTCTTCGCCCATAATTCTCGTCTTGATACTAGCAGTGCTACTCCACCGGCTCTACCTCACTGCAACACCTCGATGCCTGAGGTTCGCATAAGAAATAAAGAAGTTTTGAGAGCACTGTGTCGCCTAGACGTGAATAAAGCTAGTGGACCAGATGGTGTACCAGCAATAGTTCTCAAGGCATGTGCGCCCGAGTTGTCTCCTGTGTTGACGCGCTTGTATCGCCTCTCATTTAGGACTGGTATAGTGCCCAAGTCCTGGAAGCTTGCCAACGTGCAACCCGTGCCCAAAAAGGGCAGTCGTGCCGATCCTGCCAACTATCGGCCGATTTCAGTAACCTCCATACTCTGCAAGATTATGGAGCGTGTATTGAACTCGCGCCTCATGGCATACCTGGAAGGTAACGATCTCCTCAGTGACCGACAGTACGGATTTCGCCACAATCGGTCTACTGGGGACCTACTAGTGTATGCCACTCACATGTGGGGCGAGGCCCTCGAGAAGAATGGAGAAGCGATTGCTGTCTCCTTAGACGTCTCGAAGGCCTTCGACAGGGTATGGCACGCCAGCCTTCTGAGTAAGCTTCCAGCGTACGGCATTTCCCCTGGTCTGATTAACTGGGTAAAAGACTTCCTGAGTGAACGGTCTCTCCGAGTTGTTGTCGATGGATGCTCATCAGAGCCCATGTCCACTAATGCCGGAGTTCCTCAGGGGTCAGTTCTCTCTGCAACTCTTTTCCTGCTGCATATTAACGATCTGCTGATGCCCGGTATCTATGGGTATGCAGATGATAGCACAGTTGTAGAGAGATACCTTCCAGGTGCTCGGGCTAGTAAGGAACTAATCCGGTCCGAACGAGAGGCTATGGTGGAGCGTACGAATGTCTCACTTCAGGCAGTCTCCAAGTGGGGCGAAACCAATCTAGTTGAATTCAACGCCGCCAAAAACACAAGCGTGTCTGTTCACCGCCAAAAGGAGCCCGTTCACCTTGGCTCCTGCTTTTCGGAATGTATCCCTGGAGTGCACCGACCGCCTTCAGCTCTTGGGAGTTGAAATCTCCTCAGACCTCAATTTTGGGCGGTTCATTGAGTCCAAAGCCAAGGTAGCTGCTAGAAAACTAGGCGTTCTTGCAAAGGTCCGACGGTACTTCACACCGGGACAGCTTCTAATGTTATACAAAGCACAGGTTCGATCGTGTGTGGAGTACTGCAGTCACATATGGGCTGGTGCTGCAAAATGCCATCTAGCAGCTTTGGACTCAATGGAAAGGCGTGCGAAAAGGCTAATTGGGGATCCTGATTTGGTTAAGTCCAGTCTACAAAGCCTCGAGCACAGGCGCAGGGTAGCCAGCCTATCGGTATTTTACAGGTTGCATTTTGGAGAGTGTGCGCAGGAATTGCATGACTTGATTCCGCCATCTCCTTTCTATCATCGGACAACCCGACGTACGGCGAGTATCCACCCTTACGTTGTTGAAACTTCAACGGTCCGGACTAAGCGTTTCGCTTCGTCGTTTATACCGCGTACATCGAAGGACTGGAACAATTTGCCTGCTGCGATCTTCCCGTCCAACTATAATTTAGGTGTCTTCAAGGCTAGAGTGAATAGGCTCTTGATAAACTAGTGCGCCTCACCATCAATGATTGCATCACTGCTTACCATCAGGTGGGATCGCAGTCAAGCGCTGGTTTATATCAATTAAAAAAAAAAAAAAAAAAAAAATTTAAAAATATAATGTTATATACCTAGATTACTTAAACACTAAAAGTCTCAATTATGTTATTTCGTATTTTTTAAAACTGTTTCATGCACTTTATTCTCTAGTTACACACACATGATTTTGCGTCAGCAGAATTGGTAATTGGGTTAAAGTCGAGGTTGCGATAATACTATAAGTTATGTATACATTGGACTAATATGTTTAAATATAAAGAAAAACGATGGTTTGTAGGTCAGCACACTAGAATTTTGAGTCAGCAGTAAGCGTTACACGGAAGTCTGGCCTTGAGTATGACGCTCTAGGCGCCCTCATAATCGATAGAGTTAATATATCGATATTCCGCTATTTTCCTAGCAGGACACTCAGCGTCTCCTGTTTTATGGTTGGAGGGCTTTTTGAAGCGAGAGCAAGTTGCACATTTCGGTGAGTCCGCTTTCTTTGAGCACTCGGACATCGAGTGCTCAAAGACCGATCATCACTAAATCCCTTTTCTTTCATATTAGGTACTCTTCACGCAATCCATTAATTTTTTAGGGTTTCGTACCTCAAAAGGAAAAACGGAACCCTTGTAGGTTCACTTTGTTGTCCGTCTGTCTGTCTGTCTGTCAAGACCCTTTATCTCGGGAATGCGTGGAGTTATCGAGTTGAAATTAAAACCATATAGTCAACTGTGCGGTATCTTGGTGCGTGAAAAAATCAAACTTCTATGTTAATGAAAAAAAGATACGGTCGTTTGTGTCGCAAAAAACGTACATTTCGACACTCTCAAGGGAATCAAAATTCATAGAGTAGTACCCGTCGACCTAGAATCTTGAAATTTGACATAAAGCAAGGTCTTATAGGACAGATACAGGAATAAATCTGAAAATAGTTTTGTTGTTACGTCACACAAAAAAAATGCGATTCGGAAAAGTCTTCGAAACTTCATTCAGGAATTGAACTGTTTGCATAGGTAAGTTTGTACGGAACCATCAGAGCGCGAGTCCGACTCGCACTTGCCCAGTTTCTTACTTAGACACTGCTGTAAAAGCTCTGCTAACTTATAATTGGTTACTGTTAAAAGCAGCAAATGCTAATTTTGTCTAAATAAACTCTTGAGCTTAACAATTACACCATGTTCATAATATGTTATGTACATCTAGGAATAGGTTAGACTCAAATTGTCTACCGCAGTCGGTGACAATATCAGTAGGGCAATCTATTCCAATACCTCCTAACTGGTCGCCCACGTCGGGGTCATCAATTTGGTTGTTTGGGTGTTTGTGTGAGGAAAATACACCTGGAGATACAACGAAGGACTCTCATTTATTCACCACCTAGCCAGTGAGTACACTACGTACACACACCACACAAAACAACCAAAATATGTGTGAAAGACTAGATAACACATAGCACTATGCTCATGGCTGACTATGAAGGACATCAAAATTTATCTGCCACAATACATTTTTATGACATGGACAGATTAAATGTAACTAATAAAATTTTATTTGTATTTATTTTCGATAAATTGAACACGCACAGTAAACAGCAAGAAAGCTATTATATGTTACGTCAAAAGATACGTGACGGACGTGTTAACTGCTTTTTTATCACAATAAAAACTCTTCGCCTGCGTACCTAAAGAAATTCTTTTTTTGTTTTTTGTGGGGTGTTAAATCATCTAATAACTACTCCCGCTCTTGGTGGAGCGAGAGAGAGTGTCAGACTTTTGAACAATACGTGTTCGAAAGTGATCCATCCCTGGTCCATCTCCTAATGAAATCCTGAGATTCTAAACTGAATCAACAAATCACAATGAACATTCGAAACGCGACGGGAAAGTTTTCTGTTTGTTCGATCTTTGACGATGTTTGTTAGAAGTTGTTACGCTGATATCAACTAGACGAGTACGTGCATCGGAATCCGCCAATCGCATCGACCTTTTGCATTTCATCGATTTTATCAGTAAGTATATTTTCGTAAGTTATATGAACGAGTATGAATGTGCGTGTTTACTGGACTGACGTAAACGTAACCCCGCAAGTTTAATGAAGTCCCTGACTTAAAAGCGCCCAACTCGTGATTCCATTCCCATACAACCGTTTTTTTACCGCTCTTACGTGATTATGACGTCATTACACATCTTTCTCTAGATATTTTGGAAACACAGACTATTTGTGATTATTATCTAAATTTCTATTGAAATCAAAACATAAATTTGTGTAAAACGAATACAGTAAAGACATCAAAATTTGACTACACTTGATTTTGTTAATTTATGATTAGCATAGCATAGCATAGTCGGCCTTATAATGTTCCCACTGTTGGGACTCAGGCCTCCTCTCTAGGAGGAATTTATGATTGTTAAAAGTTAATTCAAATAGATAGATGAAATAATATATGGGTGGGATGTCCACCATGTACCGATGGCGCAACGCCGTACGTCTAGTGGTCCGATGATGGAACGGACTTGGTGGAATTAAACTGAAGGAAGAGGGGGAGGGGATATATCGAACTGATCTGATGATGAAGCCGGAAGGTAGGCACCGGAACTCTGAAATAAATAAATGTAACCTAACCGTGTTTAGGATTATTAGAATTGTCATGAGATACACTCTGGCTATCAGGTACCAACGAGCTAATCTGATGATGGACGGTAAACACGAAAAATCCGTAATAAAATAATGTATCCAAGTCGTGGCTTGGCTTATTGGAATTGTCATGCAATGTTTTAATGATTAAATTCTATAGGTATCTTATAGAACTTGCATACTTTTTAAGTTTGGCTGAGGGGCACTTTTTATACCACAACTAAAAAGTGTAAAATAAAAAACTTTTTCCAAAAACAATACAACCGACTTCAATGTAAAAAAAACCACTAAAACGTGCAAAATAACATTAATTTTGGAAGTCGGTGTTAAATAACGAAGAGACAAAACTATAAGTGAAAAACACCGACTTCCGAAATTAAAGTTGTTTTACTACTTACTTACTTATTTTTTAATGTTTTTTTTTTTTACATTGAAGTCGGTTGTATTTTTTTTGTCCTAAAATAATTCTTGATTATTTTAGATTAAAATAACTGTTTCGCTAAAATCGATTCAGTAATTGTATTATAAAAAAAAACAGTAGACAACTGCCTCAATTAATGTAGCCTTCGTAAAACATAAACTAGTCAATGTCTTACCAGCCAGGCATTATACGTTACAAGACACCGGCACTCGAGTTACCTTTCAAAGTAAAGTAAAACGGAAAAATATGACGGTCGTAAAAGCTCACGAAAATATTTATCTCTAAGCAGATGCTTACTGAAATATTAAGTAGGTATCACGAGAACGTACTGGGTATTAAATAATTTGTTTCTAACGTAAATGATAATGTTAACTAGCTGACTCGGCAAACACTATTCCGCCATATAAATTATAAAAGAAAAGAATAGGGGTGAGGATAAAAAATAGCCTTAGAACTATTCTCAGACCTACCGAATATACACAAAACGTTTCATAAAAATCGGTCTAGGCGTTACGGAGAAATTTAATAACAAACACTGTGGCACGAAATTTTTATATTTTAGAAGACTTATTACCCTTTGCGTTCTAGGACTACGGGTTTCCCTTTTAGAAATTCTCCGCGGTCCTAGCTACCGGGCATTGGCCCTGCTGGGCCCCTACGGTTTGCTGACATCTCTTTGAGGAGCACGAGGATATTTTAGAAGACTAGCTTCTGCCACAGGCTTCGCCCGCGTGAAAGTTGATTTCTCCATGCAAACTTTGGACCCCCATCTCATCCCCTTAGGGGGTGAATTTTGGAAAATCCTTTCTTAGTGCTCGCCTACGTCATAAAAGAAACTCTTATGCAAAATTTCACGTTCCTAGTCCCAGTACTTTCGGCTGTACGTTGATATGTCAGTCAGTCAGTTTCTCCTTTTATATATAGATATTCCTAAAGGTAAGGAACCTTTAAGAATATTACCATTAATAATCATTTAGATATGGTTTAATGACGGCCGGTAGCTTAGATCCTGTTCCCGATACCGATGGGACACTGTTTTCTTTTAACGTTTGTTTATACTTTTTTTTGGCACCCAAAATGCAATAGAAGAACCTGAAAGGTTTAAGGTGAACCATCTGTTCTACGAGCTATGTACCCAGCCTACTGCCCCCTAAGATTGGCGATGGGACTTGTGATCCGCTGGAGAACCAAAGTTATCGGCGACATAGCCCGGAAGATTGCAAACTTAAGTGGCAGTGGGCAGGGCACATTACTTGCAGAACAGATGGTCGATGAGGCCGAAAACTTCTGGAGTAGCGACCGTGTACTGGAACACGCAGCGTTGGTATAACTCCCACAAGGTGGATCGTTGACCTAGTGAGGGTCGCGAGAATCCGATGGATGCGGGTCACCCTTCGATGTGGTGACACTTGTAGGAGGCCTATGTCCAATAGTGTACCTAAGTCTTTTAACTGTAATGATGATGATGATGTTTTCTGGACAACAATCGCCAAACCATAGGTGTCTTCAAGGCTAGAGTGAATAGGCTCTTAATAAACTAGTGCGCTTCACCATCAATGATTGCATCACTGCATACCATCAGGTGGGAACGCAGTCAAGCACTGGTTTAAAACAATTTAAAAAAAAAACCATAGCAGCACAAAAACGTATTAGTTAAATACTCGTATGATATTTAGGGCTCCGGGATTGTTCGATAAGGTGGGCCCCTGTCAGTTCAATAAAAATTAATTTACAAATTACGTGACAAGCAACGATTGGCAAAAACATGATTTATCATTTCATCATTATACAACAACAAGTTTTCCAAATAATTTACATTACAAACAAATCAGCAGACAAACTTTTGTAATAAATTTATTTAAAAAAAGGACATTATGAGTTTTGGTGAAACATTAGTGAACCAAGTCTGACACTCTTTTTCGTAATTCGCTCCACCCAGAGCGGAGGAAGTTATTAGATGATGGCCAACGTAGAAAAAATTATATTTGCTTGATGATCGTGCAAAGAGAATGTTAAAACAATTATTAGGTTTAATGTATAGCCTCAACTTATCCTTCACAGAACAGTCAAAACAAATGGATACAATAAGTACATATAAATTGTAAAAGAATGATACATTTATCTACTATTCAGTGTCTAAACAATTCTAGTAGAACACTTGATGTTCACGCCATACCACCATTAGGTAAAAAGGAAACACTGACCTTAAATTTAACGTATAGATTATCGACAACCTGTGTTTTCCCTTGCCCTTCGTTATTTAAAGTATCGTTAATCATTGTCTCTTGTAATTGAGACCCTGCACGGCAAAGGACTCTTTTTGAGTAAAAACAAGCATTGATTCATTGCCTTTGCAAACCTATTTTATGTTAGATTCTGATCTAGATAGGCCTCATTAACGTGTGATGTTTTCCTACATCTGAAATTCAGTACCTAAAGCATACAATGATTTCAAATTGCAGAATTTGCCCCGACTCACGAGTTAAAGGTCGCGGGTTCACACCCAGCCAGGCGCATCACTTTGTGTAATTTATTTCATCACCACTGCTGCCCTCGAAAGGGTGAAAGAAAACATCGTGAGAAAAATCAAAAATTCGAAGACATGACACATCCAACCCACACTGGGCTCTCGTGGTGGATGCAGCCCATTCCCTCTCCTAGAGAGAAGGCCCGAGTCCCAACAGTAGAAACATTGTAAGGCTGATTATCCTTCTTTCAAATCTTATGAGATATAGAAAAATTTAAAGACAAAATATATACTTAAAAAAATATGTAAGCTTAATAACTTTGGTTGGTAATCTAATTTAGTAGAGTTAATGTCAAAGCACAGCATAGCATAGTCGGCCTTATAATGTTCCCACTGTTGGGACTCAGGCCTCCTCTCTAGGAGAGGGAATGGGCCGTCATCCACCACGCGAGCCCAGTGCGGGTTGGTGGTTGTCACATGTCTTCGAATTTTTGGTTCTAGGACATGCCGGTTTCCTCACGATGTTTTCCTTCACCGTTTTGAGAGCAGTGGTGATGAAATAAATTACACAAAGTAATGCGCCTGGCTGGGTTTGAACCCGCAACCCACAACTCGTAGTCGGGGCTGTTACCACTCGGCCTCCACTGCTCTACATGTCAATGAATTTTGTCAATTTCCTTTGCCATTTTTATATTTATACCTCGTCTATCATCTATTGTAGAAACCAACATCACACTAATATTATAAAGGCGAAATTTAGTATGTATGTGTATGTTTGTCACTGCTTCACACTGAAACGGCTGAACGGATTTGAATGAAATTTGTAATACCACATTTAATACTTTGTATCTCAAGGAATAATATTCCACAATCACGCAGGCGAACCTACGGCAAAAGCAATATGAATTCAATTTGTTTGGCATTGTTTTAAAAGCTATTAAAACTAAAAGGTTTTCAGAACAAATCTCTGTCTTATGCAGTTTAGAATTTATTCTTATTCCAAACATATGGCTACAAAGTTCAGTTAAGTATACAATATTGCGGCGCAACACTATTGAGTATCACAGAATATGTACCTAAGTACATTGGAATTGCAAATATATGAAAGTCGCACCACCTGCTCGGTGTATTGAGAAGTAAATTTTAGTACTTATTCGTTTGAAGAAGAAAGCATCGCATTTCATATCTGAAGTGGTTTTAGTTTTCGCGTCAATAATTCTAATGCGTAAAGCGATCGCTCGGGTACTCCCAAGCGATCACTTTACGCATTAAAATTACTGTACTCAGAAGACAATGAATAGGTGTCGTTGAACTTAGCACTTATCTATACTAAGTAATAGTAAAAAGAGATAAGATTTGTATTTCTTTTTTATAAAAAAAAAAACTCAAAATCTACAGGACCGATTTTAAAAATTCTTTCGCCAGTAGAATGGTACTTTATCACTGAGTGTTATATTTTCTGTATTCACGCGGGTGAAGATGCTGGCAGAAGTTAGTCTCTTATAAGCACCTACCTATGTTACCTATACACCTTTATTTTTCAACGATGAAAAGAACCTACAGGTATTTATTTGTGTTTTTTTTTTGACTCGCCGATGGGCATCGAATGGGGTAGATATTATTCAGTGTTATTAATGCTTTATTAAGTTTTTTAAACGTTCTACAAAGAGAGAAACTCGTGGCTAATTAATAACAGCCGCACGGTCATTCACCAAGGTTAACCTTTCGTGTGTTTTAGACGCAGATCCACGCGAGACACAATCGCTTTTTAATTGTGTCTCTAATTACGGCATACGAAAGGTCGGTCTGTGAATAAGTGGCCATCATAACATATCGAGATTCTTTTGAGCCTCGGACAGCACGTTAAGCCATTGCATGGTCTCGACTGTCATTTTTGGAGCTGACAGTCGTTACAGATAGTCAGAAACTAGGAAATCGGACACCAGTCTTACCATCGTTTTACCCAATTGGCTTGTGGAGGTCAGATAGGAATAATTTTATAATAATTATAATTTTATCACACCAAAGAGTACATTTTACACTATTTGTCTACCACTAATTAAAATTGCCCTTAATAATGAATGATACAGTAAAATTGTGCCTAATTTAACATGTACTGCTGAACTAGGCTTGGACGCTGTATTTCGGGACGCAGCGCCTCAAGCCCTAGAACTAGGTCTGATAGTACGAGCTCATGAACAATATGGCATCAATGTTTGTATTACATTAAATTTAAGCTCTCTATACAATAAAGAAATATATATATATTGATGTCTAGGTGTATCCGGCTTGACTGAAAGCTGATCCCAGCACTGTTGGGAAAAGGCTCGGCAAATTAAAGGGTTCTTATTTATTTAAACTTCATGTACAGTAGTGGTACATAGGCGGAATTAATGCAACAAGGCATTCTCTACCAGTCAACCTTTGGGTTAAAAAAGACAACACTGTGGTAGGTTTGCACAATAATCAAATAACAGATATTTCAAACTAAAAAATAAAATAAAAAATAAGTTATTTATAATAATAAAATACATATTTATGCTAAAATTATAAACTAATAAATACTATGAAAAATATCAAATCATTAAAAGAACTTAATAATAATTCAAAGCCCATTTAAAACTGTGTTTATAGCGTTTTACCAACGTACCAAGGGACTTTTCAGACATTAATAGGGGTTGTTCTTAATGTCTCTCTAATAGGTCTGCATAAAGTTCACGTACTGGTCGTTGAACTCCACACCACATCCAATTTGCTAAGTTTACCTGAATTACAAGTAAATTGGACACCGTAAATTCCTGCAAAAACATTTTTTAGTAACCGTTGCTATATTTTGCAAATTAATGTACCTATATTTATTAAGGGCTATGGAGGGGGCTCCATTTTTTCTTCGGTTACTTTAAGCCTCTAGAAATTGGATTACCATATTGTGAACTAAACCTAAGTAGTAGTAGTTAGCCTATTATGTTCCACTGCTGGGCGAAAGCCTCACTCTGCCTTTTCCACACACGTCTGTCCTTAGCCATTGCGGGCCAGTCCCTCTGGTAATTTTCAAGCTCATCTCTTCACCTTTGCCTTGGTCTGCTAATTAGTACCTATTAAGACAAAAGTATGAAAACTTAGCGACATACGTCGCGAAGGCTTTGCTCACCGCTGAGCAAAGGGCTTAATGTTTTCGTGCCAATCCCCACACTCCTATGACCTGTACTAACCTCATTTATGTAAGTCTAACCGTAATAGGAACAATGTTGACGAGAATCTCCTGTATTATGTAAATCAATATTTTCATACAACAAATACGAGTGGGAGTGATCCCAGCTTTTGCCAATATTATATTTACGTAGATAGAACAACACATAATATAAGTGACTTACGTACTGCCAACAAAGTACAAAAGTAACCATGGTCATATAGTTGAAGTTTTCATGAAAACCGATGGATTATTAATTAAATTAATTTTATTAATGAGTATTTAATATATCTGTAAATTTTTTTTTTATTAATAACTTAATAATAATATTTACAAACGGGTAGAAAAAGAAATCATTGGACATCAAAAAATTCATCCACATCGATATCAATGGGAAAAGTGCCCAGAACGCTGGCAACATTGCTACGTTGAATAGCAATGCTGATTCGTTAATTAATGAGTTGTTTATTTACAATGAATTTAATTATGTTTCATTCATATCCATCTACCAGTGTCAAAGAAAACTTCAGCTATATTTGACGATCCTTGGTTAGCATAGCCCAGTGCGGGTTGGTGGATGTCACATGTCTTCGAATTTTTGGTTCTAGGACATGCCGGTTTCCTCACGATGTTTTCCTTCACCGTTTAGAGAGCAGTGGTGATGAAATAAATTACACAAAGTAATGCGCCTGGCTTGGTTTGAACCCGCGACCTACAACTCCGTAAGTCGGGGCCATTACCACTCGGCCACCACTGCTCACTGATCCTTGGTTACTTACGGTGTATTTGCGGACGGCGAGCTACCCATGGCCATCTGGCCGTCCGGTAAGGACCAAGCTCGGAAAGGCGCGTGGTGTTCCACGCCCTCAAAGAGATGTCAGTAAAATTTACAGGGCTAATTCAGGGCGACGCCAGCCGGAGCTACAGATTGTTCGAAGCAGTTACTGTAGCCCTCGAAAAATGGCAACTGAAGGAACACTGTGGGTTTTAGTCAGTAAAAGTTTGACAATAATAATTATCTTCTTCAGCTCCGTCCAGAATGGGAGAAGTTATTTGATGGTTTCACAGGCAAAAAAGGCATTTCTTGTAAAGTAAAATGAAACACATGGATGACATTATTTTTAGTATATGCGAAACCTGAATAAAGTTTGTTCAGAATCTGTATCGATTCCAATATGTTTTTTTTTTTATTTTTTCGTTGTTTTACAGGTTGCATTTTGGAGAGTGTGCGCGGGAATTGCATGACTTGATTCCACCATCTCATTTCTACCATCGGACAACCCGACGAACGGCGAGTATCCACCCTTACGTTGTTGAAACCTCTAGGGTCCGGACAAAGCGTTCGCCTCGTCGTTTATACCACGTACATCGAAGGACTGGAACAATTTGCCTGCTGAGGTCTTCCCATCCGATTATAATTTAGGTGTCTTCAAGACTAGAGTGAATAGGCTCTTAATAAACTAGTGCGCCTCACCATCACCGATTGCATCACTGCTTACCATCAGGTGGGATCGCAGTCAAGCACTAGTTTATATATTAAAAAAAATGTTATATTTTTTTCCAAAAATATTTAAAAAAAGGTCACAAGTTGGACACCACCAACACTAAGTACAACACAGGTCACGGCAGGTTATAGTGGACATAAGACACTAGCGCACAGCTAGATGCGGGAGTAAAACAACCCTTCAGTCGCCTGGGTGGCCCGGTGATCGTGTATTTGTGCGGCCAACCAGGTAACATAACAAGCTTATAACTTCGTGATTTTTCATCGTACAGTTATGAAATTTTGTACACAGATTCTTTAAATAAAAATACTAGACACGTGTTTCGGGTTTCCCATATACCTACTAAAACTAACCGATAGGGATTCATAAGTCAAAAAGTCAAAGTTTTGACTGTGTCTTATTCCGGTCGGTCAAACCTTCAGTAGTCCATAACTAGAAACGTTAATTTAACTGTCAAAGTTAAAGTGTTTGATCCTTCCAAGCCCTGAGGAGCCGGTTAGCTCTGAGCTGTCAAGAGCTGACATACGCAAGGCCTTTAATATGACTCCACTAAGACACGGGGAAGCTCAAGAACTTGTGTAAAGTGTCAACTTGTCAGTTAGACCCTTGTCTCTTTCAAATGTTCCCTGTTCTATTACACATAACATCACACCGCTTTGCCCCTAAGAAAGAGGTAGATGCGTCTATTTATGGGTGGTTCAAAAACACACAAGTATTAAGCTAGAACTACATTAGCGACGCACACGTGTAACACGCCTGATTTGTACGTAGAACGACGTCGCGTGGCGTGTATCAAGTGTAGCTCTAGAAGTCTAGTTTCCATATAAAATGTATGGAGACCGACGCGCCCTGATCGGGGTGTGAGGCACACGTGTGCGCAGTGTAGTTCTAGCATTATGATTTCTATTATAGGGACTTGGTTTTGTTCACTAATAGAACCCAAGACTCAACGATTCAAGACTCAGCGTTCACTAGACTCAAGAGGCACCGAGTGTTTCGACGATGAAATGCCAATACCTTCTACTGAAATTTTTCGAGAAAATTACTTTTTAGCGCTTATAATTTAAATATGTGTTTCCGCATGTTTTAGTGAAATCTCCGAAGCAGATCCGAAGCAGTCGCTACTGCATCAAATATATTGTGAAAACACCTCCTAACTAAACCAACGTGTCCATTTATGGTATTTATTATCTCTAACGTTCTCCGACGAGAAATTTTTGACTTAGAAAGTTAGAAGTTATTGGCATTTCGCCGTCGGTTTGTGAACGGACCCACGATACAGGAGTAATTACTTTTTTGGTTTCTTGCGTCTAAAGTACTTTTTTTAACATTCCCCGTTAAAAAAGAAGTACTTTAGACGCAAGTAACCAAAAAAGTTAGGCTGGTATCTAGGTATTTACTATTTTGCAGTATGCCATCTGAAAAACACAAACGACCACACCTTCAAATCGATTTAGAAAATAGCTTGAGTCCCAATATGCCAGTTATGTTAGCAAGTATCATTTATATGTATAGAATTTCACGCTCTATTAAACTCTCCAAACAACACAAGATAGGTACATTATAAACTACGAGTACGTAGGTAGATACGTACCCTCTTCGTATGTATAACCCAACCTGACATGACACACGACATACCTATATCGAGTAAGTATGGATCTCTCGAAGGAGAAAAGCGTACGCGACCAAACTATATTCCGAGAAAGCGCTGCACCAGACATTCGTCGTACAGTACCTAGTAACGAGAATTTAGTTCGAAATCTTGCACTCAAATGCACGTGTGGGGCGGACATTATCTACAGTGCTTTTACGAATGCTTCTAGTCTTTGAAATTCTCTACCAGGAATGTTATCGATAAGTATTAAGCGGTGACCATCACAATGGACGGTCACTACCCATATTTTACATTGAAATATTTTACATTGATTATATTTTATTTGTTATAGAAAGTCGCTACCTTAATAATAATATAATAATATAATATAATATAATAATAATATATAATAATATAATATAATATAATATAATATAATATAATATAATATAATATAATATAATATAATATAATATAATATAATATAATATAATATAATATAATATAATATAATATAATATAATATAATATATAATATAATATCCCCATCGCCGTATCTCTACGTTGACGTCGTGGTGGGGCTTGCGTGCTCCAATATACCCTAGGTCTGTATCGGTAAAGTTTGCTTTGCCGTAATATGCCTAGGGTGAGGGGCCAGACTAAGAGAGATACAATCCGCAGTGCAGTTTTGTGGCGAACTGTTGGGCATTAGCGACCCCACGGACCCGATCTCCCGGGAGAATTCTTGTTCTTCATCTCCGGCTTGCCTTTATTGGCCGGCCGTAGTGAACACTGACGAGGAACTGAGCTCCCACCTCTCTCTTGCCTTTATTGGCTGGCTTGGGTGGAGATTCGCAAGAGCAAACGTGCTCGGGAGAAGGATGTATAATCCAGTAAGGTGCTGGTAGGGATCTTGACCGTACTTCCGGGATTGTCCTGATAGCCGTGGTATACCTCTCCACTCCTTAAGCACCTCAGGATATGTTGCCCTCTTGTTGCTACGTCACTTCGTGCTAGCGGCCGTTTTTGGGGGCCCATTTATTGAGTGTGCAAGTCACCCCCTGCCTTTTTTCGATGCATATTAATAACGTTGTTCAGGCAGGGGCCATAGTCTTGACATAGTTCCATGTTACCAGTCCACTTAAGACTCCAAAAACCATAGCCCTATTATCTTTGTTCTCCATATGTCGCAACAGTTTTTCAATAACCGGGGGTTGTCCTTGGGTGCACTAGCATAGCGCGTACAGGGATAATCGTCGGTTGGTATCATGTTCCATTATAATTGTCTAAAGGGCCTCTGCGAGTTGGCTTCGGCTCCTCGTACGCCTCCCAAAGGTCCAGGACCTCAGGGTCCTGAGATAAATAAAATATATAAAAATATAATCATATTCACACAACCATCACACAACGCCGTCTAGTCCCAAGCTAAGCAGAGCTTGTGTTATGAGTACTAGACAACTGGTAAACGTTCATTAAATATTTCTAAATACATACATATTATAGATAAATAAATTTATATTAATGCGGATCTGGATACAGATACGGGTAATGTTATACAGGTTTCGGATACAGTTATGGGTATAAATTGTTTCGGGTTATCCGCTAGTTTTGGATAGTTTCATTTAAGGATATTAGAATTTTAAAAGTACAATACAAATAGCAAGATTTGACTTTTATATCTAGATTATCATATTTTGTTTGACCGGGCAAACAAACAAAAACCTATCGTAACCTATCATTTAGACCCCATTTTTATTCGAAACTATCCGAAACTTTTGTCGGATCGGTTTCGGTAGCTGATATTTTTTTATTTCGGATATCCAAGATGTTCGGTTACGACTATGGAGCTCCATAACATCCCTGCTCTAAATATTTCATCTCAATTTCGGTACGTTTTAAAACGTAGGTACTAACTCAAACCTTACACATTGAAAAGAGTTTTGCGTTAAATAAATCTAATTTCAGCCAAATCGTGTTCGATAAAACTCTAAATTGAAGCACAGCGACACGAAACTGAGTTACTGGAATTACTATACCTACCTACTTAGTAAAAAACTGGGCAAGTGCGAGTCGGAGTCGCGCACTGAGGGTTGGCCGTACAAACTATGAAAACTGTTCAATTCCCGAATTGAGTTACGAAGATTTTTCCGAATCGCAAAAAAAGTTTTTTTTTTGTGACGAAACTACAATTTTACAGTTTTCAGATTTTGTCCTATACTTGTGCTACCTTGCTTCATGCCAAATTTCAGGATTCTAGGTCAACGGGAAGTACCCTATGAATTTTGATTCCCTTGAAAGTGTCGAAATACACGTTTTTAGCGACATAAACAGCCGTATCTTTTTTTTCGTTCACTCAGAACTTTGATTTATTCACAGCTTCATTCAAGGGACCGCAGACCTGAGTATATGGTTTTAATTTCAACTCGATACCTCCACGCGTTCCTGGAATAAAGGATCTTGACGGACAGATGGACAACAAAGTGATCCTATAAGGGTTCCGTGTTTTCCTTTTGAGGTACGGAATCCTAAAAACAAAATGACTGAATTAAATATTTAAGACAGAAACATTAAGTTACAGTTAATGTAATTTAGATGTGTTCAGTAAAGTTTGAAGGCACATAAAATGACATGACGGGGAACTTCAGTGATACGTAGGTATATGTGGGATATAATGTGTATCATATAAGCCAGTAAGTATGTCGGAGACAACACTAAAATCACAGACAGTAAGACATAACAACTCAACTCGAAGACGTCTTGCAATATTTGATAACATATTAATATTATATTGTTCTTGCTCGTAATAAATATTTTATTATCTACATGATACCTACTCAACAGCACGCTTAGCCGATGAATGTCGATCAATGGTGTAAGGTAATATTTTTGTATTTATCTGAGTTTGTGATTTTTTTTAGGTGGGAAAATAATCTATTGACAAATCTCGCTCTTGGGCGGAGCGCGAGATAGTGTCAGACTTTTACTGACTAAAAACCCACTCCTGTTCCTTCGTTGCCTTCGACCCATGGCCCTAGTAGGCTTCGACCCTGCTGGGCACCAACGATTTGCTGACATCTCCCTGAGGCACGCGTGGAACAATACGTGCCGTCGACGACTTGGGCTCGGTCCGGACAGTTACCGGACGGTCGGACGGCGAGCCACCCATTGCTCGCCATCCGCAAGCCCGCGCCTACGGTGGCCGAAAATCGGGATCGGAATCCCGGCGGCGGTTAGGTCGTGAGGACCGTTGCCTCACGCGATCGGCCGCCTCCTTTGCTAGCATTACAGCTTCGCAGAAGGAGGCGACCGCCTGCCACTCCTCCTCGCTCCGGACCATGGCCTGTACCAAGGCCCGGCGCGAGAGACCGCCGCCGCCGATCGCCCCCACGAGGACACGGCGTTGCTCTGCCTAAGCGGGGCACACCTCCACCGTGTGCTCCACCATGTCCTCCGGGCGTTCCACACAGTGGCGACACCCGGGCGTCGCTTCCGCACGAATCCGGTGCAGGAACTTCCCGAACGTACCGTGTTCGGTGAGAACCTGCGTCATGCGGAAGGTGAGGACGCCGTGAGGTCTTTCCAACCAAGCCTTACCTTAGAGGGGACTTACCGCCATAATTGTGGCGTGCCCAATCTGAGTTTGTGATGGAAGTTTTAATAAATAATTAGGAAGATTAAACTATGAATGGACTGAGTGAACGATGATATGTTTAGAAAGGGAGTTACCATGTGTTTTTTGTTGGTCTGAGCCATGTGTAGACCTCCCATTGTATACTTGTTTTTCTAATTCTTTGTCTTGTGCTCATCATGTGACTGACCTACAAATCACACTATCACACTAATATTATAAAGACGAAAGTTTGTAGATACCTATGTATTTTTATGTCGCAAAAAACGTGAATTTCGGACACTCTCAAGGGAATCAAAATTCATAGGATCCCGTTGACCTAGAATACTGAAATTTGGCATGAAGGAAAGTCTCATACCAAAAGTATAGGAAAACATCTGGAAACTGTAAATTTGTAGTTACGTCACAAAAAATGCCTTTTTTGCGATTCGGAAAAATCTTCGTAACTCAATTCGGGAATTGAAATGTTTTCATTGGTAAGTTTGTACGGAACCCTCAGTGCGCGAGTCCGACTCACACTTGCCCGTTTTTTTTTTTAATATTGTAATAAATAACTACTGAGATAATTACTTAAATAGCAGTAAGTATAACAGTCTTTATCGCATAAAGTTATGGGCAGTCCCTTAAGAATGCTCTTGCTAGAAATTTTTTGTTTTTTTTTTCGTTACCTCTACCGCTAAGAAGAGAGCAACACTCAAACTTTCTAACTCGACAGCATCCTAAAGTAAGATTGGAATACTACTAGGCTAACTAAAAATCTTGAAAGTACCTAAATTAAAATAATGATTTGTTTAACAATATTTATGGCAAACTTAAAATGTCACGCAACGCGATTGATTATAAGTTTATAAGTCGTTCGGAGTTCACGACTAACGTAATATAATTTCATGGGACGCCTTCATGGCCTTGGCATTATTTGACCTTTCAGCTTAACTTATATGTCGAATTTATTACCTACTTTTTAGTTTTTACTAATTAGGCAATTTACCATTATTTAAAAAACTATAAACTTACTTAATTATGCGAATAACAATTGTGATATTCGCGGTTGGGGTCATTTATTACAGTTAAGTATTACAGCAATTAATTTTAACGTTTTTGAATTTTAACGCGGAATTCGAAATTCGATATTTTGATTATACTGCAAGTTATTTTCAAGGTAATTCTTGAGATCGTATTAGGTAATGTTGGTACCTAGCTCTGGTAAACCTTGGGTCCCGGGAATGTTTATTTGAAGAAATCAAACTACTCGCGTCATAGTATTAACTTATATTTCTTTCAGCTCCCAAAAAATCACATTTCAATCAAAAATCACTTTACTACTGAAAACAACCGAGAATTCTTTTTTCCTATCAATATCCAAACCTATTCTAAAAATGCAAAATCCTTAAAGGTATTATTTATCGCGGAATCGGAGGGCGTGTCAGACTTTTACTGACTAAAACCCACTCCTAGGTTCCTTCTTTGCCTACGTTCCAGGGCCCCGGGGTTCACTTTCACACAACCCATGGCCCCAGTAGGCTTACCCTGCCGGGCCCCCACCATCACCATCATCATCATTTCAGCCGAAAGACGTCCACTGTTGGACATAGGCCTCCCCCAAATGTCGCCACAATGACCGGTCCTGTGCGTCTCGCATCCATTGGATTCTCGCGACCCTCACCAGGTCATCGGTCCACCTTGTGGGAGGCGTTCCAACGCTGCGTCTTCCGGTACGTGGTCGCCATTCCAGAACCTTTCGTCCCCATCGACCATCTGTTCTGCGAGAAATGTGGCCGGGCCTCCACGCGGCGGTTTAACTGACATCTCCTTGAGGCGCGCGTGAAACACTACACGCCGTTGACGACTCGGCTTTGGTTCGAACGGTTACCGGACGACGAGATGGCGAGTTACCCATTGCTCGCCGTCCGCAAGCCGACACCAACGGTGAATATGTTCCCCTGGCAACGAAGCTGCTGGCAGCAGCTATAGCTCCAATAAAGGGATGTATTCGTGATAGTTGGCATGCTCGTCAACCAATCGATCATCACATATTTCTCTTCCTTATTACTTCTAATGAATTTCCGGCATTTTCCAATAAAACAGAAAGTTTACGACCGCTAACGGCTGTCTACATTTCACGGGTAACTCGTAAAAAACTAATCATGCAAATGCATGAACCTTTGATGGTATAAGTAATGAACTTTAAAGTAGGTATGAGTTTGAATATTCATGACAGTTTATTTTTTTTATTTGTTGGAGTCCAAGGACTTGAATTGTTTGTACATGTTCAGGTTTATCGTACCCTTGTCAATTAATTTTGAACTAATGACTCTAAAAGCGTCAAGTGTGACTAAGGGCCCTTAAAATCTTTGGCAATGTGATGGAATTGATCCTGCAGATATGTTTGAATATCATCACATATTTTAAAACGACGATGCGAAATGTTATAATATAATACCTATAAAAAAATTGCATTAAATTTTGCATTTTTTTTTCTTCTACTTTGAAATTGTAGCGACATCTATGGCGTCACATAAGAACTAATCCTGCATCTCGCAATTAAAGTATACTTTACACTCTGTTCCGCCTGGCCGGAGGATCCTCCTTTTCCAACGGAGGTTTGCGGGATTTTACTCTCTGTTCCGCATACCTCCAAAAAATAAATAGTATTGAATTAAAAATATATATACATACTAGCGATCCCGACACACGTTGTCCTGCCCGAGAGCTGACTTTTCGTCAGAATAAAAATTGAAAACTCGATTGCAGCGCCACTTAACGGATTCAACCATCCAGGGATCCACTCAAATATACACAAAAAATTTCATCCAAATCAGTCAAGTCGTTTAGGAGGAGATAGGTGACACACACACGTACAGAAGAATTATATAAATAAAGAAGATTTATAGTCAATACGACGTGCGTGTTTTTTTATATTGTTGTTAGGCTCGCTCTTGACCACTATATCACCTGTACCACTACATCATGAAAAGCAATGATGTGGTCGACGACGGACTACGCTTGCCTAGAAAGCAATCTATTCACTCTGGACTTAAAGACCCTGGGGGTCTTTAAGTTCTGTTCTTGGGTTGTAGTTATCAGGAAACACGGAAACCGGCAGGGAAAACCACTGTAAATTGGATTGAAGATTAGGTGAATGCCCTGGTATTCTGCTGGATGCGAGAATCAAGGGACTGTAATGATGTGGCGATGCCTGGGGAAAGCATACTTATGTCGAGCAGCGGACGTCTTTTAGTGAAAATGATAATGATAAATTTGACTGGCCTGTTGGTCTAGTGGTTAATAGCCCTGACTGCTATGCCGGAGATTGTGGGTTCGATTCCCACCCAGGACAAATGTTTGTGTGATGAGTACGATCGTTTGTTCTTTGTCTGGGTGTAATTAATCTATAATATGTATGCATTTAGAAATATATAGTAAGTATGTCTAACAGTTGTCTAGTACTCATAACACAAGCTCTGCTTAGCTTGGGACTAGACGGCGTTGTGTGATAGTTGTAAAAAAAATACATTACTTTGTTTGTCTGTTACGCTTTTACGGTTAAACTACTGAACTGATTTTTACGAAATATGGTACAGCGTAAGCTAGAACCCCAAGAAAGGGCATAGACTACTTTTTGACGTCGACTTCGACTTCGCGTCCGCAATAAACGACATTCACGCGTACGAAGTCGCTGGGAAAAGTTAGTTACTTATAATAGTTGTAGTGTAGTGATAATTCCACAGAAAATGTATGTAAGATTAATATTACGGTTTACGCAATTCAGGGCGTAGCGAGAAATGCACTAGCACTATCTATTGTGGTCTGGTTTCCGCACTTAGTCCTTGGTGGACCATAGTGCGTGGGCCATGGCGGCCTTCACTCCAACCAGCCCACCTGTCTCCAGAAGCAGATGAGTATTTTTAGTTTTTTCAGGGCGTCTATGACTGAGTTCGGTGTTCCTAAGGTTCGTATTCTTATTTCACTGACGGCTGTCTACTCGAGGAGTACATGCGCGACAGTTTCCTCTGACTCCATGCATGCTCTTCACAGAGGACTATCCGTGTTACTCATTGTGAAGTGTTTGTTCAGTGAGCAGTGTCCGGTGATGACAGACGCAGGCTGCCTCTGTCCAGTCCCAGAAGGTTGCTGTATGCACCAGCACAAACTCCAACTACATTAAAAGTATTAAAGTACGTTTTATATTAAATTACCAGGCCATTCGTGACGTCATCAAAGTTAATGAAATCTAATGAAAAAGCTTTTAAAACACGTCATGCTAAGTGCGTTTATTGGAAATACTAAACAAATTGTTCCAATGAAACTCAATCCAATCGACTTTAGTCATTATTGGGAGGCTCTTGGAAAGCTTAAAAAATTAACGTGCTTAGTAGTTTCTCGAAAATAAAAGCTCAGGTAAGCAATAGTCGAATAGCCGTTCTTAAATACACGTCATGGTTCAGTACACTGCGGTTCGAAATAGTTACCTTGGCCCTGAAACGCAAAAGACCACAGAAAGGACACAATAGGTGGATTTTAGTCAGTAAAATTCTAACACGCCTTGAGCGAGAGAAGTTTTATGACTTCAAAAAATGATAAACAATAGTCATTACTTTCAAGAAAACAGAAACCTTTTTGTCTAAACTCAGTCTGTCTAATATCTAATCTATACATATAATAAATCTGTCGAAGTTTTTAGTTGTGCGCGCATCACGTAAAATGTACGAAATCGATGTAGATAACTTTTCTACATTAAAATTGTGTGTAACTTGATTTCATCGCAATCGGTTGACTATATCGTATACTACATTCATTGACTGTTAGGCGGTACGAAGTTCGCTGGGTCAGCTAGTTTTGAAATATTGATAAGTAGGTTTTTAGGCTATTTAAATTTGTCAAAACTGTTTGATGATGAACTTATCTACTATTTATCTACCTACAAAAATTCAAATGCTTTTTTGTAGTGCTCTGAATTGCGGTCTCGGATTTGCTATCTAAGATGTCTATAGTAATATTTATGTTAGTAAAAATCTTGATAGTCTCATTATTTTTATACCGCTATTATTTTGTACCTACATAGTATAAAACAAAGTAGCTTTTGTGTCTATCTGTTTATCCGCTTAGTCCTCCTTAACCACACAACGAATTTTGATGCAGTATTCACTAATAGAAAGAGCAATAAACAAAGAAGATTTATCTATAAAACAATAGTGTTAAGTACTTAATATTTTCAGTAAGTATGCATATATATCACAAAAAAAGTTTAAGAGGAGAGGTTGCAATCGATTATTGAATTATGCTGGGTAAAATTAAATGACAATAGCCACTAATTATTAAAAAAACAAAAACATAAAAATGAAAATCTTGATGGCATCTAAACTTATGAAGGAAGGATATGGGCCAGCTGTGATGAATTTGTTTCGTGTAACAAAATGAGGTCACAGAATCACAATTGAGGTCGGTAACTTTGATATCATAAACACATACATTTTGTTATGTTTGTTTGATTGGCCCGAAAAATATAACTGATATAATTGTCATATCGTGCCTGCGTGTTTATAAAGTTTCATACTTATATAGGTAACCATTAGGGGCCGAGTGAACGAACGTTATCGGTTTGGGTTTCGGGCAAAAAATAGTGGTTTAGGCGAGAGTGTCTGCCGAAAAGTGGTTTCAGCCAAAAAAGCAGCGTCTTTAAACTGATGGTTGTAATAGAGACTTAAGAACTGAGTCTGGATTGTCTATGTATGTTATCATGTGTGTGATAATCAATTTATTTATTTAGTACTAGCTTTTGCCCGCAGCTTCGCACGAGTACATAAAATATAGCGTATGTCACTCAGATATAAAGCAGCTTTCTATCGGTGATAAAATTTTCGCAAGCGGACCAGTACTTTCAGAGATTACCTCCTACAAACAAAAAAATCTGGGCAAGTCCGAGTCGGACTCGCGCTCTGTGGGTTCCGTACAAACTTACCTATGTGAATAGTTCAATTCCCGAATGGAGTCTAGAAGATTTTTTCGAATCGCAAAAAAGTTTTTTTTTTGTAACAAATTTTCTGTTTTCAGTTTTATTCCAATATGATCCAACGTTAAACTAAAACTTCTAAGTAAACGTTTCGTTTACTTAGAAGTTTTATTTTTTCACAGCTTCAAGGGACCGCAAACTTGAGTATATGCTTTTAATTTCAACTTGATACCTCCACGCGACCGACGGACAACATAGTGATCCTATATGGGTATATAGGGTTCCGTTTTTTTCCTTTTGAGGTACGAAACCCTAAAAACAAACTTTACCTCTTTATAATATTAGTGTAGATTGTATGAAAGATAGGATTGACATTTCAATGGTCAGATAACTTTTTCGAGACAATTTTTATTTATTTATATATACTTTATTGCATACCAAGATTACAAATTTACAATCTGATATATTAATACAAAAAATATACAATTGGCGGCCTTATTGCACTCGGCGATTTCTTCCAGGCAACCCAGAATAGATAGAAATTGCCTGGACACAAAATGGGGTTGCACTTGGTGCAAATATAAAAGTAAACAAAAACTTAATAGATACTTAATACTAAAATAGATACACATATACATACATACAAAATATAAATAAGCAAGAGAATAAGTGATGAAACGAAGACATGATCACAGTGACAAGTAATGATCCTTCACAAGCCTTTTAAATACAGGCAGTGTTTGCGCACGCTTTATTGCCACAGGCAATGCATTCCATAGACGAGCGGCCTGGACGGTAAAAGACTTATCCAGGAAAGTAGTCGAATGCATTGGCATTTTAAGTTTCAAGTTATCTGATGACCTAAGAACTCTCATGTGGGAGTCGCAAAGAAATTGGAACCGTTCTTTGAGGTAACGAGGAACGAATTTTTCGACAGTATTCTTTTACCAGGGACCTTACCATGAAGTGTTAAAAGGTCAGGATTGCGAGCGAGAAAGAGGGATGAGCTATACATCCTCTATAGCTCCATCGCTTTAAAGTTTAGGTAGTAAAATGTGGTTGGGCCTTAGGTCACTTTTATAGTTTCTGTCAAAAATTTCTAAACGTATTTCAATCGATCACTAGTAACCATAATATGTTTACTGAGTCTAAAATGTTTTAGCTGGTAAGTACCCTTATTGTTCAAGACTAGAAATCTCCTATATTCACCGCCCTAACTCTGTAACACCCTGAGAATCCATGCGTTTGACAAGTGCTAACAAACTGCCGAACGAATGAAAAATCTAAAAAGGTTAGGCGACACAGCCCTTTGAACTACTCAGTTTAAGTCGTAAACTACCAGTTGATTTAACTTACATAGAGGTTAAAATAAAGTACAAAGAAATACTTAGGAAAACAAACTTTGTATTATTTTGAAAGGCGTGAGCAATTGTTTGATGTCAATAAGTAACACGAATATTTACGTAAAGCCTTTTCTCGTGGCATCGCCGCGCTTATGTAAATTGTCCTACAGGGACTTTGCATTTTTTCGGGATAAATAGTTATTGCCTTATGGCACTCAGCTACTGTTTGCCTAATATTAGATAGTAAAAAAAAACATATCTTATCTGTACTAAAATTGACTCCTAAAAATAATAAATTTCTCCTCTTTATTACATGGACCATTTTTATTTTGACAGAGAATATATATGTATATACTTAATGGTTTTCCTGCCCTTGTCCAATGTTACTTAGGGTAATTTATAATTATTATTTTTTTAACAATAAGCTTATAATTTAGAGCGTGTGAGGGATCAGCTGGATGCCTGATGTAGTAATGTACGACAACCTGAGGTCATAAGGACCCTCCCGAAGCTAGTACCTATGCTAAAAATGGTATTAGTTTAGCATTTCACAGTGAGCAAGAGTGGAAGCTTAGCTAAAAGAAAGAAGAAAAAGTCTAAAACAAACGTAAGACATAAATAAACAATTTATATAAATTCCCGGAACTTACTGTCAACCGTCACACTATCACTGACTCTGTTTTCTTTCATATCACTCCTCACAAATTAAATACGTCTTTTCTTTTGCCAAGGAAGAAAACGTAATTGATTAAAACACATTCGATATTCAAATCAGCTTCCGTAGATGCAAATTTTAAACTCTACCTGAACGTTTACAAAATAGATCTTTCTAAAAGTCATTTACATAGTGGATTAATTGTTATTGCTCAGAAGCCACACGCAAGGGATAATCCAGTTAATATTCATTAGTTGTTACAATTTCTAGGACGAATCGATTCCCAACTTCATTGTTTTAATCGATATTAAGTGTTTGACAATGACCTCAAATATGCTCCGATATTATTTAAGCGTGCGTGTCAAATGTTATGTCAGTAGACTTAAGAATAATGAATTGGTTTGGGAACGACATAAAGAAAACACATGAAATGTGAATTATAGCACGTACCTACTAGGTATTGTGATATCGAAGAAAAATATACATTTTTCTTATAAAGTATATTTCAGCAAGTTAATGTATACACATGAACTTGCTGGCTGGTTAGACAAATATACTTTTAAACGATTATTCAAATTTAGAATAGATTTTGAATTTGATAGATAAAATAATTGAAAAGTATTTTAAGTCAGTCAATTTTTATTTTTTAAAAATTGGTAACATGCAAATCGTTGATGTGGCCCAAACAGCTGCCAAATAACTCAAAACTCTTAAATGGAACTCTTCAGGACATGCCTACGCATGACTGAAGAGCTGTGGGCCCGTAAAAAACGGTACCTATTTTGTGCCCGTACATAGCGACACAGGGCCGCGGCAGGCCACGAAAGAGATGGCGGGACGACCTGGTTGTCTTCCTTAAAAATTGGAAAGAGGAAGCGAGGAATCGTGATCGTTGGAATGAATGGAGGGAGGCCTTTAGCCAGCAGAGGAATCATACTGGCTAGTAGTAATAATAATATTAAAAAAATAATAATAATAATAATAATAATGTTCCATAACTTTATCTAGCACATAACGTTATCTAGCCCCAAACTAATTAGAGCTTAAGGTATGAGTATCAGACAACTGATAAACAAACTTATTATTTCTAGATACATAAATTAAACACAGAACAAATGATCGTGCTCATCACACAAACATTTGTCTTGAGTGGGAATCGAACTCACGACCTGCGGTATAACAATCAGGACTTCTAACCCCTTTTTTTTTTTTTTGTTGCCGGGGTGGAAAATCCTCATGGATGTCCTTCGCCTGGGGCAGGCGAAGGGGTCTGTCAGACTCTTACTGACTAAAAACCACCTCGGTGTTCCCTCCCACACTTGGACCGGGGATCGTGGGAGCTGATACGCCATCCATGATCCCTGGCTAGTGCCAGCCCGCCTACGCGGGCCACCTCAAGCCGAGGGGAGTGTGAGGTGTCCTCCCCCCGCGACACTACGCGCCGCCGCCTCGGGTCTTGCTGGATGGGGGACGGCGGACGACCCCGAGTCCGCCGTCCCTCCGGACCTCTTTATGGGGGCTGGAAGAGGGCGTTGTCTGCCCTCCGCCGACGCCCGGTTTGCCTGCTGCGGCACGGGAGAGTGGCTACGGCCTCCCTCTCCCTCTCCGCAGCCTCCTTCTGCGAAATTACGGCTTCACAGAAGGAGATCACCGCATCCCACGACTCGGCGCCCCCGACCATCGAACAAACGACGGCCGGTAGCAACAGGTCCGGGGCCCACTTCAGATACAAGGGCACGGCGCTGCTCCTCCCATGCGGCACACTCTGCCAGTGTGTGCTGCGCCGTGTCCTCCCGGACTTCTAACCCCTGGGCCAACAGGCCAGAACAATTATGGATTAAATAGTAAGTAGGCTGACTGTAACATCTGGACTGATATGTGGATATAACTTTATAAAAACTTATATAATTGTATTATGTAATTTCATTATATTTATATAAATGCCACAAAACTTTTACCTACCTACCAAATAATTACATTTAGGTTACTTCTATATCTACTTTGGCCCAAGTTTATGCCATAATTCGACCAATTTCTATCGTCATCAACTCACAAAGAACACTAACAACCTTCACCTATTTCGAAGCCGGTACCAGGGCACCACAGCGGCAAAGAGGTAAACGTGAACGTACACTTTCTAGAAAGAATCATTCTTTGCAAAAACCTGATTAATACTCAAAGAACTGAGCCATTAATCTTGAACAAGTTTATGTGATGTTTTAATTTTTCAGAGTATGCCTAACCTTGGTTGTTCAACCCTGACCCCGGTTCTGTAGTGAGTCGACCCGACCTTTACTGATTAGGTAGATAAGAGTGTGCCACTAGTAAAGTGAGGGTACCTATGGAAATGCTACACGTTAGTTTTTTTCTTAGTAGTTGCATGTTTCACTATGACCCCTGCCCTAACTGATAATTCTTTATACTTGACTTCGCCTATGTATCCCTCATCTATATCTATACGTCTAAACTAATATTATAAAGCGGAAAGGTTTGTATTTTTTAACCGACTTCAAAAAGGAGGAGGTTATATGTTCGGTTGAATGTATGTTTTTTATTTTTATTTTTTATGTATGTTCACCGATTTCTCGGTCAATTGTGGACCGATTTTGAATTTTTTTTTTTTTATTGAAAGTTTATGCTTCCGAATTGGTCCCATAGAAATATTGTTATGATCTGATCATGAACTTCGAAGATATGGAACAGAACTCCTCACAGGATCACAGCGGAAGCGTCGTAACAAGTAAAATTGCTTTGTTTATACGTGTAGTCGATGACTGACTGAAAGTAGAGGGGGAATATATCGAACTGATCTGATGATGAAGCCTGAAGTTGGGCACCGGAACTCTGTAATAAATTAATGTAATCTAACCGTGTTTGGGATTATTAGAATTGTCATGAGATGCACTCTGGCTATAAGGTATTTAAGTTTGGCTGAGGGGTACTTTTTAGTGGTGGTACCATAACTAAAAAGTGTAAAATAAAAAATTTTTACAAAAAAAATACAACCGACTTCAAAGTAAAAAAAAAACACTGAAAAGTGCAAAATAACTTTAATTTCGGAAGTCGGTGTTAAGTATCGAAGAGACAAAACTATTATAGAAACACCGACTTCCGAAATTAAAGTTATTTTGCACTTTTCAGTGTTTTTTTTTTACTTTGAAGTCGGTTGTATTTTTTTTGTAAAAATTTTTTATGTTTGATGTGCATAAACTTAAAAATTACTTGAATGGAATAGTATCCCCGTCAATCATGCTGTCATCTAACAACTCACATACTAAACACTCACACATATGCAAGTGCTGTTCTCGTTTTTAACTCTTTGGCTTTTGACCGATAGTACTTTGTTTTCTTCTGCTGTAAAAATGCTGTAAAGCTAATGTGAGAATCCTGGTACCCATATCACAAGTTAAATCTTTCCTTAGGTACCAGAATTTCTTACAAATACTACTAACATACTGTTTTTTATTTTATTTTCTAATATGTCTTTGTTTTTTGTGTTGTTTATAAGTGTTTGCTTGTACAAAATGTTGCAGTTCCATAAATTATTATTTATTTATTTTTATTTATTTATCTATTTGAGGGGCGCGCGTGTAGAACTAGGGTTGCCAATTTTTATTAGAAGAAATATCGTATATCTGATCTTAAAGGAGGTAAATAAAGATTAGGAACTTATTGCGTAACATTTTTTTTTATTGCTTTTAAAATTCTAATTCTAAGTTTACGTAGATCAGAAGTCTATTTTTAATCAATTTCAATGAAACCCTGTTCCTCTCTTCCGGCCAAGACTCTCCGTAAATTCGACTTTTTTTGGTTACGGTTATAGGTATGCATCATACATGCGTGACTGGCACTACACGTATAGTAAACATTGTGTAAAAAAGAGTATTTTAGTGTTATAGATTATAGAGTACGCCTACATGATATAGAGTACGATACTCTATTTTAGAGTACGGTTGGCAACTGTATGTGGAACGCACGGCGCCTTCGCCCAGGGCCTGGTCTTTAACGGACGGCGGGCTACCCATTGCTTAAATCAGGGGCTGGGGCGTGAGGATGGTCTTCTTCTCACGCTTTCCGCCTCCTCCTAAGTTCGCATAATAGTATCGCAGAAAGAGCTGACTGCTTCCCATGCGTATAGCCTGGACCTATCAGATTGTGGTGGTCAAATAATGGATTGTCCTAAGTCCAAGTAAACTGTTTAGTCTGAATTTAAAAAGTCCCAAGCTAACCTAGCATATCATAGTCGGCCACATAATGTTCTCTCTGTTGGGACTTAGGCCTCATCACTAGGAGAGGGAATGGGCCGTAATTCACCACGCGGGCCCAGTGCGGGTTGGTGAATGTCACATGACTTCGAATTTTTGATTCTATGACATGCCGTTTTCCTCACGACGTTTTCCTTCACCGTTTTGGGAGCAGTGGTGACGAAATAAATTACACAAAGTAATGCGCCTGGCTGGGTTCAAACCCGCAACCTACAACTCGTAAGTCAGGGCCGTTACCACTCAGCCACCACTGCTCCTGCTAACCTAACTTCTCATATTTTCCGTATTCTAATCGTACAACCAAATCCCTAAACACATTTATCAGTAACACAGTCTGTCCAGACAAGGTCACTATTACCAAGAACGCCAATATATGCCGTACATATGTACGAGTATATTAGCATAATGCATTTTATTTTGATTACGTTACTTGCTTGTAAGTGTACCTATCGGAAAGACAAAGGCTTTAAAGAGAGTAAGAAACAGTTTAGGGCGAACTAGGCCAGGGGCGAGATGCACGAATCGATAGGTCAGTTTCTAATGCAACATGAATTATTTATACCTGGTCAGGGTCTGATCTGGGAACAAAGTAGGGCTAGCATGTGAGGTCAGGTTAGGGTGAGAACGAGGTATTTTTTCTTTATTGATATATATGTACATCCTTACATATTATAAAACAAAATGCCGCATCGCGGTTGTCTGTCTGGATGAAAGCGATCTTTACCAATAGACAGAGTGACTCTTGAAGAAGGTTTAGGTGGACAATAAATGCACGTTATAATAGAGAAATTCAAAGATTTGTAACATTCTTGCGAAGTCAGGAAGGTTCGCTAGTTTATATAATGTTACACAACGAAATGCCATCTTTTCATGATTTCTGAGCTACCTATCTCAGACAAGCACCTACTTCTGTAATACAAGATTTTACCCAAAAACATGTATGAAAACAAGCCAAACCTGTATTAAGATACGTAAGTAGAAATTACTCTACCTTAAATATAAAAAAAAACATACTTGAAAATAAGAAACAACAACACTAAAAAGAAAAGAAAACAAACACCTTACACATGCTTCACCGTAACGTGACTGATGTAGAATTATGTATATAAAGTGAGGTATAAAAAAGGTAACAATACTTAACCATGTATCTACGTGGCTACATTGATAGATTTACAGACGTCTGAAAAGTGAAAAATATAAAAACCACTAAGCAATATACATATTATTCGTTGAAAGTGGATTCGCCAAAAAGCAATGGAGCGCAGCAGTCTGGGTGTAAAAAAAACGAACTGAATACGGAATAACACGCTTTTTTTTTAAGGTGGGAAGTCATCCAAATGACTTCTCGTGCTCTTCGTGTCAGACTTTTACTGACTAAAACCACACCTGTATCCTTCAATTACCCTTTGCGTTCTAGGACTACGGGTTTCCCTTTCAGAAATTCTCCGCGGTCCTAGCTAGCGGGCATCGGCCCTGCTGGGCCCCCACGATTTGCTGACATCTCTTTGAGGAGCGCGAGGATCACTACGCGCTGTTGACGACTGGGCTCGGTCCGGTTAATTACCGAACAGCCGGACGGCGACCTACCCAGTGCTCGACGTCCGCAAGCCCGCATCTACCGTGGCTGGTAGTCAGGGTCGGAATTACGGCGGCTAGGGCGTAAGGACCTTCGTTCCCTCACGCGTGCAGCCTCCTCCTTCGCTAGCATTACTGCTTCGCAGAAGGAGGCGACTGCCTGCCTTTTCACTCCTCCTCGCTCCGGACCATAGTCTGAACCAGGGCCCGACGCGATAGGTCGCTGCCGCCAATTACGTCCACGAGGACACGGTGGTGCCCCGCCCAAGCGGGGCACACCTCCACACGGAATAACACGCTGCGCTACAAAACGGGCGTAATAGACGTGGGCAAATAGGCTGCCAAGCTCAAATGGTATTGTGCGGGTCATGTCAGCCGCAAGCACAGATACCGCTGAGCAAGTGTCATCACGCAGTAACAGCATAATAATATTAAAACATGAACGATTTTAAACTTTAAAAGCGTAAATTGATACAACAATTATTCCACTGAATGTACTATTGTTGTATTGCAATTTGCTGTACATACGCTTAAAGTAGTTAATATGGCCCATACATTTACCATGGGAAAGGGGGGAACCGCGATGCATATCAGAGTCGCGTCGCACGCTATACTCAGGTGCGTCGTGTTCATAAATATATGGACTGTTCATTAAATTAAAATGTTTATGCAATTGCAGTTTTATGGGTACAGTGTAGTATTGTAATGTATTGTATTGTACTGCCTGATAAAAATTTAAAATACGATCCTCTCATAGTGTTAACACACGCTCGAACTTTTATATATTACGTCGGCAAAAAAATTTTAGATTACCCTACTTATTCATCTGCCATATTATCTTACCACCGCCCTTGGTTGATTGATCGAGTATGCCTAAGAAATTAAGGTCGCGCCTACGAGTATTACCTTTGTGATGCGTGAAGTGTAAATAAATAATTAATCAGTGATGATGAAGATAAAAATATATAGGGGTGGCGTGTTTCGCTAAAAACCATATTAAACAAAAAAAAAATGGATGGACAGACTTTGTTTAGGAAAAGCTTTTACTCATCGCTCATAGATCTATTTACTATTGATATTTATTTTACTTATCCTGATGGACGCCCAGAACAACAAACTTTCGAATTCGAGTAGAAATTATTTACAGAAAGATTTTGAAGCATCTATCAAATCACGCCTTGAGAGTGTTAGCAAATAAAACGCGCATTCACAAATTCGGTGCCCTTTGAATAAGTGAAATGGTTCACATCGCCCAGCTGTTACATAAGCGAAGTATTTTCTCTGTAAAATAAATCACACTCCTACATCAGAATAATTACTTATATTACGAATATAAAGATTTAACGACAGCGACAAGGAACTACGCTTGTCATAACTCGCGTGCAAGACTTTCGTATTTAAGGATTATGAATAAGCCAGGAAACTATTAAATATACTGATTATGGTATTTCCGACGAAGTTTGTCATGCGATGTTTTATTTTAATGGAAGTCGTATAAATGTAGTTTGAAAACGCATTGTCAATTTATATAGATTGCCTGAAAACTCAATGTTTAAAAACATCACTCTTATTTTTCCTGTATCATTTAGGGTGGAATTTACCAATAAAACTAATCGCGTTTTAACGTTTGGCTCGCATAATCGCGTTTAGCCGCAGTCACTACTGTCACTTGTAAAAATACAACAAAAGAAAAATACAAACAAGTGACACTAGTGACCGCGGCTAAACGCGATTATGCGAGCCAAACGTTAAAACGCGATTAGTTTTATTGGTGAATTCCGCCCTTAGAGTTTTACCTTTATAAGTTTACCATGTGGGTTAAAACAGAAAATCAGAGAAGAAAACAGTTACCGCGGCCCTAAAACAATGTCTGTTATTCTGTTACTTGACAGTAACCACTTCCACCTGATTTGAAAGGTTTCTAACTTACTTATTAATGAAGTGGTTTAAAAAAAAATCCTATTGGCGATTTTGGCTAAGGTTACTTTTTATACAAATCAAAAAAAAAGTGTGGATTTACCAGTAATATGTACCACTCAGCAATTTTACGGGAACAATTGCTATATTAATCCCCTCGTAAGCCTTCAAATCAAAGGGTGGATATACTCCGCAAAGTGATATGCAAATGTGTTGATGGCGGCACGCGACATTAGCATGTCAATTGCGGTTCACCGGTACAAAGCCATTTGTGTATTACTAATATATGTTCAGTATATAGATGTAATATGTAGGTACGAGCTACACGATCTAGTGTTTAACTAATGTTACCCCTACCTACGTAAGCCCTACGTCCATCACGTCACGTATACATCATGGACTGAGTCATCATCATCATTTCAGCCGAAAGACGTCCACTGTTGGACATAGGCCTCCCCCAAGCGTCACCACAACGATCGATCCTGTGCGTCTCGCATCCACCGCATTCCCGCGACTCTCACCAGGTTATCGGTCCATGTGGGAGGCCGCGCCAACGCTGCGTTTTCCGGTGCGCGGTCACCACTCTAGAACCTTTCAGCCCCATCGACCATCCGTTCTACAAGCAAACAATCGCCAAACTAAAGTGGCAGTGGGCAGGGCACATTGCTCGTAGTACGAATGGACTGAGTGCGGTTCCAATTATTATTTTTTTGAGATGCAATGACTTCTTGCGCTCTATGGTCGAGCGTGACGACGTATCAGACTTTTACTGACCAAAACCCCCGTGTGCCCTTTGCATATCAGGACAATGGTATCCCTTTCAGAAATTCCCTGTGTTATACGGTTTTGCTGACATCTGAACATGTTGAACTGTAAATCATTTTTCAATACTCTTACTCGAAAACTGGCTCTTATCGCACTACGATTAGGTTTAACATGCCATGTTTATCACCCTTGTGTTTTTTTTTTAATTTATCATAACAAGGGCTTTTTTCATTCCTATTTCGTCACGGTCAACGGTGATTATTGTTTTTTTTTTAAGCAAAGAGGCGGATATTTTTAAGGTTTTAATATCTAATGAAAATTTAAATTGTGTTTTTGATCAGAATAATATAAATAAACATGATTACTTACACAATAATTGGTTATTACCAATAAATTAACATTTATCCGTGTTCTAAATTAAAAAATATTTGAATTTGATAACTATACATATAATAAATCTATACATATAATAAAACAGTAACGACAGAAAAACTGTGCATTGAGAATTTTCGAGAAAAAATAAATGGCTTTTGTTAGAAAAACGTAACTGATGACAAAAAGTGACTTTTTAGAATTTTTGTCTGTTTGTCTTTTTGTCTGTGTGTATGGTACGGCTTCACGCCAAAACTACTGGATAGATTGAATTGAAATTCAGCAAAAATGTTCTTTGTAAACCAAGGAAGGCTTTAGGCTACATAATATCACGCCATATGTTATGGGAGGTAAGCAATATTGATTTTAAAAGGTTTTTGTTCGTAATTGAATGGACAAAATAATTGAATGCATAAAATGACGTTATTTAGTTAATAAAAAATTAACTCTGGGAACATAATAATCACGCTATTTTTATAAAGGAGCGGGGCAGTAATATTGTAAATTGCAAGGGAACAGCTATTCAACAATATGTCAACGGGGAATTTAGCACTAAGGTCAGGCGACCGTTTACCACTCTAAATGGTGTGAGTTCAAATCCTATAATATTGTTTTAAAAAAATCGTAAAATTCTTTTCATTTAGTTTTTGCATTTTTTTTATGTTCATAGGAACGATACTCTTATGAAATCTGAGAACTTTACATGTCCTATCTAATTGTATGGAGATTTTCACACCAATATTACTAAACAGATTGATTGGTGGTACAACAAGCTACACTATCATGAAGTCAAGTCAAAGTTTTGGTTCTAAGTTTTAACTTACCAAGCACATTTGTTGTAGGTAATTGATTTAAGTATGTAATTCATAGTTTTGTCCCTTGCTTGTTACCATAATTTTTTTTAATGTAAAAATAATGTAGTTGTCTGTTAAATTAACGACAATTTAGTTTTATTCATAATTTAATTTGGGTAAATAGTAGTAGTTTCCGTTTTCTAACTAGATGGCGTTGGTCGAGTTAGATCGCGCTATGATTTCGTTTCCAAAAAGTGATGTTATAGGTGCCGATGTACCGCTCTCATCCTATAGAAACGGGGGTTACCTTTGTTGTCTGTGTTGGTTGATATATTTAATATTCCTGCGAATAATTATTATTTTTCTACTTACTAGCAATTCTTACGTGCTTAGTCAATTACTTTTCATTGATTTGAATATCGTTGTATCGGATTAAGAAGGAATTCTTTGCTATGCCTTTTAGAAAAAGATCAAATCTGTCTCGAAACTCAAGGGTTTCTAAGATGCGCAGGTTAGTGATCTCCGCTTCTGTTGTGGGAGAAATATCGGCATCTTCTGTCTGAAGACTTCCTAAGAGCTCTGAGACGCACTACTGAAGATAATACTGAGGCAACTGATGAGCGCGTTCTAAACAGTGGCCTTAGTTCACTTCAAAACATGGTCATTTCGATCAGCGGCAGTTCTCTGGTGGATTATGGGCTACCGACTTCACAACATCTGGATGTACAAGAGCGTGGAAACAGAGAATACAACTCTGAAATAAATTATGATCCAAGACCTATGAGTAACGTCGTCAATGACCACGTCTCTAAGTTTACCTCAGAGCAAAAGCAAATTTTCGACACCATCCTTGAAAGTGTTGCGCTCGGCCAAGGTAAAATGTTTTTCTTGGATGCTCCTGGTAGAACAGGGAAAACATTTGTCACCACTGGTATTCTCACAGAGGTCAGGAGGCAAGGCAAGATTGTCATTGTAGTAGCATCGTCAGGAATCGCCATGTTTAAGATTCTCATAGATTTAGAGAGTAATGAAACACCTGTTTGTGGAGTGTCACGCAACAGTGACAAAGGGCACGTGCTTAAAGATTGCTCTTTAATCGTGTGGGATGAATGCACTATGGCGAACAGAAAAGCAGTAGAGGCGGTAAACAGGACTTTGCAGGACATCCGCAGGAACCAGAAAATGATGGGTGGTGTTACAGCTCAGTTTAGCGGCGATTTCCGACAAACGCTGCCTGTGGTGACACGAGGAACTAGGGCTGATGAGGTGAATGCTTCGTTGAAATGCTCTTTCTTATGGCCACATATTCATAGGTTGCGCTTAACGATGAATACGAGAGCACAGCTTGGCGGGAATGCACAAGCCCAAGAATTTTCTGTTGTTCTCTTAAATTTGGTTGAGGAAACGCTACCAGTAGACAGTGGCCAGGTGGTACTACCTGAGATAGTTGGGAGAGTGGTATCCACCTTAGAAGATTCGATTCGCCTGGTGTACGGGGACATCAATAGGATACCGCACCAAGATAATTCTTGGATGTGTGAACGAGCCATTTTAACACCCAGAAACGACCAAGCTTCAGCAATCAATTAATTAATTCTCGCAGAAATTGAAGTGATCTACACTTCAGTAAACACTGTTGTCGACCAAGATGACGCCACACATTACCCCGTAAAATTTCTCCATTCCCTCAGTGCAAGTAGACTACCAGCGCACACCATTAAGCTAAAGGTCGGTGTCCCAATTATGCTTCTTTGGAATCTTACTCCGCCGAAACTGTGCAATGGGACCCGGCTCAAAGTCGTCTCGCTACAGAGAAATATCATTGAGGCGGAAATTCTAACGGATTATGGTGTCGGCGAGACAGTGTTTATACCACGTATATCACTGGTTCCCCACAATTACCCCTTTCAATTCAAGCGCGTGCAGTTTCCTGTGAGGCTGCGGGTCCTGCCGACCTCAGGTCGAGCTGCTTCTCACACGGACAACTGTTCGTCGCTTGCTCCCGCGTCACCAGTCCTGACTCGCTGTACATATTGAATGAGACCGAGGGAAAAATAACGAACGTTGTTTACACAGAAGTGTTACAGTAAATTATAACACTTCTGTTATTCGACGTCTCCTAAATTTCCTTATTAACCTGACGTCTCTTACCAGTAAATTAACTACATAACTTTCAAATTTTGAGTTTATTATGCCAAATAGTTTTTGAGGGATCTAAGTTAAAGTATAGTATGGGACGCATCTTTTGAGTGTTTCTGTAAATCAACAAACTATCACTAACTATTATTAAAATAAAAATTGAATAAAAAAACAATGCTTATGTGATACGTGAGCAAAGCCACGGGTACAGCTAGTTTTTAATATTAGGATGTATATCGGCTTTATACTTTTGCTTCTCCTTTAACCTGCGAAGGTTATGCGCGGGAAAAAAGTAAATTAAATCACATTATTGGTGTTATTGTTGATTTGGTGAAAAAAATGGCGAATTTAAGTTTTGCAGACAATTATTTAGATGTTACGCTTCCAGATATTGTGATTGAGGCACAAAATGCTTGCGATAGCTGCCATCTAAATCTAAACGGAAATATATGGCAACTTTGGATAATTTTCTTCAGTGAAAAATTAGCAAAAACGTGTCATCATTTTCAGAAAAAGTATTTTCGTATTATTTTTCTTCGTAAGTGTATTAAAAAATGTCGTTTGATACACGTGCAAATTTGTCACTGCAGCCCTCAGCTCCATAACACACTCGCCTACGGCTCGTGCGAATCCCGGCTCGGTCGCAATGACAAACTTTCTGCACTTGTATCAAAATGTACTATTATATTGTAGTTTTATATAACAGTATAGTATCTTATAATCAGACACTGAATTACTTTTTTCTACTTCTTGGACGTTTCCCAACTATGTTAGCAATGGATCCTAATCTATCTGGATGAAGCTGTACACCAATACAAGCACCTTGACAGCAGCTTCGTTCGCCAGAATGTTTTCATAAAACTTTAACACCCCTTAAACAGTTTTTTAAAACTACGTAAGGGGTTTACCCCTTAAAGTAGTTTTAAGAAACTAATAATTACAGTCATTTTTCATTTTGACTTCATAATTACAGTCATTTTTCATTTTGACTAATAACTACTGTCATTTTTCAATTATTCATTTTGATTAAAGTTTCAAGTTTCTATCTAATGAATAATATTTTCGCATACAACCTTTCACACGCCCTAAATCGTTTTATAAGCGTAGTTTTGAAAAACGAATTATGATAACCGGTTTTATTTACATGAGTTTCTATTTATGTTAAGTTTCAAGTATGTAAGTCCAAAGAATAAAATTTTGCATATAAACAAATTTCCCCCTCTTCACTCCCTAAGAGACCCCTTCTTAGTGCTCACTTACATCATAAAAGGAAGCTTTGTGCACAATTTCACGTTCCTAAACCAAGTAGTTTCAGCTGTGCGTTTATATGTCGTCAGTCAGTTCTCCTTTTATATATGTATGTATATAGATTTTACATGGGATAGGATATTAAAATCCAAGAACAGTTTTCGCAAAAATATCGACCTCGTACTTATAAATATTTATTTTGGGATTGGAAATTGTTTATCATGATTAAGAGATGTCCCGCTCTCTAATATGATTCCAACGAAAATAGGTTAAAGCCTTATAGTGAACGTATACATTTTATTTAACGTCCTATTTTGTCGCATTGTACCTCGATGCACATTTCCATACCACGTATAATAACGATGTTTATTAAAAAAACAATCATCAACCGACTTCTACCAGACTTTTACCGTACCAGACTTTTATTGACTAAAACCTATCTATGTTCCTTCATTTACCTTTCCAGGGCCACTCTAACCTTTCAAACGTTCCCACAGCTCTAGCAAGCAGAAGGCCTTATAGGCCTCGTCCATTTTACTGACATCTCTTTGAGGCGGACAGCGCTGGATTGGACTTGTTTGCTGATGAATTGAAGACGATATAGTTAAAAAATTAGCAATTCTATGACGAGACAGAGTGAAATTATTGAGTTATTTTAGTATTAATGGCTATTTTGCTGTTACTAAATAGCAATAAAATTATAAATAAACTAGCTTCTGCCAGCAACATCGCTCGCGTTAAAGTAAGTTTCTCCATACAAACTTTGGACTACCGTTTAGCGTTAGTGTTCACCCACGTCATAAAAAGAAACCTTGAGCAAAATTTCACACTCCTAGTCCCAGTAGTTTCGGCTATGCGTTGATATGTCAGTCAGTCAGTTTCTCCTTCTATATATAAAGATAATTGAGACTACAGTCTACAACTGTATCTATAGTGTACTCAAGTTTCTAAGATACGTACTCGTAAGTATATTACATATCATTGTCCCAGCTTCTCGTCGCGATTCAATTTTCAACTATTAAATTTCTGCTCTTAGAGATTCAGCCAGCGCAATATGACACGTAGGTACTATAGGTACGTAGGTATTACAGGTATTGTGATACCGAAGGAGATCGTATGGAAAACGTACCTTATTACCATGCGGGCTCTTCGGACAAATGTACTTGTAAAGGGTTGTGTTGAATTTGATAAGAAAATACTCGTAATTGAGTTGCTTTTTGATAGATAGTATTAGTAGGGACGTAGCTAACATTGTATCAACCCTATCAGCAATACGGGTCCCACAGAGTCGATCGATCGATTCGATGTGTGCATTAATTATTTTTGTACACACAAAACTGTTTGATAAATAGCCACTTTGGGGCTGGCTACGCCACTGAACAGGAGTACAGAAAATATATTTTTAAATATTGTGTAAGGCATTTTTCTTCATACACACTAGATCTCAGGAGCCTACACCTTGAGTCTTCACCACAGTCCCTACTGTATGTAGGTAGGTACTATAGGTATGAAAACTAAGCAAGCGCATTTGATCACTAACGGATTATAAGCTTTAAATTTAAAAGTAGTACTAAGTTCTAGTTACCTACATAAAATGGTTCACTTACAAATCTAAAAATAAACATTATCTGTTTGCATGCAACCATTTTACATATGTATTTATAGGTTCAGTATAACATGAACAGTTCATACTAAAACAAATGATTAAAAAATAATTGCGAACAGTATCTTTCGTGGAATCAATACTATCGCGGCGTGATTACAGGTAATTCGAGCCTGCCAGCAAATGATCGCATAAAACCTTTTTACAGTACAAATTCTATAGGTTCGGTTTTACGAGTTCTTTTTTATACACCTCTATAAAACCCGATGGGGTTAGCCATAGGTTGTTAAACACCACAGATTTCTCCTATGACATTATCAGGTGTCATTTCAAGCTTATTACTTTTTTTAGGTGTGTATTTTTATGACTACCGGTTTTCATTTTTATTTTTTTGTCATACAAGATATATGTATTGTTGGTCAGTTGGATGATCAGTCTAAATTGACCACTACAATAAACAGAGGTCATATAAAATATTATAATGATACAAAAAATCGAATTTCAAATTGCTCAATCTAATGTTCCTAAGAATTGAACAATAAAATTGATAAGAGCTCCGAACTCGTAGCCGTGCTACGAACTTCGTAGGCCGCTACGAAACTCGTAGACCGCATTTTGCTACGAAACTCTAAATTGGTAGTCTCTACTACTACTCGTACATAAATATTAAGTTATGTTTAAGTAAATATGGGGAATATAAAAATTGTTACTGTTTAGGTTATTACTAAAAATTTATTTCCTATATTTCGTCATGATATTTCGTCAAGATTAGATTTTTGTTAGGATTAAAATAAAGTAAATCGAGTCTCATAGCTAAAAACAGTGGTGAACTAACTGACCTTTGCCGTGGATACAAACTGAAAGGTTTTGTGTTATGCTAATGCGAAGCTAGCCTAGTTCCAAATATCAGTTGGCCAATCTTACTAACGACATGAAAGAGAATGTACCTATGTTTTTTGAAACTAGTAGCATAATGACTAGGGTAAGTAAAATAGCAATTTATGATGTTGTTATAGCATAAGCATAGCATAATCAGCCTTTTTAATGTTCCCACTGCTGGGACTCAGGCAGGGCCTCTTCTAGAGAGCACTTTAGAAAAGGGAATGAGCCGTATTCCACCACGCGGGCCCAGTGCGGGTTGGTGAATGTCACGTGTTTTCAAATTTTTTGTTCTGGACCGGTTTCCACACGATGTTTTCCTTCACCATTTTGGGAGCAGTGGTGATGAAATAAATTACACAAAATAATGCACCTGGCTGGGATTGAACCCGCGACCTACAACTCGTAAGTCGGGGCCGTTACCACTCGGCTACCACTGCTCCGATATCATTGTTATATTAGTATAAAAAACACGTATCTAAAAGAAAATATGTGAAGTAAGTATATGTTCGTTTTATTTTACATTTAATTAAGGAAAGAAAGAAAAAATTTATTGGTAACTCCCACGGGACCAACAGAAAAAAAACCAACGTAAGAAAAAGAACTATGTGAGACTAAAAAGGCTCCTATCTTAGCATATCCAGAGATCCACGGACACCCTCACAGAACTTTGACTAAAGATCAGAATAGAATATATTGCTAAGAATGTGTAGTAGTTAGAATATTAGGGTTCATTGTAAATTACACTACACGTATAATAATAAAAAGTTTAATAACGAAAAGTTTGATTTGATTCTCTATCAATAATCTCAACGTTATAGTGACGGGTGAGTTCAAATCACACTCAGTTGAGCAATTCTAGTAAAACGGTCACCCACATAACTTCACACAAGTAATTACTAGTAAATGTTTTGATTGATCGTTTTAACTTTCGTGCTAAAACGCACAGCAGCAGCTGGCGTGAAAATAAAATATGATTTATTAGTTATTATAGAAAGAAAATAAACTTTTTTATCACTCGGTGAGCGAGTACTTTGTATTACCAGAAATGTGAGTAAATTAACTTATATCCCAAATATAGTCAATTCAGTAAATAAAACCTCATTTTAAATGAATAATTGGAACAAGGTCGAGCGACGGCTGACAGCGTCTGCTGCGACCGTCGCGATGTCTTCCTTCACATAAAATCGATATGGTAGCAACGGTCGCATCACCGCACGCCGACATAAAAAACAATATAAACACGACATAATTGACAACAGTTAACAAGTTCGCCCACCTCTAACGGAGTCAGCTTGCGAATGTTTCAGTTACGGCGACACAACACACTCCGCGGCACCGTTCACGATGTTTTAGCACCGATCGGATATCGTTTATCGCCAATGAACTATGCTAGTGGACTGCACACGCCGTGCGCGCCTATGCATCTTTTACACTGAAGACAAGGACGTAAGTTATGAATCGAAAAGTTTACGCGCGCGCCCGACAACCACTCTTACAACGATGTTTTTCATTTATACTTATTACATTCATTGCATTTAACACACTGACGTCAGTTTACTATATTTGCGCGACTGAGAATGCAACTTTTCTTTTATTATTACAAACACTAAGTCGGTAATGACCCAGATTCAATGCGCTAGTAAAAAAGGGCTGACGGAAAATTGTTCACTTTGTTAAATTAAAATGTTGGTATATTTTAATAAAATATATGAAAAATAGCTTACCTTTTACCTAATTATTATAAGTTTCAAAAAGTTTTTAAAGTGTACTCACCGACAGTCCAGGATTGCAGCCAGACGTGATGGAATTCTTCCTGAACTTGGGCACGCAGATCTGCATTGAGCTTTTGTTCTTAGGGGGCCCAGCACAACCGTACTCATCACTCCGATTATTCCTCGTCAAGTTAATGTTGTTGGTGTTGTTAACTTTCACCAAAATATTGCAAGTTTGTGAAGCAATTTGGAAAAGACCTTCCTCTAGATTTCTTTTGTTGTGGTACTGTCTGTTGAAGTGGAGATAGTCCCACAAGGAAGGCATTTTCTCTGATAAAACGTGTTAAGTTGATCGCGGGCCGGTGAGTCAGCCGCGTGCGTTCGACAGGGCCGCTCAAACGAAGTGACGAGCTCTGCCTTTATGTAAGTCTCCACGTAGACTTGCGGGTTCAACTATAGTTTTTTTTTAACAATATACTGGTACAGTCGCGGGGTTAAGTCCGCGTTTTATTGTTATGAATATTTCAAGTTAAATGGGAAAGTTTTCATAGGTTTCGCCAGTAAAGATTTCTTTAAAACCATGAGGTACAGGAAAGCTATTGATAATTCAACCTGTAATTCATTTTAGAAATGAATATTTCACAACACAATGACGACAGCTAACTTAACCACAGAATAATTAAAGCTTAGGTAAAGTGTAACCACTCGTAAAGATTTTCGCGTCGAGATCTGTTTTTCGTAGACAAATTAATTTTCCTTGAACCCATGTTTGTTAATAAAGAGTTTTATAGACGATTGTACGTTCCGCAGGTGGATTATTAATTAATTTGGTCTTATTGACTTTTCGACTGTACATTTGATGGTTACATTAGGGAATTCATGTGAATTTCAGATAAGGACACGCAACACAGAAATATGTTGAATTAGTAATCGTAAAGTTCTTTATTGTCTACCACAGAACCTACTTTCAGAAAAAATATTTTGTAGGTACTACTTGAAATCCTGCCGTCTGGCAAAACATTGAACTATGAGAAACTACAGCATTATTCTTCATTATCAATTGTAGCATTCATCTAACAAATTTTTTTACACTCAGATCAGTACATCCAGAAAATATAAACCAAAGAACAAATAACTTCACCTCTTTATTAAATCCGTTCTAAAAAGTTTTAAATACTCACATAAGTAGTTACCTAACTTCTGTTTTAGTTTTCTAACTTTTAAGTAAAGTCAGTAGTTTAGTTTAGTTCAGTAACCGCCTACTTAATTCATAATCATAATATACACACCAAGTGTCTAGGGATACATTAGCAACGTACCTCTATTGTTCGAAAGAGTTACCGCGGCCCTTGAACTCAAAGAGCAACTGAAAGAACACAGGTGGGTTTTAGTCAGTAAAAGTCTGACACTCCCTCTAGCTCCAACTAGAACGGGTTAAGTTAAAAAAACAACCCTATATTTTGTCAAAATAAAGAAAATTTGTGAAAAATTGATCCAAGTTAACGGCGTTAATAAAAGGCAAAAAAGGCCACAAATTAAGATTTTCTAAATTTTAATTATTATTTATTTATTACATTCTTTATTGTATACCATTACACATACAAAAAGGAAATTAAAATTAAAACACATACATAAAATTATTATTTATGTATTTTTATTGTATACATAAAAATAATAATAATTGTGTTTCCCCCATTAACATGAATCACACAATCAGGGGCGCCGACTCCGTAGGTGCTCGGTATCCGGTGAGGACCTGCATTATGCGGAAAGCAAGAACGCGAGATTCATTGAAAAAGCACACACTATGCACGTTAGTCTTCTTCCTCCCAATATCTGTATCGCGAGCCCATTGTAAATGGGCCCTTCCATTGTAGGGTTCTACAGATGAGATTCTAAGCTGCCTTCAGAAATGCAGAAAACCTGGAGAACTGTGGAGCCTCGTAAGCAACATTAGGTATGACTTCACCGCATGATTCCATCGAGCAATATTTTGGATATACAGCGGTCCTGTTAGTTGGTAGTACCAGTAACGATAGTTGCCTGGAACCATAGCTTCCAACATTCCGACAACTCTCATCATCTCTTCTTAGATTAAATAACGTCGTCACTTCGCATCAACGTATCTTTACTATTGGATTACCTAAATAAGTTTAATGTTGGTAAACTTGAAGAACTTACAATATCTACAACTGGAACAGAAAACGGTATCGACTTTTACCTAAAAAATAAAGTCTCGGTATTCGACTTGGGTTGCAAGATTGTTTAAAAAGTTATAGCTGTCCTGGAACGCAAAGAGCAGTTGAATGAACACGGGTGGCAGTAAAAATCTGACACTCCTTCTCGCTCCACCCAGAGTAGGGGAAGTTATTTGATAATTTCCTAAACTCAAAAAAAAAAGTAATAAGTAAGCGAGGAGGGACTGGCCCGCAATGGCCGAGGACAGACGTGTGTGGAAAAGGGAGAGGGAGGCCTTCACTCAGCAGTGGGACATAAATGGGCTTACTAACTAATTAAGTAAGCGCAATATTATAACGTCTTGTTATTTGTCACTGAAAACCTCACAGTTAGCTACGTGAGCTACGGATGGATACAGGCTACGAATAGCTACGGGCTACGAAGAGTTACAGGCTACGGATAACTACGAGCTACGGATAACTACGGGCTACGGATAGCTACGGGCTACGGATAACTACGAGCTACGGATAGCTACGGGCAACGGATAGCTACGGGCAACGGATAGCTACGAGTTACGGAGAGCTACGGTATATGGATAGCTACGGGCTACGGATAGCTACGAGTTACGGAGAGCTACGGTATATGGATAGCTAAGGGCAACGGATAGCTACGAGTTACGGAGAGCTACGGTATATGGATAGCTACGGGCTACGGATAGCTACGAGTTACGGAGAGCTACGGTATATGGATAGCTACGGGCAACGGATAGCTACGAGTTACGGAGAGCTACGGTATATGGATAGCTACGGGCTACGGATAGCTACGAGTTACGGAGAGCTTCGGTATATGGATAGCTACGGGCAACGGATAGCTACGAGTTACGGATAGCTACGAGTTACGGAGAGCTACGGTATATGGATAGCTACGGGCTACGGATAGCTACGAGCTACGAATAGTTACGAGCTACGGATAGCTACGGGCAACGGATAGCTACGAGTTACGGAGAGTTACGGTATATGGATAGCTACGGGCTACGGATAGCTACGAGCTACGAATTGTTACGAGCTACGGATAGCTACGAGTTAAGGAGAGCTACGGTATATGGATAGCTACGGGCTACGGATAGCTACGAGTTACGGAGAGCTACGGTATATGGATAGCTACGGGCTACGGATAGCTACGAGTTACGGAGAGCTTCGGTATATGGATAGCTACGGGCTACGGATAGCTACGAGTTACGGATAGCTACGAGTTACGGAGAGCTACGGTATATGGATAGCTACGGGCTACGGATAGCTACGAGCTACGAATAGTTACGAGCTACGGATAGCTACGGGCAACGGATAGCTACGAGTTACGGAGAGTTACGGTATATGGATAGCTACGGGCTACGGATAGCTACGAGCTACGAATTGTTACGAGCTACGGATAGCTACGAGTTACGGAGAGCTACGGTATATGGATAGCTACGGGCTACGGATAGCTACGAGTTACGGAGAGCTACGATATATGGATAGCTACGGGCTACGGAAAGCTACGAGCTACGAATAGTTACGAGCAACGGATAGCTACGGGCTATGGATTACTACGGGTTACTGACTGCTGCTGGCAACAGATGGCTACGGTCTATGGATTGCTACTGGCAACTAATTGCTACATTTACGGCTTGCTACAGACTACGGATTGCTTTGGTTACGGATTACTACAACCTTCGGCGTAGTACAGCGTAGCGGAAAGAACTTTTGTTTTGAAGTGATGCTTCTTTGTGGGATTTAAAAAAAGACTAGCTTGTAAAAAAATATCAAATGTTTATTACATTTGATATTTTTTTACAAGCTTTGTATAACTTGACTTAATATTTAGTATGTAAAGATCAAATCTGAATTTTGATACAGATCTTATCTCCGACCGATTGTACTGAAAAAATAAAATCAAAAGCCTTAGCCAATCCAACCAACCAATCTCACGTGTGCTAAAAAGCTAGGTCAAAGATCGATATTTTGCATTTCCCTCGTAACGTTAAGTGTTATCATAAAAGTTGTAGATCATGCAATTGTCTGCAGATATATATTTGTATCAAATAAAAGAATTTACTTGAATTTTTAGGGTTCCGTACCCAAAGGGTAATAGGGTCCTTTTTTGTATTTGTAATAACATTAGAATAAAATAAATATTTAAGGAGGATACAACAAACGTCATTTTTTGCCGTTTGTTGTTACGGACGGTACGGAAATCTTCACGCAAGAGTCCGACTCGCACTTGCCAAGTTTCTTATATAATGTTGTCCCTATTTATCACTAAGTCCATATACTCTTGTCTATAGTCTTGTTAAAGTCCCTTTTGTTCGATTCAAACCACAAATAAAAAGAAAATTGAGCGACATAATTAAATTAGTCTTTCAACAAAGCACTACATAGATATAATTATATAGTACACTTAATTATTATGATTAAGACTGCATTAACTTTTTTGATTAATTAATGCTGTTAATTTATTTTACTTAAGTTGAACATATTAATTAGATAGAATGCGTAAAAAGCGACTTTACCCTGACGTGTTCAAATGTCAGGCGTGCGAGAGAAAAAGAGGAATAGAGCTACACCCTTCCTAAACCTCGCCGGGCCTTGGCACAGGCCATGGTCCGCCGCGTCAGCGAGGAGGTTCTGCGAAGGAGTGATGCTAGCAAAGGAGAAGGCCGCACGTGCACGTGCGAGGCAATGGCCCTCGCGCCCCAGCCGCCGGGATTCCGATCCCGATTTTCGGCCACCATAGGCGCGGGCTCGCAGACGGCGAACAATGGGTAGCTCGCCGTCCGATCGTCCGGTAACCGTCCGGACCGAGCCCAAGTCGTCGACGGCGCGTAGTGTTCCATGCGCGCCGCAAGTAGATGTCAGCAACCATAGGGGCCCAGCAGGGTCGAAGCCTACTGGGGCCATGGGTGATGCGAAAAAGATCCCCGGGGCCCTGGAAAAATGGCAAAGATGGAACAAGAGTGGGTTTTTAGTCAGTCACTATCTCCCGCCCCGGCCCAAGAGCGGGGGGATGTCATTAGATGATTTTCCCAAACGACATAAAAAAAAACCTTCCTAAACCTACCGACCGGCGACCTACCGCTTTTGTGTTTTTCAATGACAGTATAATTTGGTAGATTTCGTTTGTTGTAACTGGAATTAAGAATATACTAGCACTAGCTTCTGCCAGCGGCTTCGCCCGCGTGAAAGTAGGTTTCTCCATACGAACTTTGGATCCCTATTTCATCCCCTTGAGGATGAATTTTGGGAAATCCTCTCTTAGTGCTCGCCTACGACATAAAAGGAAGGTTTGTGCAAAATTTCACACTCCTGGTCCCAATACTTTCGGCTGTGCGTTGATATGTCAGTCAGTCAGTTTCTCCTTTTATATATGTTTATAGATATAAATTATTAGGTTCTATTGTTTTCGATAAATTTATATTTTTCTTCTTATCCTAATTTTTTGTCAGTCCAATAGGCCTGTTATCTTCACTACAGCGGCCAGAGATCATTGCTCGTTCTACGGCATCCATTGCGTCTGCTACGATTAAAGAGGAAGGTTACCTAAATTTCTTTGAGCCGCCTCTTTTGTGATCCCTGCGACTGCTTCCTCACAGAAGGCTACGGTGATCTACGCTCTCCTGATTTTGACATGAACTAGACCACCACCGGAAGCAAGAAGAAAGATAATTCGTTAATTTCGATTTTAAATATTGGTTTTTAAATAAATAAATTACCATACCCATCCGAGAAGGGGTATTACCATTGTTATAATTCTCGTGGTCTTTATTTGAAGTCCTATAAATTGAATTGGTAAATAATGCTAAGTGAATCTGGCCGTAAGTTTTGCTTTAAAAATTAAAATAAGGTTTTAAATATTTATAAATATAGTGGTGAATTTTGCATAACTACGGTTGGGGAGGTTAAACCTATGCTTATACCTACACTCCTGCTTTTAACACTAGGTTATAGTGTAGGTACTAATATTTCCAATAGATTTCTACTAGCCTGACAAAAAGTTGAGAGAACGATGTAGTTACCTACCTACCTAATACTGAATTGCAAAATATCTAGACAGCAAGAAACACTTTTATTACCTAAATTATAGACATTGAATAAAAATTTACTAAAAAAAACTTCGAGGGCGACCTCCTCCCATATTATTATTATTATACTCTTTGGCGACCTCGCTTATTAAGTACCATGACAGCCTCTGTGACTAGTGGGTAATTACGTCACTTTACCCAGTAATAATAGAGTAAAACACAATATTTACCATTTGTACACTGCACGTAAAACTAGACACTTTGTTTGTATAAGACTCAAGGTAAAGGGTACTAAAACATTAATAGGTAAGTAGTGCTGAATTAACAATTGTCACCTTCGGGGTAAACAGTATTTTGTTCTAGGAATTAAGTTCTTTTCGGTCTAAGGGGACTAAATGACCTAAATAACACAATCATTACCTACAAATAAAATAAAAATATTTAAAGAAAAACAAAAAACCCGACTGCGTCGAAACTAATTTTAAAAAATACGTAAAAAAATTAACTTAAATAAAAACTAAAAAGAAACAAACAAGTCCAGTAGTTTAGAATTCTGTTATGTAATACTAAATAACTACACAATTTAAATAGTTTTGTAATCGATACACACATAAAACTAATCATACATTCTAATGCAGAACAGAACGACTCACAGTCGGGGCCCATTCAAATTTTACCAATCAAATCTTCCCAAGGGGCCCCGACTGTGAGTCGTTCTGTTCTGCATTAGAATGTATGATTAGTTTTATGTGTGTATCGATTACAAAACTATTTAAATTGTGTAGTTATTTAGTATTACATAACAGAATTCTAAACTACTGGACTTGTTTGTTTCTTTTTAGTTTTTATTTAAGTTAATTTTTTTACGTATTTTTTAAAATTAGTTTCGACGCAGTCGGGTTTTTTGTTTTTCTTTAAATATTTTTATTTTATTTTATACTTTTTAGTTACGATTCATTGACTTCGTTATAAGATGGTAAATTTCGCAATCTAGTCATTTCATTGAGGGAGTTAATATCGTGGGGATTATTAAGTAACTTGCGGTGGTCTAAACTACTGATGATTAGTCCCTCTAGAGACATAACTTGGCTCAAAGCTACATATGCTTGACCTTTAGCAATAATGCGTGAACTTAAGTCAACCACAGCTCGGTCCAAAAGTCCAAAGTAGTTCCTTGGAGCTTGTGTACAGTTACACCCCAGCACAATATCAATGGCAACATTTTTCGCTCTATTTTACCCTGTCCGCGAAGTGCATCGAATTCTGTCGTCGATGGTTCGATTCTGACTTCTACTCCAGGAACATTGATTTTAATTGCTTTGTCGTCAAATTCTATATAAACAGCTTGTGGCAATTCTCCGGGTTCCAATTGGTCCCTCCGAAGAGCTGGCCACTCAATTGTCCTTATAACACCCATTGCTCCGTTAACAAGACCATGGGTAACATTTAAACTTCGTAACATAACTCGTGATCCTAAACCGATTGTTAATATTTAACGATTCCTCCAGTTTTGTTAGGATCATCAGAAACATATACCTACATCTTTCGGTTTTTGACCATTCGTCACCGGAAAGCCAATACTACTTAAACGCCATTTTGACCAAAATGAGTTATATATATCGTTGGATTGGATTTTTTTTTCTGCGTCGATTAGTCGGGATTTCGTAATAATCAGAGCATTTTTTTGGCGCTTAAGCACTGCAAAAGTATGGTATTTATCATAATTTTGATATTTTAATAAATACTTACGTAATGCAAGTTATGATTATATTTTAGTCGTTGTCAGTTTAGTATTTTTCTATACTGACATCAGCCACTTTAACTTTGTTCAGCAACTCAAAATACTGCAGTTTGAGTCATTGATGTCGCTTTAGTATTTTTTTGCCGACCGTAAATATGAGTTGATATGTAGCTTAGTAAATTTGCTTTACGTAAGAATTGATGAGCATGGCGCGTTAGTATATTTTGCCTTCGCAGTTTTCTGAGAGGGAACGGTTTTAGTAACTTTGCTTTTCATACCTAAGTATTTGAGTGTCTATTTAGAATGTTTTACATTCAATGAAATCGAATAATTATTATATTAAGCATGGATTATTTTACTCGACAAAATATTAATAGTTTGTTTAGCATTTAAATGTGTGAAACACGTACAAAAAATACTCAGTTAAGTCTTTTGAAATAAAATTTTGTTTTGATTACGATTCGTTGAGTACTTATAATTTATATTTCGCGCGCGAGTTGTAGACGGTTCAGTCGATGAGTCGACCTTGCTTTTGCTTGTAGTCGGATCCCCGCAGCGACAAAAGAGTGTCGCGTGTATGGAGTTCCCGCAGCAAACAGTTAACAAGTTAGGGGGCTGAGTCACCCGCGTCCGTAGGAGAATACCCATAGCTAGGCCCTACACGTGGTCCCCGGGTGGTGCTAATCAGGTGACATTAACTGGTGGTAGGTTTCGACCGACGGCTTGTGACCACCCACTGGGCATCGTACCGGAACACGGCTAGGCCGTTTGGCGGTACGACTTTGCCTAGTAGCCAATTTAGAGGAGTTGGGTCGAAGTGGCGGTTCTAATGTATGCAGACCAGCTGGACCCGCGCTGGTATTGACGTATCGGGAGACTAGTCGCGGAGGGTAGCGGGATCCGAGGCACAGTGCACCTCTGGCGGACCGCAGTTAGTTGGGGGCCCAAGTAATGTGCTAGCCACACATGAAAGGCTGCCCCGCCAACTGATGAAAAATCCCGGAATGCACCATCGTGCTGGTTGGCGACCAGATGAGAGGGCCCGATGGTCATTTCCGGGGGGGCCTCGGGCGTCCCCGTAGTCTCCAGACTAGTACCCCAGTGATGCTGTCCTGCCAATGCGTGACTGAAGGTTCGCAGCATGGGACTCCATTTCACTTCCTTCTCCTCTCCTACCTCACTCGTAATATGCCAGGGTTGAAAAAGAGAAAAGTAAAACAGCGGCTGCACTCCCTCTCACTTAAAGTGCACCTTAGCAATATTAGAGGTCTGCACTCCAATCTCGCAGCAGTTCATCATCACCTGGAGACTGAAAAACCTTCCCTCTTTTTTCTTTCGGAGACGCAGATAAGAAGTCCGTCAGACGTGTCGTACCTGTCTTACCCAGGGTTTACACTGGAGCACAGTTTTAAATCACACGCTGGTGTGTGTTTATACGCCAGGGACGACATCTGCTATCGGCGTCTCCGCAACCTTGAAGATTCCAGGTTCTCAACGCTTTGGGCTCTGGTGGACACAGGCATGGATAAAATTATCTATGCTTGTGTCTACCGTTCGCACAGTGGTGATAAGAGACGACCAGGCTCACACAGTACCTTAGTGAGGCGGCGGATGCGGCTCAGCAGAGGTACCCTTCCGCACAACTAGTGTTACTGGGGGATTTTAATGCCCACCATCAGGAGTGGCTTTTCCCATACCAGTGCACAGATCATGCTGGTCGAGAGACGCGAAAGCTTGCGCTAGCGTTAAATCTCACCCAGCTAGTCCAGGGAGTTACGAGGGTGCCGGATGTTGATTCGCACACGGCCAACTGCTTGGACCTTCTGCTGACAACAGATCCAGACCACTATTCAGTGTCAATATCATCACCGTTAGGTAGTTCCGACCACTGTCTGGTGAAATCTATATCAGTCTACTCTCCGCCCGATCCCTGCCCTAGAGGCACCAGGCGGGTTTGGCGATATAGGTCAGCAGATTGGGATGGCATGCGATCTTTCTTCGCATGTTATCCTTGGCAGCCTACTTGCTTTTCTTCGGATGATCCATCGTCGTGCGCAGATGCTGTGACAGATGTATTGCGGCGGGGGGTGGAGTACTATATTCCATTCTCTGACATAACAGTAACAATGTCTGACCAGGCTCGCCCTTGGTTTGGTGCGGAGTGTGATCGTGCTAACGCACGTAAGCACACCGCATTCCAGGCATGACGCTCGTATGCACAAGGCGAGTGACGTGAGTCAGAAAAAGAGAGCCTTCAACAGAGCTGCCAAGTCTTGCAAGAAGGTGATGCGGAGGTCTCGGTTCGACCACATTAGCCGCTTCGGGAACAAACTTACTTCATACCCTGCTGGTAGTAAGGCGTTTTGCTAAGTCGGTTGAATTAAACTTCAGCCGTCCCTCACTACCACCACTGCTAAAACCCGACGGGTCAACAACTTGCTTGGTTGTCGCTTGGGTATCGCTTGGGTATCGCTTCGGGCTGGTGGCCTCTAAACCCTGAAATTCTGACGGGATTTATTGCGATCGCTGAAAGGTGCTCTGGAGTGACGCCACTTGCACGTGGAGTTGCCCAGAAGCAAATAATGTATAATTACCAAACAAGGGCACGGACGTCATGTCCGTGGTTTAAATGTAAGGTAGGAGTGCGGTTTTAGTCAGTAGGAGTCTGACACTGCCCAGACTGGCTCGTCTGTGAGGCAGCTTGGGCGTCCATGAGGATTTCCCACACCTACCGAAAAAAAAAAAAAAGACCCGACGGGTCGCTGGCCCATACCACTGAGGAGAAAGCAAACTTGTTTGCCTCACTCTTCGCGGAATCTTCGCGTCTAGATTCTAGTGACACGCGGCCCCCTGTTAATCCTGATGGTTGCGAAACGAGTATGTCGAATATTCGCATCCATCAGAAGGACGTCCGTAGGGTGCTGCGTAACCTTGACGTGAACAAGGCTAGCGGTCCAGACGGGATACCGGCAATTGTTCTGAGAACGTGTGCGCCTGAACTGTCTCCGACCCTGACACGCCTATTTAGGCTTTCATTTGAGGCTGGAAAAGTGCCGATTGCATGGAAGCAAGCTAACGTACAGCCCGTGCCCAAAAAGGGTAGTCGGACTGACCCAGCTAATTACAGGCCAATATCAGTAGCGTCCATTATCTGTAAGACTATGGAACGTGTACTCAACACTAAGCTCCTGGCATACCTAGAAGCTAATGACATCCTAAGTGACCGACAATACGGCTTTGGCCGAAATCGGTCAACTGGTGATCTTCTAGCGTATGCCATCCACATCTGGAGTGAGACCATCGAGAAACACGGGGAAGCGCTTGCCGTCTCCCTCGATATCTCGAAGGCTTTCGATAGGGGCACGAAAGCCTTATTAGTAAGCTTTCTTCTTTCGGTTTACCTGCTGGTTTGTGTGCTTGGATTGCAGACTTCCTGAGTGACCGGTCCATCCGAGTGGTCATCGATGGCTGCTCGTCCAGTCAAATGGCCATTAATGCCGGGGTCCCTCAGGGGTCAGTGCTCTCGGCAATATTGTTCTTGCTGCACATAAATGATCTGCTTAAGCCCGGTACCTTTGGATATGCAGACGACAGCACTGTTGCTGAGAGTTACATATCCAGCGCGCAGGCTAGTGGGTCACAGATCCAGTCTCTCCGAGAGGCTATGGTCGAGCGCTTGGACTTGTCCTTGGAGGTAGTCTCTGAATGGGGCGATGCTAATTTGGTCAAGTTCAATGCTGCTAAAACTCAGGCGTGTCTATTTTCCGCTAAAAGGAGCCAATTCAGCCCTGCTCCAACTTTCCGGGGCGTAACCGTGCCGATAACCGACCATCTTGATCTTCTTGGTGTCACGCTGACGTCAACTCTCAACTTTGGGCCATATAACGAAGCAAAGGCTCAACTGGCAGCAAAAAAGCTGGGAATCCTCGCGAAGGTCAGACAGTACTTCACGCCGGAACAGCTGCTAAAACTTTATCAAGCACAAGTTCGATCGTGTATGGAGTACTGCTCTCATCTTTGGGATGGATCTGCCCGATAAAAGCTTGATGCACTTGAGGCAATTGAGAGGCGAGCCAGGAGGATCATTGGCAATGATGCACTCGTTGAGTCGAGGCTTCAAAGTCTTGAGCATCGACGCGATATATGATACACAGGTATTCAAAATCTACTAGACCTAATCAATTTGATCTCTTAGAAAATTGCACCAAACTGTTACCCAATACATAATATTGTATTTAGATTAATAATAAAACTGTGTTGCGTTTATTATTCGTAGGGTGTTGCGTGACTTTTGCTATAAGCAATTAAGTTTTTAAGACTGACAAGAAAACTTTCAACATTTTTTTTTAATTTTTCATTTAAAGTGATTACTAAGCAAGCTGTATTTATTTATATTTTCCTTTTTCAACCAATATAGTAAAAAGATGCAGTCGAATTCAAATTAGGAATTACAATAGTATTCTCATTTATTTTATTCGCCGCTAGTACCATTGTTAGCACTTACTTATTGTTGTCTATGTCCGATAAGAATAATATATTTAAATTTAAATGATATATCTTTTACATAAGTCTTTTTGGCATAACAATGGTATCAACTTTTAATGCTATACACCGTTTTTCTGTACGGTCCTAAGACATTATTATAACGTTTAAGTACTTTTAACCTGAGACTACATCAACCCGTAATGCGTGTTAGTACTTTTTCCTTACATACATTTCAAAGGACTTGACTTGTCAGTACTTTTCGACATCCGCACTTAAAAATTATTATGAAGATAAGTACTTTCTCCTTAAGAAGAGTACAGAGCATATGTACTTAAGTGACAGCTATCTCCTGAATTACATTAAATATGCTGAATATCTCGATTCCAGTACGTAGATGATAGTGTCACAATTATTTTTTGCCTTTACTGTATTTCGATTACTAAATTAGAAAAAAAGTTAGACATGGTTTTGTAAAAAAAAAAACTTAAAACGTCTCTATTGTAAAATGGCCTTTTGGCGTTTAAGTAGTATTGGCTTTCCGGTGACGAATTATGTTTTCGATTCTACTGATATATCAACTGCATGTAATTTATACAACCTAGTAGTTTTTGCCAATATAGTTGTCATCTTTTGCTTATGTTCATCGACCTGTCTAGTAGATGGGAAAACTCGAATGATTTGATTTACAAACGTGCATAAAATGAACAACGCCATCTATCGAGTTTGGTGGTAAACTTTTTTTCACCAAAAATATTTGTTCTTCATGCTTTTTCACTGTTTTGTTTATTTGTGTATCGTTTATACTTGAAATGAAAACTTAAATCAATAAGTAAGAAATTAGCGAGAATGATTGTTTTGTTAAACAACTTTAAATCGTTATATATCCTAAACTATTATTTAAAATGAAAAATGATAAAGGGAACCTAAAGATGATTTTAAAATACCTATTCAACGACACCCCACTTGACATAGTTCATCGACTTTTTTTTTTCATTTTGACAATATGGCGTCTGGTTGTAGCTGTGGTGAATTTTGATTACTGTCATGTCTTTAGTGACACTCGCAAGGTTAAGACGAATCGATTGACGTAAGAATTATCAAAATCGGCCTACGCATTTGGTCTCTAGAACGCCACATAGAAACAAACATACATACATACATACATACATACATACATACATACATACATACATAGACTGATAAACACATTACCCTTCTTTGCGTCGCGCAGTCGGGTAAAAAATAGGTACGTTAGAGTATTTTTACCTTATTCACCTGAATAACGACAATACAAAACCTTATTCAGAAAAGGGACCTCCCTTTTCTGAATAAGGTTTTGACTGACATACGAAACGCTAGCTTCTGCAGCGGCATCGCCTATGTGAAAGTAGAAAATATATGCCTATATGTCACTCAGTGATAGAATAGAATAGAAAAAACTTTATTGTACACCAAAATAGTAACAATTTCACAGAAACTATCAAATTTAATTTATATCTATGGGTACCTACAATGGCGGAATCGTGATATAGTGGCATTCTATTTTTAAAGAATTGTCCATTTGTTTTTAAGTTATTACACACAGCAATACTACTGAATAAACAATGCCTTGTAAAAAAATTAAGTAAAGAAAGAAAGAAAAACAGTTTATTCACGCGAAATGATGCAATCTTAAAACTAGCTAACAAACAATATTAAGCGAATAAATGATTTGAATTTGAATTTGAACATAATCAATAGATAGGGAAGATATGCGTCACATCCGCGCACAACGGCCGAACGTTCAGCACAAAGCTGCGGCCTCACGCATAATGCGATGAGCTTACAGCGCCCAAGTAGAAGTAGTAGGTAGTAATTGTGTTGCTTTTATTTAATTTTTGTAACGGTAATTCTCTATAATCCCACACAAAACTGCAATGCGAAACGATGCGACGCCGATTCGTACGGCAAAGCACCAGTTCGTGACCATACTATGTACGTACGACGCGACGTCACGTCGCATAAGCCTAACGCAAAATCAATCAACCAGGGAGGGTAGTTATAAGTTTGTTCAGAAGGCTCAGAAAATAAAATCAGTTCAACAATAAAGAAACTGGTTAGCTCTGAGATGATAATTTCTACTCAGTAGACCAACCTTTTTAACAGCGGTCCTTTAGGGGGAATACCTACTCGAGTGCGAAAATCGTATTATCGAATTTTGTTTCTTCGAAAACCTTTCAACGACATCTCTTTACTGCGACGTCCTGTTAAAGGTGCACGCACACTTATCTGAAACGAATCGAAAGAAAAAAATTTTAGAATTCTTAATTCTGGAATCCTTTCAAATTCGGACGATTCGACGCGGTTAGGTGTGCGGGGTTTCATAGAATTTCTTATATAGAATTCTAAAATTCTTTCTAAAGAATTTTCAAATTCAGTTTTCAGATTTTTTCCTACACGTGTGCTATAAGACCTTGCTTCATGCAAAATTTCAGGATTCTAGGTCAACAGGAAGTACCCTACGAATTTTTATTCCCTTGAGAATGTCGAAATATACGTTTTTTTGCGACATAAACAGCCGTATCTTTTCTTTCGTTCAAGAGACCGCAGACCTGAGTATATGGTTTTAATTTCAACTCGATACCTCCACACGTTCCCGAGATAAACGGCCTTGACAGACAGGCAGACGGACAACAAAGTGATCCTATAAGGTTCTTTTTCCTTTTGAGGTACGGAATCCTAAAAAGGAATTTTAGTTGTTTGAAGCAACCGGATAACGTACAGAAAGTTTGGAACTACTGTATAAAGCCTTAAACACAATTAAACCGACATTTGTTGAAAACGAGTGTTCTCCTTGTCCGGTGTCATTTTTACAAAAATCAAAATCATCTTTTAAAAGCCTATTTTATTAAATCAGCCTAGAAGTCTAATTAATGTGTTAGTTGATTATTTAAAAGACTGATTTATATGTCGGTTTTATTAATTATATTTAGATTATTTAATTATGAAACTTTGTTTTTTTTTTTATTCTTGATAGGTTCGCACTTGACCGCTATCTCGCCTGATGATGGGAAGCGACGATGCGGTCGACGATGGAGCGCGCTTACCTAGAAGCAACCTATTCACTCTTGCCTTAAAGATTCCCGGGTTGTAGCCATCAGGAAAAACAGATTCCGGCAAGGAATTTATGAAAATTAACAATGTTGTGATTATGACCAATGATTAGATACAAGAATTACTAGATAATAGAAAAGTTATTAAGAATTAGTATGATTTTTAACTAAGTTCGTTTTATAACTATAAGATTTAACCACTAGAAAGTGAATCTGTGTGTGAACATTAAACTTTACTTTTTTTTTTTTTCTCCTTCCATTTGCAATCGGTCGTCAGACCATAAGCGAATTAGTTGTTAAACAAGTGGCGTTGTGGTGGAGCAGCCAGTGCTGCTCCTCCCACTTATAGAAGGTGGTTTCTCTTCAGCCTTTACACCACCGCAGTCGGGTTTAACAGTTCAGCAACTAGTGGGTTCGGATGCAAGGACATGCGTTCCTTGTGTTGCGTTTTATATCGCTCGATTTCAGAAGTCACTGATGGCATATTTAAATAGTCGTGGATTTCGTCGTTCCTAGCATACCAAGGCGCATTAACTATTGCTCTTAAGATGCTATTTTGAACTCTTTGCAGGCAGAGTATGTTGGATTTACTGGCTACGCCCCACAGCTGGATCCCGTATCTCCATATTGGCTTCAGAACTGAGTTGTAGAAAGTAGTTTATTGTCCACAGAGAGTCCAGAGTTTCTTCCCATTAGCCAATATAGGTTACGAAACTTGTGGTTTATCTCGTCTCTTTTATTTTTGATGTGATGCTTCCATGTTAGCCGCCTATCTAAATGGAAGCCAAGATATTTCACACAATCTGTGTGTGGAAGGGTTTCTGCTCCTAGTCTCACAGGAGGGGTGTTTCCTTGTCTAAGCGTAAACGTGATGTGTTTAGACTTAGTAGCGCTGGCGCGTATCCGCCACTTACAGAGCCATTTGTGCGTCTCATCAAGCTGTTTCTGTAATATTTTGCTAGCTACTTCAGGGTTGTGGTCAACAGATAAGTATGCTATATCATCAGCGTAAGTTGCTAAAGTTATGCCATCGATTGTGGGCAGATCCGATCTAAATATATTATACAGCACTGGGCCAAGAACTGATCCCTGTGGTACTCCAGCTTCCACTTCAAACAATCTTGATCGTGCTTCGCCTTGTTTCACTTGAAAGAAACGATCAGCTAAATATGACTGGATGAGTACAAACTTTACTTTTGGATAAATATTAATCACTTTATATTGTAAAAAATATACTATAACTTTATTTAACTCATTTTTGAATTTTTTGCAAAAGTGACAGTGTCGCACCGGGGGTGCGGTATGTCTTGAAGTCCCAGGAATTCCCGGGACTTTGATTGTAGGCTGTCTCGTGTCCCGGGACTTCCCAAACCCTATTTCTCATACAATCTCGTAGACTTGATGTGAGAAACAAATTAGTTGCAAAGACGCGTACGGCAAGTACGCAAAGAAATTATCATTAAATATTACGAATTTAACAGAAATGACAAGAATGGACTATTTTTATTTAGATGTAAAGCTTTAATTTCACAAACCCCTAAGCACAATGCACACAGACTCCAGGGTGGGAAACACTGCTGTAATCGCATAGTTGATTTTTTTTAATATCCATTACTAATTGTCAATTTTTAAATGTATTGATACATTGAAAAATGATACTGGCAGGTGTAGTGTAAATAGTGGTACCGTTTTATTAAAGTTATGCTAATAAGCAGGATATGTAGGTAGGGATACCAATAAAAAGTAAAAACTAAATCATTTTAAACACCATCACAAATGATGTTTTATATATTTAGAACAGCATCAATCATGATACAATAGAAAAGGATCTTCCCTTACATATTAATTAGAATATACCTACTCTCAAAATAGAACATTTTTATTGTGCCCATAGTATAAAATGCTCAACAGAAAATATTAAATCCGGAGTAATCAAAAAGTTAACATTTACAATCTTTCTTTCATCATCAAGATGGGCTAAGATTACAAACTGAAAGTGATCTCTTACTTATTAATTAATTAATTAGAACATCCCTACTCTCAATATAGAAAATGTTATTGGGCCCATACTATAAAATTCTTTTATCAGAAAAATCAAATCCGAAGTAATTAAAAAATTGTTTGTCATTTACAATCATCTTTTTTTCATCAAAATGGGCTGGGATTCCAAACTGAGAGTAGATCTTTAATCAACTTACAATTAGGACTAGAACTAAGGCTCATTCAAAACATCCTTCATATCAACATCATCCGATACTGACTCCGTATCATCTGGTTCATCCAGCAATGCCTGCAGCTGGTGTATTGAGGTAACTAGAACATGAAACTGTTTCTTCCTCAATGCTAAACGGCTTTCTAATTGCTGCTTAGTAGAATCCAAATTAGCCAGTTCCATTTTCAAAGTTCCAAGGCGTTCTAATGTCTCTTTCCGATCTGGCTGCTCACTTATTATCTTTGCCAGTACGTCATACTCTATGCGATTCTTGCGTACTGTCTTTGCTTGGGCTAGATCAGCTTTACTTTTTTCTATCTGGTCTTTGGCTACTTCTATAGCTTTTTCCAGTACTTTTGACATGGCCTCGTAACTATTTAATTCTGCTGCCATCATTTCAGAGCCTAGTTGAGATTTGGTCACAGCAAATTCGCATTGTGCTAGTTGAGCCAGCATTCGATCGTGGGTTGACTTGCTGTAACAAAAGTAAGTTTGTATGTTACTGGATGAAGAAAAAAACGATCAGTGGGTCGTCTTAACCCTTTCACGAGCATTGACAAAATAATTGCCAACCACTTTTTAAAAGTTGCACCAAAATGTATGAAGAAAACAAGGCATTGACATCAAAAAAAAAAATACAAATTTAAACTGAACATTGGCAATTACTTTGTCAAAAAAAAGTCACAAACAGGCAATTGGCAAAGATATTGCCGTAGCCCAAAAAAGGGGGAGGGGGGGTAAGCAAGAGCGGGAAATCTATAAGTATTGTTTTACAAATGTTATTTCACATTGTCTATACATATACATACATATATACATATATAAAACAGTAACGAAAGAAAAACTGTACATTGAGAATTTTCAAGAAAAAAATAAGTCGCTTTTGTTAAAAAAACGTAACTGATGACAAAAAGTGACTTTTTAGAATTTTTGTCTATTTGTCTGTTTGTCTGTGTGTATGGTACGGCTTCACGTCAAAACTACTCGATAGATTGAATTGAAATTCAGCAAAAATGTTCTTTGTAAACCAAGGAAGGCTTTAGGCTACATATTATCACGCCGTATGTTATGGGAGGTAAGCAATATTGATTTTAAAAGGTTTTTGTTCGTAATTGAATGCACAAAATTACATGTTATTTAGTTAATAAAAAATTAACTCTGGGAACATAATAATCACGCTATTTTTATAAAGGAGCGGGGCAGTAATATTATAAATTGCAAGGGAATAGCTATTCAACAATTTATCAACGGGGAATTTAGAGGTAAGGTCAGGCGACAGTTTACCGCTCTAAATGGTGCAAATTCAAATCCCATAATATTGTTTTTAAAAAATCGTAAAATTCTTTTTTTTTTTTAGTTTTTTTTTTTAACTTTACATGTCCTATCTAATTGTATGGTGAGTTTCACACCAATATTACCAAACATATTGATTGATGGTACAACAAGCTACACTATCATGAAATCAAGTCAAAGTTTTGGTTCTAAGTTTTAACTCACTAAGCACATTTGTTGGTAATTGATTTAAGTATTTAATTCTTAGTTTTATTCCTTGATGCTGTAACCATATTTTTTTAATGCAAAAATGATGTAGTTGTCTGTTAAATTAACGACAATTTAGTTTTATTCATAATTTAATTTGGGTAAATAATATGTAGTTTCCGTTTTGTAACTAGATGGCGTTGGCGTCGAGTTAGATCGAGCTACGGTTTCGTTCCCAAAAAGTGATGTTATAGGTGCCGATGTGCCGCTCTCATCCTATAGAAACGGGGGTTACCTTTGATGTCTGTGTTGGTTGTTGGTTGATGTGTTTAATTTTCCTGCGACTAATTATTATTTTTCTACTTACTAGCAATTCTTACCTACTTATTCGATTAGTTTTCATTGATTTGAATATCGTTAGTATCGGATTAAGAAGGAATTTTAGCTATGCCATTTAGAAAAAGATCAAATCTGTCTCGAAACTCAAGGGTTTCTAAGGTCGACGCAGAGCGTGAACAACGGCTAGGTGATACCCGTGAGCGTAATGCACTAAGTTTGTCCGCAGAAACTAGCACGCAGCGCCAATTACAACTAGAATTTAAACGAGTCTGCACTACTGCTTCTCGATCTCAGGAAAGTGTGGAACAACGAGAAATACGTTTAGCTATCGACCGGGATCGTCATTCTTTGTCTCGCGCATCCGAAACGGTTACACAGAGGGATCAGAGGTTGAGTCTTCAGAATATCTGCTCTAAGACTGCTCGGTCGCTCGAGAACAGTCAGGAGCGCTATACACGTCAAGCAAGCGATCGCGAGCGCCACGCAGTATCTCGCGCTTCGGAGACTTACACGCAGAGAAACTCGCATTTAAGCTCCCAGCATTGTTTTTAGTTGCCGTATACAATGTAGACCCGCAGACAGGTGCCCCAAATTATAACAAAAAGACTTCCGCCCTCCAGTTTTACAGTTACATGATTCAGCTCCATTCCAACGACATCTCTCATCTCCATTATTACAGTGCGCTCTTTAGTCAATTTCTGATAGATGAGTATGCTAAAATTGAAACGGTGAAACGAACGGTGAACGATGGTGTCATTAGAACGAATCAACGGAAACTGAGGGCGGAAAACTACGTGCACCTAAGGGACGCCATCTGTTGTGGAACTCCAAAGCCCAGCGTCACTATAACAAAAGTTGTTAGCAAAAGTTGTTTAGTCTGATGGGCATTTCCTGTTGACTTACAAAAATGAAAGATCTGGAACATCTCGAATCGTCTCGTGCATGACGTGGTTTTCCCGTCCCCGGGCTCTTAGAATTTCAAATCAGACGTTTCAGATCTTCGATTTTGACGACCCCGTTGTCGCTGGCTTAAGCAACAGGATTCGCGTACGAAGTCGCAGGCAGAAGCTAGTTTAGAATAAATAAAACCAAAATCGGAGGTGTAGTATTGCTCGCGAAAGGGTTAAAAAACAAAAACATAAATATCAAAGTAAATGTTTGGTATGATTCGACTAACCTCTCTTCAGCTTTTTCATCAGTGCTATTACACCATTTTATCAATGTTTTCAGTAGAACATTCAATCTTCTATCATCTCCAGTTCCATCTCCATCTATCAGAAGTCTTCTACGAATAACATCCTCTGGAAAATAACGCAAAAAGCAAAATATTAGTAATTGTTAGTCACAAACCTTCAAATCTGCTATATAACGTAAGACACGTGGTCTATTTAACTTTTGGAGTAGCGTAATTAGAGACACAATAGAAAGACAATGGCGCGTGAACGCCGGCGTTAATGCGGGAATCACGTAACTTACCGTCACCCATTATATACGTCAATTAACTAAGATTGCGCGTCGTAAACTAGTCAAAATAATGAAATGAAATGAGTCGAATTGTAATGAAAGCGTGAAACACAAATAAACACAACGTTCGGCGCCGCGGCAAATAATAACTTAGCATAACATCATCACAGACTAAAGAGGATGCTATAAAAAGGTACTCTGTGAGAGGATGTGACACTAATTGACACTATTGACAGTTGTATGCCATGCATTGCGTTCGGAATCCAATCTTATAGTTAATCGATTGACTCCGTTAAAACAACAAAACGCTTCCCAAAAAATAAACTCGAGTGAAATCATAAAGTGATACTTTCTTTTTAGAACAAACACATTACATTATGTGCAATTTCATATTTTTGTCTTAATAATGTAAGTGATTTCTAATTTTCTGCTCTGCTATTCGGTTTGTTTGTTGCGAGTGTTTCCGAATGAAAAATTGTATTGTCAAATTTTGTTTTGCCTTTCAGCCCGTGTGAAGAAAATTATGGCTATTTATTGTAATACCTTGATTATCCTCGAGGATGATAGCCTAAACAACACAGTATTTAGTTGAATACTTTGTCTATAATCAAGAGGAGAATGGAAGACCCAACTTTTAGTGATAAAATTGAAGAGTACTTTTCGGAGCTCGGGCGATGGCTAGTATTTGGAATTGATTAAGTTATTGCTTGTTTTATAAACAAAAAGTGTAATAATCTTATTTGTTGGTTTCAGGAGGGTGTGGCGAAGTATTCTTTTAGGTCAAGTTTTGTCATTACTACTCAGTGGTAAATGTATATTGACGACATTGTTGCAAAGCGCTACATGGCAGTTTCCCACCACTGGACAACTAGTGGTGCCGTATTTAGCGCTCTTTATATTATTCACCCCATCCCTGCTCTGTAATGGCCTCAAGAATCTATCTAAGTAAGTTTTTTTTTTTTGTAAATTTATGTAAAGGTCATTCCTATGTGATTTTAATGTTACTTATTTATTTCATACAAGTTTATACATTACTAAAATATAGCTATATTTAAAACAGCTGTTTTAACAGAGTTTTGCGAGCTAAAGTTATCCTTTTGTGTCTTTAATAAACAGGATTAAAATCAATGTTTAAATGACACCATATTTTTAATTTCTAGAAAATGGTGGGTCATAATAATAGCATGTACCCTGGATGTAACAGCAAGTTGGCTGTTGGTCATGTCACAGCGGTTCACCTCTGTGCTGAGCTGACAGCTGCTAGCTTGCAGCGGTGTGGGGGCTGCACTGGTGGGAGGTGCATGGCGTGGACAGAGACTTGGAGTGGTTCATGTAGCAGGTGCTACAATGGGCTTGATGGCTGTTGTGTGCGTTGTTTGGGCTGATGTTGAAGGAGCTCCAACTGATGGTATGTTTGTGTAAAATTTTATTATTTGGAGATAATGATTAACACTAATGTTTGTAACTGGACTAAAAGGCCATCTTCTAAACAAAATTTCAAGCCCATAGCTTTATCTGGCAGTTACTTATTGTGTCCAGTACCTATACAATCATATTGAAATTAAACCTAATTTCCTTTTTTGTGTTTTATAGTCATGTTAGATAAGAAGTTCAAGCCACTAATTCCGCATGTTTCTTCACATTATAATTCTCTGCTTTCAGGCAAAAACCAGCTTGTAGGAGACATGCTGTGCCTTGCAGGCTCGCTCCTCTATGCCATGGTCACAGTACTTCAAGAAATGATGCTGGACAAATTATCATGCTCAGACTATCTAGCTTTTCTCGGTCTCATCGGCAGTGTAGTAGCATGTACGCAAACATTTTTCCTAGAATTCAGTGAGCTTATGGCATTTAACTGGTATGATTTAGACACAATAGTCCAGCTGGGAAGTTACTGCTCTGTTCAGACAGTATTCCAGATACTACAGTGCTTCATGTTGAGGGATGCTGGGTCTATAATATTACATTTGTCGTTCCTGTCAGCGGATTACTACACGCTTATTGCTGGGATGTACATTTTTCAGTTCAAGGTGAGTTAGTTTCTATTGTAATTATTACAGATTATTAACTTTACTCATCCTGACTACAGAACCCTTTACGGTGTGTGGTCCAGTGGCATTTGAGCAATTTTTTTTTTAAATTAGTAACATTATTCATACAATGTCTTTGAAATATGAACACACGCTTTTGCCCGCGCCTTCACTCCCATGGTAGGCCATTTGTAGGCCTCACAGTGACTATCTGTGTCCTTTTCTTGGATAAAAGTAGCCCGTAGCACTTAGTGCAAGAAGGGATGTCTTATACACAAACAATTTAAACTCATTATAATTGGGTACTTGACTCAATTTTTTTTATTGATTTTATCAAAACATAACTTTATCCAACAGAAACAAATTTTTAATATTAATCAAGTTAGAAACCTCTCAAATCTGGTGGATGGAGCAGCTGTCAAATAACAGTATAAGGGAAAAAAAATACTGAAATGTGACATCACCAACATTAGGTTACGTCTGCCAAAAGAGATAGTGAGATATTACCACCACGCCCCCACTCTTTCTCATTTTCAATATTTTTAATGATAATAGCTGCTTCATTTAATAACGAATTTTGATGTTATTTTTAAAAAAAGATTTCTTTTTAGTGTTATTTGTTGTTGAGTATAAAATATTGTACAAAAACAAGCACAGGCAACTAAAGTCTGTTTTTTAATTAGAGATAATGATTTGACAACTCGAATGTTGCATGTTTTTTCCATTTCATAAATAGTGAAGTACCGCAACCGATATTGAACAAATACCGAAAATATTCGTAAAAATAATTTCGTTTTAAATTTATGCAACTAATTAAGGTCAGTTTTTGTATTTTCTGAATGTAAATTGATAGATGCAAATGTCTAACTCATAAAATAAAATATAATTTTTAAAATTAAGCCTAAGAATTTAAAGACTAGCAAAAACTGCGTCCAGAGCAAGGAGGAATGGCCTCCTTCTGCGAAGCAGTAATGCTAGTGAAGGAGGAGGCTGCACGAGTGATCTTTACGCCTCAGTCGCCCCCAACCCCGACTACCATAATGTCAATACCGACGTCGAGCAATGAATAGCTTGCCGTCCGTCAGTCCGGTAATCGCCGGGACTGAGCCCCAGTCGTCGACAGCGCTTAGTGATCCATGCGCTCCTAAAAGAGATGTCAGCAAACCGTAGGGGCTCAGTACGGCCGATGTGGTTTTAGGCAGTAAAAGTCTAACACGCCCTCAACTCCGCCCAGACCGGGAGAAGTCATTAAATGAATTCCGATCATGAAAAAAATCTTGACGACTAATGATAACTTTTCTTAATTCTAAAGCATAAACTGCGACTGTCTCGTCCCGCTCTTGTAAACAAGATATAAAATTGTGTTGGGACGCCCGTATACTGGAGCTCCCTGATAAAAGGAAGTAGCTAAGAACTCATGAAGAGGTTTTCAACCGTGCCTGTCACGTTGGAGGAAACAGCTATTTTATTTATAAACTCACGAGACCGGAGTTTTGTGTGGTTATACAGCCGTAGCGGTTGCTGTTATCGCTCGCAAACTTGGCAGATGACAATCGCAAGACGGGTAGTGGACGTACACCAGAAACGAGCTGTTGCGTTATACTTACTTCACAGAAGAATTAAAAAAAGAAGGCCCATAAAGTTCTGGGTGCATCAATAGATTTTCGGATTTCTCTACCACCTGAAGGCCACTGCGGGTGTTAACCGACCGCAAAGAGTGCGGGCGCAACCCGCCGAGGCTGCGGGTGACGCGTGGCCCGCACGATTCTACTAGTTGCCCGCCGGTGCAGCGGGGAGCGGGATACATATATCTGTAGCATTCTACAGAAGCTGCGGGCCGCAACCGCAGCGGACGCGGGTAAAAACGGTTTTGTGAGTTCTTAGTTGTAAAAGTCCGAGTATAAAAAAATATGGTAATATTTTTGAATATTTTTAATTATTTTAATCTTCAATTCATATTAGACTCTACTATAAACAAACACTATCGTAACTAGGTCCTACTTTCCTTAAAGGTTGTATTACTATAAGAACCGGTATAAAAAATCGAATTTGGAGACATCACTTTTAACAAAAAGCAGGCAACATATTTCTGGAGTTTGACATTTGCACTTGTCAAATCATTATCTTGAATTAAAAAACGCATTATAGTTTCAAATTTCAGATGACGTAGAAATATTGAGCCCACTTGAATAAGGACTGCCCCCTCACAATGCCTTTGCCTGTAGAGTCATCTGTTATTTATCTTTTCAGTTCCACGCCCTTTACTTCCTTTCGTACATGCTGGCAATGGTCGGCGTGTTCCTTTTTAGTTCACGGCCGACGCGGCAGCCGGTGCCACAACCCGATAGATTGCCGCAGTTGGTCAACGACTCTGTGCAGTCACAGGATAATGTTTCTATGTAAGTAACAATCAGCCTTATAATATTTCCCACTGCTGGGATTCAGTGATATGTTTTCGGGTAGAAAGTGCAGAAATAAGAAGTCGGGTGCTTTCAATGAACACTAGTTTAATACTGGCGATTCGCAATGACACTATACGGTACTAAGAAAGAAAGAAAGAAAAAGAATTTATTTGGTACAGCACAAGGCACAAACACAATATAGGTGAAAACGAAACAAAAATAAAAACAAGAAGCAAAAAAATGTAGTTGTGTGCCTCACGGCTGCAACCAAAATACTACATATATGAGTGAGCGAGATGCACATACACATCACTCAGGCTACCTCTCTAGGAGAGGAATGGGCCGTAATCGCGCGCGGGCACGGTGCGGGTTAGTGGATGTCATATGTCTTGAAAAGTTTTTGGTTCTAGGATGTACCGGTTTCCTCAGCTCAATCTTCTAATGTCCATTTTTTACCGTAAAATTATTTTTCAGGGAATATACAGTCCCGACTCTGGACTGCATACCTATCGAAGGATTGGAGCCCCCAATGAGTAGAGACACGACGTTCACTTCGTTCTTAGGAGGCCCACAGCAGACTATTCCTAACGGCACCGTCACATTCGCCCAGACCAACGGTGCGCAGATCGCTAAGGAGGCTTGTTAATGTAAGTTTGTATGGTAGGGACTTTAAAACTGGCTAGAGATGATATACTTTTAAGCCTTTATAAAATTTTAATACTTTTTCGTCTAAAGTTGTTTGTTGGCCATTTTTCATAACAATTAAGAAACAGATAAATCTATAAAGACCTACGAGCTTATTTCATCCATGAAAAAACATCCAGATTAATATATTTTTTAATAAATGGCCGTCAACGCACCATCTCCTACAACGTTCTAAAACTTAAATCATGTATGCATAATAAACAGATTTATACCTTACCATAGCCCATTCACGTTAGGAAAATAGTGACTCATCGTTGTCATTCAGCTTAGCCACGCCCCTTGACCAATTAGATCATAGCAAATTAGAAAGCCACACATTCTTACATACACAGTTGATGCAAGTCCTTCAGACAGTACAGACGCGTCTTTGTCAATTTTAAAAGTTACCTATTCGTAATACTAAAAGTAAAAATTCTAACGATTATAATCAAATTTAGAAATAATTACTTAATATTATATTTGAACACACTGTGTTGTATAAATTTTGCTTTAAGATTAATGGTTTAATTTTTACCCCTGTATAATCGATTATGATAAGTATATCACTATTTTCTTAACGTGAACGGACTATAGTCATCGGCCCCGGCTTCGCTCGGGTGCAAATTATGAACAATAATCTTTGTTTATTACTTTTTCTATTATGAAAACCGCATTGAAATCCATTTCGTGATTTAGAACGTGTTGGTGATTAAACAAACAGACAAAGCGACTTTGTTTTATACTATGTAGAGATTTTTATGTGGAAACCAACTCGTAGTTTATAATAAGTATATTATTTATTATAAGGGGTGTACTATGCTACATCGAATTCCAAATAATCGAACATCAATTGATCTAATACTTTAAATCGAACATCGAAATACTCGAACGTTCATAATATCGAATTATTAATAAATCGAACACTCAATACGTCGAGTATTCAAAATATCGAATGTGTGTTTTATCGAGCGGCCAATGCATCGCACATTCATTCCATCGAAATAAATATATAGAATACAAGAAAAACACAAAAATCACTAATAAATCACATTTCAATCATCAAATATTAGATTTTATAGATACATTTTAAAATTTTAAGTGAATTGCAATTGCACGGACAAACTAATAAATCCATGTGGTTTTTATTTTTTAATATTTTTTCAATCGCATTACCTTTTGCCTCTTTTTTGCCTTCGCTAGCATTACTGCTTCGCAGAAGGAGGCGGGCGCCTGCCACACAATAGTGACACCCGGGTTTCCATTTCCGGTTAGGACCTGCGTCATGCAGAAGGTATAAAAGATAATAAGTATTTAGTATATTCATATTTCGATGGAATGAAAGTGCGATGCGTTGGCCACTTGATCAAACAAACATTCGATATTTTGAACACTCGACGTATTGAGTGTTCGATATATTGAACGTTCGATTTATTAACCATTCGATATTATAAACGTTCGAGTATTTAGATTTTCGATTTAAAGTGTTCGATTATATGTCATTCGATTTGGCATAGTATACCCTGATAATAAGTACGCATTCGTATTAATAATACTTCAAGTATTAGAATACTCGTTTATAAGGTCTAAATATCGTCCTAAGAATCTATTGTCATGATATGGCTAGTCATTCCCATGTAGAATTAAGACAGTCCGCCTTTTTTTGTATATTCATTCAGCTATTCTTAAGAAAGTTTTACGAAGAATATCAGCGATGGCGGTTTGTGAAAAATCAACGATACTAGTTGCTTTAGTGATATCTATATAGCAGTAATTAATTTAGATGAATTTTATTTGACCCACAGAGAATTTGATCTGGCTCTTACCACTGCTGCAATTTTCAATATTTAAATTTATTCTTATAAATTAAACCAAAAGGCTGCAGTATTACAGCGCATTAATTAAGTCACTTCTTTTTAAAAATGCTGCCCCACTGGGAATCTGTATCGTGAGAGCGTTCCTACACATGTCAACTCACATACCTACACGAGACACCCATAACCGCGACAAGTACAATGCGTTCCAAATAAGAATAGGATCGATTGTCATGTTGTGACGTCACGTCATACTGTCAAATCGAAGAATTAATAAGGTGAGCAAAACAAGAAATTTTTAAAATTTATTTTATTTTCGAAAACTGAACGAAAAAAATTTACTCAGAATCCAGTTCTTCAATTTTGCTCATCTCTGAGTTCTTCAATTTTGCCCATTTTCTTGCGATTTGACAGTATGACGTGACGTCACAACATGGCAATCGATCCTATTCTTTTTTGGAACGCATTGTATCTGTAAATGTAGACCATACAAATAAATAGTTCCATGCGCAGCTAATTAAAATTAAAAAAAAAACAAATATATTTATTTCTTAAGGCCAACATGGGCACTTATAAAACGTCAAAACCTAGTGCACGGTTCCAAATTGGTTGTTTCCTATGGAGAAGAACCGGTAAGAAACTCCATAGTTACACGGTTGGTTGATCATTAAAAATAATCGATCCCTTCTTCAAACGGGAATATGCAAAAAATATTTACCTATTATCCAACCAGTTTATCAATGAATTTACAAAAATAGACTAGTAACAGTGAAAACAATACCGTTTTCTATGGCGGATGTATGGACGTGATGAACTTTGATGTTAAAGACCACGTCGGACTTCTATTTATTGTATGAAGATAATTGAAAAAATCTTCCATATTTGTTTGTTAAATCTAAAAATCATTTAATTATTGCATGCATATTCCTTATTGTTATATTATACTAGTTAATGCAATAATGTTCATTCTCGCATTTGACACCTATAAAGTAGGAAATTATAATTTTAAGAACTAAACATTGGACTGGAAGATCAAAGTGTATCTAAATAACTAATAGTAATGTAATCATTTCATTATAATGTTTAATCTCACCAAATATTAGGTATAGAAACACTGATTACCTACCTAGAATACTAGTCATTTTTAGTTTAGTATAAAATATATTAGCGCACATTAAAGTTAAATAGTTTTAGTAATTTATATCTAAATGCTCCATTTTATTAAATCTAGCAATAACTGAGTAATCTCGAGTAAAAGAAAACGAAAACTGCCACATAATCGAATTTTGACTCAATTTATAATTCCCAATATTTAAAATAGAAAACTTTATATAACATTTTGAAATCTAGTTTCTATAAATTGTGAGAAATTGTACCTATCGAGATTTTGTAAGATTTAGGGAAGGCTGACCGTGGAATTTTGATAATTCAATAAAATTGAGGAGTCCAACACTAATGTTTTCAGTTACCTTTGTATTAGATTATGATTCCTAATTGAGCTTTATCTTTTTAATAATACAACAATATAATAGACGCACTTAAAGAATGTGACACAATTATTTATGTCAGTTTTTACTACAGTAACCACGATTTTAATTGTTAAACAGATTCCGTTCCGATATTTATGTATTTTTAGCAAAATATATTTCATTGTTGATATTATTTTAACTGAAATTTTAGCAACGTTATGACGCTCAATTATTAAACGTAAGTATTAAGATTTTAATAGTGAAAATTTAGTCCATTAGATAAATCTACCAGTAAATTGGGATGGTCACTTTGGAATTGACTAATCATCACTTTTCAGGGTGTATAATTTTGGGCATCTGGAAAGATTGTAAAACTCTGTTGCGTAACTTCATTCTGTATTGATACTGGTAACACTGCCATATGCACAATAGCGGGCTTTACACAGTCACTATTCATGCGTGAAACGGTAATCGTGCGCGAAAGAGGGCGCTTGTGATGTTGAACGGGGACGAGAAAGACCAAGCGTTCAGTGCTTGTCACTCTCATCAGCCACACGCGCAATAGTGTAGTGTGTACCTACCTACGCTCCTGAGAACGCGCGATATAATTACATACTGTGTAAAGGGGTTTATTCACGTAAATAACACATACTTAGTAATCTGCGTAGAGTGTTATGTCTTATTCACGTGAATGTGAAAAATATAATTTACCATCGGGGCCACATAAGACCCCATTTCATTTCTCATATTTGTTTTAAAGAATCGATAACAGAATCAACTCAATCTTTTCAGTGCACAATTATACGAGTCGTATTTATACTGTGTAATACTTATTGTTTCATAAGAGTTTCTAACTATTAAAGTTATTTCACCAATAAGATGGTTGTGTTATGTTAATTGTAAAATATTTAAGCTATTTATTAAATTGTTGCAAGTTATTTAAACGCTAAACACAATAAAACTATGTATAAACAATGAGTTTCTTGAATGTAAAATGCGAATAATTTAAATGTGTACTCTAAATTGGGACTTAAATATACAATGTTTTCATGATACTGTATTTTTTTTTATAAATGTCCCTCAAACACCTCCACGAGCGAGTCTCATGATGACTATAAACGTGTCCCCGGTATTCACACGTCGCTAGCCAAATGGCTAGTGGAAATGAAGAGCTAACCGTCAACACGCGGCGATTCTCTCAATCGTAGAGGGCTTTGGCATATCACACAAGGACACCAATGGCGGCGCAACCAGTAGCGTTGCTTAAAACATATAATATGTAGAATTGTAGTTCTATAGGCCCCTCGCCCACGGCGACTTATTGTAGCGATGCTGTCGCGCGTTGCGTAAGCGCGTGACAGCACTAACGCGCGGTAGTCGCATTTGCAAACGCTATAGAAAAGATACGAACGCGCTACAGCATCGCTACAAAAAGTCGCCGTGGGCGAGGGCCCTTAGACCGGTACCTCGCCTGGTGTCGGTTTTGTTTTGCAAAACTGTATATATTTTACCAACTGCTGCCCTGCGGCTTCGGCCGTGTGAAAGTAGAAAACTCTCCCAGTTGATTAATTTAATCTTAATAAAAAAAAATTAACATCATTTTTAATCATTAATCGTTAATCAGATTAACTTTGGGCCAACACTGTGGTGAACTGACAGGACACCGAATTTTACTCCAGACTTGGTTATATTTATCTAACACTTCATACACATAAAGGTGGTGGGCTTAAGGCGGGTTATATTTGGTACCGTAAAATGGGCTGAAAAGAAAAAAAACTTCAAGGGTATTTTCACGATATTTGAATATTTTTTTCAGCATTTAACTAAATCAATATTTATTAATGAATGTTATTCTAAAAAGTCGATGCTTTGTTAGAAGCCGATAATATGGTATCAAAGTGAAAAACCAAACAAAAGTTTTGTTTCTATTCACCCCGTTTTACCGTTACCCACCTAGATAATATGTAGGAAATTTGGTTTGTATTTCTAAAGGGACAATGTATGAAAGAAACACAATATTGGTATTTTCTCTTTTTATTTGTTTATAATCGTCGCTTCTCAAAATATCGTAACATAATACAAGTATTAATTAAGAAACAGGGCTCACAAGGAGTTCAAACAGTCGAAGAAAATATAAGTTACAGTTATCGCCCGTTTACACCCGTCGGTTGTAGGATCCGTTTCTGAAATTCAGTTGGAGAGACTATCATGTCGTTGGTGATATCCGATTACAAAATGAATCGGACAACCGACTTGTGAGGACGGGCTGTTAAGGTCACGCAAACTGTCGAGAGATGAAGAAAAGGCACTTGGTTGGAGAAGTCTGAATCAACAAGTAGAAAGCAGATCCGAACCAGCATCCTTCCTTAAAATAAGACCTCGCTTCGTAATTAACAACTTAGGAATACAAATTCTACTTTCTACAACCAGATGGTCGACCTTAGGAAAGAAACCATCACAGAGTAACAAAGACGATGCTTTACAAAGTTAAACTTCTAATTTCCACCTTATACCTTTGAACATAAAACTTGAAGTTGAAGGGTAAAATCTACAAATCCGTGATAAGACCTGTAATACTGTATGGATCAGAATGTTGGGCTGTGAAAAAGACTGATGAAAAAAGATTGCATGTAGCGGAGATGAGAATGTTAAGATGGATGTGTGGTGTGACGAGAATAGATAAAAGTGAAAAATTAGTATATTAGGTAAGTTTCAAAGTGGCGCCAGTGACTGAAAAGTTGAAGGGGAATCGTTTGTTTTGGTACGGTCATGTAAGGAGGAGGGATGAAACGCATGTTACTAAAAGAGTTATGAGCATACATTTGGATGGATGGAGAGGGAGAGGGAGGCCAAAGAAAAGATGGATGGATTGTGTGAAGTGATATGAAAGAAAAGGAAGTTAGTGATAGCATGACGAGTGACAGGGCAGAATGGAAGAAAAAAACGTGTTAAGGGCAGGAAGATGATGCTGACCTTTGAACATAACTTTCTTTTAATTAGAGGCTTAATCGTCTCTCTGGTGGTCTGCGCTGACCAAAGAATAAAGCTAGTAATGTAATATATTAGTCTATTTTATTACATTGGAAGATAGTTGTTTAGAATGCTACAAATGTATGATTGTAAAAATATCACTTAGTGTAGATAATGGCAGGAAACTATATTATAAAATATAGATTTATGGAGGCAACTCAGAGGTCAAGAATAGGTTACGCTAGACATATCAAACATCGTAACAAATTTCTACCTAGGTACCTACTTTAAACCTTTAATCGCCCGCGTCGGTTTGGCCCGACGAGTGTTTTCGCGTCCTATTCGCCAGGGTCGTGTGTTTGCGACTGGGTACTCCAATCCCCATAGGTGAGAGCTGACGAGATGCGTTTTAATCCCCATAGGTAACAGAAGAGCTGACGAGATGGAGTATTTGGTCGTCGATGTGCGACCATGGCGGAATAAACTCGAGTGTTTGTCGTATATATCCGACGTTGGCGGTTAAAGAGTTAATTCTTCTAACCTGCCCCCCTAGCCAAGTTACAATCGTATCGTTCGCGCCGACCGCCTCGAGTAGGCCACGCCTCCGATTCCTTGATTCTGACGTCATCTCAACGCTGTCACGTGGTCAGAACAAAGGAATCGGAGGCGTGGCCTACTTGAGGCGTTCGGCGCGAACGATACGATTGTAACTTGGCTAGGGAGGCTGATCCGAGTATGTCAAAGTAAGGCCCAATTTGTGCAAGTGACCACCTGTGAGGCAAACACGATTACCTGTCGTTAGTGATCAGTCACAACTATTGCTGATTCTTTATCAATATTTCTTATCAATCAATAACGATATCCGGTGCCGTATTATGATTTTATTTTAATGCTATCTATGCCTGCCGTGCGAAAAAAAATGAAGCTATATTTGATCGATATAACAAAGACCCTTTTGCTAAGCAACCAACTTGCTCGTGGGCACCCCCTTACACTTCATAATCCTGCTCCAAGCCGTCATATTTGACTGATAGGTAAAAAGTGGCGCCTTTGAAAAATACGGGGCCTTATTTTACCATCTGTCAACTCTAATCAATGAAAGCACATTTTGCAAATAATTATGTATTTACTAACAACAAAAATTAAATCGAATTGAAGTGTATTACCGTGTGGGTAATGTAAACTAAACAAAAACTAAAAGTTAAATATTTACAACTTAAACTAAGCTTCATCTTCACTAGCCGATACGGATTTCCTAGATACAGGTGTGTCTGGTCTAGAATTCCTGGATCCGGATCTTGACCTGGATCCAGAACGTGACCTAGATCTGGAGGCACGAGATCCGGCGCGAGAACCAGATCTCGCCCTGGAACCGGATCTGCTTCGAGATCCGCTCTTCGACCTCGAACGTGACCTCGACCTTGACACGCTTTTGGATTTTGAACGGGACCTGCTCTTTGACCTGTGGAAGAAAACATGTGGTTAGTAGAATTTAAATAGAGTATGAAGAGGTGGGATGAAACACATGTTACTAAGTTCTGATTATATAATCATGTGAATAGATGAAGAGGGAGAGGGAGGCCAAATAAAAGATGGATGGATTGTGTGAGGAGTGATATGACAGAACAGGGAGTCAGTGATAACGTGACTGCTGATAGGAAAGAATGGAAGAAAAAAACGTGTTTCGCCATCCCCAAGTAGTATGGGATAAGGGCAGAAAGACGATGAGAATGCTGTTGTCATTTGAAAATCTTTTACAGTGGATTGAGAGTCGTCGGAAGACAGAAACCTGACAACAGGTTGCTAAGGGTTATTTTTGTAGCTAATTATTGATTCGTGGAGGTTAGTTAGTTAGGCAGTCGTTTTAAGTAAAATACTACTGCATTCGGTGAGACTGGAAGTTTACTTCAAAGTGTTGAGAAAAGATTAGGCAGGTTGAATAGAGTATTATTGTTTTTTTTTTTTTTGTGAATGATATAAACTAGTGCTTGACTGCGATCCCAAATGAAGGTAAGCAGTGATGCAATCGTTGATGCTGAAGTCCACTAGTTAAGAGCCTATTCACTCTAGCCTTGAAGACACGTAAATTATAATCGGACGGGAAGACCGCAGCCGACAAATTGTTCCAGTCCTTCGATGTACGCGGTATAAACGACGAGGCGAAACGCGTATTTTTTTTTCTACCTTCTGCGTAGTATAAAGCTCATAGTTAGACCCACTCGACACCCGACCAGCACCACCTCATAGCGCGGTGTTCACTCGTTCGAACCAGTAAACGTAAAGTGGTCCACTGGTTGACGCCGTGTAGTAAACGTCACGTAGACAACGAGTGGACATTGCATGCCGATGAATAGATATGTAGTTTATTACGGAATGACGAGAAAGGGTGCGGTGTGTCGCAAATGCATCGTCTTTGTGCGTGAACTACTAGCAGACAGCACACAAGCACGAGCGAGCCACGGGCAACACCGAGTGCTGCACGCCCGCGCCCGAGACGCTCCGGAGGGGATGTAGTTAGCGTATATCCATAGTACAAAGAATACAAATCACTCGACACGAGGTGTTGCTGGTCGGGTGTCGGGTGGCTCTAATTAGCTACGACTTTAATCTAACACTATGTACACTGAGCTCAAATACAATGGCGTCAAACTCGTACTAACTAACTAACTTAAACAAATGGATAATGGTTTTACCTGGACCTGGAAACACTTTTAGATCTTGAACGGCTCTTTGACCTGCTCTTAGATCTAGAACGGCTTTTTGATCTCGACGCACTCTTAGACCTAGAATATGATTCACATATTATACTGATTTCGAATGATGGATATAAAGTGGGAAAAGGGGGTAGACTTTAATCAGTGCAGCTGTGTTCTTTCAGTTACCCTTAGCGTTCCAAGGCCGCGTTGATTCTTTCGAACAATCTCGCAACCATCAAAATATCAAACAATCTAAAAAGTTGGTATCACTCAGACAGATACCAAATTTCAATATGGTCCTTCGAGCCGGATACGCACTGACATAATAATTGCTTTTAACTGATTTTATAAAAACGCACGAAGGCCAAATTGCTGAGCTGATCAGTCGTATTGCTCCGAACACTGGCAGAAATCGGCCCCAGTGGGCCCCATCAATTTTGATCAGTTGAACGTGCGTGCACGGATACCATCACACCACTAGTTTAGTTTAGACTTAAAACACATGCACTTATGTACGTGGAGACCTAAGTGCCCAGGGCTACAGGATTGTTCGACGCAGCCTTGGAACGCAAAGGGCAACTGAAGCAACACAGGTTTCCACCAAAAATAATAATAATAGACCAGGTATAATAAAAAAAAAATTCAAAAAGTCTTTCTTACCTAGATCTGCCTTTAGATTTGGACCTTGAACGACTTTTGGAGCGCGATTTGCTTTTGGAGCGCGATTTGCTTTTGGACCTAGAACGACTCTTGGCGGAGCCAGATCTCGATCGAGACTTGGACTTAGACTTCGACCTTGATCTTGACCTGAAAAATAAAAAGTTGGTCATATTTTTATCGCAGAAATCAAATAACTATTTTCCATAAGAACTACAAGAATGTAATTTTTGAACTGAAAGCGCAAGGGTAGCCCGTGAAATTTAAATTCTATTTCTTTTTTGCATTGTGCAGATCAGTGTCAAGTTGTATGTTAATGAAAATATGATTAGCGACAGTAACAAATATGGCTTTTAAAATCACAATCATTTTAATGAATATTAAAATTCTGTAAATATGTAAACGTTTTACAGTCGCAAGTTGAGACTAACCTCTAACACTGACCGTAAGTAAATTTGAATTTCGCAGGCTACCCCTTTCATATTGAAGGTGAGAAATAATTCAATGACTTCTTCTTCTATCAACTATTGAATCCATTCAGGATTCAATAGTTGATAGAAATTACAAAAAAAACCGTACGAGCAAAGGTAAAAAACTTCAGCTTTATTTCAAAGATAGCAGCTTACTTGTAATGCTTTTGGTATTAGAGCTGTCCACAGACAAGGGTGCGTCTTACCATAAAGCAGGCAACCTCTTTACATACCTGTCACTATCTGACGCAGACATAATCCTCTTTCGTCCTTTATTAGCGGGCGGACTGCGACTTCCACCACTACGACTTCCACTTCCACTGCGACTTCTGCTGCGCGACTTCCTCGAGTTGTCGGACTCCGACTCGGAAGTCGATATGGTTTCTTTGGACACGATTTTCGCGCGTTGTTTGGCGCCCAGTTTGTCATCGGCGGCTTTCGCTGCTCGTGCTTTTTCACGTTTGCCGATACCTTTTTCGCCCTGTTGGTAAGTGATTAGGTATATTATTAGTATGTGTTATGAACAGAGGTTGGAATAGGTGGAGTATATTTAGGTATCTAAAGTTTGTGGAAGTAAAGGGGGTGACCAGATGGTTGCAAACCAACGTCCGTAACCAAGGTGACCTTGCTAGTTTCAATCCGTGTAGCCAGCAGTTGTAAACCATGACCTTCAACGCCCTTGGTTTGGAGGCGCGTTTTCCCAGCCACCGAACGTGTTGGCGCGTGGTTTACATCCATGTAGCCGCAACACAAACCAAACAAATAAACCAAGGTGATCTTGGTTGGAACGCTAGTTTGCAACTGTGTGGTCACCCCTTTAGTAACATAGAGTAACACCACATAACACCTGCTCTAAAATACCGGAATCATTATAGGTAAATACCTACCTGTTTTAATGTCTGGTTATGAAAAATATTACTTTTTTATATAAGCCGAATAAATAAATCTGTTTTTCTGTAGTGTAGTTTACAGTTGCTGTTTCTAAGTATATTTTTTTAAATTTAGAAGCAAACAAGTCTGTTTTTTAACAGTCGTTAAAAGTGGTCAGACTCACTAAAGAAATTAAACTTTATCGCAAAATGGGTGTTTCTAGGACTACAGAACACGATGGCAGTTGTTATTATTTTTTTTTTTAATCTTATTGCGATTTCCATTTTAGGCCGATTTTTCAATAGGATGTCATCGTCGACAACAAAACAATTGGTTGTCGATTTGAATAAATGTTACAGTTTGAATTTGAATAAATATAATATTTTATATACAAAAGCTATAAAAATGTTTGTTCCTGAAGCCGAACAATTAGTTGTTTAGATAGTTTACATTCGATTTTCCCGGTATTTTTGACAACTGAATCAAATTTAAAAAAGAAAAACCTTTTTTAAAAACTAACTCTTTAAACGCGCTAAGAGAATAAAATATACTATTACTTTGAAACTTTTACTATCAACTTCTAACGTCATTACACAATTTCTTTGTTATAAAAACCTTGTGTGTTGGATTTAGAACGACATCAAACAACTAACCATGCATTGTCATCCAAGCTAAACGTGTATGCAAAATTTCAGCTCAATCGGTTGAAGATATCTGCTTCAAAATTGAGTTGCAAGATTCCACCCGAAAAAACATAGTTACATAGATACATTGCAGGTTTAATAAAAAAGCTTGTAATGAAGATTAGCCGTCGCTGTAGATACAAAGTCTAGTATAAATACAATAAGCAGTCACCTTCTTCCGCCCTCGTTTCTTAGGCGGGTCGCTGTCGGATCCGGAGGTGCGCCTGTTCTTGCGCGACTTGCCCTTGCGTCCCTCGCCCGGCTCGCGCTTGCGCTTGCGCTGCTTCGCCTCGCGGCTGGAAACATTTATACAATATATCATTTATGCGCTTTTCCCTTGTGGGGTAGACAGAAACTACAAAGCGACGGTTGCTACGACCCTTACATAGTTCTTTTGATTCGTTACTTATTCCTAAGTTTGCAATTCATTTTCAAAACTTCCTGTATAAGTATTACAAGTAATAAACTCAATACAAACATTGCAATGTTACGTTTGACTTACAGCGTCATATCTAAAATCTATATACATAAAATGAGCAACTGACTGACATATCAACACACAGCCGAAACTAATAGGTCTAAGAGAGTGCAATTTTGCACTAAACTTTCTTTTATGACGTAGGCGATTTCCCAAAATTCACCGCCTAAGAGTATGAAACGGGGGTCCAAAGTTTGTATGCAGAAACCTACTTTTGCGTCGGACGAAGCCGCTGGCAGAAGCTGGTTAAAAGATCAAACTAAGCAGATCGCGCCGATCGATCTTCGCATTGAATATGCGAAAGCAAACACGACGCAATGCGGCGCGTTGGAACAAACAATTTATACTCTAATGCGGTGATATATATTTTGATATAAATGGCGGCTGAAGCAGTGACTTCGCAAACACGTGGGACGAAACCGCCGCGTCGCGTTGATTTCGCGTGAACCGCATCGGATCACTTCGCAACCGCAGTCCCGTTGGATCGCCTATGTAGGACGCCGCGTTAGATGGTCTTGTGGTGTCTTAGAAAATGCATGTAAGGAAAAAAGCAAAGGCTGTTTTTTCTACACTCACCCATCTTCCCTCGGTCCGTCGCTGCCGCTGCCAGGTGAATCAGAGACGTATTCGTCTCGCCTTCTACCCCGCCCGCCTTTAGACTTGTTCTCAGACGGCATGTCCGCGAATAACATCGCGTTTTTCGTCTTTTCCTTGTATTCTTGACGCTTTTGTAAAGCAACCACTGTATTCTTTGCTTGTTCTTCTTCGCGACGCTTGCGTTCGTCTTCCTATTATAGAAATATAAAGGAAAAGAAATGTTTTAATATTTTGGGAACTTTTTAGGATTGGTGGAGAAATATCAAGGGGATATCATATCATAGAACCTAAAAATCACATGTGTGTGTGTCTCACATCACACCACACTGGGTCTGCGTTGAAGATTACGGCAGTCTTCATCTCAGAAGTAGGAGGTGGTAATCTGTGTGTGAATGCTGCTGGTGATGATTCAGTTTTATTTTGCAGATTTATTGGTCGCGTCTGCCGTTATCCGAAAATTCATTCTAAGTTGTAGTGTAAATTGAACTGTATTTGTTGGCATTAAAGTATTTTTTTCCAATCGACATAATATAGTTTAAAGAAAATTGTCATACCTGTTGCCTGCGGAAGGCCTCCCTCTGCTCGCGCTGACGGTCCCGCAGCGTGACCTCCTCGTCGTGCTGCCTGCGCGCGCGCGCCACGTGCCACTGCGCCTGCGACAGCAGGTCGGCGCACGTGCGCGCCTCGGCCGCCGCCGCCAGCGCCGCGCCCGCCTCCGCCCGCGCCGCTCCTTCGCTCGCCTGGTAACGTGCATACAAACAATTTATTGCATGTGGTAGGAGCTTGTTGGCGTAATATCAAAACAAAAAGTGTTATCTATTTGTTTCGTCATAATCGAACCCTATATGAAAACAAAAAAAAATAAAAAAAGCTTTATAGGAGATAATATTTCTTGTAAGTTAATAAATAGCTTGTAATATTCTTCTAGCTATATATGTTATAGTCTCACCTCAACCCCACCCAGGCGGGTAAAGTGGCGATGCGACACGTGCAACTCATGCACGGCCCGCAGCACTAAGCGCAGATCCGAGCGGTCATCCTTGAGCACGAGCGCGGCGCGGCGGCGCAGCGTGAGCGCCGTGTTGTAGGCGAGCGCGGCGTCGTGCGGCGCCACGCGGCGCGCGCGCAGCAGCGACGAGCGCGCCGCGCCCGCGCGCCCCGCCAGCGTTTGTGCGCGCGCTACCCAGGTCAGCCATTCTACGTCGTGATGCATGCGGAATTTTCGGACGCAGTTCTCGTACTATGGAATAAAAGATTTTTTTAATAAATCACCAATATTATTTATAAGTCACATAATAAAAGCAAATAACTGTGACTCAGCATTTTTTTTTTCAAATGATAACTAAAACTAAATGTATCTATTTTCATCTCATGAACAGTTTTTACCACAGAGGCCCACCAATATTACTTCCTGAAAGCAAATGACTATAAATTGAAACTCTGCAGTACCCATTTCTGTTTATTTTATTAATAACCAAAATAAATGTATTTATTTTCATTTCATGAACAACTTTTCACTACAGGCGCTTTATGGCCTCTACACACCAAAGTCGCCACCGGGTTTGTTTTGCACCTATCGTACCCGGGTTAGCCTGCCGGGCCCCGCCGGCTTTGGTGTGTAGAGGCTTTTAGACAGACAAAGTGACTATCTGAATGGTTCATGGTTTTTTTTTTCAGGTCCCATTTCAGCGTGTGGTATTAGTGTTATTGTAAAACTTTTGCTTTTCGAGTTATTTCATTTCAACTACCATTATCTTGAAATAAACGCAATATAATGAATGCGGTTCCACTCACCATTTGTATAGCATTGATGTACTGTTTCTGCTCAACATAAATGTGTGCGATGTTCATCCACACATCGGGGAAGTCGGCGGTCGCTTCGCGCACTTGTGCGAATATGTCGCGCGCTTCGTTGACACAGCCCTGTGACAAACATGCGTATTAAAACATATAGATATATAGTTTCATGCAAATAACGTTCTTATTACAGTTGGATAGGGTTCAAAGTGTCCGAGCTTGTCTTGGAAAATTCAACACGTTACAAAGTAGCATTGCTGATTTGTTTTAAACAGTGGTGGTTTTTTCGTGGCATAATGTGATGTGTTTGAACATCTCTAAAGCGCGCGGACATCACTACGGGCTGTCGCGGGCGGGAGCAGAGGTCGCGGGGAGAGGCGCTTGCCGCGGGCGCACCCCGGCCGGCTCGCCTGAGACTGCTCATTCCACCATTTATTCATTTATTATACAGTCCACTGAAATTACTTGATTTTTATATAAGCTGTCCTACCACCACCACACCACCACAGAACACAAAGACGCTTCAGCTGCCGAAAGACAGTAAAGTCAAAACTTTTCACATCATCATCATCTTCCTGCCCTTGTCCCGTTTTATTTGGGGTCGGCGCAACACGTTTTTTTCTTCCATTCTGTCCTGTCACTCGTCACGTTATCACTCTCCTCTCCCTTTTCTTTCATATCACTTTTCACACAATCCATCCATCTTTTCTTTGGTCTCCCTTTAAACTTTTCCCACTGACCTTTTTTTAGGGTTAAAGCAAATAAATTTTCCCGCTCTTGATGAAGCGAGGAGTGTCAGATTTTCACTACTAATACCCACTCGCGTTCCTTTAGTTGTCTTTTGCGTTCCAGGGTCGTGGTGACTCTTTCTAACAATCCCGCAGCCGTGGCAGGCATCAGCCCTAAAGGGACCCGTCACTTATGCTGATATCTCTTTCGATGTGCGCGTGAAGCACAACGCGCGGTCAACACAGGCCCTAGTCTTTATCGGATGGCGAGCTACCTATTGCTCGCCCCTATCTACAATGCCAATGAAAACACCTGTTATGTCTCTGTGATGGTAACACACCTGTGGTGTCTCGGGTATTGCTAGTAGTAACCATCAGGTGGTTTGCTTGCTTAGATGCCACATAATCAGATTCAGCTTTAATAATGTTTCCACTGCTGGGACTCAGGCCTCCTCTCTAGGAGAGGGAATGGGCCGTAATTCACTACGCGGACCCAGTGCGGGTTGGTGAATGTCACATAATTTCTTCAAGTTTTTGGTTCTAGGACATGTTTCACAGTTTCCTCACGATGTTTTCCTTCACCGTTTTGAGAGCAGTGGTGATGAAATAAATTATACAAAGTAATGCGCCTGGCTGGGTTTGCCACATAATAACATAAAACTGAAGTACCAAGAATTCGTTCTTACCTTATGCGCCAATACGCATCCAATACCGTTAGCGGCCCATATGTTCTTAGGGTCATTTTTCAAGACTTGTTTATACATAGTAAGAGCTCTTTCTTGATGACGTTTCTCTCTGTCCTTCTCACGACAAGGCTGATGCAGGGTTTGGAGCCATACATTACCTGAATAATGAAAATGAACTTGAAAATTAACAAATAAAGAAAACTATGGAAACAAATCGACAATTAAAAGTTATTCAGTATTTACGCCTCCCTGTTTGATCAAATAAAATATTGATTGATCTGTAAATCTATATACACAAAATAAAGTCGTGATAGTTACACCATTTATAACTCAAGAATGGCTGGACCGATTTTAATGATCTATGCTTTATTAGATTCGACTCGACCTCGGATAGCAGAATAAGTATTAAAAAATTATTGAAATATATCCAAATAATTATATCGAAAAATTTCAGCAACTGTCAAATATATTGGTATTAATCATTTGGTTAATAAGTTTAGGTAATCATTACATTCATTCACTGTTAGGCGGTACGAAGTTCGCTGCGTTAGCTAGTCACTTGATAAATAAAACTATCATGTCTTCATGACATGATAGTTTTATTCCAAGCAGAGAAATAAATAATGGCGTCAAATTGACGGTGTCCTTTTTTGTGATTTTTATTTTAGTCACTTAGTTCAAATTGCCGGTTGATTACACTAAAAGCAACAACTTTACACAGAACAGAGATCCTACCACAAGCTCTAAACGCGATTCATTTTACGACCTAAACTGAACTGTTAAAAGACTGGAACTATAATAGGATGTATAGGTCCATCAAATGAAAAGTGTCTTTGAACCGTCTATGTTTTTTTACAAGATTACTCACCCAGAGCAATCAATGAGTAAGCATCATTCGACGTGCTAGAGTTCTGCAGAATTCTCTCAAACTTCTTCTGTCCCGGTCCCCACTCCTGCTGCGCTAAATGCAGGTTGCCAAGCAACGACCACGTGTCAGGGTGCTCTGTGTTCACTTTCAACGCTTCCTTGAACCAATCAGATGCTTCGTAGATCTGACCTTTGTCTCGAGCCATGCAGCCCAACCTGTAGAGGTAAGAAAATGTGTAAGCAAAAAGTAACAAAAAGGAAAAAAACAGGTCTGTTTTGCTTACGTAGAAAAACATTATTTGATTCTGTTACTTGCTACATTGTCATATCATGCAGTCCAAATTACTTGAATGAAGAATCAGAATTCAATACCTTCACAAAGTTCAAATTCCATTACAGCCACATTTTTACCTAGGTAGACAAATGGCAATGGATTGTATATTGCTTTTAGTGATAGGACCACCCATTGTAACTCTATTTATTTTAAGCTCCTACTGTATATTTTTATGATGTACAATAAAGAGTATAATATCTATCGATGTCAGTGCGCTGAGTGCGACTTGATTTTACGTTAACGCGATTGAAGCGTTTTCTTCGTTTGGTTCTCTGATTGGTTAAGAGCATGGAACGCGCCAATCGGAGCGCCGAACGACATAAACGTGTGTACGAACACGTACATAGCGAACACAAACACCAAACTTGAACATTTGGTTTGTTCATAATTATGGACGAATCGAGTTCGCGCACAACAGTCATGAACTCTCTTAATAGCCATGGGGGCGTCGTTGGAAGTTGGCCGATTGTGAAGTAGCGAAAAGTTTTTTGGTGTTCACATTTATTCATGAAGAACACCATCCATACAGAACATACTAATAGGATCGCCGCAAACATGTTTGACGAACAGTGTTCGATGTTAGTTAGTGGTACACACGTGGGAACCAAGTTGTTGAGTATCATGCAACGGAAAAAATTTGTTCGTACGTGCGTACACGGCTTAAAACAATCTCGCACTAGGCGCTCCGATCATGACTTCAAATGTCAACTTTATGAACTAAGTAAAACTAGACCAAATACATACTCTAAAGTGCTTACCTCAAATAACAGTCAATATAGTTAGGATGTTCCTTCAATATGTCCTTGTATAGCTTCTCCGCCTTGTTGTACATACACAGAGCTTCGTTAAGACGCGCTAAATTGTACATAGTGGTCACAGCTATAGAGTTGTAGTATTGAGCGTCCAACGTTTCGGCGTCCGCCTTTTCCCTAAAAAAAGAAAGGAATTTAAAAGCTTTAGACCATAAGACGCCACATTCGAACATTATAAATGATTTAGTTTGTAAAATTGGAGCTGAAAATTTTATTGTAGTGTTGACTACCTCAGCGAAGTTTGCCGAGAACGTTGAGGATTGCTGCCAAATACTACAAAAAACATTAGAATGTGTACATCCTAATTCTAATGGTAAACAAAGTAGTATCCAAGCCAAAAACATTAACAAAAAAAATATGCTGGAGTTGGCCGCGCTGCCCCCACCCCGCGCCCACGTTTGCACTTTAGCCCAGCACTTAAGAGGTTAATTATGCTTTACCTTTCAAGTGCCTCTTCCAAATAGTTCTTAGCTTCATTCAAGTTTCCGAGTCTGTAGTGCAGAGCTGCGACATTGTTTAATATTTCTGCTGGGATGTCTGCATTCACTTTCTCTTTGAGAATCTTCATTGCGGTACTATAGGCATTTAGGGAACCCTACGACAAAAGTAATAGTTTGAAACATCAGGCAAATATGTGCAGATTTACAGGCCAATATTGGTCATAGATACCAAAAGCCAACCCGAGTAGAGACTTTTTTTACACTATCTCACCTGATGGTAAGCAATGAAATGATCAACGATTGAGCATGTTTGTCTAGAAGTAACATAAATTTAATCTTGAATTTAAAGACCCCCAGGTTGAATTCCATTCCTTAGCTGTACGCACAATAAATGTGAAACTAAAAGTTAAATTGGGTTGAGACCAAAGCCAACTTGACGCAAAAGTGTGTAGATTCAATTTCATGAAGAAAACGTCAAGATCTTACCTGCAAATCATTTTGTTCCAATATTTGTGCCAACTCTATCCAAGCTTCCACATCATCAGGAAATTGTTCAGTGACTTTCTTCAGGTGTTGTCGAGCTATATCTCTTTTTGACTGTGATGGCGAATTGGCGTATAGGGAACCTAAGATCTTCATCGTTTCGTAGTTCCCTGGTTGGACTTTCAGTACTTTTTCAAAGCATTGGGCTGCCTGAAACAGATTCAAAATGAGTTTATTTATACATATAATCATCTTCAGAAGCCTTGCACATTTAATCGAGATTCTGAATGAAGACATTTTTTCTCAAAAACTTTTAAGGGTTTTAAAAAACCACGTATTTCCTGGAACAAGTATTGTGAAATATTCGAGTAAATCACGGAATTACCGAATGTCAACAGAGTTTTCAGGCGTTCTCTCTTTTTTCGCATTGCCTCTTCATCAAACATCGCGTTGGATTGCGTTAGATGAAGCAAAAAGCTTTTATGAACTTTATTCTAACCATGCTCGACGTTGACGTAGGCGAGTGGAAAAGGGAGGGTCCTTTTCTAATCGCATTTCGTCAAGTCGCTTATCGTTAAGGGTGAATTTTAGAAAATCTTTTTAGTGCATGCCTATGTCATGCGTATGCATTGGAAAGTAATGGGGGAGACGTTTGCTCAACAGTGGGACAGTATAAGAAAATTAAAAAAAAAATTGAGAATAGTCTCATCCAATCATTGTTGCCATGATTTTTTAAATTTTTTATTTGATATAAACCAGTGCTTTACTGCGATCCCACCTGATGGTAAGCAGTAATGCAATCGTTGATAGTGATTTGATAGTTTACGAAAGTTGCCGAAAATGGCTTACTATTATGCAATTTAGTTGTGATGTAATTGTATATCTATGCTCAAGTCATAATTTTATCATTATGCTTAGGCAGAAGGCACCTGTCTAATAAGTATTGTATCCAGAAGAAGGTTACCAGTCAATGCTAACTCTTGTCTCCATAAACGGATCATGCAGTAAACATTATAAGAAACACCCAAAAAAAACACAACTTACATTCTCCGTATCACCTCTATAGATATACATCTGTCCCAATCCATAATGGGGTAACACAAAGTTGGGTGGCGCAAACTGTGTCGCCTGGTAGTAATACTGGAAGGCCTGGTCGCAGTCGCCCTGGGCGTGGAACGCGCGCGCGAGGTGATGACAACTCTCTGCACGCATGGCTTCGTTCTCGGTGTTGTGGAACGCGTGTAGCGCTAGATGTTGGACCTTGCTATAGTCCTGGTAGGGAAAATGGTTGATTGTTATAAAATGAATAAAACAATTTGACACCTGCAGGGAATAACGTTGTAACTCACTTTTTAGGCAATCTTGAATTACAATCATATTCTTAGTGTGCAAAAAATGCGTGCAATTTGCTACTCATTTTTAATTAATTAAATGAGTTACAATGTTACCACCAATGTTTGCACCTTACAGGTGCCGAATTAACGTTAACGTTTCGTTATGCTGCATGTGTCAAAATATAATTTACAAAGATAAAGTGCGGCTTTGGTCAGGAGTATTGTTCGAAAGAGTTATTGTGGTCCTACAACGGAAAAGGCAACTGAAGGAACACAGGTAGGTGGGTTTCAGTCACTAAAAGTCTGGCGCTCTGGGCGAGATCCAGAGCGGGAGAGATCAGCCCCCCTAGCCAAGTTGCAAACGATAAACGTGAACGCTTAATCTCCAATAGATTTTCAACTTTATACCTAAGAGCATAAACTTGAAAATCTATTAAAGACTACTGAGCGTTAGCGACCGGAACGAACGAAAACACTATGTAATCTTCAATAGATTTTCAACTTTATATCAAATGACATAAAGTTGAAAATCTATTAAAGACTACTGAGAGTTTACGTTTATCGTTTGTGACTTGGCTAGGGGGGCAGTTGATGAATTCCCAAATAAAAAGTGTTGCTTTGTTTTTTTGCATCCACTTTCAGATCTCATGTAGACATACAGAACTAGCTTTTACCTGCGGCTTCGTCCGCGTGAATGTTGGTTATGGCAGACGCGAAGTCAAAGATGGATAAAAAGTAGCCTATGTCCACCTTTGAAGTTCAAACTCATTCCATACCAAAATTTCATCAAAATCGGTACTGTTGTTTAACCGTAAAAGCGTAACAGACAGACAAGCTACTTTCACATTTATAATATTAAATGTGTAAATATTGAGTATGGATAGTATGAATTTCGAATGGAGGGAGTACTTTGCCCAGCAGTGGGACAATAAGGGATAAAAAAAATTGATAGTATTGATTAAAACGGATTGCGTAAGAATCTGAAGTAGCTCAGTAGCTCAACAGTTAGTTGAGCAGTTACTTCAAGTTTAATGTTTCAAAAGAGGAAAAGATATGAGTTACATATAAAAATACACTACAGTTTAATTGCAAAACATACCTTTTTGAAGAAGAAATGGTTGGCCAAATGGTTCAAGACCATAGGGTTTTTAGGGTCAATGGCATATGCTTTTGACAACATAATCACAGCCATTTTGTTTGACTCATTCTCCTGCAGATTTAGTTTGAGGATGGATAGGCCGACTAAAGCACCGACGCATTGTGGATCTAGTTGCAATGCTCTTTCGAATGCCATCCTAAAAAAAAAAGTAACGATTAATGTTAAAATAAGTACAAATCGGACTCGGGCACGAAGGTTTCTGTACCATTATCTATAAAAAACAGCAAAAAAAAAAAAAAAACACTTGTTGTATGGGAGCCTTCTTAAATATTTATTTTATTTTGTTTTTTAGTACTTGTAGTTATAGTGGCAACAGAAATACATCATCATCATCAGTGAAATTTTTTAACTATCACCACAGTTCATGAGATACAGCCTGGTGACTGACGGACAGTCAAGCTGACTGACGGACAGCGGAGGGATAGAGTCCCGTTATACCCTTTGGATATGGGACCTCTAAAAAAAGGTTAAACTATTGATGACAAGCATCAGTATACACTATATCTATCTATGTCTAGTTGTGTACACTGCCAACCAAAATATTGAGACCACTTGAAAAATAATTGGTACCGACAAAATATTTCAAAAGTACACATAATAAAGAGCCTATTTGAACATGAGCATGTTCTATTGCTGTGGTTCCTCAGAGTTCTAATCCTAACTCAATTGAGTTCTTGTGGGAAAAGCTTGAAAGAAATAAGCAAATTTGTTGTCCCTCCTCGCAAAACATGGAGGGCTTTACTAGAAAGATAGAACAACATTTTACAAGATACAAACGACAAATAGGTTGCTTATAGACAGATATACTGTTTATTGTACACCAAAAATAAAATTACAATAGGAACTTAAAATTAATAGGTCGTCACAAAGGGCAGTTTTAACGCTAAAAGCGATTGTTTACAGACTACCTATGGATGTATTTGACAGAGAATGAGAAAAAGACAAACACACAGATTGACATTGCTCATATGCCAGAGACTAGTGAAAAAGGAATTAAATGCCACAATTTTTATATAAATGGCTGATATTTCTTGATTTTGTGTATTCTTCTTAATTAATGTGTACTAAAAATTTTAAGTTTTATTTACTTTCCTACTTTGATGTAGATAGTCCAATACTTTTGGTTGGTAGTGTAAATACATTTAGGAAATTTAAAAAAGCAATTGTGATTGGCCACATTTCGGCACTATGTATGTACTATCACTGATGGCAAGACACACTAAAAGAATGACTAGCACTTATTACTATTCTTACCTAGCTTTCTCTTGATTATTCAACTTCATAAAACAGTGACCCATTCCCAATCGTAACGCTGCTGGGCTGTCTGGATTTGTTCTTAGGGCTTTTTTGTAAAAAGCCAATGCTCCCCTATAATCCTTGCGGTTGAATGCAATGCAGGCTTTGCCGAGCAACGAGGGAACATTGTTGGGAGACTGGTTGAGTACGAAGTTGAATTGGGCATCTGCTTGCTCCATTTTGTCACCTTCGAGTAGGCAGAAATAGGCTCTACCAAGTAAATGATTCTAGAAAAAAATAAAATAATTGCTTTTATTTTTAACATAATAAAAAGAGGAGCTTCTCATTAAAATCATATCTGTTGTGGTTTTTTTTTCTTACATCTTTTTCTACCATTGGCTATTTTAGCCATGATCTGATTATAATCTGGATTATTGAGGTATGCTAAACACTAAAAAAAATGGGCTTCGTCTAATTCCACTCACATCACATTTGTTTTCTCAAGCAAGAAAATGCTAATTTCAACATTTTAAGGGTTTTAACTATAAAATTACAACTTACTTGATCATACATGATGATTTTATCAGCCATAGTGTAAAGGAGAGTTGCTTTTGTGAACAACTCTTTTTTCTTGTCTTTCAACTTTTCTTTGTTGGCCTCCTGGACATAGTATGCAGCCAACATATCGAGGGCTCGCATTTGATCTCTTTCAAAGTCTCTATAGTCAATGTTGGCGTCCATACGGGACGCCTCCAATATTTTGAGGAAATCATCGATTTTCTTTTGTTTGTAGTATGCAAGCTGAAACAAGTTAATGATGATTGAAATTCAAACAATTTTTTTGGATAAACGATTTCCTGCAAGTCCTTTCTTTTACTTCACTTCAGGTCAAACATCCAATCCAATATAAGCCTGGTAGACTTATGTCAGTTTCTGACATCTTCAGATAGGAACTCACAAGACATAATTTATAAATTCTACAATTGTTATTGATATAACAATTTCAGAATGTACAAATTATGTTATTGATAATAATTTCAAACATACGTTTTTTTACAGTTTATACCAACACTAGTACAATTTCATAAAAAATAAACAACCCAATAACTAAACAGCATAATTGATTAGTTTTTTTTAATTAGTTATGATTCCTAGGTCTAAACACAAAATTAACTGAGGTATTTACAATTCGTAGGTATGGTCTACGTGTTCCAAGCATAAACAAAAATTTTTGAGGTTAGGTTTACTTACACCAACGTTGATCCAGACGTTAAGCTGAGATCTTTCTTGTTGTAATATACTAAGCACTTCATCTCCGGAGGGTAACTGCTCTGGATCTAATTCTATCACCTAATCAAACAAAAATAAAGTATGATTACGACACTAGCACTTTCCAAAGAAAAAATAATTCGTAACATAGTATTTAAATACACAGTCACCTCATCGGTGCTCATCAACGGGATTTCGAGCGACATTTTGCAGCTTTATTAGTACGATCCACTACATCACAAAAATTACAATAACTGTGTTTTAAATATTACAACAAAAATATACGACGCTGCTCAGCGACGTACAACACAAACTAACTTCAGCCCGAACTTTGCGCAGAAGGCTGCGCACGAACGTTTTTTAGGAACCAAATGGTGGCATGAGGCGACGTGCGCGGGGCGGAGGTCTAGGCTAGAGATTGACTCTATGTAAACACAATTGACCATTTATTCAATCAAATATCGCAATCGATTTTTATCGATTTGGAATTTATAAATTTTTGTTTATGTGAGATATCAAACGAAACGAAATAGATTTACAAACATAGTGAATGTTATCGTTAGTAAACGAGATTTCGACTTTTGAAAAAAAAGTAATAAAATTTCCTTTTCTTGGTTGAAAGACATGATTTAGTTAAATATCAGTTATTTATAAACGACTATTAGAATAACGACTGTTTGAGAATATTTTAAACCTCCATAGAAAATTGAATATAAATATATTTTTATAACCTAATTTAAATCGATTTGTAAATAAAATCGATTAAACAAAACCCTCAGACACGCGTATTGGACATCTCTCTTCGGTAACTTCGTAAAGCTTCGTACAGTTCTTCGTAGGTACTTCAATGTTCGGTACGCAATTATAATATGTCTCACTCCTCAAGGGCCTATTACACTACACGATATTCAGCACACGATATTCAGACTGTCTTATTTTTTGTTCCGAGTAAGACCGGTCTAAAGGGCCTATTACACTACTCGATATTCAGACAGTCTTAGGCCCGTATTACAGAACCTTACTCAAGCAAGTACTACTTAAACTGCGTTCAACCGATTACTGCTTGAGCGAAGAATCTCGACTTAGGCGTTCAGTTTATTTTAGAACTATCCTCAAATTCAAATCAAACGAAACTACGCTTGAGTAGAGATTTTGATCTCTGATTTAAATCCACAATTTCCATGAGATTCTATGCTCAAGCGTGGTCTCGACTACACTTGCGAAAACAAAGATCAAATCTCGCCTCAAGCAGAGATTCTGAGCTGATTGTGATTTTAAAATAAGGACACATTGAGTGGAGCTCACTCAAGCACTGTTCTATAATACGTAAAACATGTCATTTTAAAGTGACACTGCTCAGGTGATTATTGATTGTAGTTTCTCTGCTCAAGTCAAGTTCTAAAATGAAAACTCCAACTGAGACTCGTTTTAAGTAATGCTTGAGTCTTGATTGTAGTTCTATAATACGGGCCTTAGTCGATGTCGCGTAGTGTAATAAAGGGCCTATTACACTACGCGATATTCAGCACACGATATTCAGACTGTCTTATTTTTTGTTCCGAGTAAGACCGGTCTAACTCTTATTACACTACGCGATATGTCGAATCATAGACTAAAACTGTCTGAATATCGAATGGTGTAATAGGCCCTTAAGACAGTCTGAATATCGTGTGCTGAATATCGCGTAGTGTAATAGGCCCTTTAACGGGTATAATAAGTCCATGGAAATAACGTCCATGTCACTCCATGTCGTACCCATAGGTATTTAACCTTTGGGTAGTGGGTACGACATGGACAGGCATTATTCAATAAATTGTTGAACATAAAATATCAAACTCGTAACCGTAGGTATGTCACGTAAGCGAGCCTGTAATAATTTTACGTGTAAAAACAACTTTATAGCAGTGTCGGATTAGGCTCAAGAGTAGCAAATGATACGGACCCTGCGCATTGAGGGGCCCTGCTTGGACGTACAAAAAGAAGTCAAGATACCTATTTATGAAATCTAACCTATTCTGGAGAGTAACAAACAAGAAGAACAAATGATAATCATTTGTTCTTCTTGTTTGTTACTCTCTTCTTTGTCAATCTCTTGTTTTGTTTCTTTTGCTTCGTGCAAGAGATAGTGAGGCCCCTATATTATAATGTACTCTGTGTATGTAGGCCATTCTTCATATCTGCCCGAAAAGGTAGGTAGCTGTATTCTCGATAGCTTAGCAAACGGTAGTTGACCTTCGTGTGGTGATGTAGACATGCTGGATGCTTTTAATGACCTCTGTTGTGACTCCAAGTTTGTTAGGAGATCGGTTAAATCCGCTTGTAAATAGAGATACATTCGTTCGTACGTGTAATAAGTATTCTTCATTAAGAAAGTAAGGCAACGCGCCCCGCTGTTGTGGTGTTAAGGCTACTATGCGTTTGTTTGAACACATCCCAATCTTCAATGGCTTTTATTCTCGCTTTAACATAACCTATTGTTAATCACTTTTTATGTTAACTTACGCTTCCCGTATCATACTAGCCACATCTTCTAACGAAAATATTTAGACTGCTCTAGAGTTGGCGACGTCGTTTCGCTAATTAACTGATACACTTCGCACAAAAATCGTTCAATACGTTGGAATGTCTTAGGAGGTTTTCATAAGTAACTTCATTCACTAAATTACTTGTAACCAACCTGAACCCTTATCTAAGGAATGCGGCCCTCTATTGTATTCGCGCACCGGGTTCACACGCCCGTTCTATTCACTTATTAATCCAGCTCGTTTGGACAATACCTATATTTTACCATTATTTTACCCATCTAGGCCACCTACTATATTTTTTTATTAAAAAAAATAACAATCACGTGGTTTAAATTCATTTACTTACCTAACAATTTATTTTGCCAGCGCGGCAGCGTGCAGCGTAGTAAAATAAGCCTCATAGGCAGAGGTCGAGCTTCGACTCCCACTTTGCATAGAACTATACGACGCCTTGGTTAGATGAACGACTTGAGCTTTGGATATAAGGCTTCAGGCTAAAGCTGGAGTCTGTTAATATGAATTAGACCTTCAACGAGTTGAAGCAGTTTATCAAATCGCATCGGACTCCTCCATATGAACCCAAATCTCCAAGATCCAGCCATTTAGCAGATACAGACCACCGTTCTTCAGTCCTCACTGTCGATGTCCAATGTGACGCTCTCGTCCATGTCTACTGTCCCTTGCTTGAACCAGCCCGCGCCGCAGGACCGAAGCCTACAGGCCATGAGTCGACTTCTGAAAGGGTTACTCGTGATCCTGGGACGCAAAGGGCAACTGAAGGGAGAAGACGGGAGAAGTCAAGCATTAGTTTATAACAATTAAAAAAAAAGATGATTTCCCACCTCCAAAAAAACCCCTTTAGCGTGTAGTCTTAGTTTTCTTAGTTGGAGGCTTTAATCTACTCTTTACACGTCTGTGGCTTTAATTTGTGAGACGACAACCTTATAGGTTGATCTGCGATGCGAGAGCCCACACACTTAAAAAAAAACTGAACGTCAATGTCAAATAATAATTGTTGTCAAAGTCAAAGTAATTTATTGTTAAATAAAATAGATAACAGTTTGCACGTGTGGTGTCTTTTCCTCCACAAATGCCATACGTTAATGAAGAGTTGAAGTTGATAAAATAGATAAATATTGTTTAATTACTCTTAGTACTCGCTAAATATTCCTTAGCGTTTGATGGTAAAATAATAGTTCGCACGAGTTATTGGCAAAATTGTGATGTCTTTTCTAGAAATGCCAATAGTGAAGATTTGAATTTGATAAACATTGTCTTCAATAAAATAAAAAGATTTTTAAAACAAATAAAAATAAGACTGACGTTATATTTTTCGCATACCGAGTCCATGTAATGTAGTATTTATTCAGAAATCTACTTAGATTCTAATATTAAAGCTCGTACAGCCATACATTCCAGGATGAATAACAAAGTAACCTGTAAAAGGCTTAGACCAAATCCTATTTTTGAAGAATGGTTAACTAAATTGTATGAGGAGGCCAGATTAACCAAATGTCGACTTGAGGATATGCTAAAGGAAGCATTGGACTCTTTGATTAAATACCCATTGCCATTAAAATCAGGGGCTGAATGTATCATACTGAAAGGGTTTGATAGAAGGTTGTGTGCATATCTCGATCAGTTGTTAAATGAAGGAAATAACGACGAATTATCTGAAAATTGTAAATCAAGCAGTGACGAGGTAATAAGTACTGATTCTGAAAATTCTATATCAAAATCACCACCTTCCGAGAATCATAACAAACAAAGAGAAAACTATAGTCTTGCTTTGGATGGACATCCAAGTATTGATCTCACTAAGCTGCCAGAATTAGCATTGCAAACAGTTACTGAATGTCATGTTAATTTACAACGTATGGATATTGATAAATTTCAGAACTTAAATCCTACACCCCCTGTCATTACAAATAGTACCGAACAAGGCAAGCCAAAGGCTAAAAGAGAAGTAAAGGAGCCTGGAAAATATAAACCTGCTCACAGATCTGGGGGCTATGCAATACTAGTCACACTTTTAGAACAGAGTTTAGAAAATCCAGACAAAACTACACTTAGCAAAGAAGAGTTGATAGAAAAAGCCCAGAAGCATGCGGAGGAATCATTGGTGCGACCTAAAAATGATTCTTTTTATTCAGCTTGGTCTAGTATGGCCACACTTCAGAAAAAGGGATTGGTGACCAAAATTAAAAGAAAAAAGATAGAGTACATGTTGACTGATGAAGGCAGAAAACTGGCTAGAGAGATTTTAGAAGATGCTAAAAATATTCCTACCGTAAATGATATCATTTTTAAGAATGTTCCATCAAGTAGTACTGCTTCAGAACAACAAGATGCAGTTATTGTTCTTGATGATGAAATTCCATCTACATCTGGGAACACAACACCTACAAATGTCATTGAAATGGCACCGGGCACATTTGATATAATATTACTGATTGATAAAAATGAAACTGGCGGGTATGTGTTTTGTTTGTTTTATCTTAATAAGTGCATTAGCTTTCTGTTTCGAATTTTTATCAGCTTATGTACAGAATAATGTGCATCTATTTTGAAGTGTTTTGGTATGTTTATTGGGGATCTTGCTTACCTTATCTTTTAACACTCAGCATCAAGGATGTACAATAATTTATTTGTGTCCAAAACTTACCTCCCGAGTTGTTGTTATATGTAGCTATTGTTGACTTGTGATCATGCCCTGTACCAGCCTAGCAAGTCCAACTCTAAGCATGCTAATTTTATTAAATGTATTGTACGACTGGATCCCGGGTCCTTGGTACTGATAATTTTAATCAGATAGACACTTAGTCATAATCTCATAATAGTCCCCAAGATGTAAGACCACTTAATATAACCCATATATTATAAACATCAGGCGGAACCAACTCTTGTAATCAAATGATTCTACCACAAATATTTAGTGCGTTTTAATACTACTTTGTACCCATCCTGAAATTTTTGTACCTCACACGGTATAAATGGAATTTCACGATAACAATGGCCCCGCTATTATAACGCGTTATAATGGCGGGACCATGCTTGTACTCCAAAACTATAACGAATTTCATCATTCTGATTAAACTAGTATTAAGCACGCGATTTAGTAGCTCCGAAAATCAACCATAGGTGACAGAGATATTATTAGTTTTTTTATAAAATATATTTGCACAGGTGCTTTATTATTTAATTCACTTGACGCAATTATCCCTGTTTTCAAATAATGCTTGCACAGGTTTTTTTTTTTTTTTCGGTGGGAAAATCATCTTATGACATCCCCCGCTCTTGGGCGAGGCGGGAGATAGTGTCAGACTTTTACTGACTAAAAACCCACTCCTGTTCCTTCGTTGCCTTTCGTACCAGGGCCGAGTCTTCCTTTCAGAATAAGACCCTTGGCCCCGGTAGGCTTCGACGCTGCTGAGCCCCTAGAGTTGCTGACATCTCCCTGAGGCGCGCGCGGAACAACACGCGCCGTCGACGACTTGGGCTCGGTCCAGAAGGTTACCGGACGGTCGGACGGTGAGCCACCCATTGCTCGCCGACCGCAAGCCCGCGCCTACGGTGGCCGGAAATCGGGATCGGAATCCCGGCGGCGGTTGGGGCGTGAGGACCGTTGCCTCACGCGATCGGCCGCCTCCTTCGCTAGCATTACTGCTTCGCAGAAGGAGGCGACCGCCTGCCACTCCTCCTCGCTCCGGACCTGTACCAAGGCCCGGCGCAAGAGATCGCCGCCGCCGATCGCCCCCACGAGGACACGGCGTAGCTCTGCCTAAGCGGGGCACACCTCCACCATATGCTCCACCGTGTCCTCCGGGCGGTCCACATAGTGACGACACCAGGGCGTCGCTTCCGCACGAATCCGGTGCAGGAACTTCCCGAACTTACCGTGTCCGGTGAGGACCTGCGTCATGCGGAAGGTAATGACGCCGTGTTGCCTTTCCAGCCACTCCTCAAAGAGGGGACTTACCGCCATAATTACGGCGTGCCCAGCACTGGGTTGCGATAGTCGCTGTCGCCATTCTGCCATGAGATCCCGCCGGAACTCTTTCCGCCATGCCGTGACTTGTCGCGGCAGCGGAGTTTCACCCCGGCGTTGCATCTCCACGTTGTGCCCCGGCGTTGATCGTGCATGCGTGCAAGGCCTGTGTTGCCTCCAGATCCCATGGTGGCTGGCCAGCAAGGAGGCTCGCCGCTTCGCGGGAAACCGTGCGGTATCCCCGCACCATACGTATGGCCATGACCCTCTGGCACGCGTTCAGCTGGGCTGCCGGTCGCTTTCGCAGTGACGGCGCCCACACCGGCGCCCCATAAAGGGCCATGGACCGGACGATGCCTGCGTAGAGCCTCCGGCAGGAGGCGTCAGGACCCCCGAGGTTGGGCAGGAGCCGCTTGAGGGTAGCCCCAGTCCGATTCAGTTTGGAAGCCAGACGTCGGAAGTGCTCCTCGAAAATCCACCGGCTGTCGAGGACGAGTCCCAGGTACTTCATCGCCGACCCGACGCCGATGTGAACTCCTCCTACTGTTAATTGGGAACGCCGAGGCGACGCGATTCGAGGGCCGTGAAAACACATGGCCTCGGACTTGTGAAGCGCCACCTCGAGTCCCAAATACTGGATCCTATCAACTACTATCGCAACCCCGCGTGTCGCTAATTCGACTGCCGCCTGGTACGACTCTCCCTGCGCCAGGACCCACGCTGACCACGTCAGGGAGGTCGCCGCGCAGCACGTAGTCGTAGCCGATGTTCCACAAGGGCGGTCGTAGTACCGATCCCTGACGCAAACACCGCACGACATCTCTCGCCGAATACTTGCACAGGTGAAGCAGAAAAATCGTAATTAAAAAAAAAAATAGTCATTATTATGCGTTCTATAAATATATTTTCTTAAATTTCAATATTACTATTAGTTTCTCTGAGCTAATGCCAAGAAATATTCATTCGTCATTCGCATCAAAAATAAAACTACCCACATAATAATAGCATAGTATAATTAGCCTTTTAATGTTCCTACTTCTGGGATTCAGGCCTCCTCTCTCTAGGAGAGGGAATGGGCCGTAATCCACCACGCGGGTCAATTGCGGGTTGGTGAATGTCACATGTCTTCGAATTTTTGGTTCTAGGACATGCCGGTTTCCTCACGATGTTTTCCTTCACCGTTTCGAGAGCAGTGGTGATGAAATAAATTACACAAGTAATGCGCCTGGCTGGGTTTGAACCCGCGACCTACAACTCGTAAGTCGCGGCCGTTACCATTCGGCCACCACTGCTTCACAAATAATGCTGTCATATAATAATAATATTATCTATTTGTAATGAAAATTAATGAAGATCAATCTCTATGGTATTCTTTTAAACTATATTCAGATTACTTATTCAGATTTAAAATATTGGTGTTAGTTAAAAAATATTTCCTAAATATGAAAAGAGAGAAGAAAAAGTGCAGTTTCCTTAGAGCATCAAAAGAAAGATTTTTACACTATGTGAGTGCCTTCAAAAATCACATCTGAAGTGACCAAATTTTCTCGAAAAATTAGTGCAGATTTAAACTGTTTAATGAGTCTTAAAAGTTTTTATTTATCCTTAAAAAGACACTAGACTATTTTTATGATAAAGAGGGCGATTCTGTAACAAAAGAAGATCAAGAACATATTGAAGAATTTGAAACGGACAACTCCAGCTCAAATTCTCATATAAAAGATGAAAAGATGAACCACGAGTACCTACATTACTTTCTATTTAGATATTTACTCCTGGGAAAAAATCAGCCCATTGTTAAGGCTGTTAAAAGAAGCTCTCATTTGACTTCTTCTAAATATAAAAACAGGTGGTCCTTATCAAAACTTGCATGGGCAGAAATTTTACGAGAAGAATTGTGGAAGGTTGCGAAGAAACTATGTTCTTGGATTTTTAGGTCAGTCACTATAAAAGCACATGAATTTATAAAATTCTATTGTAACTGTAAAGAAGATTGAAATTTTCTAAATTTGGCCTTAAGAAAAAGTGATGTGATGTGTTACATAAATCAAGTGTGTCAAGTGTACCATAAGCAATGTCGAAAACAAAGTCAATCATAAACTTTCGAGAAAACTTAAAATGTCACCTTTGAAACGCTCGGCACTAAGCGCAAGACTAAAATCAGAATCAGCACTATCTGTCGATCTCTTGCTGATTCTATGATGGTCGATGGAAGACGAGTATGTGGAACTTACACATTTTCCCAAATTGGGAACTTTGCCTCAAATTAAACACCATTCTAAAAGTGGTTCCTTTTATGACCCAAACCCAATAATATCTTTATAGATAATGGCGCAAAGCCCGCCTTATAAAGATATGATTAAATATATATCACATATCATTACATCCTTATTTTGTAATTTACTATTGGCTGTCAGCTCAGGAATTGTATTACAAGAAATACATTGCAAAACACAGAGTCATGACTTTGGACGCCACAGGCAGCATTTTGAAAGAATTTGGTCCTCGTCGTGACATGAAAATTACGAAACATTTTTTTTTATATGTGTGTGTAGTTCAAACTTATCATGGTAAGAGTAATTTGCCTATACCTACTACAAATCATATCGGAGAGTCAAACAATGAACGTGGTTTGAAAAAATACACCACCAAATGAAGTAGTATGTGACGACTCATTTGCGTTAATAGGAGCAGCCGTAAAAGCATTTACTAAGCTTAAAACAACAAAGGAATACCTTGCTGAATCATTGCAGTTACTAAATAAACCTAATTGCAAGTCATCTCAGTGATAAATTAGACTTGATACAAACCATTTCACGAAGATATTACATAATTTGGGTTGTTTCAAAAATGTAGACCCACGTATAAAGTTTATTTATGTTAATTGCTTGAAAGACATAAAGCAATGCCAAGATTACGAAGTAATCAAATAAACTGTGAAAGATATGGTAACGTTATGCTTATCAAAATATATCGGATCTGTTCATGGCAATGTTGAAGTGAGGAAGCAAGAGTGAGGAGAATAATATATAGAAAATGTTATGTAAATTATAATACAACATTAGTTTGTAAGAATATTAACACAAATTTAGAAAAGGAACAACAGAGACATTCATGAAACTAAGAGCAATATTAGAGTTAATGGTTGCTTGATCATATCAGTACAGAATATCTCATAAATTAATTAGAAGAAGATAATTTGAAAAATACGGTATTTATGCCTTCATTAGTTGACACTTTATTACGATATATCACCAACTTCCGTCGGTTGTGGTCAAGTTTTAGCATGAATATTTATGATAGTAAAATAGATACTCCAACATCTTCTAATGTAGTAAATTATTTTAAAAGTATAAAAAGATTTCTTCTTAATTTAACTACAAAATCGCATCGATTACGAATTGATGATTTTATTTTGCGGAACCTAAAATATTTAAAATGCAAATTTCGGAAATAAAAACCAAGAAAAAAGAGGATTCAGACAGCGATATCATATTTTCAAAAAATCCAACATTCATAGAGAATTGGCGGGGTAAGGGTAATGTAAAACAAAACTCATTTAAAGAAGTTAATTCCAAAGCAACGAAAAATGAAGGTACTAATAAGGTAATTTTATTAAATGGAAATATTATTAAGTCAAATGACAATATACTACGAACAACTACGTGTGCATTTGACTCTGTGTCTCAAGCTATAGCCATTGTATTATCCTGATAAGAAATACAAGGTGTGTAATAAAATTAATCACAGGGATGATGATTTGTTCAAATTTATTAAAGCACTCAACAATACTAACGAACCTATTTATAAGCTATGTAAGTTGTGAATACAATGTTTCATATATAGTAGTAAACGTTCTATTGGACCTACTTTATAGAAGTCATAATTGCCTGTTCTAACGACAATTGTGCTTATAATTATAACAAAAGAAAGATTGGCTTTTTACCACTAGATTTAAATATTATAGAAAAGAAAAGGATCTGTGCACTCAATGAATGAGCAGAAACAATGTTGATAGATGATATAAAACCATGTAATCAAAGCGAATGTTCTGGTGTTAAAATGATTTCTTACGCTTTGTCAAATATATAATTTTTTGAATTATACGATAGTAAAAAATTTAATCTACACGAAATTCCAAGTACTTAATTTAAAACTTAATAACAAATATTATCAAGTTGTAGCTGTAGTCGAGTTCATATAAGTAGTATAGGTCACTATGTATCTAATTGTGTAGGGATATTAGAGAAATGGGAGTGTTTTGAAGATTTGTTTAATAAAATTAAAAAAGTCAATCGTTTGTCATTCCGCATTGCATTATGTATGTTGTTTAAATAAACATTTTTTTTTTTTAACGAAAGATTGCTTATTTCCACCTTAACCTTTTTGTTATTTTATCTTTGCACGGTTTGTACATTTAGCCGGTGTCAAATTTAGAGAGTATTTAGTTTTTACAGTCGCTTAGAGTTTCAATAGAGCCCAGATTGTAATATTTTTGCAATTCTTGGCAGCAAATGTATCGAGTCAGCCTTCTCGGCAAGCTTCTTTGAGGTACCTAATTAATACTACAACCAAAATTCTCAACTATTTTACCGAGATCTGACCGAGATCATGCCTGTTTCAATAATTCTGTATATATAGGGTGACTGGTAATTAGTGTACGATACTTAAACACGTGATTGTGCTCATGATAACCTACAACTTTTACTATGGGAACCAACCTGATATCGCGAAAAAAAAAATCAGCTGTTCAGTACATTTATGTTTGCCTAATGTACTGAACAGCTGATATTTTTTTCGCGATTTCGGCTTTGCTCCCATGATAAAAATTGTTTGTTATCATGAGCACAATCACATGTTTAAGTATCGTACACTAATTGCCAGTCACCCTATATATATTCTGTATATATAAAGAATCATTGAAACAGGATAATATTGTCAAGTTGTGTAGATACTTGTGTTACAAAACTGCTTCAATTTTACATCACATCACTAGGCTCGGCCACTGAATTTCACTAGAAAATATATCGATAACAACTCAAAATTGTTCTTTCATAAGCTAATATAACTCTCGCCATTAAAAAAATTGAATATCATAATAGATGGATTTTCATCTTGCTTATCCAAGTAACGGAGAAGTTATAATTTTTAATTTTTTTATTAGATAAAAACCAGTGCTTGACTGCGATCCCACCTGATGGTAAGCAGTGATGCAATCTTTGATGGTGAGGCGCACTAGTTTATTAAGAGCCTATTCATTCTAGCCTTGAAGAAACCCAAATTATAATTGGATGGGAAGACCGCAGCAGGCAAATTGTTCCAGTCCTTCAATGTACGCGGTATAAACGACGAGCCGAAATGCTTAGTCCGGACCGTAGAGGTTTCAACAACGTATGTTGAATACCTGCCGTACGTCGGGTCGTCCAATGGTAGAAATGAGATAGCGGAATCAAGTCATGCAATTCCCGCGCACACTCTCCAAAATGCACCGGAAGGATGGTTACCCTACGCCTGTGCTCAAGGCTTTGAAGATTGGACTTAACCAGTCCAATGCTGCTAGGTGGCATTTTGCAGCACCAGTCCATATGTGGCTGCAGTACTCCACACACGATCGGACCTGTGCTTTGTATATAGTTAAAAGCTGTCCCGGTGTGAAATACCGCCGGACCTTTGCACGAATGCTGAGTTTCCTAGCAGCTACCTTGACTTTGGACTCAATGAACTGCCCAAAATTAAGCTCTGAGGAAACTTCAACTCCCAAGAGCTGAAGGCGGTCGGTGCACTCCAGGGATATATTCCGAAAAGCAAGAGCCAAGGTGAACAGGCTCCTTTTGGCGTTGAACAGACACGCTTGTGTTTTGGCGGCGTTGATTCCCACCAGATTGGCTTCACCCCACTTGGAGACTGCCTGAAGTGAGACATTCGTACGCCCAACCATAGCCTCTCTTTCGGACCGGATTAGCTCCTTACTAGCTCAAGCACCTGGCAGGTATCTCTCTACAACTATGCTATTATCTGCATACCCATAGATACCGGCCATCAGCAGATCGTTGATATGCAACAGGAAGAGACTGCAGAGAGAACAGAACCCTGAGGAACTCCGGCATTAATCGTCATGGGCTCTGATGAGCATCCATTGACAACAACTCGGAGAGACCGTTCACTCAGGAAGTCTTTTACCCAGTTAATCAGACCAGTGGAAATGCCGTACGCTGGAAGCTTACTCAAAAGGCTAGCGTGCCATACCCTGTCGAAGGCCTTCGAGACGCTGAACGAAACGGCAATCGCTTCCCCATTCTTCTCCAGAGGATCGCCACACAAGTGGGTGGCATAAACTGATAGGTCCCCAGTAGACCGATTGCGGCGAAACCAGTACTGTCGGTTACTGAGAAGATTGTTACCTTCCAGGTATGCCACGAGGCGCGAGTTCAATACACGCTCCATAATCTTGCAGAGTATGGAGGTTATTGAAATCGGCCGATAGTTGGCAGGATCGGCACGACTACCCTTTTTGGGCACGAGTTGCACGTTGGCAAGCTTCCCGGACTTGGGCACTATACCAGTCCTAAATGAGAGGCGATACAAGCGCGTCAATGCAGGAGACAACTCGGGCACACAAGCCTTGACAATCGCTGGTATATCATCTGGTCCACTAACTTTACTCACGTTTAGACGACACAGTGCTCTCAGAACCTTTTTGTTCCTTATGCGAACCTCGGGCATTGAAGTGTCGCAGTGAGGCAGAGTCGGTGGAGTAACACTGCTAGTGTAAACATGAGAATTATGGGTGAGAAAAAATGCAAAGAGACCTGCTTTCTCTCTCGCCGTATGAGCCAGGGTTCCATCAAGTCTCACCAGCGGCGGCAATGTGGGTCGACAGTAGTTCGCCTCGACCGACTTGGCAAGGGCAGACCAGAATGCTCTGCTACCTGACGGCTGTGCAGAGTTTTGTGTTAAAATCCCCCAGAGCGACAAACTGCGCATCAGGGTGCCGATGCAGGATGCAGAGCCTCATCGGCGGCGTCACTGAGTTGGGCCAAACAGTCAAGTCGTCTCCTGGTCACCGCTGTGCGATCGGTAGATCGCACAGCGGTGACCAGGAGACGACCATAAAGTCGAGAAACTTGGGTCTTCAAGGTGACGGACATTCTGGCAGCAGATGTCATTGCGAACGTACACACAGACCCCGGCACGCTGCAGGAAATGGTGCCCCAATGAGTATCCCGGTTAGTCGAGATACGCCGCATCTGACGGACATCTGATCTGCGTCTCCGTCAAGAAAAGTAAGTGGGGCTTGTCAAGGTGGTAGTGGATCGCATCGAGATTGGCGTGCAGTCCTCGAATGTTTGAGAGGTGCACTTGAAACGAGAGGACGTGCTTCCGCTGTACACACTTATTTCCCTTTTTACCCATTTGTATAAGGAGTGAATAGGGTAGATGGAAGATGGCAGTTGAGCGAGGTGATGCGATGCTAAACCCAACAACACGACCAGAGTTGCTGCACCAATGGAGGGTTGATCTGAAGACTGAGGGGTCGCCCGAACCCCCCCCAGGGATCGCCATATCTCTGTTCGATTACTTTATAATTGTTTTTTTTTTTATTGACTCAAGAATACAATATTACAATTTTAATTCATTATACCCCAAGCGAACGCCGGCGTTTGCTCTCTCAATGTCTTGCTATTGTGTCTCTAATTACTGTATTCGAAAAGTTAAGTAAAAAATATTAAGTATTATGTTGTATACCTAATTAAAAAGTGGGATGCACAGATTATTTATAGTAATAACTTTATAAAATATATTAAAACGTACAATAATAATTTTCCTGTGTGGCCTACTAAATATGTATTAATAACATAGTGTTATATAATAAGGAGTAGTAATGGCCCCGACTTACGAGTTGTAGGTCGCGGGTTCAAACCCAGCCAGGCGCATTACTTTGTGTAATTTATTTCATCACCACTGCTCTCAAAACGGTGAAGGAAAACATCGTGAGGAAACCGGCATGTCCTAGAACCAAAAATTCGAAGACATGTGACATTCACCAACCTGCAATGGACCCGCGTGGTGGATTACGGCCCATTCCCTCTCCTAGAGAGGAGGCCAGCAGTGGGAACATTAAAAGGCTGATTATGCTTATGCTATATAATAATATAAATAAAACACATAAATAATAATAAAGCGCCTGCACGAAATTTAATAGCAACTTTTTACCTGACGTATTTTTGCTCGTCAAATTATTCAGGCGTAGAAAATGTCAAAAATGAAAAATACTTATATTTTATACAAAAAACTAATAATATCTCCGTTACTTATTGTTAATTTTCGGAGGTAAGTACTAAATCGCGTACTTAATGCTAGTTTAAATCAGAATGATGAAATTCGTTATAGTTTTGGAGTACAGGCATGGTCCCGATATTCTAACGCGTTATAATGGCGGGGCCGGGGCCATTGTTATCGTAAAATTCCGTTTATACCGTGTGAGGTACAAAAATTTCAGAATGGGTACAAAATAGTACTAAAACGTACCAAATATTAATACGTAAACGTATAAACAGGGCTGGGCAAAATACATGCTTTGCTATAATTGAAATACAAATTACAAAATACAGTATCGCAAGTAATTAAAATACAAAATATCTTTAAGTAAGGTATTTGAAATATAAAATACAAAATACAGTATTTTAGCTATTTTTAATTGAAATACAAAATACAAATTACATATTACAAAAAAGGTAATCTAGACCAGCATGGGCTGAAAAGTAGAGGAAAACAAGATTAATTAATCAGTAAAACCAGATTTTCCTTTCATGAACACTAGATTTTTAAATGTACTGTCAGACAAACAGCCTCTTGTTGGAGAGTGAATAAAACCTTGAAGGTTAAATGTATTTTAATGTTAAAATGTATTTTGAAGCCTCAAGTATTTGAAATACTAATTACAAAATACTTCGCCGTCAGGTATTTGAAATACGAATTACAAATTACATTTTAAGGAAGTAATTGAAATACAAATACCAAATACGTATTTGTATTTCAATTACAAGTAATTCAAATACTGCCCAACCCTGCGTATAAATATATACGTGGTAGAATCATTCGAATACAACAGTTGGTCCCACCATTATGACGTTTATCATATAATATACTAGCTTCTGCCAGTGGCTAAACCTACTTTAAGGGGGTAACCCCTTGAAAGTAGGTTTCTGCATACAAACTTTAGATCCTCGTTTTATCCCCTTAGATGGTGAATTTTGGAAAATACTTTCTAATTCTTTGAATACCTTCTAAATGGAACCTTTGTGCACAGCATTCTAGGTCCAAAGGCTGGGGCTGAGTGTTGATGAATCAAGACTTTGCCTTATATATATATGCCGTGGCCAGATCTTAGATATTGATAACTTAATAATATGGCCAATACTTTCTTTAGACCTATTATTATCATAGAAATCCTACATCAATGATATGGCCAAACAAGAATTGACATATCATCAAATGTTAACGTTTAAACGATCTGGCCATGATATTATTTTATATAGATAAAGACCCCTGAATGATCTGTTATTATTACATTAATAACTTCCTAATTATTTTCATAGGCTTAAAAAGAAGAATGATCCCACAGTGGCTCAGTTTAACAAGTATCCAGATCTGAAGCATGAATACAGGAGTCTGAAAGTTGGTGATTTTGCATGGATAGCGAAACATAAAGTCAACCAGGATCAAGAATTGGTTCTACCATTTATCATAGAACGAAAAAGAATGGACGATCTAGGTGCCAGTATTAAAGATGGAAGATTCCATGAGCAGAAATTCAGGCTACATAAATGTGGAATTGATAATGTCATTTACATGGTGGAAAATTATGGGAAGAACAAACATGTGGGCTTGCCTCTACAGCATCTGATGCAGGCGATAGCTAATACAAGAGTCCAAGATGGATTTAAAGTTCATATAACAGATTCTTTAACAAATTCTGCTCGATTTTTGGCCATGTTGACTAAAAGACTGACTATCAGATATAAGGTAAGTAATTTAAAAAAAAACCTTATGTTCTTGTTGTAGAGGAGGCAATTCAAAAAAGTATTTTCAAAACTACCCGCTTTTATACCACCGCTTTTAGGCACGCAATTGACTGTTTTCGCGCTAGTGCGGAAAAGTGCGCGTACCACAATTTTATTACATTTTTTGTACCAGGCTGGGCGGGCGTCGACCCCTACGAGTCGCATGTCAAACTCCGTTTATTACAAACACATTAAACCACATTTTTCGATACACTTATAAAGATAAGTGTATCGAAAAATGTGGTTTGATACACGTAGAAATTTGTCACTGCAGCCCTCAGCTCCATAACACCCTCGCCTAGGCTCGGGTGAATCCTGTCTCGGTCACAATGATAAACTTTCTCCACTTGTATCAAAATTTACTATTTTACACCTCGTTTTTTCAGGACAAGAATCTTCGAGGCTGCAATAATGATCCCCAAGGCGAAATGCTGATGACCTTTGAATACTTCAACAAATCGTCTGCCAAATCCAAGCCGCTGACAGTAACGGAAACATTTATCAAAATCCTGCTACAATTGAAAGGCATGTCTGTAGATAAGGCATTGGCAATAACAAAAAAATACCCGACACCACGTTCTTTAATAAATGCTTACGTTAAATGTGATAGAAAGGAAAGTGAGACTCTTCTAGCGTATTTGAAATATGGCGATCTTTATCGCAATGTCGGCCCTGCAACTAGCAAATCCATTTATCAGTTGTTCTCGAGTTGCGGAGCAGAGTAACCCTGACGACCTTGAACTTAAGACGATGAGCATATTACCTACGTACGTGAGTTTTAATTTAACAGCCGCTCTTTATGTATTAACGATGTAACGTCATAGGAACGTACTGAAACAAATGATCGACGCTACATTTTAATGTGGTGGGTAGTTTATAGACTTGCTTGTTAAATTTAATTGCGGCAGCTTTTTTCACAAAGGTGTATGAAATAGGTATGTATTTTTAGGGTTCCGTACCCAAAGGGTAAAAACGGAACCCTATTACTGAGACTCCACTGTCTGTCTGTCACCAGCCTGTATCTCATAGCTAGACAGTCGAGATTTTCACAGATGATGTATTTCTGTTGCCGCTGTAACAATAAATACAAAAAACAAAATAAAATAAATATTTAAGTAGGGCTTCCACCAAACAAACGTGATTTTTTGCCGTTTTTTTTGCTACAGACAGTACGGAACCCTTCGTGCGCGAGTCAGATTCGCATTTGTCCGGTTTTTTTCTTCTTTTAGTATCTACAAACGGGCCGAACAGAAACAAAACTTTGTTTAGGATTTTCACTTTATATATTTTGATGTCTAGCAAAGCATTAATTGTTGTTTGATTACCTAAAGCAAGACAAAACTACCGTACTCCTACTTAAAAGGTGGAAAAAATAAATTCCTTAATAGCTTGAAAAAATCCTTCAAAGTATTGTTTCTATTCTGTAGTATCTATTCCAAGTATATCTACAAATAATTAATTAGTAGGTACCTCAGCCCTGCGTTCCAAAATGAGGTTAGAGTTAACTCTAATGACGTCATCAGGGTACATATATACTCTAAGCTCGCATTTTTGAACGCGAGAGTTCAACTGTCAATGCCAAGCAACTGTCAAACTGTACCCTGCTCGGAGTTAGACTTAGCTGGGTTAACCCTCTTGAAGCATTTTTGAACGGTTAGAGTAACGACCCTACCCAACTCTGGTTATTTTTGAACGCGGCAGTGTGATTAATTTTGTAAAAAAAATCATAAGCGAATTACGTGATTTTTTTGTTCGTTTAAAGTGAACCTTTTGAATTAGGCAATGTCCCGCTTGCGAATATTATAGTTTAAAAAAAAGTACTATTGATTGATTTAGAGGACTTTTTCATGGATTTCAAGACTCCACAGTTCATAAATAAAATAAATGGTCCTACTGGTCTTGAGTGCGGAACTCTAAAAAGTATCTGAGATCACAAAGTTGACCTATTTATAGACCCTCAGAGCTAAAGGTTAAATGATAATGTTATCACAATGAAATTGATACCCGTGTTATGCTTTTTTATTTGCGTGTGTAATATTGTAGTTACATGGATAATTTGTTGATTTAAAATCAGTCATTATAGCTGTCCCCGCTCCGCTTCTTTGGTTTCTACTGCGCTTGTTTTGGTCGTAGCGTGATGTTATAATTATAGACTCCCTTGATAAATCATACAACACTAAAGGTCCCCGCCGACACGGGCCACCAGCCACAACCACAAAACGCCGCCACCGGCAGATTTCCTTGACTTAGTTCTCATACATTTTATATGGATTCACACACACGGTTGATGCCGGTGGCAGCCACACGCTACAAATCGCCGCTGCTCGCTTCTTGGGGCCCATACTGGCCAGTAAACGCTGATACAAAACGCCGTCACACGCCACTCGCGCATACCTTCGTCCGTATGGGTTAAAAAAAGGAGCAGCCTTCGGCCACAAGTGGCTGTCGCGCGCTTCATTTTCCTTTGTGGCCGCTTCTTGCTTCTCATGGCGGCGTTTGTTGCTATCGCGTGGTCTGTGTGCGGCGACCCTAAAAGATTTTTTCAATTCGAACTAGTAGTTCTTGAGTTGCGCCGACCCCAAATAACACGGGACAAGGGCAGGAATGATGAGTTCTTGAGATTAGCGCGTTTAAACAAAATACATTTCAACTTTATAATATTAGTATAGATGCGGGTATCATTTTCACTTCATTTTGTGGTCTTGGATATACGTGATCCGTAACTTATGATGCTAGCTAATATTTTTTAATGAATTACAATCAATTATTATGATCTGAGAGCTCATGGGTATGTTTTTTTTTTGTAAAGGCTTAGGGCACATTAGGGACGCAGCCGCATTGTAACAATCCTCCATCCCTTTTTTACATTTTGTCAGAACTATCATCTACAAGCCCGATGCGGTTCTGTACCTAATATGCGCTAACCGAGGTTGTTTTTCTCTTCTTAAGTGCGTGATTATCAGTATTTTGTAGATAAGTATTATTTAAGCTTAACATTTTCCAAAAATTAGGATTTTGAAGTTTCCTAACGTTAGTGTAAATCGAAATAAAAGTTGATTATGTGTATGTATACCTTTATTTAACATAACCATCGACAGACACGAGTAAGTAGCAGTAGTTAGGTACGACAGATTTTTTTTTATAGTGGCATGTAAACCTTTCAAATAACTATCGATAAATAGTTCAGATTTAAGAGCACTTTAGGATGGAATCAACTTTCCCCAGTTTACAAATAGCATGTTAAAATCACAAATAAAAAAAAAAACAAAACAGAATTGGTTATGGTTTGACACAAAAAAGTTATCGAGATATTGAAAATTCGAGATTCTCTGAAGATCAAGGTGAGAAGTATGTAATTGATTTGTCTGTAGGTATAGCACGAGATTCAGTGAACTTGATTATGCCAAACCAATATAGGTACTACTTTAGACCCTTATTTTCATCATCACATTGCGTTTCCTTATAATAACACTTAACGTTAATAAATATACTTAATAGCTACATCTTTGAAATATAGTGTGTACGAAGCTGTTTATAAATTTTACCAAATGCAGTGTTCCACATTGAAATCTGAAACATGGCACAGTTCACAAGAAAAAGAACATCAACACTACAACTAAATTGCACTCAAAGATGAAATAGTACTATGATAATCATCAGTGGCTCCTTACGACTTAAATAATATTTTTGAATCTTATAAATTCAGTATATAAACATCTATAGATTCCAAATGTACAAATCACATATATTTTCATATAATATTAAGAATGTAATAACTCTGGTATACAAACCTGGCGGATTAAAATATACGGAGACATACATGCTTACTTAAACAAAAGCATGCAACATAGAAAAATAAATGCCAAACAATCTATTAGAAGTTACAAAATCTAACACTATTTAAACGAGAACAAATTTAAAAATTCGAATAGTAAAATTAGACCTAACGACCAATCACCTAAGGGATAGTTTTGATTAGCGTTCGTTCAGCGCAGTCAGACGCTAAACGAACGCTATACATCCCTGATACATACCATCAAGAAAGCTAAGTTACGTTATTAAAATATTGAGATGAACAAAATTTACATGTATAAGGTAAGATACCTGTATTTACTAAAGTGCACTCGATAGTTCGAAAATGTAAAAATAAAATAAATTCCCCTTTATTATAAAATAATTCTTAAAATCTTATACGTAGTTTGGTGCACTTAAATTAGAGTGAATAATATTTAGAGAGTGTGGTAGTTCCTTTCGGTTTGGTTCTTGTAGTACTTGAAGCCCATAAAGCCGATGGCGAGGAGACCCAGAGTCAATATGATGCCGCCGATGAAGCTTGGTCCATCGAATCTGGAAAAGGAAATCGTAATAATAGATTAAAGTTCTCCATCGACATGACTACATACACACCGTTAAAGTTAAACTAGCGACACTGCATAGGTAATAATCCAGTTTCCGCTACGGGGACCGCCGCACACGACACACGCGCATAGTCACGCGACGGGTGCACGCGCGGTCGGCAGCTTAACGCAGCGTTGTTCCTTAGGTGGAGCGAGAGAGAGTCTGACTTTTACCAACTAAAACCCAATCGTGTTCCTTCAGGATCTAGCACCGCGGTGACTCTTTCGAACAATCCCGCAGCCCTGGTAGATATCGGCTCTAAAGGGCCTGTCAGTTGACCTGACACCTTTTAGAGGCGTGTGTGGAACACAACGCGCCGTTGATTCCTTATCGGACGGCGAATTTCCTATTGCTCGCCGTTGGAAAGCCCAAGCCTTCTTTGATTACCGTAGAATCACCGTGCGACTCCCGATGGAACGTGAGGGTTGCCTCTCTCACGCTTTTTGCCACCTCCTTCGCTTGCATTACTGCTTCGCAGAAGATGTTTCCTGCTATTGACTAGATTTCTGGATATGGAAATACTGTGTCTATTCTGTTTTTTGCCTATTCCCAAGGGAAAAAACGGCGTAATTTAACGTAAAAAAAAAAACAAGTTGATTACTAAATCCCACCGCTACGAATGTAAAAATAACAACTTCAGTTTCTGAGAAACAGCCAATTTGTTTGTCTAAATATTTTTCTCGTTAAAAAAACGTTAACGGTGATAAGTTTACAATTGAGAATCTTGAAAAAATAATGTGAATAAAAACTTTTTAGAAAAAAAAAATAACCGACTTCACTAAAAAAAACACTAAAAGGATCAAAATATTTTTAATTTCGGATGTCGGTGTTTCTCGGTATTGTTTGTTTCTTATTTAACACCGACTTCCGAAATTAAAAATATTTTGATCCTTTTAGTGTTTTTTTTAGTGAAGTCGGTTATTTTTTTTTTCTAAAAAGTTTTTATTTCACACTTTTTAGTTGCGATACACTTATAAACAGAGTGCCTATTTCTAATGACAATTCCAATTAACCCAAATACTGCTAGGTTACATTGTTTTATTATAAAGTTGCTGTCATCAGATCAGTTCGATAGTACCTTATAGCCAAAGAGCATCTCACGACAATTCTAATAAGCCCAAACACGGCTAGGATACATTGATTAATTACGGAGTTCCTGTGCCTACCTTCCGGCTCCATCATCAGATCAGTTCGATAGTACCTTATAGCCAAAGTGCATCTCATGACAATTCTAATGAGTCCAAACACGGCTAGGTTACATTGATTAATTACGGAGTTCCTGTGCCTACCTTCCGGCTCCATCATCAGATCAGTTCGATAGTACCTTATAGCCAAAGTGCATCTCATGACAATTCTAATGAGTCCAAACACGGCTAGGTTACATTGATTAATTACGGAGTTCCAGTGCCTACCTTCCGGCTCCATCATCATCATCAGATCACTTCGATGATATCATTTTCAACGTAACTATTCAGAATCATTCATTTATTTGTATTGTCATAGTCGCTTAACTATATCTTCAATGTGATATCTATTTGAGTATGAAGTTCCGTTGACCATTTCTGGTCTTCTTCATCAGTTCCACTTCATCAAATGTTACTTTTTGACTGTAAATGCTTAAGTTCTTGATGAAAATACTAAAATTACCATAGGGTTGCCTATAATTTTTGAGGAGTTCCCTCGATTCCTCATGGATTCCATCATCAGAACTGGATTTTGAAAAAAATGGGACCAATCTGGAAGCATATCCTATAAAGGGAAAAAAAATTTTGCAAATCGGTCCATAAACGACGGAGTTCTGAGGTAACACACATAAAAAAAAAAAAAAAAAAAAAAAATGATGATAAAAAAAAAAAAAAAAAAAAAAATACAACCGAATTGATAACCTCCTCCTTTTTTTTGAAGTCGGTTAAAAACGAATTACACCTACTAAAAATATTTTCAAAAGATTTCGAAACATCTTCAGTTGATTCGTTTTTTTATATCCAGATGAAACTGGCTAGACCGTGTTATACGTACAAAGCGTACAGTATTTTGTTTACAGTGACGTAAGCAGCCTGTGTAATTTCATTGTCATCTCTTTATGTTAATAATGCACAGTTTTCTTATTATAAATATGAATGGCAATCACATGATAACCTTTGTTTGTAATTATTATCATTTAGCTTCCTGCAATATTGATAGACTAGACTACTATTACTGTTTGTAGCATAGCATTCCATTGTAGCGTGTGGAAATGAAAGAAATATAAGTTAAGCCTTTAGAAACAGCTTGAATGACGCACGCAATACTGACAAACATAAATATATTTTGTAAAAAAAAGTTTGCGTTAACGTGCGTCATATCTGTGAGAAACAGGCATCGTTCCACACCGCTATAGCACTATGTAAGTACACTCATCCTAGCAGCGGTGGAGTAGCTGAATTTCAGTAGCGAATCTATCATATTTTTTGTATTATTGATAGGCTCGCGTTTGACCACTACAGCACCTGATGGTAAACGATGAAGTGCGCGTGGTGGACGATGGAGCACGCGCGCTTGCCTAGAAATAACCTATTCACTCTTGACTTAAAAAACCCTAGGTTGTAGCTAGTAACATAAAATATTGATTTAATATGAACTTTGTTATTTTCGAAGGCGTTCGGCCTCGGTTCGAAAAAAATCAAAACAATAGTGAACCTTGTACAAACGAGACAGCAGTTAAAATCACTTAGTGAAGGGTATGTGTTGTTTACACAAAATATTCGTCATCGATACCGGATAATATATTCAAGAAATCAGTGTAAAGGCGTGAACACTTTTACCGTTTAAGTGGCACTTTTTATACTCAAAGTCAAAAGATACCAGACATAATGTCAATGTCCTGCCCGATTTTCCGTAGTGTGCAATAATCGATACCTGTATGAATTAGTAATGGACACGAAACGAAACAGTTAAATGAGTTGTACCGTTTTTCCTCGTATTGAATGTAAATGCTTTCCTTGTTAGATAAGTAAAACGCGATCAATCTGTAGCCCGCTCCTTTTTACCCGACTACGGAGGGTTATGATTTTTTACTATAAGGATCTATGTTGGGTGGTGTCTTTATTTTAAATTAAACGTTTCAACGAGCGGCATGGTGTTAGCACGTACGTTAATAACTAAGTTTTCCTAAAATAATAAAGAATAACTAAGGTACCTACGACGCTTGAAATCCAGTAAAACTATTAAGTATGGATTTTTTTAAGATGAAAATGTTAAAACCGAAATAACACGTTAGTTACCAAAGGGAAATTTAAAAAATGTCATAAACTCTTCACCCAGTTTTTATTGTTTATTACGTAGAGATAAAGCAAAAATTAAGCTACTGCCCCAAATACAAAATGTCTAATTGTATACAAGTGCTATTTACTGCTGGCGGCCACATGAGTCCGCCGTGGTCGGAACTAAATAAATTCAATAACGTCACGCGGGTCACTATCGGACACGCTCGTGTTTTTGTAGCCCACCCTTTTTCTTATGTGCATGAGTCTAAATCACCGGCAAACGCTGCTAGTCAAAGTAAGAGACGTGTCGGTCACCATTGTCCGACGTGGCCTGAACGGAACATTTACAGGCGGTCACCATTTTCCGACATGGCGACTAAAGTGTTAATACGATCAACGTTGAAAATAACAAGACTTACGCTCTGGTTTTAAGCTCGACGGGTGCTGCCGTAGGGCTCACGTTTTCACCCTTAGGGGTCGTTGTCTCATTCTTCTTGCTATCCTTGCCGTCCGCAGTAGTACCGTTGGTTGCAGGAACTGGGGGTGTTACGGGCTTGGTCTCATTCTTTGCTTTCGCTGGGTCTACGGGTTTTGGTGTGGTGATAACAGCGGGTTTGGTCTCTGTAGAGTTCTCCGTTGGTTTAGTTTCATTGGCTTTGGTGGTCGTCTCGTTCGAGACTGTCGTCGTTTGGGTTTGAGTAGTGTTTGTCGATGTAGCATTCTGGGTCCCTGCTGGTACCGCCGGTGGCTTGGTGGCTGATGCTTCGTTCGCAGCTGGTTGGGCATGCTCTGGTTTTGCTTCATTAGTTTTTGTCTCATTGCCCGTAGCGTTCTGCTGAGGTACAGGAGCATTTTGCGTCGCGTCATCTAAAAGTTAAAAAAAAGACATTTAAAGTATCGTGTAGGCAGTATGATATCTCGATATTTTTTCAAAACCCCCTCTAAAATTATTGTCATTATATTTTCTTTGTGTGGAACATTTTTCCGTTTTTGTGCTCACCAGTTGGCGCCAATGCCATCTTTAAACCATGTAACTTTTAATAAATAATATATAGGTATGCGCACGGAAGCAAAATTGGGATTGAAAATATTTCTGATGTAAGTATTAGTGATGCAACGAATACTACTTTTACGAATACGAATACGAATATCAAACCTACTATTCGGCGAATACGAATACGAATATCTCGCCATGGTAATCAAAGACTTATTTATTTGAATAATGTTTACTCTTCTAATAATTAAAATTTACAACAGGCAAATTTTTATTTAAAAAACATAAAATTTGTAGATTTTCTGGTTTTAGGCGATTTCTTTTTTCAGTCTGGATGTTCCCAGCCGTTGAAAAAAGTCTTTCCGAGGCGACTGTACATACATGGCTTCAGTGAAAAATATTTTTGGGCGAGCTTTTTCAGACTTGGAAAATGGACATCTTCTCGCCAAAAGGCCAGTGAATCAGCAGTCGGCGATAAATTTGGGAGCTTTAGATAAGCATCTATCTCGTTTTTAGTTTGCGAATCCCCAGAAAATATTGAAATTGGCTCTTCCATTTCAGCCTCTTCAATTATTTCTTGGCATACTTGCCAAATTCCTCTACTTGTCGACGGTTGAGGTTCTTCTGGAGGTCTTGTCGGTCTTACGGCCTCTCTGTTATCAAGAGCAGCGTTAAGAAATGATCGAGCGTTTTTCAAATCTGCAGTAAATAGAGTTGCGTACAAAAATATTAGTTTTTAAATATTCGTATTAGTATTCGCCGAATACGAATATTCGGTAAATGTCTACTATTCGGCGAATACGAATATTCGTATTCGTATTCGTTGCATCACTAGTAAGTATTGTATCTATTTATGTGTGCATTTATTTACTGTTATTGATATATCTATGTATGTATTATATGATTTAATTTAGACGACAGTCATTTTAGCAACTAATTCTGATTACTCTTGTGCTCTATGATTCCTAAAAAAAAAAGTTTGAATAGGTACTAAAACAAAGCTTAGCAATGCTTCAGATTCAATTTGTGTCATATGGTTTGCAAATTCAGTCTTAGAGTATGGATTTGTGGCCCTGAGTATCGATAAGCTCAAGTACGTTTTTTATACCGGTTGATACTTTTTACACTTACTGCATAAAAGTAACAGCCATTTAAGTGATTAGTAACCTCAATCCAAATCATCGACCCTCGCAATTTAAGCCCTTTACGTCCTCCTTGGCCCTAGTATCACAAAGATTCTAAACAAGACTTACAGACGATATTGGGCATCAACACGCGGGATTGCGACAGTCGTAGAGAGGCTCCAGCAGTTGGGACTCGAGGTGGCATTGCACAAATCCGAGGCCATGTGTTTTCGCGGCCCTCGGAACGCGCCACCATCGGGTTCCCAAATAACGGTAGGAGGAGTTCACATCGGCGTCGAGTCAACGATGAAGTACCTGGGACTCGTCCTCGACAGCCGATGGAATTCCGAGGAGCACTTCCGACGTCTGGCTCCCAAAATGGATCGGGCTGGGGCTGCTCTCAAGCGGCTCCTGCCCAACCTAGGGGTCCAGACGCATCCTGCTGGAGGCTCTACGCGGGTATAGTTCGGTCCATGGCCCTTTATGGGGCACCGGTATGAGCGCCGTCGCTACGAAAGCGACCGGCGGCCAAGCTGAATGCATGCCAGAGGGTCATGACCATACGGATGGTGCGGAGATAAAGCACGGTTTCCCCCGCAAAGCGGCGAGCCTCCTTGCTGGCCTAGCACCATGGTATCTGGAGGCAACAGTCCTTGCACGCATGCACGATTTGCGCGTGGAGATGCAACGCCGGGGCGAAACTCCGCTGCCGCGAAAAGTCACGGCATGGTGGATAGAGTTCCGGCGGGATCTCATGGTGGAATGGCGACAGCGACTGTCGCAACCCAGTGCTGGGCACGCCACAATTATGGCGGTAAGTTGAGTAGTCTTTGAGGTGTGGCTGGAAAGACAACACGGCGTCCTCACCTTCCGTATGACGCAGGTTCTAACCGGACATGGTAAGTTCGGAAGGTTTCTGCATCGGATTCGTGCGGAAGAAACGCCCGGGTGTCACCATTGTGTGGACCACCCGGAGGACACGGTGGAGCATACGGTAGAGGTGTGCCCCGCTTAGGCAGAGCACCGACTTGTCCTCGTAGGAGCGATCGGCGGCAACGACCTCTCGTGCCGGGCCTTGGTACGGCCATGGTCCGGAGCGAGGAGGAGTGGCAGGCAGTCGCCTACTTCTGCAAAGCAGTAATGTTAGGAAAGGAGGTGGCCGCACGTGCGAGGGAACGGCCCTTATCCCGATTTCCAGCCAGCGCAGGCTTGCGGACGGCGAGCAATGTGTAGCACGCCGTCCGGCCGTCCGGTAACCGTCCGGACCGAACCCAAGTCGTCAACGGCGCGTAGTGTTCCACGCGCGCCTCAAGGAGATTTCAGCAAATCGTAGGTGCCCAGCAGGGTCGAAGCTTACTGGGGCCATGGGTTAAGTGAAAATGAACCATGGGGCCCTGGAACGCAAGGCAAAGAAGGAACAAACAAGTGGGTTTTAGTCAGTAAAAGTCTGATCATTGGATGATTACCCACCTAAAAAAAAATATATATATATTTATTCTTTTGTGCAAACTTTATCCCAAAATACTTTGACGGAGTTTGTGATAAAAACCTACCAAGCGTATGCTTGGTAGGTTTTTATCACAAATATCGTAATTTTTTTCTTTGCAATGTATACAAAAATTGTCACCTATAAAACAAAAACTGTTGGGGTTGTTAATACAAGGTTTTCTTAACAAACTCATATTTTACAAGACAAAAAGCACTTTTAAATTTAAAATAAGACTAACTGATAATTTCAAGGTCTAACAGCTAATTAGTAAAATGATTGTAACTAAATACGTTAAAAGATAATAATTAAAACTTAGTAGGATATAATCAAGTTATTTTATCCTTAGGAGTGTACTTTTAATTTTTTTATGGATTTCTTGTGTTTCAAGAACCAGAGTCAATCCAAAAGAAGTAAATGTATGTATGTGTAATACAAGTGTTTACAAAAACCCATTAACAAAATAGATGCCACAATTTTTTTTTTGTTCCGCAGTGTTATTAATCAGTTATTGTAAAATATTCAACATAATGATAAAATGTAAATAAATTCGCTTAAGCACACCAGTGTTATCTGACATTTCCAAGACTTCACTCTACACTAGCGCTTCTAGCGACGAATTCAAACACGATCATTAATTAGTTATTTATAACTCGTAAACGAATCATATTTATATTTACAGGCATATCAAATCTATTGTGCAACCTTGAGAAAAAACCTGCTCAAGTCTATCGTACTTTTTGCTAAGTGTGACTTGATTTCAAGCTATAAATCTTACGGTCTTAGTACGTTCCACTTTATGATGGTTTCCAACTCTAAATTAAAAAAAAAACGAGTTTTGAATTTGGAAAAACCAAGACACAGTAATAGAGTTGCAATAGTTAAATTAATATTTTGTGAAAATATGTTTTGAATGAAATTGTATTTCATAATAATCATATTTGAGAGTAATGATAATAATCATATTTGTAAATAAAAGTATTGAACAAAGTATGACCTGACACATAAAGCTTTTGCTTTAAAACAGTACAGTAGTGCGAACAGTAAGGCCACCCGTAAAGTAAGAATTATAACTGTGGCGCGAATTTTTTAAAATGCCTTTCAAGGCGCTTTCAAGGGCCTAATACACTACGCGATATTCAGCACACGAAATTCAGACTGTCTTATTTTTTGTTCCGAGTAAGACCGGTCTACCCTACGCGACATCGACTAAGACTGTCTGAATATCGAGTACTGTAATAGGCCCTTTAAACAATCAGGACGCTGATTAAAAACTATCTAGGATATCCCAGGACACTACAAAAACTTGGACCTATCCTGGGAAAACAGAACGGTTGGTAACTGTGTTCTTTAGAAACTGTAACGAGATAATTGATTTAAATTATATCTGTGAATCACTTCATGAAAGTTTTTCGGGCGACGAAATTAGGTTCAATTTGAACTAAGTGCTTCCTATATTGGTTCTACGTGGTAAAGCGCTTGGCTTCGACAAACAATTAAAGCATCTATATTAGTCACGCTGCTCTGCCCTAGATATTTAACAGTAGGTACTAAGTAACTATACACAAAAGTGCGAAAATAACTTTACAGTAGTGTATTTTAATAAGCTTTTAGGCATTGGAAGTTACTTTTTTATTATTTCTCTTCTTTAACTATATATATATAAAAGGAGAATCTGACTGACTGACATATCAACGAATAGCCGAAACTACTAGGACTAGGAGTGTGAAATTTTGCACACAGCTTCCTTTAATAACGTAGGCGAGCTCTAAGAGAGGATTTTCTAAAGTTCACCCCCACCCCCTAAGGGGAAGAAAAACGAGGGTCCAAAGTTTGTATGGAGAAACCTACTTTCGAGCGGGCGAGGCCGCAGAAGCTAGTTTTATATAAAAGGAGCACCTGACTGACTGAAATATCAGCACATATTAAAATAGAATTATAGTAGGTATAAAACACAAGAATTATCTAGATGTAGCTAATGCAGTGGATTTTAAACAAGTTCTGCTTCTATCCTTTTCAATATAGGTTATTTTATGAATATTTGATGAGCTCAATATAAATTTTGATACAAGATTATGCTGTAACCATATTGGGAGATAATATAAGTAAATTATCATTTATCTATTAAATCAGATCTACAAAGAATAATAAAAAAAGTCAGTTTTATAAAAATCAATATAAATGGTAAATAAAGTTCCTGAAGATTAAAAAATATTTCAAAAGCATTTCACAATCCTGCTAGGGCCCTGAGAATTTTGAAAAACTTCAAACTAGAGTGGAGTGGGGGAAGTCATTTGATGATTTCCCACCACAAAAAAAAGCATTGTCATGCCAAACTTTCCATCAGAGGTCTCAGACGAGGAAACATGATAGGCTACTAACCTATCATGTTTCCTCTTCTGGCATGTTGGCTGGCTGTGTTGGCCTCATCAAATTTTTATAAATTGATGAAACAATGGATGCGTTTTTAAAAACCTATTCCCAAAAAAAATATCATTTATTTATTGTGTTGTTATTTTTGTTATGATTCATACTGTTCCAATTAACTGTCTGATAACTCTTTAAGATACCCAAAATAACAGGTAACTCATATCAATATTTTGGGGATTCCCCTGAAGTTTGATTAAGGGAATTTCCTCAACAATGAATCCATTACAATTTTAGGTTATAGTGCATTGCTTATTACAATTTTCCTGATAAATGATTTAATGTGTATTTTGCAGGTGGATTTTTGTTTTAGCAGATCCAAAAAAAAAAACACAACACAATGCCAATAACAAACATTGTGACAAATAAGACAATGTTAAAGTAAGCAAGAATGTTGTTTTTCTTATAAGAGAATTTGACCAGGCACTTTAAGTACTTGTTAATTGTACTTGCAAAAGGCAGGGTCATTGATTTTAGATGAATGATATTGTGACAGTGACAATTTATTTGGCTTTAAGTATTATAATTTATCCAGGTTCAGTTGTAGCAGACCCTGTTTGCCTTTTCAAAAGAAAAACTTAAGAAAACCAAAAGATTAAGATGATGATATTGACACAAATTACATTTATGTAAATGAAGGTTCTTTACCCTGCCAGTGGATGAATTCTGGCCCAAAATAAATGATAAAAGTGGTACAGTACAGTATCAGGTGTGAATACATTGTGTAGCGTGTTATCATTGTGAGTTCAGTTCATTACAGGTCATTTGCTCAATCAGATTATATTCAATTGGCTCACAAATGTATTGGGTAATTGGGAAAACCAGCATTAGTCATTAAGCATTTAAAGTTGTCAAAAATAAAAGGCTGTTTTGACATTTGTATTGACTGCCTAGCGGCCTGTCCGGTGTAGTGTGGCTACTATTAAAAAACTTTTTAGAAAAAAAAAAATAACCGACTTCACTAAAAAAAACACTAAAAGGATCAAAATAACTTTAATTTCGGAAGTCGGTGTTTCTCGTTATTGTTTGTTTCTTATTTAACACCGACTTCCGAAATTAAAGTTATTTTGATCCTTTTAGTGTTTTTTTTAGTGAAGTCGGTTATTTTTTTTTTTCTAAAAAGTTTTTATTTCACACTTTTTAGTTGCGATACACTTATAAACAGAGTGCCTATTTCTCATGACAATTCGAATTAACCCAAATACAGCTAGGTTACATTGTTTTATTATAAAGTTCCTGTGTCTACCTTCCTCCTTCCGGCTCCATCATCAGATCAGTTCGATAGTACCGTATAGCCAAAGAGCATCTCACGACAATTCTAATAAGCCCAAACACGGCTAGGATACATTGATTAATTACGGAGTTCCTGTGCCTACCTTCCGGCTCTATCATTTGATCAGTTCGATAGTACCTTATAGCCAAAGTGCTAACCATGACAATTCTAATAAGTCCAAACACGGCTAGGTTACATTGATTAATTACGGAGTTCCAGTGCCTACCTTCCGGCTCCATCATCATCATCAGATCACTTCGATGATAGCATTTTCAACGTAACTATTCAGAATCATTCATTTATTTGTATTGTCATAGTCGCATAACTATATCTTCATTGTGATATCTATTTGAGCATGAAGTTCCGTTGACCATTTCTGGTCTTCTTCATCAGTTCCACTTCATCAAATGTTACTTTTTGACTGTAAATGCTTAAGTTCTTGATGAAAATACTAAAATTACCATAGGGTTGCCTATAATTTTTGAGGAGTTCCCTCGATTCCTCATGGATTCCATCATCAGAACTGGATTTTGAAAAAAATGGGACCAATCTGGAAGCATATCCTATAAAGGGAAAAAAAAATTTTGCAAATCGGTCCATAAACGACGGAGTTCTGAGGTAACAAACATAAAAAAAAAAAAAATAATGATAAAAAAAAAAAAAAAAAAAAAAATACAACCGAATTGATAACCTCCTCCTTTTTTTTGAAGTCGGTTAAAAATAGCATATACTGCAACACCGGACCCTAATTATTATTTTATTGTTTCTTTCAGTTTAATTTTAAGTTACATTCTTGGGTTTTTCTCAAATGTTAAAACAGGCCTTTTATTTTTTAACGAGTTTACTGCAAATAAATGAATCTGCACCATAATTAATGTGATGATGAATCCTCAAATGCTGTTAAGTTTAAATCACTATACTCTTGAGAATTCTCAAACACAACTAGTAGTGTATAAGAAATTCTGGATTGTTCAACTCTGTAGTTGTAGGTTTTGTGTGATAGATTAAAAATATAACTACATAATTGCTGATTTATATCAATACTGATGGGTGTTTTAGTAATGCCAGCCATGCACAATCCAGTTTACCATCAAGATTGTAGCGCACTTGAAGTGGCATCTGGTAAACTTGATAGTTTGTCGCTATCAGTAAGCTTGACCAGTCTACTGTGTCTATGGGCGGTCAAGTATGCATAATATTAGTCGACTACAAACTTGACGGTATATTGGGTTGTGTATGGCTGGCATTAGTGTAGGTGCTACAGTACCCAATAGGTTGATGACTGCTTCATAATGTACAATGGTAGCAGGCTAGATATTGTAAAACAAGAAACACATACTAATAACAACATCTGCAGTTTATTTAGCAACAATATTCTTTTGTATACAAAGCTATACAACAAAAATAAACAAAACATGTTCGTTGTTTTTGCTGCAAAGTTTAATTCAGTTTGATTATTGCATGATTTTTTGTACCACAATTTTTGGAACAAAAAGTTTAGTTCCTGTATTGCAGCAAATTATATTTCATTGCATAATTGTTACTGCTTTGATAGCGCTTTTACATGTTTGCTGGCAATTAGAAATTGTGGTAATGTCCTTCTTGTGTTAAGTGTTGCAAAAGACAGTTTTAGACATGATAAATGGCTTTATACAGGCAATGTTATTTTTTCTGAGGTGTCATGAAACCGCATGACACTGTCATGCAGAAGATATTACCGTTTCTACAAAAACTGTTAAAAAAAACTTGGCACCTAATTATTATGAATTGTTAGTAACCAGCTCATTGAAGCAGGGTATTGACATACTGCCAATTCAAATTATTAGCAGAGAAAACTGGGTGGTTACCCAGACAATGGGTAATTCATAATGATCTGTAATGAAAGCAGCATCGTTGACTTACAGATAACTTAATTAGTAAATGTACATTAATAAATAATTGTGCAATAACCACGTTCTTGAGCATTGTACACCACGAAAGGGTATTTTTAGATTTCTTTTAGAATTACTAATTAATCTTATGAGACGTGGACACTCATTAAATTATGTATAACGCTGATAATGCAACGTTGCCGCGTCATAAAACATCTCAGCAATCAACTGGTACAGGAACAGCGAATACTTCCTTGACCTTGACAACACTACGTGGAATACTGATCTCAACAATAAACCAAAAATCGATAACACATCCATATGTACCAAATCACCAGACGCTCAATATTCAATAGAACACTTAATTCAACGTCAGAACTACGCATCTTATCGTGAGAAAATTCTTATGAAACACTTTGGTGGTCTCAAAATTTCAGTTTAACTTACTTAATGGTTTTGCTTGCTGGCTGAGGCACACCGACAGCGACAACAAACAAACAAATATTACTTGCTTCATCTTTGAATATTGCTAAATATCAGTCAATTATAATATTTATCAAAAATTCTAATACTACGCTTCCACTGATTGCCGACAAGAGAAAAAACGATTTCACATCTTTGTTTCACATATTAAAAAAACCAGTGATGTGACGTAGAGTAAACATATTTTTAGTCGATTATTGACAGCAGTTTAGTGATTTCATCGAAAATCGAGTTGGCGAATGATAACCAAAAAATATTATTTACAATTTATAAAAATGCATTAAATCCCAGAACACGAAAATGATAATTAATTAATTAGATAAGTCTGTGATTCGGTATTTATTTTTTTATTTTTAACAATTTTATCGATGTTTTAGATTTTCAGTTGCTGGTTACAATTAATTTTATCACACATTTCATGGCATATTATTGATTTGTAAGCAATATTTAAAATTAGGATATGGTTACTTTTTACTACTAGCGTTTAATATAGTAAACTTATGCTCGAGCACCAAGTAAACTGAACGCACTGTACATGGTGAATTCATTCCGTTATGTCGTAGGGCATACAAGATCCTTGGTTAGAGCCAGCACAAAAAGTTCTGAGTATAAAAAAGGTTAAAAGATAGTGACTTTTAACCTTTTATATTCTCAGAACTTTAAAACCTCACACCATAAATCGATAAGTTTTCATATACGATTTTGTTCTCGGGACCTGTCGATAAGTTAGAATACATTTATTTAGGTACTGAGGAAACAAATAGATTGAATTAGAGGTTATTTTAAAAAAAAGTCATGAGAACTTTGTAAATCTTTTATTGAATATCTAGTAGCACTTTTAGAGTTTTGCACCAGAATCCATGCTAGTCTTTATCAGAAGAATCGGATGAGTCCATTGTCAATTTAGGCTTTGTTAATTTAGGTGCAGTGATATGATGCATTATCCATTACTACTATACAATTGTTGTATATTTGGCACTATTTTTTCTTTCATCCAACGCATGAAGTTTGCAGAATTCATATAGTTATGATAGTAACATAATTAAGATTTATTTATTATTTATTTATTTAACGATTTATGTAGCGTCAATTCTAGCCGAACCCGACTGTTGACCAAGACCATGTCGCAGCAGTCGAGAGGCACCTTGGAGAGTACTTCGCCTCGCCGATAGCTCCCGAGGAAGACCCTATCTTCTTCTCGCCTAACGCAGTCAGACGCGCCTTCCTGTCCACGAAGCTGAGGAAGGCCCCTGGGGCGGACGGCATCACCAACACAGCGCTGCGCCACCTGCCGTACCGTTCGGTAGCGGCACTGGCTCGCCGGTTTAAGGGGGTGCTGCGCACGGGGGTTTTTCCTGGGTGCTGGAAGGAAGGGCGCGTCATAATGCTGCCGAAGGCGAATAAGGACGTGCTGAAGCCGGAGAGCTATCGGCCAATCACTTTGCTGCCCACCATGTCCAAGGTGTTTGAAAAACTCCTGCTGCGACACTTAATGCCACACTTGACTCCACGTCCGGAACAGTTCGGGTTCCGCTCGGAACACAGCACGACGCTCCAGCTGTCGAGGGTACTGCACCTGCTTACCGCCTCGCTGAATAAGAAGGAGCGAGCGGTTGCAGTAGGTATTCCTCGACATGGAAAAGGCATTCGACCGGGTCTGGCATGAAGGCCTGGTCTATAAAATGTCGAAGACCAGCGCGCCCCGTCGTGTTGTAAAGGTGGTCTCCTCCTTCCTCTCGGATAGGACCTACAAGGTGGTGGTCGATGGCGCACTCTCGAGCGCCCGCCCGGTCGCGGCCGGCGTACCGCAGGGTAGCTGCGTCTCGCCGACCTGCTACTCATGTTACACTGACGACATCCCCACGACGCAGGAAACCACGCTCGCGCTGTACGCTGACGATGCTGCGTACATCGACTCCTCGCTTAACGCGAGGCACGCAGCCGTCAAAGTACAGCGCGTACTCGATCAGCTTCCCGACTGGCTGTCGAAATGGAGGTTGTCGGTGAACGTGGGTAAGACCCAGGCGCTGCTCGTCGGGTCTGCTCGCCTCCCACCACCTCTCCAGCTGCATGGAGCCGACATCGCCTGGTCGCCCCAGGTGAAGTACCTAGGGGTCACCATCGACCGTCGGCTCTCCATGAGAGGCCACGTCCGGCAGGTCACCGCCAAAAGCAGGGCAGCCCGCGCACTGCTCCGCCCAGTGCTCTCCTCTCGCCTCCCGCTGCGTACCAAGCTGGGCGTGTACAAGACGTACATCCGCCCCATAATAACGTATGCCGCCCCAGCTTGGCTCGCCCTCACCAGCGAGTCCAGCAAAACTCGCCTCCGGGCGCAACAAAACCTCTCGCTCCGGACCATCACGAACGCCCCCCCGCTGGTGAGGAACGACGTCATACAGCGGGCCCTCGAGATGGAAAGCCTGGACCAATTTTGTGTCCGCCTCGCGTCCCATATGTTCTCGCGTGCCGACGCTTCTGCTTGGCAGTATGTCAAGCACATAGCGCCCTAGCACGCGCGTCCTCCTGACGCGAGGCGCTTCCCGCGTGACCTCCTACCGGACGTGTCCAACCCACCGGACTTGACGCCTGAGTGAGCCGCTTTCACCTACACGCGACTCACTCACACGAATTAGACTCCTCAACAGCACACGCACCCGGTGCACGTTGTGTGCTAAGTTAATATAGGCATGACGTGCACCAGCCCTCATACAGTCACGACTCTACACACATCATACTCACGCAGCAGACGCGTAGCGTGGTTGCGCGTTTGCATGCCCACATGAGCGGTGTAATACACAATTGCAATACCGCTCATACTCTCACTACGTCCCCTGAGTCTGAAGCGTGACCGGCTCGATCTGGAAGCGTAACAGGCGGGGGTCTACATCCTCAATAGGGAGCGCCCCCAAAGCCGGCATTCTCGTCGCTGGTCGTCTCTCGCTAGGCTTCCTCCGGGTAACCGGGGGTTCCACCCGGCGGGGACTGACCGCCGAGATGTCGTGAAAAACGGCACTGCAGGAGCAGTGCCGAGGCGCTCCTACTGAACACAATGCAGTTACTCTTAGGCAAGCTGCGTATGCGCGCCTGCCTCGAGGTTGCCGCCTATAAGGCACCCCAACGCAGGCCCCGTATTTACGGGGTCCCCCCGTCTTTACCCTACCCTGACACCGCGGGACAAAGGCTCTGCCTATACCCCGCCGCCGCGCCCCCTTGCGAGGACGCAGCGACTTCTACGGAGCGACCTGCAAGGTGCATCAGAAGAACGTGAGTAGGAAAAACGTTCCCGCAAATAGGAGGGCGTTTTAGGGTTGTGAAGGATGTTAAATAGCAGACATAATATCCGAGAGTTCCTGCGAAGTCGAATAGGGAGCCACTTGAGTATCTTGCGAAAGCCTGAGACATGATCATACTTTTTAAGATTGAAAACAAAACGAATACAAATATTTTGCAAACGCTCAAGTTTATTTAAAAGCTCCTCGGTGGCATCCAAATAACAGGCGTCAGCGTAGTTAATGATGGGCTGGATGAGTGTTTGAGCGAGGGCAATTTAAATACATAGTAGCAGTCCATTTTCAACAAACTCTGTTTTCCTGCCAGGCACCGCTCGGGTACGAATATGTAGGGGAATTTTATTGTTATGGTCACTCGAAAAAAAATTTGACAAAAGGTCTAACTTTGGAAAATGGTACCGCAGGCCCGATATTTTCAAATTCCTCTTAACAAGCACGTTTGACTTTCAAGATAATATCCTAGCCAGCACTTTTAATCACTTTCGGTATAATGATGACGATTATTTACTTTGGAAACGATTAAAAACACAGAACACAACATATACCTATTCTCCTAACATATTATGACAAAACGTCAAGATGGCGGCAAACGATTAGTTCGGATTTCAGCCGCGCGCAACTTAATGTGCGCGGAGTCTAGCAGTGTCTGTCTCACTCATTCGTTTTTAATATGCAGCTTTGGCTATAATTATCAATATTCCTTGTACCTGTTATATGTTACAGTAGGTATATTTTAGCGATTCAAGGATTTTATTTACCAGCCTATTGAAGCGATGTTTGTAAACATTTTAGTTTACGTACATACAAGTGGATATTGCTAATTGTATTGAAAATACAGGATGGTGCAGCAGTGCTGATTTTAGCCGGGCGCCAAAGACTCCGTAAAGCTATTAGTTCCCTCTATCACCACGTCCATTTAGATTCATGTCGGACTGTACTTTTCTCAAAATAGGAATACTGACCCCAGTAATTAACCAACAAAATGTTGGGAAAATAATTTTAATAATGTTGGATATTGTTACGCCGTGAAACTTCGACCCGCCATATCTTCGATGAAATAAAGAGTAGCATCAAATACCTAATTAAAACACATTGCTGTGCGAAACTTCTAGACCGGAAATACGTAACAATTTTGGACATCATAATTATTGGTTTTTCATTGATTGGCCAAAGTTATTGTTTGTGGTGAATAAAGTTCTCTGCGAGTAAACCGGCATACTTTTGAGTACCGTAATTAGAGACACACTAAAAAGACAATGAGCGAGCGAAAGCCGGCGTTCGCTTGGGGTTTAATTTACTCACGTTCGTTACAATATTAACAAATAACTGCCTTGGTAAAGTATTGCATTTGTGTATTTTCTAGAGGTTAGTTTTTTTTTCAGTTTTCGCACTGAAAAAAAAAAGATTTATCCCGAGTAGAACTCTTTTTGCTAATATTATCATCTTAGGTCTTTGGTAGGGAAGTGTGGTTAGTGTTTGAGTTTCCTTTTTGGAAGGTTATTCTATTAATCTAATTAAATATAGGTAAGTATGTAGTTTATATTACTTACTTTGTCAGTTGTGATTAGGTACACAACTAAGTACTTAGATAGATATGACGGAGTACAACCCCCAGACCAGACGCATCGAAACAAACCAGTTACTTAAAATACAAAGTTAATAAATTAGGGTATGTTATCATAGTCTGTAATAGTGCCTACCAAATGGGCTAGTTGAGAAAAGGCTATACAATGTGTTCCAAATATGAATAAAATCGTTTTTTCGCCATGTCATGATGTCATAGCTGTCAAATCGAAGAAATTGGGTAGGGTGAGCAAAACAAGAAATTTTTGCAATTTAATTTATTTACGAGTCATGAACGAAAAAAGTTTAATCAGAATTCAGTTCTTCAATTTTGCTCATATCTGCATCACTGTGTGAAGTGTGTGAGTAGTGGCAAATGAAAGAAGAAGGCGAATTTTACCAAACAATTAAAATAAGAAAGAAAAATGTTTTATGACTTAAATAAGTTAAATATATTTCCCACTGTGCAAAACTGAACTGAACTGAACTGTGTAAAATTTTGTCTCTGTTCTACATGTTTTTCAATAAAAATCACAATAAAATAACATGATAAACAAAGCTGTGTCAACACGAAATGACGTTTGGCATTTGACGGATGGCTGGGTTGAGTTACCATATAAAAAAACTAGTGTTAATTTCACTTTACGCCACGACCATTCTTTTATCGCACTGAGTCTACGGCTTTTTTTTTTCGCAGAAGGAGACAACCGCATCCTATTCCCTTTCGCTCGGATCATGGCTTGAACCAGAGCCCCGCGCGAGAGGTAGGCGCCGCTGATCACCTCAACAAGTACACGGCGGTGAACAATCCAAGCGGGGCACTCCTCCACCGTAGCTATGCTCCACCGTGTCCTTCGGGCGGTCCGCATAATGGTGACACCCGGGCGTTTCTTCCGCCTGAATACTGAGGTACCGCTGACTGCACTTAGCAAAATGGTGGTTTCCTAAATAAAAATAAAAAGTTAAAATAAATTGAATCAGTATAACTAAATAAACTTACGGCGTAGAGCGTCGACGCTAAGTGAATTACACATTGAAATTCACGAGCTCGCATGTATGAAGTGCCCTTTCCTACTGAGTCTGAGTTACTTATTGTGTGAGCGTGGTTAGGTACTGAGTTCGTCTCTTACGTTGGCTGTTTCGTCTCAAAAATATCTAGCTACTAGCTTTCTTCTTGAATTTTAGTTTTTCGTTGGTGCGATGTTACAGTTCGCCAGGAGTCACGTTTCGTGATCCGCGTCACTTAATTTACAATATTTTGGCCGGTTTTTTATGTTTTCTGTCTGTACCTACCTACGTTACTTGATTAGACATTTTCGTCTTTTTATCAAGTAACGTAGGTACAGACAGAAAACATAAAAAACCGGCCAAGTGCGAGTCGGACGAAGGAATCCGTAGGTACCATTATATATACAACTTTTTTTTTCATAATTTATTTTATTCTCTTTTTAGTATTTGTTGTTATAGCGGCAACCAAAATACATCATCTGTGAAAATTTCAACTGTCTAGCTATCACGATTTCAAGAGCTACAGCCTGGTGACAGGCAGACGGACAGTGGAGTGTTAGCAATAGGGTCCAGTTTATACCCTATTAGGAACGGAACCTTAAAATGAATACCTACTTACCAAGGTATATTTACACCTGTAAATATACCTTAGTAAGTAGGTCACGAGATACCTATCTAGTACCTAACGTAGGTACAGAAAACATAAAAATGACTACCTACCTAATTAAATATTTATTATTTATAGCAGTTGGCTCAGTAGCCTCTCTATTGATAGGTTTCCATCTAAATATTATGTATTATTAACAAGAGCGGTAGTGACACGTGATCAAGGAAGCCGTACTATGTAGAAACGTAAAAGATATAAGTACATATAGCTGGTTGCAGGTTGTCTTTAAAAAATCGCTTTTAGCGATAAGACCGCCCATTGTGACACCCAATTAATTTTAAGTTCCTAATGTAATTTGTGTTTTTAACCGACTTCAAAAAAGGAGAAGGTTATTCAATTCGGTAGTATTTTTTTTTTGTTTGTTACCTCGGAACTCCGTCGTTTATAAGCCGATTTGCAAATTTTTTTTCCCTTTATAGGATATGCTTCCAGATTGGTCCCATTTTTTTCAAAATCCAATTCTGATGATGGGATCCATGAGGAATCGAGGGAACTCCTCAAATATTATAGGCAACCATATAGTGATTTTGGTATTTTCATCGAGAACTTAAGCATTTACAGTCAAAAAGTGACATTTGATGAAGTGGAACTGATGAAGAAGACCAGAAATGGTCAACGGAACTTTATACTCACATTGAAATCACAATGAAGATAGTTAAGCGACTAAGACAATACAAATAAATGAATGGTTCTGAATAGTTACGTTGAAAATGGTATCATCGAAGTGATTGATGATGGTGATGGAGATGATGATGATGGAGCCGGAAGGTAGGCCCTGGAACTCCGTAATTAATCAATGTAACCTAGCCGTGTTTGGACTTATTAGAATTGTCATGAGATGCACTTTGGCTATAAGGTACTATCGACTTGATCTGATGATGGAGCCGGAAGGTAGGCACAGGAACTCCGTAATTAATCAATGTATCCTAGCCGTGTTTGGGCTTATTAGAATTGTCATGAGATGCACTTTGGCTATAAGGTACTATCGAACTGATCTGGTGATGGAGCCGGAAGGTGGAAGGTAGACACAGGAACTTTATAATAACACAATGTAACCTAGCAGTGTTTGGGTTAATTGGAATCGTCATGAGAAATAGGCACTCTGTTTATAAGTGTATCGCAACTAAAAAGTGTAAAATAAAAACTTTTTACAAAAAAAAACCGACTTCACTAAAAAAAACACTAAAAGGGTCAAAATAACTTTAATTTCGGAAGTCGGTGTTAAATAAGAAACAAACAATACCGAGAAACACCGACTTCCTAAATTAAAGTTATTTTGACCCTTTTAGTGTTTTTAGTTAATTTTTTTTTTTTGTAAAAAGTTTTTATTGGTGTACAATAAAGAATATATCTATCTATCTATCTATCTCATCATCATCATCATTTCAGCCGATAGACGTCCGCTGCTGGACATAGGCCTCCCCCAAATGTCGCCACAACGAACGATCCTGTGCGTCTCGCATCCATCGGATTCCCGCAACCTTCACCAGGCACATCATTCATTTGGCATTTTATCTATCTATCTATATAGTACCAAATAAACCTACGCCCGTTTTCACTGACACAAGTGATGAAGTAAGACTTAGATAAACGCCTAAATTTTAGTACTCAGCACACTGTTGAATTGCGTAAATTCAACCGTATGTTTATATATTTAGGCATTCGTTTAGCTGTCGCCAAGTGTTACTGAAAACGGGTATTATTATTATTTATTAAGACTGCAAAACCCAAGGGAACATCCCCCGAGATAGAAGTACCTATACTATGTGCATATCAGTACATGATCTACGCGTATATTAAGCAGGTACAAACATACAAAAATACACTCACAAAGCCTTTATAATATTAGTATGATTAACGTGATGTACAGAGTTGGAAGCAGTAATGGATAATCTTATTATAGACTGTGAAATCAGCCAACCGATGTAGTAAACCGGTGTCCAAACCGGTTTCATTAGAAAGCAATAATTCGAAAATGGTTTTGAACCATTAAAAAAATATAAATTATACTTATTATGCAAATAGAGGAGTTTCTTTTTTTTCCAACAAATATATAAAATATATTTCTTTTTTTAACGTTACTAAGTACACACTATATCCTATTCTCGTGAAGAAAATAGTGACGTCATCGTTATCACTCGGCGAAGTCACGCCCCTTGATCAGTCAGATCATAGTAAATTAGAAACTCGATGTTTACATTGATCAGTTGAAGTAAAATATTAATACCTCACCTCAACTTAGCATTTAAACTTGTGGAAAAGCTGTTTTTTGACGCAATAGCACCTTTAGATTCATTAAACTAATAGAAGAAATGTGACTGTGACTACGTGGTTAGTGTCGAAAGAAACATGTGGGACTTAGACAATATTATGGAACTCGCGGAACAGTTTAATGAAAATTATGACTATTTTGATTACCATATAATAATTACTAAATATTTATACTTATTTGAAAATATTGTGTATTTTAAAGTTGCTTTAATTTTATAATGGTACACTAGAAAGACGGAAGCAGTCATTTGACTGCAATTTGAATTTAAATTTGGAATAACTCAAAATCTATTTGACTTAATGTACTGAGACTTTGTGACTTTTATTAATATTACTAGTTAAATGAAAATAGGTATGAAAATAACTCTCGTCTCTTTTGTTTATTGTTTAAAATCTTGATATACCGACAAAGACGGCGGCAGTCATTTGACGGTTGATATCGGATAAGTATTTATTTGTAATATGAGAAGGTAGAATACGAAATAATGTGCGCTTTGTCCATTGTTTGGAGTATGCAAGTCAAATGAGTCAGTATAGTTACGACTGCCTATCAATTTTGTCAGAATTATTGTAAGTGATTCGTGAAAAATGTCTCGAAGCCTTCAAAATGAAGAAATACTTTCAATGTTGCAAAATATTTGTGAAGATGAATCGGATTGTGGCTCTGAAAGTGAAGAGCACGGTAGTGAGGATGAAAATGTACCATTTATCAGTTCGAGTTCCTCTACGGATGAAAGTGACCTGGAAGATCAGATACCTCTAGCAACTTTACGAACCGTTGACAGCTTGAGTTCTCGTGGCCGCGGTCGTAGCCGTGCTCGTGGTCGAGGCCGTGGTAGGAGTCATTGTTTGGAAGATTCTGAGCTTCAAGGTCTTATCACTTCTATCGACGGTACCTCATGGACACCTCAAATGGAATCTACTCAAAGTGGTCGCCGGGCACGACACAATATCATAACTGAGCAAGGCAAAAAAATATAGTGTCAAAGCGGCATCTCGAAGGTGGCCTGTACAGGTATTTTTCAATATTTTGGACCTAGCAGGGATAAATTCCTTCATTTTGTATAAGAAAATGTCAGGCACCAACATAAAACGAAGGAATTTCATACTAAGTTTAGCAAGTGAACTTAGCGGCAAAGTAGAAATTGAACCGAGACCCTCTGAAACCGAACTGTCGCCCGAAGAACCCACGCCTTCTACTTCTCGATCTTCTCTTCAAAATCCGGAAATTCGGAAAAGGCGAGAATGCTATATACAGAAGTGCAAAAATAAAACTAATAAAGTATGCGACTCTTGCAAAAAGCCACTTTGCGGCTCTTGTAACGTAAATAAAATGTTAAAATGTAAAAATTTTATGTAAATTAAATAAATAATTATATATTATACCCTGTTTTATTACTATAGTTACCAATTTTAGCACATAAATAAAAAAATATATTAAATAAATTGGGGCAGTCATTTGACCGGTCGCCGTCTTTGTAGGTAGATAGATTTTCCCGTCTTTCTAGTGTTAATGTTTACCCTAGTATGAGTACGCCTTTACTTTGTAGTAGGTAGCACTGATGACTCACTATTTTCTTAGCGCAAATAGACTGTAGGTATTCGCTATTACTTACATTATGAATTGCTTACTGTTATAGAATTTTCTTCAAGCAGACCGACAGTTTAGAGGTAGACCGTAGTTTTACGGAACAAGGAGTAAAGTCCCGCAAAACTCCTTTAAAAAGGGAGGATCCTCCGACCAGCAATGCTAGCACGAGCTCTTAATGCAGTCCATTTTACGACCTAAACTGAACTGTTAAAGGGATGGAGCTATATAGGGTGTAAAGCTCCATACCTCTTTCTCGCTCGCACAACCGACATTTAAGTCCTAAGACCGGTGTTGTGACTGATCCGGGAAAATGCTAGATAGTTGATTTCGGGTTGTTGTGTACGTTCTAATCGCACTGGGAACTCGCCGGGTACAGACTGCTGTAACCGGTAACGTAATATGCAAGGTAACGTGAAAGGAGCATTTCAAATTATGGACGCAGCGCGCGCACGAATTGATCATGTGCCTATTTACATAGTTAAAATGCTCTATTCGCGCGCAGCGCGTAGTGTGCACGGTTCGCACGCGTACAATGCGTACGCGAAGAATAGGATCGATTGCCATGTTGTGACGTCAAGTCATTCTGTCAAATCGAAGAAATTGGGTAGAGTGAGCAAAAGAAGAAATTTTTAAAATTCAATTTATTTACGATTCGTGATCGAAAAAAGTTTAATCAGAATTTTTAATTCTTTAATTTTGCTCACTTCTGCGTCACTGTGTGAAGCGTCTGAGTAGTGGTAAATGGAAAAAGAAGGCGAATTGTTCCTAACAATGAAAATAAGAAAGAAAATAGTTTATTTTTTTAAATAATTATGGTTTAAAACAATATAGTTAGCTAATTTATATTAAACAATAACGTTTTTACTTCACCTAGATTTAACTAAGACTTAGTAATACAAAGCAAAAAAAAAACCTTTTATTGATACGCAAATAAGTTTTTTTTGCAAACCGTACTTTTCACTCAACTTTTGGCAGATTGAGGTTATTGACTTTCTCTTATTTGGAACGCATAGCTAGTGGGAGTGGGGCGCATCTTCGTGGATGGCACTAGGCCATCTATTTTTTTTTGTGACCCACTATTGGGCAAAGGCCTCCCCTTTCTCCCTCCAAACCTTTCTGTCTTGGCGATCTCTGGTCAAGTTTGCCCCGCGAACATGACTAGATCTTCACACCACCTTCACTGCGGTCGACCTGAACGGCGGTATCCAGTGAGTGATAATCCTAACCCAACCTGTCTTTGCGATCTCTGTGCAACTTTGCCCCGCGAACATGATCAGATCTTCACACCACCTTCACTGCGGTCGACCTCAACGGCGGTATCCAGTGAGTGATAATCCTAACCCATCTGTCCGGGAGTCCGGAAGCATTCGTGAGACGTGGCCAGCCCACTTCCACTCCAACCGGGCTGTTTTTTCTCTAATCATCTGATATTTGTGATAAAGAGCTCAGTGTGGTGGTTCTAACGCGATCTATTCGCTTAACATCTATTATGCTGCGCTCGATTGCCCATTATCTATACCTACTTATAATATGTTCATATCAGTGGCGTAGCAAGGTGAACAACGGAATTGGGGCTAAAAAAAAACTGGGGCCCCTTTATTTGACTGGGCTGATGGTCTAGTGGTTAGGTTAGTGGCCCTAACTGCTATGCCGGAGGTCGTAGGTTCGATTCCCACCCAGGACAAATGTTTGTGTGATGTGCACGATCATTCGATCATTTGTTCTGTGTGTGGGTGTAATTTATCTATAGTATGTTATATGTATTTAGAATTATACATATAAGTATGTTTATCAGTTGTCTAGTACTCATAACACAAGCTCTGCTTAGCTTTGGGAATTGACGGCGTTGTGTGATAGTTGTGGAATATTATTATTATTATTTACATGGGAATTCATCAAATAAAATCTCCTGCTCTGGACGGACCGAGAGATAATATCAGACTTTTACTGACTAAAACGAGTTGCCACTGGTCGCAGATTGGACTGAAGCCAAATTACAATTCGAGGGTCCAATCGCTGAGAAGTTAGCAGTAAACGGAACAAAGTGGCATTTTATCCCAGCCTATAGCCCTCACATGGGCGGACTTTGGGAAGCTGGTGTGAAAGCGATGAAACATCACCTAAAACGGATCATGAAGTAGTGTTGCAACCTATTTTATTTAGATTTCGAAGGTAGGAAATTTTTTCGGTACCTAGTCCAATATGAGGTTTGCTAATCAGGTTTTTGGGGCCCCCGAAGCTTGGGGGCCCCGGGGCACCACCCCACATTGCCCTTCGGTAGCTACGCCATGGTTCATATATGACGATATTGCCCCGTCCGTTACTCGAGCCAAGTCGCGCCGCTGGACCTTTCTCTGGTAGGTAATCATCAAATGACTTCTCCGTTCTAGGTTGAACGAGTGGGAGTGTCAAACTTTCATTATCTAAAATCCTCCTCTGTTCCTTCAGATGCCCTTTGCGTTTCAGGGCCACGGTAACTCTTTCGAGCAAAAAACAAATGGTTTGTGAAATTATGTTAATTATGTTATGTTATTAAAAATGGTTTGCCTTCGTTGTTGAAACTTCAACGGTCCGGACTAAGCGTTTCGCTTCGTCGTTCATACAGCGTACATCGAAGGACTGGAACAATTTACCTGCTGCTGTCTTCCCGTCCAACTATAATTTAGGTGTCTTCAAGGCTAGAGTGAATAGGCTCTTAATAAACTAGTGCACCTCACCATCAATGATTGCATCACTGCTTACCATCAGGTGGGATCGCAGTCAAGCACTGGTTTATATCAATAAAAAAATAATTAAGTATGATTTCATTTTCATCATTGTTTTAGAATGATTAAAGTGACAGGCGCTTACTAAACGTTAAAACATTCTAACCAGCTAAATAAACCGTGTTGTATGTTCGCATGCTAATCCGTAATGAAATGTTAATGTTCGCCAGTGATTTACTTGTGATTACCGTGTCATATGACAGCTGTGCGTCGCGTTCATTCATTTGAGATATAATTAATGGTGTTTTAAAACGGATTTTCGGAAGATAGAATGTTTTACAAAACAGCGGAGGTTGATGTTCTAGATATATTATTTCAGGATAGCTAAGTAATTAATAAGCATAAAGCATAATTAGCCTGGGCTGGGTATAAGTGGTTTATAAATAACACTTTTATGCGTCCATTTTTTCGTCAATTTACTAGATGATACTGCCCCCCTAGCCAAGTTACAACTGTTTCGTTTCGATTCTCTTTTCGTTGATCGCCTCGAGTCGGCCACGCCTCCTATTCCTTTGTTTTGACCACGTGACTGAGCGTTGAGATGACGTCAGAACAAAGGAATCGGAGGCGTGGCCGACTCGAGGCGATCGACGAAAAGAGAATAATATAATAATAATAATAATATGCCACAACTATCACACAACGCCGTCTAGTCTCAAGCTAAGCAGAGCTTGTGTTATGAGTACCAGACAACTGATAAACATACTTATAATATTTCTAAATACATACATGTTATAGATAAATTACACCCAGACACAGAACAAATGATCGTGCTCATCACACAAACATTTGTCCTGGGTGGGAATCGAACCCACGACCTCTGGCATAGCAGTCAGGGCCTCTAACCACTAGACCAACAGGCCAGTCAAATAGAAACGAAACTGTTGTAACTTGGCTAGGGGGGCTGGTGTTTCCTAGCTGACTACCCTGAGAAGAAACATCGAAATAAACTCAGGTCAGTTATTGTTCCTGTTTCGGATTCAGATGGAAGAGGGCACAATGGAGCATATGGTGGAGGTGAGTGCGGAATAATGTTGTGTCGTCGTGGAGGGGATCGGCGGCAGCGACCTCTCGCGTCAGGATCTGCAGGTTCAGGCCATGGTCCGGTGCGAGAGGGAATGGGATGCGGTCATCTTCTGTTGCGAAGCAGTAATGCTAGTAGAGCTTGAGATGGCCGCAAACGTGAGATAATGGACATCATCATGCCCCAGTCACTGCAGGAGACACCCCGTACATCTGGAGTCGTAGGGCGATCTCCGGCCACCGTAGGCGCGGGCTTACGGACGACGAACAATGGGTAGTTCACTGTTCAGCCGTCCGGTAAGGACCGAGTACTCAAACTGCTAGTTAAACGTTAAAAATTGCTGAAAAGAAATAAATGCACAATTTCAACATTCACAATCTATCTATCTATGTAAAAATGAATAGCTATTCGTTAGTCTTGCTAAAACTCAAAAACGGCGGAACCGATTTGGTTAACTTTGGTCTTGAAATATTCGAGATAGTCCAGGGAAGGTTTAAAAGGTGAGAAAAAAATCACGAAAATGAACGAAAAAATCGAATACAACGCCATCTCTAATTAAAATCTATATATATATAAAAGGAGAAACTGACTGACATATCAACGTACAGCCAAAACTACTGGGACTGGGAGCGTGAAATTTTGCACAAGGTTTCCTTTTATGACGTAGGTGAGCACTAAGAGAGGATTTTATAAAATTCACACCCTAAGGGGATGAAATGGGGGTCCAAAGTTTTTAAAGAGAAACCTATTTTCACGCGGGCGAAGCCGCTGGCTGGCTAGTGTCATTATAAAATGAATTATGCGGCTCTGGGAATGCCAGTAGATGGCGTTATCCTTACTATTAGGCGGAACGAAGTTCGCCGGGTCAACTAGTAATTAAATAAAATAGAATTTTAAAAATACTAGGTTTTCGTAGGTACGTTCTTTACAAAGTAAATGTTCATGTCAATAATTGCCAACCTCCTTTGATACATTGGAGTCCGATGGTTAGCATGGTTTGTTTGTAGACAACAAACATCAGCAAAGAAGAAAAAACTCAATCTCAACTCACACTGACACAAGTGATTAGGGTTCAGTCCAATTTTCTCACCCAAATGAAGTTCAGTCAAACTTCATTGAGAAGAAAATAGTAGCTGTCACAGAAAACGTATTAGAAATAAATAGAAGAAAACACACATGGCCTGCCTTTAATCCCTAGGTTCAGTTCAGGGCCGGATCAGTTATATAGTCGGAATAGGTAGTAAATGTTACGGGCCCCGCGCATTGTTTTGGGCCCCGCTTGTACGTATCGAAACCAGTCAACAGTCAAGATACCTGTACCTAATGATTCATCATTACCATCATCATTTCAGTCGAAAGACGTCCACTGTTGGGCATAGGCCTCCCCCAAGTGTCGCCACAATGAACGGTCCTGTGCGTCTCGCATCCATTGGATTCCCGCAACCCATACCTCGTCATTGGTCCACTTTGTAGGAGGACTTCCAACGCTGCGTCTCCCGGTTTAATTCTCTTTGCATATACCAGAATACACCATTATTAGATTTTTCATAGGAACAATTTAGGCCTATGGACCCATCGCTACCTAAGGGCCCCGCGACTAGTTCGGAAAATAAGTTAATGAAGTCAGATTCAGATTCAGAAATATTAACAAAATTAATTATAAATTTAACCAAATAAAATAATTTAAATTAAATATCAAAAAAATTGAGTTTTATTTATTTCAATAAAAAAACTTAACTAATTAAAACTATATATACACTAAAGGCAAAAACTACTAGCTAAAATATGGCAATATCCTATTTACCACAGTGTCTCAAGACTAAAGTCTATGACCAGTGCGTGTTGCCAGTGATGACATATGGCTCCGAAATGTGGTCGCTTACAATGGGCCTCATCAGAAGACTTAAAGTCACCCAAAGGGTAATAGAAAGGACTATGCTCGGAGTTTCCTTGTGTGATCGAATCAGGAATGAGGATATCCGCAGGAGAATTAAGGTTACCGACATAGCACGAAGAATCGCCAAACTTAAGTGGCAATGGGCAGGGCACATTGCTCGCAGAGCGGACGGCCGTTGGGGCCGAAAGGGTCTGGAATGGCGACCACGTACCGGAAGACGTAGCGTTGGAAGGCCTCCTACAAGGTGGACCGATGACCTGGTAAGGGTTGCAGGAATTCGATGGATGCGAGACGCACAGGACCGTTCATTGGGGCGACACTTGGGGGAGGTTATGTCCAACAGTGGACGTCTTTTAGCTGAAATGATGATGTTGAAAATATGGCGTCATAAAACTCCACTGCATCGCTGTCGACTGGAAGTGTGCCCAAAAGGCTGGCGGCATTGCCACGTTGTATGGCAATGCTTAATCTCTGACCGAGGTAAAAGCCAGCCCTTTGGTTACGCGAAGTGTGAAATTAAATTAGATTAAATAAAACAATTAGGTTGATTATGTCCTTATATTATTTTGTCTTCCTGGTACTCATTGTCTCTACAGTAAGCTTTTTCGCACAATAAATTAAGAAGAACTCTTTTAAAATGGTGTATGCGATCAAGATCTTTTAATGTATTTGGTAACTTATTTATTTATTTATTTATTTATTTATTTAAACTTCATGTACAGTAGTGGTACATAGGCGGACTTAATGCAACAAGGCATTCTCTACCAGTCAACCTTGGCCAACTTTGGTGTCATTTAATTTTTAATACATTTAGGGGGCCTTTGGCAGAATTTGCTACAGGGCCCACGCACGCAAGCTTAATCCAGCTCTGTTTAGTTTGAAAGGATTCCAGTAAACACGTAAAACTTTTGACCGGGTACGGACACCCTTCAATCTAGTTCACGCAATGGGTAAAATAAGAAAAAAAGTGAATCGTTTTACTTTATAGGGCTGTCGGATCATAACTTTACATTTTGTAGGTCTCCGTGAAAGGGTATCGTTTTTCTCGGTTTTAAATTACATTTAGGCACGATTTTACCGAGCGCGTAAAAATAGGTTGGGTGACTTTTGATTTGGTATCAAGCTTTTGGTGCGCTCATGAATGGGTTCATTATGAACACGAAATGCCAAGCGCAAAAAGAGCTGTTCCATTTTCTCGATTCATTCGAATATAATCTATATATTTATAAGGAGAACCTGACTGACTGACATATCAACGCACAGCCAAAACTACTGGGACTAGAAACATGAAATTTTGCACAAGGTTTCCGTTTACGTTGTGGGCGAGCTTTAAGAGAGGTTTTTCCAAAATTCACCCCTAATATGTCTATGTCCTAAGGGTCCTAAGTTTGTATGGAGAAACCTATTTTCACGCGGGCGAAGCCGCTGGCCTAAGCTAGTTATAATATAAAATGTTATAGTATAAGACTATGCTTGTATAATCAGTCTTATAATATTCGCACTGCTGGGACTTGGGCCTCGTCGTAATCCACCATGCGGGCCCAGTAGGGGTCGGCGGATGTTACATGACGTCTTAAAATTTTTGGTTGCAGGACATGCTGATTTCCTTACGATATTTTCCTTCACCGTTTTGACAGCTGTGGTGATGAAACAAATTACGCAAAGAAATAATGCGTCTAGGCTTGAACTACAGAACAGATAGTTTAAACCTACCACGTACAAGACAAGTAAGTTGGGACCGTTACCACTGGGACACCAATGCTTATCATATTATATACAATTGTACATGTAGTACAATTATACTGTATGTAATGTTTATATAGATATTTAAATAGACGAATATACTTAGATATGTATTGATCTTAGAACTAATTTACTATAATAATTTTATTCCCTTTATAATTTATATGTTTTAATTTGTTTTTATTCGATATTTTGTCTTTTCTGATCATTTTATTTTTAAATTTGTTACTGATATTGACATTTGAATTATTGTAATTTTTAATGTAGTCGTTAATCTCTTTTAATTTAATTGAAATTTATATATCAGTGATATCTGATTTTGTAATTTTAATCAACCACTGTAAATTATGTGCATGCCTTTAATTGATTTGTTTACACGGAACCATACTCTGAACACTCAATCTAGAATCTTATTTTGTGAACAAATGGTTGGTGTGTTATTATATACCTTATTATAAAAAAAATAAAAATAATTATAAATATTTTATTTTTTCATATGAATACGTTCATCCCACTTTCACGCATTGACGCTAATATTCAATTGTCTGAAAAAAATATTGCATTAAAAGAAACTTACTTTGTCATCTAAAATTTTAGATAAAAACCTTGCAAAGGAATCGTTTGCTACGACCTTTGCCCCAGCTTACATTCTGCCTTATTAAGTAAAGCTCAAAGACTCAAACGTTGTGGCTGCTCGAGAATTCGAGATCAGTGGAGGAAACCGACTGAACTATTGTGAGACTATAAAATGGCTCGACTGGGAAATACATTTTAAAACCGGATTATAGCAGTCGTTCAAGTGTTGGGCTTATGTGTGTGTATAGAAAACCGTTACATTTCACCCTCGGCGTGTTTTGGAGAGTAATTGAACTCTGTACAATGCCTGTACCGTTTTTTTTAGATGTTAGTATTTTTTTAGGGTTACGAATCTCAAAAGGAAAAAAACGGAACCCTTATAGGATCACTTTGTTGTCCTACCGTCTGTCTATCTGTCTGTCAAGACCCTTTATCTCAGGAACGCGTGGAGGTATCGAGTTGAAATTTAAACCATTTATTCAAGTCTGCGGTCCCTTGAAACTATGAAAAAATCAAACTTCAGAGTTAACGAAAAAAAAAGATACGGCCGTTTATGTCGCAAAAACGTGTATTTCGACACTCTCAAGGAAATCAAAATTCATAGGGTAATTCCCACGGATATCTATGGTACTTCTCATTGATCTAGAATCCTGAAATTTGACATGAAGCAAGGTTTTATAGCACAAGTATAGGAAAAAATCTGAAAACTGTAAATTTGTAGTTACGTCACAAAAAAAAACTATTTTTGCGATTCAGAAAAATCTTCGTAACTTAATTCGGGAATTGAACTGTTTTTTTTTTCGGGTGGGAAAATCATCTAATGCCATCCCCCGCTCTTGGGCGGAGCGAGAGATAGTGTCAGACTTTTACTGACTAAAAACCCATTCCTGTTCCTTCTTTGCCATTTTTCCAGGGCCCCGGGGATCTCTTTCACATCACCCATGGCCCCAGTAGGCTTCGACCATGCTGGGCCCCTTGGTTGCTGACATCTCCTTGAGGCGCGCATGGAACAGTACGCGCCGTCGACGACTTGGGCCCGGTCCGGACGGTTACCGGACGATCGGACGGCGAGCCACCCATTACTCGCTGTCCGCAAGCCCGCGCCTACGGTGGCCGGAAATCGGGATCGGAATCCCGGCGGTAACTGTTTTCATAGGTAAGTTACGGAACCCTCAGTGCGCGAGTCCGACTCGCACTTGCGCAGTTTTTCTAGCATAAATTTGTAAAATGTTTGTATTAATAATTTTTGCAAATATTTGTATGACCTACAGACACGTTCCGGGTTGTTTATATATTGGTTTATAGGTTGTCTAGTTTGGGGAAACGTACCTACTTAAAAAAAAAAATTAAGTGCTTAGGGAACAAACTCGCCAAAACTGAAATATAATATACAGCATAAACAGCCTTATAATGTTCCCACTGCTGGGACTCAGGCCTCCTCTCTAGGAGAGGGAATGGGCCGTAATCCACCACGCGGGCCCATTGCGGATTGGTGAATGTCACATGTCTTCGAATTTTTGGTTCTAGGATATGCCGGTTTCCTCACGATGTTTTCCTTCACCGTTTTGTGAGCAGTGATGATGAAAATAAATTACACAAATTAATGCGCCTGGCTGGGTTTGAACCCGCGACCTACAACTCATAAGTCCGGGCCATTACCACTCGACCACCACTGATCACATTAAAATATACGTATCAAGTTGAATCAGAAAGTCCAGAGTATCAGACACAGTACACACACACACAGACACAGTATTTCCCGTATCGAAACAAATACAATTTGTTTGTTTCAGTCAGTTGGGGCACGCGGGACTCTGAGCGTGACACTAATGTATTGCACCAGCGGGGTCGCTACACTACTAACAACAGTGTGGGTTTTATTTTGCGGCAGTTTTTGTTGGAGGCCTCACCCACAGAGTACTATTTTATAGCTGAAAAGCTGGCCTCACCAGAGTTAATGTCAAAAAATTTCATCATCATCATTTTAGCTGAAAGACGGCCACTGTTGGACATAGGCCTTCTCCAATTGTCGTCACAACGACCGGTCCTGTGGATGTTGCACCCATCAGATTCCTGCGATCGTCACCAGGGTCATCGGTCTACCTTGTGAAAGGCCTTCCAACGCTGCGTCTACCGGTACGTGGTCGCCACTCCAGAATCTTTCGGCTCAATCGACCATCTGTTATGCGAATGCCAAGAATGTACGGTCTATCCGAGAGCCAAAAATACATAGACACAGACTTTCAGGGTTCCGTACCTCAAAAGGAAAAACGGAACCTTTATAGGATCACTATCGTCCGTCCGTCTGTCTGTCTGTCTGTCTGTCTGTCAAGACCCTTTATCTCAGGAATGCGTGGAGGTATCGAGTTGAAATTACAACCATGTACTCAAAACTGCGGTCCCTTGAAGCTGTGAAAAGATCAAACTTCTAAGTTAACGAAAGAAAAAGATACGGCTGTTTTGGTAGCAAAAAACGTGCATTTCGACACTCTCAAGGGAATCAATATTCATAGGGTACTTACTTCCTGTTGACTCAGAATCCTGAAATGTGGCATAAAGAAGGTTCTTATAGCACAGATATAGGAATAAATCTGAAAATAGGAAATTTGTGGTTACGTCACAAAAAAAAAAATCGATTCGGAAAAATCTTCGAAACTCCATTCGGGAATTGAACTATTTACATAGGTAAGTTTGTACAGAACCATCTGTGCGCGAGTCCGACTCGCACTTGCCCAGTTTTTTATTGGTGGGAAATCATCAAATGGATTTCTCCCTCTGAGTGAGGCGAGGGAGTGTCAGACTTTAAAACATAACCGCCCAGAAAGTGACTTACTTAGAAAGTTAGAAGGTAAGTAACTAGCGTCTAAGATAGTATCGTTCAGACGCTTGTTAATAGGGTACCTATTTTACTCTATATGAGAAAAAATCTAAAATATATTATTAAGCTGTTGATCCGGGGGCATTAACGCCGGCGTTCACGCGCCATTGTCTTACTATTGTGTCTCTAATTATTACGCACTCAAAAGGTTAAGATCGCTTAGGCAAAAAGCAGTCGGTAAGTGTTAGTTTTAGTTTATAAAATAACAAAATATTTTTTAAAATTAAATTTAAAGTTTTCAGTTTTTTTATCTGTTCTTTATCACCATGAAATAGCCACCATGTTATTACGTCATTCGGCTGTGTACTAAAGTGACAGCTGTCAACTGTCAACTGATCGGCCATACTGAGTGAATATCAGCGTATTTGTTTACACAGCCAACTGACGTCACAACTGCAGAGTAAATATGGCGTCCACTACGTTCTGCATTTTCGTCAAATTACGCGCAAATTTGAAAATGTAAATTTTAAATGCATTTTTAGGGTACTTAGCGACAGAATAAAAAAATTGTGTTATTTTTAGTGGTTTATTAGCACTATAGAATCTAATTGAGACACTTTTCAAAAATGAGTGTAATACCCAATTGTGGCTGACTTTGTCATTTAGAAGGCAGTGTAGATTTTTAGAGGTGAATATGCTATTAACCTTTTGAGTGCGTAATTAGAGACACAATAGTAAGACAATGGCGCGTGAACGCGTTAATGCGGGGATCAACAGCTTACAAAAAAGTTTGTTTAATTAGTATTCCAATAATATGTCGCTTGTCGTCTTCAGAGATCGGTAGCGAAGTGGTCCAAAGGCCCAGCCCCCCTAGCCAAGTTACAATCGTATCGTTCGCGCCGAACGCCTCGAGTAGGCCACGCCTCCGATTCCTTTGTTCTGACGTCATCTCAACGCTCAGTCACGTGGTCAGAACAAAGGAATTGGAGGCGTGGCCTACTCGAGGCGTTCAGCGCGAACGAAAGGATTGTAACTTGGCTAGGGGGGCTGTCCCGCACTTTGCACCTCTCGCCGCCTTCTGTTGTCTTACGACAACAGCCGAAGATTGCCGAGTGGCCGGAACGCCCGAACAATATAAATACTAAATTACGAAGTATTACGTAGCAGGCCATGTAAATGATCGCCACTGATTGTGATTTGACGATTAACTTTTGTATTCAATAACTATAGGTTAAAAAAAAAATGAGTCAACTACTCAACCTGGTACTGTTAACCCTACACAACTTTTACTAAGGTTACTGACCATCCCTACTGTAACGAACTTGTCTTTTATAAGTTCGTAGCCCTAATTCCAAGTCGTGCCCAAGGCGCTCGTTCAAAAACTGAGTTACACGTATAATGGAAAGGGCTAGGTTAAATAGAAAAGCGACGGGGGTCCCCTGTTCTTCAAAATTACGACACGTTAGATGTAAAAGATTTTCACTTAGAAAAAGTTTCAATGGACTTGCTAAGTTCGGGGTTATCTGGTTTAATAGGATGGGGTTGGTGGGGGTTTGGATATTTATAATACAAGCTGTCATCTGCGCTGTCAGCTGTTAATGTGGTTTTACCAGGAAGGTATTTTTGTTGAAAGTTTAGTGTTGATTTTTTGGGTGAGCTGTGCTACATTAGAGACCTGAGAGGAGAATACGGTAACGAAGAGACAGAGAGAGATCACTATATTCTCTGATCTAGCACTCTCTCTCTTTCTCTTCTTCTGTCTTGTACTCTCTCATTCTCCCATTTGCATTCATTTATACATATCACTAATTTTTTAAACTAATTGTTGCGTCACTTTTCCCAAAAGGTTCATTGGAAGACCAGCAGGTCTAGCCGAGTTACGACCGTTTCCTGTCGAAAATCTTTCTACAATCGGTAACGACTCATATTATTTTGTTAGTTCTGACCACGTGACATGACGTTGAGATGATGTCATAACAAGAATATAATAAAATAATAATAAACGTTTATTAAAGATAACTTGGATCCAATTTGTTAGTAGTATAAAAAACTTAAAACTGGTGTTAGTAATACAATCTTAATCTACTCGACCCCTGCCTGACCCATGAATCAAGGAGGTATCAATACTCATGTGAGCACTAATACAACGATTCATGTACAGGCAGTCCACTCTACTGGCTATCATACTTAAAACGATGTTGCGACTAGCCTTCTAGCTTTGTTAGAATAATAATAATTTCATTATCTTCCTGCTCTTGTCCCGTGTTATTTGGGGTCGGCGCAACACGTTTTTTTCTTCCATTCTACCCTGTCACTCGTCATGCTATCACTAACTACCTTATCTTTCATATCACTCTTCACACAATCCATCCATCTTTTCTTTGGTCTCCCTCTCCCTCTCCATCGATCCACATGTAAACTCATAACTCTTTTAGTAACATGTGTTTCATCCCTCCTCTTCACATGACCATACCAAGACAAACGATTCCCTTTCAACTTTTGAGTCACTGGCGCCACTTTCAAACTTCCCCTAATACACTCATTTCTCACTTTATCCATTCTCGTCACACCACACATCCATCTTAAAATTCTCATCTCCGCTACATGCAATCTTTTTTCATCCGTCTTTTTCACAGCCCAACATTCTGATCCATACAGTATGACAGGCCTTAGCACAGACTTGAATAATAATAATAATTTAAAAAATCAAAATAATTTAGAAAATTAGGTTACTGGAAGTGGGTAGTTCTATAACATTTTGTTTTCATTTTTAAATAACATAGCATGGTTTCCGAAGACTTCCTGCAATAGGCGAGGCCTGTACCACAGGAAGCTTACAAGTTTTCAAGATGTCATTCCCATACATTTGAATAGTTTTCTTCTAGCGTTAAAGATTGTAGATTATCAACTTGGCTAAGCCTGCAGGGGCCTTAACATGAAGTGTTAAAATGTCATGCAGCGAGCGAGGAAGAGGGATGGAGTTATGTCTATGTCTGAGTATGGTATCCGCACTTAGTCCTATGCGGACCATAGTACGTGGGCCATGGTGGTCATAACCTTAGGTGGGCTTATTCCAACCAGCCGACCTCTCTCCAAAAACAGATTAGGTCTCTCAGGTTTTTTCAGGGCATTAATAAGGGAGTTCGGGGATCCTAAGGTTCTTGTGAGTATTTCAGCGACAGCTGTGCAGTCTAGCTATACACCCTATATAGCTTCATCCCTTTAATACTTCAGTTCAGGTCTTCAAATTATGGACCGTGTTAAGAGTTCGTGGTAAGGCCTCAGAGACGGATAGCATCGTCAGCTTCTGACACTATTGTTGTTAATTGACCTTTTTAGAGCATTTTTCCAATGACTTCTCCCGCTCAAGGGTGGAGCACGAGGGCGTGTCAAACTTTAAAAGACTAAAACCCACCTGCGGTTTTTTAGTGATTTTGGTATTTTCATTGAGAACTTAAGCATTTACAGTCAAAAAGTAACATTTGATGAAGTGGAACTGATGAAGAAGACCAGAAATGGTCAACGGAACTTCATACTCACTTTGATATCACAATGAAGATAGTTAAGCGACTATGACAATACAAATAAATTAATGGTTCTGAATAGTTCCGTTACGTTGAAAATGGTATCATCGAAGTGATCTGATGATGATGATGGAGCCGGAAGCTAGGCACTGGAACTCCGTAATTAATCAATGTAACCTAGCCGTGTTTGGACTTATTAGAATCGTCATGAGATGCACTTTGGCTATAAGGTACTATCGAACTGATCTGATGATGGAGCCGGAAGGTAGGCATAGGAACTCCGTAATTAATCAATGTATCCTAGCCGTATTTGGGCTTATTAGAATTGTCATGAGATGCACTTTGGCTATAAGGTACTATCGAACTGATCTGATGATGGAGCCGGATGGTAGGCATAGGGACTCCGTAATTAATCAATGTATCCTAGCCGTGTTTGGGCTTATTAGAATTGTCATGAGATGCACTTTGGCTATAAGGTACTATCGAATTGATCTGGTGATGGAGCCGGAAGGCGGAAGGTAGACACAGGAACTTTCTAATAAAACAATGTAACCTTGCAGTGTTTTGGGTTAATTGGAATCGTCATGAGAAATAGGCACTCTGTTTATAAGTGGTTCGCAACTAAAAAGTGTAAAATAAAAACTTTTTACAAAAAAAAAATAACCGACTTCACTAAAAAAAACACTAAAAGGATCAAAATAACTTTAATTTCGGAAGTCGGTGTTAAATAAGAAACAAACAATACCGAGAAACACCGACTTCCGAAATAAAAGTTATTTTGATCCTTTTAGTGTTTTTTTTTAGTGAAGTCGGTTATTTTTTTTTTGTAAAAAGTTTTTTATTTATGTTTGTATACCTAACGAAATTATTTCTTTAAGTGGTTACGGCTTTATGAAGAAAGAGAATTTTACATTAGGCATACTATAGCCTTACTACAACTTCAGTTTTTTTGTACATAATATATCATCACCCTCATCATCTTTAGCTGAAAGACGTCCACTGTTGGACATAGGCCTCCCCCAAGTGTCGTCATAACGACCGGTCCTGTGCGTCTTGCATCCGTCGAATTCCCGCTACCCTCATCAGCCCCCCTAGCCAAGTTACGACCGTTTCGTTTCGATTCTCTTGCGTCGAACGCCTCCGATTCCTTTGCCCAGGACAAATGTTTGTGTGATGAGCACAATCATTTATCCTGTGTCAGGGTGTAATCGCAAGAGAATATAAACGAAATGGTCGTAACTTGGCCAGGTGGGCAGGTCATCGGTCCACCTTGTGGGAGGCCTTTTCCAACGCTGCGTCTTCCGGTACGTGGTCGCCACGCCAGAACCTTTCGACCCCATCGAACATCTGTTCTGCGAGCAATGTGCCTAAAAAAATATATATTTAAATATATTTTTATCAGGATTACGCTGATTTTATTATTAGTCCTGCCAGCTAGTCCTTCTCTAATTGTTTTATTCGGGTCGTAATTTTGAACTGCTCTCTACGGATTCAATAATAAAGTTTGGCTAATTTCGTTTTAATATTATAGTTTTTCTGTCTGGGAAATATGAATAAAGTTCCATATAGTTATTTGATTAAAAGTTTTGATAGAAGAAACCAAAAACTGTTAGATACAAAAAAATCTTTCGTCAGGTAAATGTTTTGGGTCGTTTTCATACCTATACAAATACGAATGTGAATCGTATTTTCATCAAAAATGAAACCTTCGCAGAAACAGGTACAATTGCTAATTTCAGTCCCGACATTCGAATTGCGTGACTGATATGAAAGAAGCCAAATAAATTTAGATGAAAAAATATTGAGTGGATAAGTAAAGCTGGTAAAAGTCCTTCTTTAACCGACTTCCAATAAAGGAGGAGGTTCTTAAGTCATAGCGTTTTTTTTATATCTTATTCGGCGATATCTTTGCCAAATGTGATCCAATTTTGATGATTATTTTTTTATTTAAAATAGTGTTTCTTCCAGGTAGGTTCATTTAAATTTGGTGAAGGTCTGATAATAAAACTTCTGAGTTAGACAATGGAAACCTTCAATAAATGATAGCAAATCTTGCGGGATTACTGTAATCACATGTTCGTTTATTGTTAATACAAATTCACAACATAACATCAAGCCAGTAGTACACTCAGAAGGGTATTACCCTTATTTAGAATAGAATAATACTTATATAAATCTGAAACTTCCACTTGAATGCATACTGACTGATGATCGCTCTGTTATCGAAAGGAAGTGCATTTCACATGGACTGTATATGAATGGAAGAATGAACAAAATCAGAAATGAGACGGGCAAAACATATAGATCAGACAAATCGACGCCATTGGATTTGCGGGGTGTCATCGAAATGTCATTCCACAAACGATTATGCGGGTTGCCTAGTCTCTCTCACTCGCACAAAAACGATTGGCTTGTGCAGGAAAAGGATGGAAATAGTAATTGCAACAACCAGCCAAAAAAGGAATCTATCGCGCTTAAGAGATGACCAGATGGTTGCAAACTAGCGTTCTAACCATGGTGACCTTGGCTTATGTGTTTGGTTTGTGTTGCGGCTACATGGAAGTAAACCACACGCTAACATAATTCGGTGGTTGGGAAAACGCGCCTCCCAACCTAGGAGGTTGAAGGTCATGGATTACAACTGCTGTCTACACGGATTGAAACTAGCAAGGTCACCTTGGTTGGGACGTTGGTTTGCAATCATCTAGTCACCCCTCTAGAAATAGGCATAGGTAACCTTGACAAAAGGAGAAACTGACTGACTGACATATCAACGCACAGCCGAAACTACTGGGTCCAGGAACGTGAAATTTTGCACAAGGTTTCCTTTTATGACGTAAGTGAGCACTAACTGAGAATTTCCCAAAATTCACTTCCTAAAGGGATGAAACGGAGGTTTAAAGTTTGTATGGAGAAACCTATTTTCACGCGGGCAAAGCCGCGATTAAAATAGACACTATTGGCATATTACAAATCATAAAAAGCTTGATAAGACCTGACAGTATGCGTTGAGTACTCTGTGGCGTTGACGTAGGTAGTCGATGATGGAGCACGTTTGCCTTGAAGTAACCTAATCACTCTTGACTTAAATATTTACGAACCTTTTACCTAAGACATGATTTTTTGCTTGAAATATTTCTGTTTGCCTACCTTACTTTGTCAGGTCCATTAATAGCTTATCCATTTAGCATATAATAGCATAATCAGCCTTTTAATGTTCCCACTGCTGGCACTCAGGCCTCCTCTCTTTAGGAGAGGGAATGGGCCGTAACCCACCACGCGGGCCCAGTGCGGATTGGTGAATGTCACATGTCTTCGAATTTTTGGTTCTAAGACATGTCGGTTTCCTCACGATGTTTTCCTTCACCGTTTTGAGAGCAGTGGTGATGAAATAAATTACACAAAGTAATGTGCCTGGCTGGGTTTGAACCCGCGACCTACAACTTGTAAGTCGGGGCCAGTACCACTCGGCCACCACTGCTCAACTCACTGCTTATCCATTTACTCGCATATTATTATGGTAGGTTTAAAATTTATTAAACAGCTTCTAGTAGCTTCACCTGTATGAAAGCAGAAAACATATTCTAAAGGAGCATGCTACCGTGATATAGTATATTTTGATACAAGTGGTGAGTGTGTCGTTGCAACCGAGGCGGAATGTTATGGAGCTGAGGGCTTTTTTTTAGTTGGAAATTCATCCACGACTTCTCGCGCTTTAGGGCGAGGCGAGAGGGTGTGTCAGACTTTTGCAGACTAAAACCCACTCCAATGTTTGCCTTGCATTCCAAGACCCCGGGTTTCCCTTTCTGGGGCGTGAGGAAGTCTGCCCCCCTAGCCAAGTTACAATCGTATCGTTCGCGCTGATCGCCTCGAGTAGGCCACGCCTCCGATTTCTTTGTTCTGACCACGTGACTGAGTGTTGAGATGACGGCAGAACAAAGGAATCGGAGGCGTGGCCTACTCGAGGCGTTCGGCTCGAACAATACGATTGTAACTTGGCTAGGGGGGCTGTTCTCTCACGGGTGCGGCCGACTTCTTCGCTAGCATTACTGCTTCGCAGAAGGAGGTGACCACCTGCTATTCCACCTCGCTCCGGACCACGGTCTGTACCAGGGCCCGGCGCAGTGGAGCTGAGCGCTGCAGTGACAAATTTTATCGTGTATAAAATAAACGGAGGCTACCCGATGACTTGTGGGGGTCGCTTAGCATGATGATGATACAATCAATATGATAAATTGAGGAGGGGGCGAGCTCATCATGGACTTACCGCACTAGTGCGGTAAACAGAAAATTGCGTGCATAAAAGCGGTCGCATCAGGAATGAAGACATCCGCAGGAGAACCAAGGTCGCTGACATAGCCAGAAGAATCGCCAAACTTTAGTAGCCAGGGTCATTTAGTGGGTTGGGCACATTGCTCGTAGAACGGATGGTCGATGGGGCAGAAAGGATCTAAAGTGGTGACCGCGCACCGGAATACGCAGCAAGATTCAAGATTTGAATCTAGCATTAGTAGCATTTTATTTCAAATAAACCATTTATAGGCACTTTTGAAATGTCATGAAACCAGTCAGTCAAAAAAAAAAATTATGCTAATTGCACATTCCAAAGCGTAGATCTCTATGGAGAAGAATGTGCAAGAAACTCCATGGACACTCTTTTCAATCATGTTTTGTAATTACAAATATCTCTGTTACAGGTTTTTCAGCGTTGGAAGGCGTCCCACAAGGCGGACCTGGTGAGAATCGCGGGATGTAGGCGCACAGGACCGTGGGGGAGGCCTATGTCCAACAGTGGACGTCCTTCGGCTGAAATGATGATGATGATGATAAAAGTGGTAGGGATAGGAGCGAGTTTTCGAGTAAGTCAACATCATTTCAGCCGAAAGACGTCCACTGTTGGATATAGGCCTCCTCCAAATGTCGCCACAATGACCGGTCCTGTGCGTCTCGCATCCATCGGATTCCCGCGACCCTCGCCAGGTCATCGGTCCACCTTGTGGGAGGCCTTCCAACGCTGCGTCTTCCGGTACGTGGTCGCCATTCCAGAACCTTTCGTCCCCATCGACCATCTGTTCGAGTAAGTATATTGAAAAAAAAACTATCTGATGAGCTATTCTAGGACACCGTCTACCCTCGTGCCAAATTTATCCAAATTCGTTGATTCCGCAACCGTTCTCCCAAGATCTTATTTATTTATTTATTTATTTATGTACACACAAACACTTAAAAATGAAAATAACAAAAGCAGACAGAAGAGCACAAAGGTACTGCTTATTTCAAATGAAATTTCTTCCAGCAGACCTGCGACAGGAGAGTTGGATGAGACATGTAGACACAGTGTATAAAAATAAGTTAGAAAATTAAAATATATATATACAATACCTATACTATATTATCTAAATTAAATCAAATAATACATAATTATATATCAATAACCGTATATAAAATACATAAATAGATACAATACATAAACTAAATTATAAAAATATATATCTACAAAATATAATTTTACGAGAGGGTAGAGAGGTAATGTTCTTTGACTAGCATCCTGAAGACAGATACACTTTTAGCGTCACGGATCTTAGCTGGAAGTGAGTTCCACAGTTGTACCGCATGAAAAGAGGAGTTGGAATAGAAATGGGTATTATGGGATGGGAAATTAAGATGGAATTTAAGGTGGGATCGATTCGTCATTGGACTTTTTGTCGACAGGACTATTCATTTATTTCCGTTTCCCCAGCAGGATCTTTCACCTATGGACATTTCGCCGACAGGAACTTTCTTTCATCTACGACAGTTTCGACGACAGGTCTTTTCAGCTACCAAATGTTTGACCGACAGAACGATAAGCCTATAACGCTTTTAACTACAGACCTTTTCAGCTACGGAGAATTCACAAGCGATATTACAAAAAATACACATTTCTACAGATTACGGTACAATCATCTAACGAATTTTCTCGCTCTAGAGCGGAGCCAGAGGGCGTGTTAGACTTTTACTGACTAAACCACACTATGTTCCTTCAGCCGCTCTTTCCTGAAGGGTGCCGCGTGCCAAAATCCAAATCCGTACAGCTTTTAGAGCACATACACTAACATAAAAAAACTATCACTTTTAATATAAGTGTAATTGTTATTAGTATTGTCATACCTAATGTTTACCTCGCAATTACTTACTTGGCTAGAGAAGTAGGTAAGTACCTATCTCGGTACACTGACTCTAAGTAAGTAGGTAAGTACATAAGTTACAGTACTCCCTGAATAAGATAAAACATTGACACGAATATTACTCGTAATACATACAGGCCTTTTACCACCACAATAGAAGAATTTGGTCTGTATGAAAGTGACTTCTTAGTTGGTAGGCTTTACGATAAGTACTGACCCGTCTCGCTTGGTATTCTTAAGGGTTGCTACTCATATAAGTGGGCTGGCAGTAATCGGCAATAAAATTAAGCTGTTGATCCCCGCATTAACACCGGCGTTCACGCGCCATTGTCTTACTATTGTGTCTCTAATTACGCACTCAAAAGGTTAAATAATAAAGAAAGAAAGAAAACATTTTGTTTTTTGTACAGAATTTTTTATATATTATATTATACAAAAAGAAGAAGAAAAGAAACAAAAAAGAAAAAGAAGCAAAAAGTACAAATACATACAAATGGATCTTTAGCGTTGACTTCCACTTGCGCAGAAATGAAATATCGGGTCTCTTTATTGGTATGAAGTGAGACGCGGGGGCGGGCAATGCAATCCTTGTACAGTGATTGGCTCGCCGATGTTTACGATGCGCAAAGCGATCCCCACTTTTTCGCCGAGCGCTTAAGATTCGTGCCGGTATTTGTACAATTGTGTGTGAGGCATACAAAAATACGGCTGCGCAAAAATATATAGGTCCAGTGCAGTATGTAAACCAGAAAAATAGTGTCCGACACGGGTTTTCAACTGAGCCTGAGGTTGTGACATAGCCGACTTAAAACAGTTTTGTAGTATAGATTAATGTTAAAGAAAAATGCCGCTATTGTATTGTATTATATTGTATTGTAGTTATATCGGGTTGTTCGACAAATACTGCCGAACCGACAATGCCAGCCCCCTTATGTGTGTAGTAGGGATTTAATGTAACGGAAATGGTTATATCAGAACCAAATTCATAACCGGAGTTTTTGAATTTAGTTTACCGGAATCGAAATCGGAATAGAAATAAGAGGCAGAAGTGTCAAATAAAATACTACTAAAACTAATCAAAAACTCGGATACATGAAGCCCGAACTCACAATATTCCAAATACGAAACAAAACAACAAGTAAAAGAGGAAATCGGCAGAAAGCACGGAGGGATTCGGTTCTCCACGCGATAAGTATAAACTTGTTTGTACCTCCGAACTTATACCGATTAAAATTTATCGGAACCGAAATTGGAATCGAAGGTGCAAAATCAATCCGGAGGTTCGGAGTTTCGGAATCGGAATCGAACCTCCATAACATTTATGGTGTGTAGCAACCCTAAAATGCCAGGGTAAGGGATGGTTAGCATCGAACATAGTTGTGCGACGAGGAAATCATAAAAGAAGGTCCTAACTATTCAGTAAAAGGTTTTTTTTTTCTAGTTCTTTTAGTACAAGACTTATTCCGCTTGTTTAAATATAGAATATTTCTTTGTATGTCCGTTTATTTCTTATTCAAGTAGTGCTCATAAAAATCTATACATATAATAAAACAGTAAAATGGTGGAGCGTTGGTATTAGTTGGCGAAAAAACTACTGAACCAATCCTGTTCAAATTTTGCATACATAATCCTTATAGGCCGGGTCAACTGTTAGGCTACATATTATCACGCTATTTGCTATGGGGGGTGAGCAATAAACCAAAATGTCGACATTGAACGACATTTGCCACGAGTTCGATCCCCAGCTACAGTTAAAAATTTTGTCATTATTTTATCTTCTTTTTTGTAATAAAATAACTTTTACCATTTTTTCAAAATAAAATTGACATTTCTATTCAGACCCGGGTTGTCGACTGAGAGTGCTATCCTCTGTCTCAAGCAGACTGTGCAATACTACACGGACAGAAACACACCAGTATATGCATGCTTCTTAGATCTTTCAAAAGCTTTTGATCTGGTGTGTTATGACAAGCTGTGGCGGAAGCTGCAATGTGAAACAGATGTGCCACATGAGATAGTAACCTTGCTCCGGTACTGGTACAGTGAGCAGCAGAATACCGTGAGATGGATGGGTGCGCAGTCGGACGTGTACAGGTTGGATTGCGGAGTGAGGCAAGGGGGTTTAACCTCGCCTCGCCTTTTCAACCTGTACATGAACCAGCTGATCGGTGAACTCAGCAGCACTAATGTTGGTTGTTCCATTGACGGAGTTTGTATGAACAATATAAGTTACGCAGATGATATGGTGTTGCTGAGTCCATCGGTCAGTGGCTTACGTAAACTTTTGCGCATTTGTGAGTCGTATGCGGAGGCCCATGGGCTCAGGTATAATGCTAAAAAGAGTGAATTCATCATCTTCAAAGCCGGTACCAAATGTTACTCTTCTGTACCTCCTATCACTCTTTGCGGCATTCCTTTAAAAAGGGTGTCGCAATTCAAATACTTGGGCCACTGGGTCTCGGACGACTTATGTGACAATCTGGACATTGAGCGAGAACGCAGGGCGTTGTCGGTCCGGTGTAATATGTTGGCTCGCAGGTTTGCGCGATGTACTAGACCTGTGAAGGTGACTCTATTTAAGGCATATTGCCAGTCGTTTTACACGTGCAGCCTGTGGACCAACTTTACGCAGCGGGCGTACAGTGCACTGCGTGTGCAGTACAACAATGCTTTCAGGATACTGTTAGGGCTTCCGCGGTTTTGTAGTGCTTCGACGATGTTTGCTGAGGCACGGACGGATGATTTTTTCGCAATCATAAGGAAGCGGAGCGCTTCACTATTAAGTCGCCTACGAAGCAGCTCGAACAGTCTCCTGAGGGTGTTGTCCGAGCGGTGGGACCTGTCCCTGATACAGAGGTGGATGCAACTTCATGTTAGCGGCTCTCCTCGTATAATTTGACTTTGTGACATTGTGTGTGTGAAATTTATTGTAATTATTGTATCTTAATTTATTTTTATTTTTTTGATCTATGACATACATAATGTGTTATTTTATTTGTATTTTAATTTTATGTGTATAATGACATCTTATGTACGTGATTTGATTATTTTAATGTTTTATTTGATTTTGATTTTGTGTGTAATCTATGGACTATGTCTGAAAATAAAATGAATATTATTATTATTATTATTCGATATCTTCTAAATATTTTGTAAAAATTTATCAAAACACATATTAAAATCAAAGCGGCGAGTAAAATCTATTACTAAAATGTTGTAAATATGGCACCACACGCAATTCAGATACTCGCAACGCCATCTAAAGACTGAAAGTAGAAATAATGATGACAATGATAGTTGAACGTCATATTTGATAGATGGCATTGTGTATTTTACGTAATTTTCTGAGTGGCGGAAGAATGACCATCGCCCAAGTTTGCAGACAGTTTTATTGTTTAAAATTGGACGAAAACCGTGATGGTTAAACTGGAGTTAGACGGAGACATTTTTAATCCTACTGCTTTTTTTCCCCGTGGTTGTAACAAGCTAATTGACCGTGATTATTCAAGGGATACCAACCAAAGGCGATAAAAGTAAATACTTATATGTATTTAATTATTGACTTTAAAATAACACGGCCAAATTTTCGGAAGGGGTAGCATGGCACCTTGCGTTGGAAGGCCCCCAGGTGGACCGATGACCTGGTGAGGGACGCGGGAATCCGATGGATGCGAGACGCACAGGACCGGTAATTATGGTGACACTTGGGGAGGCCTATGTCCAACAGTGGACGTCTTTCGGCTGAAATGATAATGATAGATAATGATGGCACCTTTATTTTTCTTTTTTTAAGGGTGGAAGTCATCCAATGACTTCTCCCACTCTGGTTGGAGCGGGAAGGCGTGTCAAACTTTTATTGACTAAAACCACACCTGTGTCCTTCAGTTGCCCTTTGCGACATCTCTTTGAGGAGCGCGTGGATCACTACGCGCTGTTGACGACTGGGCTCGGTCCGGTCAATTACCGGACGGCCGGACGGCTGTGGACGACCCATTGCTGGATGTCCGCGAGCCTGCGTCTACCGTGGCTGGTCGTCGGGTTCAGAATCTCGGCTCGGCGTGAGGACGTTCGTTCCCTCACGCGCGCGGCCTCCTCCTTCACTAGCATTACGGCTTTGCAGAAGGAGGCGACCGCCTGCCATTCCTCCTCGCTCTGGACCATAGCCCAAAGTCACAAGGCCCGGCGCGAGAGGTGACTGACGCCGATTGCCTCCACGAGGACAACACACACCTCTGTGTTCTTCACTGTATCCTCCGGGATGATGGCACCTTGCGGCCTAATAATGGTGTGTTTTATTATTAGCAGTCACTGCTTCATATAAAACTGGGTCGAAAGGTTTGCGTTCCTGATCACAGTTCGACAACGTATGATGTATCTCAGATTCCTTGCAGCCTTACGTCGACATCCGTACGTTACCTCCTTGCAGTGAGTGGTGACCAACACTGGAACCACCCTCTGAGGGAGGCTAGTCTCAGGGATAACACTAATCGGCTGCTACATTTGTTTACCGGAATTTCATTGTTTTATGGATACACAAGCTCAGGACTGTTGAGGGTGTTTCACGCGGTTTCTGTTCCGAATTCGGTTGGAAGTACCCTGATATTACCATTTTACAAATCGCCCGGAGGACCCGTTGTAGCATGAGGTGGAGGTCTATCCTGCTTGGGTGAACCGCTGTGTCTTCATAGAGGCAATCGTCGTCAGTGACCTCTCGGTTTGGCCATCAATATGCGAGTTCGATTGGACAGGGATACACGCGTTCAAGATTTCACCGAAATTCATTCAAAAGTTGGAGACTCTTCATAGGGTAGTTCCCACTATGGAATAACATTTGTCTGATATACGAGGACGTCAGTCAAATACACACCAAAAAATCCTAGGTAAATGAACAAGTAATTTTTACGCCCCAAATGATCAAGCTGCAACAATCAATTCAAGCATGCTCTCGCAAATTCTTCATAAGTACTGTTGTGGAGGAAGATAGTTGATGATGATGGTAATTTTTGGATTCACTGGCTTTTTGGCTTTGCACCATCAGTGCAAACGTTATCCAGCTGAAGGTCGGTGTCCCGATTATGTTCCTTCGTTTACCTCTACCAAAGCTGTCTGACGGCTTAAACTCTTCAGTGAAACATTATTGAGGCGAAAATTTTACAGGAGGTAACTCTTTCGAACAATCTTGCAGCCTTAGCAGACATTGGCCCTAGAGGGCCCTATCCATTTGCTGACATCATTATGAGTCGCGCGTGTACTACGCGCGACTCATAATGATGTCTGCTCAGGATTAGCGTCGATTCAGGATTGCTTTGACCAGATGACCGGAGGGCTCCACCGCAATCGCCCTGCGGCTTTCAACACCTGGAGCATCACTTCCCTCATCATCCTTCATAGTTTCAGCCACCTTCTTCGATCGTAGTGCTTCACTGAAGGAGGCTACTGGTTGGCATTTTTTCCACTAATCGCCTCCATGAGGACACGGCGCCGCCGGCGCTCCTACCAAGCGGGACTGACTTCCACCGTAAGTTCCATCGTATTCTCCGGGCGATCCGCACAATGGTGAGACTCGAGTGTTTCTTTTCGCTGAATTCGATACAGATACTTCCCGAAACACCCACATCCGGTGAGTCTTGCACAAAGAGAGGATGCCATGACGCCTCTGTAGCCACTCCTCAAAGACAGGCATTACCACTGCGATTGTGACGTGCTCACTGTGACAATGTTGTTTTACCAGAACATAAACCAGAAACATACATAAACTAGTGCCTTTTCCCTTGGGGTAGGCAGAAATGCCAACTGCTACGACCCTTACATACTCTTTCTATTCATTGACGTTCATGTATTCTGAAGGTAATTTGCGTTTTTACCTTTAACAGTTTTTTGTGAAAGTACAATAAATAATTACGATGCTTTCAGAATGAATTGCAAGCACAGAATGATTGTACAGTTTTACGAACTTAACGCAGACGAAGTCGCGGGCAACAGCTAGTATATAATAAAAGATCACGTTAAAAACAATAAGGGAATACTAAAACAAAAACAAAATAAGTTAAAAAATCAAAATGAAACAATAGTGTTAAATAATTTTTAGAATTCAAAATGGGAAACCTTTAAATAGGTATCTACCTACGTACCTACTTTTGCTCCAATAGTGCAGAACCGTGTTCATAACAGATTTACCATAAACTCATTTAAAAATGCATTGCTGAAAACTTGGGACTTCACCACAGGGATTGAAAAGTCTACTTTTCAAATAAAATATTCAGCACGCCTTCAACAAACCATTGAGTGAAAACAACCTTTAAGTTCCATTTAAGAGCGTTCTTCCCGAGGTACATTTTCATACAACCGCTCTTACATGATTATGACGTTTTTACAAATCTTTCTCTACATATTTTGGAAAAATGTAGAGAAAGATTTGTTCATTGTTGAAAATGTGTAGTGTGCGTGCCGCTCAGCCGAGCTCATCGGTGCATATCTCCCGCCTGCATTACACCGCAAAGGTAGAGGATATCGTCGAATCTTCTTCTTCCTGCGCTTATCCCATATTACTTTGGATCAGCGCAACATGTTTTTTTCTTCCATTCTGTCCATTCACCCGTCACTCTATCACTAACTCCCTTTTTTTCATATCACTCCTCACACGATCGATTCATCTTTTCTTTGGCCTCCTCAAAGAAAACATGAATGGATCGTGTGAGGAGTGATATGAAAAAAAAAGGAGTTATTCACAAATTAAAAAAAAAATTAAGATCCTTGCACATTTAATCAAGATTCTGAATAGTGAATTTTTATGCAAGGATTACCGATTGGCAACAGAGCGTTCAAGTGTTATATCTTTTTTTTCGCGTTGGCCCATTATCAAACATTGCTTTGGATTGCGTTGGATGAACCAATAAGCTTTTAAACCATGCTCAGTTTGACCATAGACGGGTCCTAAATCGATGTTGCATTTTGTTCTTCCACAAAAAAAAACAACAACATAATACTGGCCGAAACGTTACAAACTTTTGAAATAGCACGTAATGCTTTCTTTTCTTCTTTGAAGTTTTACGCCAAAACTACGGGCTCCTTGGACTTTCAACGAAAGTTGGCACAGTACTGAAACACGAACCAGAAAAGTCTGAAGACATAGAAAAAGGAAAAGACTACTTATAGAATTTAAACTTTAGGTTCGAGCAGATCTACACCGAAGGATTTATAATCTATGAACGTTTGATTTCGAAAAGTTGAAGAAACATATTAGCATTACTATGTATGCATGATACATAGTAATTTTAACGTATGTTAGGCAGTTTTGAGTACTTTATGCTGCCTACCCAAATGACCTTTCTTTGGCATTCCTCGTCAAGTCGTTGAGCTCCATAGTAGTCCTGAGTTAAGCTACACGAATACTGACAAATGATTTGCAATGACTGGACAGGTCCACTCAAATCTGTGTGGATCTTTTATCAAAAGACCATCTCAGACACTAATCTGCATTATTCTCATATGATTTGACCATAAAATGTTAACTGTATGAACTTTAAAAGAGACATCTGAGTTTGTTTTGGTGTTTCTTCACAGGATAGTCAGTTAGAGAACACCCGCCACATTTAGTTAGTTAGATAGTTGAACTGAAACTAAACTGAAGTTTTTTTTTTTTATAAAACCGATTTGTAAAATAAATAATTATCATTTAGTATAAAACATAGTTGCTTGTCGCAACTCTTAAATCATGATTTTAACAATGTTTTCACTAATACAAAGTATATAAGCATGATTTGCACCCGTGCGAAGCCAGAGTGGGTCACTACTTTATTTTATTAGGGTTTTTAACTCTTGAAATGCAGCAGATTTTCTTAAGAGCGGTCAACCCGAGATTCATTTTCACACTACACATATTTCTTTAGGTATTTTGGGTTTCTATTGAAATTAAAACGTAAAGTGTAAGATTAATCCAGTAAAGACCTCTGAAAATCTGCTATTTTGTTCGAACTTTGTCCCTTCATAATGTATTCATAAATTAAAAAAAATATTTTTAGATCGTCATCGGTCGTGATTTTGAATGACGAAATTTTTTCCAAAACACTTATTATAAAAACAAACACATATTTCACAAACAAGTTTTGTGAAATATTCTAGTGAGTTACGGAATTACAGAATGCCAACAGGCGATACTCGTATCTCTCTTTTTTCGCGTTGCTTCTTTATCAAACATTGCATTGGATGACACTACAAGCTTTTAAACCATGATCATGGGTCCTCTTAAATTAATTTTGGCACAGTTCGAGTTCAGAAAACAGCTATTCGAATAAATGGAACCCTATTCCTAAACCTTTATACAAAATTCTGAAATCGTAATCGGAAAATCTTTCTCAGTATGAAAGTCAATCGAAAAGGACATCTGGCTCGCTTTGCTCATGAATATAATATAAGTTTCTCGTTCACTCGGCAACGTTGGGTAACGTGTGAATCTGACACTTAGCATTATTTGTATCTACCCGCAAAGCCCCGTAACCCTTGAAGATTTCACCGCTATTCAATTTCTAGCTTTTTGTGGGAGTTTAGATCTTATTTAGGAAATCTGGGGTTTGTAATAAACGTTTACTGAATTATGCTCATCTGAATTGCTTTAGTCACTTATGAGATTTTGTGTAATGATTTTTGTGCAAAATTCTTTTTTTGTTAAAGAAAAAAAAAAACGTTTAGATAACATGGAATCAATTCGAATCATTTTATTTCACATAGGTCTACATGGGCATTTATAAAACGTAAGAAGCTAGTGCATGTTTCCAATTGGTTGTTTCCTCTGGATATATTCATAGCTCTTCATGTGACTGGCCGAAGGTGCAGTGTGCTTGGCCAAGGTGATGATGTGATGGTGATGTTGAGGGTGATGACCTGGTATAACCAGGTAGGCAGGCATGCTGGTGGTCAAGATACCCTTTAAAGCCGTGGGTGTAGGCTATATGGCTCGCTGCTCGAAAGCTTGAGGAAGTGTTGATGACGTCACGGTGTACTCGTAGTAGCAAATACGAGGGCTGTGTTGACGTTCAAAGTTGAGGATCACCAATTTAGAGGTATGCGGAACATGGTGCAAAGTATCGCATACCTCCGTTGAGGAGAAGGGAGGATCATTCGACCAGACGTTGAAGACCAGAATGTTATGTCTGGTCTGGACAACTGCCCGATAATTGATTTCGGGCTGTTGTATATTTACTAATCGCAGGATTTTGACATTTTTGTTCCTATGTGGCGCTATAGATTTCGCTATATCCTAACGATTTAGTTTTGTCCCAGCATCGTTGATCAGATGCTTGCAAGCGCCACTGCTTATACCCTATATCCTAACAAATAGATGTTTTATCAAATCGAAATAGATTTTGTAGCGTCCTCAAATCCATGTAACGGTTTTGCAGTATCTTCAAATCCTTCTAACATTTGAGACTGCAAAATGTTGAACGTTTCAATGCTTTTGTGGAGATACCTCGCGACATTCTCATGCATAAGATTTGGAGTTTGCACCGAACGCCATCCAATTGTCCAGACAAATATAATGCATCCAATATTTCAATATCCGTCTCAAAAATAATATCATCTTTTCTATTTCAAAAAGTCCACTGCTGAGTGAAGCTGTGCAGAGTGATATTAAATTCACTTTTCAGGCAACCTTTCTGGACGTGAAAGAACTCTTGGAAATTAACAATATAAAGGAATCAAACTTGAAATAGAAAAAAAAACATATTTCATAGTTGATTAAAAACAAATAATTTTCATTCTGCCCCCGAAATATTGACAGTACTCTAATCTAACACTAAGCAGTGATATTTCCATTTGAAAACGACAATATTATTGTCAACTAGCTAATGCCAGCGGCTTCGCCCGCATGACTGTAGAAAATTATCCCAAGGGTATATTCCCGGAATAATAGTAGATTATGCGACTAGGCTCGGCTGGGCAGCGTTCGGGAAGCTGCGCGGTATCTTCTCATCCAATATACCACAGTGTCTCAAGACGAAAGTCTATGACCAGTGCGTGTTGCCAGTGATGACATATGGTTCCGAAACGTGGACGCTCACAATGGGCCTCATCAGAAGGCTCAAAGTCACCCAAAGGGCAATGGAAAGGGCTATGCTCGGAGTTTCCTTGCGTGATCGAATCAGAAATGAAGACATCCGCAGGAGAACCAAGGTTGCCGACATAGCACGAAGAATCGCCAAACTAAAGTGGCAATGGGCAGGGCACATTGCTCGCAGAACGGATGGCCGTTGGAGCCGAAAGGTTCTGGAGTGGCGACCGCGTACCGGAAGACGCAGTGTTGGAAGGCCCCCTGAATCCGGAGGATGCGAGACGCACAGGATCGTTTGTTGTGGCGACATTTGGGGGAGGCCTATGTCCAGCAGTGGACGTCTATCGGCTGAAATGATGATGCGACTAGGGGATAAAGCAGTGTCTTTAAGTCGCGGGTGGCATGTTGAATTCCGAACGAAACGAAGGTTGCTAATTTAATCCCGAACGTCAGTGAGGGATTTATATAATTAACTCCCGAGCATTACGAGGGAGTTAATAAAGAAACCTTAGTGAAGTGAGGAATTCAAGCTGCCCAAGACAAAGACAGCTTTATCCCCGTGTTGGATACTCTACTTTTTACACCATCTGTGAGATAACAAATCATACATTAGAGAAATATAAGTACTGTTTACAAGTTAATCTTAACTATCACTCACCATGTTTTGAGATTTGAAACAAACAAAATTCACTACTCTAAGATTCTATAGTTTCAATTTTCTATAATGCTCCCGCTTTTTCATTACTTTTTTTTTTCGTTAGTGGCCAGTTCGAATTTTGAATAAACTTGTTTTATGCACACTTACATTTGTATTCAGTTTTTGACGTTCCAAATTCAAATCTCATTATTCCCTAGGGATCGCCCATACTGCATTATCTCCCTAGGGACAGAATTACTTGCTTTAAGTGATGGTTGTATGATATATAAAAGGGCATTATCGAGCAGGTGGTGTAAAAAAAGTATTTCACGTTCTAATTCCAGGACGGTCGACCCATGTGTCTAATTTAATCTAAAACCTTTCAGCGATTGAGCGTGAAGGAGTAATAAACATACACACATAGGTACATAAAAACTTTCACGTCTATAATATAACAATCAGAGGTCGGAATTAGGTAGAGTTATTCATGTACTTGCATCGAAATGTTGATATTAATATGGATCTTCCCGGGATTTCTTATGCAAAATCCCGTGTCGTTAACAATATTACAAATAATAATAATAAAAACCTCTAATAATAAAACAAAGATAATTAACATACCATTTTTATTAGTATTTTTCATCGAAAAAGATCTCTCAACGTCAACTAAGGTAAGGTTTACAAATTTATACACTTTCTCCTCCTCTTCATTAAAGCAGAAAGAATTTTTTTCTGTTATATTTCTGGTAGCGTCATAAAAAAATTCTGCTCTTTAAAATTAATCTCGGGATTTGAGGCATATCCACTTTATTCTTTCGCTGTATGAAATCGGTGTAAGTACATGTTTAACTCTACCTAATTCCGACCTCTGATAATAATATAATCATATTCGCCCACACACAAACAAAGTTATCTCAAGGAGGAGTATGTTCATACTCCCGGAATAAAAAGTTCCTATGTGCTGTTCCAGAAACTGGTCTAGCCGTATACCAAGAGTCATCGATCCGTTCAGCCGTTCGAGCTTGAAGAAGTAACAAACATACATACACACACACACAACATCATAAACTTACGCCTTTATACGAGTAATATTAGTGTGATCTGTAGAGAGCGGTTACAGGGAATAAAGTAATTTTCCGTCGAAAAAGAAATCTCTAAACTCACGATTAGTGACGGATTAGGGATCACAGTACGTTATTACAGACACACAAAAGATTATTGTTTCCCACATGCTCTTGACGGGTTACACGCAGTTCGTTACAAACGTAGTTCGTAGTTCTAACTCCTAACATTCGTTGGTACCTAATCTCTTAGCTCCCTTTCACGACAATTATACGACGCGTGCAGAAATAGGGTTGACCCTAATACCACAAAATAGGTAGGTACAGAAGTCAATCTACATACAAAGCGCGCTCGAGCAACGCACACATACATAGACACCGCTCACGGACACGATATCTCGGCTCAATTGAGCTCAATGCAAGCTTGAGTGTTATCCGTTTGAGACACGCGTCTGTGAACTTTTTTGTGGAAAAATTGACCTACAAAAAAAACCTTATTCTAACTGTTCAGCGGACGGTTATTTAAATTCAACATTAAACAGTGAATTGACGTTTTTTAGGCTGCCAGTTGTTTCAGAGAGGTAAGCAGATATTTGCTTGTCTTTTGATGGTTTGTTTTAACGTAACACAGAACAGGCCCCGCGCCGAGAAAGAGAAGATGATTTTGTGGCCATGTAATATTTTTACAATTCAGATTATGTAGGCATTTATCACCGCGCCCAGTCGCATTCGGACAGTTCGGCGCCACGCGCTTACCCTAGCGCGATCGCCGACCGTAGGTATGAAAAGTGAAGTACATAATACATGAGATTGACTTCTGTACCTATCTATTTTGTGCTAATACCCATCAGTCTGTGTATATACTTAGTCAGTCAAGGACTTTAATTGTCAACCTCATGGTTCGAGGTTTGTTTTTGGCAGGGTGAAGTTCAGTGGCTGTTTTAATTATTCGCAAAGGTCATTGGGCGTTTCTGACCCACTTTATGAGAGTTCGCGTACACAGACCAAATTAGTTTTAAATTGAAGAATTCAATCCCACTATTCAAAATATGTATTTTTTTTTTAAGTATTTAATGGGAGAAAAAAGTTATTTAACATTTAAAAACTTAATGAACTTTTGTTAACTTGACTTCAAAAAAAGGAGGAGGTTATCAATTCGGTTGTATTTTTTTTTTATGTTTGTTACCTCAGAACTTCGTCGTTTATGGACCAATTTGCAATTTTTTTTAAATCCAGTTCTAATGATGGGATCCATGAGGAATCGAAGGAACTCCTCAAATATTATAGGCAACCATATATTGAGTTTGGTATTTTTATCGAGAACTTAAGCATTTACAGTGAAAAAGTAACATTTGATGAAGTGGAACTGATGAAGAAGACCAGAAATGGTCTGCGGAACTTCATACTCACATAGATATCACAAGAAGATAGTGCGACTATGACAATACAAATAAATGAATGGTACTGAATAGTTACGTTGAAAATGGTATCATCGAAATGATCTAATGATGGAGCCGGAAGGTAGGCACTGAAACTCCGTAATTAATCAATGTAACCTAGCCGTGTTTGGATTTATTAGAATTGTCATGAGAAATAGGCACTCTGTATAAACACTACTTACTAAAACTACTACTTATAAAACTACTACTAACTTACTTACAAAAGTACTTATAAAAGTAAGCAACTAAAAAGTGTGAAATAAAAAACTTTATACAAAAAAAAAACAACCGACTTCACTAAAAAAAACACTAAAAGGATCAAAATAACTTTAATTTCGGAAGTCGGTGTTAAATAAGAAACAAACAATACCGAGAAACACCGACCGTTGGGATCTTACCACTTGAGAATTGCGAGGTCATATTGCCACGAGCAAATGCGTTTGAATGGAGTATACCACATCGAAATATACTGGCAGCAAGAAATTATCGAAAACAAAATACTAATATGAGGCCGAATTCAGTCGCGACACGTCCGTAGCAAACAATATTATACCTATATTTTAGTAGATCCCACACGAATTGGAAGAAATGACATTGAACAGTATTACTGCTCGTGTGTACACGGCCGCCGCACTGTTGGAAGCTGTGCGCATGTTGTAAGCGTAGTTTACTTTTTATCATGGGCCAGGCATCAAGATGTAATAGATGCACCTGCACCCTTTTTAGATGAAATTACAATAGATTTTGATCAAGCTGAATAAAAATATTATTTAAGTAGAACTGGATTTTATTTTTATGTCCCTTAAATAGTAGTAGTGGCTTTTGATAAAACTAGCACATTCTACTTTCTTTCCCATGGGAAAATATCCGATGCCACTTAGGGGGACTAGCTTTCGACTGGTAAAAGTATTTTTGAAATACTCGGTATTATATTAAAATCGGTCCAGTAGTTTTGAGTATTAACTCAAAACTACTGGACTACTGGACTGGTGTTTTAAAGCATTTTTGTAATGAATTATCATTACAAAAATGCTTTAAAAATGCCTTAATAATAATAATTTTTTTTTTCAACTCTCCCATTGCCCACAAGAATGCGACCCATACCATTGAGTTGCAGATACATTTATCTATATACCTAGCCCTATTTCGTTTATGTACGCCGTGGGTCAAATCTCCGAACAAAATGCCCATTGACCATTTAGTGGATATTTTTATTTAGGTGGGAAATCATCCAATGACTTCTCCTGCTCTAGGGTGGAGCGCGAGGGCGTGTCAGACTTTTAGTGACTAAAACCCACTTCTATTTTCCTTCTTGGCCTTGCGATCCAGGATGGTCCCGGGGTTTCCTTTCAGAAGCGAACCCACGGATTCCTAGGGGATATTGTGGTGTAGTTTTGTATGTTAAGAGTATCTATACAGCTGGAATATGGGGAATCATTGCAACAGCCGCGATTTCGGTAAAATGGAGCTGAGAATGTTATTGTAGTTATGGACTACCTCAGCGAAGCTTTCCGAGAAGGCTGACTCGATTTTGCAGCCAATTACTGCAAAAACATTAGAAAAAGTTACATCCGCATTTTAATGGAAAATAAAGTGACTGCACCTGTATCAAAAATGTAATAATTTTTCAACTTGACACCAGCTAAATGCACAAACCTTCAAAAACACAAAAGAAAAAAAAATACTTTACCTAATATTTCCTCTGCATATCAGAAACCTCACATAAACAAAATAAGTCCAGCATTCAAAAATTTAAAACTTTTTTTTTTGTAAATATTTTTGGCTTTAGAATCCAAGCCCAAGTTCTCTTCATATGTCATTAGAATATGGATGTACACATTCTAATGTTTTTGTAGTATTTGGCAGCAAATATATCAAGTCATGCTTCTCGGTAAACTTCGCTGAGGTAGTGAACCCTACAATAAAATTCTCAGCTTCATTTTACCGATATCGCCCCTGTTTCAATGATTTCACAAATTGTCCAGTTGCGCAGGCACTTAAGATATAAGTCTAAACCAATTTTACATTACAATATCCACTAGGAATCAATTTGCGAATAATTAAAACAGCCACTGAACTTCACTCGAAGAAATCCCGCCAAAAAACCGGATTTATTTTTATTCATTCAAAATTGAAAACTGTTTTTTTTTTTGTAAATTTTTTGGCTAGGATTCTAAGTCCTTTAAGCAATGTCTTCATATGAATAGTTAACTTGTTTATCATTAGAATATGGATGTACACATTCTAATGTTTTTTGTAATACTTATTTGGCAGCAAATATATCAAGTCATCCTTCTCGGTAAACTTCGCTGAGGTAGCGAACCCTACAATAAAATTCTCAGTTTCATTTTACTGAGATCGCCCATGTTTCAATTTGAAAATTTTCCAGTTACGCAGGCACTTAAGATATAAATCTAAACCAATTTTACATCACAATATCCACTAGAAATCAATTTGCGAATAATTAAAACAGCCACTGAACTTCACTCGAAGAAATTCCACCAAACCATAGACTATTATAATCATATTTCCAGAGAGTGCATATTAAAAAAAAAACAGCGCATATCAGTTCCGCTGACCAAAGAGCTTGACCCAAAATCTGTCAATGATTTATTTAAACAATAATGTTCGGTGATATATCAGCTGTTATTTATTAGAGTAATACACACGCTGACCTTTCCATTAGGCAGCTACGGATGATTGATAGTGCGCTGAATTGGAAAATTAAAGGTGTTTTATGTCTGCTTTATTAATTTATGTCCTGGGTTTGATTTGATTGGAGTTCATGTTTTTGATGAAATATTTGCCATATACGTAGGTACATTTGTATTTCTTTTTTTTATTTAGCTGTATGAGGCGTTCATTAGAGCAACTGCTAGAATAATGACTTAATAACCTACCTAATCAAACTAGCCTACATGGTCTCGATGCAGAGAAAAAAACCTCCTTTATTTTCCACACAACTGTTTTCTACTGGTAGTCTCGGTAGAATTCGAGCTCATCTGTTGCGGATAACAAGAGTAATAGGATTCATTGGGACTATTTAAATTGTCAACTATTGGAAACTCTCAGAGCGACCCACCGTAGGCGTGGATTTGCGGATGATCAGTAATGTGTAGCTCGCCTTCTAATATGGACAAGGCCCAGGTCGACAGCGCATCGCGTTCCACGCGCGCCTCAAAGAGAGGTCAGCAATACGAGGCCCACTATAAGGACCGATGCCTGCCAGGGCTGTGGAATTGTTCAAAAGAGTTACCGCGGCCCTAGAACGTAAAGAGCAATTGAAAACACACGGTGGGTTTTAGTCAGTTAGAGCTAGTGCGTACTGATGACTTTTGCCACCGTGACTATTTGATTACTGTCACCGTGCTTATGAACCCAACATGTGGTGAGCGCACTTGAACGTGACAGTAGGGTGAAAAATGACAAAAAAATTATTGTCACCCTGACAAAAGTCAGCAGTGCGCGCTACCTCTAATAGGCGGACACCTAGTGCCTAGTCCCTCTCGCTTCACCTAGAGTAGATTAATTATTTGATGATTACCTACCAAAAAAATCAGCTATTCGAAACTTGAATTTCCTCTATTGAAAAGGGATTCGATTGTGAATAAATTGACCATTAAAAGTCACCTCTAATAGAGCTCGGTTTAATTTATTCAGTTATTTTCAAAGACATCTAAATAAATAAAAGCAAGCATCAATCACGAGTCAAAAACTTTCGTAATGTGACCTTACATGTCCCTGTTGTCTTACAGCCTTTGTCCTTTACTTTGAATGGGCGACAGAGCGAGACGAAAGACCTTACTTTGCCGAGACTTTACTTTGCCGTTAAAACTTGTTAAACCAATTACCTAATAAGTTCGTCACGAGACTTTTCACAACAATTTCCAGATAGCTTACTTATTTCCTATTTATAGAATTTAGATAGACAGATATTATAGGTACTTTTTATTGTATACCATCTTAATTTTTTTTTTAATGAATTGCTTAGAGATACATAATGAGCTGCCAGTCTCAGTAAGTACGCCAATCGCACTAAAGAATGTATCTGCTCGAAATAAAAGCCACCCACCACCTCCTTTTCTCCGGAAGTCTCGCATTTTTCTATGGGTTTAGAAATGCAACAACTTCGCGAACAAATAAATGTTCTAACAGAACAGCTCACCGATGCCGTCTCTACTATTGCGCAGTATCATATCGCGCTCACCGAGTGCACGAAAAAGATTGAAACTTGTAACGAAAAACTGACTAAATTAGAGCAAACACCAGAATGTACCCGCTGTCATGTCACTAACCCAGATATACCTGTACCTACCCAACGGAAGTCTGTGAACGTAAACGACAAACAGTCGTATAGTGCTGTAACAAAACCTAAGCCTGAGATAAAGCATCACAGCTCACAGGAAAATAAGCAAAGGTTATTACCGCCAGCTAATACCATCTCTGAGCAAGTAGAAAGTGATTTGTCAGATATACGTTCACAATCATTTATCTCTATCCAATCTATCGAACCTATTCAGGGGACCGTACAACAAGATGAACACACCGTAATTTCGACACCAATATTAGATGATAATGTTCCCAAGGAGAAGTGGGTTGAGGTACGTAGTCGTAAGTCTAAGCGTTATGTTTCTGTTCGTGGTACTGCGGGACCTGAAATTACGTCACTTAAAGCCGTGGAGTTTCGCAGATTTATACATTTGTGGAATATGATGTCAGGAGCTAATGACATTGAATCCTATCTACTAAAGCTATGTCCAGCTGGTAACTGCACCGTGGAAGAACTGAAACCAAAAGGGGACTATAAATCATATAAGATCGGTGTACCTGCAGAATTCTTCGAAAAAGCAACGGCGGCAGATACTTGGCCTACTAACGCTCGAGTTAAAGAATGGTTTTTTCGAAGAAACAAACTCCAACAAATGCGGTCATCCAGTGGTCAACCGGAAACATTGTCAGCTAATTAGTTTGGTTTATCAAAATGTTAGAGGCTTGAATACCAAGCTCAGTTACTTTAAACGTAATCTCTTAACATCTGCCAATGACGTCATAGCTGTGACTGAATCATTCCTTACAACTTCCGTACTTGATTCAGAGATAACGAGCCACGGATGGAGTGTTTTACGTCGGGACCGCACTACTGGTGTCGGTGGTGGTGTACTGCTGGCGGTGCGACCTGGTATAACTATGACGCGCTGTTCTGATTTGGAGACCCCTGCCGGCGAGGACTTGTGGGCTCGGCTTACAACGAATTGCGCTACGTTTTATGTTTGTGTAGTGTACATTCATCCCAGAGCTTCTGATGAAATATACATGAGTTGGTTTCAAAAAGTGGAATCCGTTATTGACAACTTAAAAAGTGCTGTGATTATCGTGGGTGATTTAAACATAAATACTAATCGCACTTCGCAGGATATCTTAAATTATTACTGTTGTTTTCGTACTGTTTGTGGCCTGGCTGAGAGGAATGAGGTGATGAATGCGTATGATAGCAAGTTGGATGTGGTGTTGGTATCAGATAGCATTAACAGCGTTGATGTGACAGAGATTGATGGTGGGGGTCTAGTACCACGACGAGACGCCTATCATCCGCCTCTAGAGGTATGCTTTACACCTGCTGACACTATGTGCCGATTTAGCTCAGAAAAAGTAGATCCTAGTAACTTGGATGCAGTGAATGATTGGAATTTTTCCAAGGGCAATTTTGAAGCCATGTATAAACTAATTTCGGAAGCATCATGGCAAAAGGTATTATTGGCGCCTGATGTTGATTCTGCTGTTCAATATTTTTACAATATAATGTACGACATTTTTGATGAATGTGTACCCAAAAAACACAGATGTAAGAAGCAATCTAGGCGCTATCCTATTTGGTTTACGGCAGATTTAATTAAGGACATTCGATGTGAGGCCGAACTACACAGAAAGTGGAAAACAACTCATAATAGTGACTTTTATGAAAAGTTTTCTCTTCTTAGATCCAGTATTAAAAAGAGAGCATCTCATGTGTACGACGAATACATTAAACGCACTCAAATCAAACTTCGTCGTGATCCCCGTATCTTTTGGCAGCATATAAATAGTTTTAAAATTAGGGGAGGCTTTGAACCCAGGATTAAGTGTAATGGGGTGGAGCATGTTGGTAAAGATACGGCAAAGGCCTTTTCCAACTTTTTTGCAAGCGTTTTTTTGCCCGATATTCCCCTTCTTGATTACAAAAAACAAAACAATACCTTTCACAACAAAGATTCAAACCTTGTGCATATTGATAAAATAGAACTACAAGATTTAGAATCAGCTATCAATAAACTAAAACCAAATACTGCTTTAGGTCCAGACAACATTCCTGCTTACATTTTGAAGGGATGTAAAGAATACATTATTACACCCGTGCTTCACATATTTAATTTAGCACTATCCACAGGTCAGTATCCACAACGCTGGAAGGTCTCAAGAGTTCACCCTATACCTAAAACTAAAGACACTTCAAATGTAGAAAACTATCGGCCGATAGCTATACTGTCATCACTTCCAAAATTGTTTGAATCTGTATTACATAAATTAATTGGTTACCAGATCCAACCATTTCTTTGCGACTCTCAACACGGATTTCGGTGGAACCGTTCTGTCAGTACAAATCTCTTGACGCTTGTAGACTTAATATCGCAGCACTTAGATAAAGACATACAGATTGATGTTATATATTTTGACTTCAAAAAAGCCTTTGATTGCGTAGATAATGACGTGTTACTGGCCAAGCTTAATAACATTGGCTTTTCACCAAAACTACTCAAATTTTTCGCCAGTTATATGCGGGACCGCCTACAATATGTTAGACATGGTTGCTTCGTTTCAGAGCCATATCACACTAGGTCTGGTGTTAGTCAAGGGTCCATTTTGGGACCAATGTTTTTTGGAATAATGGTTAATGATCTCGAGAAGGTTCTAAAACACGCCAGGTGCTTACTTTACGCTGATGATTTGAAGTTGATATATGGAGTTGAGGAAATGGCCGATACCTTAACTCTTCAGGAGGACATTAATTCGGTCTTCCAATGGAGTGTTGCAAACAAGCTCTTATTCAATACGGCTAAATGTAGTGTTATGTCCTTTAGTCGAGCTCATAACCCCCTGCATGTACAATATTTTTTAGGAGCGGAACCGATTTTTCGAGTTTTTTCTGTTAAAGATCTAGGTATTTTATTCGACCAGAGACTAAACTTCCATGAACATATGCGGAATCTTGCCGCTGATTCCTACCGCAGACTAGGATATACGATTCGAAATATGCGTGAATTTAATAATCCTTTGGCAATTAAACTGGTCTATATGGCTTTAGTCAGGAGTAAATTAGAGTCAGCTTCCATTATTTGGAACCCCTATGAGGCTTCTTACGTCTTGCTTCTAGAGAAAGTTCAAAAAACATTCCTTAGATTTATGTATAAGAAATTATTTGGATACTATCCATTTTTATATCCGACAAAATTTTTGCTCGGAATGCTGAAATTTAATTCTCTAGAAGTAAGGCGCAATTACTTTTTGCTTATCTTCGCTTGTCAAGTTCTTCGTGGTGAATCTGATTGTCCTGAATTAGTTGCTCAGCTGGTGAGATTGTTTGTTCCTCTCGTACCTAAACAACACCTAAGGCCGCGAACACACCGATTGTTAGCTGATCCTTTATCGCATACAGTGTCACGAGCTAACTCGCCGCTCGTTCGTGCGCTTTCTGTGCTTAATGCTCTCCTGACTCTAACACCGGAGTGTGACTTGTTTGCTGGGAGATGGATAGATGTGTGTCGTGAATGTCTAAGGTTTTGTGAGAAGATGGATAAAAAATAAGAAAACATTGTTTTCATTTGTTTTGTGGGATATTTATTATTTTAGTGGTAATGTTTATGTATTTTCTTTTTATACTTCAATGTGTTATTATGCTTTTTATTTAATGTATTTTTTTAGTTTGTAAGTTTCTACTGTACAACACCTTGGACTTCCTCCGTAACGTTGTACAAGTGCTTGTAAATAAATAAATAAATAAATAATTCGGTTTTTTTTTGCAATAAATTTAGGTACTGGGACTAATTTTGGAAAACATTACTATATGGTTTAAAAATACAAATTTTCATTGCAATCTTTGTTTCTGATCTGCAAAAATATAGAATGTGATACATCCGTCTTATAATGGAAAACAATAGCATTGATATCTTCTCCAATACCTTGGCTCAGTTTCGTAAGCACCTTTTGCACCAACTCTAATACAATTTCCAGTCTACGTAATATAATTGAACTTAATTAAATTAATTAATTAATTGTTTTTTTTTTCAATTCCAATTCGTTATTAATAATTCCTTATTTTGAATTTCGTCATTTTTGTTTTGTACTTTGTTATTACCTATTTATTGTATGTAACAATATGTATGTAACAATTAATTCAAAATATAATTAATATTAGTTAACCAAAATATATAAGCGCTGTGCACACCTTTAAGTAAAGTGCGGTCTTCCCGTCCAACTATAATTTAGGTGTCTTCAAGGCTAGAGTGATTAATAAACTAGTGCGCCTCACCATCAATGATTGCATCTCTGCTTACCATCAGGTGGGATCGCAGTCAAGCACTGGTTTATATGAATTAAAAAAAAAAGTATCTGCGATAATTGTTTATTAATAAGATTTTTTTGTAAATGTTTCTACTAACTATTTGTTGGAGTGCCGTAATAAAAAAATAAACAGTATATATTGACTGTATACCGCATCAAAAACGAAATACTTTCTAAACTTGACGCTCGCGAACTGTACGAAGACAAAAGAAGAACAAAAAAAAATACAGGCCGCTTCTGAAGCATACCTAAGTAAAAATGTAAGTACTACATTTTTTCAGTTTCCATTAGTAACCTATTCTTTTTGATATTCCACAGGCAATCCGAGTTCCTCTCTACGTCACTTGGATCCTAGTACCTACGTGCGCAAATACAGCATCTCGTTTATAAACCTCGACCTTTATTTCAGCAGTTTACAAATGAAGGTTTCATGAAAAAATCCTAGAAATATTTTAGGCAAATTCATACGTGATGTTTGCCGTTCCATATTTTTCTTGATTCTGTGACATAGTAGATAGAGCAGGAGGAGAGAAAGAATATAGTACATTTTGTTACAAGCCGAAAAAAACCGAGGTGGAATTCGCCAAAGCCGTAGGCGAAGGTGTTACGGAGCCGAGAGCTGCAGTGACAACTTTCCATGTGTATCAAACGACGTTTTACAATACACTTCGAAGATATTAATAAACGGGCGTTGACGTGCGGCTTGTGGGGTCTGCGCGGCGCTCAACCTGATACAATAAATACAATAAATTGTGGTGGGGTGAGCTCGCGCATTTTTCCGCACTAGTGCGGAAAAAAGTAAATTTCGTGCCTAAAAGCGGTAGAGATAAGAGCAGGTTTTCAAGTAAGTGTATTGAAAAAGTTATTGCATCTGTTTAAAAGCAGAGCCACTATCGAGTTTTCTGAGAAAAGAATTTAGCTTTGGTGTCAAAAACCTGTACAGGATGAGGTACTATGGCGCGTTTGTAAATTGATCAATTTTCTAAATGTTTTCTAAAAAAATATTTTTTTTATATTGCCCCCACTCGAAATTAGTCCTGTGTCGTGGGTGCGGTTACAAACATGTATTTTACTCACACCAATTTCTTATTCTGTGCTCACACAAAGACACCCAGACCTGGCACAAACGTCAGTAGGCCATAGAAATATTTGTTCCATGCGGAAATCGAACCTTGCAGCAGGCGTAGCAGCCAATTTTTCAACCATTGCGCCAACAGTATCGTCTTATTAGTCAATGTCAAAGTACAGTAAAGTCGCATTACTTTGGTTTAGGGTTTAGTAGACTTCTAAGATTGAATTAGTTCTTGTATAAAATCATTGTAAAATCATATTTTATTTTACTAAAATCAACCTATAAATTGCCTACAGACTTTTTAATGAAGCAGGTTTTAACGACAACGCTTTTTAAAAAACGAACAGCTTACATTCGTTTAAAAAAGTTAAATATTTTCTGAAAATAATTAACAGTATTCGATGCAACAGCACAGATTATATCAAATCAAAAGCGATTTCGGGAAATCACGAAAAAGTCGGATAAAGCCAACGGAACATCGGTTAATCACGTCTTTTCACCGAAACTAATTAATGAAGGTAAAAGCTGAAAAACATCTCACCTGAGACTGGAGTAGGGTTTTATTCGGTGCAGGGGCGTAGCTACCACCCTAACAGCCGTATCAAAGATAGGGGCCCCCAAGATACAGGGGCCCCGTTTAAAAATTCGTAACATGTTATCCACAACCTTCAATTCTCTTATTGATGAGAAATGCTAATTTGCTAATGAATAATTAGTAAATGATAGAATGTTCCATTTTTATAGCTTGCTCCGTTCGTTCTAGCATTCTCTACATAAGATCACAATAAAAACTTAATCTGTCTTCAATTCCAGTTTTCTTTTTTAATTGATATAAACCAGTGCTTGACTGCGATCCCACCTGATGGTAAGCAGTGATGCAATTATTGATGGTGTGGCGCACTAGTTTATTAAGGAGCCTATTCACTCTAGCCTTGAAGACACCTAAATTATAGTTGGACAGGAAGACCGCAGCAGGCAAATTGTTCCAGTCCTTCGATGTATGTAGAATACTTCAATAAACGAGCTCTTGGTCTTACATGATGACATGGACAAAATCTATCCAGTTAGTCTGGTCATATCTTTTGAGGCATATTGTGAATCTATCTCATGTCTCTGTGAAAGTAGCGCCTACGTTGTAAAAAAATATGCACGATATGGGGCCCCTTTGGGACTAGCTACTCCACTGTCGGTAATATACTTTTTTATACCTTGTAAAACGGGTTCTTTTGGCGAAGTTTTTACGGTTTCCTTATCTACAGAGATTTGATGGCGAGCTGAGTAGCTCTTAAATGCTATTGTTACCACCTGTTGTTACTACGTTTTTGTTTTAATGACAGCTTAATTTTAACTTATAAATGGTAGACTAATAATGTTGGTATCTAGATGATCAATTGTCTAGTTAGGTAAATGCAACGCTAAATGACATTCACGTGTTGCGTACTTTTTAGGCACTTTACGCACTTAAAATTATTTTAAAACTTAGCTGCTAATACACATTGAGCGGTCTTAATTATCTACCAAGTAACTCCCTTTGGAGGTATGCGGAACAGAGAGTAAAGTCCCGCAAACCTCCGTTGAAAAAGGAGGATCCTCCGGCCAGATGGGTGTTATGTCTGGTGGGCCCGATAGATGATTTCGGGCTGTCGTATATATTCAAATCGCGCGGAGAACTTTGATTGCGCGATGCAGGATTAGTTCTTATGTGACGCCATAGATGTCGCTACATCCCTATATAATAGAATAGACTTTATTGTACACCAAAATAGTCGCTAAACTTTTACACAAACTTAAATCCATGTGAACAATGGCGGACTTCGCTGACATTACAATTGCTGTAGGATGGTGCGGGTGACAGCTGTCGGATTCATACAATGTAGTTACTTATCCTTTTCTCTCATCATAAAGATGCATATTTTCGATCTGCTGTCATTCCTACCCATGGTATGTAAAAAGACCTTAGACAACCTTAGGAAGGACTGTTAGAACTTAAAATAAAAAGGTGTTTGACTGCAGTGTACTGCTAGCAAGTTAATTTTACATTGAAAACTTTAAACTAGACTATATATTATATAGATACAAAATATCTCTGCATATTTATAGTTATAACAATTTACAAATTGTACCATCGCCAGAGCCTGTTGGACGTTGGTACTAGTGGAAAGTGTTCCCCGGGGCCCTGGAACAAAGGCAAAGAACGAACAGGAGTGGGTTTTAGTCAGTAAAAGTCTGACACGCCCTCGTGTTCCGCCCATGAGCGGGAGAAGTCATTGGATGATTACCCACCTAAAAAAAGAGCCTATTGATAGTCATCGGTCTACAGGGGTGCACGCTGCAGGATAAGCTTGAAACTTCATAAAAGATGGTTTTTTTTTATTTGATATAAACCAGTCCTTGACTGCGATCCCACCTGATGGTAAGCAGTGATCATTGATGATGAGGCGCACTAGTTTATTAAGAGCCTATTCACTCTAGCCTTGAAGGCACCTAAATTATAGTTGGACGGGAAGACAGCAGCAGGCAAATTGTTCCAGTCCTTCGATGTACGCGGTATAAACGACGAAGCGAAACGCTTAGTCCGGACCGTTGAAGTTTCAACAACGTAAGGGTGGATACTCGCCGTACGTCGGGTTGTCCGATGGGTGATAAACCTTCCGAAATGCAATAACAGGATCTTTAAAGGCGGAATTTAAAGCACTTTATTACTTTACCGAACAGTGTAGAGAAACGTCACTCGCCCTCATTTCGTGCTATTACTGTGCTGTATAATATCGGGGAAGAAGATCGCGAGGAACGTCAATTTTTGCATCGGAACGTCGACTAAGGCCGGCGGCGGCGGTTATCGAAATTCCATCACGCCCCGACGATGGCACTGAGGCGTCTACCTGTGCAAATGGAGAAATATTATATGGACATACTCTTAATGCAGGTTTTGTTAGGTGCGATTATTGTATGCGTTTGTTATGGGTAGGGTTGATAATAGATGCAGATTAATTTGGAGCAATGGACAGAAATTATTTTGCTCCGACTATATTTATTTTTTAAAACTTCATGCAACACAAACGTACAAAGAAGAACATAATGCCCACGTCTTAGTCATTTGATATTTTCCATAACCTCAAAAAAAAAAAAAACTTAGGGGCCATTAATTTATTACGTAAGACGATTTAGGACCGGTAGGGGTCGATCATGTCTTATTTTTTCTTACAAGGGGGTGGGAGGGGGTCTTGATAGTTCTTACGTAAGATCATAAAATTACGCAAAGTTAAGACTTGAAAAATGCGGGCAACTGCGCGAGTGCCGATGTGCGCTCAGATGCCCCGTAAATTATTTCCATGACAAACTCACTGCATCTCCCCGCTTGTGAACTAGACGTTACTTGTTTGCGTAAACGATGCACTTGTAAACGTTGCTAAAAAAAAATACTTTTAAAAATTAACATCAAAGTCAACCAAACGTATATTCATACTTTTCTTTAGATTCTTACGTAGTAAATATTAAACAGGTGGGGAGGGGTTGGCCTATTCTTATTTTTTCTTATTTAGGGGGAGGGGTCAAAAACTAGTAAAAATCGTCTTACATAATAAATGAATGTCCCCTTATAGCTATTCGTGAAGACTGAGGAAGCAGATGGCGTTACCATAGCTGAGTATATCGCAAAAAAAAAACTTAATAAACTATCTTTGTCAAAGACTATATTCTCTATGATCTTAGTAGATACGTACCTAGGTACGTATAGGTAATAAATATTCCACAACTATCACACAACGCCGTCTAGTCCCAAGCTAAGCAGAGCTTGTATTATGGGTACTAGACACCTGATAAACATACTTATATATTTCTAAATACATACATATATAGATAAACTAGCTGTTACCCGCGACTTTGTCTGCGTCAAGTTAGTAAAAATGCACAAACGTAATTAATAATTCTGTGCTTGTGATTCGTGCTAAAAACATCTAATTCAAATAACGGAAATTAATTTCAGCAAATATATTATGTAAAATGTATTTCTTATGACCAGATATATAATTTATTTTATTTATTTGGCTCACCAGTAATAGAATACTCGTTCATGATATACATCAAATAAATTACTTATCATCATCAATAAACAGAAACAGACATGTTGAGGTCGAAGTAGTTGATAAACTTTGGTTCTGACCACCCCTAAAAGGAAAAGGTGATAGTTTAAGTTTGTTTTTGGTTTATTCTATGATGAAACAACGCTGTATGATTTTAATATGATTGGTTCATTATAATAGACTAAAAGTGTATGAAACCGTTGTTTTCTTTTAACATCACTAAATAAATGTTATTTAACGTAGGCTATAAAAAAAGTGGATAAAGTAGTTTTCAAAATGTTAAATATTGCCAAAATGTATAAAGAGTCTGTATGGATCTTGTTCTGAGGTCAATACCCACAGTTTTTAGTGTCTGCACGTTTTACTTTTAGGAAGAAAATCATCAAATACCTTCCCCCGCTCAGGGTAAAGCGAGAGTTTGTGTCAGACTTTTACAGACTGAAACTGACCTGTGTTCCTTTAATTGCCCTTAGTTTTCTAGAGCTACGGTAACTTGCACGCGGCAGCAAATCTTCCTTCTTTGAGGAAAAGAGAGGACGCTGTGGTGTCTTTCTAAAGACACCACATTTCATCACATTTCATTTTGGCAACTGAAAACTACTTTATCCACTTTTTTTTTTGATAGCCTACGTTAAATAACATTTATTTAGTGTTATAAAAAAGATAATTCTACGGTATAATATACTTTTAGTATATCTAATGAACCAATAATTTTAAAATCATACAGCGTTGTTTTATCATAACATAAACCAGAAAGAAACATACATAAAACCCACTCCTGTTCCTTCTTTGCCATTGTTCCAGGGCCCCGGGAATCTCTTTCGTATCACCCATGGCCCCAATAGGCTTCGACCTTGCTGGGCCCCTACGGTTGCTGACACCTCCTTGAGGCGCGCGTGGAACACTACGCGCCGTCAACGACTTGGGCTCGGTCCGGACGGTTACCGGACGGACGGACGGTGAGCTACCCATTGCTCGCCGTCCACAAGCCCGCGCCTACGGTGGCCGGAAATCGGGATCGGAACCCCTCGGTTCGGATCGGCTGGGTCGCGAGGGTTATTGTCTCGCGCGTGCGGCCGCCTCCTTTGCTAGCATTACTGCTTCGCAGAAGGAGGCGACCGCGCCCAAGGCCCACCGCGCTTTACGCTATTACAAATCTTGTTATGATAAAATGACTGGACCTAACTGCGGTTTATTTTCGTAAATATTTTTGGCATTTACGAAGCAATTAATTAGAATTCAATAATTTTTATAAATAGGTCTAGAAACATTTGCTGATTTCGTGATAACGCCATCTATTGCTGAAAAGCTTAACCTTACCTTTATCACACACTGAGGCTCTACCACGAGCTTATAACGTGATCCATTTTACGACCTAAACCGGACTGTTAAAGGGATGGAGCTATATTAAGTGTATAGCTCCATCACTCTTTTTCGCTCGTACGTCTGACATTTTGACATTATCATGGTAAGGCCCCTGGCCACCTACCGAGCGATAGTTAAATAAATAGTTTGACAAATTTAATTCGTGTGTTTGCTATTCAAAGCCAGATGGCGTCACTGAGTCATAGGATGACAGTTTTTCTGAGACATTTTTTCTGATAGCCGCTCTATGGTATCTCTTTAGATCTCTTTGTAGACGTTTGAATGCATAACCGCTGGATTTCTGTCTTGTATAGTGAAGGTCAGTATAATCTGCCAAACTGCTTCGAAAGTGCTGATGTAGAAACCAGACTGTCGATAAAAATAATAGTAAGAACGCAAAAATATGTAAAAATTTCTTGTTTACAGTAAAATAAAACAAAACTATCACAAAAAAGAAACTGAGTTTTGAACCACTATCTCCTTACGTGCCGATCTAATCCAGACACGACTGTACTACTGTGTTCGTTGACTTTTGTGTAAAATAGGTGTTCTTATATAAACGTCATCATTGTCTGCTTAACCCTTTGTCGATGATAGCGTGATGATTTTCATCTCAGATATTAAATTTGTAGCTAAATGAAAAAAAGAAATATTATTTTCGTTTTTCCACTTAGATTTTATTACATGTTTGATTACTTTTTACAAAAATATGGAGTAAAAATGTCTAAGATGTGTTAAAAATATGCTAAAAGTCCTATTATTATTGTAATCGAAGTGCCATCGCATATTATATACAAAAAAGACGACAAAATACTCACAAAAATTATTACTATAACTGGGGATCGAAGTCACGGCAAATCGTTCAATACCGACATTTTGGAATGTTGCTCACCCCCCATAGCAAATAGCGTGATAATTTATAGCCTATGTCCTTTCTCAAGCTCTATTCTATCTTTGTACCAAATTTCATCAAAATTGGTTCAGCGGTATAAGCGTGAAAGCGTAACAGACAGACAGACAGACAGACAGACAGACAGAGTTACTTTCGCATTTATAATATTAGTATGGATTACACCCAGACACAGAACAAATGATCGTGCTCATCACACAAACATTTGTCCTGGGTGGGAATCGAACCCACGACCTCCGGCATAGCAGTCAGGGCCACTAACCACTAGACCAACAGGCCAGTCAAAAATATTAGTAGGTCAATACATGTTGAAAAGTATGACATGTTATTTGACGATGATAGAGTATATGTCTATTAGTAAATGAATGCACTTTGTATAAAATGTTGAGCAGCTGGTCTAGAAAGCTAAATTGACAATTCGTAAATAAAAGACACAGACAAGAAGGATGATGACGTGACGTTGGTAACTATCGAATTAGAGACTAATTATATTTATTTAGCTCGGCCATTTTTTGTCCATAGAAAATACCAGTTGCACGCATCCGTTTAGCTTTACGCGTCAATTCACTTTCGCAGGAAACGCGCATAAAATAAGCACAAATTTCAATTTTTTTTTTAATTACAAGTAAAAATTCTTTATAAATTTTTTTAATGTTAATAAAATCCATTTGAAGTCAGTAGGTACTTTTATTTAAACATTATGTATCTATTTCATGTTTTATTAAATATCTTGTATTGTTTTATGTGTACTAACCAAAATTGTTTTGTCCCTTTTTAGCATGATGACCAATGGACACCATCGCTACAAAAACTGATTAATAGATAACAATATCCTCGACAAAGTACCGACCATTTCCATCTCATACCTTGACATTGGCAAAATCATCGGACGTTCGTCGATGGAGCCATACACCTAAAAATTGAATTGAATTGAAGCACAAATGAGTATTTAGCTTAGCTTAGCTTAGCTTAGCTTATTCAGCCTTTTAATGTTCCCATTGATGGGACTCAGGCCTCCTCTCTCTAGGAGAGGGAATGGGCCGTGCTCCACCACGCGGGCCCAGTGCGGATTGGTGAATGTCACATGTCTTCGAATTTTTATTTCTAGGACATGCCGGTTCCCTCACGATGTTTTCCTTCACCGTTTATGAATGTGTATCTTGCCTATATTAACTACAGCTACAGAAATCAGCGCTGTTCTACCACGTTCAGCGCTGTGTGGACTTATCATTGATATTCTTTTGCATACTAACGACAGTGATCAACGTTGTTCCGCTGCGCTCTGTCTTCGAATCTTCAATGACAGGGTGCGACTAGCATGGATTGATAGATTTTATTTTGCATTGTAACGCCAAATGATCGACGTGTTATTAAAATAAACAAAATTACAAAATCTATAATCGCGTAAATGTACCTACGCGGTATTTAGAAGCGTTTCCAGCGGTGATAGCATGACATGACGGCCTTTCACACGCCTGTGCGCGGCGAACTGTATAAATGTTACTAAAATCATCTAGCAAAATGCGAATGGATTTATCTCGATGAATGTATGTGTGTGTATTGTGTGTTTTTAAATTTAAGGCTCAAATTGTATCATTTACTATCTTGGTGTATAATAAAGTATATGTAAATAAAAAAATATAGTCAGTCCTTTTGAGTGCGTAATTAGAGACACAATAGTAAGACAATGGCGCGTGAACGCCGGCGTTAATGCGGGGATTAACAGCTTACATACATACATACATATTCAGCCTTTTAATGTTCCCACTGCTGGGACTCAGGCCTCCTCTCTCTAGGAATGGGCCGTAATCCACCACGCGGGCCCAGTGCGGGTTGGTGGATGTCGAATTTTTGGTTCAAGGACATGCCGGGTTTCCTCACGATGTTTTCCTTCACCGTTTTGAGAGCAGTGGTGATGAAATAAATTACACAAAGTAATGCGCCTGGCTGGGTTTGAACCCGCGACCAACAATTCGTAAGTCGGGGCCATTACCACTCGGCCACCACTGCTCTTCAGTCATTAAAATGAACATGTAAAACTGTTTTTTAAGTAGAAAATCATCAACAAAGTTCTCACTGACTAAAACCCACCTGTGTTCCTTTAGTTGCCTTTTGTGTTTCAGGACCGTGGTAACTCTTTGAAGGTAAGCGGAACAGAGAGTAGAGTCCCGCATACCTCCGTTGGAAAGGGAGGATCCTCCGACCAGACGGGTGTTATGTCTGGTGGGCAACTGCCCGGCAGATGATTTCGGGCTGTTTTATATGTTCAAATCGCGCGGAGAACTTTAATTGCGCGATGCAGGATTAGTTCTTATGTGACGCCATAGATGTCGCTACAACTCTTTAAAAAAAATCTAACATTCCTGTAAGTGTGAACAAAATAACGTCCTACTATTTTAAACTTACGTCAAGAACTAATCTAACTTCGACCAAACTTACCAGATATCGAAGGTTGATCGCAAACACGTATCAAAGTTGTTATCAAGTCCCAAAGTTCATAGTTGCTATGTCGCCACTAGGGACGATCGACAATATATCTATGATCTTGAATTAGAAGCTCTAAAATTAATAATATTCACCAAATAAGGTAAATGAAAGCCGAAGTTAGGCCCTTAACAACTTAAGGGCAACTCAATTTGCATTTGAAAAGTTAAGGGTTGTACGATATTCGATGATAATTTTAAATTCCAAACTCGATAATGGTTTTCATCTTTTTGTCTTAACTTACTTAATATAAAACAAAGTTTTAATTTCACATTTATTGGAACTGAATGAAAATAATTTAACGAGTTTACGTCAGTATGATTAAAACGATTTATTTTCCTTTGACCTCACATTCCTGTTAACTTGTACATTATTATACAAATTAAAACAAATTGTGAGCATAATAGAGTAGGTATGATTTTTTTTTTGGTGGGAAAATCTTCTAATGACAAATCCCGATCTTGGGCGGAACGGAAGATAGTGTCAGACTTTTACTGACTAAAAACCCACTCCTGTTCCTTCGTTGCCTTCGTCCCAGGGCCCCGAGTTTCGTTTTCACACTACCCATGACCCCAGTAGGCTTCGACCCTGCTGGGCCCCTACGATTTGCTGACATCTCCCTGAGGCGCGCGTGGAACAATACGCGCCGTCGACGACTTGGGCTCGGTCCGGGCGGTTACCGGACGGTCGGACGGCGGGCTACCCATTGCTCGCTGTCCGCAAGCCCGCGCCTACGGTGGCCGAAAATCGGGATCGGAATCCCGGCGGCGGTTGGGGCGTGAGGACCGTTGCCTCACGTGATCGACCACCTCCTTTGCAAGCATTACTGCTTCGCAGAAGGAGGCGACCGCCTGCCACTCCTCCTCGCTCCGGACCATGGCCTGTACCAAGGCCCGGCGCGAGAGATCGCCGCCGAGAGTAGGTATCTGCATATATCTTATCATCATCATTTTAGCCGAAAGACGTCAGTCGTCGAAGCGTCGCCACAACGATCGGTCCTATGTGTCTCGCATCATCTCATCAGGTATTCAGTTCACCTTGTGTGCGTCTTCCGGGAGGTACGTGATACCTACATACATACTACTCCGATGACAAACAAGTTACCTACGTATTTATTTATTTGAAAAGCTATGTTATGGCCCCCTAGTACCTACTTTATTGAACCATTTCAATTCCTTTTTAATGCGATACGCGCTCAGCTGATCGACAGTATGGACAATTTATTTATTTTATGAATTGAACAGTTTACGATTTTACGTTTTCAACAAAAACGTTGATTATAGATGTCATGATAGTTGGTTTCATGAAAACTTATTTTTTAGGATTCCGTACCTAAAAAGGAAAAAACGGAAACCTTATAGGATCACTTTGTTGTCCGTCCGTCTGTCTGTCAAGACCCTTTATCTCGGGAACGCGTGGAGGTATCGAGTTGTAATTAACCATTTATACTTAGATCTGCGGTCCCTTGAAGCTGTGAAAAAATCAAACTTCTGAGTTAACGAAAAAAAAGATACGGCCGTATATGTCGCAAAAACGTATATTTCGACACTCTCGAGGAAATCAAAATTCATAGGGTACTTTCCTTTGACCCAGAATCCTGAAATTTTGCGTAAAGCAAGGTCTTATAGCACAGGTATAGGAATAAATCAGAAAACTGTAAATTTGTTGTTGCGTCAAAACAAAAAAAAAAAATTTGCGGTGCAATAAAGTCTACGGAAAGGAGTCTCCTTTTGGGAATTGAACGGTTTACATAGGTAAGTTTGTACGGAACCCTCAGGGCGCTTCCGACTCGCTCTTGCCCAGTTTTTCTTCATTAATTTTCATAAGGTTATTATTCGATTGCCACTTAATTCGATTTAACGAAAATATTCGCCTGTGAGCACCGTTTGCACCAAACATAAAAAAAAAATATTTTGCATGTTCTCTAAATCAACGCTTGCTTCGCAAATAAAATTTTAAAGCACACACGTTGCAGAGGAACTAAGTATGTTGGATATTTCTAGACTAATCCTATCAGTATCTCACTCCATTTGCTTCGTAAGGCGTCGGCACCCATTTTCTTATTGGGTCAAAGTCTCTACACATCACCTACGAAGTTTTAGTAAATTTATCTCGTGAATTTTCAGAAAACTTGGGGCGAAATCCACTTTATCTTCGAAAGCGAATGGAGTTCGTATATCAATTGCATATGTCTTCAGGTGAGAATGTTTTGTTCGTGTTCGGTGTGTTTATTAAATTCTTATAGGTTCCTTGGATCGAGTAGTCGTTAAGGTGCCTACTGCTCAATTTTATTAATCGAAATTTTACGATTAATTGTGAGTTTGACAAAGTCATACAATAAGTCGTACCGGAAGACGTAGCGTTGGAAGGCCTCCTAGAAGGTGGACCGATGACTTGGTAACGGTTGCAGGAGTCCGATGGATGCGAGTCGCACAGGACCGTTCATTGTGGCGACACTTGGGGGAGGCCTATGTCCAACAGTGGACGTCTTTCGGCTGAAATGATGATGATGATTATGATACAATAAGGATTGAATAATATAGCATAATAAATAACATAACATAATCAGCCTTTTTTAGTGTTCCCACTGCTGGGACTCAGGCTTCCTCTCTTTAGGAGAAGGAATGGGCCGTAATCCACCACGCGGGCCCAGTGCGGGTTGGTGAATGTCACATGACTTCGAATTTTTGGTTCTAGGACATGCCGGTTTCCTCACGATGTTTTCCTTCACCGTTTTAAGAGCAGTGGTGATGAAATAAATTACACAAAGTATAATAATATAATTTAATTCAATTTTTAGTTTGTATATATTCCTATTAAGTTGATATTCATAAGCAAATAAAGTTATTTTAATGTCTATTTCAAGAATCCAATAAATACCTAATTTCGAAAAAAGCAAAAAAAAAGCATTAAACTCTCATTGTTTTTCTATTGTGTCTCTAATTACGGTATTCGAAAGGTTAAATATAATAAAACTGTAGGTCAACAGACATGTTTTACTTTAATTCATTACTTAAACAAAAGAATACAGCCAAATGAAATTAAAAAAAATATATCGTAACCCTATGAAAATCAGAATGAAATTTCAACACTCATAAATAAAACCGGAAAATCAGAAATGAACATTCCACTGAGGTGAATAGCGGCTATTCAATGCCGTAATAACGTATGCGCACTCGAGGAAACTACCCTCAGAATCACACAAATCAATTGGACGTCAAATCACGGCATTTGCAGATGTTTTTCCGGTACTTAGGGGAATAAAAAAGTTTGTTCTTGTATGTAAATTCGCCTGGGGGACAAGGGCGACCTTTGCGGGTAAATGGGCCAAGTTTTATGATTACTACATACGCTGCGGAGCACGAAAGGTTAGTTTAGGTATGTGTGTATTTTTTGCAAAGTCATGGTTTAATAAAAAAAATGTGTTTTTTTTTTGACATGGGAAATCAAGGAATTACTTCTTTCACTCTAGGGTGGATCTGGAGAGCATGTCAGACTTTTACTAACTAAAACCATACCTATGTCCTTCAGTTACCATTTGTGATCTAGAACCGCGGGTGTCCTTTTCAGAAATTCCCGCAATCATAACGGCATTTGCCCTGTTGGGCCCCTTTGGTTTTGCTGACATCTCATTGAGGCGCGCGTGGAATAATACGCGCCGTTGATAACTTGGGGGCTTGGTCCAGATAGTTACCGGACGGCTGAATTACGAGCTATCCATTTCTCGCCGTCCGCAAGCTCGCGCCAGCCGTGGCCGGTAGCCACGGTCGCGGCAGCTAGGGAGTGACCGTTAGCCACGGTCGCGGCAGCTAGGGAGTGACCGTGAGAATGTCCGTTCCCTCACGCGTATGGCCGTTTTTTTTCAACAGCATACTGCGGTCGCAGAAGGAGACGACCACATCCCTTTGCCCTCTCACCCCGGACCATGGCTTGTAACAGGCCTGGTGTCTGTGCCGCTGTGAGAGTTCGCCGCGGAATATAAGAAGTTTATGGATAATATTTTCAATCAGACTCCATAGTCAAATTTAATGAATTTTTCCTGTGTTGAAATTAAGTTCAATAAAAAGTTGCTTCATCTACAAGAATATCTAGATTTATTAATAAGCGTAGATTAAGTTACGTACCCTTATACTCAAACCGAATTAAAAATACAAGAACGAATGTCTCAAAATTTGAATTAAGTACACTTGATAATAACTTTACATCGTTACCACTTTCCCGCTTCTAAATTAAGTAATATAAAGTTCCACAAAATATAGACATGAGTTCTTCCGACGTGTCGTTTCAATTTCGCCGCTTTCATAATTTGGTAGTCGGGTGACGAATTTCCATACCACACGACTGAAGAAATTGCTTAGGAATTACAGCGCGTCTTTATGGCGCCCCGCAGACGGAGCAACTTCCAACCACATTTATTTAATTCATTCTACGTCTATACCTATTAAACGTGAAAGTGAAAGTAACTCTGTCTGTCTTTCTGTCTCTTACTTCTTGACGTTTTAACGGTTGAATAAATTTGAATAGAGTTTAGGACAAGACCCTCTCCCTCGATGTTCCTGGAATAGGACATAGGACCTTTTTTTATTTCGGGAGAATGTTCCCTTCGGATAAATTTCAGCTTAAACGCGGGAGATGTCACTGGCAGAAGCTAGTATTCATATAATTTTGAGTAACAGTACAAATATCGATGACCGACGATAGTTTCCAGATGTGGTACTCGGTTAAATCAATTCCAAATTGACACAACTAGCAACTTACTTTATACTACTTGTGTCCAGCCCCCCTAGCCAAGTTACAACCGTTTCGTTTCGATTCTCTTTTCATTGATCACCTTGAGTCAGCCACGCCTCCTATTCCTTTGTTCTGACCACGTGACTGAGCGTTGAGATGACGTCAGTATAAAGGAATCGGAGGCGTGGCTTACTCGAGGCGATCAACGAAAAGAGAAACGAAACGGTTGTAACTTGGCTAGGGGCAGTTCTTGGTTTCACCAACTAGCAATCAAAAGGCGTCGAGCGATTTCACTCCTTCCCTGTCCTTCACAGGACCTTGAGCCAGTTGCCCTTTAAAAGTTGATAGGCTTGTGAACTAAAGTTGCTCCGTCTGTGGATCGCTTTACGAATTCATATACACACCGGTTGTTCGGAAATGAGGTAACAGAGCTTATTTCCTCGTATGGTGTCAGGAGTTTATAACAGTTTGAATTTCGAGTTAAATGTATGTAAATACGAGTAGGTATACAATATTCTATTTTACGAAGGCGGGTGGGTCTTGGACGGTGTGTAGCATTACGTCATCACGTGTGTACCGTTTCTTAGTCTGAGACGCACCGGTCGTCGGGAGTCGCAGGACGATTTCCAGCCATCGAAGGCGCAGGCTTGCGGGAGGCGAGCAATAGGCAGCTTGCCGTCTGGCCGTCCGGTAAGGACCACGCCCGGGTAGACGACGCGTTGTGTTCAACTCGCGCCTCAAAGAGATGTCAGCAACATTGGCCAGGTTGCAGATTGTTCAAAAAGGGCAAATGAAAGAACACTGCTCTGCCTGCTCTACCCGGAGCGGGACGAGTCATTTAATGACTTACTTAAAAAAAAAGGTAAAAATGACCTTCCTCTAATCAGACTTTTACTGACTAAAACCCACCTGTGTTCCTTCAGTTGCCCTTTGCGTTACAGGGTTACGGTAACTCTTTCAAACATTCTCACAACCCACCTACAATACTTGTGACTTCCTCGAATTTCATTGTTAATTTATTCTTTGTTGGAAATTGTAATTATAAGTCGTGACGGGGTCTCGGAGTTTGGAGAAAGCATTTTGATTAAGTTCGTAATGTGTTAAAGGTTAATAATTATAATTAGGAGACTGGAAGTTTTAATGTACTGCTCGCGGTTCTGAAAATAATTATTTCTTACAAACAAACTTTCGTACTGTCATCCACATCAATCAATCAGCTGATCTCAATTAGGTAATGTTGAGTCTGGCTCCTAGTCTACTCTAGTTTAAAGAAGTTAGAAAAGGAGTGCAATTCCCTGTCGGAGTGTGTTTCCTGATAGCCACTACCTGGGGATCTTTAAGTCAAGAGTCAATAGGTTACTTCTAGGCAAGCGTGCTCTATCGTCGGCCACATCATCGCTTTCCATCAGGTGAGATAGAGGTCAAGCGTAAGCCTATAAATAGTAAAAAAAGTCTAACCGGATGCAGTTAAGGATCTGTATTTTACATGGAACGACTCCGACGGCGATCTGAGCTATATTACACAGTAACTGGGTAACCCCGGGTGTTACCATTGTGTGGACCGTCCGGGACACGGTGGAGCATACGGTAGAGGTGTGTCCCGCCTGAGCAGAGCACCGCCGTGTCCTCGTGGGGGCGATCGGCGGCAGCGTTCTCTCGCGCTGGGCCTTGGTACAGGTCATAGTCCGGAGCGAGGAGTGGCAGGCGGTAGCCTCCTTTTGCGAAGCAGTAATGCTAGCAAAGGAGGCGGTCGCACGCGCGAGGGAACGGCCCTCACACCCCAGCCGCCGGGATCCCGATCCCGATTTCCAGCCACCGTAGGCGCTGGCTTGCGGACGGCGAGCAATGGGTAGCTCGCCGTCCGACCGTCCGGTAACCGTCTGGACCGAGTCCTAGTCATCGACGGCGCGTAGTGTTCCACGCGCGCCTCTAGGAGATGTCAGCAAAACCGTAGGGTCACAGCCGGGTCGAAGCCTACTGGAGTCATGACTGATGCGAAAGAGAACCCCGGGACCCTGGAACGAAGGCAAAGAAGGAACAGGAGTAGGTTTTAGTCAGTAAAAGTCTGAAACGTCCTCCCGCCCCACCCAAGGGCCGGAGATGTCATTAGATGATTTCCCACCTAAAAAAAAACACCCATTAGAAAGAATGGTGTTGGATTGTCTGGCTTCTGACTATCGACAGCCAAGACCGGCTTAAGGGGAAAGCGCTAGCTAGCTAGGGCTAGTTACGTTTTTTTGTATTTTGCAGCAGGGCTGCCACGAGCTGAACCAAAACTGAACTGAACGTGTATAGCTCCATCACATCATATTAAGGCCCCAGTTTGATATTGACCTGCAAAATGGAAAACTTGAATTTGGCGTTTGCGCTTTCACCTTTACGTATTTTTCTTTGTAGAACAAGTAGGTATGATTGTATAACTTCTTTATTTTTTAATTTACGACTTTATCTAATATTTATTTTTCCTTATTTTACTCATAGACCAAGATCCCAGAGCTGTCTGACATAACTTATTTTCACAAGTGTCTGACACTTATGATACTACTTCTACAAAACAAATAAAAATCAGCCATAAAAAATTAAGTTAAGTAACTCGTTATTTTTAGTTCCCTTTCTCACCTGGTACCTGCTCAGGGGTCCAAGGGGGAGCTCCATAAGTACACAGGTATTCACGCACATGAGACGCTATTGAGAACCTAAGGTTTCATCCATGTAAAAATAAGTTATGTCTGACAGCTTTGGGATCTTAATATATCAAATCTGTCTTGCACACTATACCGTTCCGATTTCTTTATGTCGGCACCATCACCGGTGCACGCTGAAACCCAACGCTGCGGACTCGTTGCATTGTACATGTGCTCACGGTATTACGTTCGGTTGTTTTCCGTGGACGTGGCGCATGTTTTCCGTATAGAATATTTATAATTTGTAAGTTAGTCTTAACCCTTAATAGGGGTGTTATTATTACGTAGTTGCGCGTTTTTTAGTAAAACCACCAAAAAAAAAGAAATAAAATAAAACTTTTTCTGGATTTTTCTAAAATTTTGTACACCCGTGTGTACAGTACGACAAGTAAGCGTTTTTCAAGGTCATTCAAGTTGTACAGACGTATGTACAATCGGCGCTCGAGAAGATTGCGTCATTTCCCGCAAATAGATTGCTTTTCTTTCTTTTGTCTTTCTTTACTTTTTATTTTTTCTTTCTTTTCTTGGTTTTCTTTTCTTTTACTTCGCCCCTAAAGTGTAAGACCTTAGTGTGGTAAAGTTTAAAAAAAAAGAAAATAACGTAACATCTTGCACATCTTGTTAACAGGCGCTAGTAACAACGCCGTTTTCCCTTTCCATTGCTAAACAAGCTCAGAGATAAACGTGCCAATGAACTGCCGATAATCCACCACAAAATTCAATTTTGTTGAAAGTGACTCTCTGTACATCGGCTCACGAATGTATAAAATAAAAGTACGCGTTCCAAACCGCGACTATATTTTTACTCACTTCAACATTTTCAATTCCGGAAAGCCAAAAGCTGTTAGATTCGATACATGGGAAGAAAAAAGAATTTGTTGAAAAAACCGTATGCTATTTCAACATTCAACTTTATTTCTCAGACATAAGATGGATAATCGAATGTAGAAAAAAAAATTATAGTGATGTACCATGCGGTGGCATAGCTGAAATGTTTATAGCGATATTTCTGTTTTATAGCAAATTGATTTATACATGAATCTCATGACAAGAACCAATAATGATGATCATTTTGTGGATCAAATAAAATTATCTGTTTCTACGACATTTCACGGTAACAATACGGAAGGCATTCAATCGTACATGCAATGTCACAAGGTAATGTCATCAAATGTAAATATATATATTTTTTAAACACTAGAAAATACTCCTTTATCGAGGGTGCGTTCACAAACATGTACATGTGCACGCGCGAGGGCGCGGCCCTCACGCCCCAGCCGCCGGGATCCCGATTTCCTGTTACCGTAGGCGCGGGCTTGTGGATGGCGAGCAATGGGTAGCTCGCTGCCCGATCGCCCGATAACCGTCCAGAACGAGCCCAAGTCGTCGACGGCGCGTACTGTTCCATGCACGCCTCAAGGAGATGTCAGCAAACCGTAGGGGGCCAGCAGGGTCGAAGCCTACCGGGGCCAAGGGTCTGCTTCTGAAAGGAAGACTCGGCCCTGGTATGAAAGGCAACGAAGGAACAGGAGTGGGTTTTTTGTCAATACAAGTCTGATATATCCTCACGCTCCGCCCAAGATCGGGGGATGTCATTGCATAATAAACTCAGATACACAAGACACCAAGACCCGGAATGACTATCTGTGGGCCGTACAAATACTTGCCACAATAATTTTTGCAGCTTCATAAGGACATACAACGAAGCACATTAATGACAATGTGTGTAATTTGAAAATCGAATACGACAGACCGTACCTAATTAAAAACAACTCATTTATCACGTAAAAATCCATTAAAAATTAATGTCGCACGAAGGTAATTCGTTTCAAAAATTTTCGCCATCAGTCACCGGCGATTCGGCGATTCCAGCGGACTTCGCTAATTTAACGAATAGTCCGGATCCCGTTAATTTGGTAATTTATCAGCTCAATAAATCTGAACGAAGCCTTACTTTTCACATTATCAAGTTTCATCATTTCCGCAGTCGGGTAGAACAAGTGAACCATTTGGGTTGCAATTAATTCATTTGTGAGAGATACTTGGTTTTAGTATAATTTTTAGATTATGTTTAAAGGTCGGGCCGTTTCAAAAGTTTTTTTTTCAAGGTCCTGTAAAAACCTGTTTTTAGAGTTCCGTACCTCAAAAGGAAAAAACGGAACCCTTATAGGATCACTTTGTTTTCCGTCCGTCTGTCTGTCTGTCTGTCTGTCAAGATCCTTTATCTCAGAAACGCGTGGAGGCATCGAGATGAAATTAAAACCATATACTCAAGTCTGCGGTCTCTGGAAGCTGTGAAAAAATCAAATTTCTAAATTAACGAAAAAAAAGATACGGCCGTTTATGTCGCTAAAAACGTGTATTTCGACACTCTCGAGAAAATCAAAATTTATTGGGTACTTCCCGTTGACCCAGAATCCTGAAATTTTGCTTAAAGCAAGCAAGTTCTTATTAGCACAGGTATAGGAATAAATCTGGAAACTGTAAATTTGATATTACATCACAAAAAAAAATGCGATTCGGTTTTTATATAATTCCGAACTGTTTACATAGGTAAGCTTGTAGGGAACCCTCAGGGCGCGAGTCCGACTCGCACTTGTCCCGTTTTTTTTTAATATAACTAGCAGGTTCAGCTTCTCGATTGATTACGGGTACCTTTTAAATAAATATACAATATGGTATTAGGGTTGGACGGATATGGTATGTAGAATGCAACGAGAGGAGCCAGAAGACGGGTGTCATCGCCAGGGGATATGGCCATAGGGGGAGGACCTTTGCTTAGCAGGGGGACGATATGGTTTGATTAAAAAAAGAAGTGGTAGCAAATATAATTATAGTAGCTGCGATATATAAAAAAAAATAACCAGTAACAAACTCTTATTACAAATAACTCCAAATATTTTTCAATTATAATGTACGATCAGTTATTTATAATATATGGGCAATAATCCAATATAAACTCTCCCGCTCTGTGGAAGCGATCCCTCTCGCTTAGTGTCAGAGCTTTTTTAGTTAAAAAAACTGCCTAATTTACCGAAAGTAAAAACAAAGGACTTTGATTTACAAAAGGCCAACCTCAAAGTTATTTCGGTAAAAACAATTTTTCACTAAAATTAAATTTCATAGAATGTAAGTCTCCCTAAAATATATTTTAGAGGCTGTTATATTTACACAATAACGTTTACGTATTAATTGTTCGAAAGAATAATGTGGAGTTTGTAATTGTTTTATAAGACACCTGATGAAGATAACAAAAAAAAAAAAATACAAATAATTGCCTACCTACCTAATTTCGTGTTTTTTTTTATTTTTTTTAGGTGGCGGGGTGGCGGAGCGGGAGATAGTGTCAGACTTTTAATAATAATAATAATAATATTCCACAACTATCACACAACGCCGTCTAGTCCCAAGCTAAGCAGAGCTTGTGTTATGAGTACTAGACAACTATTAAACATACTTATATATTTCTAAATATATACATATTATAGACTAGCTGTTGCCCGCGACTTCGTCTACGTTAAGTTGGTAAAACTGTACAATCATTCTGTGCTTGCAATTCATTCTGAAAGCATCGTAATTATTTATTGTACTTTCACATAAAACTGTTAAAGGTAAAAACGCAAATTACCTTCAGGATTCATGTTATGTACTCGTCCAGATCCAGATGTATGAACGTCAATGAATAGAAAGAGTATGTAAGGGTCGTAGCAGTTGGCATTTCTGCCTACCCCAAGGGAAAAGGCACTAGTTTATGTATGTATCTGGTTTATGTTCCGGTAAAACAACATTGTCACAGTGAGCACGTCACAATCGCAGCGGTAATGCCTGTCTTTGAGGAGTGGCTACAGAGGCGTCACGGCATCCTCTCTTTGTGCAGGACTCACCGGATGTGGGTGTTTCGGGAGGTATCTGTATCGAATTCAGCAAAAAGAAACACTCGAGTCTCACCATTGTGCGGATCGCCCGGAGAATACGATGGAACTTACGGTGGAAGTCAGTCCCGCTTGGTAGGAGCGCCGGCGCCGCCGTGTCCTCATGGAGGCGATTAGTGGAAAAAATGCCAACCAGTAGCCTCCTTCAGTGAAGCACTACGATCGAAGAAGGTGGCTGAAACTATGAGGGATGATGAGGGAAGTGATGCTCCAGGTGTTGAAAGCCGCAGGGCGATTGTGGTGGAGCCGTCCGGTCATCTGGTCAAAGCAATCCTGAATCGACGGCGCGTAGTAATCTACGCGCGACTCATAATGATGTCAGCAAATGGATAGGGCCCTCTAGGGCCAATGTCTGCTAAGGCTGCGAGATTGTTCGAAAGAGTTACCTCCTGTAAAATTTTCGCCTCAATAATGTTTCACTGAAGAGTTTAAGCCGTCAGACAGCTTTGGTAGAGGTAAACGAAGGAACATAATCGGGACACCGACCTTCAGCTGGATAACGTTTGCACTGATGGTGAAAAGCCAAAAAGCCAGTGAATCCAAAAATTACCATCATCATCAACTATCTTCCTCCACAACAGTACTTATGAAGAATTTGCGAGAGCATGCTTGAATTGATTGTTGCAGCTTGATCATTTGGGGCGTAAAAATTACTTGTTCATTTATCTAGGATTTTTTTATGTGTATTTGACTGACGTCCTCGTATATCAGACAAATGTTATTCCATAGTGGGAACTACCCTATGAAGAGTCTCCAACTTTTGGATGAATTTCGGTGAAATCTTGAACGCGTGTATCCCTGTCCAGTCGAACTCGCATATTGATGGCCAAACCGAGAGGTCACTGACGCCGATTGCCTCTATAAAGACACGGCGGTTCACCCAAGCAGGATAGACCTCCACCGCATGCTACAACGGGTCCTCCGGGCGATTTGATTTGTAAAATGGTAATATCAGAGTACTTCCAACCGAATCCGGAACAGAAACCGCGTGAAACACCCTCAACAGTCCTGAGCTTGTGTATCCATAAAACAATTAAATTTCGGTAAACAAATGTAGCAGCCGATTAGTGTTATCCCTGAGACTGGCCTCCCTCAGAGGGTGGTTCCAGTGTTGGTCACCACTCACTGCAAGGAGGTAACGTTCGGATGTCGAAGTAAGGCTGCAAGGAATCTGTGATTCATCATACGTTGTCGAACTGTGATCAGGAACGCAAACCTTTCGACCCAGTTTTATATGAAGCAGTGACTGCTAATAATAAAACACACCATTATTAGGCCGCAAGGTGCCATCATCCCGGAGGACACAGTGGAGCACACAGAGGTGTGTGTTGTCCTCGTGGAGGCAATCGGCGTCAGTCACCTCTCGCACCGGGCCTTGTGACTTTGGGCTATGGTCCAGAGCGAGGAGGAATGGCAGGCGGTCGCTTCCTTCTGCAAAGCCGTAATGCTAGTGAAGGACGCGTGAGGGAACGAACGTCCTCACGCCGAGCCGAGATTCTGACCCCGACGACCAGCCACGGTAAACGCGGGCTCGCGGACATCCAGCAATCGGTCGTCCACAGCCGTCCGGCCGTCCGGTAATTGACCGGACCGAGCCCAGTCGTCAACAGCGCGTAGTGATCCACGCGCTCCTCAAAGAGATGTCGCAAAGGGCAACTGAAGGACACAGGTGTGGTTTTAGTCAGTAAAAGTTTGACACGCCTTCCCGCTCCAACCAGAGTGGGAGAAGTCATTGGATGACTTACACCCTTAAAAAAAGAAAAATAAAGGTGCCATCATTATCATTATCATTTCAGCCGAAAGACGTCCACTGTTGGACATAGGCCTCCCCAAGTGTCACCATAATTACCGGTCCTGTGCGTCTCGCATCCATCGGATTCCCGCGACCCTCACCAGGTTTACCTGGGGGCCTTCCAACGCAAGGTGCCATGCTACCCCTTCCGAAAATTTGGCCATGTTATTTTAAAGTCAATAATTAAATACATATAAGTATTTACTGTTATCGTCTTTGGTTGGTATCCCTTGAATAATCACGGTCAATTAGTTTGTTACAACCACGGGGGAAAAAAGCAGTAGGATTAAAAATGTCTCCGTCTAACTCCAGTTTAATCATAACGGTTTTCGCCCAATTTTAAACAATAAAACTGTCTGCAAACTTGGGCGATGGTCATTCTTCCGCCACTCAGAAAATTACGTAAAATACACAATGCCATCTATCAAATATGACGTTCAACTATCATTGTCATCATTATTTCTACTTTCAGTCTTTAGATGGCGTTGTGCCATATTTACATTTTAGTACGTGATTTTACTCGCCGCTTTGATTTTATTATTTGTTTTGATTAGTTTTTACAAAATATTTAGAAGATATCGAATAGAAATGTCAATTTTATTTTGAAAAAATGGTAAAAGTTATTTTATTACAAAAAAGAAGATAAAATAATGACAAAATTTTTAACTGTAGCTGGGGATCGAACGTGGCAAATGTCGTTCAATGTCGACATTTTGGATTATTGCTCACCCCCCATAGCAAATAGCGTGATAATATGTAGCCTAACAGTTGACCCGGCCTATAAGGATTATGTATGCAAAATTTGAACAGGATTGGTTCAGTAGTTTTTTCGCCAACTAATACCAACGCTCCACCATTTTACTGTTTTATTATATGTATAGAAGATAAATTACACCCAGACACAGAACAAATGATCGTGCTCATCACACAAACAATTGTGCTGGGTGGGAATCGAACCCACGACCTCCGGCATAGCAGTCATGACCACTAACCACTAGACCAACAGGCCAGTCAACCGACTAAAAACCCACCCCTGTTCCTTCGTTGCCTTCGTCCCAGGGCCCCGGGTTAAAAATTATACGATTTATGAAACTCTCACCGAATAAAAATGTGTTAAATAATTTTTACGTTGCCTATGCTTACTACACCTACTTTTGTTTGCTCTTATCTGCTTGGCAGACTGATGATTACAGTATATTACGGCTATAAAGTATGCTGCCCATCCCTTGCGTATAATTTCATATTTTTTCCTCTTGCGATAAGCCAGAGAAAATGATAAGAGACCCTTTGTTTACTTTCAGTAGCATAGCCGAAATAAAGATACCTAAAATTAAAAGTATATAAACTTTTAAAAGTAGATTAATACAAAGGATTACCATTTTTTATAATATACATTTAAGTCAATAATAAATTTATAATAATATAATACATAAGTCTACATCTGTCAAGGTGTGTCCAGACCTGGCGAATGCGCCGCTCGCGAGCCGCTTGCGAACTGCACGCGAATCCCTTGTGCTACCGCCGGGGCGCTCCGCTCGCGCGCATGCTACTCGCCGTACTCGAGCAGCGCAGATGGTGCACACGTTCCGCGCGCGGTACACATACATTGTCCAAACGCGAAAGAAGCTACGCTGCACGCGCGCTTCACTCGAGCCATGCAGAGCCCAGAGCTGCACTAGAGCGGCGCACCAAACTTAGGCTGTAACCGCACGCGAGCTGCACGCGCGCATTCGCCAGGTCTGGACACACCTTCATAAAGACGTCGAAATTATAGATTTACAAAACGTCAATAGCCCTTTTTAGAATCTAAATAATGTATAATTTATCATGGTCGAAAAAAGTAAAATGTCTTAAAAAAATAATTAAAATTTTCGAACTAAATGGATTTTATGTAACGTTTAAACCTTCAACATTATATTGAAATTCTCGTTAAAGTAATGAATCTAAAAACAAAAGATTGAGAATTAATTGTTCTGTTTTATTTCATTTACAACACAAATTATTATTTCATTAAATCCAATGGATTAATCAAGGCTAATTTGTCACCATTAATCTAAGTCAGAGTATGATATTGTGATTATAAATTTTGTAATTATGACCTTGAACAAATTTTAGCAAAAAGTCTAGCTTAGAAATGTCGCAGAGTATTGACAATTTATTGTTCTAGAAATGTTATTGTTATAAAACTTAATTTTTTTTTGGCCCAATGTCAGGCTTTTACCTCGACCAGAGATTAAGCATTGTATACAATGTGTTAATGCCGCTAGTTTTTTAGACACATCCTGTCGACAGTGATGCGGATGAATTTTTTGACGCCTAGTGTTTATACCTAAAGTATAGTTAAGTTATTTTTATCATTTTTGGTTGTTTATAAGTATAATGTAGTTATATTTTTACGGATTCTGGACTAATTGTGCTCCATTGTTATAATTGCTGCAAGGCGTTCCGATGTGAGGATAAAACAATAAATAAACAAATATTCTGTTATAAATAATTTTTGGATTTACAAGTTCTTTTTAAGATTTTCGACTTTTTAGCCCGCGCGGGTCCCTCCACCACAACGGAGCACTTTTGTGTGTCACTTTACGCAGTTTCAGCCCTTAGACTTGATTGCAAATTGATATCAATTTTTATATTTTTGTTGTTTGTATCATCGGGTTAGTGGTCGCAACCGGTATTACAATACAGAAGGACTTGGGTTTGGGAGCAACGAGTTTTGGGCTCTTATCATCTGGAATTTCCTAGCTGCTGTTAAGAGTCTGCTTTTTGTCTAGTTGCTGGTAATGGGCTTGCACATCAAGGGGTAATTAAACTGTTTAAGAATACAACTGGCCAAATTGGCTAACGAATCAACCATTCAATGTGGCAATGCAGTTAGCGTTTTGAGCACTTTTCCCATTGACAGCGATGTGGATGAATTTACTGATACTCAATTAGTTCTTAATTTTTTTTATAAATTTCATGCAACACAAAGGTACAAAGGTGGACTTAATGCCTTAGGCATTCTCTATCAGTCAACCAAGGGTGGTGAAGAGAAAACATGGCAGGAGTATAAAAACAAAAAGAAAATAGATTATTAAGAAAACAAGAGTACAAATGTACGCAAAAAGCAAACACACAAAACACACAACGTAAATGTGTATGTCCTTATTATACGCTTTTGTACGTACTATTATTTTCAGTTTGTATATATTAAGTGGTTTATTAGTTTAGTTGCTTGTAAGTATATTACTATTAGTTATGTATGTAAATATTTGCATAAATATGACACTTTGCTCAATATACTAACCAAATGTGGGTGTGACACTACTGTCCACAAGCTATATGTCGTTACATGACAAAATCACATTTAGAGTTACGCATAAAAAAGCAGCGTTGAATTATTATTTACTGATCTCAGTATCTATATTGATGAAAAACACTTCATATTGAAGTCCTGCCCTTGTCCTATATTACTTGGGGTCGGCGCAACACGTTTTTTTCTTCCATTCTATCCTATCACACGTCACACTATCACTAACTCCTTTTTCTTTCATATCACTCTTCACACAATTCATCCATCTTTTCTTTGGCCTTCATCTCCCTCTCCATCCATCTACATGTATACTCATAACTCTCAAATCGATAGAAAATTTTATGAAAACCCATCAAATGTCATTTATCAACAACTGGACTACAGAATTTTTCGAAAGAGTTACTGTTTTCCTGGACCACAAAGCGCAACTAAAAGAACACAGGTGGTTTTTAGTCAGTAAAAGTCTGACACTCCCTCACACTGCACCCAGAGCGGGAGGAGACATTTGATGATGTCCTACCTAAAAACCCAAAAAAAAACTTGAGGGCGGCAGTATAGGTAATTCTAAATCTCTGCCTAAACCACAGTGCTATGAAGGCAAGATGTTATATCATGTAAATCTGCACTTGTTATTCTAAATTCAATAAATATTTACTGTGAATATTACTGAACTATGGAAACAAAACCTGTCGGGCTGGCAAGTGTTTTAGACAGGCTGTGTCACAGATATACGAATCATAAATGCTTTGTTCTATTGAAAATATTTCGTTAGTGGAATCTATTCAGATGATGTTTGAATTTCGATTTCAACCTGCCATGTTTTATCTATACATATATAGGTAATAAAACAGTAAAATGGTGGAGCGTTGGTATTAGTTGGCGCAAAAACTACTGAACCAATCCTGTTCAAATTTTGCATACATAATCCTTATAGGCCGGGTCAACTGTTAGGCTACATATTATCACGCTTTTTGCTATGGGGGGTGAGCAATATTCCAAAATGTCGATATTGAATGACAATCGCTTTGTTCGATCCTCAGATACAGTTAATATTTTTGTGGTTGTTTTGGTGTTTTTTTGTACATAATATAGAATGATATTTCCAGAACAATAATAAAATGGCTTTTTATGTATTTGGAAATTGCCATCGACATTTTTATTCCGAATTTTTTCCAAATATTTCAGTAAAAATCCATCAAAACTCATATTAAAATGGAACCGGAGATAAAAAATACACTTTTTTTTTAAATTTGGTTAGGAATTTAAGGTCAAAAATAAAAATCATCACGCTATTTTGTACAAGGAGTCAAGCAGACAAGCAATGACGTGTATTTAAGAACGGCTATTTAGAGCTAGATTCTGCAAGGACCGTGGCGCAGTATTATAGTGACGGATCCGCGTTTGCTATGTTGCGAGTTCGAACCTCGCATAATTTTTGTGATTGTTTTCTTTTATTTTTTATTTATTTATTGCTTACTTATTTTTGTTTTCTTACTACTTTTTACTTCGAATGAAATGTAATCTATAGAAATGAGATTGTACAAAAGTCGTATTATTTTTGATAAACAAATTATTAGAAGGACACTGAAACACAATCACAAAATTAGTTTTTGCATATACGTATCTAACAAAACGTTGATATATTTATACGTATTATTTGTATCTCTAGAAAGTAATCAATTCGTTTATCGACATTTGTTTGCCATTATTTTAGTATTTTGTGGAGTCACAAACCCAGGTCGGTTGTTGGTCTCATGGTGGAATGGCGACAGCGACTGTCGCAACCCAGTGCTGGGCAGGCCACAATTATGGCGGTAAGTTCCCTCTTTGAGGAGTGGCTGGAAAGACCACATGGCGTCCTTACCTTCCACATAACGCAGGTCCTCACCGGACATGGTAAGTTCGGGAGGTTCCTGCACCGGATTCGTGCGGAAGAAACGCCTGGGTTCCACCATTGTGTGGACCGCCCGGAGGACACGTTGGAGCATACGGTAGAGGTGTGCCCCGCCTGGGCAGAGCACTGCCGTGTCCCCGTGGGGGCGACCAGTGGCAGTGATCTCTCGCGCCGGGCCTTGGTACAAGGTATGGTCTGGAGCGAGGAGGAGTGGCAGGCGGTCGCCTCCTTCTGCGAAGCAGTAATGCTAGCAAAGGAGGCGGCCGCACGTGCGAGAGAACGGCCTTCATGCCCCGCCGCCGTCCCGATCCCGATTTTCAGCCACCGTAGGCGCTGGCTTGCGGACGGCGAACAATGGGTAGCTCGCCATCCGACCGTCCGATAACCGTCCGGACCGAGCCCAAGTTGTCGACGGCGCGTAGTGTTCCACGTGCGCCTCAAGGAGATGTCAGCAATACCGTAGGGGCCCAGCAGGGTCGAAGCCTACTGGGGCCATGTGATGCGAAAGAGAACCCCGGGGCCCTGGAACGAAGGCAAAGAGGGAACAGGAGTGGGTTTTTAGTCAGTAAAATAACACTATCTCACGCTCCACCCAAGAGCGAGGAATGTCATTGGATGATTATCCCACCGAAAAAAAAGGTCGGTTGTGGGTATATCATCGCCATCATCTGTCCGAAGACTTTTTACGTGCTTTAAGGTGTACTACTGAGGGTGACATTGAACAGAACAACGAACGCGTTTCGAATAGTTGTCTAGGTTCACTTCAAGACGTGGTCATTTCCATCGGTGGCAATCCACTGGACTGGTCGAATATGGATTACCGGCCCCGCAATCATTGACATATCAAGGTCGAGGAAATCGGGGTGATATCGTCAATGATCACTACTCACCTCAGAAGAAAATGTCCCTGTATTTTTAACATCGTCATACAAAGCGTTAGGCTCAGCCAGGGTAAAATATTTTTCATTAATGCTCCCGGTGGAACAGGAAAAACATTCATTGCCACTGGCATCCTTGCAGAAATAAGGTGACAAGGCAAAACAGTGATTGCGACTGCCTCTTCTGGAATTGCTACCACACTGCTTCCAGGGGGCAAAACAGCGAACGTAATGTTTAATATTCCCATCGATTTAGAGAGCAACGAAATGCCAGTGTGTGGGCTATCACGCAACTGTGACAAAGGTTGGGTACTCAAGGATTGTTTTTTAATCGTATGGGATGAATGTACTATGGCGAATAGAAAAGTAGTGAAGGCTGTAAACAGAACCCTGCAGGACATACGCAGGAATCAAGATGTGATGGGAGGTGTCACTGTTTTGTTTAGCTGCGATTTTCGGCAAACTTTGCCTGTGTGGTAGAAATTAGGGTTGACGAGGTGAATGCTTCGTTGAAACGATTGAATCTATGGTCACGAGTTTACAGACTGCGCTTGACCATTAACATGCGAGCTCAGTTGGGCGAATATACTGAAGAAAACTTGGATGTTCTTTTAAAAGTTTGGTGAAGGCAACTTACCAGAAGAGAGCTCTGAAGTGCGCCTACCAGAGACTCTAAGCAAAGTAGTTCCCACTATTGAAGAACTAATTTGTCTGGTGTACGAGGACGTCGGTCGAATACCGCTACAAGAGAATTCTTGGGTGTGTGAACGGGCCATTTTAACACCCAAAAATGATCAAGCTGCAGCAATTAACGAAAGCGTTCTCTCGCAAATTGATGCGAACGAAGTGGTATTTCTATACCTCTATAAATACTGTTGTAGAGCAAGATGACGCTATATATTATCCCGTAGAGTTTCTGTATTGGAACGGCAAGTGGACTCCCGGCGCACACTATCCAGCTGAAGGTCGGTGTCCCGATCATGCTGCTACGGAATTTAACTCCACCTAAACTATGTAACTGGGCCTAGCTCAAAGTCATCTCTCAAATATTATTGAGGTGGAAATTCTAAAGGGTTGTGGCGTCGAGGAAACAGTGTTTATACCCCGAATACCACTAATCTCTCACAATTACCCCTTCCAATTCAAGCGTGTGCAGTTCCCTGTAAGCGTATGCTTCGCAATAATAATAATCTAAAGGCTGCAGGTGTTGATCTCAGGACAGCTGCTTCTCACACGGATAGCTGTATATCGCTCGCTCCCGCGTCACCAGTCCTGAATCTCTGTACATTTCGGCTCCTGAAAGTAGGACTAGAAATGTGGTTTACAGAGAAGTTTTATAAGAAAAGTAAAGTTTTGGTTTATGATTTATCCGCAAAAACAAATTGTGTTAGAAATATAATGGTTATTTGCGGACGAAGTCGCGGGCAACAGCTAGTATAAATATAAATTGCGAGACCATTAAAATGTTAGTTTAGTAAACTGTCTATCGTTGTATGTCATAACTGTATACTCATATATATTTTTAAGGTTCCGTACCTCAAAAGGAAAAAACGGAACCCTTATAGGATCACTTTGTTGTCCGTCTGTCTGTCAAGACTCTTTAGAGCTCTCTGACGTCCACTGTTGGACATAGGCCTCTCCCAAGCGTTGGCACAACGACCAGTCCTGTGCATCTCGCATCTATCGGATTCCCGTGACCCTCACCAGGTCATCGGTCTACCTTGTCGCCACTCCAAAACCTTTCGTCCCCATCGACCATCAATTATTATTTTATTAAATGTTTTTTTAGTTTTTAAGTTTCCATTGTACAACGCTTTGGACTTCCTCTGTAACGTTGTACAAGTGCTTGTAAATAAATAAATAAATCTGTATTTCCAAAATATTTAAAGATATGCGTATATCTAAATATGTGTAATAACGCCATAATCTCGTAAAGGTGAGTCTATGCTAGAGGATTCGAGCACGAGCAGAGTACGAGCCGAGCTCAAATTCGTATAGTGTGGACCGACTCTAGTGGAGCCGAGTACGAGCGACTACATGAATTTGAGCTCGGTTCGTGCTCGGCTCCTCTAGCGGAGACCCAACTTTAGAGTTGTTGTATGGGAGGTTTGGAGGTATGCGAAACTGAGTGTAAAGTCCCGCAAACCTCCGTTGAAAAGGGAGGATCCTCCGACCAGACGGGTGTTATGGGCAACTGCCCGTCTGGTCGGAGGATCCTCCCTTTCCTTCCTTTCCTTTTTTTACCACGGGTTGGGCGCTCCTAAAACATTACTATCATAGTGTCGACTGGTAGAAAATGTTTAAGGCATTAAGTCTGCCTTTGCACAGTGCTTCATTAGTGCGTAAAGTTTTAAATAAATAAATAAATAGTAGGACATAACAAATATTGGAATTCGCTTTTTAAAATCCAGTAGCACAGGCTAGTAACACAAATTCTATGGAGCTACATATTCTATAATCCGGCTTGTCGCAGCAGTCCGAAACACGAGAGTATAAATAAAATGCAAATAAGTCGATGGAGCAGATCGACCGGTGCATCCCAGCAGTTTATACTGGTATCTACTGTTTTATTCAACGCTTTCAGTGAAATTCAATCGGATTCTGCTTGTATTTTCCAAACGTTTTGAAAGTTTCGAATATGAATAAATAAATCTTGTGAAACTATCTTAATAAAGTGTATTTTTAGGTGTAGGATATCGAGCGAAAATATTTAAAAGACATCGTTGAACTACCGATTAAGCGCTTGCAGAATGCTTTATAGGGTTCCGTACCTAAATGATTAAAACGGTACTCTATTGCTATCACTCCGCTGTCGGTCTGTCTGTCACCAGGTTATGTCTCATGAACTGTCATAGCAAGATAGTTGATTTTTTTACAGATGATGTATTTCTGTTGCCGCTCTAGCAACAAATACTAAAAACAGAATAAAATAAATATTTAAGTGGGGCTCCCACATAAAAAATGTGATTTTTGTTTGCCGTTTTATGCTATGAACGGTAAGGAACGCTTCGTGCGCGAGTTTGACTTTTAATTGGCCGGTTTTTAGATACAGCGAAGTAATTTTTGTATAATCAACTCGCACATCATGAATTTGCAAAATAAATTGTAAGTATTCTCAAGACGTTCTCAATCCTTTCGTTGTTAAAATTCCAATACTTTTCAGTACTAAAACGTTCAGTACGTTCTAATATAAAATAAAATTAAGAACCTACTTCAAACATGTAACCGAGATATTAGTAATAAATAACATGATTGAAAAGAATGAATAAATGATTGAAAAGAGAGATCTACGCTTTGGAATGTGCAATTAGCATAATTTTTTTTGACTGACTGACTACTTGATAATTCAAAAATGCCTGTAAATGGTTTATTTGAAATAAATGCTTTGATTCTTTCTTCATTCTTTGATTTGAAAATGACTACTTACAGTAAAACTAGAATGAAATATAAAAAAAAAATATAAAAAAAAACTACTGGAAAATATGTGGCCATGTAGCACAGATAATAAGATTATGGTGTGTGCTAAAATTAAATACACGTATGAATAATGTATGGCAAAGAGCGGTTAGATGAAGGATGACTGGCGACACATTTCCATATTTCCAGCTCAACGCATTGCATTAAGGACAAAGGTCAGTAGGTATTATTGTTCGCCTAACGTTTTAGCATTTTACTTGGTTAGGTACTAGGCTTGTGACCTAATGGGTTATGAAAAAACTGACAAAGGTCGAGTCGTACTCGCACACGAAGGTTTCCGTACAATATTAAAAATCTAACAAAAAATACCAATAAAATAAGGTTTTTTAATTCTTGTATGTAAGGGCTCCTTTGATTTTTAATTTTATTTGTTGTTGCAGCGGCTATAGAAATACAGATTCTGTGAAACTTATAGCTCTCTACCTCTTACGATTTATGAGATACAGCCCGCTGACAGACGGACGGATAGATAGACAGACAGACGGACATCGGAGGGTTAGTAATTAGGGCTATTATATATTGGTACCCTTCGGATACGGAACCCTAAAAGCACTCTTTTTCCTTCTATGTGAAATGGTGACGTCACCGTGTAGCAAGCGTAGCAACAGCAGTACTATTGGCGTAGCAAAATTGCTACGCCGCCGCCGTAGCATTTGACGTAGAGGTTAAAGCTACGAGAAAATGATGTTTTCAGTGGCGTAACTACCTTTCTGACTTGCAAGACCTAGTAATGGAGTAACACGGTACCCTTTGGCAAGACTGCAGTCAGATTTATTGGCCTTTGAGTATCCGTAACGACTGCCAAAAGTTTAAAAATGACCGCCTGAGTATATCAAGATGGTCACCCATCCACAGGTGGACGTCAGCACGCTTCGCAGACTTTAGAGATTGAGCCGTACACCTGTTATTATTTTAGACATGAGCCAACGTAAAACATAAAATATCCGACAGGAGTATTATTTTTAGCAAATGCCTAGGTCACACGATCTTTTCTTAGACATGCTTGATTGTATTGCCGACTCAGCATTTACTGGTGACAAGAAATACCGATATGGCTTTTTTTTTTTTTTTTTTTTTTTTAGGTGGGAAAATCATCTTATGACAAATCCCGCTCTTGGGCGGAGCGGAAAGTAGTGTCAGACTTTTACTGACTAAAAACCCACTCCTGTTCCTTCTTTGCCTTCGTCCCAGGGCCCCGGGTTTCGCTTTCACACTACCCGTGGCCCCAGTAGGCTTCGACCCTGTTGGGCCCCTACGATTTGCTGACATCTCCATGAGGCGCGCGTGGAACAATACGCGCCGTCGTAAGTTTGCCGATTTAAAATAGTATAAATAGAATGTGGTACGAACATTAAAATTAAGACAAAACTAACACTGTGAAATATTATATTTGACATCTGAGGAAATAAGAATAAATAATCAAGATTTTATCTTATTATTAAGGCAAGCAAACGTCAACAACGCGACGGCACAACGTTGCCGCGTCGTCGTCGACTGAGTTACGTAGTTTTGTATGTAAGCTGTGAGCAGGCATACACCAAGCGTATAATGTCGAATACACGTCTATGATGGTAGAACTACACTGCGCACACGTGTGCCACGTGCGCCGATCTGGGCGCGTCGGTCTCCATACATTTTATATGGAAACTAGACTTGTAGATCTACACTAGATCCACGCCACGCGACGTCGTTCTACGTACAAATCAGGCGTGTTACACGTGTGCGTCGGTCTAATGTAGTTCTAGCTTTAAGCTACGCGTCCGCGGATAACTGTGTTCGTATTGTCTATGGTCTTATTACACAAGAGTCACAGTTAATGCCCGGTCCAAATATGGCCCGACAGTGAAACTGGTTTTTGTTTGTTTTAGTTAGTGATAAGTGATCTTTTGTAATTTACTGTGCATCTATTCGGACAGAATAAATACGTTTTCTTTGTTTCTTTTTTATTCGAAGACTCGAAGTTAGTTTAAGAAGACTGAAATATTTATAATTTTTTTGGTCGATTCAGGTCTGTAGTAATGAATGTTGTAGTCTTTTGTTAGTGCAATGGACGCTTATCTATGAGGGTACATCATAAAATTCTTGTCACAGTGTTTGTAACAAAACTCCTCTGAAACGGCTTGAGCGTTTCTTATGAAATTTTGTGTTTATATTCAGTAGGTCTGAGAATAGGATGTAAACTATTTTTACCCTCCTACCCTCTCTCATTTTTGTTTTTTGTTAATTTATATGGCAGAACAACGTTTCCCAAGTCAGCTAGTAAATCTATATTTATAAAAGCGAAATACAACTCACTGATTAATCACGAAATCTCAGAAACCATAACACCTACAAACTTATAATAGGTTCCTTATAGGGTGTAGACATCCGCTAAGGATTTTACGAAACTCTACCCCTAAGGGGGTAACACGGGGGTTGGAAGGTTGTATGGAGAAATCGACTTTTACGCGGGTGAAGCTGCTATCAGAAGCTAGTGTAGAATATTTACGACATTGAATTCAGTTCAGCACATAAAACGGTCAAGTTTTGCATGGCTTGCATTTACCGAGAGCTGCAGCGAAGCTGACATTAAATATTGTTGTGCCTTGTATTTTACGATATAACCACAACTGCCGTGTTAGCATAAACTGTGGAAAAATGTACTTACGTTTTAAAATCAAAAATAGAATATATGAAAAAGATATGTAGTCTTAAGTGGGTCCTTTTTCATTCGCCTATCGTCAACATTGAGCATGATTTATAAGCTTGTTACTTCATCTAACGCAATCCAACGCGATGCTTGACGAAAAGGCAACGCGAACGAGATAACGCCTGAAAACTCTGTTAACATACGGTAATTCCGTGATTTACTCGAATATTTTACAAACCTTGTTCCAGGAAATACGTGTTTTTTTATAAAACCTTAAAAGTTTTTGAAAAAAATGGTCATCATTTTTTTTTTTTTTTCCGGTGGGAAAATCATCTTATGACATCCCCCGCTCTTGGGCGAGGCGGGAGATAGTGTCAGACTTTTACTGACTAAAAACCCACTCCTGTTCCATCGTTGCCTTTCGTACTAGGGCCGAGTCTTCCTTTCTGAATCAGACCCTTGGCCCCAGTAGGCTTCGACCCTGCTAGGCCCCTACAGTTGCTGACATCTCCTTGAGGCGCGCGTGGAACAGCACGCACCGTCGATGAATTGGGCTCGGTCATCATTTAGAATCTTGATTAAAACTGCAAGCCTTTTATTATTATACTTTTTTGACTTTTTTAATTTCTGAGTAAATTATGAAGGGTCAAAGTTCATGCAAAATAGCAGATTTTCAGAGGTCTTTACTGTATTAGTTTTACACAAATTTATAAATTGATTTCAATAGAAGCCTAGATAATATCCATAAGATACTGTGTTTCCAAAATATCTAGTGAAAAATGTCATAATCGCAAAGAGCGGTTGTATGAAAAACAGTGAAACCGTATGTCGAGTGAAAATGCACTTAGGCAGTGTTTTTTTAAGAAATTAGTTTTCCTTATACATAGTGGGTAAATAATACGGGCATCAAGACTTCATTGGTAGTGCATCGGTATTGGTAACAGCATTTAATCATAGAATTACCAATTTTAAAAATAGAAAATCAATTCAGTGCCTGATTCTGATCATATTATTTTCCGTATGTGCTATGTTTATTATGGTACATCTATACTATAATAATATTATAAAAAGAAAATATCTGTTCGTTTGGATTTTTGTATTATTGTTTGTTATGAATAATCTTAAAAACTATTAGACCGATTTTAATAATTATTTCCTTAGTGGAATACTACTTTATCATTGAGTGACATAGGCATATCTTTCTAGTTTTACGTGGACGAAGCTGCTGGCAGAAGCTAGTGTTGTTGGTATTATGAAAAAAAGCCTAAGGTCCTGCATAAAGCCTAAGGTCCTGCATAAAGCCTAAGGTCCTGCATAAATCCTCAGGTCTTGCATAAAGCCTGAGGTCCTGCATAAAGCCTAAGGTCCTGCATAAAGCCTAAGGTCCACTAAGGAAATAATAATTATTTCCTTAGTGGAATACTACTTTATCATTGAGTGACATAGGCATATCTTTCTAGTTTTACGTGGACGAAGCTGCTGGCAGAAGCTAGTGTTGTTGGTATTATGAAAAAAAGCCTAAGGTCCTGCATAAAGCCTAAGGTCCTGCATAAATCCTCAGGTCTTGCATAAAGCCTGAGGTCCTGCATAAAGCCTAAGGTCCTGCATAAAGCCTAAGGTCCTTAAAGCTTTCCTTTAAGCTGTCTTGGAATCCAAGCTCTATTTGTAATCGTATTCGTCTTTGTTATACAAACGGCGATACAGACAAAATATATTCAACTTAGGTGGAATTTACCACTACGATCTCATTTGGGAACGTCGAATTATTTTAAAGAAACGGTTTATCCAATCAGAGTAACCTCTGGAAAATCTTTTAGTTTTAAATTAGGTGCGTTTCTAATTGAATTTGTGGAGTTTTATGTTGCTAGTAGAGTACAGCAATATTGTTCTGCGAAAAAAATATAGTAGCATTTTTGTATGTGAAGGATTTTATATATGAAAATACTGTAATGGATTTATATTTTTATCTATTAAAAAATATATAAAAATATTCCAACTCGACTTAAAACTTTGAAACGTTACAATTTTATAACTTTGCCAAGAAATACTTTATCATAATTTTAATCGAAAGACGTCCACAGCTGGTCTTATGACTCCCCGAGTTCCGCCATATTGAACAGTCATCTGCTTCTCGCATAACTACATTTCGTGATCATTAATGATATTCTATTTTACACACGACATGAAAGTAAATTCCGATAAAAATTGTTTCATAATATTTTTCAAAATGAGAAATTTTTAACAATTTACCAGTAGCCAGCAATAACAAATACGAAAGCGAGTTCTTTTGTAGATAAATGTGTACAAGTTATTCTCATAAAAAAGAACACGTATATTTTTCTATTCAGCCGAGAACTTGATAAGAATTTCTTTTATTCACATACAAAAGTTTTGGGATTTGAATAAAAACATCACGGCTAGAATGAATAAGTCGACTGTGACAGAATATAAAAGTATTACTTTTTTTATTTATAAGGAATGCTCTGCTTTAATCCAGGAGCGTAGATACTAAATCGTGGCAGATGAACGAATCCCTCTTAAGTTGACTTTGTCGGCTTAGATTTTCTCCTATTACTCGTAATTTTTGATGAACTAGTTACACTGTTTTCGCAATTGAGGCCACACTAAATTCCCGTCCTCTCTCTCTCGGCTCATCAGATCTAAACGATCCCTCTCCATTAACCCTCAGAGTACTCCCTAGTGGACAGGCCATTGACCGCCGTCCCATCGCCACCTATCACAATACAGCAGCCCAATAGCTACGAACTCATCGAAAAAATCCGTCGGAATAGTTCTGGTCCAGGTGGCAGAAGAAGTTCAGTATCAAAATGGCTTTTACCTCGGTTAGAGATTAATTTAATAATTGCTATACAACGTGACAATCCCGCTGATGGATAAAAAGACTGCATATGCCCAAAAGATCAGTATTTTCCAGTCGACAGCGATGTGCTGTTGTCTTCTTAGTAGGAATTTAGTGAAATTTTTAGTCCCTGACATTGTTATTAGTGAAAACTTGTAAATGGCCGTTTTTACTTCAAAAGGAAAAAACGGAACCCTTATAGGATCACTTTTTTGTCCGTCTGTCTGTCTGTCTGTCTGTCAATACCCTTTATCTCAGAAACGTGTGGAGGTATCGAGTTGAAATTAAAACCATATACTCAGGTCTGCGGTCCCTTGACGCTGCAGCTGTGAAAAAAATCGAACTTCTAAGTTAACGAAAAAAAAAGATACGGCCGTTTATGTTGCAAGAAACGCATATTTCGACACTCTCAAGGGAATCAAAATTCATAGGGTAGGTACTTCCCGTTCAAAATCCGAATACTTAGATCGAATCCTGATAATTGGCATAAAGATCAGCACAGATATAGGAATAAATCTGAAAACAGTAAATTAGTCGTAACATCACAAAAAAAAAAAAAAATTGCGATTCGGAAAAATCTTCGAGACTTCATTTGATAATAGAAGTATTTACTAACTAATTAACTAGTTTGTATGGAACCCTCAATGCGCGACTCCGACTCGCACTTGCCCAGTTTTTTTTAAGTGTTTACTCTAACACGTCTGTTTGACACGGACAAAATCGCAGGCACTAGCTAGTTCCTAATAATATCCAATGAAAATGTTTGCCGTATCATTGTCACATTGTCGCGTCACAATTTTCTGTGCGAGTCTTTACTCTTTTATTTTTCAGGCCTATTTATTTTAATAAGACGTCAGATCGAAAGATAAACGTGAATCTTACGGCTCTCCATCCTCTTGAACGAAGTTGTAAGTGACGTTTCAACTTGAAGCTAACTTTCCTCGCAACTCGCATCGTGCAAATACGCTACCTGATTCACAAGTTAGATGCTTGATTCGTGTTTGTTCCGACGGTTCTCGAGTACTTTTATTTAGTTAAAGACTTTATATATATATGAATGGATCTTTACCTGTGGAGTTTAAGCAAGCAATTTAGGATTTTGGAAGACAAACAAGATTGAGTTTCTTAATTTAAATTTACATATAGCTCTTGCTCGCGACCTCACTCGCGAGATTTACCTGCGTTTAAATTTATTCAGCTGTTTTTGCGTGAATGGTAATAAATAACAACATCACACTAATATCTGGCGGATGATTGTGTATGTGTATTGTTGTTACTTCGTCACGCTCGAACGACTGAACGGACTTTGATGGACACTCGATTAGACCAGGTTATAGAATAGCACATAGGACAATTTTTATCCTGTGAGTATGTTCCCTTGGGACAATTTTTTACTTATCCGCGGGTAAGTTAATGAGTTCCTAAGTCGCTGGCAGAAGCTAGTAATATTATAAAAATGAATTATAAGAGCTGCTTATTATAAGAGCTGCTTATTATAAGAGCTGCTTATTGTAAGAGCTGCTTATTGTAAGAGCTGCTTATTTTAAGAGCTGCTTATTTTAAGAGCTGCTTAATATAAGAGCTGCTTATTATAAAAGCTGCTTATTTTAAGAGCTGCTTAATATAAGAGCTGCTTATTATAAGAGCTGCTTATTATAAGAGCTGCTTATTGTAAGAGCTGCTTATTGTAAGAGCTGCTTATTATAAGAGCCGCTTATTTCGCGTAAATAAACTGTTTTCCTTTCTTTTCTTTGCTAGGCGATATTGCGGCAGACCGAGAGAAAGGTGAAGAAATGAACTTGACTCTTACCAGAGGGACTGGCTTGCATTGGCCGAAGATAGACGTGTAAGAAGAAGGAGGCCTTTGCCCCACTAGCATAATTATTTGTTTAAGATTAACTTGTGGCTGTTACATGTAACTATTTTGTGTAAAAGATCTAATAAAGATTATTATTATTTTTATTATGAAAAAAAAAAACGAAAATCCTAAAATACAAGTCTTTTCTCTTAATAATATATTAATACTATTATTATAAAGAGAAAATATTAGGATTTTTGTTTGTAATGAATAAACTCAGAAACTACTGCACCGATTTTAGAAATTTTTTCACCAGTAGAATGCTAATTTATCACTATATGACATAGACTATATTATATATTATATTTTCTACTGTCATGCAGGCGAAGCCGCTGGCAAAGCTAGTTAATAATAAGTAAGTATTATTACTTTACAAATTGCGTCATTATTTTTCTCATTGACTGTAATCACTCTGTACAATTTATTGACTTTAGCACAGAAACAACAACTTCTAAAAAAATACTTTAATTAAAACTTAAAACACATAAATTAGTTCGAAGCTAAAAAACAAATGGCCTATGTTGAAGGCACCAATTGTCGGTCCAATCGAATAATTTATTTTTCTACTAGTCCAAACTTAAAACAATAAAATACCTATCGTATGACTGTAATTGACGTAACGCTTCAATAAAAGTAAAAACTTTTAAACGTTCTTCGGTAATAGCTTCTGCATTTAATGGCTTAATAAATTGCATCGAAACCGTTCAATGAAGAACACTTAAGTTTTTCAAAGAGTTTTCAAGTTTCACGATGGAGTCAGCATTACTTGGACTATTTTTTTTTGTTTAAAACTCCAGTTTTATCACTAAAGGTGTTCAATAATAACATTGATTTAGTATTAGATGGTTATTGTTTGCATAAGCGTTTCGCTTCGTCCGTCCGATTATAATTTATGTGTCCTCAAGGCTATAGGCTATAGTGAATAGGCTCTTAATAAACTAGTGCGCCTCACCATCAACGATTGCATCACTGTTTACCATCAGGTGGGATCGCAGTCAAGCACTAGATTAGCATAGCATATAATAGCATAATCAGCCTTTTTAATGTTCCCACTGCTGGGACTCAGGCCTCCTCTCTCTAGGAGAGGGAATGGACCGTAATCCACCACGCGGGCCCAGTGCGGGTTGGTGGATGTCACATGTCTTCGAATTTTTGGTTCTAGGACATGCCGGTTTCCTCACGATGTTTTCCTTCACCGTTTTGAGAGCAGTGGTGATGAAATAAATTACACAAAGTAATGCGCCTGGCTGGGTTTGAACCCGCGACCTACAACTCGTAAGTCGGGGCCGTTACCACTCGGCCACCACAAGCACTAGATTATATCAATTAAAAAAAAAAGAAAGTATTCTGGAGTGGCGACCACGTACCGGAAGACGCTGCGTTTGAAGGCCTCCCACAAGGTGGAAATGACCTAGTGAAGGTCGCAGGAATCCGATGGATGCGAGACGTACCGGACTGGTCATTATATCGACACACGGGGGAGGCCTATGTCCAACAGTGGACATCTTTCGGCTGAAATGATGATGATGATGACGATGAAATATGCTAGGGTTGCTGGATTGTTCGAAAGCGTTAACGTGACCCTAGAACGTGAAAAGTAACTGAAGAAACATAGACGGATTTTAGTCAGTAAGTCTGACGCTCCTTCTCGCTCCACCCAGAGCAGCAAGGGTTAATTGACGATTTCTCAACTAAAAAAAGGGCGTAATTAGTAAAAAATATAATTGGAAGTCCCTGCTTTTATTCAATAGTATTTTGAATTGGATGAATCTGTGTACGTCAACAGATAAGTAAAACAATAGTGACGTATAATTATGCCATAGTTTTCTTTTCTCGCCCTAGGGTGCAACGAGATCAGATACAGACAGATAGGTACATTTTTCTCCTTTTACTTGTCAATGAAACATATGAACTTAATGTCAATGAGAATAAAGTACACTTTAGAGTGTCTAATATTGCTTCGTAATCAATCCAGTTTATCTGTATAGGGTATATAAAATCCTTGAGGTCAACACATGCGCCTCAATCAAAGGCTCGCATGCAACTGTTTCTGCCCGTGAACTCGAGACAAGTCTACAAACATTACACTAGGAGCCAACACCTCGGCCCAGAATTACAGCACTCACAGTACCTATCTACTTAGAATGTGTAACTTAAAAATGTAGTTCACAAAATGCTATTAACATACAAAGTAGGTACTTCTCGCATGGCATTACTTTTTGCACGTAACATTCACATCTTACACTAAATTACGGAGGAAACAACGCTAAAAACTTTACACAACGTAATTAGTAGTCTAGGGTGTGACGTAATTATTCTTTAGACGGTGTAAAAAGGTCTTTGTTTTAATATAATAGCACCTATTTAGAGACTTTAGAACTTCGTTTAAGATCTTATTCAGAAGAGAATGTTAGTTAGATTAAGAACGAAAATATACGAGACGTAACAGAATAAGCTCTGGGAGTACGTAGGTACTTTAGTTCCTGAATTAAATAGGTGCTGATTTATCCTCAACTTGTCGGAACGGTTTCGATTCCCACTCGTAACAAATCTAGGGCCATGGGGAATTTCTGAAACGGATACCGTGATCCTGGAATGCAAAAGGCACACTCGTGAGTTTTAGTCAGTAAAAGTCTGACAGGTCCTCTCGCTCCATTCAGAGCGGAAGAAATCATTGGATGTTTTACTACCTTAAAAAAATCTTTCTCCACCACGCGCGATGCGTCATAGTTCTCACTTAGCGGTTTCCTTGATTCTTTAGCTATCCATAGGTGTAATCAAATTATGGATGGAAATGATAGATATACCATACCAAATTGATTGATACAAAGGTGCAACAAGAAATGTTATTTGGTCTTCTGCAGCCTGACTTTACTCATTTTAGGGTTCCGTACCTCAAAAGGAAAAAAATTGAACCCTTATAGGATCACTTTGTTGTCCGTCCGTCAGTCTGTCTGTTTGTCTGTCAAGACCCTTTATTTCGGAAACGCGTGGAGGTATCGAGATGAAATTAAAACCATATACTCAGGTCTGCGGTCCCTTCAAGCTGTGAAAAAATCAAACTTGTAAGTTAACAAAAAAATAATACAGCTGTGTATGTTGCAAAAAACGTATATTTTCACACTCTCAAGGGAATCAAAATTCATAGGATACTTCCCGGTGTCCTAGAATCCTGAAATTTGGCATAAAGCAAGGTCTCATAGCATAAGTATAGGAAAAAATCTGAAAACTGTAAATTTGTGGTTACGTCACAAAAAAAAACTTTTTTGTGATTCGTAAATTTCGGAAATTAAACTGTTTTCATAGGTAAGTTTGTACGGAACCCTCAGTGCGCGAGTCCGACTCGCACTTGCCCGGTTTTTAGATTAAAAGAATTTTATACAGGATTCGCTTTTCTTGCGCCAATCTCGTGCCCTTACCTGCTTGCTAAATATGTGAACAATATACATAAGGCTAGTCCATTTATACAAAATTACAAAACAACAAACACACAAAAACAACACAAAACAAAATTAAAATAATAAAAATTAAAATAATAATAAAAAAAAAATATACAAACAACAAAATTAAAACACAACAAAAAACAACACTACACAAACACACACACAATCACACAACACAACACACAACAAAATACACACAAAAACACACACACAACACACAATCACAATCACACAAAAAACAAAACAACACAAATACAACAATCACCATAATTTTTTTTTTTTAATTTTTTTTTTATGTGTACAAAATTTTTGTTGTAGCTAGGCAGCCTTGAGCCTCCTAAGTTACCGTTGAGAATAAACATTAGTTCAGCAAAATCGGTTCAGCAGTTCGGAAGTTTCATAATATTCCTGAACAAGCCGTGCTTTCTTGTATCTTCTTTTTCAATCACCTTGCAATTTTAATTAAGTATGTATTATCTTATTAGGCCTATGTCCAGCAGTGGACGTCTTTCGGCTGAAATGATGATGATGATGATGATGTATTATCTTACTCTCAAAGGTGATGAAAGTGAAGACTAAGTTAATTTTAAAATGTTTCAAAGAAGCTTTCTCGTTTGAATATAAAAGAACCTTTTATTATTAACATAGTAAATAAAAAGATCAGTTCGCAAGGTTTGTAAATTAGTAAAAAAAAATGTGGTTATTTATTGCCTAGTGTATGTTGTGAGTCGTGAAAAAAGGGGGCAAATGCGAGACGGATTCGGGCACTGAGGGTTCCGTACAAATTTATTTACCTATGTAAATAGTTCAATTCCCGAATGGAGTCTCGAAGATTTTTCCGAATCGCAATATTTTTTTTTTTGTAATGTATCAACTTTACTGTTTTCAGATTTATTTCTATACCTGTGCTATAAGACCTTGCTTTATGCTAAATTTCAGGATTTCGGGTCAACTGGAAGTACCTTATGAATTTTGATTCCCTTGAGAGTGTCGAAATATAGGTACGTTTTTTGCGACACAAACGGCCGTTTCTTTTTTTTTTCGTTAATTTGGAAGTTTGATTTTGTCACAGCTTCAAGGGTCCGCAGACATGAGTATAATATATATGTATATATCGTAGCCAGATCTTAGAAATTGATCACTTCATGATATGGCCAAGTAAAACTGGCCAGATCGTTTTAAACGTTAAAGTTTGATGATATGTCCATCTTTGTTTGGCCTACTTTCTTTATACCTTTTATTAAAATAAAAAAAAACTTCCTACATCAATGATATGGCCAAACGAGGATCGACATATCATCAAACGTTAACGTTTAAACGATCTGGCCAGTTTTACTTGGCCATATCATCAAGTGATCCTATTAGAGTTCCTTTTTTTTCCTTTTGTGGTACGGAACCCTAAAAACAAAACAGAGCGTACATTTTTCATGTTTTTCAGCCAGTGTTTATGTTAATGTATGGAGTAGAGATTTAATTAGGTTTTTTGAGGACTCCAAAGCAGCACCCATTTTGTACGCTTTGGACATTTCGTTGCTACTTTATTTGGTCCTAGCAAAAAATGAGCAAATTAGTTAATGTCAAAATGTTCATATTTCATAGAACTTTTTACATCTAGAAAGAGTAAGTTTGTTGTAATTTTAATAATGATGATGTAAAAGGTACTTAATAATGTTCTCTTGTACGTAGTTTACTATTTATTTATCCACATAATTGTGGCACTTTCGCTGAAAAAGGCATATAACAATTAACATAATATGAGAACATACCACCGTTGCAGCACTTTTGTTCTCTTCTATCTGTATTTGTCTTTTTTATTATCTTTGCCCCACTAATCACTCCTGTAACGTGGGTGCATTCACAAACATCTAACAATAGCTATATAATATAATTTTTTACACCACCTGCTCGATAATGCCCTTTTATACGTCTTACAACCATCACTTAAAGCAAGTCTAGGGAGATAATGTAGTATGGGCGATCCCTAGGGAATAATGAGATTTGAATTTGGAACGTGAAAAACCGTCAGCATTATGTGACTTAAAATGTAGTGCATCAAACAAGTTTATTCAAATTTCAAACTGGCCACTAATAAAAAAAAAAACAATAAAAAAAGTTTCTAAAAAAAAGTAATGAACAAGCGGGAGCGTTGTAGAAAATTTAAACTATAGAATCTTTGAGTAGTGAATTTTGTTTGTTTCAAATCTCAAAACATTTTGAGTGATAGTTGAGATTAACTCGTAAATAATACTTAAAGGGAGTGATCCAGATACGGCCAGAGGTTTTCAGTGCCGTGGACAAGATTATTATTTATACTAAAAATCTTAATAATTACTAAAATTAATTATTAAAATAATATAACGTCAGTTAAAGTTCGGAAAAATAATATTAAACAATAAGTATATTCATTTATTCAGTGTTTCCTTGGTTCCTGCAACCATTTTGAAGTTTTTATTTGAATTATTTCTTGACCATGGATACAAAGTCCAATTTTCACTTTAATAATCGACCAGAACATCATTTTTTTAATATCATTTATTATATCAATAATATGCATTTGGTCCATTGATAAAAATGCAAATGTTTGGGTGTTTTTAGCGGGATTTCTTGAGTGAAGTTCAGTGGCTGTATGGTCTTAAGACCTTAGCCTACCCAAATGGGGCGAAAAGTGGCGGCAAAAAGTGTCACATTTTGGCGCGTAGCATAAAGTAGCATTTGAATTGCGACTATTTGTTACAGATTGTGACAATTTGCTATTATTACTATTCGCTTTCATAATGAACTCTGCACTCGCTTTTCCCAACGACCCCAGCCCGCCTATGGATTCTGAATCTGCTATGTACGACAATGACCCCGGCCGCTCTATCTCGGACTCTGTTTCTACTTCTTTGAATAACTCCAGCGTCCGACAGATGGAAAGCGACTCGTATGTACCATATTTCGACCCGCAGAAGCCAACGCTGTGTTAATTGTGCTTTAAATATTACTCAAATGAGACAATATTCTTTGGAAGTTGCTGAAATCCGTGATCTGTGATACAAGAATGGGTTTATCCACGGCAGGTAAGAACTATTTAATTAAAATTAAAAAATATTTAAATAAAATACTACAGATGTTGATGTTGAATGATACCTGTTGATGAATAAATAAGCTAATACTTACTTAGAAGTCACTTACATAATGTTTTTAGAAGTTGTTCTAATTTTAAACGACGAAGAAAATGATTAACCAAATGAATAAATAAATGTTTGTTTATTTTGCTGTGCTACAGCCGCCATTTTGACTCTAGCAATATAAAAATTAAAACTCGATTTAACTCATTTCCCCCAACTTTTAAATAAACCTGTAATAGCTGTAACAGGTTTATAATTACATAAACTATGAATTGAAGTTGTCTTAATATATGTCCACTGGTGGCCAAATTTTGTATGAATGGTGGTACATACCCTTTTTGTATTATATGACTTCTTTTACTAAATTGTCTTTTAATTATCTCACAGATGGTGTAAAAAGTAGAGTATCCAACACGGGGATAAAGCTGTCATTGTCTTGGGCGGCTTGAATTCCTCACTTCACTCAGGTTTCTTTATTAACTCCCTCGCAATGCTCGGGAGTTAATTATGTAAATCCCTCACTGTCGTTCGGGATTAAAATTAGCAACCTTCGTTTCGTTCGGAATTCAACATCCACCACCCGCGACTTAAAGACACTGCTTTATCCCTTAGTCACATAATCTACTATTATATATAAGTATAGTCTAATATATATTTTTAATGTAAAATTTAACACTTCAATAATTGGCAGTACGCCGCAGACTACCCCCTTTTTATGTTAAGCTCATTGCCTCGCGCGTGCACGTGCGGCCTCCTCCTTTGCTAGCATTACTGCTTCGCAGAAGGAGGCGACCACCTGCCACTCCTCCTCGCTCCGGACCATGGCCTGTACCAAAGACCAGCGTCCATTATGGATTAAGTGCGGAAACCACACCTCAATAGATAGATAGCCCATCGCTAATCAATATTTGAGAGAAATTATCATATTAACGATATAAAAGAAATGTTAGGAAATCCCCACCGCGTCTGTCTGTCAGTTTGCAATAAACTCAAAACCTTTGAGCGGATTTTCATGCGGTAATCACTAATAGGAAGATGCATATTATATTAAAGAAAAGCCGTGAATTTAAATGATTATTAACACCCGTGCGAAACTGAGGTGGATCGTTAGTTAATAAACAAAATCCCTTGGATGCCCTAAGTCGTTTGCTGTACAAAGGAACTATTGAAGAAATCTGGAATTACCTGTCTTTATTTAGGTAAATACTATGTAGTTTCTGCCACCGACGCGTAACGGTAGGAACTATCACAAGGTCCCGAATGCCTAATATCTCTCCTGGGATAAAAAACTTGTCCTAATGTCCTAAGACATTATCTACACGTTTCGTTCAAAAAACTGTTCTGTCGTTGAGACGTTTTTTTAGGTGAGTGAATCTTCAAATACTAATAACTTCTCCTCGTCTGGTTGGAACGAGATTGCGTGTTAGACTTTTTCTGATTAAAACTTACCTGTGTTTAGATACCGACCAAAGATTTGGTTCTGGTTTCAACTAGTTTCAGCCATAAAATCTAGTTTCGGCTGAGGTTTTGGTTTCAGTCAAAAAGTGGCCGAATATTCGGCTCGACCAAAATTGAATGAAAGTAGAAGAATTTCAGAATTATGAGTTCAAATAAACTTTATATTAAAGACATATACTTCTCATTAATTCAATGTTTTAAGTTTGTATACGTCATCAATATTGCATACCGTTTGAGACGCATTGTTTCTACGGTAGAACTGATATTACAAAATAATATGAGTTTTCTTAGATTTTATACAAAAATGGTTATAAATACTGCGATATTACAAAAATGCAACAAAATTAATAAATGACTTATTTAGAAAAATAATAACGTATCTTTCATATAAATTTTATAAATACGCCAAATACGTAGGTAAAGACCTAGATTGTCGCTATTTTTGGAATAAAACTTTCACATTTTGATTACCTTTGACATTATCTATTTTGAGACGTAAAAAGTTTTTCATTTATACAATAAATGGTATTGGTTTTCTTTGAAACACAAACTAAATATAAGTCTTTTGTAATGTAGGTAAATAAATTTTATACACGTAATAGGCAATTTATTTTACTTTTGTGAATATAAAGAAACATTTATGAATATAATGTTTATTTTAAAAAACGAATTAAAGCTACTTATCTTTGTAATAATAAGTTTTTAAATAAGTTCTTAATAATTAATTTACACTAATAATATAAAGAGGAAAAGTTTGTTTTTTTGTTTGTAGGAGGTAATCTCTGAAAGTACTGGTCCGATTGCTAAAATTTTTGTACCGATAGAAAGCTGCTTTATTCCTGAGTGACATAGGCTAGGGAAGAAAATTTATTCCCTAGGGAAATGAAACGGGGGTCCAAAGTTTGTATGGGCACCTACTTTCAAACGGGCGAAGCCGCTAGAAGAGATTAGTAATTAATAAAAACAACTGCTGAGGATCTTTAAGAAAGCAAGAGATTAGAAAACTATTTAAATTGCTTATTTTTATACTTACAATTCTTCTGTATGTGTGTTTGTCTCCTAACTTCTCTTAAACGGTTACACCGATGTGGATGAAATTTTGTGTGTATATTTGAGTGGGGTTTCTGGATGGTTCAAAAATACAATTAGACCTGGTAGGTGGCGCTGCAATCGGATTCTTAATTTTCAGATTTTAATTTAAAATACCAGTTTTCGTGCAGAACAACGTCTACCCGGACCACTAGATATAAATAAAATATTACAGACCACAACAATTCTAAAATTAATTGTAACACGAGAGAGGGACCTTTACCACATGTCATACATTTATTAATGATTACTTAATATTTATTGTCGAAGATATCCGCAGGAGAACCAAGGTTACAGACATAGCCCAAAGAATCGCCAAACTTACGTGGCAGTGGGCAGGGCACATTGCTTGCAGAACAGGTCGATGGGGACGAAAGTTTTTGGAATAGCGACCGCATACTGGAAGACGCAGCGTTGGAAGGCCTCCCACAAGGTGGATTGATAACCTGGTGAGGATCGCGGGAATCCGATGGATGCGAGATGCACAGGGCCGGTCATTGTGGCGACACTTGGGGGAGGCCTATGTCCAACAGTGGACGTCTTTCGGCTGAAATTATGATGATGAATATTTATTGTCGCGTTTAAAACATTGACTTTAATAATTAGGTATTTTTCTATCACAAAACAACAATTCATGTGGGTACACACATACAATTAAAAAACAAGAAGAAGGAACAGGTACAAAGCTGATGCTTATTTCTACAGAAATCTCTTCCAGCATACCAGTGAAAAGAGAGTTTTTATTTCTTTAAAAAATTAGGGATTTTTATAACGCACAGCGTATGCCAGTCCCATCGTACCCTAGACAAGTATCACGTAACAAACGAGATCAATGGATCAGGGCCATAAAGATATATTATCATGGGACTTAGGGCTATATTTCATTGGGACACCATGGCAGCGCGACCAGTTGCACCGCCATGGTGTCCGTAAGCTACCAGACTAGACACAATACAGACACCAGAGTCGCTACACTACACTAAGACAGTTTCAAAATGGACCTTAAGTGCACGCGTCCGAGTTGCTCTCGGCGCCAAATTGGTTGCGCAACCAAACGGATACCAGCCCCCCTACCCAAGTTACGACCGCTTCGTTTCGATTCTCTTGTGTCGAACGCCTCGAGTAGGCTAGGCTAGGAGCTAGTGGCTAGGGGGGCAGGTGAGTAACTCTCTATAGAGCTATATACATTTTGTCGGGTAGCAGCGACTGGTCGCGCCGCCATGGTGTCCCGGTGAAATATAGCCTTAACGTTAAATCCCATGATAACATAGTTTTAACGTGGTAACACGTTTTGTAACTCACTTACCATAACGTATTAAAATGTCAGTCGTGCGAGTGATAAAGTGGGATGGAGCTATACAACCTATACTTATAGCTCCGTCCCTTTAACAGTTCAGTTTAGGTCGTAAAATGGATCGCGTTAAGAGCTCTTGGTAGCACTGCATATCAAGGAACACGTCAGTTTTACCAAGAATACGTCAACATTATTGAACACGCGTATGTACTCATTCAATTCGTTAGACATTCATGAGTATAACTTCATTTGCAAATGTATGTACTAGCTCCTGTTACCCGTTTCATCCGCGGGAAAGTAAATAATGAACTTAAGGGAACATACTCTGTTTTTTTTTTTAATTCTTTATAGGTTCGCGCTTGACCGCTAACTCACCTGATGGAAAGCGACGATGCGGTCGACGATGGAGCGCGCTTACCTAGAAGTAACCTATTCACTCTTGACTTAAAGATTCCCGGGTTGTAGCCATCAGGAAAAACAGATTCCGGCAAGGAATTCCACTCCATTACTCTCGAGCTAAAAAGTTTTCTTTGTGCTATTCCAGGACATGGTCTAAATGTGCTAAGTTTCATAAAAATCTGTTCAGTCATTTGAGTGTGAAGCAAACATACACACACTCAAATAAAAACTTTCGCCTTTATATACACTGATATTACAAATAGGTACCTAGTTTTTTTTTTTTTGTGTTTGTAGGAGTTAATTTCTGAAAGCACTGGTCTGATTGCTAAAATTTTTTTACCGATAGAAAGCTGCTTTATTTCTGAGTGACGCAGGCTATATTTTATGTACGCGGGCGAAGCTGCGGGCAAAAGCTAGTAATATTATAAAGGCGAAAGTTTCTACATATAATCTGATATAAGTATTATATTAAATCTAATATTGTATATAAAAACCTCGAGTCACAGTGTTTTTTATCGAACTCCTTCGAAACGGCTTAACCGATTTTTATTGTCTTTGCGTATAATTGAGCAGGTCTGAGAATAGGTCGTAAGCTATTTTTTACCTTTCTACCCCCACCCAACATGCAGACGTGAAGTTAACGTCGCGGTTTGATGTGTACGCAAGAAACTTGCAACGTTAACGTCGCGTCTGCTCTACGTTGGCGCTTTACCACTAGAAACTCGCGACGTTAACGTCGCGTCTGCGCAACGTTGGTGCTGCGCAGACGTTGGAGAAGCGCCAAAGCTCGGAGAACGCCAGTGGGATAGCGGTATGATGTGTCAATACAGTAAAATTTGCGTCAAAGTCAAAGTCAAAAGCATTTATTTCAAATAGACCATTTACAGGCACTTTTGAATAGTCAAATGTCGGTCAGTCCAAAAAAAAAAGTGAAGCTAAATTGCACGTTCCAAAGCGTAGATCTCTATGGAGAAGAACGTGCAAGAAACTCCATGGACACTCTTTTAAATTATATTGTGAGTTACATATAATCTTTGTTACATATTTCTTGTTGCTTCTATTATGTGAGCACAATGTAGATAAGTAATAAAAAATAAAACTAATTAAAAGATAGAAATTAAATTAAGCAATTGGCAGCTAAGAGATGACCAGTCTCGACTGACGGCACCCGTTCACGAGCATGACCCGTGCATCAGCCCCACTCAGCTCAACCATTTTGAAGGGAACCGAATGACCCAACGACACGTGCCACTATCAGCGAGTCATTTGAGTGAGCATGACAAACTCTCAACTGCAACTGCCATGCTCGTAATGTCAAAAAATAAATAAATAAAAATGTAACCTAATAAAAATGATCCATGGTACTTCACATTCACAAATTTGAAAAAAAAAGTGCTTCTACAGTGCGTAACGTGTATCGCCAGCCATGCAAATTAATCTTAAATATTAGGATTAGGAGGCATGTTTAATTTAATAAATGATGAATATTATAAATGTAATAAAAATAACTATCTACTACTTGTTACCATTTCACATCTTAACAACTGAACGGCTTTGGTTGAAACTTGGTACTCGGGTAGACCACGTTCTTGAATAGGACTGTTTGTGCTGGGAGTATGTCTCTTGGGATAATTTCCGACCTTTACACGGGTACAGCCACCGGGAAAAACTAGTATATAATAAAGGCCCGCAGTACGTCACGGCATGAGTAAGCTTCAGGTAATTTCATATACAGGTAAAAAAGTTGAAGTGGGCCTTGGAAGGGCTTTTGTTTTTGATGTGGGATTTTATCAAAGGATTTCTCCCGCAATTGAGTGGAGTAAGAGTAGGAGTAAGAGTCAGGCTTTTAATGACTAAAACTTATCCGTGTTCCTCAAATTTTCCTGTGTGTTCCAGAGCCAAGTAACTCTTTCGAACAATCTCGCATCATGACAATATTATTATTATTTAATCATCATTTTTTAAATCATTTTTTTATGATTTTAATAGTGTTTATGATTTTATTATACATTTTTTTTTTTAATTATCTGTGATTTTTTATGAATATGATTTTTTGTTGCAATTTTTAATTAATTTAATTTAATGAAACTTTTGGTATGAATTTTTACGGTATCTTAATCTCTAATTTATTGTTTCAAGCATGTGGAGTTTACCTAAGTGATTGTTGCGCTGAAATTTAATTTTATATATTTATTTATTTATTTATTTATTATATTCTTTATTGTACACCACATAAACAAAAATAAGGACAAACATAATTAAAAATAAGTGTACAATGGGCGGTCTTATCGCACAGGGCAATTTCTTACAGACAACCTATGTATATACCTATGTGTTATGTTGCTGTATTCAGTGTTTCGTTGGTGAACGTAATTTAATACATAAATCATCTTGTGTAATTACGATGTAAGAAAGAGACGGAGCAGTACAGGCTGTAGAGCACTGTTCCTTTCTCACACCTGATTCATAGTGATTTTTAAACGCCATAGTAGTCCCAGATAACGTCAGTATAAGAAGTCGGCATGTCTAGGTGCAGAAGTTTTCCTAGAGAGAGACGAAGGAAATGGTGCATGGAAAGGATTTTTAGGATTTTAAAGAAATCCTCATGGGTGTCTTCCAAAATTAAAATTATTTTGATCGTTTGAATGTGCTATGCTCGGAGTTTCCTTGCGTGATCGGCTCAGAAATGAAGATATCCGAGAAGACCAACCAAGTTTACCGACATGGCCCAAAAATTGCCAAACTTAAGTTTTTCATTGCTCGCAAAACAGATAGTTGATGGGGCCAAAAGGTTCTGGCGTGGCGGTCACGTACCGGAAGACACAGCGTTGAAAGGCCTCCTACAAGGTGGACCGATGACCTGGTGAGAGTCGCGGGTAATCGATGGATGCACAGGACCGGTCTTTGTGGCAACACTTGGGGAAGACCTATATCCAGTTGTGGACGTCTTTCGGTGGTAATAATGATGATGATGGAAGTGGGTTATTTTAGTTACATATACCGTGTAAACTAAGCATAATGCAAACAAGAAAAAAAGGCGAATATAAAATACTCTTTGATTTTATTCATCTTCCGTAAAGAGAAAACAAATAACGTAACCTGTCAGTAAAGACAACAGTCACTTTTTTTAAGAAAACTTTTCAAAGTGCCATGTGTGAAATATTGTAAGAGTGTTGAAGAATTTTTTATAAAATAAAAGAAATAACTATTAGAAAAATAAATAATTACCATAGTCATCATGAACAATTTGCCCAGGGCTGAGTTATGTGCCATCAGGGCCATGAGAGTCGTGGTTCGGAACACGAGTAACACACGATGGGGTGGATATCAGTTCCTCGACGATAAACCGGGCCAGCCCGATCTGAACAAACCGGCTGAAACGCAGCGTAAGTGCCAAAATTTGCTAACGTTTGTTAGTTTTGTAGTCCCATTTAGTAGGTGATATAAAAATGGGGTGACAAGGGATGCAGGGGTGAATAAGACAAAACTTTAAAGGGTATTTTCTTGTTAATTTAATATTGTTTGCGGCATAAGTATATGTTTAGGTTTAGTTGAAAAATATCGTCAGCCAACGTGAGACATACAATGTTAGTTTTCTTCTTTTATTTTAATTTTAAGTTTCTACATGTTGTTTCTACACTATGTGTATTTAGGTGTGGCAAATAAAAAAAACTTTTCCTTCTTTCTTATTGAACTATATATTTCATCATTCAAAGTCTTGAGCATTGATACCAAGTTGCTAGCTTGTCGGGTTTTCTATCGTTTACATTTCGGGGAGTGTCCATCGGAATTGCACAATTTAATTCTGCCAAACCCATTCCATCATCGGACTATTCGGCGTTGCGCCTCCGAAACATGGTGGAAATCTCACCCATACCTACAATCTGTTTTTTAATTAAAGATAATGATTTGACAATTCGAATGTTGCATGTTTTTTCCATTTCATAAATAGTGAGGTACCGCAACCGATATTGACAAAAAACCGAAAATATTCGTAAAAATAATTTCGTTTTTTTAACTAATTATGGTCGTTTTTTTATTTTCTGAAGATAATTTGATAGATGCAAATGTCTAACTCATAAAATAAAATATAATTTAAGCCTAAGAATTGAAAGACTAGCGAAAGCTGAGTCATTTTATTTTTTTGTCTCGATTTATTATCACCAAACCCAGATAAAAATATAGAATTACTCAAAATTATATTTTTGCTGACATTTTATTACAACTTTACTAGGTTAGAGATTAACACTAGGTTAATCTCTTCTAAAATTGTAGTGATAAACGAATCTAGTATCGGTTTCTTACAATGCAGACATGTGAATTCACAGCTTGACGTACAATGGGCACGCTATAATCATGACGGTTAGTCTTGATCTAACTCTCGAGGAGTTATCTCTTTGAGGAGTGGCTAAGCAAGTCCTCACCGGACATGGTCAGTTCGAGAAGTTCCTACATCGGATTGAGGAGGTCACCACTGTGTGGACCGCCCGGAGGACACGGTGGAGCATACGGTGGTGGTGTGTCTCACTTGGGCGGAGCACCGCCGGTGCCGTGTCCTCGTGAAGGCAATAGGTGACAGCGAGCTCTCGCGCTGGGTCCTGGTACAGACCATGGTCCGGAGCGAGGAGGAATGGCAGTTGCCACCCCCTTCTGCGAAGCAGTAATTCTAGCGAAGGAGGAGGCTGCAAGAGTAAGGAAACGAACATTTTTACGCCCCGGTCGCCGAGACCCCAACCCGGACTGCCACAATGTCAATACTGACGTCGAGCAATGGGTAGCTTGCCGTCTGGCAGTCCGGTAATCGCCGGGACTGAGCCCCAGTCGTCGACAGCGCTTAGTGATCCACGCGCTCCTCAAAGAGATGTCAGCAAACCGTAGGGGCACAGTAGGGTCGATGTGGTTTTAAGCAGTAAAAGTCTGACACGCCCTCCTGCTCCACCCAGACCGGGAGAAGTCATTGGATGAATTCCCATCTTGATAAATATCTTGACGACCAATGATGATAACTTTTTTAATTCTAAAGCATAAACTGCGACTGTCTCGTCCCGCTCTTGTAAACAAGATATAAAATTGTGTTGGGACGCCCATATACTGGAGGTACTAGTTAAGAACTCATGGATCGGTTTTCAGCCGCGCCCGCCACGGTAGAAGAAACAGCTGTTTTATTTCTAAACCCACGAGACCAGAGTTATGTGTGGTTACACAGCCGTCGCGGTTGCGGTTATTGCTCGCAAACTTGGCAGATGACAATCGCAAGCCGCGCGGTTAATTACCTACCAGTTGAGCTCCAGACCGCCGTGGACATACACCATAAACGAGCTGTTGAGTTATACTTACTTCACAGAAGAATTAAAAAAATAAGGCCTATAAAGTTCTGAGTGCATCAATCGATTTTCGGATTTCGCATCGAATTTCTCTATCCCCTGATGGCCATTGCGGTTGTTAACCGACCGCAGAGAGTGCGGGCGCAACCCGCTGAGGCTGCGGGTGACCGTGGCCTGCACGATTCTACTAGTTGCCCGCCGGTAAAAACGGTTTTGTGAGTTCTTAGTGTAAGTAAAAGTCCGAGTGTAAACTTTCCTTAAAGGTTATATTATTAAAAGAATCGGTATAAAAAATCGAGTTTGGAGACATCACTTTTATCAAAAAGCAGGCAACATATTTCTGGAGTTTGACATTTGCACTTGTCAAATCATTATCTGGGATTAAAAAACGAACTTTACAAAATGTTTTGGGAACACATTAAGTGTTCAGCTACAGCAACCATCTACGACTGGACAGAGGCAGCCTGCGTCTGGTAGCAGGATCAGCATCACCGGACACTGCTCCCTGAACAAACACTTCTTCACAATGAATATCACAGATAGCCAGAGGGCTATCTGCACAGAGGTGCAGAGGATGCATGGAGTCAGAAGAAACTGTCGCACATGTGCTCCTCGAGTGCACAGCCGTCAGCGAGATAAAAACACGAATCTTGGGAGCACCGAATTCACTGATGGACACCCTGAGCAAACTGAAGAGACTCATCTGTTTCTGGAATTAGGTGGGCTAGTTGGAGTAAAGGCCGCCATAGCTCCACTGTCCTTCTGTCTGTCACCAGGCTATCACGGTTCATAAGATACATTATGAACCGTGATAGTTAAAACCGTAGGGGCCCAGCAGGGTCGAAGCCTACTGGGGCCATGGGTGATGCGAAAGTGAACCCTGGGGCCCCGGAACGAAGGCAAAGAAGGAACAGGAGTGGGTTTTAGTCAGTAAAAGTCTGACACTATCTCCTGCTCCGCCCAAGGGCAGGGGATGACATTGGATGATTTTCCCACAGAAAAAAAAAAATTGCTAGACAGTCGAAAATTTGACAGATGATGTATTTCTGTTGCCGCTAGTAACAACAAATACTAAAAATAGAATGAAATAAATATTGTATGTTTCCATACAACGAACGTATTTTTTTTGCCTACATGTAGTGTAGGTATAATATTGTTGTTGTGGTATGATGTTGTTGTTGTTGTTGAAAGGAACCCTTCGTGCGCGAGTCCGACTCACACTTAGCCAGTTCATTTTTTTATTCTTTTTATGACTTCTCCGGCTATCACTCTTCGTGTCAAACTTTTACTGACTAAAACCACCCCTATGTTCTTTCAGTTACCCTTTGCGTTCTAGGACCACGGGTTTCCCTTTCAGAAGCCAACCCAAAACCCAGACGGGCTAGTTTGGAGCCTTCAGTGTGTGCGTGTGTGTGTGTGTGTGTGTGGTGTGTGTGTATGTTGTGCCTTCGGTGTGTGTTTGTGTGTGTGTGTGTGTGTGTGTGTTTGTGTGTGTTTGCCTGCAGTTTAAATCGTATTGTAAGTTGGTTGAATTTTCCAGGTGAACAACCGAATCCAGCATTGACAACAGCCCAGGAGCTGAAGCTGGGGAAGAAGAAAGTTCTGCAAAATACACCGAAACCGAGCCCACCTACACCTCCCTAAAAGAGACTGAATAGTTTGTAATAACATAAAGAAGGTTCTTAACTATTTCTTTTCAAAACAACAATAATCAAACATGAGCAAAATAAAAATTATGACACAATATTGGATTATTTCATTTCTTGTTGGTACGTCATCATCTTCCTTCCCTTGTCCCGTGTTATTTGGGGTCGGCGCAACACGTTTTTTTCTCCCATTCTGCCCTGTCACTCGTCATGCTATCACTAACTTCCTTTTCTTTCATATCACTCTTCACACAATCCATCCATCTTTTCTTTGGTCTCCCTCTCCCTCCATCCATCCACATGTATACTCATAACTCTTTTAGTAACATGCTTATCACCCCTCCTCTTCACATGACCATAACAAGACAAACGATTCCCTTTTCAACTTTTCAGTCACTGGCGCCACTTTCAAACTTTCCCTAATATACTCATTTCTCACTTTATCCATTCTCGTCACACCACACATCCATCTTAACATTCTCATCTCCGCTACGTGCAATCTTTTTTCATCTTTATCACGGACTTGTAGATTTTATGTACGTACTTGTTGGTACGTACTACATTAATACGAGGGTGGATTGAAAAGTTCGCGGCCTCAGCAAGAAAACAATATAAAATTAAGCAAAAGTAATTTTATTTTTCCACGTAATCTCCACTTAACTGCACTTCTTCCATCTGGTTTCCAACGCCTGTATGCCGGTCATAAAAAAAGTTTCTTCAAGGCCTTCAAAAAAAGTCACCCACCGCATTTTCGACCTGCTCATTTGATGAAAATTTTTGACCTCCAAAGTGTTTTTTTAGGTTTGGGAATAAATGAAAGTCTGAAGGTGCCAAATCAGGCGAATAGGCGGGGATGGGGCAGTAATTCAAAGCCACAATCACGAATTTGAGCCATAGATTCAACAGACGTGTTAACGCGTGCATTATCCTGATGGAACAACACTTTCTTGCTGAGTAATCCTGGCCTTTTCTCTTTTATTGTTTCACGCAAGCGACGTAAGAGGGTGCAGTAATAAGCCGAGCTTATAGTTTCACCTTTTGCAAGGTAGTCCACCAAGATGACACCCTTAGCATCCCAAAAAACTGACACCATCAACTTGCCAGCTGACAAAATTGTTTTGGCTTTTTTTGGAGTCGGTTCATCAGGTTTTTTCCACTGCTTGAATTGCTGTTTTGACTCTGGGGTGTAGTGGTGTACCCAAGTTTCATCCATTGTTACAAATCTAGCCAAAAAATCTTGTGGATCAGCCTCAAACATTTCCAAACAGTCGCGAGAAATCGTGAGGCGTATTTGTTTTTGTTCCACTGAAAGCAATCTGGGTACCCACCGCGCAGAAACCTTAGAAAATCCAAGTTCATTTACTATGATGTTTTGTGTTCATTCATACGAGATGCCAATAGTGTCTGCAATGTCCCTGATGGTCAATCTCCGATCTGTCAATATCAGATCACAGATTTTCCCGATGTTTTCTTCTGTCGTAGACGTCATAGGCCGGCCAGAGCGAGGGTCATCTTCAATACTCTCTCGTCCGCGTTTACATTCAGCAACCCACTTTTTCACAGTCGTATACGACGAAGCAGATTCCCCCAATGTTGTTGACATATCTTCGTGAATCTCTTTTGGAGTTAGTTTTTTTTAAACAGGTATTTGATGACCGTACGTTGCTCAATTTTCTCCATTCTTTAAAAACGCTGCACAAAGGCAGTCTGAATACAGTTAATGCTATTGCGATAGAATTTTACAATTTGACAACCAGAGAGTAAACTAATCGAATGAGATCAGTTATATTAAAATATTTTAAGTATTTATGTGTTAGGCCGCGAACTTTTTAATTCACCCTCGTATTATATTCTGAGACTATAATATTATACTACCTATATTTTTAGACATTGCCTCTCGCTAGGAATTATTCCTGTATTTTGGGTACGCTGAAAAACATATAAACTCACATATACGAGATACCCAGACCCGGAACATCTATCCGAGGGCCATCAAATATTTGTTCCGTGCGGAAATCAAACCGGCAACACGCGGCGCAGCAGTCCACTACGACAACCGTACCGTTTAATATAATAATAATATCAGTTACCATGATCCATGAAGTTTCTAAGGGTGCTTTTCGACCAGATATGTGCTATGCTACGTTGCTGATGCGTTTGATACCACCAATCATATTCATTGATGCACATAGCTTAGCACTGGTGGAAACGGATTCAACTAAGATATGTTTTTTATATGGAAGGATGCTATACTGCTATGGATGCGTGCTATGAATGTGTGCTATGAATGCGTGCTATAGATATGTGCTATGGATGCGTGCCATGGATGCGTGCTATGGATGCGTGCTATGGATGCGTGCTATGGATGTGTGCTATGTACACTAAGTTTCAGTTGAAAACCAGCGTCAGGCAACTGCTACGTAGTTGTCTGGCATTATGCTGAACTGGACCTATTTGGCGTAGCCGTGAGACATTTTGTTATTGTTAATTTTATTTCTACTTATTTATTTTTTATTTTGTTATGTTTAATTTTAGTTTTTAAATCAATTATTTGTTGATTAATGAATCATGGTGTGCCAAATAAACATATTTTCTTTCTTTCTTTCTATGGATCCCTACTATTGATATAGCGCATAGCTCGAGCTGAGCATCTTCCTCGCGCAGCTACTTTGAAGCGGCGCATTCATAGCACATTTTACTCGCACCGCTACATAGCTTAGTAGTCAGTGGAAACGGTCACATAGTTTCACAGCTTAGCTATTACATCCTCGCAGCATAGCTGCATAGCACATCTCTGGTGAAAAGCAGCCTCAGGCTGCAAGGCTGCGAGTTATCTTCGGCCCTTGTGTACCTTCCAGTTCCAGGATTCAGAGATATATAAACATACTAGTTGCTGTCAGGGGCTTCGCTCGCATGCTAGTAGAAAATTATCCCAATGGAACATATTCCTGGTATAATAGGTGTTTTATTTATTTATTTATTAAAACTTTATGCAACACAAAAGTACAAAGGCGGACTTAATGCCTTAGGCATTCTCTACCAGTCAACCTAGGGTGGTGAAGAGAAAATGTGGCAGGTGCATAAAAATACAAAAGAATATTTAGAAAATAACAGTTCAAAAGTATGTAGGTATATATATATACAAAATAAACATACATATATAATTTAATATAATATATACATATATATTTATATAAAGTAAAAGAAAGGGGTTATTGAGACGACTTTACTATTTGTGCAGAAAGTACTTTCGCAACATCCGCTTAAATGCATATAGACTGGTCGCCGTCCTGATCTCGAGAGGAAGCGCATTCCACAGAAGTATGGACTGTATATGAAAGGAAGAATGAACAAAGTCAGAAGTATGAGAAGGACAAAGCAGTAGAAGATTATTAGAAGAACGCAGATTCTTAGCGTGAGAAGAACATAGATATTTAAAGTGTGATATAAGATAAGAAGGAGGGGTGGGAGAGTTGAGCAGAGAGTAAAGAGTAGTCAGAGCGCGAAGACTCCTTCTCTGGCGAATGGGCATCCATTTGAGCTCAGATCTGTAGCTCGAAATATGGTCGTATTTTCTCAAATTATATATGAACCGGATGCAGTTATTGAGGAGTCTATCAATTTTGTCGAGTAACACCGCATTCAGGTCAAAGTAGCACACGTCACCATAGTCGACTATAGGGAATATTAAAGTTTGCACAAGCATAGTCTTTGTCTTCGCATAGGTGTTCTATTTGCTATTCCAAGATATGGTATATCCATGTACCAAGTCTCATCGAAATTCGTTCAGCAGTTCGAGCGTGAAGCACACACAGTTTCTCATAAACTTTCGCCGTTATAATATTTGTGTGATAAAAGTAATAATAATCTTTATTACAAAAGAAAAAACTAACCTACAGGTTAACTCTTAAATACTAAGAAAATAATATTCGTGTGCCGCGTTATGCGATTCGCGCTTAGACTGCATGACTTACCGTGATTTATGTTACTATCGTCGTGAACACTTAATAACAAACTATGATTGATTGAAGACCATTTGAGCGAGTTGGTGCACTGTTGGATACATCCCAAGTTACGCCACAACACTTTCAAGGTTCACCATTTTCATCCACCATTTTCAAGGTTGTCGGTCCAACTAAATGGCGCCCTAAACTGTTCTTCCACTCCGACCAACTGAACCGACCAACTCGTTGTGCAGGATGGAACTCAATCGGATCACCTATTATCCGATACACGGTCTCCACTCTATCTATCTATTTGGGTATGGTTTCCGCACTTAGTCCTATGTGGACCATTGTACGTGGGCCATGGCGGCCATAACCTTAGGTGGGCTTATGCCAATCAGCCCACCTCTCTCCAAAAACAGATTAGTCCTCTTAGGTTTTTCAGGGCATCAATAAGGGAGTTCGGGGTTCGTGTGCGTATTTCAGTGACACCTTGGCAGTCTAGGAGCACATGTGCAATTGTCTCCTCTTTCACAGTCTCCTCTCAATTGGAGGATTTTATGTTAGAATAGCTTCAGCCAGCGGCTTCGCTCTTTTGGAAATAGTTTTCTCCATACAAACTGGTGAAGGTTGCGGGAATCCGATGGATGCGAGATGCACAGGATCGTTCGTTTTGGCGACATTTAGGGGAGGCCTATGTCCAGCAGTGGACGTCTATCGGCTGAAATGATGATGATGATGATGATGATGAAACTTTGGACCCCCGTTTCATCACCTTAGGGGGTGAATTTTGGGAAATTCTCTCTTAGTACTCGCCAGCGTCATAAAAGAAAGCCTTGTGCAAAATTTCACGCTTCTAGTCCCAGTAGTTTCGGCTGTGCGTTGATATGTCAGTCAGTCAGTTTTTCCTTTTATATATATACGATATAAAATGTAAATTAAAATGTTTTTGTCAAGTAGCACATTTTCATTTCATTTTCAGCTCGTAGAATAAAATGTTTTTGTCAAGTAGATATTAAATCATTATCATCATCATCATCATCTTCCTGCCCTTGTCCCGTGTTATTTGGGGTCGGCGCAACACGTTTTTTTCTTCCATTCTGCCCTGTCACTCGTCATACTATCACTAAGTTCATTTTCTTTCATATCACTCTTCCCACAATCCATCCATCTTTTCTTTGGTCTCCCTCTCCCTCTCCATCCATCCACATGTAAACTCATAACTCTTTTAGTAACATATTAAATCATTAATTGCTTTATTATTCTTCTGTAGCTCACATGCACATTGTGATTACTGGGATTATAATTATGAATTATTGAGGGTTTATTGGATCTTATATTTTAATGATTGGTCATGGTTTATGTTCATCTGGTATATTTTGTTTTGCTAATATTTTGGAATCATTTGTTCCAACTAATATGCGACAAACATGACCTGCCCGCTTTAGCTTAAAGAGCTAAATAACCTGTTATTTTTTTTTAAAAAAAGGGCTTAATAATTCTTTATTAGTCTTCACAAAAACAAGGAAGTTCCTTGAGGGCCACTATACAAAAGCCTTTCCCGGCTTAAGGGCACACCGAGTTTCTAGCGCTCATCGATTTTAGGTATTCTATGCGCTACGTGTATGTGTGCGTGAGGCACACCGGCAAGAGAGCGAACGGCTAGCTAGACAGATAAGAGCACTGCGCCAAACGCGCGTCGAGCCGTGCGCCGATCGACTAGCGAGGTGCTACCAATATTTACAAAATAAAAATAAAAAACGATTTGAAATACTTTTATTGAAAATATTCACGACATTGAAACCTTTTACAGATTTTACACAATTTTTAAAATTTATAATTTACCGTCGTTAGGCAGGTATCTATGATCAATGAAAAATGAATATTAGGTATAATTTACTTAGTCGAATAATACTCAATTAATTACCATTTATGACAATATTCTAAATACAATAGAAACTTAAAAGTGATATCAATAACGTAAAATAACATATCGGCTAAAAAAGTAGGGTAAAAGTCCCAGTAGTCGACCCTTTATTTTCAATTTCTAATTATTTTTTTATTCTTCAAAGTAGATTCAGTAAAATACTTTTGTTAGTACAGGAAGAAAGAAGCCAGCAAAATTGTTATTTACGATACCATCGCGGCATCGGTTAGTATACCGGATGATTTTTTACCGGTTACAAATTTATACAGGTTGTTCTACCCATGACTATGAACAACTTTCACTATAGGACCATCTCTGAAATCACGAAAAAAAAACATCTGTTTAATACAAAAGTTCAATACCTACTTGACCAAAGTCAAAGTTAAAGCATTTATTTATGTTTATCAGTTGTTTAGTACCCATAACACAAGCTCTGCTTAGCTTGGGACTAGACGGCCTTGTGTGATAGTTGTGGAATATTATTATTATTTCAAATAGGCATATATAAGGCAGTTTTGAACGTCAAAATTACATTAAAATAGGATTGATTCTAGTCGCCCCTTCCAAAATGTATGAAACAGCTTATTTTTTTTTGGGATTTTTGTGTTGGTCCCATAGTGAAAGTTGTTCATATTCATAGGTAGTTTTTAGTGAATCTGCTGTTACATTTGAAGTCGGTTACACGTTTTTTGTTAAAAGTTTATTTTAACACGTGTACACGTGTGCACTATTTTATAACTTTTTCCGCTTCTCTTCTGGCATAATAGTCGCGGAAGGCATAGCTTTTTTTCGTTTTGCTGACTCTTTCTTGTCTATTGCGTCTAAAATATATTGTGGCTCACGAATTTCCATTTTTCTGTCCAGTCTTGAATCGATTATTTCTGGTAGAAGACAATCAAAGTAAAATGTTTTTAATTTTGTTTCCATACTGTTCTTCCAGAATTCGTTATCTCTTTTTATTGTTTCTATTTTCATATCTTTTTCTGTCCACATAACAAATAAACATAATTCTTTCCTAGTAATGTGGAGCTGACCCTGCACCTGGTAGAACCAATCATGTTGTTTATTTATTGTCAAGTTCCCATTCTTCTCCAGTTTCCAGAAACTAATTTTTTTTTGTGCAATACCTTCCCTGACTGTTATGTCCTTAGCCGAATAGGGACACTTAACTTCAATAATTTTATCACCTATTAGTCCGTCTGGACTTGCCGCCAAAAACGGCAGTTCAGGGTCGACGAATAGGCCACATTTCTGTATACCGTTGAAGTTTGCTTCTTCGTCGAGTTTTAGTACTTCAGCCAATTGTTCTAATGCAATATGTTCGTGTTCCTTGCCATAACGAACTGATTTTACGTGGCTTAAATCACCAGTCACATTTAGAAGAGTTTTTACTAGTGGTGCACATTTTATAAGGCCTCTTTTGCATACCTTTCCGAAGGCAGACGCAGTGAGACGTAATTTTCTCTCTTGGTGCCATTCTATCGAATCTGCTTGCAAAACAGTTCTTTTTTCAAGAGACTGGCGATCCTCATCAGAAAGTTGAATTTTCTTTATATGTTCTGATTTAGCAAAATCAAAGTCATCTTGTTCTAGATCTGGCTTTTGACAAGAGTCGCCATAATATTTATCATTGATATTGTTTGTACACTTTTTTGTTGCAAAAGATTTTGATAATCTTCGTCTTAAATCTGCGATTCTTTTTTTATTGCGTTTCATCTCTACGTTTTTTACAATAGGGTTAGGACTTCGCATCAAAATCTTTCTGCAAATATACGATTGCGATTCTTTAGCGTTGAATGACACAACTGAGCCAGCACAGCGAGCTGTATAAGACTGTCGACTTGAATAATTAATTCGTTTACCGCCCACAAATTTCGCAACGACGCTGTTGAATACTTCTGCTATATTACTATTTACATCATGTATTAGGCTTTTAGCATTATTTACCAATCTGGACATAATTTTCATGATAGCTGCAAAAATATTGCTAGACTTCAGTTCAGCAACAAAATTTTGTGTAGGTTCATTTTGATCAATATTTTGGCAAAAATAAGGTTTGCATAATTTGTGATCTCCGAACACATGATTTGGTGCATTAATTAGATCTTGTTTTAGGTCAATTACTTTTTGGTTGAAATTTGAATCTTTGGAATTGATATGTTTGACAGCCCCTTTAACTGATCTACGTAAACGCAGTATATTTTTTCCAAGAAGTTTGCGATATTTTATAGGATAGCAAGTGTTCTTAGTTAACTCTTCAAGTTTCGTGCAAAAGTTTCTCAACAGGTGATTTGTACATTCAATTTTTTCCACCAACAAGTTTCCATAAGGTTTTGCTTCTAATATGCTCTTATATGTGCTGGAGTCCCCATCAGCAATTAACTTCGAGTAAATCAAGCCCTGATTTGGTAAAGAATGTTTGAAGCCTTCGACTATTGCAATGGATTCCATACCACTTGAGGAACCATTGTAATTTTTATAACACGTGTGATCGGGAGCTAAGATATTTTTGTTCTCTGAACGTGCACAAATCATGCAATACTTGTTTTTTACTGCCATGTAAAGAACTTTTTTTGTTTTGTACCCAATAATTACCGCAGCACCCGAAGACGCGTTATAATTCTTTTTATACGATCTTTTGGACCAACATCCATCAGCAACCACGGTTATCATAGGTACTCCATCTGCATTAACATTACCATCTCGAACTGCTAAATCGTATTCTTCTTTTGCTGCTTCTGCCATACACTTTTCTTTTGCCGTTTCCCAAAGTTCACAGACTTTTGCATGACACTTGGCATAATAATGATCCGACATAGAAGGGATTTCCAGTGAAGCAGACACTTGCTCTAAACCCGCGTATCCTGAACCTATAGACATGAAACTACTTACCACGTTTTCGTTAAGATCAAGTTCTTTTTTATCATTGGATTTTTTAAAATTCTGTAAGCTCAATTTAGTGTTGCACATTTTGCAAACAAACTGGAATTTTGACACAAATCCTTTTCTTTTTTCTCCAACTAATTTCAAATAATTGAAGTTACAACCTAATGGAGAGTTATGGTGTGAAATTTCTTGCAACTGTTCTAATAAATACATAAAATCTACAACTCTATTTCCACTTATTCTGATTTCTTCCAATTTTTCTTCTGGTTCTATTGTATAATAATCTTCTTCTGAATCTGAATCAGCTGGCGAATGATGTGTAGAAAACTAAAAGGTTTAAAAAAATATGAAATTAAATCAAATAACCAATATCCTATTTTTGTCACTAGGATACGTTGATAAATTCATACCTAATTTTACTACTTACGTTGGGATTGTTTTGCGGTCTAGTTACAGCAGCAAGCGTCTGTAAATTCTGTATTTCATCAAACGGAAGACTAAAAGGAAAAAAAAGATGATTTGTGTTAGCAATCAATATTTTTGTAAGGATTTATAAAATAAAATAGAGGGCGCCCTGTGAGGAGAGAGAAGTGGTGGCCCAGCGGTAACGGCCGCGACTTACGAGTTGTAGGGCGTAGGTTCGAACCCAGACAGGCGCTATACTTTGTGTAAATTATTTCATCACCACTGCTCTCAAAACGGCGAAGGAAACATTGTGAGGAAACCGGCATGTCTTAGAACCAAAAATTAGTAGACATGTGACATCCACCAACCCGCACTGGGCGTGATGGATTACGGCCCACTCCCTGTCACCGAGAGGAGGCATGTGTCCCAGCTGTGGGAACATTTTAGGCTGATTATGCTTATGCTTATGCCTGTGAGGAGCGGGCTTCTAAAGCAGCCAGCGAGGTGTAATGAATAATATTTATGGGTAGAATAACAATTGCCCAGTATAATATTATGCATAATGTACACACGGCCATACATCAAGCTATATTTCCAGTATAAGCTTACTTCTCATTGTACGAAAATCCTATACAATGCGAGAACAGCTTATGCCGAAAATGTATAGCTTGATATGTAGCAGTTTGTACCTACGCATATCATATAGAAAAAAATTATGAGGACACAAGCAACAATAATAATCAATATCGGACTTACTTCATGGTAATATTTTCTCTATGTGAGTAAGTTATATCACTGTCTATTTCTCCTTCCACTGGAAGACAAGAATTTTGTTCCGGTGTAATTGGCATCCTGTAATAAAACAGAACATTTGATTTAATTATAACTTTATTTATCAACAAAACTGTTTTTGGATTAAATTTGTAAGACCTATTTCATAAAAATAATTAGTTTCTGAACTTACAATTCCAGAGTTTGATAAATTTTGGACTCGGTGTCCTCCATGAAATTTACCCTGGAAATTGAAAGTTATAAAGATAAGGTGGTACTATATTTATAAATATTTGATTTATTATAATTATTGTAAAATAAGTATAAGCAAAGCACCACCCTATCGCTTTGGGATATCCAGTAATTATAGAAATGTTGTGTTAAATAAATAATGTTTTCTTAGACACATTTGGTTTTGTAGTGAAGTGCCAACAACTGGTACATTTTCCCTATAAAACAGAAAACGATAAAGAGTTTTCCAGTGTACCTATTTTTAAAAATATCGTAAGTAGGTAGATAAGTGACAACTAGGTACTTTTAATAACTAGGTATAATAATAGGTAGGTAGGAAGATTATACTTACGAAGCCACAGTATTCTCTTTATCCTCAAAATTTTCCATCTGTAGTTGTCTTTCTCTAGAAAAAATAGAAAATAAATAGAAAAAAATAATACAGAGAATGATTCAAATCATAGTAGATTTAATTTAGTGAATTTTATCCACCCTTCGTACGTAAACTGTATTTTTGAAATATCGTAAATACATTCTACGAATAAATTTAAAAAATAATATTAAAAATAAATAAATAAACTTCCCAATAGCGACTCAAAAAAAGGTCACACCATTTTTAATAATTCTAATTAATTATTTTTTTAACCTATTTTTTTATATATATTTTTAGAATGCAATCACGATTCTCAGTACTTTTCTGAACACCCTATATAAGGCGAGATTAATTTATACAGCCAAATTCATACTAGGGGCTTGGTAAGTGATAGATAAGTATCACGGATCGACATCATCACAACATATTATGCAAATTTTGCAAAATAAAATGTTGTTGTTGTTGGCTGATGTTGTTGTTGTATGTTGTTGTATTTGACTCAGGGCTGGGGTTCCGTTTGAACCACACGAAAAAAAAAATTACGAAATTCACAAAGACGGTCATCGAACCTTGATACTCAGCACTTACCGAGTCATCAGTATGAATTACTAGAAGTAGAAAGTAGGTAGGTACTGTACTGAGTATACTTACGAAGCAACCGGAGTATTCTCTTTGTCTTCAACATTTTCAGCCTGTAGGTTTTTTGCTCTAAAAAGATATATTAAATTGTTTTTAAAATACCCCATTAAAAATAAATAACACCACCTAGTAAGGCAACTAGTAAATAAGTAGGTAAATACACGAGTTTTACTTACTTCATTTTTTCATGCAAGCGTTTAGCATTGGTTTTTCGCCAACCCCTTCTCTCCCTTGATTTCTTTATTTTGTTCCCCATTTCGAATACGCTACAGTGAATTTTCATTCAATTTTCTTGGTTACGTAATAAATGCGTGCGGAAGCGCAAGCGACACAAGCTCTCCGTCCGATGGCCGACGCAGGACTAAAGCGGACAGGAGGGCGGCGCGGTAGCTCTCTGGAAACTCGCGCGACTTTAGGTATTTCCTTCTTAATTTTAAACAAATACACATTTTGAAAATGTAAAGTATATACGTTATATAAAACATGTAGTTTTGTTATTATTCAAAAACTGATGAACTTCCGCGAAGTATTCACGCCGTACTAAGCGTTTGTTGTGTTTTTTAGAGATAACTTTGTGAATTTATTCTATCGAGCCAACTTTATCAAATCGTGTTTCAATCGTGTATACTGGCTAGTATATATGCCCAATAATACCAATTTATTTCCTTAGATTTTTATTTAATTGTTTACTACTTCAAACAACCGTTATAAAAACGTGTTTTTGTGTATAAAAAGCTCGGTGCCCCGTCACGTCGAAGTGCACATAAGATGAATGTTGGCATTCTTTAATCCACTCAAATACGCCAAACGTTTGGTTCGCAAAGATTTGTGGGAATATCCTCAGTGGATGAAGAGATTTTGTTTTTTTGTGCCTTTTAATGAGATACTTACTCACTTGTTGTTGTTTTTTGTTGATTACTTACTTGTTACTTATAGATATAAAGAATGAAAAGAAAGAAATAGTACATTTTGATACAAGTGCAGAAGGTTTGTCATAATGACCAAGGCGGAATCCGCACGAGCCGTAGGCAAGTGTGTTATGGAGCCGAGGGCTGCAGTGACAAATTTGCACGTGTATCAAACGACTTTTTTCAATACTACTTACTAAATGAAAAAACGGGGGTTGACCGGGCGACTCGTGGGGGTCGACGCGCGCCCAACCTGATACGATAAATGTAATAAAATTGTGCCGGGAGAGAGCACGCGCACTTTTCTGCACTAGTGCGGAATACAGTCTATTGCGTGCCTAAAAGCGGTAAGTGTATTGAAAAAAACATTTTGAAGACTTGTAGCGACATCTATGACGCCACATAGGAACTACAATACAAAATTCTGCATGATGGTATTTTGCAGTACCAGCCCATATGTGGCTGCAGTACTACACACACGATCATTGAGTAACTCCTCCGGAAACCAGAGCTGACCTAAATTCACTACAAATTCAATAGATGGGTAGGTACTCATTATAATAAAATAAAAATGCGTGAATTTTAAACACGTTCAAAAGAATTTCTGTCACAAAAGACAAAGTGGGTTCACTTCCTGTGACTGGCCACTTAAGACGCTCAACTCTTATAAGAAAGGAGAGGAATGGAATTTTAATTTGTTTCCAACTAGCTTCGTGATATTCAGATTTTTCAATTAAAACTTTCCTTATGCGCTTAGAGACTTAAGGAATTATGAATGACATAGTAAGCACTTTATTTTATGTTAAACAGGTTGGAGGTTTGAAACAAAGTATATAACTAAGGAAAGTAGTAGTTGCAGCCGTTCTACATTCAGCTTAAAATTGTTTATTTAATTGGTATTTTCAATTTACCTGCTGCGGTCTTCCCATCCGATTATAATTTAGCCTCTTAATAAACTAGTGCACTTCACCAACAACGATCGCATCACTGCTTACCATCAGGTGGGATCACAGTCAAGCACTAGTATATATCAATTTAAAAAAAAAATCTCCAGTAAAGGATACACAGTAACAACATAATCACAAATTGTACAAGGGATCCTTTAGCGTGTGCTCCTTCAGTTATAGGAGACCACAGCATACACATATAACTAGGTGAAAAATAAATGTTTAAAATGAAATTTGAATTAAAATTATGAATGATAAAACTTAGCAATTAGAGTGATAATACCAAGGCAATAAATGAAAAATAAATAAAATGACAACATAAAAACAACAATTAAAATGGTAACTTGTAAAACAATTAGTATTGTAAAATTAGAATATAAATGGTAAATTGTAAAACAATTAGTATTGTAAAATTAGAATATAAATGGTAAGTAAATTGTAAAACAATTAGTATTGTAAAATTAGAATATAAATGGTAAATTGTAAAACAATTTTATAAGTATTGTAAAATTAGAATTTAAATGGTAAATTGTAAACAAATAGTATTGTAAAATTAGAATTTAAATGGTAAATTGTAAAACAATTAGTATTTTAAAATTAGAAAAAATAATAAATTACAAAATTAATAAGGACTTGTCAGAGAAAAGGAAATATAATTAGATACCTATACACCAGTAATTTTTAATTAGTAGGTACAAATACTTAAAGGGCTTGTTATTGTTGCTGTGCTAGACACGTGTAATAAAAGTCATGGTTTTATTTGAGGTCTTATTGTAATGAGGTGAGCGTTAGTGCTGAGCATTGATCTTTTGGACTGAGGTAGGTTTTTAACTTTTTCTTTGGGGTTCTTAGGAATAGCTCGGAGCATGTAGCATGTGCCTGGCGCTATATTTAAAAGATACACAGGCTGTAGCAGAGGTCAAAGAATGTTGCTTGAATATGTAGTTAACTTTTAGATTTACTTAAAGGCAATATATAAATGTTGTGGAATTGTTTTGGAAATTACAAACATTTTCCAGGTCATTGGGTTGTTTCATATTTTCGCACGAGTTAACAAATTGATCGGTACCAAATGATCATTCGTCCAGAAATATTTACGTATGTGTAAAACTGATAACAAAAAGTCAAACTCAAAACTCACAGCATTTATTTCAATTAAATCATGAATCTACAGGCACTTTTGAATTGTCAAGGTCAGTCAATCTTTTATTTATTTATTTACTTACTAGCTGACACGGTGTACTTCGTACCGCCTAACAGTCAAGGAATGTATTATATCTTTCGATATATTCAACCGATTGCGATGAAACAAAGCCTAAGTAATAATAGGGGTTAAAGTATGAAATTGCCGTTTTTTAAAACGGGTTGCTTTGAAGTGTTATATTACAGAAAATACAAAACACAAAGAAACCAATATACCTAATTTTGAAAAAAGAATAACTTACCTTTAATATATAGTTTATTTGAACTTATAATTCCAAGTCAATCCAAAGATATAACACTTCACAGCAACCCGTTTTAAAAAACGGCAATTTCATACTTTAACCCCTATTATATCAAGTTACACACAATTTTAATGTATAAAAGTTATCTATATTGATTTCGTATATTTTACGTGATGCGCGTACAACTAAAATCTTCTACAGATTTATTATAAATATGTATAGACTTACTAAAACTTTATGCACTAGTAAATGACACTACAAAGGCGGACTTAATGCCTTGGACATTTTCTACCAGTCGATCTTATGGTGGTGTAGAAACGTAATATGGTAGGTGCAACTTAATAAATGGATAAACAGAAAAGAAACGAGTATTATAATAAATAAATACTTAGATACATACATAAATAAGCAATGTTATCATGAAAAATCCTTTGTCTACACATCACACTTATAGGAACTTTGATACACAGTAAATAACCGGTATCCATCTTGACATCTTAGCATGATACGTAGGTAGATATAAATATATATCCACGTAGCGGTCCCGGCGGAAGATGTCCAGCCCAAAAGCTAGCATTTTGTCAGAAAAATATTTAAGAACCCGATTGTAGCGCCCTACTGGGTTCAATTGTGTTTTCAAACCATCCAGGGAATTAATGGTCACCGGACATGGTTAGTTCGGGAGGTTCCTGCACCGGATTCGTGCGAAAGTAACGCCCGGGTACCACCACTGTGTGGACCGCCCGCAGGACACAGTGGAGCATACGGTAGAGGTGTGCCTCGATTGGGCAGAGCACCGCCGTTTCCTCGTGGGAGCGATCGGCGGCAACGATCTCTCGCGGTCGGGCCTTAGTACAGACCATGGTCCAAAGTGAAGAGGAGTGGCAGGTGGTCGCCTCCTTCTGCGAAGTAGTAATGCTAGCAAAGGAGGAGGCCGCATGCGCGAGGGAGCGGTGTTCACGCCCCAGCCGCCGGGATCCTGATCCCGATTTCCGACCACCGTAGGCGATGACTTGCGGACGGCAAGCAACGGGTAGCTCGCCGTCACCGTCCGGTAACTGTCTGGACCGAGCTCAAGTAGTCGGCGCGTACTGTTCCACGCGCGCCTCAAGGAGATGCCAGCAAACCGTAGGGGCCCAGCAGGTTTGAAGCCTACTGGGGCCAAGGGTCTGCTTCTGAAAGGAAGACTCGGACTTGGTATGAAAATCAACAAAAGAACAGGAGTGAGTTTTTAGTCAGTAAAAGCCTGACACACCCTCTCGCTCCACCCAAGAACGGGGGATGTCATTGGATGATTTTCCTACAAAGATAGGGCAATGAGGGTGTTTTTAATATCGTGCGGATTTCATCACGCATATGGGATTGCTCTGCACGCGTAGCCCCCGCAAATGTAAGGACATTGAAAGAACCTGAAAAAGTTCAGACAAGTATTTATTGTAATACGTGGAATATGCACGCGGGATGCGGGATGCGCGGCGTGATATCGGGCAGCGGTCCCGCATGCGGAGAAATTCCGAATGCGTGATGAAATCCGCACGATATTAAAAACACCCTAAGGGTGTAAAATTTTGTTCAGCTCGATCTCCCAAGTCGTTGTCTAAATGGTATTGTGTTAAAAATGAAGGTATCTCAATTAATTATATTTTTTTGAAATCGTAACTTTCACTCTCTCTGACTTTATTGCAGCATGTGTTCAGTAGATTGGCAATGTAGATGAAGAATGTTTTAATTAAACGCTTATTTTGGAGCAGACTGAAACTGTAACTTAATAATGATTTATGTTAGTAAACCACTTACTACTCACTCACGCAGTCAGTCACTCACTCCACTCACACACTTAATACACTCACTCACACTTACTTGACTCGACTTGACTTGGGACACTTTATCGTAAAAAAAACTGCTAAATATTGCATTTTGTATAAAAACCAGACTTTTTTAGTGATTGTTCTCATAGTACCTACAAGTAGTTTATGATCATGTACCCTTTGAAAGGTTATTTAGTGTTTAAAATATAAAGCTGGATAATTTAATATGCATATGCCTTTGGTCTTTTGTTATTACTCACTCATTATTGTTTTCAAATCGACATCGGATTTAATTGTCCCCAGATTATTTGGCCGGGGATAAATGAATGAGCGTAATTAAAAATTAATGTTTGATGACAGGAGCAGTGGTGGCCGAGTGGTAACGACCCCGACTTACGATTGTAGGTCGCGGGTTCAAACCCAGCCAGGCGCATTACTTTGTGTAATTTATTTCATCATCACTGCTCTCAAAACGGTGAAGGAAAACATCGTGAGGAAACCGGCATGTCTTAGAACCAAAAATTCGAAGACATGTGACATCCACCAACCCGCAATGGGCCCGCGTGGTGGATTACGGCCCATTCCCTCTCCTATAGAGGAGGCCTGAGTCCCAGCAGTGGGAACATTATAAGGCCGACTATGCAATGCTATGTTTGATGACACAACATAATAAATGCCAGTCTGCGTAAGTACCTATTTATGGTTTAAAAAAGAGGGAGAGATTTCCAAATTAATCTTGATCATATGGAATTAACCTGATATGGACTCATCACAGCCGATAAGTACCCATATTCTTTACTCACTTCCATTATTTTTCGCTACATTTCTGTATGACTAATGTAATAACGGGTATGACTGGTACCTGGTATATTATTTAAATATTAGTAACAAGTTGTGGTATATTATAGTGCCCAAAACATGCCAGAGACGCAAGGTGCGCGCACGGCCTGTATTTGTCACTACTATCAGTCGAACAAATGCTGGCTTGTGTGCCCCTCTTCATCGCCTTACGAGCAATTTTAATAAAAATTTCAGCGATCTAGATCTGTTTTCTGAACCTAAAAGGAAATTCAAAATAACGTTACTCAACTTGATAAAAAATCAATATAATTAATAATAAGCCAACTCTATTGTTTGTGAACCACATTGTAATTTAAAAAAAAAACTTTTCGCATTCCTTTAAAAAAAAATAAAAATTACAGCGCTTGTCAAACCAAGTGTCTCGCGTTTTTTAACCGACGTCAAAAAGGAGGAGGTTATATGTTCGGCTGAATGTATTTTTTTTATATAATATATGTGGAGAACGTTGTTGATACAGTTCTTTTATCTCACGAGCGTGGGTGTGCCATACTTGTGTGGGTAAATGTACATGCACATTGTCTTTGTTTGCGTACGCTCGGGCCGGGAGCGCTCAGTTTCGGCCTTATATTTACTATACTCTTTGGTTTCGGCCGAGTCGTCGGCTGAGTCAGTAGTGATCCAGTTCGCGCCAAAATTATTTAACTAATACCGTCAGCATGGAAAGTACGAGTAAACGAAGAAAAGTTGCTCGCAGTGAGGTAAGGCAAATTAATGTTTATGTTTGGTGTGTATTTACGTTGTGATTATTTATTGTATTGAGTTAGTTTAATAAACGTGATTTTAATAATCTACTGTTTTTTTTAGGGTCGTCAAATAATTGCAAATGTCTATAATTTTCTCTAAGAAGAATATGAATTCACTGAATTATTAAAAGCCTTATAAGTAAGCTTCCTTCTTTTGGATTACCTGCTGGTTTGTGTGCTTGGATTGCAGACTTCCTGAGTGACCGGTCCATCCGGGTGGTCATCGATGGTTGCTCGTCCGGTCAAATGGTCATTAATGCCGGGGTCCCTCAGGGGTCAGTGCTCTCGGCAACATTGTTCTTGCTGCACATAAATGATCTGCTTAAGCCCGGTACCTTTGGGTATGCAGACGACAGCACTGTTGCTGAGAGTTACATATCCAGCGCGCAAGCTAGTGGGTCACAGATCCAGTCTCTCCGAGAGGCTATGGTCGAGCGCTTGAACTTGTCCTTGGAGGCAGTCTCTGAATGGGGCGATGCCAATTTGGTCAAGTTCAATGCTGCTAAAACCCAGGCGTGTCTATTTTCCGCTAAAAGGAGCCAATTCAGCCCTGCTCCTACTTTCCGGGGCGTAACCGTGCCAATAACCGACCATCTTGATCTCCTTGGTGTTACGCTGACGTCAACACTCAACTTTGGGCCATACATCGAAGCAAAGGCTCAACTGGCAGCAAAAAAGCTGGGAATCCTCGCGAAGGTAAGACAGTACTTCACGCCGGAACAGCTGCTCAAACTTTATCAAGCGCAAGTTCGATCGTGTATGGAGTACTGCTCTCATCTTTGGGACGGATCTGCCCGATACCAGCTTGATGCACTTGAGGCAATTGAGAGGCGAGCCAGGAGGATCATTGGCAATGACGCACTCGTTGAGTCGAGGCTTCAAAGTCTTGAGCATCGACGCCGAGTTGCTAGCCTGTCGGTTTTCTACCGGTTGCATTTCGGGGAGTGTGCGTCGGAATTGTATAACCTAATTCCGCCTAGCCCGTTCCATCATCGGACCACCAGGCGTACGGCAATGCGCCACCGGTACATGGTGGACATCCCACCTATACGCACGAAACGTTTTGGGAACACATTCATAGTGCGTACAGCTAAGGAGTGGAATTCCTTGCTGGAATCTGTTTTTCCTGATGGCTACAACCCGGGAATCTTTAAGTCAAGAGTGAATAGGTTACTTCTAGGTAAGCGCGCTCCATCGTCGACCGCATCTTCGCTTTCCATCAGGTGAGATAGCGGTCAAGCGCGAACCGATCAAGAATAAAAAAAAAAAAAAAATTGCATCGAGAACTACATGTGTAAAACTCTAAGCCTTTTTTATGTAATTCACTATGTGTTATTGTTTTTTTTCCCAATAAATAAAATAAAATTATGAATACCTGTGCGTGTTTTTTTTAAATGATATGCTTGACTGCGATTATACCTGATGGTAAGCAGTTATACAATCGTTAATGGTGAATCGCACTAGTTTATTAAGAGCCTCTTCACTCTAGCCTTGAAAACACCTAAATTATAATCGGACGGCTCAATCATATTTGAGTTATCATTTCAGTTACTGGTACACATATCCAATGCTGCTCTCTGTCGCCACAATGACTTATCCTGTGGGCTTCGCAATCACCAGGTCCACCTTGTGAGGGACCTTTAAACGCTTCGTTTTCCGTTTCTGTTGCGATTACGCAAGGAAACTCCGAGCATAGCTTTCTTTATTGATTTTTGGGTTACTGATGAGGCTCTTTGTGAGTAGCTAGCAGAATCAAACCTCACCCACAACCTCAGATTCAGTTGAAAACAAGCATCAGGCACTAGTTGTCTGGCATTTATGCTGTACTGGACTGGTTTTTTTCCCTTCTTTATTGTTACGTATATGACCAATGTTTGCGTGTCTTGTGTTGTGCCAAATCAATTTTCTTTCTTTTTTCTTAATTATTTCACTAATGTAAAATTTCACTACTGTCATTAGCTTCGTTAGTCCCAGAAAAGTTACGATTTCTGTAGGATAGGCTATGAAAGCGATGCTGCTGATGGTAATGTTATTGTTGAACAATGGTCAACCTCCTTACTAATCAAATAATCGTTTAGGTTCGATTCTATAATCTAGAACTCTATGGTTATGTCCATGACATAGAATACCTATAATGACATATAAACCACAGAGTACTTTGTAACATACTGAAAATACGTGAAAATATAACAACCGGTAAACACTAAACTAACAAGATCATGCCTTAGCAAAAGTTGAAATTAAACCGAAAACATGGCGAAAACAGCCGATAAACCGTACTCTCTCCTAATGCAGACATACTTCCTATATTCTGCTTTACTTGCACTGAAACTGCTGGCATTTATACCTTTAGCTAGTTTGTTGCACCAGCCTGAAAATATTGTGCGAGCGACCCTGAGCGATCTAAAGCATCTGACACCTTTCTGGTTGGTATCGGCCCTGTACATGACGACATCACCAAACCTAGATCTAGCAAGATCACTCCTGAGAGCCTACGTCATCGCAAGATTCGTATCAGCCCTAGGCTATGTATTAAAATTACCAAGATGTTCAACAGAAATGGCGTTCTTAGTCTCGTTTGCAATAACAAGTTATATGAGCTCAAGTGTAGTATATTATTACAGGAACGCGCTGTAAAAGGTACCGGAATTGCTTGTTACACAAAAAAATGTTTATGCATTTGGAATTTATAATAATATGAACAATATGCCGTAGGATTTATGTAGCTGTAAAGGGAGAAGATCATACATTTTTTACCAGGAGGTTTTCTTAATGTAAAACTGTACAATATAAACAACTGTTTCTTTCATGTTTCGGAGTTTTATTGGTTTTGTGTTTGATACTCTGGTCTTATCATTTTTGTGCAGTGCTTTGATACACATTTTTTTATTGGTAGTGCGCATCGTGAAAATATAGAGTAAGCCTTAGTAAGCCTTATAGAGTAGAAATTATAAATACAAATTAGAAGAAATAACAGCTAGTGGATATCTTACTAATGGGCACCCTGCAAAACTGAACTGAAACTGATGGAACTCTGTTTCGACATCAAAAAGTAGCAAGGCAGTGATTCCGGATGATCAAAGTAGCAAGTTTGCTTCACCTCCTTTTTTCGGTGGGAAATCAACAAATAACCCCTCCCGTTTGACGGTGTTCCTTCCACCCTCAAAAAAAGAAAAATTCCTATGGATGTTTTTTTTTAATAATTATTTCCTGGTATTCAATTGCACCCAAGCGAAACCAGGGCGGGTGGTTAGTTCGATATAATTATTCAGGAATATTTTATCGTTTTCTAAATAAGGTTCTGAAAAAAGGAAAAAAAAACTGAATCCTTATAGGATCACTTTGTTGTCTGTCTGTTTATATGTCCAAACCCTTTATCTCGGGAACGCGTGGAGGTATCCAGTTGAAATTAAAACCATACATTCAGGTCTGCAATCCCTTGAAACTGTAAAAAAATCAAATTACTAAGTTAACGAAAAAAAAAGATACAGCCGTTTGTCGCAAAAATTTCGACACTCATGGGAATCAAAATTCATAGGGTTTTCATTCCCGTTGACCTAGAATCCTGAAATTTGGCATAAAGCAAGGTCTTATAGCACAGGTATTGGAATAAATCTGAAAACAGTAAATAATTTTTTACGTTGTTACGTCACAAAAAAAACGCGAAAAATCTTCGAGACTCCATTCGGGAATTGAACTATTTAGTAGGTAAGTTGGTACGAAACCCTCGGCGCGCGAGTCCGACTCGCACTTTCCCAGTTTTCCTCCAGTTTTGTTTATTGATAAGGTCGCGGTTGCCCACTATCCCTGTTTCTTTATGTGGCAGTACACAGCAGATGCGAAGTGTTCTGTAGTAGATATATACTGCAAAAGGAAAGGCAAGATGGTGGGTAATCGTCAAATAACTTCCCCTGCTCTGTGTGGAGCGAGACAGTGTGATGTCAGACTTTTATTTATTTAAACGTCATGTACAGTAGTGGTACATATGTAGATTTAATGCAACAAGGCATTCTCTACCAGCCAACTTTTGGGTTAAAAAAGACAACACTGTGGTAGGTGGGCACCTACTTGTGTGCTTTTACTGATTAAAACTCACCTCTGTTCCTTCAGTTGAACTTTGTGTTTCAGGGCCATGGCTACTCTCTCAAACATTCACGCAGCCCAGGCATGACGTACTCTGGATTTACTTTATCTATGGGAACTTTGCAAATCAATAGTCAAATCGTAAACTTTCAAGATTTCCCGATGGGTGCGTTCGCTCCAGGTTCAGAGTCTTGAAAGTTGGCTTGTTGACTCTTCTTTCACTAAGTTAGCGGGGGCGACCCTTTTCAGAGCTAACGCGAAAGGATTTGTGAATTATTCATAAGTACAGTAAGTACTTATTGTATGTGGAATGTTTGAAGTAAAAGTTCGAAATAATAGCGAGGTTAAGAATTATATCGGAGGTTACATTGCCACACAGGAGAATTTGTGATTGCCTAATCACAAATTATAGAATAGAATAAACTTTATTGTATCACAACTTAAACACAAACTTAAATCTATGGGTACAATGGTGGTCTTATTGCTGACATCGATATCTACCAGACAACCATAAGATGAATCGTAAGAACTTAAAAATTATACAAAGAACTTACAAATTATTTAGGTTTACAAAATGTGTGGTAAATAAAGTCGAATAAAATTGTTTGTAAATAAAGTTTTACTGTAATCAAGTTTTTTCTTGAACGAACTTAACTAGCGGGTAGTTTATTGACGGACAGTAAAAGGTATCTAGAATACTCGACGTGGCTCGACACAAGATCTCGCAAATTTTGACCACGTAATGAGTGCGAGACTTGGCAACATTTTTTAACACATAATGTTTTTTGGGGGATGGGATTTCATATCTCAGATCAAAATACATGTAGTTCAGGAATATATCTAGTTATGTTAAGCCCTTTTGATCACAAAAAATTCACGCATAAAAGTTTATCTATGATGAAGTTACAGCATGTAGAAAATGTTCTGAATGGTTCCAAGAATGGTTCCAGAGGTACGGCGATGCGCCACTGGTATAGTGGACATCCCACCCATATGCACAAAACGTTTTGGGAACACTTTCATTGTGTTTATGCGTACAGCTAAGGGGTGAAGTTACCTGCTGGAGTCTGTGTTATCTGATAGCTACAATGTAGGGGTCTTTAAGTCAAGAGTGAATAGGTTATTTTTAGGCAAGCGAGCTCCGCCTTCGACCACGTCATCACTTACCAGCAGGTGAGATATCAATAATAAAAAACTGGGCAAGTGTGAGTCGGACTCGCGCACTGAGGGTTCCGTGCAAACTTACCTATGAAAACAGTTCAATTCCCGAATTGAGTTACGAAGATTTTTCCGAATCGCAAAAAAAGTTTTTTTTGTGACGTAACTACTAATTTACAGTTTTCATATTTTTTCCTATACTTGTGCTATGAGATCTTGCTTCATGCCAAATTTCAGGATTTTAGGGCAACAGGAAGTACCCTATGAATTTTGGTTTTCTTGAGAGTGTCGAAATATACGTTTTTTTTTGCGACATAAACGGCCGTATCTTTTTTAGGTTAACTTAGAAGTTTGATTTTCTCACATCTTCAAGGGACCGCAGATCTTAGTGTATGGTTTAAATTTCAACTCAATACCTCCACGAATTTCCGAGATAAAGGGTCTTGACAGGCAGACAGACAGACAGACGGATAACAAAGTAATCCTATAAGGGTTCAGTTTTTTCCTTTTGAAGTACGGAACCCTTAAAAAAGAGAAAAGGATGGAACGGCTGTGCCTTTTTGCTCTAATCGGCGGGAGTAATGCCGTGCCCCCAGATTTACATTGTTTTGAAACACATTCACCAACTGTACACCATTTCGTAATTTTGACATCTTTTATGCAACACTTTAATTAGAACTAGCAAAGAAGTAAACCGACGGTTGTGAGCAACGAGTAATATTACAGAAACGAGTCAAATGTTTACAAAGTAATATCAAACAGGAGATTGAAACGAATGCAAGATTGTTCGCTTCACAGAAAATTTGTTCAAAGAAAATTGTGAATTTTGGTGGCTTTGCGTTTGGATTTGTCATGTTTCATAGTGAACGTCATGATCAACTTTATTTGAGAAATTTGTGGTAAACTACGAAAATGCTTTGCTAAAGGTACGGTTTGAATGTTCGTTCGTTAGCTGATGCATGTTACTTTGTTGGTGAGATGCTTTCTTTGATTCGGTTTTTCGAATACGAAATCCGACTGTCATTCAAACGGTATTAACAAAAATACACATGGTACGGAAGGCATCATCAGCAGCTGGTATATTTTGTAAAAATCTCACTATGGAAACTTAGTTAAAGCTATCTGTCAATCCTCAGATTTTTACCCGACTACGGCAAAACCAAAGGGGGGTTATGATTTTGACAGGCTATGTATGTATGTATCTATGTGAGTATGTTCATCTGTTCCCTCATAGCTCCTAATCTACTTATCGGAACTCGACATATGATGTATCGTTAATACCGTCTTAATTTTCCGCTGATCCCTCAGCCAAGCCCTCTAGCGGACAAAAGTAATGTGTTAAAAAATAAAAATGGAGATAAATACGCCGTGTTTGGTATCATTTGAAAGGGCTTCACTTGTACATTTCCAAAATATTGTTCAAATTTAAAGTGACGCCCTCTAACGGACAAAAAGTAATGTGTTAAAAAAAATGTTAAGATAAATACACCGTGTTTGATATCAATGATATCATTTGAAAGGGCTTCACGGGGACTTATCAAAAAATATCATCAAAATTCAATGTGGTTTCCTCTAGTGGACAAAAAGATTTGTGTTAAAAAAAATAAGATAAATACGTCGTGTTTAATATCATTTGAAAGGGCTTCACTTGTACTTACCAAAAATATATAATATTCAGCAGATAAAATATCGTGCGCAAATAGAAATAATAACATAAGCGGGGAGTACCTCTACGCGCTGAAGGCGGAAACAGTTAAATTACCACAAAAATTGTTAAAATTAAAAAAAGTAAAAAATCTAAAACCCGACAACGACAAAATAAATGACTTTTTACTTTTTTTAACAAGCTGTTATTACTATCTCACCTGATGGCAAGCGATGATGTGGTCGATGATGGAGCACGCTTGCCTAGAGCAACCTATTCACTCTTGACTTAAAGACCCCAGGTTGTAGCTATTAGGAAACACAGACTCCAGCAAAGAAATCCACTCCTCAGGAGTACCCATTACCCAAAAACCCATTCAAATCAAATCTTCCCAAGGGGCCCCGACTGTGAGTCGTTCTGTTCTGCATTAGAATTTATGATTTGTTTTATGTGTGTATCGATTATAAAACTATTTCAATTGTGTAGTTATTTAGTATTACATAACAGTATTCTAAACTACTGGGCTTGTTTGTTTCTTTTTAGTTTTTATTTAAGTTATTTTTATCACGTATTTTTTATAATTAGTTTCGACGCAGTCGGGTTTTTTGTTTTTCTTTAAATATTTTTATTTTATTTTATACTTTTTAGTTACGATTCATTGACTTCGTTATAAGATGGTAAATTTCGCAATCTAGTCATTTCATTGAGGGAGTTAATATCGTGGGGATTATTAAGTAACTTGCGGTGGTCTAAACTACTGATGATTAGTCCCTCTAGAGACCTCACTCGGCTCAAAGCTACATATGTTTGACCTTTAGCAAAAATGCGTGAACTTAAGTCAACCACAGCTCGGTCCAAAGTAGTTCCTTGGAGCTTGTGTACAGTTACACCCCAGCACAATATCAATGGCAACATTTTTCGCTCTATTTTACCCTGTCCGCGAAGTGCATCGAATTCTGTCGTCGATGGTTCGATTCTGACTCCTACTCCAGGAACATTGTTTTTAATTGCTTTGTCGTCAAATTCTATATAAACAGCTTGTGGCAATTCTCCGGGTTCCAATTGGACCCTCCGAAGAGCTGGCCACTCAATTGTCCTTATAACACCCATTGCTCCGTTAACAAGACCATGGGTAACATTCAAAATTTTTCAACATAACTCGTGATCCTAAACCGATTGTTAAATATTTTAACGATTCCTCCATTTTCGTTAGGATCATCAGAAACATATACATCTTTCGGTTTTTGACCATATGTTTTCGATTCTACTGATATATCAACTGCATGTAATTTATACAACCTAGTAGTTTTTGCCAATATAGTTGTCATCTTTTGATTATGTTCATCGACCTGTCAAGTAGATGGGAAAACTCGAATGATTTGATTTACAAACGTGCATCAAATGAATAACGTCATTTATCGAGCTTGGTGGTAAACTTTTTTTTACTCGGCGACTTGGCGATGAATAAAAGTTATTTTTTTTCCAAAAATATTTGTTCTTCATGCTTTTTCACTGTTTTTTTTTTGGTTGTATATCGTTTATACTTGAAATAAAAACTTAAATCAATAAGTAAGAAAATTAACGAGAATTATTGTTTTGTTTAACAACTTTAAATCCTCATATATCCTAAACTATTATTTAAAATGAAAAATGATAAAAGGAACCTAAAAATGATTTTAAAATACCTATTCAACGACACCCCACTTGACATAGTTCATCGACTTTTTTTTTTCATTTTGACAATATGGCGTCTGGTTGTAGCTGTGGTGAATTTTGATTACTGTCATGTCTTTAGTGACACTCGCAAGGTTAAGACGAATCGATTGACGTAAGAATTATCAAAATCGGCCTACGCATTTGGTCTCTAGAACGCCACATAGAAACAAACATACATACATACATAGACTGATAAACACATTACCCTCCTTTGCGTCGCGCAGTCGGGTAAAAATGAATAGCTGTTCGTTAGTCTCGCTAAAACTCAAAAACGGCTGGACCGATTTGACTAACATTGGTCTTGAAATATTCGAGATAGTCCAGGGAAGGTTTGAACGGTGAGATAAAATGGAAAAAAATCACGAAAAAAAAGTTCGAATACAACGACATCTCTTATTAAAATGTCATTATACAATGAATTATGCTGTTCTGGTAATGCCTGTAGATGGCGTTATCCTTACTATTAGGCGGTACGAAGTTCGCCGGGTCAGCTAGTTTTTTTATATAATTATATTGCATGGATATTACAGTATAGTGGGTGCGTTCACAAACATGTAAGTCCACATACGAGTATTTACACCCAAACACAACTATCTGTAGTAGCCACTAAATATGTATTTAAGTATTGTTTACTACGGTTCCACATATGTACCTACCAGTATGTTTCAGTAATTTTGTTGTAGTTCTGCTAACTAAACCCAAAACTAAGTGTGTATCGTAATTATGTGTATGAAACTTGTTATTTGCATTTAACTGGGAAGGGTTGTGTGAAACTACATCTGTTGCTGTTTGAGTAGGATACTTAAGTATTTGGGAACACGGCATTTCTAGAATATCTCGCGAAAATCAGACTTGAAATTAAACACCATTAACATGTAACATGTGTTTGTCTCTATAGACGAAACAAGTTGCAATTTTACTTTCATGTATTTATTTTTCTCAGTACTCTTGGGTCCTGGACCGCATCGTCGCTTTCCATCAGGTGAGATAGCGGTCAAGCGCGAACCTATCAACAATAAAGAAAAACCTTAAGAATTCGTTGGGTCGAAGTCAACTCGCAGAGGCTCCTTAGGTAATTTTCATGGAACGTGGTACCAACTGACGATTATCCCTGTACGCGCTATGCTAATGCACCCAAGGACAACACCCCTGTTTTTTTTTATTAATGATAGGCTTGCGTTTGACCACCATCTCACCTGTTAATGGGAAACTATTACGACTTATGGAAAACAAAGATATAGGGCTATCGTTTTGGGAGACTTAAGTGGACTGGTTAACAAGAACTAGGTATATTAAGACTATGGCCCCTGCCTGAACAATATTATTAATATCCATCCATCATTTATTATTTTTATTGATAGGCTCCTCTTGACGATTACCTAACGTGTCGACGATGGAGCACGCTTAAATTGAAGTAACCTATTCACTCTTGACTTAGAGACCCCCAGGCTGTAGCTGTCAGTAAACACAGACTCCAGCAGGGAATTGCACTCCTTAGCTGTACGCACAATGAATGTGTTCCTAAACCGGTTTGTGCGTATCGGTGGGATGTCCACCTTGTACCAGTGGCGCATCGTAGTCCATTTGTTATGGTGGTCCGATGATGGAACGAGCTTGGCGGTATAAAATGATGCAATTCCGACGCACACTCCCTGTAATATAACTGGTAGGAAACCGACAGGTGAGCAACTCGGCGGTGATGGTTTTACGCAAAGGATAACATTCATTTACTTTTCTCTCAAGTTTATAAATTTACAACTCCACGTAATGTGGCAATACTACACAAATTCCCTATCCAAACACGAGAGCTAAATGACTTCTATCAAGAATCTCAAATTTTAGATTTAAAAAAATACGACTGAAGTTGCCACCTAAACGTCAAAATTACAAAGTAAACAGAATTACAGAGTAAAATAGTGTTTATAAATATGGCGATAACAATAGTTTTGGATCATCCATTGACACAAACGTACATGGTACATTCAGCGCTTTTAGCAGTAAAGTTGCTAGCTCTAAGTCCTATGGCAACCATGACTTGGGTAAATAATGGTTTGTTCCCGAACCCCGATACTGTCAGAAGAGCCTACCTCTCGGAGTTGAAGAACCTGGCTCCCTTCTGGATCGTCGGCGCTCTGTATGTGACGACTCGACCTGCTACAGACATCGGGATCAGTCTCTTTAGGATGTTCACAGCAGCAAGGATGATTCTAATACTTGGTTATGCTACAAAGCCTCTCTCTCCAATGTTCACTGACTTCGCTCTCATCCTCTCGTACGTGATCACTTGCTATATGTCTATGTACGTCGTTTACTACTACAGAACCGCCATTTAGATTCTATATAAATAACGTCTTGTTTGATTCAGTATTGCAAAAGTCCGGAAGACTCGTTTTAAGGAACTAAATCGTACATCTGTTGCTGTTTGAGTAGGACACTTAAGTATTTGGGAACACGGCATTTCTAGAAAATCTCGCGAAAATCAGACTTGAAATTAAACACCACTAATATGTAACACGTGCTTGTCTATTAGACGAAATATGTTGCAATTTTACTTTCATATGTATTTATTTTTCTCAGTACTCTTAGGTCCTGGACCTTAAAAATTCGTTGGGTAGAAGTCAACTCGCAGTGGCCCTTTAGGTAATTTTCATGGAACGTGGTACCAACTGTCGATTGTTGGTGGGAAACTATTGCGACTTATGGAAAACAAAGATGTAGGGCTATCGTTTTGGGAGACTTAAGTGGACTGGTTAACAAGAACTATATTAAGACCATGGCCCCTGCCTGAACAATATTATTAATATCCATCCATTTATTATTTTTATTGATAGGCTGCTAGTGACGACTATCTCATGTGTCGACAATGAAACACGCTCGCCTAGAAGTAACCTATTCACTCTTGACTTAGAGACCTCCAGGCTGTAGCTGTCAGTAAACACAGACTCCGGCAGGGAATTGCACTCCTTAGCTGTACGCACAATGAATGTGTTCCTAAAACGTTTTATGCGTATCGGTGGGATGTCCACCGACGATGTGTCTAATGGACTACGATGCGCCACTGGTACATACCAGTGGCGCATCGTAGTCCATTTGTTATGGTGGTCCGATGATGGAACGAGCTTGGCGGTATAAAATGATGCAATTCCGGCGCACACTCCCTGTAATATAACTGGTAGGAAACCGACAGGTGAGCAACTCGGCGGTGATGGTTTTACGCAAAGGATAACATTAATTTACTTTCCTCTCGAGTTCATGAATTTACAACTCCACGTAATGTGGCAATACACAAATTCCCTATCCAAACACGAGAGCTAAATGACTTCTATCAAGAATCTCAAATTTTAGCTTTAAAAAAAATACGACTGAAGTTGCCACCTAAACGTCAAAATTACAAAGTACAGTCCTACCAACTTATCTGTGAACTGAAAGAGGACGGCACCGTCGATTCAGTGTTGCTAATTAATATAAGGTGCCCAAAATTGAGTAAATATTCAAGAAGGAAATTTCACATTAGACATAATCCTTTAATTAACCTTTTGACGTGCGTAATTAGAGACACAATAGTAAGACAATGGCTTCCGGGCGCCGGCTACCGCCTGAGCGTTAATGAATTAAAGAATTACAGTTTTTACAAATTAAAAACAATGATACCTATATAAAAATAATAAAATAAATAAAAATAATTTGATCATTTACAGTTACGTAGGTACGCTATCAGTTTAGTCTCTCAGCAATAAACAATGACTTTATCTAAAAAAAAATCCAATGAAGTGGAAATTCAGCAGATAAAATATTCCACAGGGGGGGATACAACTTTCATTTAATTATGCGAAGTTAAGTAGGTACCTACCTTGCAAGAGGTACCTGGAATTCTAGCATTTAGTTATGACCGTACCTAACCCCTAACAACAGATTTGACTAATTATAATTAGCAGTGGTACCTAGTGGTAGTGTAATGTAATAAAAAAAAAACAAATTGCTTTACAATGATTTATTGAAAACCAGGTTCCTTTACAGTAATTGTGATCTTTAGATGAACCTGCATACACAACTTCATCCTGGTTGTGAGGCCATACTCCGCTTATTGCCGTACCACTTATCACTATCGCTTTCGGTTTCAGTGTCACTTACCACTTCTATAATAAAATGTTTATCTAAATGCAAATCATGTTTTAAGTATTCTCCTTCTAACCTGCAAACGTGTTTACAATGCTGTGCCCACTCATGAACTATAATAGCGTCAAAAGCTTCTCTAACTAGGCGAGAAATTTCAGCATTTTTGTGCTCAATATTTACATCAGCAACTTTTCTTTTCATTGTGCTCCATATGAGTTCAATGGGATTGAGATCACAGTGATAAGGTGGTAAATATAAACATTTGTGTCTATTGTCTTCTAAAATTTTTTCAATCTCTTATACAGGATCAGGCTTGTTTTTCTTAATTATTTCTAAAAACTGAGGTTTAGTCAAATTCTCTCCGTAGTCAATTTTATTTTGGGTCAACCATAATTGTATATCTTTTTTTAAGGAATTCGTATTTGGGACTTTATTCACACAAATACGGTGCTAGGGAGCACTATCTATCACTATAGGGATGGCTCTTGTAAATTAGGCACAAGATTTTCAATAACCCAGTTTTTAAAGTTGGTACTATTCATCTCGTCATGATAATCACCACTTTTTGTGTTTGATTTAAACACAAGTAGTGCATTTGTAACAAATCCAGTATCTCCTCCCGCATTAACAATAATATATCTTTGCCCTTTCGATACAGGCTCAATTACTCCGTCTTCACCCTCTCCTTGCCAACATTTACACAATGTATGCGAAGAGTGAATATAGGTCTCATCTAAATAAATTATGAGCCGGGACTGGGGAGATTTATTATTTTTATCCACTGCATGCAAGTACTTAGCTCTCCAAGCTGATATTTCATTACGCTCCATAAGAACCCTCCGATTGGATTGAGATTTTTAAAACGAAATCCCACCTTGTGATGCTGCTTTCGCAGACTCTTTCGCTGTCCTGTGTAATTTATTTCTGTCTTTAAGACCTCTAGAAGCTTTTTTAAAAGTAGGGACCTCTTTTGTAGCAGAATAAACTTCATGTACTTTCCTCCGTATATCTCCCATGTCAAAATCATCAACATGCACAAATCCACTTTTACGTTTTCTCTCCTTGCCTGGTGTCCGAATTTTTGTACCAGTTTCTTCTGCTGCGTGCCCTTCTTTAACTATTTTTGAAATTAGTCCTTGGCTCACACCTGAAATATAAGATAATAAAATAAATGTTAGTAGAAATTTGAAATCTGGCAGGTTAGATTGCTCACTCACTTAGCAGGTTACCTATTAGATGTACATTACCGTTACGTTAACCTGCAGCAGAATAGAAACGAATATTTCGTGGACTTAAATAATTAGTTAAGTATCGGGTAATTTATAACAAGAAAGTTGACAACACTAACCTGTCGCTGCCGAAATTCGTTTGTATATTTGAATAATCGGAGACCCCGCCCGAGCTTCTTCTTCAAAAAAGGTTTTAATCTATAGAATAATGTTTCGAGCATCACTTTTAATAGCTTTCGGCATATTTAACTTTATAAATTCAGCCATATCACGACAAAACAACCAGAGAACCCGAATGTAGTATACACTGACAATAGAATGACATTTTAACATGACAGCCGTAGTTCCAATTTTCGCCATTTCACAGATAAGTTGGTAGGAGTGTAAACAGAATTACAGAGTAAAATAGTGTTTATAAATATGGCGATAACAATAGTTTTGGATCATCCATTGACACAAACGTACATGGTACATTCAGCGCTTTTAGCAGTAAAGTTGCTAGCTCTAAGTCCTATGGCAACCATGACTTGGGTAAATAATGGTTTGTTCCCGAACCCTGATACTGTCAGAAGAGCCTACCTCTCGGAGTTGAAGAACCTGGCTCCCTTCTGGATCGTCGGCGCTCTGTATGTGACGACTCGACCTGCTACAGACATCGGGATCAGTCTCTTTAGGATGTTCACAGCAGCAAGGATGATTCTAATACTTGGTTATGCTACAAAGCCTCTCTCTCCAATGTTCACTGACTTCGCTCTCATCCTCTCGTACGTGATCACTTGCTATATGTCTATGTACGTCGTTTACTACTACAGAACCGCCATTTAGATTCTATATAAATAACGTCTTGTTTGATTCAGTATTGCAAAAGTCCGGAAGACTCGTTTTAAGGAACTAAATCGGAAAGGAAATTGCTTTTAAGATTGTGTTCTGTTCAATCTGGAGTGTAGGGAAACGACTGACTTCTGTTATTGATATAACCGTATTACAATGGAATAGAAAATGGAAATGTAAGACGAATGTAAACCTTTTGAATCGACATTTATTCAAGGAATTGTTTTTAGTCTTATATAATTATTCGTACTTTTATTGCTAACTTATATTTTAAGTGGTTTTTATTATAATTTAATATTGTTCTTTTTAGATCGATTAAATTATTTGAAATCAAATTAATCGTTTTTATTTTACACTGGTTACTTGAAGTTAAAATTCCACCACTCGTCTAAACTAATGAATCTGTGCTTGCAATTTATCTGAAAGGATATGCCTAATTTATTTTGCTTTCAATTGAAATGGTTAAAGGTCAAATAATCAATTACATTCGGTACTTAAATGTTATATATAATAATAATAATAGGTTGTTCAGACAGGGGCCATAGTCTTAACATAGTTCCATGTTACCAGTCCACTTAAGACTCCAAAAACCATAGCCCTATTATCTTTGTTCTCCATATGTCGCAATAGTTTTTCAACAACCGGGGGTTGTCCTTGGGTGCACTAGCATGGCGCGTACAGGGATAATAGTCGGTTGGTATCATGTTTCATTATAATTATCTAAAAAGGGCCTCTGCGAGTTGGCTTCGGCTCCTCGTACGCCTTCCAAAGGTCCAGGACCTCAGGGTCCTGGGATAAATATTGAAAATACATATAATAATAATAATAATATAATATTCCACAACTTTCACACAACGCCATCTAGTTCCAAACTAAGCAGAGCTTGTAGTATGAGTAATAGACAACTGATAAACATACTTATATATTTCTCTATTTAAATACATACATACTATAGATAAATTACACCCAGACACAGAACCAATGATCGTGCTCATCACACAAACATTTGTCCTGGGTGGGAATCGAACCCCCGACCTCCGGCATAGCAGTTAGGGCCAATAACCACTAGACCAACAGGTCAGTCATATGAATTATGACCAGAGTATGAACGTCAACTAAGCAGAAAGAGTATGTAAGGATGGTAGTTAAAATGTGGACATTGTAAGACATGATATTAAAAAAAAAAAAAACCAGCAGCTATAATGTACAGAGGTCAGGACTGGTGAGACGGGACCAAGTGATGTACTGTTGTCTGGTGTGAGAAGCAGCAGATCCAGATGTCGATACCCGCAGCCTTCAGTGTCTGTCCCTGCGATTTGTTTATGGTCTTTGCAAAGCATACTCTAACAAACACCTGGAGTATGAGCCAGGACCCGTTAGGCTGCCTGTCCACCGGAGCGGAGTGAGACAGCGGAGCGGCAAAAAGGAGTAATGCGGAGTTACCAGAGCGGAGCGAGTCTGCGGAGTAGAGTGAGAAAGTAATGCGGTGTGGAGTTGCCGACTGTTTTAGCTATAGTTTTGTTATGACGCTTGCACTCGTTTCTCCTTTCCTCTTTCCCTTTCTGCTTCCCCACTCCGCTTCCCTGCTGCGTTTCCCCGCTCCGCTTCCCGGTTTTGTATGTTTAAACTAGTTCGTACTCCCTGACCACTGAAGAGGAGCGGAGATTTTGTGCAATCCTAATGGTCAATATTTCTCTGTTTTTCCGCTCCGCAGCCTCGCTCCTCTCCGGTGTACAGACAGCCTTACTCAACTTCAGCGGGTTTACTGTTTATGGTGTAATGTGTGGCATTATCTAGCTCTACAACAGTATTTATACAAAACTTCTATAAATATTGTGAGTGTGTGTGAGTAGACACTTCGTTCCCTTTCATTTGCGAGAGGATGTTCAGGTTATTGCTACGGATTGATCATTTTAGCCGTTTGAATAGTCCGATGACACACTCAAGTTTCTTGGTGAAGTATTCGACTAACGTATCCAGTCACCAGTAGAATACTGATTCAACTGGTGACTGGAAACGTTCGAAAAAGTCGGTGAAAGGACTCGGTATTCACCGACTCCGAGCCGTATTAATACCCCTCACTTTGCAACAGTTTCATAAATTACTATTGAATAATACTTAGTAGAGCAACTTTTCGACCGTGTCAAATATTACGCTAGATATGATGAATGCGGGGACTGTAGGGAGCTACGGGGGGTGCGGAGACTGGCCGCACGAGATTCTTATATTGTGCACTAGAAGACGTAAGCCTTAAGCGCGTATAATTTCGCCAAACCAAGCTGATTCATGGTCAACACGGTCATAAAGACGACTGTTTCACCTAAGCGTACTCTAAGTCAGCCCTCCTCCTTCCTTGTGTCATTATAGACAGAGGTGATAAAGGGAACTATAACATTGCAATAATATATCTAAGAGTGACTTGCAGAATCCTATTTATAACCTCAACTTCATATGACCAAAGAGCAATCTCTCAGCATGGCCTTCCTTTATCACTGTTACATGGCACCTCACAACAGGCATTTTGTATCTATTTAAATCGATGGGAATTTTAAACGTGGCGTGTGCTGTTTTGACGCAATGAAGTAGTGAGGTAGCAATTTCGAATGACTTTAACGCGTGTTTGATTTGTGGGTGTTATAGGTTTTACCTACTTCTGATTTCCCTAGTCTTGATGTGCCAATAAATTCGGAGCCAGTAACCCATACTAGACCAGTGGTTTGAATATATTCTATGAGACGACGGATAACACTTCAACTTCAAGAGAACTCATACAATGATTCAAAATGAGTTCATTAGTTTTGTTTATTGCCGACGGTTCCGTGCCAATTAAAAAACATCGCTTCACATTTCTACTGTTTTATTATCGTTTATTCAGTAGTATATATACATATAAATTACATTTTTAAATATTTCAATAAAAATAAAATAAAACATTTAAAAATATAAAAAAATGTGTCCCACCGGTATCGGGAACAGATACAATATACTTGATTTTATTATTATAGATGGATTTTGTTATTAAATCTATTAAACTGTACATACAGATCTTTCATACTGAAAATGTTTGTTTAGTTACAATTTGTGATATCCAAAACGGGCACTGGGTGATTCAAAAACCCTTGGCAAGATGTTCTTAGATATATTATCCTTTTTCAACAATTTAATCAAAGTAATATATAAAACCCAATAAACATAGACATATTGGCAGAAAATTTCAACAAACAGAATAACCAAAAGCGCCCCCGAAAACAATCGTCCCATCCGCTTCAAAGGACAGGCTTTGATATGTCAAAGGAACTATCGTCGACAATGTTACTCCGCCTCCGTTTCACTTTGTATCCATTGTTGGTCCCATAGAGTATGGAGATGCTTCAGTAGCTACTATTAGAGACGGCTTTATCAAACGTTCCAAAGAACTATGTCGCGTATGCGTGTCAGTCAGTACCACCGTTCATTCAAAGAAAATGACGCTGGATGATATCAGCGTAATTTCTGACTTCAACAGCCCAAACTTGTGAATGTTACAAGAGCATGGGATATTAGGTAGATCTAGGACCTCTTGAGGGTTGTGGGAATCCGGTGGATGCAAGGCGTTCAAGAACTGTCGATATCCAGGAGCTGAAATGATGATGAGGTATTTAATGAAGTGATAGAAGACGCCATATATTTAACCACTGCAGGATCTCTGTGCTTTGTGGAAGGACCACTACTGCCACTATTTACTTACCAATTATCAATCAAGCAAATTACTCATACAGACACAATCAATTGATAACTGAATAAAACATTTTATTATAAGTTTTTCTGTTCATGGAATCAATTAAACGTACAAGAGTGGTGGTGGTTAGTGGTCAGTTTGAATAGCATCGAATAACGAGTTGTTAGTCGTGAGTTTGAACCCACGCAGACGCTTTACTTTGTAAAAATTATTTCATTACCACAGCTCTGGTGTGGTCTCATAAGTCTACTGGGGTCATGGGTTCGCTTCCGAAAGGGAAACCTGGAGTCCTGGAACGCAAGGTAAAGAAGGAACATAGAAATGGGTTTTAGTCAGTAAAAGTCTGACACGCCCTCCCACTCGCCCCTCGAGGGGGAGAAGTCATTGGATGATTTCCCACCTAAAATAAAAAGTGAGGCAGTTACCTCTGGACTACCACTGCTCTGTGCCTCAGCAGTGAGAACATTCTTGACTTACTTAAGATCCTATGTCCCCTAGCAGGGGCAGAGTGCGTCGACAGTAGTCACCCATCGCAACCGGTCTTGAGCTTTACGTTTCACTTGGCTCCATGTCAGCCCGATGACTGTCTTTTCTGCCAACATCGGTGCGTCGGGACGGCCACGCTTCTTTTTCCCTTGAGGATTCCAGTCCAACGCCTGTTTAAGTATATGATCGGAACCGTTTCTAAGCATGTGACCAATCCATCTTCACTTACGACGTTTGATCTGGTGGTCGTTCGGGCTTTCGTGGCAACAGCTCTACGTTAGAGATAATAAGATAAGCGCGCTCCATCGTCGACCGCATCGTCGCTTTCCATCAGGTGAGATAGCGGTCAAGCGCGAACCTTTCAAGAATAATAAAAAAAAAGAGATGGTCTATGGCCAGTAAATCCCGAGGATGACACGCAGAAACTAATTGATTTATTTTAACAGTATAAAGGCAGACATAAATAGTTCTACAGTGCTAATAAAGCCCTAATTACGAAGATCAAGGTTGTAGGTTTTCGACGAGTCACCAAAGTTCAGGAGTCCCGCTTTTCAACAAAGTTTACTCATGAAGATTGTATTAATATTACCAAATGAATAGCAAATATTCGTAAACCTATGCAAACAGATGAAAGTTCTGTGTGCAAACTTAGCGGGCGAACGTTGGCAACAGGTTGTGATAACGACTAATTGATAGTTCTTGGAGCTGCGAGATTGCAGATTGTTCAATGGATTTCTATTCACTTATAATTAGTAGAAATAAATAAGTTTATTTGGGATTCGCACAAGCAATCCAACTAAAAAAAGATTCTTAAAAAAAAAGCGTTGTGCAAGGTAAAAAAATACTCCTATCTCAGCATATTATAATTTTGATGCACATTAAAAAAAAATAACGCAGCAGGTATATGGTAAATGACTAACAAATATTAGTTTTTCACAATTTTGACACCATATTTTAATCATATTTTAATAAAGAATTTGAAAAGATTGTTAAACAATATTGGATGAAGAAACTCTATCACAAACAGAACAAAGTTCCATTACACTCCATACTTTTTTAATGGCGTTTCAGAAATGGTCCTAGGGTTGACACTTGAGTTGGTGGCGATAGATTATCTCTAAGTAATTGTGAATTCAAGTAGACATGACGTCTAATAATTTATTTATTTTGACGTCTATTATTGTATTTAATCTTTCATTCTGACATCATCATTATTTTTATTATTATTATTTTTGACATGATTTTCAATATTATTAGGTTAATGTTTTCTAAATGTTATTTTGTATTATTGCCATTGATATTATTGTGTGCCTATAATTTATATGCATGATATATAACTGTAAGTGCAAATTGGCAATAAATAAATAAATAAAATTTAGTCTATCTGATCAAAACTGATTTTATTTGCTATTTATTAGTCGCCAGTCTTTAAGCAGCTGAGTTTTGTGAAACATCTTTATTCGCAGAAATGAGGGGCCAGCGTCCCACACTATTCTTGAAGCACGTGTTTTTATTTAATCTTGTAAATACATTAGCAAAATTAAGCAACCCAGAGGCAAGTGGTAAACTGTTATAACGAGGTAAAATGATGTATGTGCTTATAAAAGATTTGTGTGCCTGGAAGTACAGTAATATAAACAATAAATTTCTTGACGTTTGGTGCAGTGGTTGAGCGATAGACTGCTGGGCTCGCAACACGCAGCGGGTTCGATTCCCGCATGAAACAAATATTTGTATGGCCTACAGATAGGTGTTCCGGGTCTGGGTGTCCTACCCACGATACAGGAGTAGATAATTCCTGGTGTAGAGCAACGTGTGTTTTTAAAAATAAAATTGAGAAATAAAAATAATTATGAAAATTCTTCCATTGATAGATTAAGATAGATGCATATACTCTTTAGGAAGAGCAGTGGTGGCCGAGTGGTAACGGCCCCGATTTACGAGTTGTAGGTCGCGGGGTCAAACCCAGCCAGGCGCATTACTTTGTGTTATTATTTCATCACCACTGCTCTCAAAACGGTGAAGGAAAACATCGTGAGGAAACCGGCATATCCTAGAATAAAAAATTCGAAGACATGTGACATTCACCAACCCGCACTGGGCCCGCGTGGTGGATTATGGCCTATTCCCTATCCTAGAGAGGAGGCCTGAGTCCCAACAGTGGGAACATTATAAGGCCGACTATGCTATGCTATACTATATACTCTTTATTGTAAGCCATAAAAAATTACAGTAGGAGCTTAAATTGAATCATTATCTTCCTGCCCTTGTACCACGTTACTCGGGGTCGGCGCGACACGTTTTTTTCTTCCATTCTATCCTGTATTAAAGGAGCTTAAAATGAATAGGGTGTAACAATGAGCGGTCTTATCGTTAAGGAGGAAGTACCAGGGTAACCCATGAAATTTTTCTTAAGTTTTTTGCATTTTCCAGGTCGGTGCCAGGTTCTATGTTAATTAAAATATGATTAGCGACCGTAACAAACGTAGCTTTATTGAGTTGTGTTAGTCATGACTATTAGTTCATGAAAAAGTTATTCAATAAGGTGAGACGCACAGGGTTGGAACGCCTCCCACAAGGTGGACCGATAACCTGGTGAGAGTCACGGGAATCCGAAGAATGCGAGACGCACAGGATCAATCGTTATGTTGACACTTGGGGAGGCATGTCCAACAGTGGACGTCCTTCAGCTGAAATGATGATAAGATATACCGATCTCTTTTAAGTGTCCTAATTTGTCATGCGTCATTGCGGGCACAGCAACGCGATGGGCCGTCCATCGTGCAACGGCTTTGCACAATGAGCATCGCTCTATCTATTGGGCTATTGAATCACCGTACGACCATTTTCATCGCACGATGAGAACGCATCGTGTCATCTTTGCCAATTGAGACAATGACGCGTAAGATACACCAACGCTTACACCCGCCCGGACACAATAATCCCTAACCCATAGGTATTTGTGCCCTGTGAGATCGACCCCCATCGGTGGGTGTCATCATAGTACCATGAATTATGCTTAGAACAGGGTAAACTTTGAAGATTTATTGCACATAAATTATTCTATATCGTTTCTGGATATGATACGGTAAGTTATGTACGTGCGAGTAGGAAGTATTAGGGACTTCCTAAATACGTAATTTATTTCAACGCATTTCCTTTTCAGGGATAAATTTAGATCTTATTTGATAACAGGTGAAGTAGGTTTATTTCTCTTTTAAGTAGAAGACCTGCTGTTTTCTGAATAGATTGGGATGTACGCAGGACGATGATGGCCTCGCATAACTACATACTCATCACTAGTTTGTGTCAGTAGCTTCGCTTGCATGAAAGCAGAACATTATCCAAAAGGAACATTCACCCGGGTTACCAAATATTCTGTGTCTTATTTCAGGACATTCAATTCATCATTCCCTTAGTTAATAAACCAAAAAAACATAAATACCCATTTTGGTACAGTCGTGAACTTATTAAAATCATTCGTGAGAAAACTAAAGTGCATAAACGGTGGAAAAAATATGGTAACCCCAGGGACTACTATGAATTTGCTTTACTACGTTCTAGACAACAGAATGTTGAGGAATCATCTTTTAAAAGCTATATAACTCGAACAGAAAAAGCGATTAGTCATTCTCCAAAGGCTTTTTGGACCTACGTAAAAAATAAAAGAGGCGGTAGTCAATATCCAAAAACAATGATTTTAAATGAGGAGACATTTGAATCTGGTAACGACATTTGCACAGCATTTAATAAATACTTTCACAGTGTTTTCGCTACCCCATCTACGCCCGCTTCTGCAGCTACGAGTACTCATAACGAAGTGACCTCAGCGAATGTACTATCTAACCTCGTTGTCACCAAAGACACCGTTCTTAAAACCTTACGCGCGTTAGATACAACTAAGGGCCCTGATAATGATGGATTGCCTCCTATTTTCTTGCACAATTGCGCTGAAAGTTTAGCACATCCGATAGCTTTACTATTTCAAAGGTCTTTGGCCGAGTGCGTCTATCCCTCTCTGTGGAAAACAGCTCATATAGTTCCAGTACATAAGAAGAGACCCAAAATAAATATAAAAAACTATCGTCCTATATCTATTCTTAACACAATCAGCAAAGTTTTTGAGAAAATTATCTACAATAGTATATATCCAGTCATCTCAAACGGTATAGGCCAGAACCAACACGGATTCGTTAGAAGACGATCAACAGCATCTAACTTGGCCACGTTTTGTAACTACGTATTGCATAATATGGAAGCCGGTGGCCAGGTGGACGTTATCTACACGGATTTCGAAAAAGCATTCGATCGTGTGGATCACGTGATCTTACTGGCAAAGCTGCAAAGGCTTGGGATCCATGGAGATTTACTGAGATGGATTAAGTCATACTTATCGAATCGATCGCAAGCTGTGGTTATGGGAGGTTTCAAATCAGACTTTGTGAACATCCCCTCCGGAGTACCCCAGGGATCTTTACTGGGTCCTCTTTTTTACTGTGCTTACCTTTATGACATTCAAGCGTGTTTCAAATCCGCGGAACATCTCATGTACGCCGATGACATGAAAATATACATGTGTGTAAAATCTGGAGTTGATTGTGAACTGATACAGCGTGATCTTGATGCATTATTCAGGTATTATCGACAAAACAATATCACTGTCAATGTCTCAAAATGTCAATGCATTAGCTTCAGCCGTTCCAAATACCCAACTAGGTATCCGTATGGATTCAATCATAATGAGATCGAAAGGGTTGATTTGGTCAGAGATCTTGGAATGTTGCTGGATTCGAAATTGCTTTTTGACCAGCATATTGACACCATCACCAATAGAGCCTCTCGTAACCTTGGGTTCGTAATGCGTATTAGTAAGCCATTTAGTAATAGCCATACTCTAAAGATTATATACTTTGCTTACGTGCGAAGCATTTTGGAGTACTGTAGCCCAATATGGTCACCCCAATACGAGGTTTATATTAATAGAATAGAAAATCTACAAAAAAAGTTCGTAAAGTTCCTAAATTTCAAATCCCGTAGACGTCATGATTCCTATGCTCTAGACTGCAAACACTACGATATACTTCCCCTTGTGGATAGGCGTAAAATGTTAGACATGCTTTTTCTCTTTGATATCCTGCGAGGTCGCTTGGACAGCAGTGATCTGCTGTCATGTATAAATTTCTGTACCCCTAAAACACGTACCAGACATACCAAGTTATTCAGTATCCCTGGCTGCCGTACAAAATATGGGAGAAACGCTGTTATGACCCGACTGCCTCGCATATACTCCGAGTATTTTGAAAATGTCGATATATTTCTTTTATCCAAACAATCATACCGGAAACAAGTTAAGCAGATATTGTTTAGTAGACAAATTGTACCGTAACTCATTTCGCGCTAGCTAATGTAAATTGAATCGTACTGTTTAGATTTCACGATTTAATATTTTGTTCTTTACCTGATTATTTGTAAAAATATTCCTTAATGGTCTATTTTTACCCTTTCAATCTTTTTTTTTTTTTTTATTCTTTCCTTACACCACTTTCTAGTTAACCTAGTTTTATAAATGCCGTGAAACTCTGTAATTGGTTTAAGTGATAACTGTCATCATTCCGCTATCAATGTGCAGCGTGTGTAGACCTCACTTTTACATGATCTTTCACGCAGCTACATTGGGCTGTTCATTGATAGTGGGATGGGCCTTCTTAACCCATGTAACTTTACAAATAAACTGTTGAGTTTCCTAAAATAAATAAATAAATAAATCAAATCTAACTCTTATCTCCTGAATCAAGCTGGCCGTCCGGTCGAACCCGAGTCATCGATGGTGCGTACTGTTCCACGCGCAGCACATAAAGATGTCAGCAGAACCGTAGGTAACCAGTAGGGCCGAAGCCTACTGGGGCTATGGGTCGACTTTTGAAAGGAAAACCCTTGGTCCTAGAACGCAAAGGGTAACTGAAGGAACATTGGTATGGCTTTAGTCAGTAAAAGTCTGAGGACCGCGTCTCGCTTAACCCTAGAGTGGGAGACGTTATTAGATGATTTCTTAACTTAAAAAAAAATCCTGAATTATCTTTAGAAGATTCATCAAACAGAAATAAGGGGCAAACAACAATGTAGGCACTTCACCGATCCATTATTTTAGGTTACCTACTCGTACAACAGATTCCCGTGCCGTAATATTCCCGCTCATAACGTGGCGTACGGGCCATCAATTTTGTTCGTAATTGAAATCTATATTATGATATCCGTTTGGGTTCGGATATTAATAGTTCCAATAACATTGTAATATGGACTAAAGAGTTGGGTGTATTAGCATTGACTCGAGTGGTTTGAAGGACGTATTTGTTTATTTGTTCAGGACAGGCATATATTGGGAATAAGTCCTTGCACGTGTCTCTGAATCGAGAATGTATCAGAAGTGACATAATATCGCTGAAATGTACGCGCCCTTTCGGATGAATAGGTAACGCTGTATTGAATGCTGATTCAATACAGAGTTACACGTGACGTTGAAGGTACCGTGTCAATTTGTATGCACATATTTTGCCGTGTATTTTGTTTCCCATAGAACGCCTTTGAATGTGACTATTTTCGTAGCAAGCTACGCCGCCATGACAGTTTACAGTTTGACGCTAAGCAGCTACGTGCTACGCAGCTACGTGCTACGCAGCTACGTGCTACGCAGCTACGTGCTACGCAGCTACGTGCTACGCAGCTACGGGCTACATAGCTGCGTAGCGCCAAACTGTAAACTGAGTTTGATTGAACGTAGTTTGATTGTACCCGTCTGTCGAGTTTTTAGAGCGACTCGGAATGGCTACAATATACATAAATGATGACATTGGGTTATAATTTTTATTTTGGTTGTCAGTAGTAAATCTTTGACATTCGTTATCAGCCAGACGCCTGAAAATTTGACCATCAGTCTATCTAAGATGTCGTTTTGTTTAGTGAGTGGGTTGTGGAGATCTGGTAGGCAGTCACTCCATGTAAAACACGCCTATTCAGCCGTATTCGGTTGAACTGGAAGCCGACCCCAAGCTAGTTGGGAATTGTTTAGGGAGAAAAATAAAATTGGCAAATAGCCAGAATAATGATAAAATCTTTTAATTTAGTTTCACTTGCTGTTATATGTGTTTTTTTTTGTAGGTGGGACAATCATCCAATAAAATCCCCCGCTCTTGGGCGGAGCGCGAGGACGTGTCAGACTGTTACTGACTAAAAACCCATTCCTGTTCCTTCGTTGCCTTTCGTACCAGGACCGAGTCTTCCTTTCAGAAGCAGACCCTTGGCTCCAGTAGGCTTCGACCCTGCTGGGCCCCTACGGTTTGCTGATATCTCCTTGAGGCGCTCGTGGAACAGTACGCGCCGTCGACGACTTGGGCTCGGTCCGGACGGTTACCGGACGGTCGGACGGCGAGCTACTCATTGCTCGCCGTCCGCAAACCCGCGCCTACGGTGGCCGAAAATCGGGATCGGAATCCCGGCGGCTGGGGCGTGAGGGGAGCGACAACGCGCGTGCACGTGCGGCCGCCTGCTTTGCTAGCATTACTGCTTCGCAGAAGGAGGCGACCACCTGCCATGTCCAGTGAGGACCTGCGTCATGCGGTAGGTGAGGACGCCGTGAGGTCGTTATATGTGTGTGATCCATTTGGCTTATTAAATTGAAACTTTGTAGACAATACAAATATGTTATTTTTTAGTCGCCTTTAAAAAGAAGGACTTTACATGTTTGGCTGTGTATTTTTTTAATTGCATGTTCACCGATTTCTCGGTCAATTGTGAACTGATTTTGATTTTTTTTATGAAAAGGTTATCCCAAATTCATCATCATCATCATCATTTCAGCCGAAAGACGTTCACTGCTGGACATAGGCCTCCCCCAAGCGTCCCAAACCGTCCGTCCGTGACTCCCAAATTGGTCCTATAGAAATATTGTTATGAACTCCTCACTCCAATTGAACTCCTCATAAAATCATATGAGTAGCAGAACTGTCGTAACAATTAAAATTGCTTTTTTGTACGTGTAGTTGATGAATGACTGAAGGAAGAAGGGGAGGTGATATATCGAACTAGTCTGATGATGAAACATCATCACCGGGCATCGGAACTCTGTAATAAACCAGTGAATAAAGAATTGTCATGAGATGCTCTCTAGCTATAAGGTACCATCGAAAATCATCTAATCTGATGATGGAACCGAATGATGGAGGATAGGCACGGGGCTTCGTTATAAAACGCTGTATTCTAGCCATGTTTGGGCTTATTAGAATTATCATGACATATACTCGGCTATAAGGTACCATCGAGCTGATCTGACGATGGAAGGTAGGCATGGAAACTTCATAATAAAATAATGTATCCTAGCAGTGGCTTGGCTTATTGGAATTGTCATGTAATGTAGGTACTCTGGCTATAAGTGGTTTTAGTGATTATTTAAAACACCTTTACGAAATATTTACCATAGACCGAGTCGTCTCTGAGCTTGTGGACGACGACCGATGGGTAGATCGTCGTCCGGCCGTCCGGTAGTGTTAGTCGCCGGGCCCAGCAGGGTCGAAGCTTACTGGGGCCATATGCTGACTATTTAAAGGGAAACTCATGGTCCTAGAATGGAAAGGGCAACTGAAGGAATTATAGGTGTGGTTTTAGTCAATAAAAGTCTGTCAAAGACGAAGAAGTCATTAGATAATTTCGCAACCTAAAGAAAAAAAAAGAACTAGGCGTCTCAATTCACCAAAAGCCACAACCTCTATATTTTCCATTAACATTGAAACAGCGACAATCAACTGTGCTCGTCTTCAAGATCTTTTAAACATTACTCCGCTATTATACTACACTGTGTAGCAGTTTTATCGTCCCTTTACGATTACCGAGAATTGTTGGAAACGTGATGTTACGTGTTATGCCAAGCTTTATTGCTTGTCCGTGATCTTTTCACATGTCTTGAATATGAATATGTGTAATTTGCAATGGGGCCTTTTTTGTGGCCTGAAGTGTATCTTCTGTTGTTATGGATGAGTTATGGGTTTGTAAAATATAAATAGGTTTTTGGCATGATTTCGTTTTCGAGTAAAGTTTCGTAGGTGTTTTATTGGTGTAGTCAACTTGACAGTACACGTTTTTTTAAATTGTTATTGACTAGTGTTTGACTGCGATCCCACCTGATGGTAAGTAGTGATGCAATTGTTGATGGTGAGGCGCACTAGTTTATTTAGAGTCTATTCACTCTAGCCTTGAAGACACCTAAATTATAATCGGACGGGAAGACCGCAGCGGGCAAGTTGGTCCAGTCCCTCGATGTACGCGGTATAAATGACGAGGCGAAATGCTTGGTCCAGACCATAGAGATTTTAACGACGTAAGGGTGGATACTAGCCGTTCGTCGGGTTGTTCGATGGTAGTAATGAGATGGTGGAATCAAGTCATGCAATTCCCGCGCACACTCTCCAAAATGCATCCTGTACTGGTACATGGAGTTGTTGAAACAGACGCTATGGCGGTATAATTTGTTGACTACCTCAGCGAAGCTTACTAGTCCAGTACTTAGGGGTGTTAACCTCGGATTTATTTACTTAGAATGAAATTTAAGAAGAGAATATGATATGTGTAGCTAATATTAAGTATAAAAAGTTTACATAATAAAAAATGTGACCTTGATTTTATACCGAGAAGGCTACATTTAAATTTGCTGTCAAATACTGCAAAAGCATTAGAATGTGTTCCATCTGTATTAAAATGAAAAATCAAGTGACTGTATACTGTATTACAATCTAAATACTATCTAAACTTAACACGGTTTAGTTAGCTAAATGCTATTGTGAAGCCATAACAAAAAACCGAGCAATGCAAATCAGACTCCCGCCCTTAGGGTTTCGTACAAACTTACATATGAAAACAGTTCAATTCCCGAATTAAGTTACGAAGATTTTTCCAAATCGTAAAAAAGTTTTCCTTTGTGACGTAACTACAATTTTTTTCCTATACTTGTGCTATGGGACCTTGCTTTATGCCAAATTTCAGGATTCTGAGTCAACGGGAACTACCCTATGAATTTTGATTCCTTTGAGAGTGTTGAAATGTAAGTATGTTTTTGCGACATAAACGGTCGTATCTTTTTTTCCGTTAACTTAGAATTTTTTCATAGCTTCAAGGGACCGCAGACTTGAGTATACGGTTTTAATTTCAACTCGATACCTCCACGCGTTTCTGAGATAAAGGGTCTTGACAGACAGACGGACAGACAACAAAGTGATCCTATAAGGGTTCCGTTTTTTCCTTTTAAGGTACGGAACCCTAAAAAAGTTGCCACCGATTGCCTCCATGACGGTGCTCTGTCCAAGCGGGGCACACCTCCACCGTATGCTCCACCGTGGAGCGAACCAAGCCTCAGAAGCATGTAAGAATCGTTTTTTACAAACTTCAACTTCGTTTACGTTCATATATCTGGACATAATACATAATGTGCATAACATATTTTCCGATTGCAATTAGCGTTTTGGCTTTTAGCCGTTTTATCTCCTAGATCCAATAAAGTGTGTGCTCTCGATTTAAATTCGTTTTTTTTAGGGTTCCGTATATTAAAAGGAAAAAAACGGAACCCTTATAGGATCACTTTGTTGTCCATCTCTCTGTCTGTCAAGACCCTTTATCAGGGGAACGTGTGGAGGTATCGAGTTGAAATTAAAATCATTTACTCAGGTTTACAGTCCCTTGAAGCTGTAAAAAAATCAAACTTCTGAGTTAACGAAAAAAAAAGATACGGCCGTTTATGTCGCAAAAAACATGTATTTCAACACTCTCAAAGGAATCAAAATTCTTAGGGTACTTCCCCAAAAAAATAAATTAAATTAGACACTCGAATATAAGAAACGTTACCAAAGCCACCGATGCCCTGGAATATGCTAAAAAGCTGAAATGGAAATGGGCGGGACATGTTTTCTTTAATAATAAAGTATTAAATATCAGCTTACGACTCTTGCAATAATAGAAAATAAAATCTTCATATAACCCCACACAGCAAAAATGTTTTACAAAGCAAAACTTTTATGGAAACTCAACAAAAGCCAGTAAGATATCAAGAATCCAAATTGACACTCGACTACATTCAGAGACCTTTATTATCAATCGAAGAACGCGTTAAGTGGTCCAGGCTGACCCTTCGGATCATATTGGTTGTTAGATAAAATCGAATGGAGCATAATTCAGTGTCAATCCGTATTAGAACCTTTATGAACTACGGGTATCTCCGGGTTCCGTATAGAGAGGTTCGAAGACATTTTTGATGGCTTCATTCCATTCTTGTTACCGTTGTTAGTTCAAAGCTATGAGCACTTAAAATGAAATGGAACTTTAGAACACCTTTTATATAGCGTTCCAACATTTGAAACATTTTGGGTGAGTACTCGTGAAGTTCGTGGATGGATATTGTATTTCTATGGATAAAGAAAGGACATGTAATATGGTTTACTTGGAAGGTTTTCCCTGTGAGTTGTCATGCAAAAGGGAGTGCCTCGAACTGTTAATGTACGCATAGTTCGTAAAGGAACACTATCGTCATCTAGTGGCAACCAAAGTTTGATAATTATGTTTAATCTGCGGATTGGCTGCAACATTACTAACTACTTAAAAAGTGTTATTTTTATGCATGAGTTTTATGTAGTAGCTGTTTTTTATCCCTCAATAAATTATGTACAAAATTCATCCTATGTTGAGACATATATTAAAGTACTAGCTTCTGCCAGCGGCTTCGCCCGCGTAAAAGTCGATTTCTCCATCCAAACTTCCAAACCCCGTTTTACCCTTTTAGGGGTTTTTTTTTTATAGGTGGGAAAATCATCTAATGACAAATCTCGCTCTTGGGCGGAGCGGGAGATAGTGTCAGACTTTTACTGACTAAAAACCCACTCCTGTTCCTTCGTTGCCTTCGTCCCAGGGCCACGGTTTCGTTTTCACACTACCCATGGCCCCAGTAGGCTTCGACCCTGCTGGGCCCCTACGATTTGCTGACATCTCCCTGAGGCGCGCGCGCAACAATACGCGCCGTCGACGACTTGGGCTCGGTCCGGATGGTTACCGGACGGTCGGACGGCGGGCCACCCATTGCCCGTCGTCCGACCCTTTTAGGGGTGGAGTTTCGTAAAATCCGTTCTTAGCGGATGTGTACACCCTATGAGGAACCAACTTCCAAAACTTTAAGTTTGTGTAAGTGTTATAGTTTCTGAGATTTTGTGAATAATCAGTGAGTGGTATTTCGCTTTTATATATATAGATTCATAATATAATAGTTAAGTTAGTTACCCATGAAGGTTTGACAATAACTCATCCGGTTAGAACGACGCGCTGTGTTTTTTCCCGATACCTATGCACTCGTGCCGCCCCGCATCCTTGGTTTCTTCCCTTGCCTATATATATAGCATGTCGATTGGCGCGTAAATTGCAGTTAGTGGTTTTAATTTATTTTAACAATCAAGGATAAGTTACATGCGCTAAAATGAGAAACCAAAGAGTTTTACAAATGAAAAAATAATCGGTTTTATACTTTTTAATTTGTACCATTTACGGCCCGTACGGGGACTTAAGGTGAAGGACCGTAAATATTGATTAAGTAAAAAAATATCCAGTAGTTTTGTACAATGTCCGGTTAGTACGTCCAAATGTCTCCACTCTCTTGAAAGTCGTTATATCCGAATTCTACTATATTCAAATATTCATTACTTAGTCTTTGATAGTCTGCCGTATAAACGTAGTAAGTAAGGTACAATATATAGATCTAAAAGACAATTTACCCTCGTAGATGCTACAGTCCATTTTCATATAATATTCCCTGACCTAGAGCATTGACCGCAACGTGACGTCATTAATACCGAGGTACCTGAGATCTAATGTCATCATAGTGCTGTCCCCATTTCGTCACTCAAGCATAGCTGTTACAGCGATGTGATCTATTAGGATCTCGGCTTCACTAGTGTTGGTTACGGGTGTTTGGGCTCAGATACATTTTGGTCCAATACTATATTACCATAGTGATAGGTATGCTTCGATCTTACCTCAGAATATCGATATTGTTTACTAATTGGGTTCGGGAGGTCAGATATACGTTCTATGTAAAACTATGTAGACACATGAGGTTAACTAGAAGCCTAATCTACTATAGGAAAATGGTAGTCCACTGATAAATGTCTTGTCATGTCGACGTCTTTATGTCGATACCGTTACCGGCCCACGCTGAAAACCAGCGCCGTAGACTCATCGCATTTTGCGTGTGGTCACGGTATTATGCTGAGCGTTCGGCCGTTTCGCGCGGATATGGCGCATATTTCTTTAACATAATGTACTTATAATTTGTTAGTTTTAAATTTGCGCCTTGTTCCGCCAAATAAAATGTTTTTCTTTCTTTCTGCTTTTCTTGTGATAATATTTTGATAGTTATCTGTATTTTGTAATTAATAAATGTTTCACGTTAACCCGGTATACAATTAACATGTTAATTACAAGCAACACGTCCCAATTTTGGACGGGTTTTATGACTAGCAAAAAACCGACTTATTTATAAGTTGATCAACTTCAATATTAATTAATTACCCTTCCGGAATACATAGGCATATATTTTATACTTTCACGCGGGTGAAGCCGCTGGCAGAAGTTAGTAGTTATTATTTTAAGGTTGAATAAGACCAACGATTCCTCTAAAAATAACGACTATCAAAAGTGCATTACGACCCTTCTGATCCAACACATCTAGGCCACAATACCACAAAATAGATAGGTACAGAAGTCAATCTACATACAAAGCGCGCTCGAGAAACGCACACATAGACACCTCTCACGGACACGATATCTCAGCTCAATTCAGCTCAATACGAGCTCGAGTGCTATCCGTTTGAGACACGCATCTGTGAACTATTTTGGACAACTATTTTGAAAATGGACCAATAAAAAAAAACCTTATTCTAAATTATTCAGTGGACGGTTGTTTAAATTCAACAGTGAATTGACGTTTTTTAGGCTACCAGTTGTTTCAGAGGCAATTTGCTTGTATTTTGATGGTTTGTTTTAACGTAACACAGAACAGGCCCCGCGCCGAGAAAGATTATGTAGGCATTTATCACCGCACCCGGTCGCACTCGGACAGTTCGGCGCCACGCGCTGACCCTAGCGCGATCGCCGACCGTAGTAGGTATGAAGAGTGAAGTACATACATGAGATTGACTTCTGTACCTATCTATTTTGTGACAATACTCTGCAGTTCATTGCTCCGACCAAATACTGATGGGCAGAACCGATTCTGAGGGCATTTGAATTCCTATGCCCACTTGAATTTCCTTTGCCCACGTCGCATTTCCGAAGCCGAAAACAAACGCTGTTATCACTGGGTGGCTATGTTCCAACCGTTAGACACCATTTGCATTGACGTAGGTCGTATATATGGTAGGTAGTTACCACCTGATGCAATGGTCTGTTGTGGTTTCTAAAGTGTCCTCTATAGAACTGTGTGTTGTATGAAATTGTATTGATTCGATTGTTACATTGTATGTGTATTGTATTGGAAGTTTGGAACTTGAAACAAAGCTTGATTTTGAATGCTGATGATGTTTTCACATTGGTATAGGTATGATTGTATTGCTTTGTGTACATGCAGATAAGTAAGTAAGTGAATAATCTTTTAGCATATAGCATAGTCGGCCTTATAATGTTCCCACTGCTGGGACTCAGGCTTCGAGAGGGAATGGGCCGTAATCCACCACGCGGGCCCAGTGCGGGTTGGTGGATGTCACACGTCTTCGAATTTTTGGTTCTAGGACATGCCGGTTTCCTCACGATGTTTTCCTTCACCATTTTGAGAGCAGTGGTGATGAAATAAATTACGCAAAGTAATGCGCCTGGCTGGGTTTGAACCCACGACCTACAACTCGTAAGTCGGGGCCGTTACCACTGCTCTTAAATAAAAAAATAAAAAAAAAATTTATTGCGCAAAAATGATTAGCCAAGTAACATCAGTGATTAAACACCAAAAATGAGAGTGACTAATACACATAAATAAGATAAATGTCTTCCAAACTAGGAAACAATCCTGTCTCTTGAAGAATAGATATAGTTTTCTTTATTTTTGGCCGGCCTGTTCTATCACCAGACCACCAGACGTACAGCGTTGTACCACCGGTATATTGTGGACATCCCACCCATAAGCATAACACGTTTTGGGAACACATTCATTAATCGTACAGCTAAGGAGTGTAATTCTTTGCCGGAGTCTGTTTTTCCTGATAGCTGCAATCTAGGGGTCTTTAAATAAAGAGCGAATAGGTTATTTTTAGGTAAACGTACTCTATCGCCAACCACATCATCGCTTACCATCAGCTGAAAAAAAAATGGTTTGCAAGCAGTGCTTACTAACTTCGGGCTTGTCTCAAGCACTTTTATGCTGAAACAGGGAAACAGATGGCTGGAAAATAAATAGAATTTTGTTTTGAAATTCAATAAATAAATTCTCTCGCGCTGGTTAAAGCGAGAGGGGGTGTCAGACATTTACTGGCTAAAACCCACCTGTGTTTCTTCAGTTGCCCTTGTGTTCCTGGGCCGCGTAACTCTTTCGAATTTGTCTCGTATTGTGCAGCGCGAAATTTTATTCTTGATATTGCTGTAATAGGTTTAGCAGATACAAAGAAACTGCTATCAGTAGTTTCGCCCGCGTGAAAAAGAATACTCATGGGAACTACTACTCCCGAGCAAAAAGTATTCTATGTGCTATTCCAGGACATTTATTTATTTATCTGCATAGGCACACCAACGACTTATTTACAATATAATTTAAACGATGTAATAATAATATACATGAGGTGATCCTGTGTAAAAAAGTCACTACAGGTATGCACAACATTATTTTACAGTAGCTCTAATTAATTGAATAGATTGAAAACTATAAATAATAAACATTTAAAACAGGTACGAAAATAATGATTAAAACCAATGTCCCAAATTAGAATAAATTAAATTTAAATCACATTATTATCAAATTAAAATTAGATCTTAAAGTAATTTAATTTAAGATCTAATTTTAATTTGATAATAATGTGATTTAAATTTAAATAAAATAAAATTAATTATCAAATTAAAATTAGATCTTAAATTAAATTACATTATTAACGAGTCAGTTTGAATGTTTTTGGCTCTAAATCTTGGCAGACTATCAAAGAAGATATCAATGCTGCTGTCGACAGAGCAGGCTTTGTTGTAGAAAGTTAACATTCTATTCAAGGGAGCGTGCCAACCCAGGTTTGTGCGACATGGCTTAGTGACAAACGTTCTATTGTTACGTTTGGACCGAAGTTGGGAATGACGAGGTACGTCTATGCTGATTTTACTAAGTAGGTCTGACGTTGAAGAAATCCCGTTAATAGATTTGTAAAGTGTCAACAGGTTGTCAAGGACTCGAGGAGGAGTGTCAGGCGGTCGCCTCCTTCTGCGAAGCAGTAATGCTAGCAAAGGAGGCGGACTTACATGCACGCGCGAGGGCGCGGCCCTCACGCCCCAGCCGCCGGGATCCCGATCCCGATTTCCGGCTACTGTAGACGCGGTCTTGGGGACGGCGAGCTATGGGTAGCTTGCCCTCCGACCGTCCGGTAACCGTCCGGACCGAGCCCGAAACGTCGACAGCGCGTACTGTTCCACGCGCGTCTCAGGGAGATGTCAGTAAACCGTAGGGGCCTAGCAGGGTCGAAGCCCACTGGGGCCAAGGGTCTGATTCTGAAAGGAAGACTCGGCCCTGGTACGAAGGGCAACGAAGGAACAGGAGTGGGTTTTTAGTCAGTAAAAGTCTGACACTATCTCCCGCTCCGCTTAAGAGCGGGGGATGTCATTGAATGATTTTCCCACCAACAAAAAAAAAATTTGTTTAGGACCCTTCGTTGTTTCAATGAGTCTAATTTAGAGTAATTAAGAAGTAAATTTAGGACATGGTCTACCCGTGTGCCAAATTTGATTCAAAACCGTTTGGCCGTTCGAGCGTGAGGTAGTAATAAACATACACACACACACACACTCACAAATTTTCGCCTTTATAATATTAATGTGATGTGTGATATCACAAAGTGTGCCGAATATCACGTGAAATTAAACTGTAAGACGAATAAAAAGCGGTGAATAACGACCCTAATCACAGGCGGTGACTGTACCGGCGCAAATTCATCCCCAGATTTATGATGGATTAGCCAAGTTACCTTTTACCCGTATCAAACGCATAGTTACAGTAATTCCGAGAAATACTGACTTTTTGCGGCGCAGGTTAGAAGCATGGTGTCCCACTTATACAACCTTACATATTATATGACTGACCTGTTGGTCTAGTGGCTAGTGGCCCTGACTGCTGTGCTTCGGCATAACCCACAACTTTCGTGTCGTGGGTTCGATTTCCACCCAAGACAAATGTTTATGTGATGAGCACGATAATTTTTTCTATGTATGGGTGTAATTAATCTATTCGTATAATAAATCTAAAAAACAAGAGCATGTTCAGGGAAATACAAAACTAGACTGGAGAAACATCCAAACCAGTTAGCTGTCCAGCTTACATTACCAGACTGTGGGTACAGATTAAAGAGACACAGAATATTGGAACTCTGCAGTATATGAGCCATTAGTATGGAGAATATTTCTGATGAGAAATATCACTTCACCGGAATTCTTCGTTCAACGCATCTGTTCATAGTCGGAAGGACTGATTGCACGATATATTTTGAGAAAAAAAAAAATTGTGCGCGCATCACGTAAAATATATGAAGTCGATGTAGATAACTTATATAAATTAAAATTGTGTGTAACTTGATATATTACTTAGGCTTTGTTTCATCGCGATTGGTTAACTATATCGGAAAATATACTACATTAACTGTTAGGCGGTACGAAGTTCGCCGGGTCAGCTACTCCATAATATGTAGGTATGTATTTCCTAGAGTGGACGTCTATCGGCTGAAATGATGATGATGATGAGCACTAAGAAAGGGTTTTTGAAAATTCAACCTAACTGTATGACTGACAACCTGACTGTATTTTGGCACGAGAGTAGACCGTGTCCAGGTTTAGCATATTTTTATCCCGGTAAGATATCGATGGGGAACGTTCGGGAAGCTGCGCGGTATCTTCTCGTCCAACATACCACAGTGTCTCAAGACGAGTCTATGACCAGTGCATGTTGCCAGTGATGACATATGGCTCCGAAACGTGGTCGAACACAATGGGCCTCATCAAAAGGTTTAAGGTCATCCAAAGGGCAATGGAAAGGGCTATGCATGGAGTTTCCTTGCGTGATCGAATCAGAAATGAAGATATCCGCAGGAGAACCAAGGTTGCTGACATAGCACGAAGAATCAACAAACTTAAAAGGTAATGGGCAGGGCACATTGCTCGCAGAATAGATGGCCGTTGGGGCAAAAGGTTCTGGAGCGGTGACCGCGTACCGGAAGATACAGTGTTGGAAGGCCAAGATGGACCGATGACCTGGTAAAGGTTGCGGGAATCCGATGGCTGCGAGACGCACAGGACCGTTCATTGTGGCGACACTTGGAGGAGGCCTATGTCCAACAGTGGACGTCTATCGGCTGAAATGTTGATGATGATGATGAAACACTACAAACCAAATAGTTATACTTACACAATTTTTTTTTATTCTTGATAGGTTCGCGCTTGACCACTATCTCACCTGATGGAAAGCGATGATGCGGTCGACGATGGAGCGCGCTTACCTATTCACTCTTGACTTAAAGATTCCCGGGTTGTAGCCATCAGGAAACACAGATTCCGGCAAGGAAATCCACTCCTTAGCTGTACGCACAATAAATGTGTTCCCAAAACGTTTTGTGCGTATAGGTGGGAGGTCCACCATGTACCGGTGGCGCATTGCCGTACGCCTGGTGGTCCGATGATGGAACGGGCTAGGCGGAATTAGGTCATGCAATTCCGACGCACACTCCCCGAAATGCAACCGGTAGAAAACCGACAGGCTGGCAACTTGGCGTCGATGCTCAAGACTTTGAAGCCTCGACTCAACGAGTGCATTATTGCCAATGATCCTCCTGGCTCGCCTCTCAATTGCCCCAAGTGCATCAAGCTGGTATCGGGCAGATCCATCCAAAGATGAGAGCAGTACTCTATACACGATCGAACTTGCGCTTGATAAAGTTTGAGCAGCTGTTCCGGCGTGAAGTACCGTCTGACCTTCGCGAGGATTCCCAGCTTTTTTCTGACAACAACTGCTCGTTGATGTGTCATCTAAATATAGCTAATCTGTCAGTTGGCCAACGAAACAAGAAAATTTTTCCCTGCTTTCAGTATCACGCATTAAATCCGTAAAAACGTATCAAGTTTAGCTATCATCAAAGATACCCCAGCTCTCAAAATAACCCCGTTTTACGTTACTTAGTAACTATCTTCCCATTTGTTAAGTGTACCTCGTTATTATTAAATCAAGTTTTCATCTAGTCCTACTATTTACATACACATTTATTTATACTACATAAATACGAAAAGTTTATTCCTACAATTAAAATTAATATTAAAATACCGATTATCAAAAATTCTGATTGGTTCAAAATATAACAACTCCGATTTATCATTCATTCTATTTTTATAATTTCATAATTTCGATATCCCTAACGTTTTTAATAATTATTCCCAAAATACCGAGTTTCAGTAGATCAAATAATAAGAAATCCGACTAAATGATAATACGAAACATCAAAAACACGATTTCCGATTATTTATATTATTAAAATACCGATTATTATTTATTCCGAAATAAAAACGCCTTGACTGAATAGCAAGAAATTTTGATTGATAACCGACAGTAGAGGGAATCTGGTGTAGCTCAGATCGTATGTAGCACGGGTGAAACTGTGAATTGTGAATCGCGCAGTCTTTTCATGTCATGTGAATTCGCTGACTGCATGACATTCACTATTTCAAACCGTCGATAAACTAAACGCTGGCAACCCTAAAATGGAATTCCATTTTTGAACTGGAAAGAATAAAAAAATATTCGTTGTTTTTTATTTTGAATTTTTGATGGAACTCGAAACCTTTAAAAACGAATTTGGCTAAAAGACAAAGCGATGGCATAAACAAGGAAAGAATTTAAATAATTACATTTTCTATTACGCAATAGGGAAATTTACTAAACCCATTTCGCGAAAAGTAATGGACTTTATACACTTGAGAGCGACAACATTAAAAAAAGAACAATTAACACCATATTCAATTTCGTTTTTACTTTGTTCATATTTTGACTTTTTAGGCAGAAAATAAACTTGCTTACTTAAACGGTACGGTATGTACGGATAATGAACCTTTGGGAATTTAATTATTATGAGAAAGTTACTTTACTTTCTCTTGCTAGGCCTAATTATCAATTTTAATAATCTGAAAGGTCCTAACAGATTCTTATTTAGAGCACCGAGCAAAATTTTTGTTATATTTCAAAAGGATTTTATGAAAATATCATTGTTAAATTCTAGACCTAAGTAATTGTCTTCATAAGCAATGTCAAGTTTTCTTATTATAATAAGATTTAGACAATTATGATTTAAGTTTAAGTTAAATTATGACTTGAAATTAATCATTATGATACATGAGTTAGTTAACAAAATAATAATAAATAAATGTTATTCACTACATCTTCTTACTCTGAAACACAAAATGAGATAAAATTAACGTTTTTTATTTATTTTCACGTGATCAAAAGGCTGGTTTTTATTTTGGTCAGAGGATAAGTATTGCCATACAGCATGGCAATGTCGCCAGTTTTTAGGGCACATTACCAGCTGACGGGGTCGCGGTCCCCCGTCCGTTCGTTGAAAATAATCTAATATCAATCTATTATACAGTGCCTCAGTCCGTGGCCTGAGGAAACTTTTGAGTGTATGTGAGAGGTACGCCAGTGCTCATGGCCGGGTGTACAATGTACAAAAGAGTGTTGCGATGGTGTTTGGGGCTGGTGGAAAGTGCCCAGTTGCCCAGTAACGGTACCTCCAATAAAGATTAATGGTGTGCCGTTATCGAGAGAGCACTCGTTTAAGTACCTTGGGCATATCTTGACCACTAGCCTTAAGGACGATGACGACATTGAGAGAGAGCCGAGGGCACTGTCGGTCAGAGCGAACATGATAGCCTGCAGGTTTAAGCGTGCTTCTACGGAGGTCAAGAAAACAATTTTTAGAGCCTTCTGTTCATTATTCAACACCTAGACTGTGAGTACGTTTTACGCAAAGCCATGCCCATCACGGGCCGCTTCTGTAGCGCATCAGTGATATTTGCGGAAATGCGTGTTGATTGCTTTTATGCGTAAAATATGTGCATCTCTGGTGCGCAGGGTGCGAGGCTGGACTGCCATGTGGTGAATTGTTGCTCCAGTATTTGTGCAATTCCATGGTATCTACCATTAGGGCGAAAATGAGTGCCTTTGATGTATCAAAGGCACTCATTTTGACATTTTGATATTTCTCCAATCACTAAATGTATTTAGTGATTGGAGAAATATGCAAATAAAAATATGAAATTGCAAAGAAAAAACTAGGCCAGATGAATGAGACATTCTCCTGGTTTGAAAGAATCACCCCAGAGTGCCTAGTGCGAGTTTTTTTTTACGTTAACGCGATTGACACATTTATGACGTTCAGTGCTCCGATTCGCTCGCTCCAAGCTCTTAACCAACCAGAGATCCAAACGCGGTAACGTTTAGATTACGTACCTTAAAAAGAACTCGCACTAAGGCCTCATTGAAGGGCTCAGATAGTAAATCACGTCCTATTATTATGTTTCTTGCAAGACTATTCTGAAATCTATACCTAGGCATGTGGATTGACTCCACCGTAGGCGTGGGCTTGCGGACAACGAGCAATGAGTAGCTCGCCGTACGGCCGTCCGGTAACCGTCCGGAACGAGCCCGAGTCGTCGATGGCGCGCAGTGTTCCACGCGTGCCTCAAGATGTCAGCAAAACCGTAGGACAGGAGGGCCGAAGCCTACTGGGGTTCGCTTCTGAAAGGAAAACCTGGGATTCTGGAACGTAAGGCAAAGAAGGAACATAGAAGTGGGTTTTAGTCAGTAAAAGTCTAACACGATAAAGCGGGAGAAGTCATTGTATGATTTCCCACTTTAAAAAAATGACGGGTTGCACTCTGGGAGTGCCGGCAGAAGTGAAAACTTAAGTATTAACGTTGTGCGTTTTGGATATTTTGGAATGGTTATGGAATAATTTTGCACGAATTGCTTTTTTTTTGCACACAATTTTGCACGACATCCGTCTTACGAATTTACGATCAGGTCACGTGTCCTGACGCGAGTTTAACATTTTTTACCCATTACAAAATTTTTTGCACACAATTTTGCACGACATCCGTCTTACGAATTTTCGATCAGGTCACGTGACCCTGACGGTCACGTGACCCTGACGCGAGTTTATCATTTTTTACCCATTACAAAAAAAGTGTACAACGCCGCTAAAGAAGTTTTCACTTCAAAAAGCATGTGGATTGGCTAATTTTCGATCGCAATATTGTCAGTTCTTAATTTAAAACGTGATCTTTATTTTTTATATTTCTACACATTTTTTGAACAAGTTCATATTCCAGAGTCTGCGATTTTTAGCACGAAAACTTGGAATATAGATGATGCTTAATGCATCCCGATCGGTTCATTTATATTCACACTGCATCTATAAAGTAATGGTAATACTCGAAATCCTAGTCGATTTTCTATGAGGAGAGGTAAGGGAAATGTATAAATTTTTTGCTGGTAAGTACTCAGTATAACTTTAAAAAATTCCAGGACTCATGCTAACAGAAAAATATAAAACTATATTATGATGTTCCACTAGTAGTGAAGCACATTGCGATGATTACAACGTCGCCGACTCAAATCCACTGAAGTGGAAACCAAAATACACGTTCGATCTATAAATGCGGGGTCACCACTCAAGTGTGAAAATCACATTGGGAAAGGATTTAGCTTCAAGTATTAGTGGTTGCTGTAACATGTGATAAGAACGTCGCAAGTGCTGCCAAGTGACGTCAGACGTCTTGCGTCGAAGTTCGCCCTTTGCTGGCAAACGATTAGATTAACACTTAAATGTTCGAATTGCTTTTAAGGAAATTGATTTTCTCCAGACATTGTTTAAGAAGAATGGCTCAAGACTTGCTTGTCAACATGATTGTAGCAAGCAATTTACTTATTTTGCGTTGGTAATAGAATATTCACAATGTACGACAAAATATACTCGCGAACATTGAAAAATAGAAAAGTAAACGGGACTTCATTACTATAGTGTATTAGCGAAATAAAAAGTGTTTTATGATTTCTACTTTTCATATAAAAACGGTATGGTGGAAAGTTATGTAAATACTGTGAAAAGTGTAACACTTAAACTAAAAGACGTCAGAATAACCCCATAACTTAAATATAACCGCTATTTTCTCAAAGAGAACGACCGCAACTTTTATATTTGCTATTCCAAATGCAAATATACGTTCGTTTTGAATTTTATATGACTGGAGCGTTGAGAGTATTGCCAGTAAATTCCAACTGAGGTATGGGCAATAAATCGATCGTGAGTGCAATTGGACGAGAATCTCTGGTGAGTCTACAAGACTCTGCACTCTTGCACAAAATATTGGCGGTGAAACAAAATAGGTCATTTAAAACAACTGGTTACGTGCGAATGTACGAAATTGTTTTGGGCACGGTATAATCACGCCACGACAACGACCCCTCGGGGGCTATTAACGCTCACAAATAGATGCCCTTGCACGAATTCTCGATGTTTAATTTTCATACATTTGCGAAGATGTTGGAGATTTTATGAGGTCATTGGGATTAGCGTTTTATAAAGTACGTATGGAATTTAGAAATGTTAAGTTTGGAGTAAATATATTTTTAGGTCTTTGAATATTTAAGATCCGTTTGCGAAACGCTACAATGAGTAAATTAATTGAGAGATGTAGCTGTTAATTTTAGTCAATATTATATTGACCCCCAGCTCCTGAAGTACAACTGTAACAGCATCTGTACAAGCATCTGACCAAGGAGGTCAAGACTTAGAGATAAATCTATTGGCACATATTTTTCAGACATTTCCGGACACGAATCTATTATATCTTTTAAATAATTTTGTAAATAAGACAATGACATGATTCATAACAAGTAAAAGTACATAAGAAACGTAAATATGTATTAACTTACTATTTACAGTAATCCTACGTGCATATACAACGTGGCGCTGACAATACAATATTTTTTTTCAAACAAACTAGCATAAAATCGTAAACAAAATAGAACACCATTTATAAATATCGGTACACTAACCTGTGGCGCCGTGTCATGTAGTGACGCCATTATTATGAATGCTCATTAAATACAATTACACCAAATCACAGTTTTTATTAATAAAATTATATTAGGTAATCTTAACCACTATTCCACTCACTATCACTTACTTACTGTCGAAATTGAATAATGTCGACATGCCCTACGCAGACTTGACGTAGGGTTGCGTTCATAGTAATTTAAAATTCTATCATCTAGTGTCACTTTTATACGTATAAGAGCACTACCCGATTGCGGGATTAAGGGTCCATTTTCCCGCATCCTCTAGAAAGCTTGAACAATAATGCGCCCATTGGTCGGACCAGGTCGGAAAAAACTTTAGTGTTCCCATACCTCTCTCGGTATGTCCGTATAGTTAAAACGGTGTTTCTGTGGCACTTTCCATAAATTAAAATCATGCCGGAGTACTCCGAAGCTATGTAATTGTAACGAGGCACGATAATTAAAAAATAAAACGTAATTACAATACAAAATTTTTCAAATAAAAATAGTAACGTCAGTGACCTTGATATATAAACTGTCACTTTAACTTGATTAATTATTATCTGTTTTATGGCTTTAAGGCTTTATGTTTATGGCACCAAATATGATTTTTTTCGCAGTTGTGATTATTATGTTTTTTTTTTTGCAATCGTGGACTACATTATATATCATGTAGAAAATACTGAAAATGAAAAATAATATCCTGTGACTAAACTATCTTTGGTATGCAGACTGGGAACATCATGAGGTATACGCAGTTTAATTTAATGTCGTATTATCTGCGCCACCCCATATAATATCTTTGGGCCTTAGTAGCCTAAAAATAAAGAATTATCTACACTAATATTATAAAGAGATAAAGTTTGTTTTTATGTTTTTTTTTTGTTTGCAGGAGGTAATCTCTGAAAGTACTGGTCCGATTGCTAAAATTTTTGCACCGATAGAAAGCTGCTTTATTCCTGAGTGACGTAGGTTATATTGTATTATGTACGCGTGCGAAGCCGCGTGCAAAAGCTAGTATTATTATATACCTATATACAAAATAGATTCTGACGTCAAAGCTCTCCACCACATTGCTGTCATCTGAAAAGGGTGTCCAGAAGACTGGTGGTAGCATTGTCATGCTGAGGTCCTCGCTGGTCGATTAAACAGATCGACAGGGAGCTTCTCGAGGAAGCCGCAATCATCCAAGCCTGGGTCCGGGAGTCAATGACGAACGAAGCCGTCGACGTCGAAGAAGAGGCGCAGTGGTTCCGCGGGGCGATGACGCAAATTTGCGACGCGTCCATGCCTCGTATCCGCACTCAACCCACAAGGCGCCGGTTGTACTGGTGGACCGCCGAAATCGCGCAGATGCGCAGGACCTGCGTGGAAGTCAGGCGCCGGTACACCCGATACCGGAGGAGACGTCGTCGGGTTCCGGAAGAAGAGGCCGCGCGGTATGAGGTGTACCGCGCGGCGAAGAAGGCTCTGTGGCTGGCCATCGGCGAGTCGAAGACTCGATCCTGGGAGGAGATGCTTGCGACCTTAGATGCAAATCCATGGGGGCGTCCTTATCGTACGGTCCGAGGGAAACTTCGTGCCTGGGCGCCCCCACTCACTAAGAGCCTCGAGCCTCAGTTGCTGGAGGTAGTGGTCGCAGCTCTCTTCCCTGCCAGAGAGGAGCACACACCGCCGCCGATGGCTTTGCCCACAGACACAGAGTCGGAGGATGAGGAGGTCCCCGAGGTGACACAACCAGAGTTGAGGGCGGCCGTGATGCGGCTCCGGGCCAAAACCGTTGCCCCGGGACCGGATGGAGTTCCCGGCCGCGCGCTCGTCCTCGCTCTGAAGGAGCTGGGGCCCCAATTGAGAGGACTCTACTCAGCTTGCCTTGAGCAGGGCCACTTCCCCACTCAGTGGAAGACAGGTCGTCTGGTCCTGCTCAGGAAGGCGGGGCGCCCAGTAGACTCGCCGTCCGCATACCGGCCCATAGTGCTGCTTGACGAGGTGGGTAAGCTTTTCGAGCGGATTATTGCTGCCCGCCTCGACGGTCACTTGTACAGAGAGGGGCCGGATCTGGACGACAGTCAGTTCGGTTTTCGGCATGGGCGCTCCACTATCGACGCCATAATGCGGGTGAGAGTCCTGGCGGAGGAAGTGGTTTCCCGGGGCGGGGTGATGGTGGCGGTGTCCTTGGACATCTCCAACGCCTTTAACGCCCTGCCCTGGAGCTGTATCCGGGAGGCGCTAAGGTACCATAGGGTGCCCCGCTACCTCCGCCACATCATTGGGGCTTATTTGTCAGAAAGGTGTGTCACCTACAGGGGACGCGACGGCGAGGGCCGTCGTGATATGTCGTGCGGTGTTCCACAGGGCTCGGTCCTGGGGCCACCCTTGTGGAACATCGGTTACGATTGGGTGCTGAGGGGCGAGCTCCAACCGGGTGTGGACCTGACGTGTTACGCAGACGACACGCTGGTCACGGCCCGTGGGAGCTCGTACAGGGAGGCAGCGTTGCTGGCGACGGCAGCGGTTTCACGGGTGGTGAGCCGCATACGACGCCTGGGACTGGAGGTGGCTCTCAACAAGTCGGAGGCTATGGTCTTTCATGGCCCCCGACGGGCGCCACCACCGGGATCACACATCGTGGTCGGGGGGGTCCAAATCGCTGTCGAGTCCACCATGAAGTACCTAGGATTGGTGCTCGACAGCCGGTGGGACTTTGGCCCTCACTTTCGGCGGCTGACGCCCAAGTTGATGGGCGCAGCAGGCGCGCTCGCAACGCTGCTTCCCAATCTAGGGGGCCCGAGCACTGCCTGTAGGCGGCTATACTTGGGGATCGTGCGATCCATGGCCCTGTATGGGGCCCCGGTATGGGCTTCTGACCTGACGGCCGGCAGCATCGCAATCCTGCGAAGACCGCAGAGGGCGATGGCCGTCAGGGCTATCAGGGGGTATCGCACGATCTCCTACGAGGCGGGTTGTGCACTGGCCGGATCTCCGCCCTGGGAACTGCAGGCGAGAGTCCTCGCCTCACTGTACCGGTGGCGTGAGGAGATAAGGACGCGGGGTGGTGAACCGATACAGCGCGAGATCGAGCTGCGTCGGTCTCAGCTCCGCGAGGTCATGGTGGCGGAATGGCGGGACAGGCTTCTACGCCCTACCGCCGGCCTCGCCACCGTCGATGCGATCCGACCAGTGCTCGACGAATGGCTCGGGAGGAAACACGGCTCCCTGTCGTTTAGGGCGACGCAGGTGCTTTTGGGGCATGGCTGCTTCGGGAAGTACTTGTGTCGCATAAACAGGGAGCCGGACGCTCGGTGCCATCACTGCACCGACTGTCGGGAGGACACGGCGCAACACACACTGGCAGAGTGTGCCGCATGGGAGGAGCAGCGCCGTGACCTTGTATCTGTAGTGGGCCCCGACCTGTCGCTGCCGGCCGTCGTTCGTTCGATGGTCGGGGGCGCCGAGTCGTGGGATGCGGTGATCTCCTTCTGTGAAGCCGTAATTTCGCAGAAGGAGGCTGCGGAGAGGGAGAGGGAGGCCGCGGCCACTCTCCCGTGCCGCAGCAGGCGAACCGGGCGTCGGCGGAGGGCAGACAACGCCCTCTTCCAGCCCCCATAAAGAGGTCCGGAGGGACGGCGGACTCGGGGTCGTCCGCCGTCCCCCATCCAGCAAGACCCGAGGCGGCAGCGCGTTGTGTTCCACGCGCGCCCCTATTGGACGTCGCGGGGGGAGGACACCTCATACTCCCCCCGGCTTGAGGTGGCCCGCGTAGGCGGGCCGGCACTAGCCGGGGATCATGGATGGCGTATCAGCTCCCACGATCCCCGGTCCAAGTGTGGGAGGGAACACCGAGGTGGTTTTTAGTCAGTAAGAGTCTGACAGACCCCTTCGCCTGCCCCAGGCGAAGGACATCCATGAGGATTTTCCACACCGGCAACAAAAAAAAAAAAAAAAAAAAAGGTTCATAGTAATTTAAAATTCTATCATCTAGTGTCACTTTTATGCGTATAAGAGCACTACCCGATTGCGGGATTAAGGGTCCATTTTCCCGCATCCTCTATAAAGCTTGAACAATAATGCGCCCATTGGTCGGACCAGGTCGGAAAAAACTTGAGTGTTCCCATACCTCTCTCGGTATGTCCGTATAGTTAAAACGGTGTTTCTGTGGCACTTCCCATAAATTAAAATCATGCCGGAGTACTCCGAAGCTATGTAATTGTAACGAGGCACGATAATTAAAAAATAAAACGTAATTACAATATAAAAATTTTCAAATAAAAATAGTAACGTCAGTGACCTTGATATATAAACTGTCACTTTAACTTGATTAATTATTATCTGTTTTATGGCTTTAAGGCTTTATGTTTATGGCACCAAATATGATTTTTTTCGCAGTTGTGATTATTATGTTTTTTTTTGCAATCGTGGACTACATTATATATCATGTAGAAAATACTGAAAATGAAAAATAATATCCTGTGACTAAACTATCTTTCATCTATCTATCATGAGGTATACGCAGTTTAATTTAATGTCGTATTATCTGCGCCACCCCATATAATATCTTTGGGCCTTAGTAGCCTAAAAATAAAGAATTATCTACACTAATATTATAAAGAGATAAAGTTTGTTTTTATGTTTTTTTTTGTTTGCAGGAGGTAATCTCTGAAAGTACTGGTCCGATTGCTAAAATTTTTGCACCGATAGAAAGCTGCTTTATTCCTGAGTGACGTAGGTTATATTCTATTATGTACGCGTGCGAAGCCGTGGGCAAAAGCTAGTATTATTATATACCTATATACAAAATAGATTCTGACGTCAAAGCTCTCCACCACATTGCTGTCATCTGAAAAGGGTGTCCAGAAGACTAGTGGTAGCATTGTCATGCTGAATGGCTGTGCTAATTCTTTAGGTTTGGTTACGCAAAGTGTCGATCAGTCGACGAGAAAACGGCTCAAAACTGTGATTACAAATAAGGTATTTGCACCGCTTGAGGGTCTCAGCAGTCGTAGCGACATCTATTTTTATACAATTGCACAGCTTATTTCAGAACTTACAATTTGTCGAATTTAACTGAACTTCTTCGTAAACCTTGCTTGACCTTTAGGCCTCTCAGATTTCACCGTGAGGGCTTTACGTTTCCATTCTGACATAATCCCTTATTCGTCACTAAGGGCACGCACGGTAAAGGTTGATCTATTCTTGGCCAGACAACACAAGACGATATTGTTCGTCTAATAGCTTAGAGCAGTATTTTCCAAACTATAAACTATGATGATAAAATATAGTAGACAATGCATGACAATGAAGTAGCACACTTTGTATCTATTATTTGTAATTACTATATAATTTTAACTCTTTTTAACCGATTTTTTTACGATCATTTTCAGCAATATCTTTGCCAATTGTTTTCTGTTACACTAATTTTGAAGAGTACCGTAAAATGCCCTAACTTTGCACGAATTTTGAAGTTTGTTTGAATTTTTGCAAGTTAAATAGAAAAAATCGTGACATGTAAAGAAGAAAAAATGCAAATCGGAACCTTATGCTCTTATTAAAACCGTTCATTATAGGTTTTGCTTTAAAATTTCTAAGAAATAACCTTCGAAATGGCCAGGCAAAGTTAATGGTATTTCCTCTACTTTGCATAAGCAAGAATATTGTAGTTAAAATGAATTTTCAAATTAACAGATTTGGTACCGTAGCGTATTACAAATAAACGTTTTTTCTTTCTTTCTTTCTTTTTTCTTTATTGGTGTAGTATTCATATTTAAGCAGACTATAAGGTCTAAAACATTTTTTATTTTGGAAGATAGGCAAAGTAGAGAAATCTTTTTGTTTTTTCGTCATGTGGGTTCCGAGTTCATTTTTGCGCATAAACAATGGCGGGATTGCACTGTTTTGCTATCAAACTAAAAAGTGACAACCGGCAAAGTTTCACGAAAGCAATTCTCATTTCATGTATTATGTTGAGTTTCTTGTTATTGAGGTTATCTATACAGGCATAACTTTTTGTTTAAGGACCGATCCTGATGATTATTTTTTTGTATTGGGTTGAGTTATAGTCCTTTATATAGCATTAATTCAACGGAATCCGCGGCAATCTTCTGAGATGGTTTGCATCTTATATTACCAATCGGAGTCAGAGGGTTGTTATCAATGGTCATCAATCAAACATCGCACAGGTGACCTCTGGAGTCCCTCAAGGCTCAATTCTTAGTCTTCTTTTATTCTTTCTATATATAAACGACATCAGTCAATGCTTCCAAAATACCAAGTTTCTTTTACATGCCGATGACCTCAAGATTTACAGAGTCATACAACAAAGAGATGATTGCCTTCTTCTTCAACAAGATTTGGACCGATTATCCTTTTATTGCAGAAAAATAAGTCACAACTAAGTCTAAATATAACTTCATAACTTTCTCTAAAAATAAAATTGTAGTTAAACACATATAGGTATACGAGTTCACTATGCGATGCCCCTCTGCTTAAAGTGGACTCTATTCGTAATCTCGGTGTCATCCTTGATTAGAAGCTTTGCCTAGACCTACATATAAAAAAAATGGTAAAATTGACAACAAAGTATATCAACTATACGGATTTGCAATGCGTTCTATAACATATTTTAAAAAGGCATCTTTTTGTATCTACCTGTCCCTAGTGCGCTCTCAGCTGGAGTATGCCGTGTCCGTCTGGAGTCCATACTACAAGCAGTATAATGAAATCATTGCATGTTCAGTACAAATTTCTGCGTACCACGCATTGTAGATCTTATGGATATTATTTAACGTATAAAACTTTGTTTACCTAGTACAAGCTGCCGACGCTTCCAAATAGACAACAATACTTAGAGGCCGTGAATTTGTATAATATTGTTAGAAACAAATTTGATTGCATAGATTTAACTAATATATAATCTATATATATAAAAGCGAAATACCGCTAAATGATAAATGATATTTATTCTGCAAATAGGTTTATAAAACACTTTTACACGTAATTTTTTTTTTGTCATTTTAACTAGATGAGGCCGGTGTTTCCTAGCTGACTACCCTGAGAAGAAACACCGAAACAAACTCAGGGGTCAAAGTCTCTTTTAAAGTCCATACAGTAAATATGTAATGGTCATATCACATGAGAACCATGCAGATTTGTCTGAGATGGTCGTTTGAAGAAAGAACCATACAGATTTGAGTGGACCTGTCCAGTCAGTGCAAGCATTTGTCAGTATTCGCAAAGCTCAACTCAGGACTACTAAGGAGCTCAACGACTTGACGAACAATACCAAAGAAATGACATTTGGGTAGGCCGCAGAAAATACTCAAATTGCCAGACATAAGTTAAAATTACTGAAAAGGAAAAAAAAAAGCAATCAATATAGTCCTAACGTTTACAACAATAAAAGGAAATATATAGTTTCCAAAATATAATACTTAGTAAATATTTACTTATGTCAAAATTTAATTGAAAAAAAAAATAATGTCAAATTGCAAAATAAAGATAATCTATAATGTAAGATTGTAATAAAAAAATAAATAAAAAAAGCACAATTGAAAATAAAACAAAAGAAAGAGAAGAAAAAAAAATGATAATAAGACAACAGTTGTAGTGCGTACTGGAGCAGATCAATCCCAAGCCTTTTCGTCCTCAACATAGTCCTTTATAGTGTAAAAAGCCTTTTGGCAAAGTTTCCCTTTACAAATGATTTGAATTTATTAAGGCTTAGTTGTTGAATATGACTAGGGAGTTTATTATAGAAGTGTATACATTGGCATCTAAATGAGCCCCCTATTTTTTTGAGCCTAGTCCTGCAACTAGGCTAAACCACAAATTTGTGTTTGTTCCTAGTATTAAAATTATGAACACCACTATATTTTTTAAACATGTTTATATTTTTATGTGCATACAAAATATTCTCGTAAATATACTGTGAAGGTACAGTAATTACATTGATATCTTTAAATTTATCTCACTCACTGATTAATCACGAAATCTCAGAAACTATTACACCTACAAACTTAAAATTTGGCAGGTAGGTTCCTTATGGGGTAAAGACCTCCGCTAAGAATTTACGGATTTTACGAAACTCCACTCCTAAGGGGATAAAACGGAGTTCCAAAGTTTGTATGGAGAAAGTTACTTTCCCGCGGGCAGAGCCACTGGCAGAAGCTAGTCTATCTATAAATATATGTAAATTGTTTTCAGTGGGTCCTTGTAAGTCCAACTCTGGTTTGCGTTCGTATGTTCGCAGAATGGTCAATGCCTATAATGAGACTATTGAACATATAGATATTTTGCATGCTCACCACGTATGTTCAAAAGGCTTATTCTGAAGGAGCGTCTCTCTCTCCCTCTCCACTCATTTAACTTTGTTTCATTACTTCTCTTGTATTTGTTTTTTATTTGCCCGATGGTTAAGATAATTTTAGTATTAGTCATCCTAGTGATTTTATTTATGAATCCCACATATATTGGCTGTATATTTTGTGTACCTGTACTACCTAAGTTTTTATATGGTAGCTGTTTGCTGTTTCTTTTTATAAAAATATAAATAATAAAAATTCGACCTAGATAGATATGATAAACATGAGTTAAAAAAACAAGACTTGATTTCAGGAGTCAGTTTTGTTCGTCATGACGACGAAGTGATAAACTTTGAGAGTCACTGGCTTAGAGGTAGGTAGGTATATATTGAAATATCCCTAAATTCAGCGAACCGGTGTGTTTTCTACTACAAATCTAATTGAATTTCAAATTGTATTCAAAATAGCCTTTATGTTAGGAGAAGGTATCGAAATATCAATTAATATGGCTTGGTCTTCAAATCACGGATGAAGGGAATTTGCAACCTCGGCTTACTGGAGTTCGGATTTGTAAGTAAAGCTTCATATTCACGTAGCTCTGTATTTGTGGTCTGGAATCGTCGTGAAGAGGAGTGTAATTAATTAATTAATGTTAGTTTCTTGTCTATTAATAATGTAATTAATTGAAGTGTCTGTTTGTAATATCAAAATATATATTTTTTTACTTAATGCATATGAAAATATATTCGACACCTATAACCAATATGTAATTTTTAAATGGCACTTGTTCAACTCAACAGTTCCTAGCCTCCATTTTTTAAATGTTTGATCCTGTTGTGTTGCAATGCAGGGCAAATGCCTTCCTTCCATTTTTCCAGTTTTCTCCGTCCTTACTCGTAGCTACATCTGGCCAATCTTTTAGGAAGGATTCGAGCTGGTCGCACCATCTCCTTTTGGGTACACCGCGTTGCTGGTTCCTGTTGCTTGGAATTTAGCCAGTGTTACCTTCGTACAATTTCGTTGCGACATACGGCAGACGTGGCCTGCCTAGTTCAATTTGGCGGCTGAGTTGCCTACGATTTGTGTTTTGGTCTATTCTTTTGACCCCGAGAATACTTCGTTCCATTGCTTGCTGATAGACCCTGAGAGCGTACTTTGGAAGTTTCGTTAATGACCACGTTTGCGCTCCGTAGGTGAGGTTGGCAAGGATGCACATGTCCATGAGTTTTCTTTTAAGTGAAAGTGATTCTTTCATCAGGTGTTTCATTGACCATCAACCCATCAATTTAGTTTGGTTTAGTTAGCCCTTTTAGTGACGACAAAAGCAAAATGGCCAACCCTAAAATGATAATGTTGATAGTGAAACACGATACGTCTCCTGACTGTTCATTGTTCAATCGTACCTAAGCAAACTCGATCAACAGTAACATCACTAATTGCTCTTCGTAATTGTTTACTATTTTTTCATCTCACTTTTAGCTGTTCAAGATTTTTGTCTTACAACTAAAGTATATTTTGATAATTCTACTTGACGCAGGTCGTCACCAGACACAGTTGATTCGTGAAGTTTCTTTTTCAGCTGGAAGAAACGCCCGGGTGTTATTATAGTGCGAATCGCACTGAGAATGTGGTGAAGCATGCGGTAGAAGTATGCCTCGTTAGGGAAGTGCACCGCTGAGTCTTCTTGGAGGCGATTGACAACGTTGACCTCTCACGTCCGGCCCGGGTTCAGGTTATAGTCCGGAGCATGAGGGAATGGGAAGCAGTAACATTCTTTATGAAGCAGTATTAATAGCAAAAAAGGTGGCAGGAACCGCGAAGAGGACATCATCACACCCCAGACGTCAGGAGTCGCAGAGTGATTCCCGGCCTTCGTAGGCGATGGCTTGCAGATGACTAATAATGGTTAGCGCGCCGGCATCCGGTAAGGACCAAGTCTGCATCGACATGCGTTGTGTTCCACGCACGCCTCAAAGAGCTGTTAGTTCAATGACGGTGCCCGCTAGGGTCGAGGCCCCCGAGGGAGGTTTGTGAATAATTTACGCATCAAGGGCTGAACAGTATATAGCTTCCCTTTGGATAATTTCTGACATAATATTTTTTTTTTTTTTTTTTTTTTTTAATTGATATAAACCAGCGCTTGACTGCGATCCCACCTGATGGTAAGCAGTGATGCAATCATTGATGGTGAGGCGCACTAGTTTATCAAGAGCCTATTCACTCTAGCCTTGAAGACACCTAAATTATAGTTGGACGGGAAGATCGCAGCAGGCAAATTGTTCCAGTCCTTCGATGTACGCGGTATAAACGACGAAGCGAAACGCTTAGTCCGGACCGTTGAAGTTTCAACAACGTAAGGGTGGATACTCGCCGTACGTCGGGTTGTCCGATGATAGAAAGGAGATGGCGGAATCAAGTCATGCAATTCCTGCGCACACTCTCCAAAATGCAACCTGTAAAATACCGATAGGCTGGCTACCCTGCGCCTGTGCTCGAGGCTTTGTAGATTGGACTTAACCAAATCAGGATCCCCAATTAGCCTCTTCGCACGCCTTTCCACTGAGTCCAAAGCTGCTAGATGGCATTTTGCAGCACCAGCCCATATGTGACTGCAGTACTCCACACACGATAGAACCTGTGCTTTGTATAACATTAGAAGCTGTCCCGGTGTGAAGTACCGTCGGACCTTTGCAAGAACGCCTAGTTTTCTAGCAGCTACCTTGGCTTTGGACTCAATGAACCGCCCAAAATTGAGGTCTGAGGAGATTTCAACTCCCAAGAGCTGAAGGCGGTCGGTGCACTCCAGGGATACATTCCGAAAAGCAGGAGCCAAGGTGAACGGGCTCCTTTTGGCGGTGAACAGACACGCTTGTGTTTTGGCGGCGTTGAATTCAACTAGATTGGTTTCGCCCCACTTGGAGACTGCCTGAAGTGAGACATTCGTACGCTCCACCATAGCCTCTCGTTCGGACCGGATTAGTTCCTTACTAGCCCGAGCACCTGGAAGGTATCTCTCTACAACTGTGCTATCATCTGCATACCCATAGATACCGGGCATCAGCAGATCGTTGATATGCAGCAGGAAAAGAGTTGCAGAGAGAACTGACCCCTGAGGAACTCCGGCATTAGTGGACATGGGCTCTGATGAGCATCCATCGACAACAACTCGGAGAGACCGTTCACTCAGGAAGTCTTTTACCCAGTTAATCAGACCAGGGGAAATGCCGTACGCTGGAAGCTTACTCAGAAGGCTGGCGTGCCATACCCTGTCGAAGGCCTTCGAGACGTCTATGGAGACAGCAATCGCTTCTCCATTCTTCTCGAGGGCCTCGCCCCACATGTGAGTGGCATACACTAGTAGGTCCCCAGTAGACCGATTGTGGCGAAATCCGTACTGTCGGTCACTGAGGAGATCGTTACCTTCCAGGTATGCCATGAGGCGCGAGTTCAATATACGCTCCATAATCTTGCAAAGTATGGAGGTTATTGAAATCGGCCGATAGTTGGCAGGATCGGCACGACTGCCCTTTTTGGGCACGGGTTGCACGTTGGCAAGCTTCCAGGACTTGGGCACTATACCAGTCCTAAATGAGAGGCGGTACAAGCGCGTCAACACAGGAGACAACTCGGGCGCACATGCCTTGAGAACTATTGCTGGTACACCATCTGGTCCACTAGCTTTATTCACGTCTAGGCGACACAGTGCTCTCAAAACTTCTTTATTTCTTATGCGAACCTCAGGCATCGAGGTGTTGCAGTGAGGTAGAGCCGGTGGAGTAGCACTGCTAGTATCAAGACGAGAATTATGGGCGAAGAGAGATGCAAAGAGACCTGCTTTCTCTCTCGCCGAGTGAGCCAGTGTTCCATCAGGCTTAACCAGCGGAGGCAATGTGGGCCTACAGAAGTTCGCTTCGACCGATTTGGCAAGGGACCAGAACGCTCTGCTACCGGACGGCTGTGCAGATAGCTTTGTGCCAATATGAGTAATGCGGTCGAACCGAGCCTTCTTTAGTGCCTTTTTGTAGGACTTGGCAGCATGGTTGAAAGCTCTCTTCTTTGAGCTCAGATCCGGAGCTTTGCGGTCACGAGCGTCAACCCAGGCGAGAAACGCCGAATGCTTACGCTCTTCAGCTTGAACGCAATCGGCGTTGAACCATGGGTGAGCTGAGCCTCCAACGGGTACGTCTCTATAAGGGATGAAAAACTCCATAGCTTGACGTATCACATCGGATATAGCATCCGCACAGCTCGACGGACTCTCAGAAGAGAAGCAGACCTGCTGCCAAGGATAAGATGCAAAGAAATGCCGCATCTCATCCCAATCTGCTGACCTGTAACGCCACATTCGCCGTTCACCGCGTGAGTCGCAGTCAGGTGGGGAGAAGGACGAAACAGACTTCACCAGGCAGTGATCTGAAGTTCCAAGTGGTGAGGAAACTGTTACGATACATCTGTCCGGATCGGTGGTCAGCAGAAGGTCCAGACAATTGGCAGTATGACCAACTACATCAGGCACCCTAGTCGCTTGCTTGACCAGCTGGGAAAGGCCCATCGATATTTCAAAGTTTCGCGCTTCTCTCCCAGCGTGGTCGGTCCTCTGGTATGGGAACAGCCAGTCTTGGTGGCACGCGTTAAAGTCCCCCAGAGCGACGAGCTGCGCATCAGGGTGCCGTTGCAGAGCCTTATCGGCAGCCTCACTGAGGTGGTCGAACAACCGAGTCGTCTCCTGATCACCGCTGTGCGAACGGTAGACACAGGCATAAACAATTTTGTCCGTACCAGTGTCTACCAACAGCCACAGCGTAGATAAATTAGGGTCTTCAAGGTGACGGAGACGCTGGCAGCAGATGTCATTACGGACGTACACACAGACCCCGGCACGCTGCAGGAAATGATGCTCCAGTGAGTATCCCGGGTAGTTGAGGTACGCCGTATCTGACGGACATCTAATTTGGGTCTCCGTCAAGAAAAGCAAGTGTGGCTTGTCAGTCTCAAGATGGTGGTGGACCGCAACGAGATTGGAGTGCAGCCCTCTAATATTTGAGAACTGCACTTGAAATGAGAGGACGTGCATCCGCTGTTGACACTTGCCTTTCTTTCGTTAAACTCAATATTTATTCCAGGCGCATTACTTTGTGTAATTTATTTCATCACCACTGCTCTCAAAACGGTGAAGGAAAACATCGTGAGGAAACCGGCATGTCCTAGAACCAAAAATTCGAAGACATGTGACATTCACCAACCCGCACTGGGTCTGCGTGGTGGATTACGGCCCATTCCCTCTCCTGGAGGAGGCCTGAGTCCCAGCAGCGGGAACATTAAAAGGCTGATTATGCTATGCTATGCAATATTTATTAACCTAGTATTACTTCATTGGTTAAGGTTTCAAGCGAAACAACTGTTTTCAAAACAATAAAAAAATAACATGTTCATTTGGTACTTTTCCACATTTTACTGAGTCGGATTTCGAGACTCTCTCCCCGGAACGCCATTTTATCGGACCAGCGTCCAAAAATTATGGGAAGCAGGGATTAAACGTGCAAATTTTTGCGGAGCTCTAATGTGACCCTTAAAATGCCAGCCATCCGTAACTGATATACGTGATATAAAGTCGACCTAATAATGGAGCAGGAAAATGGAGCTGTGGCGAGCAGTTCGTGTATTAAAACTCTGAGGGGACTCTAGGTTTAGGACCTAGAGTAACTAACCTAACCTGACCTAACAGCTCAGTTCAACCGTACAAAGTACCTTTTTTCACCGAATATGAAAGGAAATGCATTTTGAGCTGCAAACGAGTACTCTACAAATAAAAGTATAAAACGGTTTTAATAGGTGTTCCATCATCTGTTGAAAGTGAATGTACAGAGTATAATGAAGTACAAAAGAGTATTGAAGGAACAAAAATGGTAAACGATAAGCTGCTGAGTATAATACTCGGAAAATGGATTACTCTTTTGGTATATGTTTTTTTTATTTGTTATAAACTAGTGCTTGACTGCGATCCCACCTGATGGTAAGTAGTGGTGCAATCGTTGATGGTAAGGCGCACTAGTTTAGTTTGTTACGGTAATGCAACGAGGGGATACAAGGACACAAGATCTCAGATTCCTCATCAAATAGGTGCCTAGAAACCTACTTGCCACGCAAATAGTGGTAGCATGGTTTCCCTGTGAAGAATAAATTAAGGAGTACTGATTGATAGCAACATGAACAATAATATTATAAAAGTGAAAGTTTATAGGCATGTTTCAAAATTAATTTGCTACATTTGCCCTAAAAACTGGGCAAGTGCGAGTCAGATTTGCACACCGAGGATTCCGTACAAACTTACCTACGTAAATAGCTCAATTCCCGAATGGAATCTCGAAGATTTTTTCCTAAACCTGGGCTATAAGACCTTGCTTTATGCCAAATTTCAGGATTCTGGGTCAACGGCAAATACCCTATGAATTTTGATTCCCTTGAGAGTGTCGAAATATACATTTTTTTGCGACACAAACGGCCGTATCTTTGTTTTTATTTAAATTTGAAGTTTGAGTTTTTCACAGCTTCAAGAGACCGCAGACCTGATTATATGGCTTTAATTTCACTTCATACCTACACGCGTTGCCGAGATAAAAGGTCTTGACAGACAGACAGACGAACAACAAAGTGATCCTATCAGGGTTCCGTTTTTCCTTTTGAGGTACGGAACCCTAAAAACAAATATACATTAGTAACACATACTTACAAACATTGAAAGGTATATAAAAGCTTAGAACTTTGCAGCCAGTATGTTTTTCCATTTCCAATGCAGTCCGTCTATTTAGACCCATTTAGGGCAAAAAGCTAATTTCTTCAGTAACATTTTCTAATATATATAAACAAAATAATAATATAATAACAATATTTATTTATTTATTTATTTATTTATTTATATATTTATTTATTTATTTATTTATTTATTTATTTATTTATTTATTTATTTATTTATTTATTTATTTATTAATTTATTTATTTATTTATTTATTTTTATCCTCACATCGGAACGCCTTGCAACAATTACACCAATGGAGCACAATTAGTCCAAAATCTGCTTCTTTCCAACATCGTGTGCGAAAGTAATACATAATAATTATAATATAATCAATTAATAATATAATAATGAAAATGTAAAATGTAACTGTATGGACCAAATACGTCTAAAATAAAAAGTTTTTTTTTTGTTTTTTTTTTTTCCGGGTGGTAAAATCATCTAATGACATCCCCCGCTCTTGGGCGGAGGGTGAGATAGTGTCACACTTTTACTGACTAAAAACCCACTTCTGTTCCTTCTTTGCCATTTTTCCAGGGCCCCGGGGGTCACTTTCGCATCACCCATGGCCCCAGTAGGCTTCGACCCTGCTAGGCCCCTACGGTTGCTGACATCTCCTTGAGGCGCGCGTGGAACACTAGACGCCGTCGACGACTTGGGCTCGTTCCGGACAGTTACCGGACGATTTGGTATATATGTATTGGTAGGTCTGAGAATAAGTCATAGGTTATCTTTTTGACCTAAGTTTTTTCTTTGATAATTTATGTGTCAGGACACCGTTTGCCCGGTTAGCAATTTATTTATCAACAATAATTATATTTATCAACAATTTATAGATTAAGAAGTTGAGAACCGATAGTACGGAACCAATTCTCGTCCAATAATAGCCAGTTAAGTAATAAACTCAGTCCGCTGCCTCCGTAAACATCGGAGCTTGTTAACTTTAGTTACAAATGGCCGTGCTTAACGACTCATCTGATAAAATTACAATCATCTGACGCTTAATTGCATTGAACGGGTGATAACTGGGTTAGTTGGTCTCGATAATTGATCTTTGACAGTGTTAAGCTATCAATTGACTACACTACAGTCATACACTCACGGTTATATTATTATTTCTTATTAACCCTTTTATTTATTTTTCGTTTCCTTCTACCTGTTCTGGTGGTACCTGAACTTGTTTCTTATATAGTTATCTAACAGTGTGTTCTAATCACGGGTGAGTTTCCTGAAGAAATACAGGGTTTCCCTAGTTTAAGCCTTGATTACACCTACCGAGTAGAGTGGGGAGACAGTGCTCTCGGCCGAGCGCTCGGTATTTGTAAACACATAGCCGAATACTGCCTCGCCTCGCTTCACTGTCTCGGCCGAGAAGGATTTTACTGTCTCGCCACTCTACTCGGTAGGTGTAATCAAGGCTTTAGGCTCCAGTCCACCCCTATAATCAACAAAATAAATATCAAATGCAAAAACTGTAATACTTTGTGGTGGAAAATAAACAAAATTTATTATTAGTATTAATTAAAATTGTATTATTGAGCTTTGAATGATAGGAAAGTAATGCTTACGGTTACTTCTCGAATTGATATAGCTACACCCGTAATAGCGTTGTTCTTCATCCATTCCTCAACTATGCGGAACCCTGAAAGGGTGACTTTCACCCTGCCAGGGTTTTCCGGCCATCCGGTAAAAACCGACTCCGAGTCAGTGACGGCACGTAGTGTTCCACGTGCTGCTCAAAGAGATGTCAACAAAACCAATGTTGAATTAGACCAATGTTGTCTTATAAATAATAATAATAATTATTATTGTTTTAGTGTTAGATAGCCCATTTATTGAAGAAGGTTACAGGCACATCAACATTACGATACAGCCTACTGGAACGGAGCAGTCGGTAAACAAAGATGCGGGTGAAACCGCGGGGGAGAGTGAGTGTAAGATAAGATTTAGGTACATTTTACGGCGGGTTGCGAAGTAGTAAGTATCCCTACCCATGTTGATAATGACATAAAGCTAAACTAAGCCGTCTAAAGCTAATAGCGGTCCATTCAAGAGGTTTTATTAGTACTTATGTTAAGTTCTGAACATTACAGTTTATGCAGAATTAACTGGTGGACACTCAAGATTCCAAGTTGAGTAATGTATTTAGGTTGCTTACCATGGATAGATGTAAATTGAATAATTTTTTTAGCGAGTATTAGCAGTAAAAAAAAAAATATTTGTCACCAATAAAATACTAAAAATAAAAACATTTACCTAATTAAAACTATTTATACACTAAACTTACTGGGAACATTATAAGGCCGACTATGCTATGCTATGCTTGCTATACACTAAAGGCAAATAACTCTTAATTAAAATATGGCGTCATAAAATTCCTCCGCATCGCTGTCGACTGGAAGTGTGCCCAAAAGACCGGCGGCATTGCCACGTTGTATGGCAATACTTAATCTCTGACCGAGGTAAAAGCCAGCCCTTGGGTGACGGGCAAGCCACAATTATGGCAGTAAGTCCCCTCTTTGAGGCGTGGTTGGAAAGACCTCACGGCGTCCTCACCTTCCGCATGACGCAGGTTCTCACCGAACACGGTAGGTTCGGGAAGTTCCTGCACCAGATTCGTGCGGAAGCGACGCCCGAGTGTCGCCACTGTGTGGACCGCCCGGAGGACACGGTGGATCACACGGTGGAGGTATGCCCCGCTTGGGCAGAGTCCGAGACCCTCGTAGTTGCGATCGGCGGCGGCGATCTCTCGCGCCGGGCCTTGGTACAGGCCATGGTCCGGAGCGAGGAGGAGTGGCAGGCGGTCGCCTCCTTCTGCAAAGCAGTAATGCTAGCAAAGAAGGCGCTCGATCGCGTGAGGCAACGGTCCTCACGCCCCAACCGCCGCCGGGATTTCGATCCCGATTTCCGGCCACCGTAGGAAGGTGTGTTTCGGCGGATATTATTCAAGGAAACGTACCTAGTAGATAATATGTTTCCTTGGAATAATTTTCGACGTTCATCTGAGGAAGGCCGTAAGCAAGAACTAGTGGAAAATATAGAATAAAAAAAACAGCACTTCCGTAGTAGTTCTTAAAGTAGTATTTCACCTATTACCGTGAAATCAATACATACATATACTTACATATTCAGCCTTTTAATGTTCCCACAGTTGGGACTCAGGCCTCCTCTCTTTAGGAGAGGCAATGGGCCGTAATCCACCACTCGGGCCCAGTGCGGGTTGGTGGATGTCACATGTCTTCGAATTTTTGGTTCTAGGACATGCCGGTTTCCTCACGATGTTTTCCTTCACCGTTTTGAGAGCAGTGGTGATGAAATAAATTACACAAAGTAATGCGCCTGGCTGGGTTTGAACCCGCGACCAACAATTCGTAAGTCGGGGCTGTTACCACTCGGCCACCACTGTTCACAGTCGGGGCCGTTACCACTCGGCCACCACTGCTCAATACTGTGAAATCAATACTGAAACCAAAACTATTAGCAAAGAAGTTTCCGCAATATCTTTTAATCGTAGTTACGAGGTGGATGTCACCAGAAAGCTTCAGCCACTAACTATCTGTGCACTTACAGGCCTTAAAGTTTATCGACACAATAAACGTAAACAAGTTACCGTAAAAATGTACCGCTCGGCACCATAGGTGACGGAAAGGGGTACAAAGTGTCGAAGTAATGCGAAACTGGATTAACACTGAACTAAGAAGTAAGGAAGATATGGTATATTAGTAAAGGCGTCAACTTTCAATTAACTTAGTATTAATGAGAGCAGTGGTGGCCGAGCGGTAACGGCCCCGACTTACGAGTTGTAGGACGCGGGTTCAAACCCAACCAGGCGCATTACTTTGTGTAATTTATTTAATCACCACTGCTCTCAAAACGGTGAAGGAAAACATCGTGAGGAAACCGGCATGTCCTAGAACCAAAAATTCGAAGACATGTGACATTCACCAACCCGCACTGGGCCCGCGTGGTGGATTATGGCCCATTCCTTCTCTTAGAGAGAGGAGGCCTGAGTCCCAGCAGTGGGAACATTAAAAGGCTGCTTATGCTATGTTATGCTAATGAAAATTGGGGTATATGATGATATATTATGAATAATATTTCTTTTGGCAATTGTTACAAAATACACATATTTACATTAAATTTTTCCGTCAATTTAAACTAGTTGAGACTTTCTTTTTTTATTGGGTGGGAAAATCATCTTATGACAAATCCCGCTCTTGGGCGGAGCGAGAGATAGTGTCAGACCTTTACTGACTAAAAACCCACTCCTGTTACTTCTTTGCCTTCGTGCCAGGGCCCCGGGTTTCACTTTCACACTACCCGTGGAAAACTAGATGAGGCTGATGTTTCCTAGCTGACTACACTGAGGAGAAACACTGAAAGTAACTCAGAGTCCAATGTCTCTTCTAAAGTCCATACAATAAATATGTAATGGTCAAATCATAAATATAAGAACAATGCAGATTAGTGTCTGAGATGGTCTTTTGAGGGAAGAACCACATAAATTTGAGAATAAATTTAAAATACCCTTAGTTTTTTTTTTAAATTCATGATCACATTAAAATTACTAAACTATAACTGTTGGAAGAAGAAAAAACGATTTTTTTTATCGATACAACTAAACGCAGCAAACAATTAGTTGAGTTGAAACTTAGTTCCCCTTAGTTTATCCCTAGACTAGAGATTTTTTTTATGTATTCTGTAACTTGACGATCTGTGTTGGACACAATATGCCATTCAGTTGTGGTGTCATGTTCTGTATTTTATTAGCAGACGGGTTCTTGAGAAACCCGTTCATATCTTGGTTTGACCAAGAAGACTTCTGGAAATGATTTTTAAGAATTATACTAAAGTTATTAAAAAAAGAAAATATTATTATTATTATTAGTTTTAATGTTCATAAGCCAGAAAGAGTAGACAACATTATTATGTTGTCGATTATTTCCACTGCGATGACATATCTACGTTATTTCTGTGCTCCGAAGTATCTACCTTCATAAAGTCTGGTGTACAAGCCACCAAACTTTTGCGCTTTTATTTTATGACTTCAACCCCACGTGCAGGGTTTGTTTCGTTTATATTTTCATTATCTGTTTATGTTGTAAGAGCGGTGTTTATTTCTTTAAAATGTGGAACCAAGTTTGTATATTAACAATCTGGAGTAACTTTGTTTAAACCTTAATTGGTTAATTCTATCCTAATTTTTTGTTAAATATTTACGTGTTACATAAATTCGTTTAAGTCTTTTTGGCGGTCTCAGTTGAGGTCAGTCTTTCTTGGTGTACTTAATGAAATACTTCATTTTCATCAAACAAATTATAATATATCCTATTTTATCTCAGCCTATACTGTGTCCCACTGCTGGGCAAAGGCCCTCCCCTTCTCCTTTCAAACCTCTCTGTTTAGGGCGATTTCTAGCCAAACTTGTCCCGCGAACATGATCTTTCTCACCACCTTAGCCACGGTCGACCTCAATAGCGTCGTCCTCCCTCAGACATCCAGTGAGTGACAATCTTCACCCTCCTGTCTGGGAGCAACACACAAAATTATAAAAGCAAGAATTTTGTTTGTATGTGTGTATTGGCACATGGGTAGTCTACCCATGTAGTAGCACATGGTAACCTGGAATGGCACATAGATTTACTTTTTATTCTGAGAGTACTAGCTTTTGCTCGCGGCTTCGCTCCCGTCAACTGACTATTCTATTCTACTCTACCCAACTCTACCCCACTCTACTCCACCCTACTCTACCCTTTTTTTTTTTTTTTTTGTTGCCGGGGTGGAAAATCCTCATGGATGTCCTTCGCCTGGGGCAGGCGAAGGGGTCTGTCAGACTCTTACTGACTAAAAACCACCTCGGTGTTCCCTCCCACACTTGGACCGGGGATCGTGGGAGCTGATACGCCATCCATGATCCCTGGCTAGTGCCGGCCCGCCTACGCGGGCCACCTCAGGCCGAGGGGAGGGGAGGGGATGGCCGTCAGGGCTATCAGGGGGTATCGTACGATCTCCTACGAGGCGGGTTGTGCACTGGCCGGATCTCCGCCCTGGGAACTGCAGGCGAGAGTCCTCGCCTCACTGTACCAGTGGCGCGAAGAGATGAAGACGCGGGGTGGTGAACCGATGCAGCGCGAGATCGAGCTGCGTCGGTCTCAGCTCCGCGAGGTCATGGTGGCGGAATGGCGGGACAGGCTTCTGCGCCCTACCGCCGGCCTCGCCACCGTCGATGCGATCCGACCAGTGCTCGACGAATGGCTCGGGAGGAAACACGGCTCCCTGTCGTTTAGGGCGACGCAGGTGCTCTCGGGGCATGGCTGCTTCGGGAAGTACTTGTGTCGCATAAACAGGGAGCCGGACGCTCGGTGCCATCACTGCACCGACTGTCGGGAGGACACGGCGCAGCACACACTGGCAGAATGTGCCGCATGGGAGGAGCAGCGCCGTGCCCTTGTATCTGAAGTGGGCCCCGACCTGTCGCTGCCGGCCGTCATTCGTTCGATGGTCGGGGGCGCCGAGTCGTGGGATGCGGTGATCTCCTTCTGTGAAGCCGTAATTTCGCAGAAGGAGGCTGCGGAGAGGGAGAGGGAGGCCGTGGCCACTCTCCCGTGCCGCAGCAGGCGAACCGGGCGTCGGTGGAGGGCAGACAACGCCCTCTTCCAGCCCCCATAAAGAGGTCCGGAGGGACGGCGGACTCGGGGTCGTCCACCGTCCCCCATCCAGCAAGACCCGAGGCGGCGGCGCGTAGTGTTCCACGCGCGCCCCTATTGGACGTCGCGGGGGGAGGACACCTCACACCCTACTCTACCCTACTCTAACCTACTCTACCCTACGTTACCTACCCTACGCTACTTACTTACCCTACTTACCTACTCTACAACCTTCCCTGTATGCAACAACAAAACAAAAAAAAAATTAAATTGGTCCAACCGTTCGTAAGTTATAGCGTGATCAAGAAAAATAGGGGTTCCTTTTTATATCATCATAATCATTTCAGCCGAAAGACGTCCACTGCTGGACATAGGCCTCCCCCAAGAAAGGCGGGGTTTGCCATAATCGCCACGCTTGGCATGCGGGTTGGCGATCGCAGTGTGGTTGTTGCAATTCACAGAGAATGCTGCTGCCCATTCTCTGGTATGTCCCTTTTTATATATAAAGATATAAATAGTATTCTAAGTTCATGTTTTACATGTTTTTTTTAATATGGAACATTTTACACTAGAACATTTTGGTTATAAAATAAACGAATTATCGTTTATTTTATAACCAAAATGTTCTAGTCCTCCATTTCAAATTTCGAAAATTTGAGACATTCTACTTTTTTAAGAGTATTTGCATTGCACCAAGCTTTTATGTGAGTTCAATCCAAAGAGTAAATATAAGTTCAACCCTTTTTGAATAAAATCAAATTAAGTTTTCAAAATTGTGTCAAAATAAAATGTAATTGAAATCAAAAGTACTAAGGAGTATTAATATCTACTTCGAAGCAAATCACACCGAAAATAACTTTCTACCCCTTTATTGGATCGTCGGCGTCGAGTCGACGATGAAGTACCTTGGACTTGTCCTCGACAGCCGATGGAATTTCGAGGAGCATTTTCGACGTCTGGCTCCCAAACTGGATCGTACAGGGGCTGCCCTCAAGCGGCTCCTGCCCAACCTCGGGGGTCCAGACGCCTCCTGCCGGAGGCTCTATGCAGGAATCGTTCGGTCCATGGCCCTTTATGGGGCGCCGGTATGGGCACCGTCGCTTCGAAAGCGACCGGCGGCCAAGCTGAACGCAAGCCAGAGGGTCATGGCCATCCGGATGGTGCGGGGATACCGCACGATTTCCCGCGAAGCAGCGAGCCTCCTTGCTAGCCAACCACCGTGGGATTTGGAGGCAAAAGACCTTGCACGCATGCACGATCTGCGCATGGAGATGCAACAACGGGGTGAAACTCCGCTGCCGCGCCAAGTCGCGACATGGCGGAAAGACTTCCGGCGGGATCTCATGGTGGAATGGCGACAGCGACTGTCGCAACCCAGTGCTGGGCACGCCATAATTATGGCGATAAGTCCCCTCTTTGAGGAGTGGCTGGAAAGGCCTCACGGCGTCCTTACCTACCGCATGACGCAGGTCCTCACCGGACATGGTAAGTTCGGGAGGTTCCTGCACCGGATTCGTGCAGAAGAGACGCCCGGGTGCCACCATTGTGTGGACCGCCCGGAGGACACGGTGGAGCATACGGTAGAGGTGTGCCCTGCTTGGGCAGAGCACCGCCGTGTCCTCGTGGGGGCGATCGGCGGCAGCGATCTCTCGCGCCGGGCCTTGGTACAGGCCATGGTCCGGAGTGAGGAGGAGTGGCAGGCGGTTGCCTCCTTCTGCGAAGCAGTAATGCTAGCAAAGGAGGCGGCCGATCGCGTGAGGCAACGGTCCTCACGCCCCAACCGCCGCCGGGATTCCGATCCCGATTTCCGGCCACCGTAGGCGCGGGCTTGCGGACGGCGAGCAATGGGTGGCTCGTCGTCCGATCATCCGGTAACTGTCCGGACCGAGCCCAAGTCGTCGACGGCGCGTAGTGTTCCACGCGCGCCTCAGGGAGATGTCAGCAACCGTAGGGGCCCAGCAGGGTCGAGGCCTACTGGGGCCATGGGTGATGCGAAAGTGATCCCCGGGGCCCTGGAAAAATGGCAAAGAAGGAACAGGAGTGGGTTTTTAGTCAGTAAAAGTCTGACACTATCTCCCGCTCCGCCCAAGAGCGGGGGATGTCATTAGATGATTTTCCCACCTGGAAAAAAAAAAAAACCCCTTTATTGGATGAATTTCAGTAAAATATGTAACTCGTCTTCCATTAATTCTGTTGAAGAATGTTGATACAAAATTTGAAGTAGATTGGACCAAGGAATCACGTTGTTCCATACAAACTTTGCCCTCTTTTTCACTCCCTTGGGGGTTGAATTTCGAAAAATACTTTCTTATCGGATGCCTACGTCATACAAAGAATATACCCTCCAACTCTCCAAGTTTCAGGTCTTTACGATCAGCGGTTTAGACTGTGCGTTGATCCATCAGTCATTCAGGACAAAGCATTATATGTATAGATAAAGTAATAATTGTTATTTTCTTCGCTAGACAGTCCCGATGCACGCGTTCAATCTCTGCTAATCATAAAGTGCTATAGGACGAAGCGCGGTCTTCGACTCGCTGTTTATAGGCACGCGCCGCCGGCCCCCCGGCTGGTACTACCGCAACCGTTATATCCCTGCATTTTAAATCTGTAATATCTCGAAAACCTTCATTAAGATTACATGCTGTAGAGGGCCATATTGATCTATATTAAATGCACAATGTATTTAAGGTACTTAATTGGATAAGGATGAATGTTGTATTGCTTAAAATTATTTCTCGTTAAAAGTAAAGGATAAAAAATCGTTTTATTTATTTATTTAAACTTCATGTACAGTAATGGTACATAGGTGAACTTCAAGCAACAAGGTATTCTCTACCAGTCAACCTTTGGGTTAAAAGAGACAAAACTGTGGTAGGTGTGCACAATAAATAAATAACAGATGATATATTTGTTATTTATTTATGGTGCAAGTAGAATGTAGTATCATTAAGTAACAATAATAAAATACTTATATATGCTAATATTATAAACTAATAATTAGGAGAACTTAAAAAATAACAATTATGACAAAGACCGAACTAAGGTTGAGAGGACTTCAAGTAGTAGTTCCGAATTTTACGCTTAAAGGAAAATTTACTTTCGGCTTTTTTGATGTCAAGGGGAAGCATATTTCAGAGTTTTATAGCAGAGGCAACGTAAGAATTAGCCATAAACCCAGTACGGTGAGAAGGAATATGAAGAAGCATGTTTTTGGATGCTCGAAGATAGAAATTATGAGAACTACCCAGTTTAAAATATTGTTTTAAATAATCAGGAGCACACGGATCGTTCATTATAGTGAAGAGTGTACAAAGGGATCAGAGGGATCTCCTTAAGAGATAGACATATACCATCGAGAATTTTTTTGTAGACCTTTTTTAGGTGTACAATACTGTAGTACATTATTTTGATCTATCTTGTAGGGTTCAGCCAGCGTTTGCAATATAAGCGCAAAAAAATGTGTTTATTTACAACATCACATTAGAAACCTCTAAAATGATCTGCGTTCCTCTACTATATTATGCATGTATTATACCTAAAAACCTTCCTCTTAAATAACTCTATCTGTTAAAAACACTGCATCAAAACCCGTTGCGTAGTTTTAAAGATTTAAGTATACATAGGGACAGACAGACGGGAAGCGACTTTGTATTTTTATACTATGTGGTGATAGTGATATTTCATTGTGATAACTTTTGTTTTTTTTTTTTTTTACACGAGTAAGCCGCTGGCAAAAGCTGGTAGGTATAATAATGTAGCAAAAACGTACTTACGGCGTCAGGAAACTCAGTAAAGCGACGTGTTTAAAAAACCCATTCCATTCCAGTATTTTGGACATTTTATTTGGAGTTAACGAGTTCACCGCTATATATTTGGCGACAAGGTCCTTACAGCCCCGTGAGGAAGTAAGTAACAATATTATTTCTGCGTTTATTTCCAAGCCAGAGTATAAAATCTGAGTTTTTTTTTATCTAGACCATTTCAATGCTGAAAGCGCAGCCTGTTCGTGCGATTGTGCTCTGGGTAAAATGTATTTTATTTGAAAATTATACTAGGTGGAGGAAACGAGGGTAAAACGCGCTTATAAAAAAGAGGGTCGAAAAGACCAGTGATATTTTTCGACACGGATTTAGACAGACTGTTATATTCAATTTACTACCTACGTTTAAAATAAAAATTCGTGTTTTGTTACTGTTGTTTTTGATTCCAACGATTCAAATTTTTTAGTTATTTACGACGATTGGTTTGAACCGTTATGATACAGATAGTTTGTTTTTATTTTTACAAAGTCAATATATTCGTGTACAAATATTCAGTTTTATTGTAGAATTGAATTTCTAACTTTTATCGTGTATTGCTATCCAGCGTTTGTGCTTCACCAGCAAAGTACCTACACAAATAAAAAGTTTGGACAATTTGACAGCGACCATCCATCATTTTTGCTTCTGATATTTTTTATGGCAAAGTTAATTTAATAAAGTTGTACTAAAATGTTTTAAAAGATTTTATAATTCGTGACGGTTTATTGAAACAGTAGCCACAGTAAAACTACTACTTAATTTCCTCTCAAACTTAGTGTGGTTTTCGTCATAATTATTTGTTGTTATTAAATGTTGAGTTCTTTTTATTATAATGGTTTGACGTTTAGCATTATATTTATTTATTTATTATTATAGCATTTTTATTAACATATGTTAATATTATATTGTTTTAGGTATCCAATTTTACAAAATACTTTGTTTTTCAAATAGTATTAGAATGTTCTGATTATTTTTATGTGCGAAAATCATCTAACGACAACCCCACTGTTGGGCGGAGCGAGAGGGCGTGTCAGACTTTTAGTGACTAAAAACCCACTCCTGTTCCTTCTTTGCCATTGTTCCAGGGCCCCGGGGATCTCTTTTGCATCAGCCATGGCCCCAGTAGGCTTCGACCCCCTGCTGGGCCCCTACAGTTGCTGACATCTCCTTGAGGCGCGCGTGGAACACTACACGCCGTCGATAGCTTGGGCTCGGTCCGGACGGTTACCGGATGGTCGGACTGCGAGCTACCCATTGCTCGCCATCAACAAGCCAGCGCCTACGGTGGCCGGGAATCGGGATCGGAATCCAAGGCTGGGGCGCACGGGCCATTAACTCGCGCGTGCGGCCAGCTCCTTTGCTAGTATCACTGCTTCGCAGAAGGAGGCGACCGTCTGCCACTCCTCGTCGCTCCGGACCATGGCCTGTACCAAGGCCCAGCGCGAGAGATCGCTGCCGCCGAGCGCCCCCACGAGGACACGGCGGTACTGCCCAGGCGGGGCACACGTCTACCGTATGCTCCACCGTGTCTTCCGGGCGGTCCACACAATGGTGGGAATGGTATGATATGGTGTGGTATTGGTATTGGTTTGCTGGCAGAAAAGTAATTGTTGAGTTAAGCTCGCCTTTAAACATGAATTGTCAAATCATTGTACAATACGTTCCAAATAAGAATAGGATCGATTGCCATGTTGTGTTCTGCTTGCATACTGCTTGCTTAAAGCAAGCATCCTTGTTTGCATGCTTCTTACTGGGACCAATAAAAACCACTTTTGTTCATAATCAACTATATTATTAAGTGCCATTAAATTTAAATAATTAACTAAACAAAATATTAGGTTAAACTAATTTGAAATTAGCTCCTATTACACTGCCATGATTAAGGTAACACCTCAGAGTAATAATTACATTTCAGAAGAAGAAGGCGAATTGTTCCTAACAATGAAAATAAGAAAGATAATAGTTTTTTAAACTAATTATGATTTAAAACAATATAGTTTACTAATTAATATTAAAAAAACAATGTTTTTCCTTCACCTAGATTTAATTAAGACTTTAGTAATACTAAGCAAAAAAAAACCCTTTATGCGCAAATAAGTTTTTTTTTTGCAAACAGTACTTTTCACTCAACATTTGACAGATCGAGGTTATTGACTTTCCTATTCTTATTTGGAATAGTGTTAATGTTAAGTTTTGTGGACATAAAAAAATAAGAATTTAGTATTTATTGATAGTGCATATAATTTTTAACACGTAGCCTTATTGTATTAAGTCTGTCTGTGTACCGCTACTGGCACGTGAAGTTAAAAAAAAACTTTTTACAAAAAAAAAATATAACCGATTTCATTAAAAAAAAAAACACTAAAAGGATCAAAATAACTTTAATTTCGGAAGTCGGTGTTTCTCGGTATTGTTTGTTTCTTATTTTACACCGACTTCCGAAATTAAAGTTATTTTGATCCTTTTAGTGTTTTTTTTAATGAAGTCGGTTATTTTTTTTTTGTAATAAGTTTTTATTTTACACTTTTTAGTTGTGATACACTTATAAACAGAGTACCTATTTCTCATGACGATTCCAATTAACCCAAACACTGCTAGGTTACATTGTTTTATTATAAAGTTCCTGTGTCTACCTTCCACCTTCCGGCTCCATCACCAAATCAGTTCGATAGTACCTTATAGCCAAAGTGCTTCTCATGAAATTCTAAAAAGCCCAAACACGGCTAGGATACATTCATTAATTACGGAGTTCCTGTGCCTACCTTCCGGCTCCATCATCAGATCAGTTCGATAGTACCTTATAGCCAAAGTGCATCTCATGACAATTCTAATAAGCCCAAACACGGCTAGGTTACGTTGATTAATTATGGAGTTCCAGTGCCTACCTTCCGGCTCCATCATCATCATCAGATCAGTTTGATGATACCATTTTCAACGTAACTATTCAGAACCATTCATTTATTTGTATTTTCATAGTCGCTTAACTATCTTCATTGTGATATCAATGTGAGTATGAAGTTCCGTTGACCATTTCTGGTCTTCTTCATCAGTTCCACTTCATCAAATGTTACTTTTTGACTGTAAATGCTTAAGTTCTCTATGAAAATACCAAAATCTTTATATGATTGCCTATAATATTTGAGGAGTTCCCTCGATTCCTCATAGATCCCATCATCAGAACTGAATTTTGAAAAAAATGGGACCAATCTGATAGCATATTCTATACGACGGAGTTCTGAGGTAACAAACATTAAAAAAAAAAATACAACCGAATTGAATAACCTCCTCCTTTTTATGAAGTCGGTTAATAAATAAATGAAAGAAATCGAAAGATTTTCAGAAGACATTTATCACACTTAAGCTTATTTCAATGACACCCTTTTGCATTTATTTATTTCTTAGACTAACCATGTGCTGTTTTATGAACACTAAACATAATAAATAACATAAAATAACGCTGATCATTATATCACGTTAACCATTAGTTCAGGTGCAGCAAATTGAACACGTCAACTTACGATCACAGTTTAGCAACGTAGTTTGTCAAACTCGATTTGTTTTGCTTCGGTGGGCAAAGTTGCTTGCCGTTGAACAACTTTGCCAAACACGTCGAGCGATAAGTGTGCAAGTCAATTGTTACTGCACACGAGGATCCTTTCTGTAGCCTTGTTTACACAAGATTAGTTTTTTTTATTACTGATAGGCTCGTGCTCGACCACTATCTCACCTGATGATGTGGTCGACGATGGAGCACGCTTGCCCAGTAGTAACTTATAAGACCGTTGTCCTATCAGGAAACACAGACTCCGGTGGCCGGAGATTGCCCTACGACTCTCGAAATCAGAAATCAGAAACGTTTATTTCAAATAGACCAATTACAGGCACTTTTGAATTGTCAAAATGTTGGTCAGTCAAAAAAAAAAAAAACAATTGAAGCTAAATTAATTAATTAGTTCCAAAGCGTAGATCTCTTCGGAGAAGAACGTGTAAGAAACTCCTTCGACGCCCGGGCCGTCTCCTGTGGCGGCTGGGGATCAATAAATCGCTTGTTGAGTCTCTCCTTGTATGAACTTACCTTAAAGCTAACACGTCCTTTTGTTATTTCGTCAGTGGTGATATTTCTGTGAACGTTATGAATTATGGATGTTTAATAGAATCCTGCTTAACTGAAGTTCCTAGGCTATACTAGCCTTAGGCCTTGGAGTGTTCTTTTATTCATCTAGCATTGCATTTATAACAATCGAACGTTATCTCTGATATTGTCTGTCTGAACCATAATAATCAATTGTAAGAATTGTTATTTTTCGCCTGAAGAGAAAATTTAGCGGGAATGCTCTCCCTGAATTATTATTATATGACTGAAACTATTATTTATTACCTATTTGGCACGTAGACGCTTTTATGATTTGTGAGTCTAGACTCTCTTGAACTTTTAAAATAGCCTCAGAAAAGGTGAAGCTACTTCTTAAACTTTGCCCTCATTGTAGAACTATTGGTTCCAGCAAAATGTATGAATTCATTTTTACTTTTAAATCTTTTTTAGGGTTCCGTATCTCAAAAGGAAAAAAACGGAACCCATATAGGATTACTTTTTTGTCCGTCAAGAGGACCCTTTATCTCAAAAATGCGTAGAAGTATCGAGTCGAAATTAAAACCATATACTTAGATCTACAATCCCTTGAGGCTGTGAAAAAATCAAACTTCTAAGTTAATGAAAAAAAAGATACGGTCGTTTATGTCGCAAAGAACGTATATTTCGACATTCTCAATGGAACCAAAATACATAGGGTACTTCCCGTTGACCTAGAATCCTGAAATTTGGCATAAAGCAAGGTCTTAGAGCACAAGTGTAGGAATAGATCTGAAAACAGTAAATTTGTAGTTACGTCACAAAAAAAAACCCTTCTTATATTCTTTATACTTAATAAATTATTTAAAAAATTGGACAGCTGATGTACAAAGGCGAGCTTAGCTTGCTTTTTTTAGGATTTGGTAAAATCTTCGAGACTCCATTCGGGAATCGAACTATTTACATAGGTAAGTTTGTACGGAACCCTCAGTGTGCGAATCCGACTCGTATTTGCCCAAGTTTTTTTCCTTTTGTAAGAAATTCTGAAAAAGTGTTTTTTTTTCTTTTCGATGTCCGACCTTATTATAAATTGGATTTTAAAGCATTCGCTTTACGAATTCGAAGTGTAAACTAAAGCAGTGTTTTATATTGATTAAATAAATACCTAAGTTCTTTTAATTAAAGTTTTTCTCGATGCGAGCTAAATCTAAATTAGCTTTTATTTATTGCTTTCAGGTTTTTTTTTATTATGGATAGGTTAGCGTTGGCCACTATCTCATCTGATGGTAAGCGATTATGTGGCCGACGATGGAGCACGCTTGCCTAGAAGCACTCTTGACTTAAAGACCCCTAAGTTATAGCTATCAGGAAACACAGACTCTGGCAGGGAATTCCACTCCTTAGCTGTACGCATAATGAATGTGTTCCCAAAAGGCTTTGTACGTATCGGTGCGATATCCACCATCCATGTACCAGTGGCGCAACGCCGTACGTCTAGTGGTCCGATGATGGAACGGACTTGGTGGGATTAAATTGTGCAATTCCAATGCACACTCTTTGAAATGTAAACTATAGAAAACCGACAGGCTAGCAATTCGGTGTCGATGCTCAAGACTTTGGAATTTTGACTTGACAAGTGCATCATTGCCGATGATCTAGTGAGTATATTTTGTAAATGCAGACTTAGGCTGCCTGCGGAGCGAGGCAGCGGAGCGGAGCAAAGGATTAATGCGGAGCGGAGATTTTGTGCAGTCCTATTGGTTAATATTTCTCCGTTTCTCCGCTTCGCAGCCTCGCTCAGCTCCAGTAGACAGGCAGCCTTATAACTGTATAAATATCCTTTTTTTTTTTTTTTTTCGGGGGGAAATCATCTAATGACATCCCGTGCTCTTGGGCGGAGCGGGAGATAGTGTCAGACTTTTACTGACTAAAAACCCACTCTTGTTCCTTCTTTGCCATTTTTCCAGGGCCCCGGGGATCACTTTCGCATCACCCATGGATAAATATCCTTTGTGATCAATTTGGATAGTTTTCTAAAATAGCTTCAAAAATATATCCAAAGATATGGCATTGATACACGTTACTAAATGTGAATATACTTCCTCTGCTCGTTCAGACAAGGAATATTGTTTTATATGTCGTGAATATTTTTTGCAATCCTATTGGTTAATATTTCTCCGTTTCTCCGCTTCGCAGCCTCGCTCTGCTCTGGTGGACAGGCAGCCTTATATCTAATAAATCTTCTATGTGACCAGTTTGGATAGTTTTCTAAAATAGCTTCAAAAATATATCCAAAGACATGGCATTGATACTCGTTACTAAATGTGAATATATAACTTCCTCTGCTCGTTCAGACAAGGAATATTGTTTCATATGTCGTAAATATTTTGTGCAATCCTATTGGTTAATATTTCTCCGTTTCTCCGCTCCGTAGCCTCGCTCAGCTCCAGTAGACAGGCAGCCTTATTCCTATATAAATATCCTTTGTGATCAATTTGGATAGTTTTCTAAAATAGCTTCAAAAATATATCCAAAGATTTTGATACACGTTACTAAATGTGAATATATAACTTCGTGTGCTCGTTCAGATAAGGAATATTGTTTTCAATATCGTGAATATTTTGAACCTTATTAGTTAACTAGCTGCTGTCATCGGCTTCGCTCGCGTTAGAGCAAAAAAATTTCCCAAGAGTACCTACATACTCCCGGGATAAAAAGTATCTTATCTGCTATTCCAAGATATGGTCTATCCCAACAAACATACTCATACTAATAAATTGTCGCCTTTATAATATTAGTGTGTAGCGACATCTATGGCGTCACATAAGAACTAATCCTCCATCGCGCAATCAAAGTTCTCCGCGCGATTAGAATATATACGACAGCCCGAAATCATCTATCGGGCAGTAGCCCGCCAGACATAACACCTGTCTGGCCGGAGGATCCTCTCTTTTCAAAGGAGGTTTGCGGGACTTTACTCTCTGTTCCGCATACCTCCAAAAGTGTGATTTACTACAGAGGAAAATGCCTTCTCACTATTAATGCTCATAACGAAGCAATTTATCACTGCCAATACAACCTGCTTGCTCCGAGGTAAACTAATGCAAAAAATCCTTTTTTCAAGTTACAGTTAACGTAACTTGTATCCAAAGCTACGCTAAAACGGGTTCGATGTAGAAGACTTGTGCCAAAGATTAGAGGATGAAGGATGGTGATCGATCAGAATCTACTGACACAAATGCACTCTTTTTCAAAAGTCTCATTGAACTAGCTTTTACTAGCGGCCTCGCTCGTAAAGAATAAGTGAATAGAAAAAAAAAAACGATCAAAATAACTTTAATTTCGGAAGTTAATTAATTAATTGAATAAATTTAATTAGTGAAGTCGGTTATTTTTTTTTTGTACATAGTTTTACTTTTATTTTTATTTCACACTTTTTAGTTGTGATACACTTATAGCCGGAGTACCTATTTCTTTTGACAATTCCAATTATCCCAAACACTTCTAGGATAATAAAACAATTTTATTATGAAGTTACCGTATCCACCTTCTACCTTCCGGCTTCATCATCAGATCAGTTCGGTAGTACTGTATATCCAAAATTACGGAGTTCCGGTGCTTATCTCCCGGCTCCATCATCACCATCAGATCACTTTGATGATACCATTTTCAACATAACTATTCAGAACCATTTATTTATTTGTATTGTCATGGTCGCTTTACTATCTTCATTGTAATATCTATGTGAGTATGAAGTTCCGTTGGCCATTTCTGGTCTTCTTTATTAGTTCCACTTCATCAAATGTTACTTTTGATGAAGCGGAACTGACTGTAAATGCTTAAGTTTTCGATGAAAATACCAAAATCACTATATGGTTGCAATAATATTTAAGGAGTTCCCTCCATTCCTCACGGATCCCATCATCAAAACTGGATTTTGAAAAAAAATTAACCAATCTGGAAGCATATCCTTTAAGGGAAAAAAAAATGCAAATCGGTTCATAAACGAACATGACCGGAGTTCTGAGGTAATAAACATTAAAAAACTTAAAAGGTAAATTGCGGTTTACGACTTATGACGTATTAAAAAAAAACTACTTACTAGATCTCGTTCAAACCAGTTTTCGGTGGAAGTTTATAAGGTAATGTACATCATTTATTTTTTTTAGTTAATGATAAATCATTCTCTTATTTTAGAAGTTACGGGGGGGGGGGGGAGGACACATTTTACCACTTAGGAAGTGTCTCTCGCGCAAACTATTCAGTATATGAAAAAAATGATATTAGAAACCTCAATATCATTTTTGAAGACCTATCCATAGATACCCCACACGTATGGGTATGATGAAAAAAAAAATTTTGAGTTTCAGTTCTAAGTATGGGGAACCCCCAAAATTTATCGTTTTTCTTCTATTTTTGTGTGAAAATCTTAATGCGGTTCACAGAATACATTTACTTACCAAGTTTCAACAGTATAGGTCAGGAAAAACACCAGTTTGATTTTTAAAAAGTATCTGGAACTTCAGAACTAAACACCATGCAAATATAACTCTTATTTTTTATAAAAAAAAAAAAAAAAAAATAATAAATAAAATAAAAATAAAATAAAAAATAAAATCTTTTTATTTCAAAAAAAGCTCTGCTGAAAAAGAATCTGCTAAGTTCACGCAGACGAATTACTCAATGTTTTATTTTTTATTTATCACCAAGATAATGGACGGTGGACCAAAATCGTTTGCGTTATGAATGTGACGCACAATTGTAACTTAAAATTACGGCACAATGGAAGTTGATGTTTATTATGAGGTGTAGGCTAGAAAATTGCCTGTCTATTGTAGTTCCTGACATATTTTCAACCCTGTTCACTGAAACGTTATTTTAGTGTAAAGAGTTAAATGTCAATATCACATTCAGAAATTAAACTAGGTATATAGTAGATAATTAAAGTCAACAAGTATGGTAGAACCGAATTTTCTATGGGAAAAAATGATTCCATTAAAATTTCTCGACTACTCCAAAAGTTCACGCCCATTTCTCCATAAATAATTCAAATCTAACCTTTACTATGTTGCTATCTCACCCCCGCGTCAAAAATCACGTCACGTTTTGACTGATTTACGACAAAGAACCAGTGAATCACATCCATTGCGTAGCGTACAAGCAAGAGCTTATCACCATGATGTACCAAGACAGAGATGTTCGCATAAATCGTTTAATTTATCAAGGCAAGTGTAAAGTGACCCGAGATAGGGTGAAGACGTGAGCAATTGAGTTAGGGACACGAATGGATGCTTGATTTATAGTGGGGTGCTTTATAGACTTGGCACATACGACGTTGTGGGATTGAGAGCAGGTGGGACGGTTTCTACTCCATATTGAATAACTGTGGTGTCGGGAGCTCTGATTGCGACAGCAAATTGTGAATATGGGAATCGGGTTGTTATATTGTTCTACTACGATAAAAGACTGAAATGTGAAGTTGTTTACACCATTCTTCCCAAGGGGTATCGTTTTACCGAATTACTGGGTTATGGAGGTCAGGTAGGCAGTCGCTTTATGTTAAAATATGTATTCAGCTGTAATCTAATAAAATTGGGTTTATAAGTATGCGAAACAGAGTAAAGTCCCACATATCCTGCCCACCACCCTACCCTGTCTGCGGTTAAGAGCTCCTTGCCAAAGACAGGCCAAGTTGACGAAGAGGATTTTTCAAGAGTAGAAAAGAAGAAGAAGAAGCCCTGTTCCCGTCATAAGTCATAAGTCATTTAATTTCATAACATGTTGAATGTTCCATCATTGTGTTAAAAATAAAATATAAAAAATAAACATTTGCAGTGATGGTAAGAAGAAAAAACAGACAACATTCTACAAAATCCTAATAAACAAAAATATTGTGAATAATTATTATATAATAAAAAATTGAATATTTAATAACTTAGTAGGTATAAAATAAATTTTACAATATACAAAACAATTATATATAAAAAAATCACATAAAATAATAATCCAAATTCCAATGTAAAAAACCGTAACCAGTGCGGTACCACACCGAGTGGTCCGAACATGCTGCTGCGTCCTGCTGTGCCTACGACGCTGCTATACATTTCGAGCCCGCATCACTACACGAAGGTTGAGGAAGTCGTGGAGTATTTGATAATGAAGACCAACTGGACTCTGAGGGTCGTAATGTTGGAAGCTCGCTACGACATCAACTTCAAGTCGTTACCAGTACGAGTTCCAACCCACCAGCTACAGACCTTCTTAAAAGAGGACTTCTGGACGAAAGGTATATCGACGTTTTCGAGGACGGTTACGCGACACCACGCAGCGCAACACGACATTGACTACATTATGTGTATAATTATAGTTAAATATGTTTGGTTTTTATAGTATGCATTAGTTTATTACTGTTTAAGATTATTTTATGTGTTTTTTCTATGGTTAACCGATGCCTGAAAATAAAATGGTTATTATTTATTTTTATTGAAAAGGGAGGATCCTCCGGCTGGACGGGGGTTTTGTTTGATCTAGACAACTGTCCGATAGATGGTTTCGGGCTGTTGTATAATCGGGCGGGTGTTCAAATCGCGTGGAGAACTCAGATTGCGTGAATCAGGATAATGTATTTTTTAGTTCTTATATGGTACATTGGGCAAAGGCCGGTTGCATTTCGGGGAGTGTGTGTCGGAATTACATAACCTAATTCCGTCAAGCCCGTTCCATCATCGGACCACCAGACGTACGGCACTGAGCCACCGGTACATGATGGACATCTCACCCATATGCACATAATGTTTCGGGAACACATTCATTGTGCGTACAGCTAAGGAGTGGAAGTGCCTGTATTTCCTGGTAGCTACAACCTGGATACAAACTTTAAATCAAGAGTGAATAGGTTACTTCTAGGCAAGCCTGCTCCATGGTCGCATTCCATCAGGTGAGATAGTGGTTAAGTGCTGACCTATTAACAGTATAAAAAAGGCAGATTTTTAATATTAGTACCGATAGTACCTATTATAATTGGCTTAAATCCCGTTTACACGAAGAGAAAAAGATCAGTTACTAAAATACATTTTTAAAATACGAATTTTTAATTCGATTGGACAATACCTATCCGTATGAAAAACAATTTTGGCATTTAAAACGAGTTGAAAATTTCATTAACGAGAGATACGAAACAAATTTAATAAATTGTTTTAATATTATTTTAGAACTCAGTCAGGTAAAAAGTCTTGTTGACCTTTACCTTATTCCCGTTTTATTGTGATACTTCTAAAAAACTTCTAATTTTATCTTTGTTACCAAGCTATTGATAAAAAGAGTAAGAATTATAATAAAAAGAAAAAAGAAGTTGACAGTAGTAACATCACAGCGTTAAGCTAGAACTACATTGCACACACGTGTGCCACGTACGCCGAACTGGGCGCGTCGGTAACGTCGGAACTTTTGCCATATAAAATGTATTGAGACCGACGCGCCCAGTTCGGCGTACGTGGCACACGTGTAACCGTGGCCTTAGAACGCAAAGGGCAATTGAAGGACACAGGTGGTCCTTCAATTGCTCTTTGCATTCTAAGGCCACGGTTACTCTTTCAATATTTTCCGCCGCCTTGGCAGGCGTCGGCTCTTCTGGACCCATTCAATTTTGCTGATATCTTTTTGAGGCGTGCGTAGAATTGGGCCTGGTTCTTACTGGACGGGCGGACGGCGAGGTACCTATTGCTCGTCGCCCGCAAGCCCACCAGTGGTACGACTGTCCACACTCGCGGCGTCTCCTTCGGAGCCAGTAATGGTATTGAGGTTAAATGCTGGAGTACACTGAGAGCTACATAATTGTGGCATTACATAGGTACAAAAAAAGCATACTTTTTTCCACAAGTATATGTTAAATGCTTTGCAAGATGTCATTTCATTTATTCCCATTTCCTTTCGTTGGAGTTTTTCAGTAGAAGAATTAGGGAATATTAATTTATTGTTGTTTGTCCTGTGCGAGTCTCAAATAAATGTTTTCTTTCTTTCTTTCTAGAATATTTCTAAACCACACGACTCATAAATATGAACATCAACTAATACCTGCACGTTTAAAAGCCTTTCTTCCACTCTGTGTACCACACACATCACACTTTCACACTTCATCACTCCTTTTCTCACAATACTTTTTTGTCGATAGAAAAGAAGATCGTCCTATTTATATATTTCTGTCTGCAATAAAGAACAAAGGTATTTAAATGATTACAAAACAATTCCGAAAACGAGTCAAAATGTATGGACCCAACGTACCCTGATAAAATATTGTACGTATCCTTTACAGAGCGGGCGACAGCTAAAGAATGGATCTAAATAAAACAGAGATGGCTAATAAAAGTCAGGTGAAGCGGTGAAGCATGAATTCCCCGGACAATGTTGCCATGTCACAGGATTTGTTGGTACAGTTGAAAATTTAATGACCATCTTATGTAGGTATGTCAGAGATTGGTTAACGTGTGGAATGTGAAAAAAGTGGACTGTGTTTGTTATTAATATTTTGACTATTTTTATCGATGTGAGGTCATGAAATGACTCCTCCCTCCCGCCCTTTGTGGAGCGTTAACGAGTGTCAGACTTTTACTGTAATTGTAACATTACTCGTAATTGTCACAAAAAGGAAATAATATCTGGAAACACAATTTAACGCAAAAAATCGGCACTTTTATTTATTTGTAACTAGTTGACCCGGCGAACTTCGTACCGCCTAATAGTAAGGATAACGCCATCTACTGGCATTACCAGAACAGCATAATTCATTTTATAATGACATTTTAATTAAAGATAGCGTTGTATTCGGATTTTTTTGGTCGTGATTTTTTCCATTCTTTCTCACCGTTTAAACCTTCCCTGGAATATTTAGAATATTTCAAGACAAAATTAGCCAAATTGGTCCAGCCGTTTTTGAGTTTTAGTATGACTAACGAAAGAAAGAAAAATAATTTATTTGGTACAGCACAAGGCACAAATACAATATAGGGTAAACACGAAACAAAAATAAAAAAAGAAGCAAAAATGTGGTTGTGCGCCTCACGGCTGCACCAAAATAGGTCCAGTTCAGCATGAATGTCAGACAACTAGTGCCTACAAACCTACGAACAGCTATTCATTTTTATATGTATAGATAGATAGATAGATTTTGATGTACCTACCCAGTGTTACTTTTTCACGACTAAGGCGAATCTAACGACATCTCTCAAGCTAAAATGCAATAAACCGTTTAAACTCTAGGGCGTGATATACTCCACTTGCTGATGGATTGTGTAAGAAACAAAGATGAGAGAGAATCAGGCTGGACTGTTGGTCTAGTGGTTAGTGGTCCTGACTGCTATGCCGGAGGTCGTGGGTTCGATCCCCACCCAGGACAAATGTTTGTGTGACGAGCACGATCATTTGTTCTGTGTCTGGGTGATATCTATAATATGTATGTATTGAGGTTTGAGATATCTTTATTTCCCATAAGAATTTACAATTCACTTACATGAGAAAACTTAAAAATTAATTTACAAACGTTATTGGTAGCGTACAGTAATAGTTTTGTCTTAATTACAATTTAAAGAGAATTAATCAAAAAGTGTAGGGTAGTCGATAAATAGTTTCATACTTAAATCGTAAACATACACGGAGTACGAACAACTGGAAGCGGCATGTACTAAGGTGCGCTTGGTTTGTTAAAGATGTGTAATTTTAAGTATTTTTTAAACATTGACATTGACTTTGCATTTTTAATATTATTTGGTAATTTATTATACAGTGCAGCACCTTCGTACATTACACTTTTTTTGCCATAGTTTGTGCGTGGTGAGTATAATTGTATGTCATTTGTATTTCTAAGCCAAATTTTGTGTATTTGATGTTTTTTCATAAAATGTGTGTGAATGTTTTTATTAAGTATTTTTCTTATAAGAATACAATTATTATACAAGTATATTTGTGATATATTCATTAGCTTAGTTTCACTGTATATTTTTTGTGTTGGTGTACTGTAATCATAGTGGAAAAGTGTTTTTATTAATTTATTTTGTGATATTCTAAGTGTTTGAATATTGGTTTTAGTCGCTGTTCCCCATACTTCTATTAGATAGTCCAAGTGAGGTTTTATAAGAGCGTTATATATATTATAACGTACTTGACGTGGAAGGCATCGAACGACACCCCGTAGGGCTCCCGTGAGAGACGTCAATTTAGACTTAACCCTTTCTAAATGAGATTTCCAATTCAGGTGGTTATCTAAAATTAGTCCAAGATATTTTTCGTGATCAACTTTTTTTATTGGTTGATTGTTTATGGTTAGTTGTGAGTTGTGTAATATATTTTTGTTTTTTGCGGCAAAAATTATATAATTGGTTTTGGTTATATTTATGGTAAGTAGGTTGCACTGAAACCACATATTTAAAAGTCGTAAATCATTTTGAGCGTCGCACATAACAGCGTCTACGGAGTGTCCAAAGTAAAATAAAGCTGTATCATCTGCATACAATGATATATCGCCTTTTAGTCCAATCCCGTGAATGTTATTTATATAAATCAGGAATAATAAGGGCCCTAATATTGATCCTTGTGGAATACCAAAATTTACGTTTTTAGGACTACTTTGGTTTTCGTTAATCTTAACTACTTGGCAACGATTTTGATGTATTTGGAAATAAATAAGTATGTTTATCAGTTGTCTAGTACTCATAGCACAAGCTCTGCTTAGTTTGAGACTAGATGGTGTTGTGTGATAGTAAGTTGTGGAATATTATTAATCGAATAGTTTAAACAATTTTTTTTAAATGTAGGGTTAGTACAAACAATTTTGGCAAGTCCTAAATCGCTGTTAGCAAAAATACTAAATAGTTTGGCAAGGATAACTAATTGATGATTCTCTCTCACTTAAAGTAGGTAGTTATTTAGTTAGTGTAACTAGAACTAAGAGGATACGATGGAGTTGACGTATCCATGTGGATAAAAACCCCGAATTCAATAATTAGAAAAAAAGGGATATGACATACATACTCGAAAAACATAACCCCCCTTTTGGCGCAGTCGGGTAAATATCTAAAGCATTTGCAAAGTAAATTAGCTTAACAGTAACCTTTGCCCATAAAATTAGCCAAATTAGCCATCTAAAAACCGGTCAAGTAACCTCCCTCGACTCATATTTTACAAATAGCCGATTCTTAAAAAATAATTCCGTTCAATTTTACAAAATATCTCTGGTATATTCGGAAAATGGGTGTAGTTTATAGGCAAGGAGACCTTAATTGACTTCGAAGGGATCCGACCCCACGATCACAAGATAGCTGTGTAGAATATAAAGTGGCCTTCAGCTATCTACAGAAGGATATTTTGTATGTAAAAGCAGTATGTAAATGACGTGTAGCCTTATTTAATTTTTACGAGAGATCTTTTCTTTTTGGCTTGAGAATTGCGATAGTCTGACGGTCATCCATCACATTTCACAAAAAAGAAAGCATAAAATTCAACGTCACCGTTAGCGCAGCGGTTGAGCGATTGACTACGGCGCTGCGTGTCGCTTGTTCGATTCCGTCACATATGTATAGGGTGACTGGTAATTAGTGACCGATACTCAAACACGTAATTGTACTCATGATTACAAACAACTTTTCCAAAGAAACTTTTTTTATATTCTCATTAGTTTTATCACAATAACAAAACAGCTGTTTGAATCTGGTACATACACTGATTATGTACACGCGGGTTTGCAAGCCGCGGGTGTTCTATTACTATTGTAGGTACGGCGGCGTCACACGGCTAAAAACAGCTGATCGGTCGCCGGTCGCAGGTGCGTGCGTATTACAAACTGCCTTAGATTCAAACAGCTGTTTTGTTATTGAGATAAAACTAGTGAGTATATAAAAAAAGTTTCTTTGGGAAAGTTGTTTGTAATCATGAGTACAATCACGTGTTTAAGTATCGGTCACAAATTACCAGTCACCCTATATATATAAAAGGCAAAGTCATGATTTACTTACCGAATCACTAACGTCCAGCCCAAAACCTTGGGACCTAGAATGATGAAATTTTGCACAGAGATTCCTTTTATGATGTGTAATGTCGTGGCCAGATCTTAGAATTAATAACTTCATGATATGGCCAACTAAAACTGGCCAGATTTTGGAGAGTGTGCGCGGGAATTGCATGACTTGATTCCGCCATCTCCTTTCTACCATCGGACAACCCGACGTACGGCGAGTATCCACCCTTACGTTGTTGAAACTTCAACGGTCCGGACTAAGCGTTTCGCTTCGTCGTTTATACCGCGTACATCGAAGGACTGGAACAATTTGCCTGCTGCGGTCTTCCCGTACAACTATAATTTAGGTGTCTTCAAGGCTAGAGTGAATAGGCTCTTAATAAACTAGTGCGCCTCACCATCAATGATTGCATCGCTGCTTACCATCAGGTGGGATCGCAGTCAAGCACTGGTTTATATGAATTAAAAAAAAAAAAAGATCGTTTTTAAAACGTTAACATTTGATGATATGTCAATCCTCGTTTTTTATATATTTATAAATATTGGAAGAGATACTATTCCCCTTTTTGTATTGTTGTTTTCGAAATGTTTTTTATTTTATTTTATTTGTTTATTTCAATAGAGCTTAAGATAATTTATTACCTTTTGTATTTGGAAACAATAGCATTGTATTATGTAGAAGCACTTTTTTTTTTCAAGTTTTGTGAATGTGAAGTACCATGGAGCATTTTTATTAGGTTACAACTTGTTTGACATTACGAGCATGGCAGTTGAGAGTTTGTCATGCTCACTCACTTGTTTTTTTTGACTGACCGACATTTTGACAATTCAAAAGTGCCTGTAATTGGTCTATCTGAAATAAACGTATCTGATTTCTGATTTCTCGTTTGGCCCTATCATTGATGTAGGATTTCTATGACAATAAAAGATCTAAAGAAAGTAGGCCAAACGAGGATTGACATATCATCAAACTTTAACGTTTAAAACGATCTGGCCAGTTTTACTTGGCCATATCATGTGATCAATTTCTAAGATCTGGCCACGACATATACAAAGAATATGAAAAGATTTTCCGAAATTCACCCATAAATTTATGAAACGGAGGTCGAACATTGTATGGAGAAACCTACTTTCACGCGGGCGAATCGACTGGCAGAATCTACATATATTTGTATGGCCTAAAGCTAGTTGTTCCGGGTAGTTTGTATGGAACCCCCAGTCGCGAAGTTCTCGAAGATTTTTCCGAATTGCAAAAAAATATTTTTTTTGTAACGTAGGTAACAACAAATTTACTGTTTTCAGGTTTATTCCTATACCTGGCCTTATACCTTGCTTTATGCCAAATTTCAGGATTCTGGGTCAACGGGAAGTACCCTATAAATTTTGATTCCTTTGAGAGTATCGAAAGATACGTTTTATGCAACATATCTTTTCTATTCGTTAATTTAGAAGTTTGATTTTTTCACAGGTTCAAGGGACCGCAGACCTGAGTATATAGTTTTAATTTCTACTCGATACCTCCACGCGTTCCTGAGATAAAGTGTCTTGACAGACCGACAGACAGACAGACGGACAACAAAGTGATCCTATAAGGGTTCCGTTTTTTCCTTTTGAGGTACGGAACCCTAAAAAAGAAAATAAATAGTATTATCTTGTATTTAAAAAACTCAACATGTAAACAACATTTGTTAACAGAGATTTCAGCGCTTTAGGTACGCAAATTCTTCACGCCGGGCCATAGACAGACAACTACATTTAATGTTTTTTCTTTTCTTAAGAATACGCTGATGGACGGGCTCATTATCTGAAGGCCATAAAATACAACACCTCGAGAGGAATTCTTTGTAGGAAATTTGCATTAAATGAACATGATACTCTGAAGATCTTTAGAAAATGAGATTTTAACTTTGCGGACGTGGAAATGATTTGTTATTAAAATTCTCACCTCACCTCTGGAGAGTGGCTACCTTTGTATTAATTTATCGTTCCATTGTTTTTTCATAAAGATACGAGTAATAACGAAGGTAGAATGTTGGACTGTGAAAAAGACGGATGAAAAAAGATTGCATGTAGCGGAGATGAGAATGATAAGATGGATGTGTGATGTCACGAGAATGGATGAAGTGAGAAATTAGTATATTAGAGGAAGTTTGAAAATGGCACCAGAGACACAGTGTCTAGTATAGTATGGTCATTTAAAGAGGAGGGATGAAACGTATGTTACTAAAAGAGTTATGAGTATACATGTGGATGGATGGAGAGGGAGACGGAGACCAAAGAAAAGATGGATAGATTGTGTGAGAAGTGAAAGAAAAAGGAGTTAGTGATAGCGTGACGGGTGACAGGACAGAATGGAAGAAAAAAACTTGTTGCGCCGACCCCAAATAAAACGGGATAAGGGCAGGAAGATGATGATGATGATGATGATGATGATGATGATGATGAATAACGTAACTTTATACTGTATATCAGTAGCGGTAACGTTTCAGTGGACAGAAAATGTTTCAAAAGTGAACTAACTATTAGACCTTACATAAGGTATTGCCGTTTAATAAAACATGTTTCTTTGAACACTGTGATATCATCTTAGGATTAGCTTGGAATTATAAGTTCAAATGAAATTTATTTTAAAGGTACGTTATACTTTTTTTGAAATTCATTTATTTATTGGTTTCTTTATGTTTATTATTTTCTGTAATAAAATAATACGATGTAATGTAATAATGTGTTTATAGGCTGAAAGAAGTTATTTGATGATTTCCCATCTCACAAAAGACCATAACGGCCTGTTCACGACCTTGCCGCTGTAAGCGGTAGCTAAGCGCGGGGTGGCGAGTGGTATGATCAAAAGTGTGAAAATGTTTGAAGCAAGCCACGAGACGCCGCTCATAGCGCCACGCGCCCGCTTACCGATGCCGCCCCGCTCGCCGCGCCGCTTGCCGCTAAGAATAAAGTCGTGACCAGGTCGTAAGGAGATCTAAGATTTTGATTTCTAGCGAATAAATTGTTATATAACTAAAATTCAATCAAACAGCTGCTGCACCTAGAAGTTTTAACTTTTTGAGTAACGTAATTAGATACACAATAGAAAGACAATGGCGCGTTAACGCCGGCGTTATTGCGGGGATCAACAGCTTAATATTAGATTTTATGAATAAAGATAATAAAAAACAGGTTTTATTTATAACTAGCTGACCCGGCGAACTTCGTACCGCCTAATAGTGAGAATAACGCCATCTACTGGCATTACCAGAATAGCATAATTCGTTTTATAATGACATATTAATTAGAGATGGCGGTGTATTCGGTTTTTTTTTTCGTGATTTTTTCCATTTTTTCTCAACGTTTAAACTTTCCCTGGACTATCTCAAATATTTCAAGACCTAAATTAGCCTAATCGGTCCAGCCGTTTTTGAGTTTTAGCGAGACTGACGAACAGCTATTCATTTTTATATATATAGATTTATTTTATTTAGCGTATGAAAAGTTCACTGCTAGGCAAAGGCCTCTTCCAAATCCTTCCAGGTAGAAACAGTTCTTGACCCTCTTACAGTTTTTGCAAATCCTACAAACCATCAGAATTTTAGTTTAATAATCAATTTTGAAGGTTAATTTTGTATTTGTATCATTTTTTAGAATTGTCAAAATCTTCTATATACTCGTTTAAATAAACTTTTTACAAAAGACTTCAATGTAAAAAAAACCACTGAAAAGTGCAAAATAACTTTAATTTCGGAAGTCGGTGTTTCTATAATAGTTTTTTCTCTTCGTTATTTAACACCGACTTCCGAAATAAAAGTTATTTTGCACTTTTCAGTGTTTTTTTTCTTAAGTTTTTATTTTACACTTATTAGTTATGGTACCACCACTAAAAAGTGCCCCTCAGCCAAACATAAATACCTTATAGCCAGAGTGCATCTCATGACAATTCTTATAATCCCAAACACGGTTAGATTACGTTAATTTATTATAGAGTCCCGGTGCCTAACTTCAGGCTTCATCATCAGATCAGTTTAATATATTCCCCTTCTTCTTTCAGTCAGTCATCGACTACACGTATAAACAAAGTAATTTTACTTGTTACGGCGGTTCTACTGTGATCCTATGAGGAGTTCTGTTCCATATCTTCGAAGTTCATGATCAGATCATAACAATATTTCTATGGGACCAACTTGAAAGCATAATCAGAAAATCAAAAAAAAACAACAAAATCGGTCCATTATTGACCGAGAAATCGGTGAACATACATAAAAAAAACATACATTCAGCCGAACATAGAACCTCCTCCTTTTTAAAGTCGGTTAATAAAAGGCAATTTCCTGACTCACTGTATCATCAACGCCCCACTCAAACCCTTGGACCTAGAACGCTGAAATTTTACACAGAGGGTGGGTCCTTTTATGATTTATACAAACAATTGGAAAGGATTTTCCAAAACTCACCCCCTAAAGGAAAGAAATAGGGGTGTACGGTCAGTATCCGTACATTGGACTAAAGGGCCTATTACACTACTCGATATTCAGAGAGTATTAGTCTATGTAGCGTCACACAAGATAAAGAGCAACTTACGCCAATGTCGTGTAAAGGAATAAAACAGAACGATGATATATATAGTCTAAGACTGTCTGAATATCGAGTGATGTAATAGGCCCTTTAGGCCTAGTTAGTAATTACTGCAAATCGGTTAAAAGTAGGTTTGCTGTATCGTCACGTACACAAGTACGTCAGTAGTACGTTTGGAACCGAACTCTAGTAACATTTAACATTTTATAGAATTTTTAATAGTCTTTTTAAGTAACATTTATTTAAAAATTTTAAGTAACATTAAATTAGTGAAGTGTAATATTAAACATTATTTATAGAACATTAACATCCTTTCATTTCACAGCATTCAACATTATATGTAAAGGCTTCTGCCCTTACATGGGGTCCAACGTTTGTATAGAGAAACCTACATTCACGCGGGTGAAACCTTTGGCTAGTTTAACATTCGGTCCGGACTACGCGTTTCGCCTCGTCGTTTATACCGAAGGACTGGAACAATTTGCCTGCTGAAGTCTACCCATCCGATTATGATTTGGGTGTCTTCAAGGCCAGAGTGAATAGGCTCTTAATAAACTAGTGCGCCTCACCATCAACGATTGCATTACTGCTTACTAAGGTGGGATCGCAGTCAAGAACTAGTTTATATCAAGTAATAAAAAAAAAATATAAGTATAGTTATGAATGAAAGCATGGTGTCCAAAATTTCTGGCAACAAATAACCTTATTAACACTAGTAATAATATTGTAATACGATATCTATCCATATTATTGAGTGAGTGTGTTTGCGTGTTCGTTAACCGCAGCATGTTACTAGCAGTATCACCGCATGTTTGGTTAAACCAATCAATTGGATACAATAGTTAGTAACACGTACGTATTGGGTATGCGTGCTTATAACATTTGAATTGCCATGTTTAAATAGACTTTAATTGGAATAGTTCCACGCAGGTCTCAAAGAGATGTCTCCTTCGCAACACTTCTCTACACTGTCAGCACTTCACTTCACTGTAATGGATCTGTACTCCAAACTGTCAAGCTGTGTGGAGGATCTTTCTTCCACATTTACTAAGAGAATGACACAAAACGAGGAGGACTTGAAGAATGCCAGTAGTGAAGCACCGCACAAATCGATTGCCAGCCTGTCCAAGGACTTTACTGAATTTAAGGGCCTAGTCCGGAGATGTTAGCAAAACCAGGGGCAAAGGGGTCCAGTAGGGCTGATGCCCACTAGGACCGCGGCAATTTTTGTAAGAGTTACCGTCCTGGAACGCTAAGGGCAACTAAAGGACACAGGTGGGTTTTAGTCAGTAAAAGTCTGACACCGACTTTTGCAACCCAGTGCTGGGCACGCCATAATTATGGCGGTAAGTCCCCTCTTTGAGGCGTAGCTGGAAAGACCTCACGGCGTCCTCACCTTCCGCATGACGCAGGTCCTCACTGGCCATGGTATGTTCGGGAGGTTCCTGCACCGGATTCGTGTGGAAGAAACGCCCAGGTGTCACCATTGTGAGGACCACCCGGAGGACACGGTGGAGCACAAGGTGGAGGTGTGCCCCGTCTGGGCAGAGCAACGGCAACGCCGTGTCCTCTTGGGGGCGATCGGCGGCGGTGATCTCTCGCGCCGGGCCTTGGTACAGGCCATGGTCCGGAGCGAGGAGGAGAGGCAGGCGGTCGCCTCCTTCTGCGAAGCAGTAATGCTAGCAAAGGAGGAGGCCGCACACGTGAGACAACGGCCCTCACGCCCCAAGCGCCGCCGGGATTGCGATCCCGATTTCCGGCCACCATAGGCGCGGGCTTGCGGACGGCGAGCAATGGTAGCTCGCCGTCCAATCGTCCGGTAATCGTCTGGACCGAGCCCAAGTCGTTGACGGTGCGTACTGTTCCATGCGCGCCTCAAGGAGATGTCAGCAAACCGTGGGGGCCCAGCAGGGTCGAAGCCTACTGGGGCCAAGGGTCTGCTTCTGAAAGGAAGACTCGGCCCTGGTACGAAAGGCAACGAAGGAACAGGAGTGGGTTTTTAGTCAGTAAAAGTCTGACACTATCTCCCGCTCCGCCCAAGAGCGGGGGATGTGATCAGATGATTTTCTCACCGAAATAAATAACACCCTCTTTGCTCCACCTAGAGCAGTCGAAGTTTTAATGATTACCCAAATCAAAAAAAAATAATGTTGGATTAGATTTGTTGTCATCTTTCTTTTTATATACACCCCTATTTCTTATATAGTACGAAAAAAAGTGGGGCTCTATCCGTACCCGTTACTGATCATATTTTTGTAGTTAAAATTAAAAAAAAAGAAATCCCAAAATTGTCCACGAAAATTTCTCATAATTGGTAAATTCATAATAGAATCAATAATTCTTAACAATTGCTACTAGAAAATACTACGCGCAATGTTTTTCCATTTTGATCGTCTTTTATTCATTCATAATCTAGCCTGTACAATATTTCCATAAATTGAGTGACATTTTGGGATATAAAGAAATGCTAAACTTTGTTGTTTATGAATATTATTTATTGAGACTTTAATTAAATAATAACAAGAACTTTTCTAATAAGCCCTTTATGTATTTGTCCTAATTAAAAACTAGTGGTGTATATTGGTTTTTATGCCATGGTCACTTGCATCTGTTACGGATGATTTTTCTGAACTAATAAACTAATATAGTAAAGAGTAATAGTAACCTGTGTTTGTAAAAGATACTCCTTAGAAGTATCGATTAAATTATAAAGATTCTTTCTTTTTAGAGTTCCGTATCTCAAAAGGATAAAACGATACCCTTATAGGACTTTGCACTTTGTTGTCCGTCTGTCTGTCTGTCAAGACCCTTTATCTCGGGAATGCGTGGAGCTATCGAGTTGAAATTACAACCGTATACTCAAGTCTGTGGTCCCTTGAAGTTGTGAAAAAATCAAACTTCCGACTTTAGGAAAAAGAAGATACGGCCGTTTAAGTCGCAAAAAACGTGTATTTCGACACTTTCAAAGGAATCAAAATTCATAGGGTACTTCCCGTTGACCTAAAATGAAATCTGACCTAGTCCTGCACGAAGTTAGGTCTCATAGCACAAGTATAGGAAAGAATCTGAAAGCTATAAATTTGTAGTTACGTCACAAAAAAAACTTTCTTTGCGATTCGGAATTTTTTTTGTACCTAACTCAATTCGGGAATTGAACTGTTTTCATAGGTATGTTTTTCCGTAAAAACGTACCTATGAAAACAGTCGGACTCACGCACTGAGGGTTCCGTAATCTTCAGGGCGTGAGTCCAACTCGCACTTGCCCGGTTTTTTCATTATTGGTATGCTCACGTTTGACCTCTATCTCACCTGATGGTAAGCGATGATGTGTGGTCGACGTCGACGCTTCATAGAAGTCTGTACCCCTAGGTTATAGTTATCAGGATACGCAGATTTCGCCAGGAAACACTCAGCAGGCTCTTTTTATTCGGAAAAAAAAATGCACGATTATATACGATAACACCGCTACACTGTCTTCTCTATAAAGGTTTTAAGAAATTTTTATGAAACTATAAAATAGTAAGTGAGTAGATATAGGTTACGAATACACCTACAGAAAAATTAAAGTATCGTTTTTGTTGGGTGACCCTTTTTTTTTATTTCAAGGAGAAACCTTCAAAAGGCGCCCGGACTAAGTCCAGGGAGTGTGGGATTTTTACCTCACTAAAACCAACTCGGTGATCGCCATCAGCACATATAGAAGGGGCGCCGTTACCTCTTAAAAAACCATTCCGGAACCCCCTCTGTGCAACGCCTGTTAGGGCACATCCCTGAGGAGACTGTACAACGGTCTCCCCTGAGCCTATTTGTGCACGGCAGCACGTGATCACTGTGCCACTTGAAATCACTCGATGGGTGGGCAGAGTCCCCTTCCTGCACGCTGCGTGGTTCGAAAGTCCCGTCTGCATTGGTTGATGCAAGCCGGGTTTCGGCGTGTTAGGCATCGAGGCGGTTGCCTCCCCGACGCCTTCTTCGCCGAGCGGGATCAGCCCTCTCTTTACTGGGTGTCCTAGGATATTATTTACAAAATTACTCATTAAATTTCCATCGAAAATTCAGCATACACCCACACAGATTGCATTATTTTCAAAACCGCTGAGAGAAAATGTAGCGTGGGTGGGGGTGGGTGTTGTTCAAACAGATGAAACAAACGACTCCATTTAATAAAATGCTTGCGTCGCCGGGTCGCAAATAGAGGCGAAATAAGTTTGACAAAGGAGATAGCAAACTCCAAATTTCTCACAGCGTTAGGTAGGTACACTTTGCCCTTGACGCTGTGAAAAAATCAAACTTCTGAGTTAACGAAAAAAAAGATGCCGCCGTTTATGTGAAAAAATCAAACTTCTGAGTTAACGAAAAAAAAGATGCCGCCGTTTATGCCGCAAAAAAACGTGTATTTCGACACTCAAGGGAATCAAAATTCATAGGGTACTTCCCGTAATTGCCCTAGAATCCTAAATTTAGCATGAAGCAAGGTCTCAGAGCAGAAGTATAGGAAAAATTCTGAAAACTGTAAATTTGTAGTTACGTCACAAAAAAAAACTTATTTTGCGATTCGGAAAAATCTCCGTAACTCAATTCGGGAATTAAACTGTTTTCATAGGTAAGTTTGTACAGAACTCTTAGTGCGCGAGTCCGACTCGCACTTGCTCGGTTTTTTTGTATATTGTTTGAAAAAATGTCCCATACTAGGGTTTCCTTCTCTATCGTGGGTGCGTTCACAAACACGTAAGCTCATATACAAGACACCCAGACCTGGGACAATTATCTGTTGGTTATACAAATATCCACCCAAAGGGCAATGGAAAAAGCCATGGTCGGAGTTTCCTTGCGTGATCGCATCAGGACTGAAGCTTTCCGTAGGAGGAGAACCAAGGTCATTGACATAGCTCGAACAATCGCCAAAGTTAAGTGGCAGTGCGCAGGGCACATTGCTCGTAGAACTGATGATCGATGGCGCCGAAAGGTTCTGCACCCCTAGCCAAGTTGATAATCTGCAATCGTTAACGCTAGTCGAAAACTAATCAAATGTATGGGAATGACAACATCTCAACGTTAAATCACGTGGTCAGAACAAACGAATAGAAAATTCGTAGCCAAGTTCACATCATTCAAAATGATAGAATGAAATGTTACCGTTTCTACAATGTTCAACGCTACATCCAAAGAGGCTACATCCTTTGTTATTGTAGAACGAGCGGCCGACTCAGGCGCGTCAACATGGCTACCAACTTATCGTTTTCTACAATTGTTGACACCGAGGCGTTACCGATTGGAGAAAGGAATTCGGCACGAAAACTTGTCTAGGGGGGCTGGTGTGGCGACTGCGAACTGGAAGACGCAGCGTTGGAAGGCCTCGAATGCGAAGGATGCGAGACGCACAGGACCGTTCGTTGTGGACACTTGGGGGAGGCCTATGTCCTACGTTGGACGTATTTCGGCTGAAATGTTGATGATGAAATACAAATATTTATTCCGTGCTGGAATCGAATCAGAGACGCGCAGACCAGCAGTCAATCGCTTAACTATTACGCCAACCCGTGGCACCAACCGTGCCATCACTTGTAAATTTAGATTGAAACTCATTTTAAGTGAAGATTATTTTATATGTAGGCAATCTTTAAATCTAAGTACAAAGGCGCTCTTAGTTTTAGTGTTGTAGTAAGGGAACCATCGTGTGCGAGTTCGATTCATACTTGGTCAGCTTTTTATTTATCTATTTCTTTAGGCACATAATGACGTGAGGCTCACTGACGATCTGGAAATTCGGAAAGAAAAAAATGTGAAATTCCGATAGAATAGAATAGAATAAACTTTATAGAATTAAAAAAAAAATACAACCAACTTCAATGTAAAAAAAAAACACTGAAAACTACAAAGTAACTTTAATTTCGGAAGTCGGTATTTTTATAATAGTTTTGTCTCTTTGTTTGTTATAACCGACTTCCGAAATTAAAGTTATTTTTCACTTTTCAGTGTTTTTTTATTATACATTGAAGTCGATTGTATTTTTAATTTTACACTTTTTAGTTATGGTACTACCACTAAAAAGTACCCCTCATCCAAACTTAAATACATTATAGCCAGAGTGCATTTTATGTCAATTCTAATAATCCCAAACACGGTTAGATTACATTAATTTATTAGAGTTCCGGTGCCTAACATCAGGCTTCATCATCAGAATAGTTCGATATATTCCCCCTCTTCTTTCAGTCAGCCATCGACTACACGTACCTACAACCAAAGCAATTTTACTTGTTACGACGGTTCTGCTGTGATCCTATGAGGAGTTCTGTTCCATATCTTCGAAGTTCATGATCAGATCATAACAATATTTCTATGGGACCAATTCGGAAGCATAACCTTTCAATAAAAAAAATGATAATTCAAAATCGGTCCACAATTGACCGAGAAATCATTGAAAATACATAAAAAAATACATTCAGCCGAACATAGAACCTCCTCCTTTTTGAAGTCGGTTAAAAAGTAGACAGATGATTTCAGACTGTTGTATATGTTCAAATACGTGGAGCACTCTAATTGCGCGATGCATAATTTCGGGGTTTTTTTTTAGCTCTTATGTGGCGCCATAGATGTTGTTACATTATATACGAGTAACTTGTCTTTTTGGTAAAGTTTAGTGGCTGTTTCAACAACAAGTTGTGAATCAATTCACAACTTTATTCTAAATGGATGTTGTGATTGGTACCTATAGTTTTGTGTCTGACGTCGCAGCAAGATTGAGTTCAAAGCCTGATTATAATTTCATTCAGGTCTAGTTTTAGACCAGAGGCGTCATGACGAGGGTTCGCTTTCAAGAACGCTACTTGTGTCAACTTGTCAGCGATAATCCGGGAATTGTCTGCGCCTTACCATCTTGACTCATACATTATTTACAAACAAGATAACATTATGCTAAATTGAACCTTAAAACTTGAAGATAGAAATGGCAGAAGGTGGGTGCTTTGTGGCGTGAATGAGGAAGGTAAACGAAATAGTAAAAGGGATTGAATTTCATTTACATTCTGATTTTCGTTTGGTCATTCAATTTAACATTAAAAAAAAAATGCTGAAGAGTCCCCAAGACTGGGAGATGTCAGCAAAACCGTAGGGACTCTGCAGCCTATTGGGGCCATGAGTGGAGCGAAAGAGAACCCTGGGGCCCTGGAACGAAGGCAAAAAATGAACATAGGAGTGGGTTTTAGTCAGTAAAGTCTGAAACGCCCTCTCGCTCCGCCCTAGAGCACGAGAAGTAATTGGATGATTACCCACCTAAAAAAAAAAGACTGGTGCGGCTTACGACAAGAATACTTTGTTACTTCTAGCTATACGCCCAGCTTTGCATGGAATTAGAAATCTTTGAAATTGTCGCCTTTTCTCCTAAACTTAAACTACCTTTATGAATCACTCTGTGTCAAAATTGCGTTAAAATCTGTTCAGTCCTTTTTCATTTTATCGCAAATTAAAGGTAAACAGACGCGGTGGGGAAATTTATTTTATAATATTTATAATTATATGTAAGGATCTTGCTTTACATTTATTTAAATGCTGGTTGACTCGGCAAACGTTGTTCTGCCACATAAAATGTCAATTAAAAAAATGGTCAGTGGGGTAGGAGGGTAAAAAATAGCCTATGATCTATCTTACCCTAGACCTACCAACTTTCCCTACTAAACTTTAACAAACACTGTGACACAAGATTTTTATATACGAGTATTAGTTCGATTTTTAGTTCTACAGATTTTTTATAAAATTCGTTGTTGCGTTATCGTATCTCTGAAAGTTTTAATATAAATAAATAAATAATAAAGGAAAATGCAAACTATTGACATGGTTTACTTTTTTCTTTTCGCCAGAAATGAAATCTAGGTATATAACCTAGAGGTCAGTACGAGGAATCAATAGCAGTAAGAACCCGGTCTTTAAACCATAACCGAACGAAGATACGTATAGAAGCATTGCTAGTATATTTTTGTCAGGCGTTACCTATTTTAGTTATATTATAATGAAATGGAAATATTAAATGGGTTATTACTGTTATTTATTTTTCTTCACACTCGCAGTTTTTCATCACTAAAACTAGTAAAAAAAAGTGATAAACGAATCGAAAAGATACGCGTTAGTGTTGTGATTGTGATTGACACTATTTAATGCGTACAAAACAATAAAAACCGAAACTAAAACTGTATTTAACTATGGGAAACTTAAAATATCAGACATACAGTATTTTTATTTAAGAAAAATAACGCCTGATAACAAATTACAGCAATATAGTATATAGTCTCTAATTTCGTTTGGTTACGGTTGGTAGACATAATTCTTTTGCAATCATTAATAATTTATCATACAGACCTTCAAGGTATGGCCTAGGTTTCAATTTTGGCGAAAAGAAAAAGTTACATGCCAGCAATGTATGGGAAAAGTTTCATTTCCCTTTATTGATAAATTTAGAACTAGCTTAGGTACATTCTTGGGTTACATAGCCACATGTTTAGGTACTTATACTAGTTAGTGGATCCAGTACTGCTCTTCTAGATAGGTTACGTGGTAACCGGTGTTTAAAAGAGACAGTCGCGATCCTCTGTCATAGGTTGTTGGTTGGTATATAATATGGTTTATAAGTCTAACAAAATACGTATTTTTTAACAAATTACTTTTTTGTTTCGTGTTTGGACAGCACATAAAATCGAAAACACTGCAAAGCTTTTCGTAACAATCTCTTTTCGGAGTTAAACTTTTTCGTTTCCGTCTTAAACAACAAAGTTAGATGAAGCTCAGTGGTAGCTCAATTTGTTACAAAATTATGTGTAAAAAAAGTTACCACAACCGTTCTTCTTTTAATAAACACTCAAAGAAGAACTGTTGAGGTTACTTTTTTTTAGGGTACCGCACTCAAAGGGTTAAACGGGTCCCTATTATTAAGACTCCGCTGTCTGTCCGTCTGTCTGTCTGTCCCACCAGGCTGTATCTCATGAACCGTGACAGCTAGACAGTTGAAATTTTCAAAAAATACTAAAAACAGAAGAAAAAATAATTTAAGTGTTGCTTGAGAGCCCCACTTAAATTTTTTTCTCACACAATAAACGTGATTTTTTAAGCCGTTTTTTTTGCTACGCACGGTACAGAACCCTTCATGCGCGAGTCCTACTCGCACTTGGCCGGTTTTTTGTAATATTAATTCGCTGTCGTTTGATCTCATATGATAGTAAGCGATGATGTATTCTGCATTGGAGCACGCTTGTGAAGTAACCTATTCACTCTTGACTTTAAGACCGGTTTTTTTGAGGTAGGAAATCTGCAAATGTTTTTTTTTTTTTATATAGGCATGCGTTTGATCGCCGTCTCACCAGCCCCCCTAGCCAAGCTATCAACGAAAAGAGAATCGAAACGAAACGGTTGTCGTTTCGTTTCGATTCTCTTTTCGTTGATCACCTCGAGTCGGCCACACCTCCTATTCCTTTGTTCTGACCACGTGACTGAGCGTTGAGATACCGTCAGAATAAAGGAATCGGAGGCGTGGCCTACTCGAGCCGACGAAAAGAGAATCGAAAAGTTACGGTTGTAACTTGGCTAGGGGGGCTGATAGTAAGCGATGATGTAGTCCGCATTGGAGCACGCTTGTCTTGAAGTTACCTATCCACTCTTGATTTGACTGGCCTGTTGGTCTAATGCTTAGTGGCCCTGACTGCTATGCTGGAGGTCGTGGGTTCGATTCTCACCCAGGACAAATGTTTGTGTGATAAGCACGATCATTTGTTCTGTGTCTGGGTGTAATTTATCTATAATATCATGTATGTATTTAGAAATATATAAGTATGTTTATCAGTTGTCTAGTACTCATAACACAAGCTCTGCTTAGATTGGGGCTAGACGGCGTTTGTGATAGTTGTGGAATATTATTATATTATTATTATTTTCTGTTGAAGTAATATTTTAGACGGTATTGGTAACCAGCTATTTCCCACGTCTTGGTCAGGAGTATTTTTCATGGGATGCGTATTTTTTCCGAGATTTGACACTTAGCGATAGTGTAACTTTCTATGAGTGAAAGAATTTCGTTATCAGATCAGTAGGTAACTAGGTACTGCCAGAAACTTTGGGCAAACAAACACACATTTCAAATTCTTTATATATGTCGTGGCCAGATCTTAGAAATTGATCACTTCATGAAATGGCCAAGTAAAACTGGCCAGGGGGGCTATTGGCTAACTTTTTCAATAACAGTTGACAACTAGGTCAGTGTGTAGCCTTAGGGACAACTAGCATTCGTTGCACACTAAACTTAGTTGTCAACTGACAATTTCATAAAATTGGTATTACGTATCACACTAGTGACTAACAAACTACGGTGGAAATGTGGTGAATTATAAAAATTTACGGTGCCTATTGTGACCACTCTAAAATTTTATCGACTATTATACAGCTTCAAAAGCTTACACAATCGCAATTATATAGGTATCGATACAATAACATCTGTCAAAACGTGTTACGGTGGCTATCAAAGGCACCAGTTGCTAATGACGTCACTGCAGTTGGTCACTGAAGATAGGCAATACGAAACTAGCTGTTTGACAGTTCAATGATGCACATTGTTAACAAGTGATCATCACTTGAACTGTCAACAGAGTTACGCAATAGCCCCGCGGGAAGCTCCCTCTTAACCAACTAAACTAGTAATCATCATCATCATCATCATTTCAGCCGAAAGACGTCCACTGCTGGACATAGGCCTAACCCAAACTACCTACAAACTAACTAACTGCCTACTAAACTAGTACACATGTATTATGTACGTCTTGGCCAGATCATAGAATTGATCACTTCATGATATGGCCAACTAAAACTGGCCAGATCGTTTAAACCAATTTATGAAATTGTCAGTTGACAAATAAGTTTAGTGTGCAACGAATGCTAGTTGTCAACTGTTATTAAAAAAGTTAGCCAATAGCCCCCCTGGACCGTCTATTGCTAACGTGAGCATGGTTGAAAAGCTTCTTGTTTCATCTAACGCAATGTTTGATAAAGGAAACGCGAAAAAAGAGAGATAGCGCCGGAACGCTCCCTTGGCATAATACTTACCTAACATAATAATATTAACCTTTATTTGATTTCTTTGGTAAGTATATAAGAAACTTAAATATTAACATGCTTCAAGGTACTCAATCCCGCTGACTAAAGCCAAAATGATTGTGAAAGGTAATCCAATAAGCTATTCTCCGCACACAGTCTCCCATTTTCAGACCATTATGGAAATTAACTTTGCATTCCTGAATCCTTCTGTCTCCCGGACGAAAATGATATGCATCGCAGACTTAATAATAGCTTTGAAAGTTATAGTTTGACCTGGTTACCGTGCTAAGTGATGTGTATAGGGTGTGTCAGACAGACGATACATAACATAAGTTGATTGAATTCCACCGTAGGCGTAGGCTTGCGGACGGCGAGCAACAGGTAGCTCGCCGTCTGGCCGTCCGGTAACCGTTCGGACCGAGCTCGAGTCGTCGACGGCGCATAGTGTTCCATGCGCGCCTCAAAGAAATCTTCTACTGGGGCCGTGGGTTGTGCGAAAGTGTACCCCAGGGCCCTGGAAAGAAGGAACAGGAGTGGGTTATAGTCAGTAAAAGTTTGACACGGCTTCTCCGTTTGCTCACGCGCCGCCCAAGAGCGCGAGCGTGAGAAGTCATTGGATGATTTCCGACCTAAAAAAAAATATAGTGAATTCAAAGCTTGATTGGTGATTGCTGATTTTTCTGTCTTGCGTTATGATATGGCGCCGCTGATTGATGAGTTTATGAATGTTATTGACGCCCTTAATATCAAAATATCCTTATTTTTTATATTTATTTTTTATTCTTGATAGGTTCGCGCTTGACCACTATCTCACCTGATGGAAAGCGACGATGAGGTCGATGATTGAGCGCGCTTACCTAGAAGTAACCTATTCACTCTCGACTTAAAGATTCCCGGGTTGGAGCCATCAGGAAACACAGATTTCGGCAAGGAATTCCACTTAAGGAGTGGAATCTGAACAATGAATGTGTTCCCAAAAAGTTTCGTGCGTATAGGTGGGATGTGGATGGTGTGATGATGGAATGGTTTAGGCGGAATTAGGTTATGCAATTCCGACGCACATTCCCCGAAATGCAACCGGTAGAAAACCGACAGGCTAGCAACTCGGCGTCGATGCTCAAGACTTTGAAGTCTCGACTCAACGAGTGTATCATTGCCAATGATCCTCCTGGCTCGTCTCTCAATTGCCTCTAGTGCATAAAGCTGGTATCGGGCAGATCCATCCCAAAGATGAGAGCAGTAGTCCATACACGATCGAACTTGCACTTGATAAAGTTTGAATAGTTGTTCCGGCGTGAAGTACTGTCTGACCTTCGCGAGGATTCCCAGCTTTTTTGCTGCCAGTTGAGCCTTTTCTTCGATGTATGGCCCAAAGTTGAGTGTTGACGTCAGCGTAACACCAAGAAGATTATTAACAACTAGTAGCTGTCAGCGGCTTCGACCGCGAGATTGCAGAAAATTATCCTAAAAGAATATACACCTGGGATAAAAAGTATGTCCTATGTAGGTTTCTAAGATATGGTCTACTTGTGTACCAAGTTTCATTGAAATCCGTTTAGCCGTTCGAGCGTGAAAAAATAATAAATATACATACTTTCACCTTTATAATAATAGGTCTTTACTCATGAAATTGCCGTTTTATAAAACGGGTTGCTTTGAAGTGGAACTACGTTGGAACTCTTAATATGAAAAAAAAAACGTTTTTTTTTTGTTAGCTTTCATGATTTTATGTACTGCGATATTACAGAAAATACAAAACACAAAGAAACAAATAAGTACCTAATTTCGAAAAAAGAAAAACGTACCTTTAATATAAAGTTTATTTGAACATATAATTCCAAGACAATCCAAAGATATAACACTTCAAAGCAACCCGTTTAAAAAAAAAACAATTTCATACGTAAAGACTTATTATTAGTGTGTATCACTCATTTGATTTACCTTAAGAAGTATTTGCTTTCAGCAGCGGCTTTACCTGCATAAAAGTAGGGAATTTTCCCAGGATAAACGTATCCTACATTTATTCCAGAACATGGTTTACCTGTGTAAGAAACCGTTTGAACCAAATCCGTTCAGCCGTTTGAGTGTGATGGAGTAACAAACAAACATACACAAACACGCTTCTATCTATTAATTGCCAGGGTAGCAACCACCGTAGATACGGGCTTGCGGACGGCGAGCAATGGGTAGCTCGCCGTCCGACCGTCCGGTAACCGTCCGGACCGAGCCCAAGTCGTCGACGGCGCGTATTGTTCCACGTGCGCCTCAGGGAGCTGTCAGCAAATCGTAGGGGCCCAGCAGGGTCGAAGCCTCCTGGGGCCATGGGTAGTGTGAAACCCGGAACCCTGGGACTAAGGCAACCAAGAAACAGGAGTGGGTTTTTAGTCAGTAAAAGTCTGACACTATCTCCCGCTCCGCCCAAGAGCGCGATTTGTCATTAGATTATTTTCCCACCTAAAAAAAAAGGGTAGGAAAGACCCGTAGAATAAGCTGTATACAAATATATGAAGCCACAGTTTAATTTGTCGATTCAGAGCTAGCGACTCACTGAAAAAGGATTTCGTTTTGCCGAATTTGAAAGGGTTCGCAATTCGTGCCGTAATTAATTCTAGAAATGAAAAGGTTTATCTCTCGTTTAATACAGTTTCGTAAACGGAAAATTAGTTTATGCCTAATTCTATTAAGTTTGATAAGAGTTTTGTTTATATTCGTTTGACCTTAATAAAACTTTTGGGTTGGTATAGATACCGTGATGTATTGAAAGTCTGATTCCGACAAAAGGTGAACGGAAACGTATCCGAGTCGGTCCGGAGCGAGGAGGAGTGGCAGGCGGTCGCCTCCTTCTGCGAAGCAGTAATGCTAGCAAAGGAGGAGGCCGACCGCGCGAGGCAACGGTCTTCTCGCCCCAGCCGCCGGGATTCCGATCCCGATTACCGGCCACCGTAGGCGCCGGCTTGCGGACAGCGAGCAATGGGTAGCCCACTATTCGACCATCCGGTAACCGTCCGGACCGAGCCCAAATCGTCGACGGCGCGCATTGTTCCACGCGCGCCTCAGGGAGATGTCAGCAAATCGTAGGGGCCCAGCAGGGTCGAAGCCTAATGGGGCCACGGGTAGTACCCCGGTAGTAGCCCTGGAACGAAGGCAAAAAAGGAACAGGAGAGGGTTTTTAGTCAGTAAAAGTCTGACACTATCTCTCGCTCCGCCCAAGAGCGGGATTTGTCATTAGATGATTTTCCCACCTAAAAAAAAAACACGTATCCGAGTCGAACGCGTCGAACGAATCGAAAAAAATTTTTTTTATAAGAAATTCTATGAAACCCCAGCACACATAACCGCGTTGAATCGTCTGAATCTAGAAGGACTCAGTGTAAAGAATTCTAAAATTCTTTTCTTTCAATTAGTTCGACATGTTCGGCTCGGAAAAGTCTGCGTTCATCTTAAGGTAGATAGATCATATAAGGTATATGATTTTGCTGCTTTGGGTAGAGCGAAAAGGATTGTTGTGTTTTATTGACTAAAACGTACTTCGTGGTCTTTCACTTGCCCTTTGCGTTTCAGGACCGCGGTTACTCTTTCGCACAATCCCTCAACCCTGGAAAAGTAGAAATTTATGTTGTAATTATATTATGTATGCAGGTTTTGCGGGCTTGCGGACGGAGAGCAAAGGGTAACTCGCCGTCCGACCGTCCAGTAGCCGTCCGGATGAAACCCAAGTCGTCGACGACGCTTACTTTTCCACGTGCGGCTCACGGAGATGTCAGCAAAACCGTAGGGGCCCAGCAAGGTCGAAGCCTACTGGGGCCATGGGTTGTGCGAAAGAGAACCTCGGGGCCTGAAACGAAGGCAAAGAAGGAACTAGAGTGGGTTAGTCAGTAAAAGACTGACACGCCCTCTCGCTCCGCCGCGGCGGGAGATGTCATTGGATGATTTCCCAACAAAAAAAAAGGTATGCAGGTTTCTCTTGTTTTCGAGTCGACGGTAAGGTTCTTAAATTGTTTAAGCCTAGTAGGTGGTTACGTTAATTAGAGCATCGGTAGCACTCATTAAGATGATCCTTTTTCACTCGATTATCGTCAACATCGAGCATGGTTTAAAAGCTTGTTACTTCATCTAACGCAATCCAACGCGCAAAAAGAGAGATAACGCCTGAAAACTGTTTGCATTCGGTAATTCCGTGATTTACTCGAATATTTAACATAACTTGTTCCAGGAAATACGTGTTTTTGAAAAAATAGTCGTCATTTAGAATCTTGATTAAATTTGCAAGGCTTCTATAGTTATACTTTTTTTAAACTTATTTTAATTTTTGAGTAAAGTGTCAAGTTCATGCGAAATAGCAGATTTTCAGAGGTCTTTACTGGATTAGTTTTACACAAATTTATAAATTGATTTCAATAGAAGCCTAGATACACACGATACTGTGTTTCCAAAATATCTAATGAAAAATGTGTAATAACGTCATAATCGCGTAAGAACGGTTGTATGAAAAACAGTGAAAATGTATGTCGAGTTGCATCCTTTTAAGCAGCAAAAGCCAAAATGCATGTGTCCATACACCAGCACTTTGGAGTCATGGTGCCTTTTTCCTTCAGTAGCTCTTTGAGTTTCAGGGCCGCAGTGACTCTTTCAAACACTTCAATAGCCTTGGAAAGGGAGATACTGACTTAATAATTATTATTTTTGGATCAAGATATAAGATTTTAATTTTTTCCTTGCACTCTCTGTAAGGTTCAGTTGAACACGGTGTCTAGCATTTTTGCTGAACTAGACCTATTGGGCGCGGCAGTGAGACACGCAATGTTTGTGTTCTTTTTTAATCTTAATTTCTACACGTTGCTTCTGAACTGTGTAAACTGTAAAATAGCTGGCCTGTTGGTCTTGTGGTTAGTGGCCCTGACTGCTATGCCGGAGGTCGTGGGCTCGATTCCCACCCAGGACAAATGTTTGTGTGATGAGCACAATCATTTGTTCTGTGTCTGGGTGTAATTTATCTATAATATGTATGTATTTAGAAATATTTAAGTATGTTTATCAGCTGTCTAGTACTCATAACACAAGCTCTGCTTAGCTTGGGACTAGACGGCATTGTGTGATAGTTGTGTGAATATATTACTGTGTATATATGTGTGCCAAATAAAATATTTTTCTTTCCTTATTTGGAACCAACTTGCATTGGAGATTTACTAATGAGGCTAATTTTCTTTTGAATTGTTTGAATAAAATATTACTTACCTGAAAATACTTAACGTGTATCTACTTACATTTACATATATTGAAACACAAGTACGTCACAAAAAAATGCCAATTGCCAGCAAACGGTAGGTCGGAATATAAATTTAACGTAAGGGTAAAATGGTTTACGAGCAGAAACATTTGAAAGGCTATAAAAAATCTTTTTGTTCGGTTTATTATCATAACGCAATGTGGAAGATAAATGATAGGTATACCTGGGAAGCTATGGTAGGAAAAGTGTTTCCGCTAGCGTTTTGTGAAGACTTTCTTAAATGTATATGAGGTCACTTATACAATTTTTAGGAGGCAATTTTTGGGAGGTTTTTTTTTGTGGGTTTCTAAACTAAGCGTTATATTAGGCTTTTATTCTTTTTCCCTCTAGCTTTTTTTGGGAATTCATTACAATCGGTGAGGGTTTATCCAAGTCATCAGGACGAAAAACGACAGGGTCGAGCAGAGGTGGGGCTCGATGTTTTCCCCTCAGGGGGAAATCAACCTTCACACTTTGATGTAGGATAATTCAGGGAAAATGAAAATAGATTCAGCCTAGGACGTTGAGGAACAGTCACACTACGCTATCATCAAGTCACGCTAGTTTTGAATAAAACTCTGATTAAAGTTTATCTGGGGACAAACAATCCATTTAGGTAGGTCTAACTTCTAGAAAAAGGTCAATCGTTGTAAAGATTCGACTGAGTAGTGTTCGGGAAGTTGCGCAGTATCCTCTCGTCTTGACATACCATACCTAATTTGAAAAGACAAAAGTGTATGACTAGTGTATGTTGCCAGTGATGCTATATGGGTCTGAAATGTAGTCGCTCACAATGGGTATTATCGGAAGACTTCAAGTCACCTAAAGGGTAATAATGGAGAGAGCTATATTCAGAGTTTCCTTGCTCGATTGAATCAGGAATGAAGACATCCGCAGGAGAATTAAAAAGAATCGCCAAAGGTAATAGGATATGCTATCCTATTACCTTTGGCGATTCTTTTTATACTATCCTGGGAGTATGTTCCTGTGTGATGACAGTGATGACATATTATGGCTCCGAAACGTGGTCGCTTACAATGGACCTCATCAGAAGACTTAAAGTCACCCAAAGGGCAATGGAAAGGGCTATGCTTGAGGTTTCCTTGCGTGATCGAATCAGGAATATTTATATTCGCAGGAGAACCAAGGTCGCCGACATAGCATAAAGAATCGCCATACTTAAGTGTCAGTGGGCAGGACACATTGCTCGCAGAACCAATGGTCGATGGGGCTGAAAGGTTTTGGAGTGGCAACCGCGTACCGGAAGACGCAGTGTTAGAAGGCCTCCTACTAGGTAGACCGATGACCAGGTGAGGGCCATGGGTTCCGATGGATAGCAGACGCCGTGGCAAAACTAGGGGACGTTTATGTCCAGCAGTGGACGGTTTCAGCTGAAATGATGGTGATGACCGAAGTTTATGACTATGTATGTATGTCGCGAATATTCTCTCTCAAGAGATACACGTTTCACTTAAATACTGAACAAATCTATATATATAAAAGCGAAATACCACTCGCTGATTAATCACTAAATCTCAGATAACACCTATAAACTTAAAATTTGGCAGGTAGGTTTCTTATGGGATGTAGACATCACAAATTTACCCCCTAAGGGGATGAAACGGGGGTCCAAAGTTTGTATGGAGAAACCGACTTTCATGCGGGCGAAGCCGCTGGCCAAAGCTAGTATTGTACATAAATAACGGGCCTAATATGATTAAAACTATCAAAATCTTCAGTAGAACTTCATAACAGGGTTATAAACTATCACTACTATAGAATATTAATACCTCTGGGAACATACTGAACTTACAAGATCCTCACCGGGTTGATGAATATGTATATGAACGAGTATGTATGTGGGTACACACGAATTTACATGCTTTAGTGGATATCGAGTGTAACATCGAGATGTATGAGATTATACGAGTACCTAATAGCTAAAGCCTGGAGGGTCGTAGGTGCTGAAGGAGCGTTTGGAAGAGTAACCGTGGCCTTGAATGCAAAGGGCAACTGAGCACACAGGTGGGTTTTTTTAGTCAGTCTGACCCGCCCTCTCACCCCACCGTAGAGCGCAAGAAGTCATTAGATGAAATCCCACCTTAAAAAAAACATTCTCACATCAAATCTCTGCTATCAATAACAAAGTCGATCAAGTTTCGAAGTAATCAACCAAAAATAATCATGTCTTGACAACTTCACGATACACTAAATCAACAGTATGACAGTGAATTTATAGAGTAATGGAGTGTGCATGAAATATTCATCACATAGCTTCATATATTCGCTAAAAGGCGTATAAATCTTTGTTGCGCAGTGGTCGCTATATTTTCGTGGTAGGAGGTGTCAAATAGGAAATGTATAGTCAGTCACTCCAACATTTTATTTATGGGCACTTTTATCATATTAAATATTCGAGTAACTGTTTCGCTTCGCTGAAAACATAGCCTTTCGCTTTCGCGTTTAAGACTTCATTAGTAGGTTTTTAATATTCGTAGCCTATGCTACAGAAAAATCTGCTGCCAGGTTTTTCTTTGGCTTTTTTTTTTCTAAATTGACACATAACAATCTTTTTTAAAATTCGAAAACACAGTCTTCGTAGCTGACTGATTTCCACAAATAGGTAGTATTATTTCATAAAAACTTCGTTATAAGTACCTACCTATAGCTTCAAAGTTAATTAGATATAAATTTTAATTTTTAACTTAACTGATGAATAAACGAAATAATAAATAATAATAAATTGACATAATATTAGTATGTGTATTATAATTAAACATAAACATAAAAAAATATATATTATTAGATTTAGTTAGCACTGTATCCTACCCTCGAATGTGATCTCTCTGTAACTCAAAGGTTTGCTGGTAGAAAACTCATTGTTGAGTTAAGCTCGCCTTTGTACATAAACTGTATGTATCACCGTGTACTATGTATGTTTTTGTCTACAATAAAGAATTAAGAATAAATGTTTTAATAAATGTATCTGTAGGCTTACAAATATTTGTCCCATACGGGGATCGAACACAGCGCTGCCACCAAACGTGCCAAATGTTTTATTTCTGTCATTATCTTGTCAATAGTGTCGCAACTCAGCGACGGTAGGCCTGGGTTCGGCATTTTTATTTGACTAAAACGACGTAAAAGGGCAGACTTTTCTTTATATTTTTCTTCAAGTTCAATACTACATCATTTCATTATAAAAGTCACGTCACGACTAACAAAAAACTTTTTACAAAAAAAAAAAAATCAACCTATTTGAAAAACTCTGAAAAGTGCAAAATAACTTTAATTTCGGAAGTCGATGCTTCTATAATGGTTTTGTCTCTTCGTTATTTAACACCGACTTCCAAAATTAAAGTTATTTTGCACTTTCAGTTTTTTTTTTACATTGAAGTCGGTTGTATTTTTTTTTGTAATTTATTTTATTTTACACTTTTTAGTTATGGTACCACCACTAAAAACTACCCCTCAGCCAAACCTAAATACCTTATAGCCAGAGTGTACCTCATGACAATTCTAATAAACACAAACATGGTTAGATTACATTAATTTATTACAGAGTTCCAGTGCCTAACTTCAGGCTTTATCATCAGATCAGTTTGATATATTCCCCCTCTTCTTTCAGTCAGTCATCGACTACACGTATAACCAAAGCAATTTTACTTGATACGACGGTTCTGCTGTGATCCTATGAGGAGTTCTGTTCCATATCTTCGAAGTTCATGATCAGATAATAACAATATTTCTATGGGACCAACTCGGAAGCACCTTTCACTCAAAAAAAATTTTTTCAAAATCGGTCCACAATAATTGACCGAGAAATCGGTGAACATACATAAAATAAAATACATATAGCCGAACATAGAACCTCCTCCTTTTTGAAGTTGGATAAAAAATAACACACTTCTTTTTTCTATAAATTTTGAAACCTATTCTAGAAATGCAAAATGCTTAAAAGTATATTTTACAAGCCAGTTCGTTAGCTATAAAAAAAACTACTCATGCGATCTCCTTTCGATATCACAGTTGCATGTATTTGGTGTCATAGCTACAATGAAACCCAGCTCCTTTGGAAAAATCAGAGCAAGGACAAACAGCGTTCTTTGAGCAAAGTAATCCATTAACATACATTACTAGTTCTCCACCAGCTAGAGCTTGCGGTACGCATCTTGATAACGATGCATGGCCAAGTAAATTAGAATCAAAGATCTCTGTGAAGAACTGGGCTATCTCTCTCCTTATTACAAACTAGCTGTTACCAGCGTCTTCGCCCGCGTGAAAGTAGTTTTCTCCATACAAACTGTGGACCCCCGTCATCCTTTGACTGGCCTGTTGGTCTAGTGGTTAGTGGCCCTGACTGCTATGCCGGAGGTCGTGGGTTCGATTCCCACCCAGGACAAATGTTTGTATGATGAACACGATTATTTGTTCTGTGTCTGGGTGTAAATTATCTATAATATGTATGTATTTTGAAAAATATAAGTATGCTTATCAGTTGTCTAGTACTCATAACACAAGCTCTGCTTAGCTTGGCTAGACTAGACGACGTTGTGTGATAGTGGAATAAAAAGAAAACTCCTTGGAGGTGAATTTTGGGAAATCCACTCTTAGTCACTTACGTCATCAAAGGAAGCCTTGTGCAAAATTTCACGTTTCTAGTCCCAGTAGTTTCGGCTGTGCGTTGATATGTTAGTCAGTCAGTTTCTCCTTACATATATATAAGATGTAAGTTGAAAATAGTTGTTTATCCTTAATTTGATATACAGTTTCGAGATCGATGACAAGCTTTTGCCACGGGTTTGCTGAAATAAAAAAATAATTCCAACGGAACATATTCTCGAAATAAATAGTTTCATATTAGGTACCTATTCCAAGAGATGGTCTACCCGTTTGCAAAATTTTATCCAAATCCGTGAAGCCATTAGAGCGTGAAGGAGTAATAAACATACACCCACAAGTACATACAAAATTTCGCTCTCATAATATTAGTGTGATGGCAAACTAATGTTATACAAGGTATTTTTACACCTCACACTAGAGTTAATTCCTGTATCGTAGATACATTCAAAAATATATACATAAGTTCACGTACACAAGACATAAAGATCCGAAACACCTATCTGTAGAACCAGCTATATGTAGCGCAGAACCCAAAAGCTTAACCACTACGCCAACCTTGCCACCAAACGTTGTTTGTTCATTGATTCAAAAGTGCCTGTAAATGGTCTATTAGAAATAAATGCTTTTAACTTTTACTTTGATTTTGACTTTGACATTGACTTTGACTTTGACTTTGATATAATCTTCGGAACTTTTGACACGCGAATCACCATAATTATTATCAAAATTTGAGGATTTGGGGTCGATGCGACATCGTGCGCCTCTAAAATATGTCCGCAAACCCTATGGGGCCCGGTAGAGCCGATGCTTGCTGGGGCTACGGGGAATTTCTGAAAAGTAAACCCGTGGTCCTAGAACACAAAGGGCAACTGAAGGACACCAGTGTGATGTGGTTTTACTCAGTAAACGAGAAGTAAAGGAGAAGTCATTGTATGATTTCGTACCTCAAAAATATGCATCTTTTTTATATTTCGGAAAATATAGAATTTTGTGAAATACCTCTGCTCTTATTAACTGAATTCTTGAATGTCCCACGTCTTTTCCACTGGGCACGCCACAATTATGGCGGTATGTCCCCTCTTTGAGGCGTGGTTGGAAAGACCTCACGGCGTCCTCACCTTCCGCACGACGCAGGTTCTCACCGAACACGATAAGTTCGGGAAGTTCCTGCACCGAATTCGTGCGGAAGCAACGTCCGGGTGTCGCCACTGTGTGGACAGCCCAGAGGACACGGTGGAACACACGGTGGAGGTGTGCCCCGCTTGGGCAGAGCAACGCCGTGTTCTCGTGGGGGCGATCGGCGGCGGCGATCTCTCGTGCCGGGCCTTGGTACAGGCCATGGTCCGGAGCGAGGAGGAGTGGCAGGCGGTCGCCTCCTTCCGCGAAGCAGTAATGCTAGCAAAGGAGGCGGCCGATCGCGTGAGGCAACGGTCCTCACGCCCTGACCGCCGCCGGGATTCTGATCCCGATTTCCGGTCACCGTAGGCGTGGGCTTGTGGACGGCGAGCAATGGGTGACTCGCCGTCCGACCGTCCGGTAACCGTCCGAACCGAGCCCAAGTCGTCGACGCGGCGACGGCGCGTACTGTTCCACGCGCGCCTCAAGGAGATGTCAGCATATCGTAGGGGCCCAGTAGGGTCGAGGCCTACTGGGGCCACGGGTAGTGTGAAAGTGAAACCCGGGGGGCCCTGGGATGAAGGCAAAGAAGGAACAGGACCACCTCCCACTCGGCCCAAGAGCGAGATTTGTCATTAGATGATTTTCCCACCTAAAAAAACGTCTTTTCCACATAAGTCCATGTCAATACGATTTTCAATAGGTAGAAAGTCGGTTTTAGTGGTAAGAAAATGTATCAAAGGTAGCCAATTAACTGCTTGTTACCCAGGGCCAATTAGAAGCGAAGGACTTGCATTCACTTTTGTGGTCGATGTCAGATTATGCAAGTATTTTATTATTTTCTGTAAAGATGAGTACAATTTCCTTTATATTTTATTAGCGCTTTTAGGTATATAAAAGGGTCGTTTGCTTTATTTTATTTTATTCCATTCTATAATTATTTATTCGGTACCTACACTGTTGAGTGCGGTAGGGTAGGTGGGTTGAATTTTTGTATAGAAGTGTTTTTTTTTTCGTTTAAATGTTTTATCCCTAGTATTTATATTTTTGTTTTGTGAATTTTTCCACAGTTTTCTTACTATTTAGCTTTGAGTAATTTTTTATTTGACAGAAATAAAGTATTAAATCATCAGTCACAAATAGTTTAAACAACACAGTTTTAAATATTTCTATCAAAATTCGATTAAGCTCACTTTTGTTTATTACTTCTAGCTTGTTTTAATTTAACAGTTCTCAAAGTTATTCAAAATAAAATTAAAGCATTGTTGCCAAGCAGAACAAGTCGAAGTAATTACTATGAAACTTTCTGTTCTGAATTAACAATAGAGTACGCAACTAAGTGGAACTGGGACACTATTCTAATCGCATATCGCTCGTCACCATTCAACGGCTGCATTATGCAACTGTTGATTCGTTTATTTCAAGGTTTTTGTTTATGTTTTATGCATTGTTTTGTTACACTTTTGTATAATTTCACTCGTGTTCTGTCTCGCCTGCATACTTACCTAGCTACATTTTTATAAACTTATTCATCTTTCCACCGGGGTTGGTAGAATCGTTTCTTTAGCTTCATTTGATTCTTACATATTATAATGAAGTTTTTGGAATAAATTATAGCTTCAATGTCTTGTGTACATGAAACGTATAGGATTTATAACAAAAATTTGAATTTTTCATCTTATCTCTTACACAGCAGAACTTTATACTTTGTTTGCCAAAAACTGCACCACAATCATGGCGGCGCCCTAGTAGCAGAGCTGATTTTACTTTATCTATATCCCTAGGGAACAGAGGGCGGTATATGAAGATGTTTTTTTTGGCGGGTAATCATTCAATGACACTTCCCGCTCAAGAGCGGCCTTCCACACTTTTACTGACCAAAACCACACCTGTTTCCTTCACTTTCCTTTTGAATTCTAGCACCACGGCTTTCCGTTTCAGAAATTCCCCCCGGTCCTAGTGGGCATCGGTCCTGCTCTGCTCCTCTGGTTTTGCTGACATCTCTATGCGGCTTTGCATCTTTCACCCGGTGCCGTCGACGACTTGGGCTTGGTCCGGCCGGTTACTGGACGGCCGGACGGCGAGCTGCTGCAGTATATGATGTGGAGCTTCAGCTCTTTATCCAGATCCTGCTGCAGTTCCACCAAAGTTTTGTGTTTTTCTTTTTCGAGGTTGTTTGAGTTAAATCTTCCTACTTAGGTTCGCATTCAAAAGATTTTATACTCGTATTATAAACAAATTGAGAACCTTCTCCTTTTTTTGAAGTCGGTACTAAAGCTGATTCCATGCATATGATCCACTTAAATAGAAGTGGAAACCAATATACTAGCTGTCTTTACGACAAAGTTACATCGCACAGTTAGATCTTAAGTTTTAGTTCATTCTACATCCCTGGGGGAGAGTGGGGGAGAGCAGTCTCCTGTAACAAAGTAGCATAAGTTTCCTACAAGGAAAGTTATTCAAAACCCCTTTCATCCTTCTTGGTTTTTCTATTAAAATGTGCTATGGGTTAATGCAATTTACCTTTAGCATGCTGTAATGTATAGTATAAAGAGTTGGTCGTACAACGAAGAGCTGAGCAGACGGTATTGAGTAGAACTTGAATGACATGGTTACAGGAGCGGTGACAATGGCAAGAGAAAATAGAGGCCTTAACCCAGTGGTTTGCGAATCCCCTGATAATCATCATCCCTATGTGGATAATGTTGATGATGCTACGATATCCATTGACTAGTAACGCCCCTTTTTTGGGCGTAGGAAGCCATCAAATAACTTTTTCCGCTCTAGGTGGAGCGAGAGAGAGAGTATCTGACTTTTACTGACTAAAACCCACCCTTTTACTTCAGTTACACGTTGCGTACCAGGGCTGTAGTGGTTTAAACTAGAACTACACTGCGCACACGTATGCCACACACACCGATCTGGGCGCGTCGGTCTCCATACATTTTATATGGAAACTAGACTTGTAGATCTACACTTGATCCATGCCACGCGACGTCGCCGTTTTACGTACAAATCAGGCGTGTTACACGGTCTAATGTAGTTCTAGCTTTATTTATTTATTAAAATTTCATGCAACACAAAGGTACAAAGGTTTAATACCTTAGGCATTCCCTACCAGTCAACTAAGGGTGATGAAGAGATTATTAAGAAAACAAGGGTACAAAAGTATATAGATTTTTTTTAAGGTGGGAAATCATCCAATGACTTCTAGGGCTCTTGGAAGAAGTGAGAGGGCAAGCCAGACTTTTACTGACTAATCCCACTCGTTTGTTCCTTCTTTGCCTTCGTTCCAGGGCCCCGGGGTTCTCTTTCGCACAACCCATGGCCCCAGTACGCTTCGACCCTGCTGGGCCCCTATGGTTTTGCTGACATCTCCTTGAGGCGCGCGTAGAACACTATGCGCCGTCGACGACTTGGTCACGGTCTGCACGGTTACCGAACGGTCCACCTATTGCTCGCCGTCCGCAAGCCCGCGTTTACGGTGGCTGAAAATCGGGATCGAGATCCCGACGGCTGGGGCGTGAGGGCCGATCACTCGCGAATGCGGCCGCCTCCTTTGCTAGCATTACTGCTTCGCAGAAGGAGGTGACCGCCTGCCACTCCTCCTCGCTCCGGACCATAGCCTGTACCAAGGCCTGGTGCGAGAGATCGTTGCCGCCGATCGCCCCCACGAGGACACGGCGGTGCCATTCCCAGGCGGGGCACACCTCTACTATATGCTCCACCGTATCCTCCGGGAAAAGTATATATAAATATACATATATATTCAATATAATATATATCTATATTTATTTAAGGTCAAAGCCCACCGCCCTTGAATTTAACAAAAAGACAGTATGTAAATGGCTTTCTATGTTAAAACAAAAACACTTACGAAAAGTATTTTATCATATCACTATTTCTGTTTACTAGATAGGTTTGCTGTTATTCCCGACCGACACGAGCATCACTTTGTACGTGTTTTTATTTGTAACATTCGTTAAACCAAAATATGCCTACTATGAAAAATATTCGTTTGATGCCGCGATGTTGTGTTTTGATTTGTATTAAGCCTCCAGCATTTGGGAAACTTCAAAGGGCAGATTCGTTCGGTAATCACGAGATTTTTATTTTTTCGCCTAAAGTTTATTAGATCATTTTTACCGTTGGTTGGCTTTTTTACAGTAATGCTGGATAAAAAAATATAACAACCGTTTTTCAATATTTCAGGATGTAGTGTTGACATTCTTGTAAATTATTTCATATTGTATCTCAATATAAAACTCTAGGTCTAGGTATCTTGTGTATATGAATTTACAAGTTTGTATACACACCCACGATACAGTAGTAAATCCTAGTGTGGGGTACCTGCCGTTTTTTTTTTTTAAAAAAATCATCATGTTGCTGTCTATAATCTGCCAGAGAAAAGTCTTCAGCCTTTTGAAACATACTAAAAACCAAAAGGCCGGAACGGGAAATTATTACAGAAAATACAAAAGACAAAGAAACAAATGAATACCTAATTTCGAAAAAAGAATAACGTACCTTTAATATAAAGTTTATTTGAACTTATAATTTCAAGTCAATCCAAAAATATAACACTTCAAAGCAACCCGTTTTAAAAAAACGGCATTTTCATAGGTAAAGGCCTAATATTTCCCAATTTCATACACGATATTATCGTGAAGTACCTTAATTGTAATATTGCCCGGAACGATCAATTTATTACAAAAACTTTCTTCAATTTGGAAGTATAATATTGTTGGTTACAAAAACATGATACCTCAAGGTTTTCCAATAACACGATAGTCCCGAGCAACAGGCTTGAAACAAATAGGGTTGCCAAGTTTCAGGAATAAGTATTTTGTGGAGATTGCGTGGTCCATTCGTGATTGGAAAACTTATAAATTTGGCATCAAGCTAGACGCTGTAGTTAGAGGAATAACAAACTTAAGGGGGATGGTCCAAGGTCCAACCCAAATTTTCTTATTTTACTTTTTTGGTCAACGTCTAGTTGTGAGTTATATTTACGTATATATTTACGGAATTACAACAATAATACGCACCAACTAAGAACCACCACTAAGAACACATTTATTATGCGTACAGCCAAGGAGTGGAATTCCTTGCCGGAGTCTGTGTTTCCAGATAGCTACAACTTAGGGGTCTTTATGTCAAGAGTGAATAGGCTACTTCTAGGCAAGCGTGCTCCATCGTCGACCACATCATCGCTTACCATCAGGTGAGATGGTGGTCAAACGCAAGCCTATCATTAATAAAAAAAAAATAAAAAAAATAAGCGCCGTCGACGACTCGGGCTCGGTCCGGACGGCGAGCTACCTATTGCTCATCGTCCGCAAGCCCGCGCCTACCTTAGCCGGTAGTCGGGGTTCCGGCGACTGGGACGTGAGGGTGTCCGTTCCATCACTCGTGCGGCCGTCTCTTTCGCTAGCATTATTGCTTCACAGAATCGGTCTGGGTCATTGCCTGGTGTGTATGCTCTATCGTGTCCTCCGGGCGTTCTGCACAATGGTGCGACCCGAGCTTTTCTTCCGCCTGAATCCGATGCAGATGCAAATAAAAAAAAAATCCAGTTAGGATCTGTGTTACGCAGAAGTTGAGAACGCCGTGACGCCTCTTCAGTCAATATTCTATAAAGAGAGCACTTACCGCCATGATCATGGCGTGCCCAGCGCTGGGTTGCGATAGTCACTATCACCATATTTCTATCAGATCGAGCCGGAACTTTGTCGACCATGCCGCGATTTGTCGCGGCAGCGGAGTTTCATCACAGCATTGCATCTCTATTCGTAAGTCATGCATACGTGTAAGGACTGTTGCCTCTAGATCCCACGGCGATACTTAAATACCCCTAGGTTGTAGTATTTGAAAATACTGACTTCGGGAATTCTACTCCAATTATAATATTATTACATCGTATTATATATTGCACATTTTGTGCCTCATTTCAAAGTGATTTTTAAATATGTTCATTAATAAAACATCAGTAAATCAATGTTGTTCTCAATATGATTGCAATCGGAAATTGCATTATATGATAAATTTTTAATTAAAATCCGAGCCAGAACGTATTACTTGTGTAGATACCTACTTAATTATAGCAAGTTGATTAAAATTACGAATGCTGTACACGGACGTGGACGTGTGTTTGTATTTCGTTGTTTTACCTTTATTGTATTCTTTTCAATTGTAGCTCTTGTTTTTTCTTATCGATAATCCAATAGAAACGTTTTTGTTCCTTTTTAACGAAGTGGTAAACAGTTTACAGATTTTGAGATTACGTGTAGCTGAGAATTATTTCAGTGAAAACCAACGTCAGGCAACTGCTAAATAGTGGCCTGGCAATATGCTGAACTGGACCTATTTGGCGCAGCCGTGAGACACAGTGTTGATGTATTTTTAAGTTTTAGTATTTAAGTTTCTATATTATAATTGTTATCTCATTGTGTGTGCCTGTGTGCCAAATAAACGTGTTTTCTTTCTTTCTTTCAGTGGGTACTATGTGTGTAGAAAGCATTGGTGCCCCAGTAGTAACTTACGCGTTGTAGGTCGCGCGTTCAAACCCAGCCAGGCGCATTACGACTTTGTGTAATTTATTTCATTACAACTGCTCTCAAAATGGTGAAGGAAAACATCGTGAGGAAACCGGCATGTCCTAGAGACAAAAAATTTAAGACATGTGACATCCGCCAATCTGCATTGGGCCCGCGTGGTTAATAACCCATTCCCATTCTTTCTATTTCTAGAGAAGAAGTTTAAGTATTCCTTTAGTATTACGTGTAAATAGGTAATACTGAAGGGAGATATTTTATAAATTCGTATTCTTTAAAGGGTGCTTCTACTATGAGACAGGAACAAGTACAGAGAAAAATCATTTCTTACATTTTATCAATTTACGCAAGCATAACTAAATATAGCCGTCAGAACAGTTGTTTTTTTTCATGTTTCGGTTTTGATCTCTTTGTAGATGTTTTTCGTATTCATGAGTGGATGAGTTACGTACATTTTTTTGGTATATATCTAGACAGATACATTCTTCTTCTTAATAAAGTCGATGGCAAAAATAGTAAATTTGCTTAGTTAAATTTATTTTCCGATCCAGTGTTCGGCCACAGCAATATCGTCCGCTGATGCTGGCATTAGATCCTTCTTATCCTTTCTTTAGTTCACAGTGCCGGTGGAGTAAGATGAAAAGAGGAACATGGTATGCAAAGAAATGCGTCACAAAGTGTTGTAGTTGTTTTTCAAGTTTTGTGAATGTGAAGTACCATGGAGCAGTTTTATTAGGTTACAACTTGTTTGACATTACGAGCATGGCAGTTGAGAGTTTGTCATGCTCACTCAAATGTCTCGCTGATGGTGGCAGGTATTATTGGGTCATTCAGTTCCCTTCAAAATGGTTGAGCTGAGTGGGGCTGATGCACGCGTCATGCTAGTGAACGGGTGCCGTCAGTTGAGACTGGTCATCTCTTAGCTGCCAGTGACTTATTTCAATTTCTATTTTTTTTAAATTAGTTTTTTTTACTTTAATTATTATTACTTATCTACATTGTGCTCACATATTAGAAGCGACAAGAAATATGTAATCAAGATTTATGTAACTCATAATATGATTTAAAAGAGTGTCCATGGAGTTTCTTGCACGTTCTTCTCCATAGAGATCTACGCTTTGGAACGTGCAATTTAGCTTCACTTGTTTTTTTTTTTTGACTGACCGACACTTTGACAATTCAAAAGTGCCTGTAATTGGTCTATTTGAAATAAACGTTTCCGATTTCTGATTTCAAAAACTGAAGATCAGAACTGTCTGAGAAACCCCACCTATGGATATTGTCTTTGCAGCGGCCGATCTCAGTGCGGAATCTGTTTAAAGTTTTCCAGTTGTTGGGTATGGCGACAGGTGCCCAGGCGGGAAGCTATCTGAGGACTCGATGGAATCATCAGGAGTTTTAAACGTCTTCAGCAAAACTTTTAAGTCTCGAGGACATCGAACTCTAATTGTGCATTGGATGGCCTGGGTCCGTCCGTCTGTCTGCCTTTCCGACCGTCTGTCTGTCAGCGGGCTGTATCTCATAAACCGTATGAGGTAGAGAGTTGAAATTTTCACAGAATGTGTGCCACTAAAAGAATTAAGGCATTAAGTCCGCCTTTGTACTTTTGTGTTGCATGAAGTTTTAATAAATAAATAAATAATAAAATTAAAATAAAGTTTAAAATTAAAGGAGGTTCCTATACCAGAAACGTTATTTTGTTGGCGATTTTATTGCTTGATTTTAATATTGTAGTACGGAACCCTACCTGTGCGAGTCCGACACGTACGTGGTCAGTTTGTTTGTTTCACCTTGTATACTAAGATCCCAGAGCGATGAGACACAACTTATTTTCACATGGATGAATATGGTAACTACTACAAAGTTATATTTCACTAGCTGTTACCCGCGACTTTGTCTGCGTCAAGTTAGTAAAAATGCACAAACGTAATTAATAATTCTGTGCTTGTGATTCGTGCTAAAAACATCTAATTCAAATAACGGAAATTAATTCAGTAAATATATTATGTAAAATGTATTTCTTATGTCCAGATATATAATTTATTTTATTTATTTGGCTCACCAGTAATAGAATACTCGTTCATGATATACATCAAATAAATTACTTATCATCATCAATAAACAGAAACAGACATGTTGAGGTCGAAGTAGTTGATAAACTGTGGTTCTGTCTACCCCTTAAAGGAAAAGGTGATAGTTTAAGTTTGTTTTTGGTTTATTCTATGATGAAACAACGCTGTATGATTTTAATATGATTGGTTCATTATAATAGACTCAAAGTGTATTAAAGCGTTGTTTTCTTTTAACAACACTAAATAAATGTTATTTAACGTACGCTATAAAAAAAGTGGATAAAGTAGTTTTCAAAATGTTAAATGTTTCCAAAATGTATAAAGAGTCTGTACGGATCTTGTTCTGAGGTCAATACCCACAGTTTTTAGTGTCTGCACGTTTTACTTTTAGGAAGAAAATCATCAAATACCTTCCCCCGCTCTGGGTAAAGCGAGAGTTTGTGTCAGACTTTTACAGACTGAAACCGACCTGTGTTCCTTTAATTGCCCTTAGTGTTCTAGCCTCGTCCTGCCCAGGCAAATTAGAACCTGTTTGGTAATTCTGCCCACTGTTCCCTACAAAGTACAAAATCTTACAAGTGCTTCCTGCCCAGAATAATTAGGTCAAAAAAAAAGGTCATGCATAAGATTTATATTTTTTATATTTTTTTATGGCAGTAAATAGAACATAATGAAACGATTCACGCTATTTTGGAAATCATACATTTTGTTCTTTTTACAGTACACTGGGCAGAATTACCAAAATCAGCTGTATTTTATTTGTCCTTCATAAAAGACACTGGGTATAATTGGGTAAATAAAACAAAAGTAACATTTTATGTTATTTATTATGTATTCTTGATCAGTCTTGAATTTTCATCTCTTTATTTAGTAATTAATGTATTTACTTTTATTGCAGCATCTCTGGATTTAAAAATAATTAAACAATTCAAACAAAAAATAAAACAAAACCTTCTCTTAATTTTTATAAACTTTAAAAAATAAAATCTTTTAATAAATTAGTTAGGCCTGGAAATCAGCAAAGCAATTTAGTTTATATGACATAAACTACATTTAAAGTGTGTTTTGTTGTAATGGCAGGACCTGCACCTGGACTGTTTCTCTTCCAATATAGGCAATTGTTATGCCTCAGAAGTGCGGCGGCTCTTATTTGGAAGAGTACCTAATAGTTGATCTACCCCATCTACGTTGAATGTTCTGGTTAGTCTGTAGATCACTACCATCGTCGGAAGGTATGAAGTCCCCAATATCGGAATCTTCTAACAAATTGCCGATGGCTTCATCATCTAATTCTGCGAAAAAAATCACAATTTATCAAAAAGTTCTACCCAATGTGATTTTTGCATCACATAATATTATTTTATGTTACTAAAAATACAATTATTAACGAAAATCAAAAATAGTTACAAAAGTCAAAGTATTGATTATTTAACTTTAATCCTGTTTCTTTTTAATAAAGAAAAGCCACCGATTTAAATGATAGTAAGGGATTAAACATACCTCTTCTCCGACGAGACTCCATTTTTAACACGTGAATGGCTTCTGACGTTAATCTGTTGTCTATTTCCCAAATAGATTTAAGGTTCACTTATTGGTTATAACCTAACCAATCACAGGAAACTTTAAAAACGACAGCTGAGTAGAAAATACAAATTCTAGGCGCAAAATTTGAATATGTGATTTTTGAAGGACAGTGGGCAGAATTTTGCACTTTACAATATTTTAGCTGGGCAGGAACCGTGAAGTATATTTTGTGATTTTGAAATCACAATGGGCAGGACGAGGCTAGAGCTACGGTAACTTGCACGCGGCAGCAAATCTTCCTTCTTTGAGGAAAAGAGAGGACGCTGTGGTGTCTTTGTAAAGACACCACAGCGTCCTCTCTTTTCGCCTGACGAAGATCTCTAGGGCCAATGCCTGCTAGAGCTATGAGATTTTTCGAAAGAATTACCTCCCATAAGAATTTGCCTCCATGATATTTCTCTGCAGACTTTTAGCCGGGTCCGTTATGCAACTTTGGCGGAGGTGAATTTCGAAGGAGCATAATCGGCTTCAGTCCATCTTCAGCTGGATAACGTGCACTGATAGTCCACTACTGCTAGCGATTATTAAAATACTACAGAGTAACCTACGATGCCATCTTGCTCCACAACTGTACTTATAAAGAATTTGTGAAAAAATTGTTGCAGTTTGATGTTGACTTACATCACGTCGAATTTGAAACAGAAACTTCTCGAAACACCCTAATACCCCCTCATTACTCCGTGTTTGTGACTCCACAAAACTATAAAATGACAGCGAACAAATGTCGCAAACAATTGGGGCTGTGACTGACTCTGGCATCCGTCAGAATGTTGTCCCAGTGTTGATCACCACTCACTGACCACTCTTAAGGAGGTAACGTCCAGTTGTCGACTTAAGGCTGTAAGTAATGTAGGATACATCATACGTAATCAAACTATCTTCAGGAACGCAAACCACGTCGGGGCCTTGTGTGAAATATGTCTTCATGGGTTTTTCATGAAATTCTTAATGATCTTCAATTTTTGGAATCTTTGAAATTAGGTACTTGTTCCAAACAGTAGGTTGTGGTCAAGTCCGAGGGAGAGACTACTTGAAGTACTGGTAACCTTCACGAACTGCTCAAGAAGCATCTTTCTGTGATTAAGTACCTACCTATATTTGCTGGTTTTTTGGGGGTCCTTCCGAAACATCTACGTTCGATGAAGACCTGCGTCAGGCGGAAAGAGAGTCTTTTTAGACTTTCCTCAAAGAAGGTAGTTGCTGCCGCAATTGTGGCGTGCAACTTACCATAGCCCTGGAACGCTAAGGGCAACTAAAGGAACACAGGTGGGTTTCAGTCAGTAAAAGTCTGTTACTACCTCTCGCTTTACCCAGAGCGGGGGAAGGTATTTGATGATTTCCTACCTAAAAGCAAAAGGTGCACACACTAAAAACTGTGGGTATCGACCTCAGTGTCAACTTCGTGACTCAGACTATTTATACATTTTGGCAACTGAAAACTACTTTATCCACTTTTTTTTTGATAGCCTACGTTAAATAACATTTATTTAGTGTTGTAAAAAAGATAATTCTACGGTATAATATACTTTTAGTATATCTAATGAACCAATAATTTTAAAATCATACAGCGTTGTTTTATCATAACATAAAAAAGAAAGAAACATACATAAAACCCACTCCTGTTCCTTCTTTGCCATTGTTCCAGGGCCCCGGGAATCTCTTTCGTATCACCCATGGCCCCAATAGGCTTCGACCTTGCTGGGCCCCTACGGTTGCTGACACCTCCTTGAGGCGCGCGTGGAACACTACGCGCCGTCAACGACTTGGGCTCGGTCTGGACGGTTACCGGACGGACGGACGGTGAGCTACCCATTGCTCGCCGTCCACAAGCCCGCGCCTACGGTGGCCGGAAATCGGGATCGGAACCCCTCGGTTCGGATCGGCTGGGTCGCGAGGATTATTGTCTCGCGCGTGCGGCCGCCTCCTTTGCTAGCATTACTGCTTCGCAGAAGGAGGCGACCGCGCCCAAGGCCCACCGCGCTTTACGCTATTACAAATCTTGTTATGATAAAATGACTGGACCTAACTGCGGTTTATTATCGTAAATATTTTTGGCATTTACGAAGCAATTAATTAGAATTCAATAATTTTTATAAATAGGTCTAGAAACATTTGCTGATTTCGTGATAACGCCATCTATTGCTGAAAAGCTTAACCTTACCTTTATCACACACTGAGGCTCTACCACGAGCTCATAACGTGATCCATTTTCGACCTAAACCGGACTGTTAAAGGGATGGAGCTATATAGGGTGTATAGCTCCATCACTCTTTTTCGCTCGTACGTCTGACATTTTGACATTATCATGGTAAGGCCCCTGGCCACCTACCGAGTGATAAATAAATAAATAGTTTGACAAATTTAATTCGTGTGTTTGCTATTCAAAGCCAGATGGCGTCACTGAGGCATAGGATGACAGTTTTTCTAAGACATTTTTTCTGATAGCCGCTCTATTGTATCTCTTTAGATCTCTTTGTAGACGTTTGAATGCATAACCGCTGGATTTCTGTCTTGTATAGTGAAGGTCAGTATAATCTGCCAAACTGCTTCGAAAGTGCTGATGTAGAAACCAGACTGTCGATAAAAATAATAGTAAGAACGCAAAAATATGTAAAAAATTCTTGTTTACAGTAAAATAAAACAAAACTATCACAAAAAAGAAACTGAGTTTTGAACCACTATCCCCTTACGTGCCGATCTAATCCAGACACAACTGCACTACGATGTTCGTTGACTTTTGTGTAAAATAGGTGTTCTTATATAAACGTCATCATTGTCTGCTTAACCCTTTGTCGATGATAGCGTGATGATTTTCATCTCAAATATTAAATTTGTAGCTAAATGAAAAAAAGAAATATTATTTTCGTTTTTTCACTTAGATTTTATTACATGTTTGATTACTTTTTACAAAAATATGGAGTAAAAATGTCTAAGATGTGTTAAAAATATGCTAAAAGTCCTATTATTATTGTAATCGAAGTACCATCGCATATTATATATAAAAAAGACGACAAAATACTCACAAAAATTATTACTATAACTGGGGATCGAAGTCACGGCAAATCGTTCAATACCGACATTTTGGAATATTGCTCACCCCCCATAGCAAATAGCGTGATAATTTATAGCCTATGTCCTTTCTCAAGCTCTATTCTATCTTTGTACCAAATTTCATCAAAATTGGTTCAGCGGTATAAGCGTGAAAGCGTAACAGACAGACAGACAGACAGACAGACAGACAGACAGAGTTACTTTCGCATTTATAATATTAGTATGGATTAATCAGACAAATTGTAGTGACCATACATCCAGTCAGTGCATGAAGTCGTCTCACTCGCTCTGAAACGCATGCATGCTCTCGCGCTCATACTCTCGGCTGAATAATTTTTGTGTTTAGGGGATGTTTGGGCACTATAATTTGTCTGAATTATGAAATATAACTTTGTTATAGTTACCTTAATAACATATTTAAAAATCAGACATGTAAAAATAAGTAAAATTCATTTCTTTTTGTGGAGCTTTAAAGCGTCTGACAGAAGTTTTGGTACATGGAAAGTGTCTGACACTTATGATACTACATTAGAATAATATTCTACAAAACGTACCTATATAAAAATCAGCCATAAAAAATTTAGTTAAATAACTCGTTATTTTTAGTTCCCTTTCTCACCTGGTACCTGCCCAGCGGCCCCAAGGGGGAGCCCCCCAAGCACACAGGTATTCAAAGCACATGAGACGCTACTGAGAACCTAAGGTTTCATCCATGTTCATCAGCTCTGGGATCTTAGACTATTGACATATTGCCTTTAAATTAGAAGTCACCTATCAACTTTCAATAATTATCACACAGACAATATATTGACATAGCGTTGTCTATTCTATAATGTGTCTAAACCGCCACAATATCTCAATCCAATCTTGGCGTCTTTGAAACTCAATCAGATATTATCGCTTCTGTTCTAAAAGTAATTGAATGTGGATAGAAACATTAGACCCCGGTTCAAAAGATCACGTTCAAACAAATAGATGGCTTTGTCAAAGAATTGACTGAAGCATGGATGCCGTTAGGATTATTTTCAGCTTCATGACGCGAGATCGATATTTTTTACACCCATCTTGGATACGATTAGTTTTTATTTTATCCATTCATACAGATATTGGAGCAACTTTGTCGACAGAATATCTTGATTGCAGAAGCAAGCGAAGAAGGCAGGATTAGTTAATAAGAGTCACCCCCTGAAACGCAAAGGGCAACAAAAACACAAGGAACACAAGTTTGTTTTAGTCAGTACGAGTGCCACCAGAGATGTGCTCTATTTGAGGAGTGGCTGGATCTTTCCAGCCACTCCTCAAAGAGAGCACATCCTCACGGCGTCCTTACCTACCGCATGACGCAGGTCCTCACCGGACATGGTAAGTTCGGGAGGTTCCTGCGCCGGATTCGTGCAGAAGAGACGCCCGGGTGCCAGCATTGTGTGGACCGCCCGGAGGACACGGTGGAGCATACGGTAGAGGTGTGCCCCGCTTGGGCAGAGCACCGCCGTGTCCTCGTGGGGGCAATCGGCGGCAGCGATCTCTCGCGCCGGGCCTTGGTACAGGCCATGGTCCGGAGCGAGGAGGAGTGGCAGGCGGTTGCCTCCTTCTGCGAAGCAGTAGGTAATGCTAGCAAAGGAGGCGGCCGATCGCGTGAGGCAACAGTCCTCACGCCCCAACCGCCGCCGGGATTCCGATCCCGATTTCCGGCCACCTTAGGCGCGGGCTTGCGGACGGCGAGCAATGGGTGGCTCGCCGTCCGATCGTCCGGTGACTGTCCGGACCGAGCCCAAGTCGTCGACGGCGCGTAGTGTTCCACGCGCGCCTCAAGGAGATGTCAGCAACCGTAGGGGCCCAGCAGGGTCGAGGCCTACTGGGGCCATGGGTGATGCGAAAGTGACCCCCGGGGCCCTGGAAAAAATGGCAAAGAAGGAACAGGAGTGGGTTTTTAGTCAGTAAAAGTCTGACACTATCTCTCGCTCCGCCCAAGAACGGCGGATGTCATTAGATGATTTTCCCACCCGAAAAAAAAAAAAAAAAACCAGAGATGTGCTATATAGCCACTATAGCTAAGCTACGAAACTATGTGACCGTTTTCACTAATGCTAAGCTATGTAACGAGGTAGCTGTGCGAGAAAGATGCGCAGCTCGAGCTATGTGATATGCATACAGTTGGGAAAGCTCTGCACATAGTTACACCACTCGCCACTATCCAACACGTAACCATCGATATAAAAAACATAGCTTAGTTGAACCCGTTTCAACCAGTGCTTAGCAATACTGGACTAATGACTATTATTTTTGGATATCAAATGCATCCATAGCAACGTAGCGATTTTGCTCCACTCAGAGCGATTATTTGAGGATTAAGGTTTGAAGATTCGTTCTGAGTGCGCACGTATTTCCCTTGTTTTTTCCTATATTGTTTAACCCCACGACCTCGGCTTTGCACATTATAACGGACTATTTGACGGATCTTGCTACTCTAAATTACCTGGCTTTCTATTTTAGACAACTGTTTACGCCTATCGATTGGATATTGATGACATGGATCGCTGTGTAAATTGTACGATTGCAACTGGTCGCAGTAACTCTATTGGTAGAAGAGGCTTGGAAGATGACGCGATTTTATTAGTTATTCGTCAGTGGCATGCATCTCAGCCTGTAAGTTTTTACCCATTTTTTTACCTATTCAAATCGTGCTTTTGGCCTATCAAGCCATGTTGGCGTCATGTCTGTTAGTTGTCTTTTTATTGGACAGCGTAATATATTAAATCAATATAACAAGAAAAAATCGTACCTCCTGCACAATTTTTAGATGATATTCTCATAATTATTGAAGATGAATAATAAATACATGTTTTATACATATATTGGTATTTTATTTTACTTCCTCTTATCCCTTTTTTAGTTTTTAAAAGGTTGGTGCCTACTGCTTCTAGGTTACAGGATGTTGGATGTAGAAACTTGTCTTCGACTGTAGCGACTGTCCAGGGCGCGGGAGAGCCAAACGTGTCAGATTATATTTGACACGTCACACGCTCCATACATAAAATCATTACACAACCGAAGCCATTCAAAGTATTTCGTAAATAACATAAAAAACTACAATGTAATAATATAACCTCACTTTTACAATTCATATAACTTGGTTCCTGGATAGCCAAATTTCACCAAATTTTCAGTGAGGCCTTGTTATTATATCCTCTTACAAATAAGGCTAGTTTGATTCAGTTAACACCTGGGCCCAGGAATCTATGGAGTCATTCCCTTCTCCTTTCAGGATTCTAGGTCAACAGGAAGTACCCTATGAATTTTGATTCCCTTGAGAGTGTCGAAATACACATTTTTTTAACATAAAAGGCCGCATCTTTTTATTCCGTTAACTTACAAGTTTGATTTTTTCACAGCTTCAAGGGATCGTAGACCTGAGTATATGGTTTAGTTTCAAAACGATACCTCCACGGGTTCCTGAGATAAAGGGTCTTGACAGACAGACAGACAGGCGGACGGACAACAAAGTGATCCTATAAGGGTTCCCCTTTTTTCCTTTTGAGGTACAGAACCCTTTTTGCATTTTCAGATCAGTGTCAGGTTGTATGTTGATTCAAATATGATTTGCGACCGTAACACGTATTTATTTACGGAATTATAATGATTAAAAACATCAATAGGACCCTCTCAGTTCAGCTAATCCTATTAAATGACTTTCCATGAAATAGCAATTCAATTGTGTTAGACGTCAGATGTCATACACTTTAAACCAGAAGGCCCTACGCCTCCCGACGCCTGTGAACTAAAAATGACATTACGAGATAGATTTTATAAAAAATACTAGCTCTCAGCGCGTATTCATGTCTCAGACAGACGCAGGGAATCCAAATAGAATCACCCGTTGCGATTTATCGCGCGTCATGTTACTGTATACGTGAATGCGACAGCCTTTACGAGGTTCTTACTACTTTTACTTTTTACTTACTCTACAAAACGCTTTTATCGATTTCCGTAAATCTATCTCCCCATTTTATTGTTGACTTGGCCCGAGAATCACTAAAATAATTTCGTCCTTGCAGATTAAAAACTGCTCCTTGTTCACAAGTAATAAAAGTAGTAATTCTTCGCGACGCCGCGAGTTTCAGCTAACTAATATGTGAACAGTGAACGTATGATCCTAAACCACGTCATGCTCAATAACGTTTAGAGCAGTATAACCTTATCGAGTTAGTAGTAAGACGTTTCTCATTCTTCCAAAATAAACGAAATCCTCAGCGACGCTTTTCGTATGCAGCAAAATTATGGCAGGCTGCCAACAGAGTTGGTGGTGCTCGAACAACTGGTTTATTTGAGTAAATCTCTTGCAATATGCATGCATCACTCATAATAATAAATTCATGTACATATTGGAGTTAACACTTTGTGTGTGTTTTTTTTCGGGTGGGAAAATCACCTAATGACATCCCCCGTTCTTGGGCGGAGCCGGAGGGCGTGTCAGATTTTTACTGATTAAAAACCCACTCCGATTTCTTCTTTGCCATTGTTCCAGGGCCCCGGGGATCTTTTTCGCATCACCCATGGCCCCAGTAGGCTTCGACTCTGCTGGGCCCCTACGGTTGCTGACATCTCCTTGAGGCGCCGTCGACGACTTGGGAACACTTCGTGTGTTGGTTTTGGTTATTTCTCCCCACCGTTTATTCCGTCACTCGTCACTAGAGGTTAATTGGAAGACCAGCGTCCGGCAATATTTTTCTGTCTGGCAAAATTGCTGAAATGAACCTTTATGGCGCAGTGTTGAGGTAAACACAATGTTTTTTTTCTGTCTCACAGCTGGGCAAAGGTCTCCCCCAAGTCCTTCCAGACATTCTTCTCCCGCGCCGTCTCAAACCAGTCCTCGTGGTCATCCCGCCACCTCTTTCTAAGCCGGCCTCGGAGATGCTATCTTTTTTTTTCTTTGATGCTTTTTATTTTATTGTTGTTTGTCCTGTGCGAGTCTCAAATAAATGTTTTCTTTCTTTCTTTCTTTCCCTCCGCATGAATCTACTGTGGTGCGACGCTTACCCAGTGATCTCTGTGCATGCGGCTGACGTGACCCACCCAATCCCATTTAATATATTGTTGTTATTTTTTTTTTATTGACTGTCACTTTTTTTTGTCTAAGTGACTAACATAGAGAAATATTTATTTTTCTTTCTTTCATCAAATAAGTCTAAAGTACTATAAAAGTCTGACACTCGATTTTGCTTCACCCAGAGCAATTATTTGAGGATTAAGGAGCAAGTAAAGCGAGTTTTTTATACATATAAAAAGCACCAGTTAAAAAAAAAAGAAAGATATTTATTATTATTATTTTATTATTATTATTATTTTGTAGATCAGTGTCAAGTTGTATGTTGATTCAAATATGATTTGCGACCGTAACACTAATTTACTAACAGAATTATAATCATTCGCCGACATAGCCCGAAGAATCGCCAAACTAAAGTGGCAGTGGGCAGGGCACATTGCTCGTAGAACAGATGGTCGATGAAAGGTTCCAGAGTGGCGACCGCACACCGGAAAACGCAGCGTTGGAAGGCCTCCCACAAAGTGGACCGACGACCTGGTGAGAGTCGCGGGAATGCGATGGATGCGAGACGCACAGGATCAGTCGTTGTGGAGACGCTTAAGGAAGGTCTATGTCCAACAGTGGACGTCTTTCGGCTGAAATGATGATGATGATGAATCATTAAAGTCATCAATACAACCCTCTCAGTTCAGCTAACTCTATTTAATGACTTTTCTTGAAATAGCAATTCAATGTGGTTAGACGTCAGATGTCATACACCTTAAGCCAAGGGGTCCTAAGCCTCGTCAACGCCTGTGACATTAATACTATGAAGGCTATATATATGTTTGTATGTATACAGGAATGTGTTTGTATGTTAGTTACTCCTTCACGATTAAACTGCTGAACGGATTTGGATGTAATTAGGACACACGGGTAAAGCCTGCTCTGGAGTAGTACAGAGGATAATTTTTATTCCTCAAGTATGCTCTTGTGAGATATTTTTTGACTTTCACACTGACGAAGCGAATTGCAGAAACCATTGCGGTACATAGATAAGTCAATAATCATCATCATCATCATTTCAGCCGAAAGACGTCCACTGCTGGACATAGGCCTCCCCCAAATGCCGCCACAATGAACGGTCCTGTGCGTCTTGCATCCATCGGACTCCCGCAACCGTTACCAGGTCATCGGTCCACCTTGTAGGAGGCCTTCCAACGCTACGTCTTCCGGTACGTGGTCGCCATTCCAGAACCTTTCGGCCCCAACGGCCATAAGGTCTGCGAGCAATGTGCCCTGCCCATTGCCACTTAAGTTTGGCGATTCTTCGTGCTATGTCGGTGACCTTGGTTCTCCTGCGGATATCCTCATTCAAGTCAATAATACCTAAATTCATTCACGCGAATTTTGAGGAAAAATTCGTTTATTCAGTCTTCTTCTTAACGTGTTGATGGCAAAACTAGTCGAATTCCTTGCCTGGTCCAATATTCGTTCACGGTAATACCGTCCACTGATGCTGTCATTAGATCCCAACGTGAACAGGTAACAGGGCACGTTTATTCAGTTAGAAAGTTACTTCATCAATACAATTTGTAGTTAGTACTTCTAACTATCGTCATTCCCGCCGTTTCCGAAACCCAAGGGTCATTCTCATTACTCATCAGCTATTTATAGACCAATTTTCAAAGACAAACTTTCACCAACTGCTTGGCCGCCTCGAATCAGAATGATAAACGGCTCCCAATTTTCTAAACATAAAATGTACGGATCACGTCACATAAACCCTCCCTAATAATCCCTCATCACCAGAACTTAAGTCCCCAAATAATTAAACAATTTCAAAATCATTGATCCTTATTTCCAAGCAATAAGGTCTAGAATAGAAAGTCGTTGTATTACAGATTTTATTGAGAGTCAATGAATGGAGCCGCTCGCTGGCAATTTGCTTCGACAAGGAATACCTAAATAATTAATTTCATTGGTATTTGGAAGTGAACGAACCCTCATTTGCACTTTACTTCGCCAGTTGGTATTGGATGTGGATTCAATTTACATTCGATATAATAAAGAAACTTAGATGAATAGACCTTTAACGATGTCGATAAAGGAATTTAATTCGTATGTTAGTTGATTTGGAGTTGCTACCATGGACCTAGAACGCATAGGGCAAATGAAGGAACATAGGTAGGTTTTAGTCCGTAAGTTTAAAACGCCCTCTCACTTCTCCCTTGAAAGAATTACCGTGGTCCTAGAACAAATACTCAGTAAAAGTCTGATAAGCCCTCTCGCTTTACCCTTGAAAGAGTTGCCGTGGCTTTAGAACGAAAAGGGCAAATGAAGGAACATTGGTAGGTTAAAGTCAGTAGGTAAAAGTCACGCTCTCTCGAAAAATTGTATCTCGTTCTCGTACCACCCCTGAACTGGAGAAAAGATATGATGATTTTCCACCACAAAAAAAAAGATGATTTGGAGTTCTACTGGTTCCTAGTTATTAAATAAACACGCGTTTCAGTATATTATCTTCATCATCTACCTGCCCTTGTCCAGTTTTATTTAGGGTTGGCGCATCCCCCATATCGCGCGTGGAGACCAACCCTGGATTGGATTTGTTTGCTAATGAATGGAAGACGATATTATTAGAAAGTTTGCGGTTCTGTGAGAAGATAGAGTGATAGGATTAACGTATTTTAGTATAACGGCTATTTTTCCACTTCATAAGTGGAAATAAAAACACCTTTATATGTATTAATCGATGATGAAATAAAGTAGGGGCGGCCAGAAGGGGATTTTGCGGGAAACTCGAGCGCGTCAGAAAATCATATGGGGAGAAACCTTCCACCCTGTAATGTACCCCTATCACATATGAATCCATAATATTTATGGCTATTATCCTTTTTTATATACCACGAATTTCCTGCTGGGTTGCGTGAGTTTCGATTGTGGCATTCAAAATACTCAGGGGAATTATAGATGCTTCCGACCTACAAAACCTTATCTGTGATTTGTATGTGCCAAACAACTACAGCCGTGGCAGGAAACATCGACTCCTGACAGTACCGACGTGTCGTACATTTGCTCACTCCAAATCACCCATGCCGCGGACACTCTCTGCGCTTAATGCTCTCCTAGACAAAAACACAGATTTTGATATGTTTGGTGAAGAATGGAATATTATACTGTCAGAATGTATGAAATTTCGTGAGATGAATGTATGACTGTGTATAATATTTATTAAATAGGTCCCTCTAAAAGTCCTGCGCGACCTCTGACTTGTCTGTTTTTAATTTTAAATATATTTTGTTTATTTATTAAAAAAACTAAAAAACGAAGCTTTTTTGTTTTTGTGCTCACACCATTTTTAATTTATTCTAATGTCTATACGTGAGGACTTGTAATTGACTTTCTAGTGATTATGGTTTCCTTTTTTTGTCTGGTTTTATTAGCTGTAAGTCCTCCATGTACTGAATAAATAAATAAATAAATTTTATTGCTTTGTCTTTTTGTATTTCTGTATATGTTTAAATGGTGTAATTGGCTTCGGCCATTCTGTTTTAATTAAATAAATAAATAATCGTAAAGCAGTATCCATAATATATTTGAATAGAAAATATCCTACCATAATCGATGGGTTGAATGACTAGAAATCAAACAGTCTAACTTGAGCAGAACATTTATTGAGTCAAGATTGATAGAGCATGTGTCAAGATTAAGTCATTGGCTTATCCAATTCTGTAGCTTGGCGGAACGTACCATCAATCTGCCGAGATAATTGGGTCTAGCGATTGTCTGGATAGTAGTGATGTATTTGTGTATATACGTTAATAGACTTGCCACAATGTTTTGAGACGTATGGACGAAGACATGTTGCACCGACCCTAAATCCTCAAATTGTGATAATAATAACGGTGTTTCGTGTTATCATCATCATTTCAGCCAAAAGACGTCCACTGTTGGACATAGGCCTCCACCAGACCTGTCCTGTGCGTCTCGCATCCATCGGATTCCCATAAATCTCACCAAGACATCGGTCTACCTTGTGGGAGGCCTTCCAACCCTGCATCTTTCGGTACGTGGTCGCCACTCTAGAACCTTTCGTCCCCATCGACCATCTGTTCTGCGAGCAATGTGCCCTGCCCACTACCACTTAAGTTTGTCGATTCTTCGGGTAACCTTGGTTCTCCTGCGGATATCTTCATTTCTGATGTGATCACGCAAGGAAACTCCGAGCATAGCCCTTGTGTTTCATGTGTCAAAATGTAAGTAACAATTAGTTGTTTCCCGCGTCTTCGTTTTTGCAGCCTACTTTTCCTGGATAATAGCCGTTCATTATTTCACTGCAAGAATATTTGTATTAGAATCAGAAGTTCTAGAGATTATATAAATGAAAGAAAGAAAGAAAAACGTTTATTCGTACCTCACACATACAGTAAAATTAAAAAAAAAACAGTAGAATATATTGGAATTAAAATATAGTAGAATTAAGTACCTACTTATAAATAAAAGAAAAAAATAACTGTATGATCTGTGCAAGGTCAAAAAGGCGCCTAACTCAGCATATGCTGCGATATTTAAAACGATAAATAACGCAGCGCTGGTATTCTGTTAGGGCCCGCGGTGATACCACGGTCACACTCACGGAGGTTAAATAAAACTATATAGGTATCGAAACAAAACAATAAACACAAACATTGATAAAACAAACATAGGAAAAATAATAAATACATAACATTGGTAAAAAGCGTGAATTTATGGTAAAATGTGTCATGTGTTAGAAAAATATTTATAAAATGCAATAAATAATGAACCATAGACAGACGTCTGACGCCGCGCTCCAAAATCATTTGTCAAAACTATAGACAAACGGATGAACAAACAATGTTTGGCGGCACGGTTGGTGCACTGGTTAATAAAGGCGATTGGTTGCTGCGCTACGCGTCGCAGGTTCGATGCGCCCTGCTGAGCCCCTACTACCCCTATTTTGCTGACATCTCATTAAGACGCGCATGGAACACAACGTGCTGTCGACGAATCGGGCTCAGTCCTGATGTTTTCCGGACTGCCGGGCGACGAGCTACCCACTGCTCGTCATCCGTAAGCCCACGCCTACGGTGGCTAGAAGTCGAGGTCAGGATCCCGGCAGCAGGCTGGAGCGTGAGAATGTCTGTTCCCTCATGAGTGCGGCCGCCTCCTTCTCTAGCGTTACTGTTTTGCAGAAGGAGGTGACCGCCTGCCATTCTTCTTCGCTCCGGAGCATGACATGCGTTTCTACCGCACCACTGTTGGACATAGGCCTCCCGCGAGCATCGCCATTATGATCGATCCTGTGCATCTTGTAACTATCGGATCCCCGCGATCCTCACCAGGTCAACGGACCACCTTGTGGGAGGCCTTCCAACAAAAGTATGTTATAGCAACATAATATTGTGTTCCTGATAGCAGAACAAGTTAAAAACTTTTTAACGTTGACTTTAATTGAATTCCCTAATTCATTTTCGCGCTGTTCACTGTTCGATCAACCAGTCATCATGGTCGAAGCAGTAATAGGTACTGAAATTATTCTTTTAGTGTTCATTTAATTATTTTTAAGCCATTTAAACAACGAAATAAGTTTATTTGTGACTTGCAGAGAAAAACAACATAAAAAACGAACTAAAATGAAATAAAAACTTAAAAGAAGCCGATGTTTAGAAAAACTGAAACTATTTTTCAGCACAAAATTGGTCAAAAGAGGTCATTAAGGCTCTATAAATTTTTGGGCCTATTCTGAAACTGCCACCGACAAAAAAAATGGTACGTTTGACAAGAAGTCAATAAATGTATGAAAATGACAAATCATCGACCTTGTATAACTCTACTTAGAGTATACACAATTTTTGTGACATATTAATATATGATCTATTGCTCCAAATGGTTACTTCTAAACTTACGTACCATTTTTTTTATTGCCCGGTTTTCTTTCAGAAAATGCACAAAAAAATTATCATCTTTAGCTTAAAACAAAATTTCCTATAAGTTTAATAAAATCTTCTATACCTACATACAAATTGTTCATCATAATAAATGGACCCGCGTAGTGCGTGCATGATGGAACTTTCATTAAACAGGAAAAAGCTTTCAAAGAAACACGACGCATTACGTCATGTCACGAAGTACTAAATAAACTTGTGCCCACCTAGTGCCTTAATTACGAGTATAACACATTAACTATGGCGCTTTAGTCAGAATAGACGCCTAGAAATATTTTAAAACTCAGAGAATTCATCAAAGGAAAATGTATTTGATCGTTTCATTTAGGAAGTTGATGACATAGGCATAGAAGAGCACCATAGAAATATACACGGTGTCTTTAACATCGACGCTTAAACGAATACCACGGTTCCAGTACATGATTCTGGACCCCCCAGTGGTGGAATTTTTCGTCGGCTTTATTTATAATTAAAAAAAAAACTGTACTTTTTAAAAAAAATACTGTGTAAAATCGTTATTCTAACCAACCCCGATAATATTTTTTAGTAAAAAATAAAAAAAATATATAATTAAAAAGTCATCGGGCAGATAATTTTTTTTAATCAATCCCACGAATGACATTTTTAAAATGTTACAATAACAATTTTATAGTTTAAATTAAAAAAAAACAAAGATTTTTTTTTTAATTTGAAGAAAACTGACGAAAAATTCAACCACTGAGGGGTTCCGAATAATGTACTTTTTTTTTTTGGTGGGAAAATCATCTAATGACAAATCCCGCTCTTGGGCGGAGCGAGAGATAGTGTCAGACTTTTACTGACTAAAAACCCACTCCTGTTCCTTCGTTGCCTTCGTCCCAGGGCCCCGGGTTTCGTTTTCACACTACCCATGGCCCCAGTAGGCTTCGACCCTGCTGGGCCCCTACGATTTGCTGACATCTCCCTGAGGCGCGCGTTGAACAATACGCGCCATCGACGACATGGGCTCGGTCCGGACGGTTACCGGACGGTCGGACGGCGAGCCACCCATTGCTCGCCGTCCGCAAGCCCGCGCCTACGGTGGCCGGAAATCGTGATCGGAATCCCGGCGGCTGTAAGGGCGTGAGGACCGTTGCCTCACGCAATCGGCCGTCTCCTTTGCTAGCATTACTGCTTCACAGAAGGAGGCGACCGCCTGCCAGAATCATGTACTGGGTCCATTATTTGTTTGTGCGTCGACGTGAAAGACACCCTGTATAATAATTGCTGTTGCCAGCGGTTTCGCCCACATGAAAGCAGAAAGTTATCCTAAGGGAACGTACTATCCGAATAAAAAGTGTCCTATATGTAAAAAAGTGTATAAAAAGTCCCATATGTTACTTGGTACATGAGAAGACTATGTCTACCCGTGTACCAAGTTTCGTCTGAATCCGTATAGCCGTTCGTGAAAAAGTAACAAACCTATACACTCAAACTTTTGCCTACATAATAATTAGTGTAATGGGTTTAAACCCACCTGTATTTCTTCAGTGGAGCAGTTGTGGCCGAGTGGTAACGGCCCCGACTTATGAGTTGTATGTCACCGGTTCAAACCTAGCCAGGCGCATTACTTTGTATAATTTAACCATGCTAGAACCGAAAATTCGAAGACATGAGACATCCACCAATCAGCACTGGGCCCGTGTGGTGGATTACGGTCCATTCCCTCTCCTAGAGAGGAGGCCTGAGTCCCAGCAGTGGGAACATTATAAGGCTGATTATGCGATATATGTTTCTTCAGTTGCCCTTTGCGTTCTAGGGCCACGGTAACTTGTTCGAACACTCGCACAGCCATAGCAGGCATCGATCCTACTGGGCTCCATTCATTTGCTGAAATTTCTTTGAGGTGCGCATAGAACACAACGCACCGTTGATCCGAGCTTGGTTCTTAGCCGCAAGCCTGCGCCTATAGTATGGAAAATCTACATCTGGAAATTGAGACCCGGGGCTTCTACTGCGACAGCAGCTGGGGCGTGAGGATGTCCTCTCGCTGACGCTTTCTACCACCTCCTTCACTAATCCCAGCAACCTACGTCTTAGAACCAATCCATAATGACCCCATTATAGTATACTGACCAGTTTTCATTGCTCATTTAAGGCGTAAATAAACTCTTTTTCTTATCTTTCCACTTTTCTTGAAGGCGAAATCAAACTACAAAAAAAATACATAACCGACACTTCTTTCAGAATCTTCGTCGCAGTCTTGTCAAAGGCCATCTATTTTTTCACTTTGCACCGTCGAGATGACATTAAAAATGAAAAAAAAAAACATCCGCCCCAGGCTATTAGAGTACTTTCACCGTTTGACTTCCTATCGAGTTCCCTCCAGCCAAGAAAAGAAGACGAGAGCTTTTCTCAACTTTTAAAATTTAATTTGTAACGCGATACTCTGAGTCAAAATACTTTTTCACCTTTTATTTATTGCCCGGTGGGATTCTAAAAAGATCGAATGAACATTCGAGAGCACAATAAAAGAAAGTGTTGATAAATATTTTATCTACAAACCATTGTTTATTCAAAATATTCAATTTGTTATTTACGAGCGCGTTTACAGTAATGTACGGGCTTTTTAAATAAAATGGATAAAACTATATTTGCATAGATTGTTGGTGAAATACCTATTTATTAGCAATTTTCCAAAATAACTGTAGCTTACGATTGTGACACCGTGGGATTTGGAGGGCAACAGTCCTTGCACACATTCACGACCTGCGCGTGGTGTAGCAACGATGGGACGAAACTTCGTTCAGGCAGGATCTCATAGCAATATGGCGACGGAGATTGTCGTATCCCAGTGCTGGGCACGCCACGATTGCGGCGGTAAGTCCCCTCTTTGAGGAGTGGCTGGAGAAGCGCCACGGTGTCCTCACTTTCCGCAAGACCGAACATGGTAAATTCGGTAGGTTCTTGTTCCAGATTCGGGCGGGAGAATCGTCCGGGTGTCACCATTGCGCGGACCGCCCTGAGGACACGGTAGAGGTGTGCCCCGCTTGGGCTTAGCACCGTCGTGTCCTAGTGGATGCGAACGGCAGCGGCGGCCAGCTATCGCGCCGGGCCCTGTTTCAGGCCATGGTCCGGGGCGAGAGGGAATGGGATGCGGTTGTGTCCTTCTGCGAAGTAGTAATGCTAACGAAGGAGACGGCCGCCAGAGTGAGGAAACGTATAACCCCACACCCCAGCCACCGCGACAGAAGACGCCCCGGGCGCCGCGTCGGGAATCTCCGGTCACCGTAGGCGCGGGCTTGCGGACAACGAGCAATGGGTAGCTCGCTGTCCGCTCGTCCTGTAAGGACCGAGCCCGAGTAGTAGGGCCGATGCCTGCTAGGGACATGGGGAAAACTAAGAAAATGATACCCGTGGTTCTAGAACGAAAAGGGCAATTGAAGGAGCATAGGTGTGGTTTTAGTCAGTAAAAGTTTGACACGCCCTCGATTAATAATACTTCTTAAATAAGTTACATATTGTTTGCGTGGTTTAGGCGAAAGATTGCGATCTATTTGAAATTCGGTTAGTGCTGTAGGCATGATTGACAACTTGTTAGAAAAAATTGATCAAAACGAGTCGTCCCTTATAAGGAAGGTTTGAACAAACCTGGTTAGTTCTCAGCACAGCTCAGCACACACAATGGAAAAGTTTTCGAAACACAAACACTAAACACAGTCATGATTATCGAATTTTGTTAAAAGGACGCGGTCACGGTAATATTATCTATACAGTATTGTAACTCAGCCGTATCTTTGAAATAAATGCCTACAGCCGCGCGGTACGTAAACATGCGATAAGGCTGCCCGCACTATGGCTGCCCGCCTCCAGCATTTTAATTACATTTGCCTACTTTGTTAGTTGTTAGTTTTGTGATTGTAAATATACTTTTTTTATATAAACAAATAAAATACTTTGTGAATTGAATAGGAAGTGTTCAATATTTGCGACCGAAAAATATTTGCGCCTCGACTGAGACGTACCTACGAAATGCTTTATTATTAAATTTTAAAGTACAAAAATCCGCATTCTAAAGCTTAATTAAAAATTGTTTTGGGAAACATGGACACGGTGGAGAAAAAGGAATATCTTTTACTTGGTTATAGATAGCTGCAGCTACTTTACAATTTATATGTTTGGTTTTAAATGAAGAATTCATGCAACCAAAAACAGCACAATATATCCTACTCGTCATATTAAATATATAAATATGTACTTGAACTTATTTTTATTGAAAAAATCGCGCGGCACAGACGCGACTGTCTGCATCCCGAGCGCACCCCGAGATCGAGGCGCGTAGGTATAGCTCGCGTTTCGTCCGTTTGTATGAAGTTGGAATACTGTATAGATAATATTACCGTGACGCGGTACTCACAGATCAGTCAACGACGGTCATTAAAATTGCGGGGTACACTTTGAAATGTGATTCCATAATCAATTACGCGAGTAGTTTAGTCCCTCTCACTCAAACAAAGGTGATAAGCAAGTGCAGCACAGAAATGGGTTTAGAAATGTAACAGCCAGTTGAAAAAAATTATCTATCGTGATTAAATTAGCAGTATCATTTATCATGATGTATTCCGTTTCTACGTTTCTAAAATTTTGGAGATCTATCCAAATCGAAGCGAAAACTTCTTTAGGTGCACTGAGAACTTTATTTTGAAGGTATTGAATGAGACTTACCCGTCATGCTTGGCTACGGCTCAAGTCAGCCGACCTTACCCGAATGTGCGTTATTCGGGTAAGGTCGGCTGACTTGAGCCGACCTCGCACGTACGAGCGTTGCAACGATTACGATTTTGTGTTTATTATCCTTTCTTTAATGAAGTTTTTACTATTTCTGTGTTGTTACACACAACGTTTATTTTTTTATTGTTACTATAACATTTTAGACTTCAACATTCCAGAAAAATATTTATTTCTCTTTCCTAAGCCAACGTGTGAGCAAACGTTCTATAAGATTCGAAGTTTGGTGTGTGAATGAGACTGAACCATCACGCTCGGCTACGTAACGCAGGTCGGTTGACACGAAAAAACTTTTTAGAAAAAAAAAATAACCGACTTCACTAAAAAAAACACTAAAAGGATCAAAATAACTTTAATTTCGGATGTCGGTGTTTCTCGGTATTGTTTGTTTCTTATTTAACACCGACTTCCGAAATTAAAGTTATTTTGATCCTTTTAGTGTTTTTTTTAGTGAAGTCGGTTATTTTTTTTTTCTAAAAAGTTTTTATTTCACACTTTTTAGTTGCGATACACTTATAAACAGAGTGCCTATTTCTAATGACAATTCCAATTAACCCAAATACTGCTAGGTTACATTGTTTTATTATAAAGTTGCTGTGCCTACCTTCCTCCTTCCGGCTGCATCATCAGATCAGTTCGATAGTACCTTATAGCCAAAGAGCATCTCACGACAATTCTAATAAGCCCAAACACGGCTAGGATACATTGATTAATTACGGAGTTCCTGTGCCTACCTTCCGGCTCCATCATCAGATCAGTTCGATAGTACCTTATAGCCAAAGTGCATCTCATGACAATTCTAATGAGTCCAAACACGGCTAGGTTACATTGATTAATTACGGAGTTCCAGTGCCTACCTTCCGGCTCCATCATCATCATCAGATCACTTCGATGATACCATTTTCAACGTAACTATTCAGAATCATTCATTTATTTGTATTGTCATAGTCGCTTAACTATATCTTCAATGTGATATCTATTTGAGTATGAAGTTCCGTTGACCATTTCTGGTCTTCTTCATCAGTTCCACTTCATCAAATGTTACTTTTTGACTGTAAATGCTTAAGTTCTTGATGAAAATACTAAAATTACCATAGGGTTGCCTATAATTTTTGAGGAGTTCCCTCGATTCCTCATGGATTCCATCATCAGAACTGGATTTTGAAAAAAATGGGACCAATCTGGAAGCATATCCTATAAAGGGAAAAAAAAATTTTGCAAATCGGTCCATAAACGACGGAGTTCTGAGGTAACAAACATAAAAAAAAAGAAAATGATTAAAAAAAAAAAAAAAAAAATACAACCGAATTGAGAACCTCCTCCTTTTTTTTGAAGTCGGTTAAAAAAGAGTTACAACGTTTACGATTTTGTATTTTATACTGTGACATTTTAGACTTCAAGATTCCAGAAAAATATTCTCAAAAATTTTCTCCATTAAATATAGAGTCGTGATGGCCCCGAGTTTAAGGCACCCGCCTTTCATGGATGAAATTGCGAGTTCGAAGCTGGGCAAGTACCAATAAGAATTTTTCAATTCATGTGTAATTTTCTTAGTTTATCCAGGACATGGAGCAGTGGTGGCCGAGTGGTAACGGCCCCGACTGTAGGTTGTGGGTTCAAACCCAGCCAGGTGCATTACTTTGTGTAATTTATTTCATCACCACTGCTCTCAAAACGGTGAAGGAAAACATCGTGAGGAAACCAGCATGTCCTAGAACCAAAAATTCGAAGACATGTGACATTCACCAACCCGCACTGGGCCCGCGTGGTGGATTACGGCCCATTCCCTCTCCTAGAGAGGAGGCCTGAGTCCCAACAGTGGGAACATTATAAGGCCGACTATGCTATGCTATGCTATCCAGGATATTACTGACACCCCGTGCTTCGGAAAGCAAGACGTTGGTCCCGGTCCGGCGTCCTGCGTCCTGCAACGACTGTCAAAGATCTATGATCTTTGACAGTCTTCTTTACAGGTAGTCAGACGCCAGAAAATCGAAGAATTATCGTGTTGCGCAGTAACTATGGGTTGTGAAAGTCGCTCCATGTAAAATACCGGTATTCAGTTGCATCCGATTAGACTGGAAGTTGACCCCAAGCTAGTTGTAAAAGGTTCAAGTGATGATGATTCCAGAATAATATTTATCTCTTTTTCCTAAACTCACGTGTAAGCTAACATTCTACAAGTTTCCACACTACATTCACTTCGAGTCAAACAAACATACTAACAATTTACTAGGTTCTTACGGTAAGCCGACCACGTTCTTCATTTCCTACTCTTTACAATACAGACGCCCGAAACTCATTAAGGATGGTCGAACGAGGGCGAAAGTTTTTTTCCTATCTCGAAAGTCAATAAACATAGCCAGTACTTTGCTGAGTGATTAGGTTGACCATTCAAGGATTTCGGCTTCGGGATTAGCGTGTTTATTCGATCGATGTACGGTTAGGTAAATGGAGTGTTAAATTCTGACTGACAACTTAAGGAAAATGCCTCCAAGTTACATACGAGTTCATGTCGTTACCGCAAATATAATTTTGGTTGGTAGACCGCACTATCCGATATTGAGCTGTAAGTTGAAAAAACACGCTACCATGCGGCATTCACTTTAAGGGCATCCAACTCGACATACATTTTTACTGTTTTTCATACAACCGCTCTTTTGCGATTATGACGTTATTACACATTTTTTTTTGATTTTTTTGAAACACAGTTTCTTGTGGATATTATCTAGGCTTCTACTGAAATCTATTTATAAATTTGTGTAAAACTAATCCAGTAAAGACCTCTGAAAATCTGCTATTTTGCATGTACTTTGACACTTCATAATTTACTTAAAAATTAAAAAAGTATAACAATAGAAGCCTTGCAAATTTAATCAAGATTCTTGACGACAATTTTTTTCAAAAACTTTTAAGAGTTTAAATAAAACACGTATTTCCTGGAACAAGTTTTGTAAAATATTCGAGTAAATCACGGCATTACCGAATGCTAACAGAGTTTTTAGGCGTTATCTCTCTTTTTTCGCGTTGCTTTTTCGTCAAACATCGCGTTGGATTGCGTTAGATGAAGTAACAAGCTTTTAAACCATGCTCGATGTAGACGATAGGCGAGTGAAGAAGGACCCTCTTAAGTGTAAAATAAGGATAAGGCGTAGAAATGATAAATAATATTTATTTTACTAATAAGTTTTAACCCTTTGACGTCTAGCCTCGGATTGGTCCGACGAGTGTTTTCGTATTATATTCGCCAGGGTCGTGTAATAGCGACTGGGTCCTCTACTCCATCTCGTTTAATTCTTCAATTCCCATAGGTGACAGAAGAGCTGACGAGTATTTGACGGAGTATTTGGTCGTGGATGTGCGACTCTGGTGGAATAAACGCGAGATTGTTAAAAGCCGGTTAAAAGGTTAAACTAGATGAGGCTGAGCAATAAAAGATTTCAAAACCTATTGCTTCGGGAATGTCTAGGGCTACTGAAACACCAAACACACAGTCACCCAAAGGGCAATGGAAAGAGCTATGCTCGGAGTTTCCTTGCGTGATCGCATAAGGAATGACGATATCCGCAGGAGAACCAAGGTCACCGACATAGCCCGAAGAATCGCCAAACTAAAGTGGCAGTGGGGAGGGCACTTTGCTCGCAGAACGGATGGTCGATGGGGCCGAAAGGATCTAGAGTGGCGACCGCGCACCGGAAAACGCACCGTTGGAAGGCCTCCCACAAGGTGGACCTACGATCTGGTGAGAGTCGCGGGAGTGCGGTTGATACGAGAAGCACAGGATCGGTCGTTGTGGCGACGTTTGGGGGAGGCCTATGTCCAACAGTGGACGTCTTTCGGCTGAAATGATGATGATGATGATGACTGAAACATTCGAAAGAGTTACCGGGGCCCTGAAACCCAAAGGGTAACTGAAGAACACAGGTTGTTTTTAGTCAGTTAAGTCAGACACATCCTGTCGCTCCACCTAGAGGGGTTGTCCCCCTTTTTAATATAAAGTAAAATATACTTTTGTACAATTTCTTCTACAGATAGGTAGTTGTCCCGAGTCTGGATGTCTTGTGAATGTAAGTGACATGTCTGTGAAAGCACGCATCACTATATAATAGGAGTAATTCCTAGAAGGCAACGGTTTCTGAAAAGATAAAGGAAAATAAAAAAAGATTATGACCTTTACAAAGACTGAAGCCAATTATAATATATATACCTATCGAATGGTAACAAATCACGTACCTGCTTAATATTACTACTAAAACACGTGTTTAAGGGCTGAAAGAGATTTGAAAGAAACAGATCGTTCTTCATCTTTTTTTATTTAAAAGTATATATTTAAGATAGACCACGAGAGATAGACGCAATATCTTTAAAAAAATGTCTACCATAACAGCACCGTCGGCGATATAATCCTTTGCGCCCACTGCTCTAGAACTACAGTCAATGCTTCAAGACCTAAGCATAAGGTTAGGCTCTTCAAAACAAAAACTCTGACCAACGGAATCAACAAACGGCAAATAAAACATTTTTTTTTGAGAGTAATCATGGAGCCGGTACTTCTCCATAGGAAACGATCAATTGGAACCACGCACTAGCTTCTGATGTTTTGTACTAATAAAAAACTAATATAGAGAAAAGATGTGTTTTTGTTTGTATTGAATAAATCATGAACTACTGCACCGATTTTCAAAATTATTTCACCAGTAGTAGAATAGTGGTGGCCGAGTGGTAATGGCCCCGACTTACGAGTTGTAGGTCGCGAGTTCAAACCCAGCCAGGCGCATTACTTTGTGTAATTTATTTCATCACCATTGCTCTCAAAACGGTGAAGGAAACCGGCATGTCCTAGAACCAAAAAATTCGAAGACATGTGACATTCACCACCGCACTGGGCCCGCGTGGTGGATTACGGACCCTTCCCTCTTCTAGAGAGGAGGCTTGAGTTCCAGCAGTTGGAAAATTAAAAGGCTGATTAGGCTTTCACCAGTAGAATGTGTTTTCATCGCTGAGTGACATAGGCTATATATTTTCTACTTTCAAGCGGGTGAAGCCACTGGCAAAAGCTAGTGTAAAATAACGTATTTTGAATTGAACTGAATTAAGCGTAGGGTTGAGGTAGATGGGCATTAAATACTTTATGTCTTTGAGTACATACATTATGATAAACATTTGAGCCAGATAGAGCCCAGCCACACTACCACGGTGCCGCGTCGTGTAAATCCACGACAAAGCAACATTGCAAAACTCTTTGGTTGAAGACTAATTGCGAAATTTTTGGTGACGCAGCGCCTGAACGACACGGTTTCGTGGTACAAGTTACGACATGGCACCGTACTGGCCACCGTATATTTGTATAATGGAATAACGTGCCGCGGTCGCACCGTAGTAGGTAGGTAGGTAGGTAGAGAATATAATTACTATCAATTTGCATTATGATTGGGTTTTCTCTTTCATAATTAAAAATTATCTATACATATAATAAAACAGTAAAATGGTGGAGCGTTGGTATTAATTGGCGCAAAAACTACTGAACCAATCCTGTTCAAATTTTGCATACATAATCCTTATAGGCCGGGTCAACTGTTAGGCTACATATTATCATGCTTTTTGCCATGGGGGGTAAGCAATATTCCAAAATGTCCATATTGAATGACAATCGCTCTAAGTTCGATCCTCAGAAACAGTTAATATTTTTGTGATTGTTTTGGTATTTTTTTGTACATAATATAGAATGATATTTCCAGAACAATAATAAAATGGCTTTTTATGTATTTTTAAATTGCCATCGACATTTTTATTCGATATTTTTTCAAATATTTCAGTAAAAACCCATCAAAACTCATATTAAAATGGAACCGGATATAAAAAATACTATTTTAAAATTTGGTTAGGAATTTAAGGTCAAAAAGGAAAATCATCACGCTATTTTGTACAAGGAGTCAAGCAGACAAGCAATGACGTGTATTTAAGAACGGCTATTTAGAACTAGATTCTGCAAGGAGCGTGGCGCAGTAGTAAAGTGATGGATCCGCGTTTGCTATGTTGCGAGTTCGAACCTCGCATAATTTTTTATTGCTTACTTATTTTTGTTTTCTTACTACTTTTTACTTCGAATGAAATGTAATCTATAGAAATGTGATTGTACAAAAGTCGTATTATTTTTGAAAAACAAATTATTAGCGAAGGACACTGAAACACAATCACAAAATTAGTTTTTGCATATACGTATCTAACAAAACGTTGATATATTTATACGTATTATTTGTATCTCTAGAAAGTAATCAATTCGTATTAATATCGAAGCGAATTAAAAACTTCATTGATTTCTTTTACAGTACTACATCTTATTATTTTTAAATTTAACTTCAGAACTTCTATCATCACTTTAAAGACACCGCATTGGGAAGGGTTTACATCGTTCATCCCAATAATGGATAGTGTTATTATTTGCGATGATTGATTCACACTGTACGGGCCCCAACGTCATCACGATCAACACTGGGACGACACTGACAGTGACGGAGGCCAGCATCACCGATAGCCCCAGATGACTGCGACATTTGTTTGCCATTATTTTAGTATTTTGTGGAGTCACAAACCCAGGTCGGTTGTGGGTCTCATGGTGGAATGGTGACAGCGACTGTCGCAACCCAGTGCTGGGCACGCCACAATTATGGCGGTAAGTCCCCTCTTTGAAGAGTGGCTGGAAAAACCACATGGCGTCTTTACCTTCCACATGACGCAGGTCCTCACCGGACATGGTAAGTTCGGGAGCTTCCTGCACCGGATTCGTGCGGAAGAAACGCCTGGGTTCCACCATTGTGTGGACCGGGCGGAGGACACGTTGGAGCATACGGTAGAGGTGTGCCCCGCCTGGGCAGAGCACTGCCGTGTCCCCGTGGGGGCGACCGGTGGCAGTGATCTCTCGCGCCGGGCCTTGGTACAAGGTATGGTCTGGAGCGAGGAGGAGTGGCAGGCGGTCGCCTCCTTCTGCAAAGCAGTAATGCTAGCAAAGGAGGTGGCCGCACGTGCGAGGGAACGGCCTTCACGCCCCGCCGCCGTCCCGATCCCGATTTTTAACCACCGTAGGCGCTGGCTTGCGGACGGCGAGCAATTTGTAGCTCGCCGTCCGACCGTCTGATAACCGTCCGGATCGAGCCCAAGTTGTCGACGGCGCGTAGTGTTCCACGCGCGCCTCAAGGAGATGTCAGCAAAACCGTAGGGGCCCAGCAGGGTCGAAGCCTACTGGGGCCATGTGATGCGAAAGAGAACCCCGGGGCCCTGGAACGAAGGCAAAGAAGGAACAGGAGTGGGTTTTTAGTCAGTAAAAGTGACACTATCTCACGCTCCACCCAAGAGCGTGGAATGTCATTAGATGATTATCCCACCGAAAAAAAAAGGTCGGTTGTGGGTAAATCATCGCCATCATCTGTCCGAAGACTTTTTACGTGCTTTAAGGTGTACTACTGAGGGTGACATAGAACAGAACATTGAACGCGTTTCAAATAGTTGTCTAGGTTCACTTCAAGACGTGGTCATTTCCATCGGTGGCAATCCACTGGACTGGTCGAATATGAATTACCTGCCCCGCAATCATTGGCATATCAAGGTCGAGGAAATCGGGGTGATATCGTCAATGATCACGACTCACCTCAGAACAAAATGTCCCTGCATTTTTAACATCGTCATACAAAGCGTTAGGCTCAGCCAGGGTAAAATATTTTTCATTAATGCTCCAGGTGGAACAGGAAAAACATTCATTGCAGAAATAAGGTGACAAGGCAAAATAGTGATTGCGACTGCCTCTTCTGGAATTGCTGCCACACTGCTTCCAGGGGGCAAAACAGCGCACGTAATGTTTAACATTCCCATCGATTTAGAGAGCAACGAAATGCCAGTGTGTGGGCTATCACGCAACTGTGATAAAGGTTGGGTACTCGAGGATTGCTCTTTAATCGTATGGGATGAATGTACTATGGCGAATAGAAAAGTAGTGAAGGCTGTAAACAGAACCCTGCAGGACTGTGATGGGAGGTGTCACTGTTTTGTTTAGCTGCGATTTTCGGCAAACTTTGCCTGTGGTGTCGCGAGAAATTAGGGTTGACGAGGTGAATGCTTCGTTGAAACGATTGAATCTATGGTCACGAGTTTACAGACTGCGCTTGACCATTAACATGCGAGCTGAGTTGGGCGGATATACTCAAGAATTCTTGGATGTTCTTTTAAAAGTTTGGTGAAGGCAACTTACCAGAAGAGAGCTCTGAAGTGCGCCTACCAGAGACTCTAAGCAAAGTAGTTCCCACTATTGAAGAACTAATTTGTCTGGTGTACGGGGACGTCGGGTCGAATACCGCTACAAGAGAATTCTTGGGTGTGTGAACGGGCCATTTTAACACCCAAAAATGATCAAGCTGCAGCAATTAACGAAAGCGTTATCTCGCAAATTGATGCGAACGAAGTGGTATTTCTATACCTCTATAAATACTGTTGTAGAGCAAGATGACGCTATATATTATCCCGTAGAGTTTCTGTATTGGAACGGCAAGTGGACTCCCGGCGCTCACTATCCAGCTGAAGGTCGGTGTCCCGATCATGCTGCTACGGAATTTAACTCCACCTAAACTATGTAACTGAGCCTAGCTCAAAGTCATCTCTCAAGTATTATTGAGGTGGAAATTCTAAAGGGTTGTGGCGTCGAGGAAACAGTGTTTATACCCCGAATACCACTAATCTCTCACAATTACCCCTTCTAATTCAAGCGTGTGCAGTTCCCTGTAAGCGTATGCTTCGCAATAATAATAATCTAAAGGCTGCAGGTGTTGATCTCAGGACAGCTGCTTCTCACACGGATAGCTGTATATCGCTCCCTCCCGCGTCACCAATCCTGAATCTCTGTACATTTCGGCTCCTGAAAGTAGGACTTGAAATGTGGTTTACAGAGAAGTTTTATAAGAAAAGTAAAGTTTTGGTTTATGATTTATCCGCAAAAACAAATTGGTATTAGAAATATAATGGTTATTTGCGGACGAAGTCGCGGGCAACAGCTAGTTTATGATAAATGTTAATTGTCAACTATTTTATTAGATCAGTAGTTATATGAAAAGAATTATTTTGTCGTAAATACTTTTTATCAACGGAAGATTGCTACTCGCAGAATATAACCTTTTCACTCTATACTTAAAGAACCCTAGGTTTAGCTTTCAGGAAACACAGACTCCGTCAGTGGATTCCGCTCCTTAGCTATTAAATATGATGACACGGTTGAACAATTGGCTACTGGACTAGTGCACTGAGTGTGAGTGGTTTTCATGTTAACGCGATCCAAATGTTTGCCACATTTGCCACATTTGGCTCTCTGATTGGATAAGAGCTTGGAGCGGGCCAATCGGAACGCCAAACGTTTTAAATGTGTCTAGAGAATTCCATATTATTTCTTTACATTTAGTTTCAATAAAAAACGCCTGCTTTATCCAATTTATTTTAAATCGCAATCCTAATTTAATAAAAAGATTAGTTAGGTTAGTATTTAGTTAACGGACAGCCAAAATTTAATTTACATTTGCACCTTAATCATAATTAAGGCGCTTGGAAAGTTCTAATTCATTCTTATTAGGCTTTCAAATTAAGTAGAAAGTAACAAACCATGTTGGAACAAGACTAAAAAACTCGAAACATGATCCAAACAGGAATGTCACTGTTATTAAGATTAATTTTAAAAGCGGATTTTTTCGTCAGGTTATTAGATTTATACCTAAGCATAATATTATTATTTTAACAGTTAAGAGTGCCGATAAAAGTGAGAATCTTCTCCAGAAAACATATTGTGTGGGTAATAAGTGGCTACCTAACGCAAAATTATAGAAAAACTATTCCAAACCGCGCAATTGATTTGATAAAACGCATTGAACCAATGTTTCGATACCGAATGAACTAAATATCAAAGAGAGATTATTGTCGTCTGTGCAAAATACGTGTTTTTCGGGTATTTCACCCGTAACGAGGACTCGATGGTACAAAAAGTCATACCGATTTCCTCACGATGTTTTCCCTCACTGTTTTGTGAGCAGTGATAGTGAAATTAATTACACAGAGTAAAGCGCTTAGCTGCGTTTAAACCCACGAACTCGTAAGTCGGGACCGTTACCACTGGACCCCAAATGCTCATCGTTTTGCATTAAATTTTGTTAAGTATCTATTAATTTTTAATGAGTGACGGCTGTTCCTGTTTCTACGGGTGCAATTTAATTTTCAGCGGATTTTCCAAAACTAATTATTTATACACTATACTTACTTTTCTTTATTTTTTATTTTTTTTCTATTTTCTATATACTCGTAATATTTTATATGACATATTGACTTATATATACTTCTATACCTACTAATAAGTAAAATTAAAACTAATATCAAAACAATTTTTGTTTTACTAAATGCATATAAGACTGTATCTTGAATAGTGTAGGAAAATGAAATGAAATTAATATGGGTAGCTCTGTAAACAAAGAAACGAAATTCAAAGTTTAGATATCATCCATTTAATTTAAGCATTTCCGTTTTCTGACTTCTACACGTTTATTTGTATACTTATAAAAAAAAAAAACATTTTTATCACTTAAATATTAAAATGATAAAGATAGCCAACGAATATATACTTACCGACGGACCTTCATATACAAATTGATGTAGTTATAAAAAAATAAAGCAATTTTTTTTGTACATGCATATGACAGTATATTCGATGCATATAACAAAAAAGGAACTTTCCAAATTTTTTAAGGTCTCTCTGTCCTTCTGTCTCTTTGTACGTTCTGGCTATTTTTGTTCCGACCGGTTTTGACGAGCTTTTCACAGATTTTTTTTTTTGTGGATAACTGCTGTTACAAGAAGTAACTAAGCCTATTTTTTATTTTCTCACGGGAACGGGATTTCAAACTACGGAATATGTCTTCCAAACCTTTTGAAGAAAAGACGAGACATCATAATATGGTTTGTTCGTATGATTTCAGTCTCTAGAAGTACTGTATCAATTACAAATATTCTATCATTGTTGTTATTGTTTTATAAATGAATTTTTAGTTTGTAAGTTTTCATTGTACAACGCCTTGGGCATCCACTGTAATGTTGTACAAGTGCTTGTAAATAAATAAAGCATAGATAAAAAACTACTCTATCACTGCGAGGCTTCTTTTATACCAGAAAAATGCCTACTTACAAAATGCGTTCCTGTGGAATAGACCATGATGCTACAAGTAAAGAGGAGGAAAATTAAGGTACATAGCCCGAAGAATCACCAAACTTAAGTGACTGTGGGCAGGGTACATTATTCGCAGAACATAATGATGATCGATGGGGCCGAAGTGCCGAAAGGTTCTTGACTAGCGATCATGGAAGATGCAGCGTTGGAAGGTCTCCCTTAAGGTGGACAGATGACCTGATGACCCGTTGAGGCGACACTTGCCACTTGCAAGAGGTATCCTACTAGTATCTAGTGGTCGTGTTTTGGCTGATTTTTAAAATGTTTAAATATTAATTACTAGAAAAACAATGTTTTAACCTCAGCTTGCATTACTTCGGGCGTAGCAAAATAATATCAAAACGCCTCTATTTAGTCCTCCATAATATAGTTTTGCATTAATAAATCTTCTATTTATATTTTGTCTAGTGTCTAGGATAAGAGATACCTACTCAAACTTTTAACCCAAATGGAAATTATTTTCAGCAACAAAATTATTTTATTTCAATACGACACGTGTACGTATATCGCAGCTCGTTTGGCCTAAAAAGTGTTTCAACCACACTTTTATTGAAAAAGTTTCGTCCATAGCGGAGTGCACTTGAAATCTCATAACAAATGCCATTGGCTCGCAAGCCAAGCTGCCAAGTAGGCGACTGATGTCATCTGTTTTTTGTTACCGAAACATTATTATTGCTGTCTCATTTTTTTTACTGTTTTAGAAGGGTTTGTGTGGAAAACTATATTATTATGTGACATTATTTAGGACAGTTAATTTTTGAGCCGTGGAGACTCTCTTTGGATCGGCCACCTATAAAGCTTTTAACTTTTGAAACAGTGATTGACGAATTTGGCAGGCCTGTTGGTCTAGTGGTCAGTGGCCCTGACTACTCATGCCGGAGGTCGTGGGTTCGATTCCCACCCAGGACAAATGTTTGTGTCTTGAGCACGATCATTTGTTCTGTATCTGGGTGTAAACTATCTATAATATGTATGTATTTAGAAATATATAAGTATGATTATCAGTTGTCTAGTACTCATACCACAAGCTCTGCTTAGTTTGGGACTAGATGGCGTTGTGCGAAAGTTGTCGAAAAAATCCGTGATGGTGGCCAAGCCAGTGTCAAAATTAAGAGTTAGTCAGTAAAAGTCTGGCACTCCCACACGTAAAAAAAATAATATGGCGCATACCATGAGAAAAAACAATAAGAATCACTTTAAAAAAAAATTAAAAGAATTTCGAAAAATAAATCCTCAAAATAAAAAATATTAGTTGTGCTTTTTTCAATAATATGACATTTATTTTAGACCAAAATCCATATATTGTTAGTAACACAAGAAATCTTATAAAGCTATTGTTATATTGTAATTACGACGGCAGTATTGTTCGCCTATGCAAGCCAATTACTAGCGATTTCGCCGAAACCCTTCAAAAGCTAACAAAGGGGTATTCATGATTATGACCGCCACGGAGCTTCAGTCGATATATCGATTTATTTATGAATTCTATGAAATATATCCAGAAATTCTAAATTCAAATTTGACTACTTCGACGTGAATAATTATTATCTATACAACATTATTTTTAGTTTATGCGAAACCTGAATATAGATTGTTCAGAATGGACTGCAATAGTTTTTACACCATGTTATATTTTTTCCCAAAAATATTTAAAAAGGTCACAAGTTGGACACCACCGACACTAAGTACCTACAACACAGGTCACGGCAGGCCATAGCGGGTATTAAGTGCCAGCAAACAGCTAGATGCAAGTGCAAAAACAACCCCTCAGTCGCCTGGATGGCCCGGTGACTATGTATTTTTCTGACATAACAAGCTTATAACTTTGTGATTTTTCATGATACAGTTATGAAATTTTGTCTACAGATTCTTTACATAAAAATACTAGACACATGTTTCGGGTTTCACATATACTAAAACTATTGTTAGATATCTATAAAAAGAGAAACTGGCTGATTGACATATCAACACACTGCCGAAACTACTGGGACTGGGAGTGTCAAATTTTGCACAAGGTTTCCTTTTATGACGTAGGCGAGCACTAAGAGAGGATTTTTCAAAATTCACCCCGTAAGAGTATGAAAAGAGGGCCCAAAATTTAAATGGAGAAACCTACATTCAAAAGTTGTGAAGTACCTAATACAATTATTAAATCGGTTCACAAACAAAGTAAAATTAATTTTGCCACCCGTAATACCAACTTTATAATAAAATTTTGAACACATAACCTCAACGAAAGTTTGAATTTAGAACCTAATTATTTCCCGGGGTAAGCCAGTTATATTCAGCCAGTATTTTAGAGTTAAACAATTTAAAAGCGCAACTAAATCGCTGCTCGTTTCAAACAGAATATTCCTGAAGCGTAAAGCTCTTTTTAGGGTTCCGTACCCGAAGGATGCCAGTGAGACTCTAAATACAAAACTTAAGCGGTTGCTTCAGAGCTGTAATGATTCCAAACCAGTTGAGAATTTTCCCAAATTACTTGTAACACGAAAATCCTGGTCTCTATACTTAGGGACCTTGGTTTTATGCTTTATATTTGAAAATAAAATTTTCAACAAGCTTACTCACCCACTCCTATCCCTACCGCTTTTAGATACGCACTAGTGTGCACGTTTTTCGCACTAGTGTGGAAAAATGCGCGAGCTCGCTCCCGCATTTGTTGTATGCATCGTATCAGGTTTGGCACTAAGCGACTCTCACAAGTCGCCGGACAGCCCCCGTTTATTATTTATCGGTAAGTAAGTGTATTGAAAAACGTCTTGATACACGTGGAAATTTAACACTACAGCACCCGGCTCTAAACAAAACTTCATCCACTTGTATCAAAATGTAACAGTAAAGCAATCAGTGTTAACGTAGCTTAAGAATTTTTTCCATGTGGGATTACTAAAAAAATTTTACAATCATATCGACTATTTCCAAACATATATCCTTTACAAACATATTGATCAAATTTCAGTTTCCCTCTTCTCTCCTACAGAGAGTAAAATTGTTTTTTATATAAATAAAAAACAAATACCAACAAATACCTATGTATTTGGTGTCAAGAACCCTTAGTGCGTGATTTCGAATCAGCCTCGGCCAGTTTTTCAGTTAGCTGTATTGGTATCTGCAATTTTAATAAAGTTGTACAGGTTCTGCCGATGTGCAGTAAATGTATCAAATGGTGTCGTAGGCAGTAGTGCGCTAACCAGAAGCGCTTTCGCTAACCAAAAGCGCTTTAATGACTTTTTGATTCGTGTGAGGGTTTAGTTTATAAACTAGGCGGTCAGCTTTTTGGTATTTTAGAGGATGCATTCTGGAGAGTGCGCGGGAATTACATGACTTGCGGCGTACGACAACCCGACATACGGCGAGTATTCACCCTTACATACGATAATGCGACGGCGTACGGCAATGCGCCACCGGTACATGGTGGACATCCCACCTATACGCACAAAACGTTTTGGGAACACATTCATTGTGCGTACGGCTAAGGAGTGGAATTCCTTTCCGGAATCTGTGTTTCCTGATGGCTACAACCCGGGAATCTTTAAATCAAGAGTGAATAGGTTACTTCTAGGTAAGCGCGCTCCATCGTCGACCGCATCGCCGCTTTCCATCAGGTGAGATAGCGGTCAAGCGCGAACCTATCAAGAATAAAAAAAAAAATAACATTGTTAATAGCTCTACGGTCCGGACTAAGCCTTTCGCCTCGTCGTTTATACCGCGTAAATCGAAGTTCTGGAATAATTTGCTTGCTGCGGTCTTCCCATCCGATTATAATAATTTAGGTGACTTTAAGGCTAGAGTGAATAGGCTCTTAATAAACTAGTGTGGTTCACTATCAACGATTGCAGCACTGCTTACCATCAGGTGGGATTGCAGTCAAGCAATAGTTTAAATCATTTAAAAAAAAGACTCAACCCGTTACTCACCGATACCAGCAACAATGCTTGTTACAAGGTTATGCAGTTTTTTTTTTAGGTGGAAAAATCATCCAATGACAAATCACGCTCTTGGGCGGAGCGAGAGATAGTGTCAGACGTTTACTGGCAAAAAACCCACTTCCGTTCCTTCTTTGCCTTCATCCCAGGGCCCCGGGTTTCACTTTCATACTACCCGTGGCCCCAGTAGGCTTCGACCCTGCTGGGCCCCTACGATTTGCTGACATCTCCCTGAGGCGCGCGTGGAATATTACGCGCCGTCCACGACTTGGGCTCGGTCCGGACGGTTACCGGACGGTCGGATGGCGAGCCACGCATTGCCCGCCATCCGCAAGCCCTATGGTGGCCGGAAATCGGGATCGGAATCCCGGCGACGGTTGGGGCGTGAGGACCGTTGCCTCACGCGATCGGCCGCCTCCTTTGCGTCCTCTCCTTTTTTCCTCCTTTTCCTCCATTTTCACACCTCTACCGTATGCTCCACCGTGTCCTCCGGGCGGTCCACACAATGGTGGCACCCGCGACGTCGCTTCCACACGAATCCGGTGCAGGAACTTCCCGAACTTACCGTGTTCGGTGAGAACCTGCGACATGCGGAAGGTGAGGACGCCGTGAGGTCTTTCCAACCACGCCTCAAAGAGGGGACTTACCGCCATAATTGTGGCGTGCCCATGAGGTAGGCTTAAGTAAACATACCTACATATTATGGAACAGAAAAGCGGATTTTTTCAAAGATTTGTAACCCCCTTTTTTTAAGGTGAGAAATCGTCTAATGACTTCTCTCGCTCCGGGAGGAAGTGCCAGACTTTTACTGACTAAAAAAAACACCTGTGTTCCTTCTGTTGCCCTTTGCGTTCTAGGACCAAAGGTTTCCCTTTCAAAAGTCAACCCATAGCCCCAGTAGACTTTGGGTCTGCTGGGCCCCTACGGTTTGCTGACATCTCTTTGAGGCGTGGGTGGAACACTAGGTGCTATCTAATAATCTTGACGACGAAAATAACGCACTACTGCAGGTCCAAAACTGGTTCACTGCTAATAATCTAGTTTTAAACGGGAAAAAAACTAAATGCATAAGATTTTCCTTACCGAATGTCAAAAGTAGTGATTGTGACGTAATACTAAACGATGAAAAACTAGAATTTGTCGACAAAACTGTTTTCCTGAGGATAACGCTTGACTCAAGGCTACAATGGGGTCCTCACTTAACATCTCTTGCAGGACGGCTTAGCTCAGCTGCATATGCTGTTAGAAAAATCCGCCAATTTACGGATGTTGATACCGCTAGACTAGTCTATTTTAGTTATTTTCATAGTATCATGTCATACGGTATCTTACTATGGGGACGGGCTGCAGACATTGACTCAATTTTTATTCTACAGAAAAGAGCTATCAGAGCTATTTACAATCTCCGCCGGTGCGATTCTCTAAGGGAACTGTTTAAGGATATTAACATCATGACGGTGCCTTGTCAATATATCTATGAAAACATCATGTACGTTAGAAAAAATCTTCATCTTTTTAGCAAAAGAGGCGATAGACATAATTATGCTACAAGAAATAGGGACCAATTAGTTCAACCAGGTTTCAGACTGGCTAAAGTGGCCTCTTCTTTCATGGGGTACTGTTTGAAATGTTATAATAAAATACCTCCCCAAATATTAGAACTCAATGAAACGAAATTTAAATCTTGTATTAAACGCACACTATGCAGGCAAGCATATTATAAGTTGGAGGATTATATTCAAGATAAAAATGCCTGGCTCAATGCTGGTCCAGCTCCACTACCACTGGGGGTACAAATTGATTAGAATTTGTTAAATTTGTAAAGTATTATTGTAGTTAATTATTATTGTATTTAGTATTGTATAATGTAGAAGCATTTTTTTCAAACTTTGTAAATGTGAGTACCATGGAGCTATTTTATGGTTTTTAGGTTACTATTGGATTTGTTTGACATAAATGAGCATGGCAGTTGAGAGTTTGTCATGCTCGCTCAAATGTCTCACTGATGGTGGCGCGTGTGTTGGATCATTCGGTTCCCTTCAAAATGGTTGAGCTGAGTGGTGCTAATATTCGCGTCGGTTCCGTGAACGGGCGCTGTCAGTTGAGACTGGTCATCTCTTAGCTGCCAGTTGCTATTTTAATATCTATATTTAGTTTTTATTTTTACATTATTGACATTGTTCTCACATGATAGCGACAAGAAACATGTAACAGAGATATTTGTAATTGCAAAACATGATTGAAAAGAGTGTCCATGGAGTTTCTTGCACATTCTTCTCCATAGAGATCTACGCTTTGGAATGTGCAATTAGCATCATTTTTTCTGACTGACTGACTTCTTGACATTTCAAAAGTGCCTGTAAATGGTTTATTTGAAATAAATGCTTTTGAATCTTTGAATCTTTGAATCTTTGAATCTTTGAATCTTATCGACGACTCGGGCTCGGCCCGGACTGTTACAGGACGGCGAGCTACCCATTGCTCGTCGTCCACAAGCCCAAGCCTACGGTGGCTGATAGCCGGAGTCCGGGTTCCGGTGGTTGGGGCGTGAGGATGTCCATTCCAAGCAAAGATTTGAAACACCACTGCGAAAGTGGGGTAGGATGACTAGTGTATAATAATCACTAGTTTGAATTTTTTTTTTTTTTATTATTGATAGGCTCGCGTTTGACCACCATCTCACCTGATGGTAAGCGATGATGTGGCCGACGTTGGAGCACGCTTTCCTAGAAGTAACCTATTCAATCTTGACTTATAGACCCCTAGGTTGTAGCTGAATTAGTATAGATTTTATGCCATAATTCTGGTTTCAGAGCAGAGCTATCGTAAACACAACATATAAGCGCAATTTCGACAATTCTGTTGTAACAATGACACCCACAACGAACAAGGCTGTAACATTAATGCAGTCATCTTTCAAAATGAACATAAAAGTGATAGTGCTATGTTCGAATTTTGTTTGGACTGTGATCCGAGATACTGCCTTGTTCGATGCGGGTGTAGAATTAAAGTCAAAGAATAAGTAGTATTGAAATGTCTTTGCTTTTCATAAAATATGATAGCAACCAAATTGAAGATTCAATCTCGTTTTTATATGTTCCTAAGATTCTATTTAATAAGATTGAATATTAAACTGATACAAACCAATTTTAATAAAAAAATAAAATCCACAGACATGTTATTGACAGAGATATTGAAGTTGTGGCCCGTCTCGTGGGGATGATAAAATCGTAAATAAACTTTGTTACTTGTGAACTGATGAAAAACTATTTTATTATAGCTGTTATAAATCTGAACGTTATTGCTTTTTAAACGAATTGAAAAAACAACTGGCTATATGCGAGTCGGACACACACACGAAGGATTCCGTACTACTATATTAAAATCAAGTAAAAATCACATTTGTTGTATGGGAACTCCACTTAAATATTTTTTTAATTCTATTTTTAGTATTTTTTGATATAGCAGCAATAGAAATATATCATCTGTGAAAATTTCAACTGTCTATAAGCTATTACGGTTCATGAGATACAAGCCTAGTGACAGACAGTGGAGTCTTAGTAAAAGGTTCCCGTTTTTACCTTTGGGTACGGAACCCTAAAAAAGAGAAGGTTCTCATTTGTTTTGTTTTTAGGGTTTTGTACCTCAAAAGGAATAAAACGGAACCCTTATAGCATCACTTTGTTGTCTTTCCGTATGTCTATCAAGACCCTTTATCTTAGGAACGCATGGAGGTATCGAATTGAAATTAAAACCATATATTCAAGTCAAAAATAAAACTTCTAAGTTAATGAAAAAAAAAGATACGGCCGTTTATGTCGTAAAAAACGAGTATTTCGACACTCTCAAGGGAATCAAAATTCATAGGGTATTTCCCGTTGACCCAGAATCCTGAAATTTTGCATAAAGCAAGGTCTTATGGCACAGGTGTAGAAATAAATCTGAAAACCATAAAATTGTTGTTACGTCAAAAAAAAAACTTTTTTTGTGATGCGGAAAAATATTCGAGATTCCATTAGGGAATTGAACTATTTACATAGGTAAGTCTGTTTGGAACCCTCAGTGCGCGAGTACGACTCGCACGTGCCCAGTTTTTTTAATAGTTGTTACGTCAGAACTACGTCATTTATAAATCGATTTGAAAAAATATTTTTTAACTGAAAGATATCCAGATTGGTCTAATTTGCACCACAATTCATTTCTGGTGTTAGGAAATAATATCTATGAGGAATTGAAGGAACTTTTCAAGTATTGTAAGGACAGACAATTATACCGATTTTGTTATTTACAACAAAAATTAAAGCTCTCTAAATACAAATTCAGAGAGTTTCATTTAGTGAAATGGAAGTGATGAAGAAGACCACAGAAGGTCAACAGAACTCCCCAATCATAAATATTTAATGGGTGGTAATGAGTTATCTCGATTACGATACTAATGAGACTATGACGAAGTTTGAAATAACTGGTTCTAATGAAAATGGTACCTCATAGGTAGTGCGCGGGCTTGCGGACGGCGAGCAATGGGTAGCCCGCCGTCCGGTAACTGTCCGGACCGAGCCCAAGTCGTCGACGGCGCGTACTGTTCCACGCGCGCCCCAGGGAGATATCAGCAAATCGTAGGGGCCCAGCAGGGTCGAAGCCTACTGGGGCCATGGGTAGTGTGAAAACGAAACCCGGGGCCCTGGGACGAAGGCAACGAAGGAACAGGAGTGGGTTTTTAGTCAGTAAAAGTCTGACACTATCTCCCGCTCCCCCAAGAGCGGGTTTTGTCATTAGATGATTTTCCCACCTAAAAAAAAACCCCATAGGTAGTAAACCTCGTGATTGCGGCTAAGATAAATTGTTTTATGATGGAGTTCTCCATCATAAAACAATTTATCTTAGCCTTAACCTCCAATTATCGATTTTTTTTTAATTAATTAATTTATTGATATCCTGAAAGGTTGTCTGTAAAAAATCGCTTTTAGCGATAAGACCGCCCATTGTGACATCCTATTAATTTTAAGTTCCTAATTTAATTTGTATTTTTGGTGTACAATAAAGAATATCTATCTATCTACCTGAAATTTAGTAAGAAGCAAGGTCTCACAATATATTAAAGTAAAAAGTCTGAAAACCATAAAATTTTAGTTACAAAGCACCAATTAATAACAATTACTTTTTTACGATTCGAAAAAATCTTCGAGACTCCAGGAATCGAACTATTTACATAGGTAAGTTTATATGGAAACTTTCAGTGCACGAGTCCGACTCGTATTTGAACGATTTTTTTTAAATAGATTTTAATGTTATCTACATTTCTAAACCAATTGCTTCCCTTACTCTTTTTTTGGCAACAGCCAACTATCCAAATTAAACCTCAAAGTTTACGAATTGCATATCAATTATCATTACGGGAGCAGTGGTGGCCGAGTGGTAACGGCCCCGACTTACTTGTTGTAGGTCGCGGGTTCAAACCCAGCCATGCACATTACTTTGTGTAATTTATTTTATCACCACTGCTCTCAAAACGGTGAAGGAAAACATCGTAAGGGCACCGACTTGTCCTTGAACCAAAAATTCGAAGACATGTAACATCCACCAACCCGTACTGGGCCCGCGTGGTGGATTACGGCCCATTCCCTCTCCTAGAGAGGAGGCTTGAGTCCTAACAGTGGTAACATTATAAGGCCGACTATGCTACTATGTAATGCTATATCAATTATCGGATGCTGCCTACATTTTTTTGCTGATAAATATATTTATTGATAGCCTCGCGCATGACCACTATCTCACCTGATGGAAAGTGACGATACGGTTGACTATAGAACACACTTGCTTAGAAGTAACTTATTCACTCTCGACATAAAGATCATCAGGTAGTAACTATCAGAAAATACAGACTCCGGCAGGAAATTCCACCTTCATACCCCCAGATGTAGAAAGAAAATAGACGTTTTTTGAATGGCGAACTATAATAGTTTTCATGGATCAAATTTACTCGCAGCCTTACATAGCATTCCCGACCACCAGTTCAGTTAACTGCAAATAAAAGACCGTTTAGTCGATTGTAATTCGGAGATCGATGATGGCCTTAATATGGATTCATAATAGCCTCTCGAAGCGACCGCAAATTGCTATCACTCTGTGACTACCAGGCGGCGATCGATCTTCTGAACTTATTGTAAAATAAAATTGGATCCGGACATTTTGCAAGCGGGACCTTGTATGGTAAAATTTAAATAGCTCCATGTTCTCAAGGCCTAAAGAAATTCTTAGACTTTCCCAGAATTCGTTTTATTATTTGTGACAAATAGTATTAACAAACGCTCAAACTAGGCACGATCGGACCACAAACTTGGTTTGCTTCCGAACCAAATCAGTCCATCTATAGAGTAGTCCGGCGACCATAATTATTATTATTTGAGTCCATGTAGGTCCATTGGCGTGGCGTGCACACTTGACGTTGTATGCAAAGCAACTTTTCGACCTGGTCGTCAGTTGAAAGAACGGATTTGGTCGACGAATTTGATCCACCAAATCAAATTCGACCGTGTGTTTAATAACTTTAGCTTTAAAATCAATCATACTTACTCATTTTGCTTGTGTTAATTTAGTAGAGATTGAGAATTTACCAAGCAAATTGACTTTTAATTGTCTCACAGATGGTGTAAAAAGTAGAAAATACAACACGGGGATAAAGGTATCTTTGTCTCGAGCGGCTTGAATTCTTCACTTTACTCAGGTTTCTATATTAACTCCCTCGCGATGCTCGGGAGTTAATTACATAAGTCCCTCACTAACGTTCGGAATTAAAACTTAGCAACCTTCGTTTTGTTCGGAATTCAATATGCCGCGCGCGACTTAAAAACATAGCTTTATCCCCTAGTGGCCTAGTCACATAATCTACTATTATGGCATAACATTAAAAGGAAAATAGTTTCACTTCTACAGTACTCTATGAATAACAATTTGAAGAGCATTTATCTATTCTGGCAGGTATTTCGAATTTAGGTAGGTAGAAAATAAATGTGCATTTTTGGTACGCATTTAAATACAAGTCAATATAAATTAGTTGACTTAAAGAATCTTTCGGAATGTGTTTTTGTAAACTAATAACCGCTATAATCATTTGACCTTTACTAGTGTTCTAGCAGATATGTGTCCGACCCAGTTTTCTAAATCAACCATCTCGCTTTGTGCCCAGTCCGATCAATCATCGTTGACAGCGGCTATTGTAGCCAATACGGGGCACTGTGGTGATAGATCTATTTAAGTGTTCACAAAGATTGGCTGTGTAACATGGTATGTGACACAAATTATACACACCATTGTGTGGACCGCCCAAAGGACACGGTGGAGCATACGATAGATGGGCCCCGCCTGGGCAGAGCACCGCCGTGTCAGCGTGGGGGCAATCGGCGGCAGCAATCTCTCGCGCCGGGCCTTGGTACAGGCCATGGTCCGGAGCGAGGAGGAGTGGCAGGCGGTCGCCTCCTTCTGTGAAGCAGTAATGCTAGCAAAGGAGAAGGCCGCACGTGCACGCGCAAGGTTGTGGATCTCGCACCCCAGCCACTGGGATTTCGATCCCGATTTCCGGCCAATGTAGACGCGGGCTTGCGGACGGCGAGCAATGGATAGGTCGCCGTCCGACCGTCCGGTAACCGTCCGGACCGAGCCCAAGTCGTCGACGGCGTGTAGTATTCCACGCGCGCCTCAAGGAGATGTCAGCAATCGTAGGGGCCCAGCAGGGTCGAAGCTTACTGGGGCCAAGGGTCTGATTCTGAAAGAAAGACTTGGCCATGGTATGACAGACAACGAAGGAACGTGAGTAGGTTTTTAGTCAGTTAAAGTCTGACACACCCTCCCGAACCGCTCAAGTGCGGGGGATGTCATAGGATGATTTTCCCACCTACAAAAAAAAAACCTGCCCATATGAAGAGTTCAATAAATTGGCCCAGCCTTTTTCCAATTATGTTAAGGTTGGCTGCCAGTCTAACTGGTTGCTGCTGTATACCAGTATTTTACATGGAGCATCTGCCTATCTGACCTAGACAACCCAGTAATTGGTTAACATACCCCCTGGCAAGACTGGTGGCAGATTTCGTGGTTTCTAATTTTCCTACTGTCAAAGATCTACAAATGACAGAGCCAGGACCAATGGCATAACTTGCTGTCAGAGGTATAGACGAATCCCGATATGTAAGGAGGGTTTTTTTTTTTCGGTTGGAAAATCATCCAATGAAATCCCTCGCTCTTGGGCGAAACGAGAAGGTGTGTCAGACTTTTACTGACTAAAAACCCACTCCTGTTCCTTCGTTGACTTTCATACCAGGGCCGAGTTTTCCAGAATCAGACCCTTAGCCCCAGTAAGCTTCGACCCTGCTGGGCCCCTACAATTGCTGACATCTCCTTGAGGCGCGCGTGAAGCAGTACGCGCCGTCGACGCCTTGGGCTCGGTCCGGACGGTTACCGGACGATCGGACGGCGAGCTACCCATTGCTAGACGTTTGCAAGCCCGCGCCTACGGTGGCCGGAAATCGGGATCGGGATCCTCGAGCGTGCACGTGCGGCCTTCTCCTTTGCTAACATTACTGCTTCGCAGAAGGAGGCGACCGCCTGCCACTCCTCCTCATTTCGGACCATGGCCTGTACCAAGGCCCGGCGCGAGAGATTGCTGCCGCCGATCGCCCCCACGCTGACACGGCGGTGCTCTGCCCAGGCGGGGTACACCTCTATCGTATGTTCCACCGTGTCCTCTGGGTGGTCCACACAATGGTGACAATCCGGTGCAGGAACCTCCCGAACTTACCACGTCCGGTGAGGACCTGAGTCATGCGGAAGGTAAGGACGCCGTGTTGGCTTTCCAGCCACTCTTCAAAGAGGGGACTTACCGCCATAATTATGGCGTGCCCAATCATATGGGCACTTAAAGTCTGTTACAATTTGAAAGAAAGAAAAACAATTTTTTGCAGAAAATGAGGCAATCTAAAAACCATGGCCTGTACCAAGGCCCGGCGCGAGAGATTGTCGTCGCCAATCTCCCCCACGAAGACACGGCGGTGCTCTGCCCAAGCGGAGCACACCTCTACCATGTGCTCCAGCGTGTCCACTGGGCGGTTCACACAATGGTGACATCCGGGCGTTACTTTCACACGAATCCGGTGCAGGAACTTCCCGAACTGACCATGTTCGGTGAGAACCTGCGTCACGCGCAAGGTGAGGATGCCGTGAGGTCTTTCCAGCCACTCTTCAAAGAGGGGACTTACGCCATAATTATGGCTTGCCCAAAGATGCTCACCTACCAACAGTTCAAACTCTGCAAGTGTTGCTTAACCTTGGAGATTTATTCATGTGGTGTCATCAGTCACGGGAGTTTAAACCATTCTTTTTTGAGGTGGGAAGTCATCTAAATACTTCTCCCGCTCTGGTGGAGCGAGAGGGCGTGTCAGAATTTTACTAAAACCGGTTTTTTATTTTATAATCAGGAAAATGTTAATAATTTTTTTTTGCTTTCGGAATCATAAATCCGACAAACACATAATAACGACGGAAACCGACTCAGGCAATATTCCACTAAGCGAATAAGTACCTAACCTCTCAAGGGATTGGCTGAAGGTATTAAAAAGCAAGCAATTTTTTCCAGCATGTTTTTCCTGCTGTCGACCTTCTGGGCTTTCTTTGACTTCTGACTCTAAAGCCATAGGTCGAGGACCTTTTGCAAATATAGTTGTTAGCAGCTAGTTTAACTTTTGACATCGTAATCAACGAGGTCGGATCTATGTTGAATATTAAAAAAGTTGCTTACTCAGTAGTAGGTTAGTTAAAAATTTGAACTGTGATAGTGCTTTACGGAAATGAGAATATTCTATCATGTCATTTTAATATCATGCAGTACCGTAGCGTGAGTTTTCGTAGCCCAGGGCGGATCTGAAATTTACCGCTCCCTCTATATTCATTTATATATTTTATATATATTTGTGTGTGTTCCTGGATGGTTTGAAAATACTATTCAATCCGGCAGATGGTTCTCTAATCGGGTTCTCAATTTTTTCTGACAAAAGTCAGCTTTCGGACAGGACAACGTATGTCGGGACTGCTAGTATAGATAGATTATCAATTTTGATACGTACCAGACCGGCGATTTCAACACTGTAGCGGAGCACTTCAAAAATACATGTGCAATCTCTCGGCGAATAGTGGGTCATCTCCCACTCCACGGGGGTAAAGTTTGTTGTTGACTTATGCAGAAAAGGGAGAATGTAGGCTGCAAAACTAAGCGAAGCGAGTTTGGAAATTGTGTCAGACTGCCTTGAATATTGAGGTGCCAAAGCTATCATATGTATTATATAGTAACCAAAAAACCTTGGCGTTTGACTATTAGTTTCATATGAATTTCTTTTAATAATGCCAAGTTGTCATAAAGACGTCAAGTCATCCCAAGCTTTGTCAAATTTTATCAATCAAATCTAACTAGGTCTTCATACCAAAGATAATTATTATTGTAATTTTGCTTCCCCCTAAACGTGCCGCCCGGGGCGGACCTTTCGTACCCCACTCCGCTACGCTACTGATATCATGCATCGCTAGTGACTTATTTTCAGTGGATGGATTATTACGCTAGTGACTTATTTTCAGTGGATACTGGGACAAGTAACTAAAAAGTTTTGTAAACAGTCCTGAGTTTTACATCTGTAGTATGATGATATCAAATTACTTTAGAAAATGTAGATGTTTGACGTCTAAATATTTTATTTTTATTTTGTTGCCATTTTGATTAAGTCATCATCATGATTTCAGCCGAAACACGTCCACTGTTGGACACAGGCCTCCCCTAAGTACCGCCACAACGAACGGTCCTGTGCGTTTCGCATCCATCGGATTCCCGCGGCCCAGGTTATTGGTCCACTTTATGGGAGGCCTTCCAACGCTGCGTTTTCCGGTGTGCGGTCACTACACTCACTACCCCAGCCCCCCTAGCCAAGTTGCAAACGATAAACGTGAACGCTTAGTAATCTCCAATAGATTTTCAACTTTATACCTAAGAGCATAAAGTTGAAAATCTATTATAGTCTACTGAGCGTTAGCGACCGGAACGAACGAAAACACTATGTAATCTTCAATAGATTTTCAACTTTATATCCAATATTATAAAGTTGAAAATCTATTAAAGACTACTGAGAGTTTACGTTTATCGTTTGTGACTTGGCTAGGGGGGCAGAACTCTTTGGCCCCATCGTCCATCTGTTCTGTAAGCAATGTACCCTGCCCACTGCCACTAAAGTTTGGCAATTCTTCTGACTATGTAGGCCACCTTGGTTCTCCTAAGGTTATTATTAAGTGGAAATTCAGAATTCCTTTATTAATTGAGATACCTATACCTAAACAATAATATATTTACAAATACGAAAGATCTTCATCAATACATAGCATAAAATTTCAGTTTAGGTAATCAGAGTTCCACAACCAAAGCAAATTTCAACCGATAAACTTATATGACTTCTTAAACTTCATTTCACTTCTCTCCGGAGTTAAAACTTAGACTGTACTTACATCGCAGTACCTGCATACGTTGATTCCCAAGGAACCTTCTCATAGTAATATCGCTTAGTCAAGAATTCTTGGTTCCTACTAAACCCCTGGTGGCAATTATAGTTTAAACGCAGACTTGCAGGCACTCTAGAAGTTTACTTTTATTAACCTGGTGTAAGTTTTAAAACTGAACAAAAGTTTAGATTAATGTTCGAGAATTCTTTAACTGATGTTGTAGTTTGCGTCTTAGTAGATCATGTCCATCTTTGATATCTCTAAATAATGCTTAATGAAGATTTTATAGAATAGAAAAGAATAAAACTTTATTGTACACCAAAATAGTAACGAAACTTTTAAACTAAAATATTCTATGAGTACAATGGCGGTCTTATCGCTAACAGCGATATCTACCAGACAACCTTAGGACGGACTGTAAGAACTTAACATAAAAAGGGGTTAGTCTGCGGTGTACTGCAAATTAAGTTTTACATTAAAAATATACGAGTATATTAGACTATACATAGATATATTATAGCTATTATATATAAAAGACAAAAACAAACTCATGAATATTATATGTATACATATAAATGTATTAATGTATGTGTATATGTGTATTAATTAAATGTGTATAAATGTATGTGTGTTTTATATTTTTTTTATGTACGAAAAAGAAAGAAAACGATCATCGGTCTATGTTATGGTCTTAAGTATGCAAGGTGTACTTTTAAACTACAAGAAAACGATCTGACTGTTCATATTTTCGAGTTCAAAAACCAGAATACTAAATCATTACAGTATAAATCATGTCGGTCTAAATCATGTCAGTCTAAAATCATGTCAGTCTATTTAAAGCCAGTCTAAATGATGACAGTCATATTTCATGAACAGTCTTATCTTGTCAGCATCTGCATTCACAAATTAGACTGTATTAAAAAAAAATAAAAAACAAAAATTACGGTCATCAAGAAAATGGGTGATATTAATAAAAAAAACTTGTATGCTAATTAATTCCAAAAAAGTCTTTTGGACCACCGGGTTGAGTACTAGAAAGCAAAGTTAACTCGTTCGAAAATATCAACCAAACCAGTGGCCTAGAAATTGGTTGGAATATGTAGTAAGTTACGAATTTAAATCGAACAACATAAAACGGTGTTGAACAGTTTGTTTTTTAAATATTGGAGCAGCGCCGCGTACTATTTCAGTTGCCAGATTGGGAAATTCCAATGGAATATTTAAAAAAACTGAACCGTTCCTAAAAAAATCAATTCGCTGACCGTCACATTTTGTCTAGTTGATAGTGATATTTGAATACTATTGTCTCCCTCTTCTATATCTAATCGTTCCATGCGGGATGTGTGGACTTACAGTTCGATTACGTACTCTCTTTTTTCTTTACCCTAAGTGTGACGACGGGCATATCTAGTGATTTAAATCTTTATCTCAAACCAAGAGCACTCGCGAGAGGGCAAACGGTTGACTCCTTCTGCGAAATAGTAATGCTAGCGAAGGAGGTGGCTGCAACCGTGAGGGTACGGTCATTTTCACGCTTCAGTCACCGCCACAAGAGAAACCTCGGGCATCGGGAGTCGCAGGGCGATCCCCGACCACCGCAGGCACGGGTTCGCAGACAAGCAACAGCCAGCTGTCCGGTAAGGACCGAGCCCAAGACGTCGACGACCAGTAGTGTTCCACACACGCCTCATAGAGATGTCAGCAAAATCATAGAAGCCTAGTAGTTCCAATTTTTATTTAATTTTTAACTCAAGGTGGAACGAAAGGGCGTTCTAGAATTTTATAGACTAAAACCCAACGTAACCTGTGTTCCTTCAGTAGCCCTTTTCGTTTTAAGGCTGTGGTAACTCTTTTTAAACGTTCCCGCAGTCCACAGTTTTAGATTTAAATTCATCCTTAATATGGTATTAAAAATGTCCTAATAAATTATGTATTTTTGTGTCTTATTGCTAATACACCCAGCTATAAAATATATTACTCCTATTAAAACAATGGTTACATAACATCGCTCAGAGTACACCGCTTACACATAAAAGCATTTTTAAGCTGCATCTCTGCCGAGCCCTGAAAGGATAAAGCGAGACACACGCGTAAAAGCGCGCGAACAGCCATTGTTCTAACAAACAATGAACAGTACTATTGTACTGATTTCTGCATTCAAGTGTGCTCATGAACACGCCTACTCAAACGTGTTCATGTGAGACGTATACTCACACTTCTGAATACGCTTAACTTATCCATTCAGCCAATCAAAAGTAGCGGTTTATGTAGGATTTTGACAAAATGGGAGGTGGTTTGACGTTGACAAAGATTCTGGAATTTAGGTATGAAATTAGAAAAGTCATTCAAACTTAGGTAAAGTTTGAATGACTTTTCTCGACGTATCCGAAGAGAAAATCATTCAAAGGGAGACAATACAATCAATTTATTTATTTACAACTAACGAAAGTCGGAACAAAAACTAAAACTAACTAAAAGGTTATACGCCTTATTTCAAATTCCTCCACAAATTATTCGAACTGCTCCAATACTTATTAGTTTTACTATAAATGTGCTCTATTTAATGAGGACGACCACTTTTATTCACATTTCTCATTCCTAAATTAAAATAATGCATTTGAAAAAAAAAGAACCATCTCTAAAATATGACTGAATTTCACGGTACCTACGTCATTTCTCTGTACGAGTCATTTTCTAGAGTATTTTATCTCCATAGGACTCGTGTCGAGTAATTTCCGCTGTTTGAAGCTGACATTGTGTTACCTGAAAGCGCTTTATTTTTGTGTCTATTTCTGATAACATTGTGTAGGCAGGCGAGAATGTTTGTACAGATTTTATTTATTCGGAGAGGGATTTTTTGATGATGACATCTCTCACTCTAGGGTGAAAACCGAAGGCGTGTCAGACATTTACTGACTGTCTTTCAGTTTATTTTTCCAGGATCACGGTTTAACTTTCAGAAATTCTCTGTGGCCCTAACGGGCAACGGCCCTACTGGGCCACTACGGTTTTGACATCTCTTTGAGGCGCGTGTGAACCACTACACGTTGTCGACGACTCGAGCACGGTCCGAACGGTGAGTTACCCATTGCTTGCCGTCCGCAAGCCTGATTCGGAGAGTGCGGTACACTTAAAGCTATCAAAGTAGAGCTAAAACTTACAGAGATTTTAGTCTACTTTAAGCTATTAATTTAAAGCTAAAACTATGTTATAGAATAGAATAGAAGTACTTTTATTCGGGACAGACGGCACAACACAAACATATGGTTATAAACACAAAGTAAAAAAAAGTAAAAAACTAAAACACTATGAGAAAAAAAAACGACGCTGAAAAAGTGTGAAACAAGATTTTCAGGATGCTGAAATAAACAAGGTAACTGGAAAAACAAGAACAGAACAAAAAGAAAATACGTAGTCACATGTTATTAATGTGTTTCGGTTGGTACCAATTTTTTTTATTTAAACAATTTTTGTGTTAAATTTAACACATGCCTTTTTGTCCGCTAGAGGGCGACTTTAAATATGAGCAATATTTTGGAAATGTACAAGCGAAGCCCTTTCAAATGATACCAAACACGGTGTCTTTATCTCCATTTTTATTTTTAACACACTACTTTTGGTCCGCTTGAGGGGGAGGGCGCCATATCGAGTTTTGTGACACGTCACGTAGCCTATTTTTTCAGCGATAAATTAAGATGGTTCTAACGATACCTCATATGTCGAGTTCCGATAAGTAGATTAGGAGCTATGAGAGAACAGATGAACATACTCACATACATACATACATAGCCTGTCAAAATTATTACCCTCCTTTGGCTTTGCCGTAGTCGGGTAAAATTATTGCCCTCCTTTGGCTTTGCCATAGTCGGGTAAAAAGAACAAAGTGCGCTGAGCGTGGGTGCACTGAAAGGGTGACCACCTCAGCATTTGCTGGGCGTTAGACATCCAGCGCTGGTTTTCAGTTGGCACCCCGTAGTGACGCACGGACTAGGGTAAACATATATATAATACTCATATGTAATTGAAATATATATTGATATTGTGTACCTACTGGTGTATAATTGACTATAAACAACATTATAGTTTTATTAAAGGAGTGTACATAGGTCGTTTGACTAAGTAAATTAATATTAATTTGGTAGTTGGCATACCTTTTAAGTTCTGTCGTTTCCATATTTCCCGGTAATTTTGAATTTGGAACTGTTCTATATTCGAATGTGTTTCAACTTTGAATCTAAAAACAGTTGAAAGTATTAAGATTAATGCTATTATTTAGTCACAGCGTCGATTGGAATCTGTCAGGGTACGTACGAAAATAAGGAAAATGTTCGTGCAATAATTTTCTACAACTTTAGAAGAGGCCTGACACGGCTTCAGTGTTTTGAAGAGCTAACATCTGTGTTCAGTGATGAAGCCCCATGTCTGCGGACTGTCGAACGCTAGTATTTAGAATTCCAGCGTGGACATACTAGTGTTAGTGACAAATCTCGCGAAGGGCGCCCAAAATCCGCCTTCACTGAAGATAACATCATTGCTGTGAGACAAATAATTCTCGAAGATTGTCATGTGACGTATCGAGAGATAGAGGCTCTATTAGGCATCTTAGGGACAACCATTCAGAAGATCTTGCATGAAGCGCTTGGTGTGAGCAAGCCAGTTTGCCGTTGGATACCGCATCTGCTTTCCGACGATCACAAGGTGGCCCGCATCAGATGGCGTAAGAAAACTCTGCAAAGGTTCAACCGAGGAGAGTCAAATCACGTCTACGACATCATCAGTGGTGACGAATCCTGCATCTATGCCTACGATCCTGATTCCATACAACAATCTACAATCTGGGTCTTTCAAGATGAGCCAAAGTCGACTAAAGTTGTTCGTTCTCGAAGCACTTCAAAGAAGATGGTGGCCACGTTCGTTGGAAAAACCGGCCATGTTGCGACTATTGCACTTGAAGATCGTAGAACGGTTAACGCAGAGTGGTATACCACAAGTCATCGCCGAACTTCGAAAATCTAACTCAAAGCGACGCATCATCCTGCACCACGACAACGCAAGCTCACACAGCGCTCGTCAAACGATTGAGTATTTGAAGCAGGAAAAAGTAGATATTCTTGACCATACTCCATACAGTCCTGACCTAAGCCCTAACGATTTCTTTACATTTCCTAAAATTAAGAAAAGTCTTCGTGGTCAAAGGCTCCAGTCCGGTGAAGAATCAGTCGACGCTTTCAAGTCAGCCATTTTGAACACCCCCACTTTAGAGTGGAATAAATGTTATAATAACTGGTTTGAGCGAATGGAAAAGTGTATTAAGCTACGTGGTGAATACTTTGAAAAACAATAAAAAGTAATATATAAGGTTTTAGTTGTGTTTTTTTCTTCAAACGACAAAACTTAAAAGGCATGCCTCGTACCATACATGCTTTCTGGGGCCATGGGTTTCGTTCCAAAAAGGAAACCCATAGTCCTGAAACGCAAAAGACAAAGAAGGAACATGTATGTGGTTTAAGCCAGTAAAAGTCTGACACCCCCTCCCACCCCGTCTTAGAGCAGGAGAAATCATTGGAAAAAAACATACAAGGCATTGCATTGCCATACATTGAATTATGAATACTACAATAATTCCTCTACGGTCCGAACTAAGCGTTTCGCCTCGACGTTTATACCGCGTGCGTCAAAGGACTGGAACAATTTTCCTGCTGCAGTCTTCCCGACTGTTAGTTTAGGTGTCTTCAAGGCTAGAGTGAATAGGCTCTTAATAAACTAGTGCGTAGTTGATGGTGAGATCAACGACTGCATCACTGCTTACCATCAAGAGGAATCGAGCACTAGTTCATTAAGTATTATTTAAAACATTAAAATTGTTATTTATAAAACATTATTTTTTTTATTTATAAAACATTCAAGGAAAGAACTCGGAGAACGCCTCAAAAAATTATGCATTATTCTCAGAAAAGAAGACAAATATCTGGTTCGTTACAACGTTGTTTATTTTTGATGAATAATTTAAGAGAGACATTGTGCAAAAGACACCCAGTTATCCCGTGTTTGTCTTTGAATTTTTCTCAACAAACATTCCTCGTTATGTGTTCTATCTTCACACATGATGTTTTAAGTGAAAGGGTGTTTTTTTATTAGAACAGGGGCCTTCAAATGATGTGTTATAATGTCAGTCGTGTGAGCGAGAAAGAGGGAAGGACCTACACCCTAGCTAAATCTCTTTAACAGTTCTGATAAGGTCAAAAAATAGGTCGCATTAAGACCACGTGGTAAGGCTTCAGAATGTAAAAAATCTGGGGATTATTTGTTTTTTCACGGTTCCGTACCTCAAAAGGAAAAAACAGAACCCTTAAAGAATCACTTTTTTGTCCGTCTGTCTGTCTGTCAAGACCCTTTATCTCGGGAACGCGTGGAGGTATCGAGTTGAAATTAAAACCATAAATTCAGGTCTATGGTTCCTTAAAGCTGCAAAAAAATAAAACTTCTGAATAAACAAAAAAAAAAGATACGGCCGTTTATGTCGCAAAAGACGTGTTTTCGACACTCTCAAGGGAATCAAAATTCATAGGGTACTTCCCGTTGAACTGGAATCCTGAAATTTAACATGATATATAGCACAAATATAGGGAAAAATCTGAAAATTGTAATATTTTTTTTTTAAGTCACAAAAATATACATATCGGAAAAATCTTCATAACTCAATTCGGGAATTGAACCCTCAGGGCGCGAGTCCGACTCGCACTTGCCCGGTTTTTTTAATTTTTACTAACTAGTTTCTACCAACGACTTTGACTGAGTGAAAGAGGAAAGTCATCACAAGGGAATACGAGTATACTCCTTGGATAAAGAGGATAATAATATGGTCTACCTGTGTTGACATCGTTCTTTAAGCGTAAAGGAGTAATAAACTTACAGGCACACACATAAACATACAGTTATTCGCCTTAACAAAATAGATTTCATGTTACACTAAAGCAAGGACTGTGGAGTTTTCCTCTAGCGAACGCTCCGTATTCTCCACAAAACCCTTATGAACGTTCTATTGCACCTCAGCTTATTGCTATGGGGATCAGAGGTATGTGACGTTATATTAGAAGTTTCAGGAAATCGTACTCTGGCCCCGTACTTTACGTTTTTATAACCGTAACTATAAAGCTTGCTTGAACCACAAGTCGCTTTTTCAGTGTTCAGCTTTTTTTTTAAGGGTGGAAATCATCCATTGACTTCTCGCGCTCGCGTTCTGGGTGGAACGGGAGGGCGTGTCAGACTTTTATTGACTAAACCACACCTGTGTCCTTCAATTACCCTTTGCGTTCTAGGACTACGGGTTTCCTTTTCAGAAATTCAGCGGGTATCTGCTCTGCTGGGCCCCTACAGTTTGCTGACATCTTTTTGAGGAGCGCGTGGATTACTACGTTAGGTTTATGAAATTATTCTGATTCTGTCATCTTCAACCATTGACAGAAACATCTATATAAAACATGTAATATAATAAATGCATACCCTGAAAGAAGTACCTACTTATGTTTAGAATCGGCTACTGAATCGATTCCAGCTATTTTGTTTCCAAAAATTTATAATCAATTATTATGATGGGAAAAAAAATCTTAGATAAATCTTGGTTGCGTCAATAGCATGCTATTGACGCGTTTCGTGTGTGCGTGCGTAGATACCAATACCGAGGCGCTACCAATTTATCATAGTTTCTATTAAAATACACAACATAATGGCCTTGTAATGTTCCCATCACTGGAACTAAGAACTTCTCTCTAGAAAATTGAATAGGCCGTAATCCACAACGCGGGCCCAGTGCGGATCGGTGGATGTCACAGTCATGTCTTCGAATTTTTGGTTTTATTCTGAGATACGAGTATGCCGGTTTCCCCACAATGTTTTCCTTCACCGTTTTGAGAGCCTGGCTAGTATCTTTTAGGATAAATAATTTATTAAAAAAAAAACAGGGTATAGGGTATTTAAGAGGGCCCTCCCCCACTCGCCTATCGTCAACGTCGAGCATGGTTTAAAAGCTTGTTGCTTCATCTAACGCAATCCAACGCGATGTTTGATCAAGAGGCAACGCGAAAAAAGAGAGATAACGCCTGAAAACTCTGTGGGCATTCGATAATTCCGTGATTTACTCGAATATTTCCCAAAACTTGTTCCAGGAAATACGTGTTTTTTTAAAACCCTTAAAAGTTTTTAAGAAAATTGTCGTCATTCAGAATTTCGATTAAATATACAAGGCTTCTATAGATGTACTTTTTATATTTTTAATATCTGAAGTACATTATGGAGGGCCAAAGTTCACGTAAAATAGCAGATTTTCAGAGGTCTTTACTGGATTAGTTTTACACAAATTTATGTTTTGATTTCTATGAAAGCCTAAATAATATCCATAAGATATCTGTGTATCCAAAATATCTGCAGAAAGAGGTGTCACATCATAATCACGTAAGAGCGGTTGTATAAAAATGTACCTCGGGTTGGCCGCTCTTAAGTAAAATTTCGCTGCTTAAATTATGATAGTAAATCAATTTTCAAATTAGGATGTATAAGGGTGCTCCAATATTCCAATTAGCATAAGCATAGCATAGCATAATCAGCCTTTTATTATACCCACAGCTGGGACTCAGGCCTTCTCTCTCTAGAAGAGGTAATATACAAAAAATGCTATACGTATATGAGTTGAGTTTGTGATTTGTAATTTTAGTAAGCTATTAGATTGTAAATCTATTTTTCCAAACATAAAAAGCATTCTATTTATAGTTATTGTAGGGACACATATTAATATTATATATATACATATGTAAGTATCTATTTTATGCTGAGAGCGCACCTTAGTGGCGGCTACGCCCGCCTCATAAGTTTTAGCGCCAGTCGCAAATATACGGAGTTAACATCAAGTCGTGTATCATTTCTCCACACTAATTACCCAACACACCTATATTGGTGACCGCGACGTGATTCGTGATAGTTCGTGAGTGTTGTGGTAATTAAAAATTGTGGCAATGAATCCATCTCATCATCCTGGTACCGCAGCGGCGGGTGCACAGCCCAAGGTCGAAGGGGAAACCGCCTTAGCCAGCATCACTGTTTCGTCAAGGATACCCGAATTTTGGGCAGACCAACCGCGACTCTGGTTTGTCCAATTCGAGGCCGCCGTAGACAGTCAGCGATTGGGCGACGCTACCAAGCAAAATTTGGTGGTTACCAAATTGAACAAGGCCGCTATTCAACAGGTCAGCGACTTATTGCTCACGCCTCCTGAGACGCAGAAGTATCAGACCTTGAAGGAAAGGCTACTACAAGTTTTTGAAGAATCGGAGACGCGTCAGTTCCAAAAATTGTTAAGCGAGATGGAGCTTGGTACACAAAAGCCATCTCAACTACTACGCCGAATGAGGGACTTGGCACGTGGGAAAATTCCCGATCAGACGCTGAAGATAATGTGGAACAGCCATCTTCCGTCTGCAGTGCAGGCTGTTTTGGCAGTAACGGAGGTGGAGGACCTGGAAAATTTGGCTATAGTAGCGGACAAGGTGATGGAAGCGACGCGTCCAGCGGAAGTAGCAGCCGTAGCGACGGTAGCGACACCCAAGGACGCTGGTGCCACCGGCGATTTGGCATCCATCGTCGCCAAGCTGAGAGTCGAGGTCGCAGAGTTGCGACGTTCGCGGCAACCACAGCGAGGCGGAGGAACATACAGAGGAGGTAACCGTTTCAGATCGAAATCTCGCAGCAGGGACAATAGCAAAAAACGTCGTGATCCGAAGTGGCTGTGTTTCTACCATTATCGTTACGGGGCGAAAGCAGCGAAGTGCGTCGAACCCTGTAACTGGAAGGCGGCACCACCTGCTCCTTCGGAAAACTAGCGAGGACGCAAGCAGTGACGGAGGTTTGTGTCGATTTTACTAAAAACCGTCTATGCGTTGTTGATAAAAATAGCAGATTAAATTTTTTAATAGACACCGGTGCTAATGTGTCAGTGATTCCCGTCTCTAAAAAGTATGTGTCGAAAAATATCGCGAGTGATACGTACAAACTATATGCGGCAAATGGCACGGAAATTAAAACATACGGAATATGCAATTTAGTTTTAGATCTTAATTTAAGAAGAGCTTTTAGATGGCCATTCATCATAGCAGCGGTTAAACAACCTATAATAGGCGCAGATTTTTTGAGCCATTATAAGTTGTTGGTGGATTTAAACGCGCGGAAACTGAGAGATCAAGTTACTAATTTAAATGTCGTAACATCTATTATCAAGCACGATGAGCGCGAGTTATCAATTAAAACTATAAACTGCAATGATAAGTGGCAAGATTTATTGTTCAAATATCCTGATGTAACTAAGCCGATTTCATATAAAGAAATCCCCAAACACGCTGTATGCCATTATATAGAGACTTCGGGACCCCCGGTATATACGAAAGCTCGACCTCTTTCCCCGAAATGGTACTCGAAGGTCAAGGAAGAGTTTCGGATTATGACTGAATTGGGTATTTGTCGCCCATCTAAGTCCCCTTGGGCAAGCCCGTTACACGTGGTACCCAAGAAGGACGGCGGGATAAGGCCGTGCGGTGATTATAGGCGTTTAAACGCTATCACCAAACCGGACCGCTACCCAATTCCGCGGTTACAAGATTTTAAATATGTTTTAGCAGGAAAAAAAACAATTTTTACTAGGTTAGATTTAAACCGCGCTTATCATTTTATACCAGTGGCCCCGAACGATATTGAGAAAACTGCAATTATAACGCCTTTTGGATTATATGAATTTCCAAGGATGACATTCGGTCTGAGGAACGCTGCACAAACGTTCCAACGTTTTATGGATACAATTGTATTGCAAGGTTTCGATTTTTTATTTAATTTTATCGATGATGTCATCATAGCAAGTGAAAATGAATCATCTCACAAAGAGCATTTAAATGCAGTTTTCAAAAGGTTTAACGAATATGGCATTACTATTAATTTGTCAAAATGTGTTTTTGGTGTGTCAAAATTAGAATTTTTAGGTTTTGAGGTCTCCACGGACGGTGTTCGCCCATTAGAAGGCAAGGTACAAGCTGTTGTAAATTTTCCGAAGCCCGAAACAGTAGAACAATTGCGCCGTTTCTTAGGCATGGTCAATTTCTACCGCTCTCATATTCCGAAAGCTGTAGAATACCAAATCGAATTAAACAAGTATCTGCATAATTCTAAGAAACGCGATAAGACGCTTATATTATGGACAGATAAGGCAAATCAGGCATTTGAGAAGTGTAAGGAAAGCTTGCAAAGCGCCGCTACACTATCTTACCCTTTGCCAGACAGTAATTTAGCCCTGATGACAGACGCTTCAAACACTAGTGTCGGTGCAGTCTTGCAGCAGAAAGTTGAGAATATTTGGCAGCCAATTGGATATTTTTCCAAAAAATTAACGGATACGGAAATGAAATATTCGACTTACGATAGGGAATTGTTAGCAGTCTTTATGGCCGTTAAACATTTTAAGCATTTATTAGAAGGTAGAGTTTTAACCATTTTTACGGACCATAAACCGCTCGAATTTGCATTCACTAAAATCAATAGCGATAAAGAAAGCCCAAGGCGTATTCGCCAACTTTCTTTTATCAGCGAATTTTGTACAGACATACGTCATATTAAAGGTAGTGATAACTTAGTAGCGGATGCACTTTCGAGAATCGAAACGATAAGCTGTCCCACGGTGCTCGACTTCGCAGAAATAGCAGATAAACAAAGTAACGACGAGTACCTAATGCAAGCGTTGCAGGTATCACATAACAAATTCAAACAAATGTTATTGTCGGATTGTGATAAACATATTTTTTGTGATATTTCCACTAAAAATGTTAGACCGTACTTACCTAAAGAATTCAGAGAATTAGCTTTTAAATCTGTGCATAATCTTAGTCATCCAGGCATAAAAACTAGTAAAAACTTGATGAAGCAAAAATTTTTTTGGCCTGATATGGATAGGGACATTGCGAGATGGGCAAGGGCATGTCCGCAATGCCAACGTGTAAAAATTACCAGGCATACGATATCAGGCGTAGGAGAGTTTGAACATGCTGATCGATTCCAGCATTTACATATCGATATAATCGGCCAGTTGCCTATCTCAGCCGACGGGTATAGATACTGTGTAACAATGATAGATCGTTTCACAGGGTGGCCAGAGGCCTACCCCGTTCAAAACATTACGGCGGAGACCGTAGCGAGAGTAGTATTTGAAGGTTGGATTGCTCGTTTTGGATGTCCTGCGAAGCTTACAAGCGACCAGGGCAGACAATTTGAGAGCGATTTATTCGCTAAGTTAATGAAATATTTGGGCATACATAAAATACGTACAACTCCTTATCATCCGCAAAGTAACGCTATGATCGAACGTTGGCATAGGGCACTTAAAGTGGCCCTGATGGCTCGTTTGCAAAGCAACAATAGTAATTGGGTCGATGAGTTGCCGATCGTATTATTAGGATTACGGACGGCTACTAGGAGCGACAGCGGTGTGAGCGCGGCGGAATTAACTTACGGCAAGACTATTCGTTTGCCAGGAGATTTTTATGACGATGCTAAAATTAGTGATTCGGATTCGGAATATTTGCATAAGCTGAGAGATACCATCAGCAAATATAAGCCTCGACCGAAATATCATAGTAAATCGTACTCTTTATTCGTTCCAGATAGTTTAAATTCTTGTAAAAGTGTTTTTGTAAGGAATGATGCAATGCGCAGGTCTTTGCAACCGCCGTATGAAGGCCCATATATAGTTATAAGTAGAAATAAAAAATATTTTATAATAAAAATTGGTAATAGAGAAGTTTCCGTATCGATAGATAGGCTCAAACCCGCCTACACTATCGATATAGATACATCTACAGGAAGTAGTCTCCAATTGAACCAAAGTGGTAACGCAAATTTAAATTTAACTAAAGATAGCATTCCCCAAGATGTTATAAGTCATAAAACAACACGAACCGGTCGCGTTATCAGACCACCGGTACGTTTTGCTTAGTCGACAATGGAAGTTTCTAGGTAATGTTATATGTACTAAGTATTGTCGTACGATATTATTAATATGTAATGCAACTTTGCTATATTTTTATTGTGAATTTCAAGTGCAATTGTGCATTTATATTAAATGAATGTAATACATTATAAAATTTTGTCAATTTTACAATTATTTTTAGGTTGCACACAACTGTAAAAATTTATTGTAATTTGTTTTATACACACATACATTATTTTTTAAGGTATATAACAAGTATTGGTATTTACGCGTCAAACCAATTTTCGTAGTCAAGTACTTAGTGTTACTGTGTTTATTCAGAAGTCAGTGCAAGAAACGCGTACGCGCCTGGTTGCGTAAGGAAGCAGCAATTGTTGGTGTATCTCCACCGGTGGTCAAGGTCCACTCAGTCCAACCACCCACGGTGGCGCACCACACCGATAATAATTATTAAACAAATAGTGTGATGTGTGTGAAAGCAAACCATGTATTTATATATATTTTATTTTTAGATATGGGGTAAACATTTTTTTTGTGAGGGGGGCTACTGTAGGGACACATATTAATATTATATATATACATATGTAAGTATCTATTTTATGCTGAGAGCGCACCTTAGTGGCGGCTACGCCCGCCTCATAAGTTTTAGCGCCAGTCGCAAATATACGGAGTTAACATCAAGTCGTGTATCATTTCTCCACACTAATTACCCAACACACCTATAGTTATAGTAACTAAGAGTACCTAAGAGCCATTACGAGCTGTCGTTCGTTTTTAGTCTCACAGAATCGAAGATCGGTGGGAGTCAATACAATTACTTAAAATAGTCGTCTCGAACGACCTTATTTCTTCCGTTTTTTTTTATCTCTAGACAAATATCTTTAGAATATTTTTATATTCTAGAATATTTTTATAAAAATAATAAATGGCATTTATTTCTAGTACCTACCTACTTCATATTTGCATAAGAATAATAATTTGGCTTAAGTATGATCACATATCCGAATTTCTTTCGCAACTCAAGTGACTTCCAATAAGTTTTTGCCGGAACTTACTCATCTTGACGCTACTTTACATTGTCCTGTTCAATTTTGAAACCCCTGCTTATCTTAAACAATGTTTCAAGTTCCTTCATGACACATGAACTAAATGTCTAACTAAGGTCATTGAAAAATATGAGACTAAAGATGAAATACCAAAAATTTATTCGATAAGTTTTTCGACGTTCATGTAGAGCGGCTATGGAATGCTTTATCCGTGTCAGTAAGACAAGTATAAACTTTATCATCTTTTAAAAATATGAACAAGGAGGTCACCCTCTACTACCTACTTCTACTATTGAATGTCATGAAATGTATACATACATATTTCTCTGCATTTATATATGTGTACCTACATACATGTGGTGTTTGTATTATTACATAAACGTTATTTTATATAAAATAACGTTTTAATAAACATACTGTATTTATTATTTAAACTAGCTTTTGCCCGCGGCTTCGCTCCCGTCAACTGACTACTATATCCAACTCTACCCAACTCTACCCTACACTACCCTACTCTACCCTACTCTACCCTACTCTACCCTACTCTACCCTACTCTACCCTACTCTACCCTACTCTACCCTACTCTACCCTACTCTACCCTACTCTACCCTACTCTACCCTACTCTACCCTACTCTACCCTACTCTACCCTACTCTACCCTACTCTACCCTACTCTACCCTACTCTACCCTACTCTACCCTACTCTACCCTACTCTACCCTACTCTACCCTACTCTACCCTACTCTACCCTACTCTACCCTACTCTACCCTACTCTACCCTACTCTACCCTACTCTACCCTACTCTACCCTACTCTACCCTACTCTACCCTACTCTACCCTACTCTACCCTACTCTACCCTACTCTACCCTACTCTACCCTACTCTACCCTACTCTACCCTACTCGAAAAAAAAAAAAAAAAAAAAAAAGTAAAGTAAAGTATCCTATGTCCGTCTCCTGGTTCTAAGCTACCTCCCTGCCAATTTTCAGCTAAATCGGTTCAGCCGTTCTTGAGTTATAAGTGAAGTAACTAACACGACTTTCTTTTATATATATAGACTAGCGACCCGCCCCGGCTTCGCACGGGTGCAATGCTGATCACTTCATAGTATAAAACAAAGTCGCTTCCCACTGTCTGTCCCTATGCACGCTTAGATCTTTAAAACTACGCAACGGATTTTGATGCGGTTTTGTCCAGCATTGCACCAGGGCAAGTCGCTAGTATTAAATATACTACAGAATGTCTTTATACACAACGTTCATAGATTTTTTGTCATTAGATAATACAAACATGTTTTCTTTTGAGGTTACTCTTGAAAGAGTGACATATAAATTGGCCATGTGAAAAACATTCAACGCTCAAATCTAAGCCTGCAACGTTGAAAGTTTGACCCTGCGATTTCTTGATGGTCATTGCAAAATATATCTTTAGCGGAAATTGTAGGCGTTTATATTGGAACGGTAAATTGGATGGTATTAGAATTCAATTTCAATTAACCCAAACACGGCTAGGTTACATTGTTTTATTATGAAGTTCCTGAGTCTACTTTCCACCTTCCTCCACCATCAGATCAGTTAGATAGTACCTTATAGCCAAAGTGCATCTCATGACAATTCTAATAAGCCCAAACACGGCTAGGATACATTGATTAATTAGAGTTTCGGTGCCTATCTTCCGGCTCCATCATCATCATCAGGTCACTTCGATGATACTTTGGAGGTAGGCGGAACAGAGGGTAAGGTCCCGAAAACCGCCTTTGAAAAGGGAGGATCCTCCGGTCAGACGGGTGTTATGTTTGGTGAGCTACTGCCCGATAGATGATTTCGGGCTGTTCAGATATGTTCCAATCGCGCGGAGAACTTTGATTGCGCGATGCAGGATTAGTTCTTATGTGACGCCATAGATGTTGCTACATCACTCCCCTCCAGAGATCGGAGATCGCATGGTTCTTGATGCTTCTTGATGCGTGCCAGGCCAGTGGCAGGTTGGTTCCAGTGGGTCGGAACTGTCTGCGGTGATGCCCCAGTGAGTCGGGGTGGTGCTATCCCAGTGAGTCGGGATGATGCCCCAGTGAGTCGGGGTGATGATGTCCCAGTGAGTCGGGATGATGCCCCAGTGAGTCGGGGTGGTGGTTTCCCAGTGAGTCGGGATGATGCTGCAGGCTCCAGTGAATCGGAGTAGTGCCGCTGGCTCCAGTGAGTCGGAGCGGTGCTGTGCGACGTAGTGGCTTGACTGCTTACGTCGATCTGGAGAGGTTCTTCGTGGCTCTTCATGTGACTGGCCGAAGGTGAAGTGTGCTTCGCCAAGGTCGCTGATGAGGCTGAGGGTGATGACAATGAACAGGTATGCAAGCTGGTGGTCAGGACACCCTTTATAGCCGTGGGTGCTGGCTGTATGGCTCGCTGCGCGAAAGCTTGAGGAAGTGATGATGACGTCACGAAGTAGTGGCTGCGCAAAGGCTGCGCTGACGTTCTTTGTCGAGGGTCACCAGTTTGGAGATAGGCGGAACAGAGTGTAAAGTCCCGCAAACCTCCGTTGAAAAGGGAGGATCCTCCGACCAGACGGGTGTTATGTCTGGTGGGCATCTGCCCGATAGATGATTTCGGGCTGTTCTATATGTTCTAATCGAGCGAAGAACTTTGATTGTGTGATGCATGATTAGTTCTTATGTGACGCCATAGATGTTGCTACAATACCATTTTCAACATAACCATTCAGAACCATTTATTTATTTGTATTGTCATAGTCGCTTAACTGTCTTCATTGTGATATCTATGTGAGTATGAAGTTCCGTTGGCCATTCCTGGTCTTCCTCATCAGTTCCACTTCATCAAATGTTACTTTTTGACTGTAAATACTTATGTTCTCGATGAAAATACCAAAATCACTATATGGTTGCCTATAATATTTGAGAAATTCCCACGATTTCTCATGGATCCCATCATCAGAACTGGATTTTGAAAAAAATGGGACCTTTAATACTTGGGGAGTTCTCTCGATTTATCATGGATCCCAAAAAAAAAATTGCAAATCGGTCCTTCGACGACGGAGTTCAGAGATACACACAAAAAAATAAATAAAACATACAACCGAATCGATAACCTCCTCCTTTTTTTGAAGTCGGTTAAAAACACTGAAACGATCAAAATAACTTTAATTTCAGAAGTCGGTGTTTCTGGTATTGTTTGCTTGTTATTTAACACCAGGTTCCAAAATTAAAGTTATTGTGATCGTTTTAGTGTTTGTTTTTTTTTTTTTTGTAGTGAAGTCGGTTATTTATTTTTTGTAAAAAGTTTTTTATTTCACACTTTTTAGTTGTGATGCACTTAGGTATAGCCAGAGTACCTATTTCTCATGACTATCCGAATTAACCCAAACACTGCTAGGATACATAATTTTATTATGAAGTCCCCATCCACCTCCCGGCTCCATCATCAGGTTAGTTCGATAGTACTTTATAGCCAACTTGTGCTCCTAGACTGCACAGGTGTCACTGAAATACGCACACGAACCTTAGGATCCCCGAACTCCCTTATTGATGCCCTGAAAAACCTAAGAGGCCTAATCTATTTTTTGGAAAGAGGTGGGCTGGTTGGAATGAGCCCACCAAAGGTTATGACCGCCATGACCCACGTACAATGGTCCACATAAGACTAAGTGCGGAAACCATACTATAACCATAAATAGATAGATAGCCAAAGTGCATACCATGACAATTCTAATAAGCCCAAACACGGCTAATCAATGTAATTGATTAATTACGGAGTTCCAATGCCTACCTTCCGGCTCCATCATCATCATCAGATCACTTCGATGATACCATTTTTAACATAACCATTCAGAACCATTTATTTATTTATATTGTTATAGTTACTTAACTATCTTCATTGTGATATCTATGTGAGGGTGAAGTTCGGTTGGCCATTTCTGGTATTCTTCATCAGTTCCACTTCATCAAATGTTACTTTTTGACTGTAAATGCTTTAGTTCTCGATTAAAATACCAAAATCACTATATAGTGCCTAGAATATTTGAGGAGTTCCGTCGATTCCTCATGGATTCCATTATCAGAACTGGATTTGAAAAAAATGGGACCAATCTGGAAGTAACCGAGTATCAATCTTTGAAAAAATCAAGCTATTTACCGCAACCGCTATGTCCCAGCATTTTAAATCTTTAATATCTTTGAAAATATTTACTTAAATTACACGCTGTAAAGGACCATATTGATCTATATTAAATGCGCAATGTATTTAAGGTACTTAATTGGATAAAGATTAATGCTAAATTGCTTAAAATAGCTTCGTAAATAAGCCATTATTTCTCGTAAAAAGTAAAGGATAAAAAATGGTTATTGTGGGTTATACCTAAAAGATAGACATATGCCATCGCGGACTTTTTTGTAGATCTTTTTAAGGTGTACAATACTGTAGTACATTATTTTGATCTATGTCTTAGGGTTCAGCCAGCGTTTGCAATGTAAGCGCAAAAAAATGTGTTTATTTACGACATCACATTAAAAACCTCTAAAATCATCAGTGTTTCTCTACTATAATGTGCATGTATTATACTTATAAACCTTCCTCTTGAATTACTCTATCTATTAAAAAAAACTGCATCAGAATCCGTTGCGTAGTATTAAAGATCTAAGCATACATAGGGACAGACAGACACGAAAAGTGACTTTGTTTTATACTATGTAGTGATTAAGTAATCTTATCTTAAATACAAAATATAGTGTCGTAAATTATTATTTTACAATTAGACAAATAAATGAACGACGTTCACGTTAAATGACGTTTTAATTATATAAAAATTTGCTATTGTATAAACGTAAATAGTTTTTTTTATTATTATTGATAAGCTCGTGTTTGAACTCAATCTCACCTGATGGTAAGCGATTATGTAGTCGACGGCTCACCACGAAATAACTGCGTATCTTTTCTCCTTCTGTATCAATCCATCCAAAGGGTGTCTGTAAGAAATCGCTTAAGCGATAAGACCGCTTAGCTCCTACTGTAATTTTTTATGATGTGCAATAAAGACTATATCCATTTAAATGCCTCGTTGGTCTAGTGGTTGCTAAGCTCGATTACTTCTTTAGTCTCTACTTATTTAGTGTTCTGCGCCTGATCTCTTCCCAGTCGTGTCAGGTTGCCGTCCCGTCGGAATATGAGAGTAAAAGAGCAAAGAAGCGAATCTCCGTTGAAGTTGGCAACCGTGACAGAATTTCAGATGGAAGGATTATACCTATATTTATTATTTTACTGAGTGTGTTACATAATTCCGAAAAGTGTAACATCGAATAACACGACTAGCTGACCCGGCGAACTTCGTACCGCCTAACAGTCAATGAATGTTTGGAGGTATGCGGAACAGAGAGTAAAGCCCCACATACCTCCGTTGAAAAGGGAGGATCCTCCGACCAGACGGGATGTTATGTCTGGTGGGCTATTGCCCGATAGACGATTTCGGGCTGTTCTATATGTTCTAATCGCGCGGAGAACTTTGATTGCGCGATGCAGGATTAGTTCTTATGTGACGCCATAGATGTCGCTACATCACTCCCCTCCGGAGATCGGAGATCGATGGTTCTTGATGCGTGCCAGGCCCGTGGTAGGTTGGTTCCAGTGGGTCGGAACCGAATGCCGCATAGTTCTCGGTGAGTCGGAACTATCTGCGGTGATGCCCCAGTGAGTCGGGGTGCTGCTGTCCCAGTGAGTCGGGATGATGCCCCAGTGAGTCGGGGTGATGATGTCCCAGTGAGTCGGGATGATGCCCCAGTGAGGTGAAAATAGGTTGTCCTGTTATTTTATTAAAAAACCTGAATCCATCTAAACTTTGCAGTGGCACGAGTTTGCTGGTAAAATCACTAAAAACTGTCATAATAGAGTGCACAATACTCACTGGATGTGGTACCGGAGATGTGTGTCCATGGAGTTTCTTGCACATTCTTCTTCATAATGTCTTTTTTTAGGTGGGAAAATCATCTAATGACAAATCTCGCTCTTGGGCGGAGCGGGAGATAGTTTCAGACTTTTACTGACTAAAACCCACTCCTGTTCCTTCTTTGCCTTCGTCCCAGGGCCCCGGGTTTCACTTTCAAACTACCCGTGGACCCAGTAGGCTTCGACCCTGCTGGGCCCCTCCGATTTGCTGATATCTCCCTGAGGCGCGCGTGGAAAAATACGCGCCGTCGACGACTTGGTCTCGGTCCGGACGGTTACCGGACGGTCGCCGTCCGGAAGCCCGCGCCTACGGTGGCCGGAAATCGGGATCGGAATCCTGACGGCGGTTGGGGCGTGAGGACCGTTGCCTCACGCGATCGGCCGCCTCCTTTGCCAGCATTATGCTTCGCAGAAGGAGGCGACCGCCTGCCACTCCTCCTCGCTCCGGACCATGGCCTGTACCAAGACCCGGCGCGAGAGATCGCCACCGCCGATCGCCCCCACGAGGACATGGCGTTGCTCTGTCCAAGCGGGGCACACCTCCACCGTGTGCTCCATCGTGTCCTCCGGGCGGTCCCCACAGCGGCAAGTAAAGATATCTTTTGCAATGACCAATAATAAATCGCAGGGTCAAACTTTTAACGTTGCAACGTTATTGATCGTTTAGTGTTTTTCACATGGCCAATGATATGTCGCTCTTTCAAGAGTAACCTCAAAAGAAAACATGTTTGTATTATCTAATGACAAAAAAAGCTGTGAACATTGTACATAAAGACATTCTGTAGTATAATTAGTACTGGCGACCCGCCCCGGCTTCGCACGGGTGCAATGCTGATCAAAATCGCATCAAAAGCCGTTGCGTAGTTTAAAGATCTTCTTCTTCTCAGTCGGTACACTCTTGCCAGTGTGGTCGTGGTCATCACTGTGAATCACGATGAGTGATCATCTTGGTAACACGGCGCAATTCATCGCGGACTGCTGCTTTCCGAGTACATTCATAAACCGAGCACTTAGTTGCGCCTTGATCTGGGCTGTCCATCTCATTAGTGATCTACCACGTGGCCTGATGCCCTCAACTTTGCCCTGCTGCACTACGAGACGCTCTATGGAGTCATTACCACGACGAGATACATGGCCGAAGAAGTTCAAAATGCGCGACTGCACTGTGGATGATAGGCGCTGTCTGATCTAAGCGTACATAGACACAAACAGCGGGAAGCAGCTTTGTTTTATACTATGAAGTGATCAGCATTGCACCCGTGCGAAGCCGGGGCGGGTCGCTAGTTATCGAGTTGAAATTAAAACCATATACTCAGGTCTGCGGTTCCTTGAAGCTGTGAAAAATCAAACTTCTGAGCTAACGAAAAAAAAAGATACAGACGTTTATGTCGCAAAAAACGTATATTTCGACACTCTCAAGGGAATCAAAATTCATAGAGTACTTCCCGTTGACCTAGAATCCTGAAATTTGGCATAATGCAAGGTCTAATAGCACAAATATAGGAAAAAATTTGAAAACTGTAAATTTGTAGTTATGTCACAAAAAAAAACTTTTTTTGCGATTCGGAAAAATCTTCGTAACTCAATTTTGGAATTGAACTGTTTTCATAGCACCCTCAGTGCGTGCCACTTGCCCACTTTTTATAATGAAGTCGGTTATTTTTTTTGTAAAAAGTTTTTTCCTACAGAATTTGGTAATTCTTTGAACCCGTCTGGACTCCCTCCTCATAAAATGGTGTTGAAAATAGGTTGTCCTGTTATTTTATTAAAAAACCTGAATCCATCTAAACTTTGCAGTGGCACGAGTTTGCTGGTAAAATCACTAAAAACTGTCATAATAGAGTGCACAATACTCACTGGATGTGGTACCGGAGATGTGTGTCCATGGAGTTTCTTGCACATTCTTCTTCATAATGTCTTTTTTTAGGTGGGAAAATCATCGAATGACAAATCTCGCTCTTGGGCGGAGCGGGAGATAGTTTCAGACTTTTACTGACTAAAACCCACTCCTGTTCCTTCTTTGCCTTCGTCCCAGGGCCCCGGGTTTCACTTTCAAACTACCCGTGGACCCAGTAGGCTTCGACCCTGCTGGGCCCCTCCGATTTGCTGATATCTCCCTGAGGCGCGCGTGGAAAAATACGCGCCGTCGACGACTTGGTCTCGGTCCGGACGGTTACCGGACGGTCGCCGTCCGGAAGCCCGCGCCTACGGTGGCCGGAAATCGGGATCGGAATCCTGACGGCGGTTGGGGCGTGAGGACCGTTGCCTCACGCGATCGGCCGCCTCCTTTGCCAGCATTATGCTTCGCAGAAGGAGGCGACCGCCTGCCACTCCTCCTCGCTCCGGACCATGGCCTGTACCAAGACCCGGCGCGAGAGATCGCCACCGCCGATCGCCCCCACGAGGACATGGCGTTGCTCTGTCCAAGCGGGGCACACCTCCACCGTGTGCTCCATCGTGTCCTCCGGGCGGTCCCCACAGCGGCAAGTAAAGATATCTTTTGCAATGACCAATAATAAATCGCAGGGTCAAACTTTTAACGTTGCAACGTTATTGATCGTTTAGTGTTTTTCACATGGCCAATGATATGTCGCTCTTTCAAGAGTAACCTCAAAAGAAAACATGTTTGTATTATCTAATGACAAAAAAAGCTGTGAACATTGTACATAAAGACATTCTGTAGTATAATTAGTACTGGCGACCCGCCCCGGCTTCGCACGGGTGCAATGCTGATCAAAATCGCATCAAAAGCCGTTGCGTAGTTTAAAGATCTTCTTCTTCTCAGTCGGTACACTCTTGCCAGTGTGGTCGTGGTCATCACTGTGAATCACGATGAGTGATCATCTTGGTAACACGGCGCAATTCATCGCGGACTGCTGCTTTCCGAGTACATTCATAAACCGAGCACTTAGTTGCGCCTTGATCTGGGCTGTCCATCTCATTAGTGATCTACCACGTGGCCTGATGCCCTCAACTTTGCCCTGCTGCACTACGAGACGCTCTATGGAGTCATTACCACGACGAGATACATGGCCGAAGAAGTTCAAAATGCGCGACTGCACTGTGGATGATAGGCGCTGTCTGATCTAAGCGTACATAGACACAAACAGCGGGAAGCAGCTTTGTTTTATACTATGAAGTGATCAGCATTGCACCCGTGCGAAGCCGGGGCGGGTCGCTAGTCACTACATAGTATAAAACAAAGTCGCTTTTCGTGTCTGTCTGTCCCTATATATGCTTAGATCTTTAAAACTACGCAACGGATTTTGACGCGGTGTTTATTAATAGATAGAATGATTCAAAAGGAAGGTTTATGTATATAATGCATGCATAATAAAGAAGAGAAACACTGATAATTTTAGATGTTTCTAATGTGATGTCGTAAATAAACAAATTTTTTTGTGCTTACATTGCAAACGCTGGCTGAACTCTACGATTTATATCAAAATAGTGTACTACAGTATTGTTCACATTAAAAAGGTCTACAAAAAAGTCCGCGACGGTATATGCCCATCTCTTAGGGATAACCCACAATAACCATTTTTTATCCTTTACTTTTTACGATAAATAATGGCTTATTTACGAAACAATTTTTAGCAATACAGCATTAATCTTTATCCAATTAAGTACCTTAAATAAAATGTGCATTTAATATAAATCAATATAGCCCTTTACAGCGTGTAATTTAAATGTATGTTTACGAAGATATTACAGATTTAAAATGCAGGGAAATAGCGGTTGCGGTAAATAACTTGATTCTACGATTCTTACCTCAGAACTCCGTCGTTTATGGACCGACTTGCAACATTTTTTTTTCCCTAATAGGATATGCTTTCAGATTAGTCCTATTTTTTTTTAAATCCAGTTCTGATGATGGGATCCATAAGGAATCGAGGGAACTCCTCAAATAATATAATGATTTTAGTATTTTCATCGAGAACTTAAGCATTTACAGTCAAAAAGTAACATTTGATGAAGTGGAACTGATAAAAAAGACCAGAAATGGCCAACGGAACTTCGACCATACATATATATCACAATGAAGATAGTTAAGTAACTATGACAATGAATATAAATAAATGGTTCTGAATAGTTATGTTGAAAATGGTAGCATCAAAGTGATCTGATGATGATGATGGAGCTAGAAGATAGGCACTGGAACTCCGTAATTAATTAATGTAACCTAGCCGTGTTTGGGCTTATTAGAATTGTCATCAGATGCACTTTGGCTATAAGGTACTATCGAACTGACCTGATAATGGGGCTGGGAAGTGGATAGGGACTTCATAATAAAATAATGTGTCCTAGCAGTGTTTGGGTTAAATCGAATTGTCATGAGAAATAGGTACTATAAAACACTAAAACGATCATAATAACTTTAATTTCGGAAGTCAGTGTTAAATAAGAAGCAGACAATATCAGAAACACTGGCTTCCAAAATTAAAGTTATTTTGATCGTTTTAGTGTTTTGTTTTTAGGGTTCCGTACCTAAAAAGGAAAAAAAACGGAACCCTTATAGGATCACTTTGTTTTTAGTCGGTCTGTCTGTCAAGACCCTTTATCTCGGAAACGCATAGAGGTATCGAGTTGAAATTAAAACCATATACTCAGGTCTGCGGTTCCTTGAAGCTGTGAAAAATCAAACTTCTGAGCTAACGAAAAAAAAAGATACAGACGTTTATGTCGCAAAAAACGTATATTTCGACACTCTCAAGGGAATCAAAATTCATAGAGTACTTCCCGTTGACCTAGAATCCTGAAATTTGGCATGATGCAAGGTCTAATAGCACAAATATAGGAAAAAATTTGAAAACTGTAAATTTGTAGTTATGTCACAAAAAAAAACTTTTTTTGCGATTCGGAAAAATCTTCGTAACTCAATTTTGGAATTGAACTGTTTTCATAGCACCCTCAGTGCGTGCCACTTGCCCACTTTTTATAATGAAGTCGGTTATTTTTTTTGTAAAAAGTTTTTTCCTACAGAATTTGTTAATTCTTTGAACCCGTCTGGACTCCCTCCTCATAAAATGGTGTTGAAAATAGGTTGTCCTGTTATTTTATTAAAAAACCTGAATCCATCTAAACTTTGCAGTGGCACGAGTTTGCTGGTAAAATCACTAAAAACTGTCATAATAGAGTGCACAATACTCACTGGATGTGGTACCGGAGATGTGTGTCCATGGAGTTTCTTGCACATTCTTCTTCATAATGTCTTTTTTTAGGTGGGAAAATCATCGAATGACAAATCTCGCTCTTGGGCGGAGCGGGAGATAGTTTCAGACTTTTACTGACTAAAACCCACTCCTGTTCCTTCTTTGCCTTCGTCCCAGGGCCCCGGGTTTCACTTTCAAACTACCCGTGGACCCAGTAGGCTTCGACCCTGCTGGGCCCCTCCGATTTGCTGATATCTCCCTGAGGCGCGCGTGGAAAAATACGCGCCGTCGACGACTTGGTCTCGGTCCGGACGGTTACCGGACGGTCGCCGTCCGGAAGCCCGCGCCTACGGTGGCCGGAAATCGGGATCGGAATCCTGACGGCGGTTGGGGCGTGAGGACCGTTGCCTCACGCGATCGGCCGCCTCCTTTGCCAGCATTATGCTTCGCAGAAGGAGGCGACCGCCTGCCACTCCTCCTCGCTCCGGACCATGGCCTGTACCAAGACCCGGCGCGAGAGATCGCCACCGCCGATCGCCCCCACGAGGACATGGCGTTGCTCTGTCCAAGCGGGGCACACCTCCACCGTGTGCTCCATCGTGTCCTCCGGGCGGTCCCCACAGCGGCAAGTAAAGATATCTTTTGCAATGACCAATAATAAATCGCAGGGTCAAACTTTTAACGTTGCAACGTTATTGATCGTTTAGTGTTTTTCACATGGCCAATGATATGTCGCTCTTTCAAGAGTAACCTCAAAAGAAAACATGTTTGTATTATCTAATGACAAAAAAAGCTGTGAACATTGTACATAAAGACATTCTGTAGTATAATTAGTACTGGCGACCCGCCCCGGCTTCGCACGGGTGCAATGCTGATCAAAATCGCATCAAAAGCCGTTGCGTAGTTTAAAGATCTTCTTCTTCTCAGTCGGTACACTCTTGCCAGTGTGGTCGTGGTCATCACTGTGAATCACGATGAGTGATCATCTTGGTAACACGGCGCAATTCATCGCGGACTGCTGCTTTCCGAGTACATTCATAAACCGAGCACTTAGTTGCGCCTTGATCTGGGCTGTCCATCTCATTAGTGATCTACCACGTGGCCTGATGCCCTCAACTTTGCCCTGCTGCACTACGAGACGCTCTATGGAGTCATTACCACGACGAGATACATGGCCGAAGAAGTTCAAAATGCGCGACTGCACTGTGGATGATAGGCGCTGTCTGATCTAAGCGTACATAGACACAAACAGCGGGAAGCAGCTTTGTTTTATACTATGAAGTGATCAGCATTGCACCCGTGCGAAGCCGGGGCGGGTCGCTAGTCACTACATAGTATAAAACAAAGTCGCTTTTCGTGTCTGTCTGTCCCTATATATGCTTAGATCTTTAAAACTACGCAACGGATTTTGACGCGGTGTTTATTAATAGATAGAATGATTCAAAAGGAAGGTTTATGTATATAATGCATGCATAATAAAGAAGAGAAACACTGATAATTTTAGATGTTTCTAATGTGATGTCGTAAATAAACAAATTTTTTTGTGCTTACATTGCAAACGCTGGCTGAACTCTACGATTTATATCAAAATAGTGTACTACAGTATTGTTCACATTAAAAAGGTCTACAAAAAAGTCCGCGACGGTATATGCCCATCTCTTAGGGATAACCCACAATAACCATTTTTTATCCTTTACTTTTTACGATAAATAATGGCTTATTTACGAAACAATTTTTAGCAATACAGCATTAATCTTTATCCAATTAAGTACCTTAAATAAAATGTGCATTTAATATAAATCAATATAGCCCTTTACAGCGTGTAATTTAAATGTATGTTTACGAAGATATTACAGATTTAAAATGCAGGGAAATAGCGGTTGCGGTAAATAACTTGATTCTACGATTCTTACCTCAGAACTCCGTCGTTTATGGACCGACTTGCAACATTTTTTTTTCCCTAATAGGATATGCTTTCAGATTAGTCCTATTTTTTTTTAAATCCAGTTCTGATGATGGGATCCATAAGGAATCGAGGGAACTCCTCAAATAATATAATGATTTTAGTATTTTCATCGAGAACTTAAGCATTTACAGTCAAAAAGTAACATTTGATGAAGTGGAACTGATAAAAAAGACCAGAAATGGCCAACGGAACTTCGACCATACATATATATCACAATGAAGATAGTTAAGTAACTATGACAATGAATATAAATAAATGGTTCTGAATAGTTATGTTGAAAATGGTAGCATCAAAGTGATCTGATGATGATGATGGAGCTAGAAGATAGGCACTGGAACTCCGTAATTAATTAATGTAACCTAGCCGTGTTTGGGCTTATTAGAATTGTCATCAGATGCACTTTGGCTATAAGGTACTATCGAACTGACCTGATAATGGGGCTGGGAAGTGGATAGGGACTTCATAATAAAATAATGTGTCCTAGCAGTGTTTGGGTTAAATCGAATTGTCATGAGAAATAGGTACTATAAAACACTAAAACGATCATAATAACTTTAATTTCGGAAGTCAGTGTTAAATAAGAAGCAGGCAATATCAGAAACACTGGCTTCCAAAATTAAAGTTATTTTGATCGTTTTAGTGTTTTGTTTTTAGGGTTCCGTACCTAAAAAGGAAAAAAAACGGAACCCTTATAGGATCACTTTGTTTTTAGTCGGTCTGTCTGTCAAGACCCTTTATCTCGGAAACGCATAGAGGTATCGAGTTGAAATTAAAACCATATACTCAGGTCTGCGGTTCCTTGAAGCTGTGAAAAATCAAACTTCTGAGCTAACGAAAAAAAAAGATACAGACGTTTATGTCGCAAAAAACGTATATTTCGACACTCTCAAGGGAATCAAAATTCATAGAGTACTTCCCGTTGACCTAGAATCCTGAAATTTGGCATGATGCAAGGTCTAATAGCACAAATATAGGAAAAAATTTGAAAACTGTAAATTTGTAGTTATGTCACAAAAAAAAACTTTTTTTGCGATTCGGAAAAATCTTCGTAACTCAATTTTGGAATTGAACTGTTTTCATAGCACCCTCAGTGCGTGCCACTTGCCCACTTTTTATAATGAAGTCGGTTATTTTTTTTGTAAAAAGTTTTTTCCTACAGAATTTGTTAATTCTTTGAACCCGTCTGGACTCCCTCCTCATAAAATGGTGTTGAAAATAGGTTGTCCTGTTATTTTATTAAAAAACCTGAATCCATCTAAACTTTGCAGTGGCACGAGTTTGCTGGTAAAATCACTAAAAACTGTCATAATAGAGTGCACAATACTCACTGGATGTGGTACCGGAGATGTGTGTCCATGGAGTTTCTTGCACATTCTTCTTCATAATGTCTTTTTTTAGGTGGGAAAATCATCGAATGACAAATCTCGCTCTTGGGCGGAGCGGGAGATAGTTTCAGACTTTTACTGACTAAAACCCACTCCTGTTCCTTCTTTGCCTTCGTCCCAGGGCCCCGGGTTTCACTTTCAAACTACCCGTGGACCCAGTAGGCTTCGACCCTGCTGGGCCCCTCCGATTTGCTGATATCTCCCTGAGGCGCGCGTGGAAAAATACGCGCCGTCGACGACTTGGTCTCGGTCCGGACGGTTACCGGACGGTCGCCGTCCGGAAGCCCGCGCCTACGGTGGCCGGAAATCGGGATCGGAATCCTGACGGCGGTTGGGGCGTGAGGACCGTTGCCTCACGCGATCGGCCGCCTCCTTTGCCAGCATTATGCTTCGCAGAAGGAGGCGACCGCCTGCCACTCCTCCTCGCTCCGGACCATGGCCTGTACCAAGACCCGGCGCGAGAGATCGCCACCGCCGATCGCCCCCACGAGGACATGGCGTTGCTCTGTCCAAGCGGGGCACACCTCCACCGTGTGCTCCATCGTGTCCTCCGGGCGGTCCCCACAGCGGCAAGTAAAGATATCTTTTGCAATGACCAATAATAAATCGCAGGGTCAAACTTTTAACGTTGCAACGTTATTGATCGTTTAGTGTTTTTCACATGGCCAATGATATGTCGCTCTTTCAAGAGTAACCTCAAAAGAAAACATGTTTGTATTATCTAATGACAAAAAAAGCTGTGAACATTGTACATAAAGACATTCTGTAGTATAATTAGTACTGGCGACCCGCCCCGGCTTCGCACGGGTGCAATGCTGATCAAAATCGCATCAAAAGCCGTTGCGTAGTTTAAAGATCTTCTTCTTCTCAGTCGGTACACTCTTGCCAGTGTGGTCGTGGTCATCACTGTGAATCACGATGAGTGATCATCTTGGTAACACGGCGCAATTCATCGCGGACTGCTGCTTTCCGAGTACATTCATAAACCGAGCACTTAGTTGCGCCTTGATCTGGGCTGTCCATCTCATTAGTGATCTACCACGTGGCCTGATGCCCTCAACTTTGCCCTGCTGCACTACGAGACGCTCTATGGAGTCATTACCACGACGAGATACATGGCCGAAGAAGTTCAAAATGCGCGACTGCACTGTGGATGATAGGCGCTGTCTGATCCAAGCGTACATAGACACAAACAGCGGGAAGCAGCTTTGTTTTATACTATGAAGTGATCAGCATTGCACCCGTGCGAAGCCGGGGCGGGTCGCTAGTCACTACATAGTATAAAACAAAGTCGCTTTTCGTGTCTGTCTGTCCCTATATATGCTTAGATCTTTAAAACTACGCAACGGATTTTGACGCGGTGTTTATTAATAGATAGAATGATTCAAAAGGAAGGTTTATGTATATAATGCATGCATAATAAAGAAGAGAAACACTGATAATTTTAGATGTTTCTAATGTGATGTCGTAAATAAACAAATTTTTTTGTGCTTACATTGCAAACGCTGGCTGAACTCTACGATTTATATCAAAATAGTGTACTACAGTATTGTTCACATTAAAAAGGTCTACAAAAAAGTCCGCGACGGTATATGCCCATCTCTTAGGGATAACCCACAATAACCATTTTTTATCCTTTACTTTTTACGATAAATAATGGCTTATTTACGAAACAATTTTTAGCAATACAGCATTAATCTTTATCCAATTAAGTACCTTAAATAAAATGTGCATTTAATATAAATCAATATAGCCCTTTACAGCGTGTAATTTAAATGTATGTTTACGAAGATATTACAGATTTAAAATGCAGGGAAATAGCGGTTGCGGTAAATAACTTGATTCTACGATTCTTACCTCAGAACTCCGTCGTTTATGGACCGACTTGCAACATTTTTTTTTTCCCTAATAGGATATGCTTTCAGATTAGTCCTATTTTTTTTTAAATCCAGTTCTGATGATGGGATCCATAAGGAATCGAGGGAACTCCTCAAATAATATAATGATTTTAGTATTTTCATCGAGAACTTAAGCATTTACAGTCAAAAAGTAACATTTGATGAAGTGGAACTGATAAAAAAGACCAGAAATGGCCAACGGAACTTCGACCATACATATATATCACAATGAAGATAGTTAAGTAACTATGACAATGAATATAAATAAATGGTTCTGAATAGTTATGTTGAAAATGGTAGCATCAAAGTGATCTGATGATGATGATGGAGCTAGAAGATAGGCACTGGAACTCCGTAATTAATTAATGTAACCTAGCCGTGTTTGGGCTTATTAGAATTGTCATCAGATGCACTTTGGCTATAAGGTACTATCGAACTGACCTGATAATGGGGCTGGGAAGTGGATAGGGACTTCATAATAAAATAATGTGTCCTAGCAGTGTTTGGGTTAAATCGAATTGTCATGAGAAATAGGTACTATAAAACACTAAAACGATCATAATAACTTTAATTTCGGAAGTCAGTGTTAAATAAGAAGCAGACAATATCAGAAACACTGGCTTCCAAAATTAAAGTTATTTTGATCGTTTTAGTGTTTTGTTTTTAGGGTTCCGTACCTAAAAAGGAAAAAAAACGGAACCCTTATAGGATCACTTTGTTTTTAGTCGGTCTGTCTGTCAAGACCCTTTATCTCGGAAACGCATAGAGGTATTATATGTATAAATTAAACACCTGTCGACGTTTTGTAGCAACCAGAGCCATCTACGAGCTACGCGGTGCTACGGCGTAGTACTCTCTAGGAATAAAGCAAAAAACCAGCAAGTATTCCTCGAAGTGCCAGGCAGGGGTGTACCATCCCTTTGAAGTGCATGTATAACAGGAGACGACCACGTGTAGTTCTGGAATGAATAACATTTATAAACTAAGCTTACAATATTTTTTAAATTTGTTTATGTTTCAAACAAATACTTTAGGTATGTCGGTTTTGACGTCCGTTGCAGAACGTGAAAAAATATTGGATTTTATTTCGTGCCAGTTTAATATTGCTTTGTTTGTAACAATTGTAGTGTTAGCAACTTTTTAACAGAAAATTACTGCACTCAAATGACGATTTTTCTAAGTTTTTTTTGTTTTTCTTTCTTTCTATTTTTATGGTTCCGTACCTCAAAAGGAAAAATACGGAACCCTTATAGGATCACTTTGTTGTCCGTCTGTCTGTCTCTCTGTCTGTCTGTCTGTCAAGACCCTTTATCTCGGAAATGCGTGGCGGAATCGAGTTGAATTTAAAACCATGTACTCAGATCTGCAGTCCCTTGAAGCTAAGAAGCTTAGAAAAAAAAAACAAATTTTTAAGTTAACTAAAGAACAGGGAGAGCAGTGGTGGCCGAGTGGTAACGGCCCCGACTTACGAATTGTAGGTCGCGGGTTCAAATCCAGCCAGACGCATTACTTTGTGTAATTTATTTCATCACCACTGCTCTCAAAACGGTGAAGGAAAACATCGTGAGGAAACCGGCATGTCCTAAAACCAAAAATTCGAAGACATGTGACATCCACCAACCCGCACTGGGCCCTCGTGGTGGATTACGGCCCATTCCCTCTCCTAGAGAGAGGAGGCCTGAGTCCCAGCAGTGGGAACATTAAAAGGCTGAATATGTATGTATGTATGAATATGTAAAGAACAGGGCAAGTGCGAGTCGGACTCGCGCGCTGAAGGTTTTATACAAACTTACCTATGAAAACGGTTCGATTCCCGAATCTAGTTACGGAGATTTTTTCGAATCACAAAAAAAAAAAAAACATTTTTTGCGGTTCGGAAAAATTGGGAGTTAACCTATTTACATAGGTAAGTTTGTACGTAACCCTCAGTTCTCCCTAATAACAGCATCAGCGGGCGGCATTGCCGTGGCCGAATACTGGGCCAGGCAAGGAATTTAACTAGTTTTGCCAACGATACGCTAAGAAGAAGAAGTGCGCGAGTCCGATTCGTACTTGCCCAGTTTTTTTTTTAGGTGGGCTATCATTAAATGACTTTTCGCGCTCTAGAATGGAGCGAGAAAGCGTGTCAGACTTTTACCGACTAAAACCCACCTGTTTGCTTCAATTCCTTTTTATGTCACTAGACCATGATAAGTCTTTCAAAAATCATTGCCCCTACTGGGCTTCTATTGTTTTACTGACAGTGCTTTGAGGCGCGCATAGAACATTACGTGCCGTCGACCACTGGGGCTCAGATCCTTACCGGATGGCCGGACGGTGAGCTACCCATTTGTTCGTCGTCCGCAAGTCCGTAAATGACGACTCCATCTCCAACGTAAACAATCTTGATACTTATGTCTTTTAATTTTAAATAAATCGTATACAGGACATACAAAGATTATTTAAATTTGGTTAATTACCTAACATCGGTTTAAGAAAATACCTAATTGTAAACATTTTTAGATAAATTTTTTAGACATTTTTTTAGATAAAAGACATGTTAAGATTGTTTACATTTTTTTTTTTTTAAATTTGTGATTGGTGCTTGACTGCGATCGCACCTGATGGTAAGCAGCGATGCAATCATTGATGGTGAGGCGCACTAGTTTATTAAGAGCCTATTCAGTCTAGCCTTGAAGACACAACCTAAATCATAGTTGGACGGGAAGACCGCAGTACGCAAATTGTTCCAGTCCTTCGATGTACGCGGTATAAACGACGAAGCCAAACGCTTAGTCCGGACCGTTGAAGTTTCGAATTTAGTTAACTACCTAAACAAATGGAGTATAGTTTGAATACATGTACAACTTAGATAAATTTCTCGTTTGAAATCCATGAAGGCCTAAATAAAAAAAAAAATTAAAAAAATATTACCACAGATGTGCTACTGTACCTAAGTAGACATAAATATTACATACTATACAAATACTCGAATATCTTAGGCATATACGATAATGAACCGCAGATTAACATTTCAAAGATCACAGGCCCGTTTATGTGTACATTCGTGTTGGAATTTAATCAAAGTATTAAAGCTGTTAAGGCGACTACAGACAGGTGATGCGGTGCGGTGCGTTTAAAGCACTGGTTTAGTACCGTGCGGTTTACTGTTATTTGAGCCACAGTAAACGATTTGAATACTCAAGCTTATTTCACATAGAATAGAAATCACGGTTTTAAAAGGGATGGAGAGTGTTTTGAGTGTTTTCGGCAAATACTAAAAAGTTCTGCCCCCTAGCCAAATTACGACAGTTTCATTCGATCCTCTTGCGTCGAACGCCTCGAGTAGGCCACGCTTCCGATTCCTTTGTTCTGACGTCATCTCAACGCTCAGTCACGTGGTCAGAACAAAGGAATCGGACGCGGGGCTTACTCGAGGCGTTCAACGCAACAGAATCGAAAAGAAGCAGTCGTAACTTGGCTAGGGGGGCTGTAGCAATTGTTTAAATTTTTTTAAAGACATGAGAGTATCTACTTACCAGCTTCAGAAAACATGCCTAGGATATACCTAGGATACCTAGGATATACCTAGGCATATCAATCAATCAGCTTTATAATGTTCCCACTGCTTGAACTCAGACGTCCTCTCCAGGAAAGGGAATGAACCGTGATCTACCACGTGGGCCCAGTGCGGGTTCGTGGATGTTACATGTCTTCGAATTTTTGGTTTAAGGACATGCCGTTTTCCTCAAGATGTTTTCCTTCACCGTTTTGATGAAATGAATTACACAAAATAATGCGCCTGGCTGGGTTTTGCACCCACGACCTATAACTCTATTCTTTAATTTATCTCAGGAATCAAAAATTATGATACAATTGCTCGTTTAGTCCGCGATTTTTTTACACGACGATGCTAGTTATACGTTTTTGTTACTTATTATTGAAGAATAAATGTTGCGCTTAAGGGCAGTCTCTATAAACATGTTAAATTAAGCTGCTTTTAATATTTTAAATAATATATAAAATATCCAAATCCCTAAGTCTTACTACTGCACTTTAAGGTCCTATGCACAAGCCCGGTACATACAGATGGTACATACAGCTAAAGCGATAAGCAAACTGATCAAAAGTATAGATCTCCACACAATGCAGTCTGTATAACTCCTTACTTTTGGCCTAATTACTAAGTAATACGGAAATGAAATGTTGGGATCAAACTGTTATAATTACACGAAGGTTTTGGTCTGTATTATCGAATCGATTAAACGTTGACAAGGACAGTTCTGTTTGATGTTCGTTGACGTTTAAATCGGTCTATTGTAATTTATAGCTTGGCTCAATTGACACTGTGGTTGGGCGATTGGTTTTTGGTGAACGTACAATGATTGCGTGTATTACAAGTTAACGTGCCGCGGCGATTGATGATTTTATTGTGTGGACTTTAAAAGAGACTTCGGAGCTTCTTCTCAAGGTAGTCAACTAGGAAACACTGGCCTCATCTAGTTTAAACTGACGAAAAAAAGATTCGCGAGTAAAAGTGGTTTTTTTTAAACCTTTTACCTACATCACTTTCGGCCGGATTGTGGTAGACGACAATTCTTGTAGTTGAATTTCAACAACCGTCCACTGAACAGAATACCTTTTTTTTGTTGCTCCATTTTTGTACGAGTTCACAGACGCTTGTCTCAAGCGGATGGCTCCCGCGCTTGCACTTGTCCCAACTGGTCCGAGATATCGTGCCTAGCCGTGAGCGGTGTCTATGTGTGCGTTGCTCGAGCGAGCTTTGTAGATTGAATTTTGTACCTAACTCTCTTTTGTGACTGAAGTTTCCTTAAGGGGACGATGCTTTAGGATTTTATTGTTATTGCGGTGTGAAATAATGAAGAAATAAAATACTGTGTTACTGTGTGTGTGTACCTTTACGTTAGATGAAGGTAAGTATTTAAATTAAATTCTATGGACTTAAGAGCGTTTAGTTACTCCTCACGGTATTTCATATATACTCGTTAGTTCTTATTCTTAGAAATAAATTAAACCTATTTGACTTAGTAGGCGTAGGCGTCCCTAATAATTTGTTCAGCAACTGATTATACTAACATTTAATTACCATAACTTCATATTTTCAGTCCGAAGTTCTGTCATATTCAAAAGGAACAGAAGATCACAAAATACTCGAATTTCATTCGAACTTTCAAAAGTTTTTCTTACTACCAAAGGAATGAAATTATATAACCTCGAACGTTGCCAAGTTTCATCAAAAATATCAAATGTTATGATATTGTAAACCTCATTTTGAGTTTACAGCGTTTCAAAACTTAGGATCGCTTATTTGTTTTCTTTAGACAAGTTAAATAGTAATTAAATAGTGGTGGATCAAAGGACGAACTCATCTATTAATTTCTATTTACTTTATTAAGCGACAACAGCTAGTATTACGTCTTATGTTTATACTTAGTTATAATTAAAAGTTTAGTATATCGACTGTGAACTGGCAACCAGTACTATCTCAATTTTGACCACTTCGCAGGATGAAGAAAAGACTTGTTTGCGTCTTTAACATAGCTTCTAGTATATTGAACAAAAATACGAGTTTTTTAAATATATATTTTATTACATATTTCATGAATTAAAATAAGATAAGACAAAATAAATCAACATGTTGAAGTTAGTATAATTATGTTAAATGAAGTCGATTCTAGCGCCACATTTAAATGTATCTGAGATGAGATTTTTGCAACGCTACGGCTGAGTATGAAATAGTATAAAATGGTATTAAAAAGTGAAATCTTCAAAAAAATTTGATAGTACCGGTTGCCAGTTCACAGTCGATATGCGTAAAAATTAGTTGAAATTTTAAAAATATGATACACCCTAACCTATATAGGTTAGGTGGAGGGTAGTAAGTGTTACTAGTGTGTTGTAGTGTCTAGTAAAACTTACTTCTTTTCTCTGAAAAAAATTTAATTTTCACTGATGACGTACTTATTTGCGTTGCGCAACCTCTAAATATTAACCGATTATGGTAATTTTTGGAATATGAACACTGTGCATGAGTGGTATTAAGAATTCGAGCTAAGTCAAATGAAAATCGAAAATTAAAAAAAAAAATGAAACACACAATCTGGGTACTTGCTGCTGCCAGCGGCTTCGCTTGAGTGTAAGTAGAAAGTTGTCCCAAGGTTACTGCCGGGATAAAAAGTATCCTATGTAGTTATTCTAGGATATGGCCAAAAATAAAAGTAACTACTTGACCAAAAAGACTATCATCATCATCTTCCTGCCCGTGTCCCGTTTTATTTGGGGTCGGCACAACACGTTTTTTCTTCTATTCTGTCTTGTCACTCGTCACGCTATTACTAACTCCCTTTTTTTCATATCACTTCTCACACAATCCATCCATCTTTTCTTTGGCCTCCCTCTCTCGCTCCATCCATCCACATGTAAATTCATAACTCTTTTAGCAACATGCTTCATCCCTCCTCTTGACCAAAAAGACTATATACAACATTATTTTTAGTATATGAGAAAACTGAATATAATTTGTTCAGAATCAGTAACTGAATCATCAATCATCAGTAATAAAAACATTTAAAAAGGTTACAAGTTGAACACCACCAACCGCCATGGCAGGTCATAGCGGGCATGAGGAGCCAGCGCACCATTCGGCCATTCGGGTGACCATGTATTTGCGCGGTCAATCAGATAATAAAGAAAGAAAGAAAGATATTTTACTTGGCACACATGGATACACACACTGTAAAAACTAAATTTAAGGAAGACTAAGAAAAAAAAGACCACTAAGAAAAAAAAAACACTGACACAATGTGTGTCTCACGGCTGCGCCAAATAGGTCCAGTTCAGCAAAAATGCCAGACAACTACATGGTAGTCAGTGGTAGTTGCCTGACGCTGGTTTTCAACTGAACCTTAATAAAACAAGCTTATAACTTTGTGATTTTTCATGATACAGTTATGAAATTTTGTCCATAGATTCTTTCTAAAAATAATGTTGTATTTCGACATAATATTTAATAGTTGAACGACTCAATCGATTCGGAAAAAACTTGTCCAAACCAATGTAACATCTCCACTGATATATGTGTATTTACTGAAGTCATCAAAGTCTATTTAGAACAATTTCCGTGGCGAATTGCAGCTAAAATACTTACATATTTTATAAGGGTTCCGTACCCAGGAGGGCGAAAGGGCACTCCTATCAATCTCAGTTTGTCGCCCATTTGTCAATCGAGAACACTTCCGTCTAACCTAAGCATGCTCCGTGTTAAGATTTCACAGAAGGGTGGATTAACTTTTACCTCGACTATTGGATTTGGAATTATTTATTTAGACCTAAAGCAATTTTAACAAAAATATTTTTTACCGGTTCGATTCCGTAACCAACATTTGAGACATTATAGTGACCTAGATGCCAAACCGATATCAAGTGTGGCTTGAGGCATAGGTTCTTGGGATGTGGTCAGTACTGAAGACGATAAACGCAGGACACAATATGTATGTCACTTTGTTTATCCAAAACTGACTTAAATAACAAATCAATAATTTTCCAATCAAATTCAAAACCTATTCTATAACCCTTTAAAAGTGTATTTGTAGAATCATGTTCGACATTCTTCTTGGATATATAATAATAATAATCCTATCGCCGTATCTCTACGTTGACGTCGTGGTGGGGATTGCGCCGCCAATATACCCTAGGTCTATATCGGTAGCATTTGGTTTGCCGTAACATGTCTAGGGTGAAGGGCCGGACTAAGAGAGATACAATCCGCAGGACAGTTTTGTGGCGAACTGTTGGGCATTATTAGCGACCCCACAGACCCGATCTCCCGGGAGAATTCTTGTTCTTCATCTCCGGCTTGCCTTTATTGGTCGGATTTAGTGAACACTGACGAGGAACAGAGCTCCCACCTCTGTCTTGCCTTTATTGGCTGGTTTGTTACGTCATTTCTTCCTAGCGATTGTTTTTGGGGGCCCATTTATTGAGTGTGCAAGTTACCAACCGCCTTTTATCGATGGATATTAATAACATTCTTCAGGCAGGGGTCATAGTGTTAACATAGTTCCAGGTTAGCAGTCCACTTAAGACTTCAAAAACCATAGCCCTATTATCTTTTCTTTCCATATATCGCAATAGTTTTTCACTAACCTGGGGTTGTCCTTGAGTGCACTAGCATAGCGTGTACAGAGATAATCGTTGGTTGTTATCACGTTCCATTAAAATTATCTAAAGGTCCTCTGCGAGTTGGTTTCGGCTCCTCATACGCCTTCCAAAGGTCCAGGACCTCAGAGTCCTGAAATGTATAAATGCATAAATAATAATAAATTACCTTTTTATTCAGACAAAACCCATAGTTTTAGCAGCAACAAATGTATTTTCTGTAAGTAAAAGATTATTTGCTTTCACAAGTGTCATGTTCAGATAATCTGCTCATAATAATTATGGTTAACCAATTATTGGTTAAAGATATATATATGTAAGCAATTGGTAACTGTCTCCCGCGGTTTTACCCGCGTCTTTGGCTACTGCTCTACTCCTATATGTCTTATCATGATATTATATAACTTATAGACTTCCTCGATAAATAGGCTGTACAACACTAAAAGAATATTTCAATAAGACTCAGTAGTTCCAGAGATTAGCACGTTCAACAAAAAAAAAACAAACTCTTCAGCTTTACGATCGATAATAATTATAAAAGGAAAAACTGACTAAAATATCAACGCACAGCCCAAAACTACTGGGACTAGGAGCGTAAAATTTTACACAAGGTTTCCTTTTATGACGTAGGCGAGCACTAAGAGAGGATTTCCCAAAATTCGTTTCCTAAAGGGATGAAACGGGTGTCCAAAGTTTGTTTGGAGAAACCTACTTTCACATGGGCGAAATCGCAGGCAGAAGTTAGTATTTGTATAAATTAATTTGAAATTTTGTTATCGGACTTACCAGATTAAAGTTTCCAATACTATTACGTCGTGAACAAAGTTTTGGCAAACAAATTTAGTTAAGACGAAGATATTGGAAGATCTGCGAGTAACAAAACACAGTATGTTGAGATAGTTTAAATATATACTGACTAAATAGATATTCGCCTGGATATTAGTTTTGATATTGAAGTATCTAGACTTTCTGCCTGCCTAGCCTTTACCCAACTTTATTGGGGTCGGCTTCGAGTACAACTAGATGCAGCTGAATAGCATTGTTTTACATGGAGTGACTGTCTATCTGATTTTCACAACCCAGTTACTGGGTAACTCGATACTCCTTGGCAAGACTTTTTTTTTGGGTGGGAAAATCATTTAATGACATCCCCCGCTCTTGGGCGGAGTGGGAAATAGTATCAGACTTTTACTGACTAAAAACCCACTCCTGTGGGTGTTTTTTTCTTATTCCGTTATTTCAGTGTGGGTAAGAGACAGAGCTATTCAGGTTGTCTAGCGCCATCTCTTACCCACACTGGAAATAAGAATGAAACAATCTTACTTTAAACGTCATGGTACAGGTCCTGTTCCTTCTTTGCTATTTCCAGGGCCCCGGGGATCTCTTTCGCATCACCCATGGCCCCAGTAGGCTTCGACCCTGCTGGACCCCTACGGTTGCTGACATCTCCTTGAGGCGCGCGTGGAACACTACGCACCGTCGACGATTTGGGTTCGGTCCGGACGGTTACCGGACGATCGGACGGCGAGCTACCCATTGTTCGCCGTCCGCAAGCCCGCGCCTACGGTGGTCCTTGGCAAGACTGGTGTTACATTTTATGGCTTTTAATTATTTGAAACGACTGTCAAAGAACTACAAATGACACCCGTCCCTACAAGACCAACCACTTATCGTGTTTTTTGAGGCACGGAAGAATCTCGGAATAATAAGATGGCCACTCATCCACAAATCGACCCCTGTAAGTGTTGCTTAACCTAGGGAATCGACCCTTGTAGCTGTTTATACCTAACTATGAGCTTTTCTCTTCATATTGAAGTACGTAATATTAACTCTATATACATATGTATGAGTAGGTATTACGATCTCGCGGCTTATCTTTTGCTTACGGGATTGTATAGACATATTGAGATGAAAAAGAGTTTTAGATAAAAAGTAATAGTAGGGATTTATACTATACGCGGATCATAGGATCAGTTTTGTAAAAGAAGTCCTTTTTATGTTAAAAACCAAAATTTATACACATGTATCAAAATACGATCAAATATGATTAAACTACTATTTTTGACAACTGTATTAAATATTATAAAATTATTGACTACTATATCAATTATTATTAAACTATTATACTAAATAATTGATTACTACTATAATGCTGCAACAGTCTTATAAATCATTGTGTACGTCAAAAGGCGGGTCTTAGATGTACTTCACTATATAAACTATTACATCAAATCTTTACCACTTCTTCTTGTCCTTATCCCATATTACTTGGGGTCGGCGCAACACGTATTTTTTTCTTCTATTCTGACCTGTCACCCGTCACACTATAATAATATTAAATAATACTCTCCATCCATCTACATGTATACTCAGAAATTTTTAGTAACATAGTATCATCCCTCCTCTTCACATGACTATACCAAGACAAACGATGTCCTTTGAACTTTTCAGTTACTGGCGCCACTTTAAAACTTCCTTTAATTTATTAATTTTTCACTTTATCCATTCTCGTCACGCCACACATCCATCTCAACATTCTCATCTCCGCTTCATGCAATCTTTTTTCATTCATTTTTTTCACAGCCCAAAATTTTGATCAATGCACTATGATAGGTCTATCACGGACTTGTAAATTTTACCCTTCAACTTGAGGGGCATCCGTTGGTCGCAAGTTATTCCCGTGACCTGTTGCCATTTCATCCATCCTGCGTTGATCCAATGTGTTACGTCTCGGTCTACCTCACCATCCCCTTGAACGAGTGACTCGAGGTACCGAAAGTCGGAACAGATCGGTATGGGCGTTCCGGTAAGAGCTAAAGACACAGGATTGGAGAGACCACCGAAATCGCAGAACAAGTACTCCATTTTGGTTTTACTCATTTTCAGGCCAACACTCTACAGTTTGTGCCACCACACCTCCAATCTGTTCTGGAACTCCAGGCCACTGTCACTGGCAACCAACACAATGACATCGGCACTGGCAACCAACACAATGACATCGGCAAACAGCATAGGTACACCAGAGAGCCTCTTCTTGAATGTCCGACGTCAGAGCGTCCATTATCATTAGGAAGAGGTAAGGGCTGAGAACCGACCCTTGATGTAAGTCGACAGCCACATTGAAGCTTCCTGTGGTGGCCACTGTGGACCGGACTTGGGTACTGCATCGACTGTACATCGCTCGGATCAACTGCACATACATCCCAGGCACACCATTCTCCTTAAGGGCCCACCACAGAACCTCACGAGATATCCTGTCCTATCCTTTTCGAGGTCAACGAATACCATGTGCATTGTTGCATGTGTTTTTATGCGCACCTCTGTATTTCTCACACAGCTGGCATATAGCGAAAATAGCATTTGTTGTACCCCCACCAGGCATAAAATCGAATTGGTTCTGTGAAATTTCAGTCTCTTCTCTCAAGCACCTCTCAATAACTTTCTCCCAGGCTTTCATAGTATAGTATGTTACCTTATCTTTATTGCTTTATAATGTTAGCAAAGGAGGAGGCCGCACGTGCAGGCGCGGGCTTGCGGATGGCGACCAATAAGTAGCTCGCCGTCCGACCGTCCGGTAACCGTCCGGACCGAGCCCAAGTCGTCGACGGCGCGTACTGTTCCACGCGCGCCTCAAGGAGAAGTCAGCAAACCGTAGGAGCCCAGCAGGATCGAAGCCTACTGGGGCCAAGGGTTTGTTTCTGAAAGGAAAAATCAGCCCTGGGACGAAGAGAAAGGAGGAACAGGAGTGGGTTTTTAGTCAGTAAAAGTCTGACATACCCTTCTACTCCGCCCAAGAGCGAGGGATGTCATTGGATGATTTTCTCACCTACAAAAAAACAAAAACATGCACGAGCACGTTAAAAATACAATTTGAAAACAGCTTGTAGCACATTCAGGTTTTCCAATAAATCTAACTTTGCGGTTCGAATTTCGATCATTCTCGTAATAAAAATTGAAACGATTGGAAACAAATGTTTGTACAGCTACCAATTCGATTTCGTCCTGAATCTTTCCTCAGATTTGTTTAGCTTTGTCTTTGCTATCGTCATCATTTGATCGTTCTTTTTAGTATTATATGATTGTTAAAAATGTAACTTCCTTCATTTTTCATTCGGAACCCCCAGTCAAGTAATTAGATAGTGTATTCTTATGTATTTTATGGTGTTATGTGAGTCACAACACTAATAACCGCAGGGATTCCGACCCCGATTTCCAGTCATCGTTGGCGTTGGCTTGCGGACAAAGAGCAATGGGTAGCTCGCCGTCCGGCAGTCCGGTAACCATCCGAACCGAGACTGAGTCATTGATGGAGTGGGCACGCCACAATTATGGCGTCCCCTCTTTGAGGCGTGGCTGGAAACACCTCACACCTTCCGCATAACGCAGGTCCTCACCGAACACGGTAAGTTCGGGAAGTTCCTGCACCGGATTCGTGCGGAAGCGACGCCCGGGTGTCGCCACTATGTGGACCGCCCGGAGGACACGGTGAAGCACACGGTAGAGGTGTGCCCAGCTTGGGCAGAGCAACGCCGTGACCTCGTGGGGGTGATCGGCGGCAGCGATCTCTCGCGCCGGGCCTTGGTACAGGCCATGGTCTGGAGCAAGGAGGAGTGGCAGGTGGTCACCTCCTTCTGTGAAGCATTAATGCTAGCAAAGGAGGAGGCCGTGCGTGAACGCGCGAGCCAATGGCCCTCATGCCCCAGCCGCCGGGATTCCGATCCCGATTTCCGGACACCATAGGCGTGGGCTTGCAGATGGCGAACAATGGGTAGCGCGCCGTCCGATCGTCCGGTAACCGTCTGGACCGAGCCCAAGTCGTCGACGGTGCGTAGTGTTCCACGCGCGCCTCAAGATGTCAGCAACCGTAGGGGACCAGCAGGGTCGAAGCCTACTGGGGCCATGGGTAATGCGAAAGAGATCCCCGGGGCCCTAGAAAAAAAAATGGCAAAGAAGGAACAAGAGTGGGTTTTTAGTCAGTAAAAGTCTGACACTATCTCTCGCCCCGCCCAAGAGCGGGTATGTCATGGCGGCAAAAAAAGGGATTGTTACAAAAATATTGCATAAATAAATATTTATTATTCTATTTTAGCGAGTTTCGTTTTTGATTTTAATACTATATCATAATTTAATTCAAATAATTTAATGTACGAATACCGTTTTTGTATCACTAACCACAATAAAATTGTAATATCACGTTAAGCATCATCTCTGCTATAAAAATATAAGTTATAGAAGTGTATAACAATATAGTACTAATGACTTTAATAAAAACAGGGCAGTATATTTTAAATAAATATCCTTCTATGTACATCTTACCTGAAAGAAATGACGAGTTCCTACCCCAGATTTGTAAATAAATTTGTTAAGTTAAATACGTTCAGTTACACTTATTAGACCAAAACGGAACAATTGTCCATCAAAAACAAGACTAAACTTTTAGTACAAAGAAGAATGATCAAAAAACTCCGTAGTCACTCCATATAACAGATGTTCTCCAAAAAAATACTAAAATATGGTAGATAAAATTCATTTTCAAAATACATCATTATCGTCCAAGCACACGTCCGGCCATCAGGTTCCACGTCAAAACTCACGTTAATTGAAAAATTAATTAAGCGTTGTAAACAATTTCGTGTGCTGTAATTTTCTCTCGTCCATTCCCTTGCTGGCGTTGACATCCAGTTTCAAAGGTAAGCGGGACGTCAATCGCGATTTCAAACGAATGTGGTAACATGACACGATTTTCATGGAATAGCACACATTATTACAGTATGTGCAACGCTTTTTATGCTTTAATATACTTCGCAACTTTTGCGATCGTAGTTGCTTCAATAGAAATAACCCTCTCGACTTGAGTGGAAAATTTCTGAACACCACGAATTTTTTGTACGTTTAAAGAGAAAATTTCATTATTCAATATTATATCAGCATATAAAATTGAATAATGAAAAGCCCGTAGGGAACTTATCTGTGATCAAACGATATTTCACTTTAACTGAAACAAAATAGTATGCTCCCGAATATTTTGTTTCTGTTAAAATTAAATACCAAATATTTTTACTCCTGCAACAAAATGTACCGAAAATATTCGACGTGGCAGCATTGACCAAACGACTCGCATTCTTCAACGTATTGGTCTACAAAGTTATATTTACCGTCGCAAAAATTGCTTACCTGTGCGTTTGTTCGGGGGTAAAACACGGTTTGGATATATGGATAACAAACATAAATTTGTCGGGTTACACTAAGAATTTTACCCTTTCTGCGAACCTTTCTTCCGTCGCGGGCAGCGAAGATGTATTGCCTCACAATAAATTGCTCTTAGGTATTGGAAAGATAGGTCTGGTGTGTTCTGGGTTATTTTTGGTCATTTTGTAGCTCAGAGGTCACAAAGGCGCTTTATCATATCGTCTTGTGATGTTGGGATCGGAAAGGAGGTCATCTTAGACTTAGGTTGTCATTTTAAGATAAGTTGTCTGGTTTATTTTGTATCAACTTGAGCCTTTATTGAAGTTGATATTGGGGTTTGCTATTGTGTACTGTTTATCCATTTATATCTTTACTCGGTCACTGCTTCGATAGATTTAATCTTTAAGACGAACAATATGAAATGCTGGCTTCAATCTCATCATCATCATCATCATTTCAGCCGAAAAATGTCCACTGTTGGTCATAGGTGTCTCCCAAGTGTCACCATAATGACTGGTCCTGTGCATCTTGCATCCATCGGATTCCCGCGACCCTCAACAGGTCATCGGTCCACCTTGTAGGAGGCCTTTCAACGGTGTGTCTTCCAGTACGTGGTCGCTACTCCAGAACCTTACTCAACCTTAACGTTGTTTTAATCTATTCTAATATAATATTAATTGTAAATTGTTAAAATGTAACTGTTGGATTGTTTTGAAATATTCTTCTTAAGTCGATAAAGCGACGCTTGGGTGAGGCCTATGTCCAGTTGCTGACCACTTTCGGCTGAAATGATGATGATGATGAGGTTACAGTATCTGAGACTACTAGATGCCCAATGCTGAGACATTTTGTAAATGTTTTGGTGCAGCAAGGGCAACCGTTCATAAAGTGTCCGTCGATTCTATGTGGTGTTACTAACTCGTAGATTAAGGTTTTTTTTTAAATATCAAATGGGCCTGTGTTGTCAAATTTATAAGTAAATTATATGAATTTCGCCTTTAATAATAATTGTAGTAAGTGATAATAAATTTGAATTAACGGTAACCAAAATAGTAGCGTCACGTTCACGATGTTATGATTTTAAAATGTTCACGTTCAATGCTATAGAAACGTGAATGTTTTCTTCAATTGAAGTACTGAGTAGTGAGTCGAACACTCAAATAAAGAATAGGTCTGTGTACCTAAACCCTTCCGCGGAAGCCGTAAAACTGGATTGAGCGAAAAAAGGGTTACTCTGTGTAGTGTCCATATTCAGTGAAGTATTGCCTTAAATCGTTGTAATCTTGAAAGCTGAGCAGTTTTCTTGTGTGCTTATCACGTACTTCAAGTTACGTTAATGTATACTGAAACTATTCGAAGTCGTGTTTAGGAAGAGTACTTTTGAAACCGTTTATTTCGTTAATGTTTGTGTGTCAAAGGATTCGTTGCCCTTTTGGAATTCTATAAAACTTTTTTCCAAGATAAAGAACGGTAATAAGTTGGCTACATTTGAATAATAATTCTAGCATTTTTTACCCGACTGTAAGAAGGGTTATTGGTGATAAAAAATGAAAAAAAGAACAACTTATTCCAACTTTGTCTTTTTTTTATCTAAAGGTTACTTGGTAGATTTTTTTATGACATTAACCCGCATCTGTACATTTGTTTGGAAAAAATATTCTAACATACTTGTATTATAAAACAAAGTGCCCCAGAGCTTCTTTCTGTCTGTATGAATGCGATAAACTCACAGATTTTTTTCACCACTAGACAGAGTAATTCATGTTTAAGTGTAATCATAATGTTATTATCATTTAGGTCAAAAGACGTCCACGCCTGAAAGAAAGAAGAAAGAAAAAACTTTTATTCGTACCTCACACATACAGTAGAATTACAAAAAAAAGTATAAAAAGAATAACATAAAATCTGTGCAAGGCCAAAAAGGCGCCTAACTCAGCATATGCTGCGATATTTAAAACGATTTTAAACGATAAATAACGCAGCGCTGGTATTCTGCTTGGACTTAAGCCTGTCCCAAGTGTCGCCACAACGAACGGTCCTGTGCGTCTCGCATCCATCGGATTCGCGCACCCTCACCAGGTCATCGGTCCACCTTGTGTGAGGGCTTCCAACGCTGCGTCTTCTGGTGCGCGGTCACCACTCCTGAACCTTTTGCGGCTCCATCGACCATTATAATATTTATTTTAAATACGAAGTATGAGTATCTAAAGGTTCACCGACCCTACAGTCAAACCATTGCAATGGTTTTGTGTGGCTTAGTTCATTATTTTTACTAAACATTTTGAAATTAAATAAATAAATAAAAAATCTGTTTTGCGAGCAATGTGCTCTGCCCACAAGGTTGTCTTAGGTATGCCTGTTAGTTATATATATTTCTAACACCCGTGTCAAGCTCAGACGGGCTGCTACCTTAAAATAAATAAACAAGATGCGCATTAAAAATTAACCCAAGAATTGCAACCCAACGTTTGTGCCTTATATATATATTTTTTTTATAAAAATAAAACATGCAAATTACGTATTCCCACAAAACAGACCTTATGATAATGTTTTCGACCAGAAGCGTCCATCCGTTAATTCCCATTAATTATGTAATGGGAACATTTTATTTGCATAAATACTTAATGAAACGCAAATACAAAATCATACACGTTCCTTTATTTTGTTTAATATGGGTTTTCAAATTCGTGTGAAATAAGGAAAAAGATCATCAACTCTCTAACCTTTTTCCCAACTAGCTTGGTTGGCTCGGCTTCCAGTTTTACCGAATGCAGCTGAATACCCATGTTGTACAATCAGACCTCCACAACACAGTTACTGGGCAAACGTATCCTTGGATAGACTGATGGTTAAACTTTCTGGCGCCTGACTAAAGTGACTGTCAAAAATCTAAGGCTGGGGCCTGTGGCGGACGCGACAAGCGGTGCGGTGCGGTGGCCACATTGACGCGCGAGCTGTTGTAGCGTTTGGACGTGACTCAGGGGTAACAGACCATGGATGAGGATTTGATATTTTTACTAGACAGTCCGATCCTGAGATGGGAGGCGTTGAACACTCAAGATGGTGTGCAGTGTGCACGAAATAAATAAAAACAGAGAAATAAGTGGTGAATTTGACGAACAACTGAAATTGTACCCTAGAAATTTTTTTGAGTAAATTGTTCTTTTATTTCACTCCATAATTTTCTTGATATTGAGCGATTATTGTGATGTGGATGCTTACTTTGCCATATAGCTGGTTTGGATTGAATTGCACTTATAAACAATTCAGTATTTACGGCCATTTTAATGCAAACGCCCTAACGCCGAGCGACAAGACCGAACTGATTTGATATCCCCGCTACCCGCGCATTAGGTCGCTTGTTGGTTAGGCCCGTAGTGCGGCCATAACGCGCGGATAGGAACGTTGGAAAAATGCGCGCGCTAACTCGCTCAGGCCCGTCGCGCTAGACTCCCGCCTTAGTCACTGCACTATGGACACAAAGGTACATTTAATTTGTTTGATATTTCGCGCCCGTCATCGCAACCGCGCTAGGCTTGCAGTGTGGACGCACACTAAGAATGACCAACAGGACCGGCTTTTACTTGCTTTCAGAAGCACGGAGTGTTAGTAATGTCCTAGATAAACTTAGAAAAGTAAATATGAACTTAAAAACATTGGTACTTGCCCGGTTTCGAACTCTCAACCTCAGGCATGAGAAGCGAGTGCCTTATTAACCACTGTGCCATCATGTCACTCTGAAATAAGGAAAAAAGATAGCATAGCATAGCATAATCAGCCTTTTAATGTTCCCACTGCTGGGACTCAGGCCTTCTCTCTAGGAGAGGGAATGGGCCGTAATCCACCACGCGGGCCCAGTGTGGGTTGGTGTATTTCACATGTCTTCGAATTTTTTGGTTCTAGGACATGACGGTTTCCTAACTATGTTTTCCTTCGATTAGTTTCAAAAATGAAACTATTTCGATAATATTTTGGAACTCTTTGTATGACATGTTTGAATTTTAAGATGGATGTGTGGTGTGACGATAATAGATAAAGTGAAAAGTGAATACATTAGAGTAAGTTTGATAGTAGCGCCAGTGAAATTTGAAAAGTTGAAAGGAAATCGTTTATCTTGGTATGGTCATATGAAGTAGAGGGATAAAACGCATGTTACTTAAAGAGTCATCTTCTCTATTCTATATAAAAGGAGAAACTGACTGACTGACATATCAACGCACAGCCGAAACTGCTGGAACTAGGAACATGAAATTTTGCACAAGGATTTCTTTTATGACGTAAGCAACATTTGCGTTCTAAAGCTGCGGTAGCTCTTTCGAACAGCCCTGCATTATAACATCGCATAACATTTTTTTCTCGCAGGCGGTCGCCTCCTTCTGCAAAGCAGTAATGTTAGCAAAGGTGGAGGCCACACGTGCACGCGCGAGGGCGCGGCCCTCACGCCCCAGCCGCCGGGATCCCGATTTCCAACCACCGTAGGCGCGGGCTTGCGGACGGCGAGCAATGGTCAGCTCGCCGTCTGAACGTCCGGTAACCGTCCGGACCGAGCCCAAGTCATCGACGGCGTGTACTGTCCCACGCGCGCCTCAAGGAGATGTCAGCAAACCGTAGGGGCCCAGCATGGTCAAAGCCTACTGGGGCCAAGGGTCTGCTTCTGAAAGGAAGACTCGGCCCTGGTATGAAAGGCAACGAAGGAACAGAAGTGGGTTTTTAGTCAGTAAATGACTGATACACCCTCCCGCGCCGCCCAAAAGCGGGGGATGTCATTGTATGATTTTCTCGCCGAAAAAAAAAACCTGTACTGGTGAAAAACCAAGTAATTGAGAGACTAGCATGAAATTTCCAAACCCGTTACATTACACCGTACAATGTATACACAGTAACTGATAGGTGTACGCATAAACGGAACTGAGCTATCCTTTGCATAGCATCCATTGTGTTGCGTTGGAATACACCACTCTGTCACTTCCCCTAGCCGTTGTAAGCGATGAGGCATTATGTGAGGAGCCAGCTAGGCAGGTACGTTCACTTCTATATCTATTTATTGAGGATCTAAAATGTGTAGGTACGATGGCTTCCAAATTCTTGGAAAATAGAAATCTTGTCGAATTCAAGGGACTATATAATTTCACGGCTTTAGTGGGGCAATGCGGTAATGTGACAATTTTTAAGATAGGTATATCATAATAATACTTAGATTGTATGTATATGTAAGTATGATGACACGTTGTTGTATTATCGCTTTGTACCTGTCTTTTTTTGGGTGAAGAATGATCAAATAAGTTCTCACGCTCTGGGCGGTGCGAGAATGAAGTCAGATTTTTATTAACTAAAACTCACCCGTGTTCCTTCAGTTGTCCTTTGCATTCCGGGCTGCAGTAACTCTTTTGAACAATCCCGCTTCACGCTGTAGTAAATGACGGTTCTAAGTGACAGAAAAGAATTCAGAACTATTGAGCACGTGAATAGAAATGGACTGCTTGCTAAAATAATCTTAATTATCTAAGATATATTATTATATATAGATTTTCTATAATAACTATATATAAATAGATATTTATTAAGCCTATTAAGTCCAATACCCAGCCGTGGCCATAGGTGTCCTTCTCCCTTTTCACAATTCTGTCCAGACTGATAAATATTTTTCATTTTTGTTTAAAAAAAAGCTATAATCCATTGCTGTTTCACTAATATTGTGTAGACCAGAAAAAAATAGTTTAGCTATATAATTATAGAGAGCAGTGGTGCGTAGTGAGCAGTGGTTATAAGAGCAGTGGTGGCCGACTGGTAACGGCCCCGACTTACGAATTGTAGGTCGCGGGTTCAAACCCAGCCAGGCGCATTACTTTGTGTAATTTATTTCATCACCACTGCTCTCAAAACGGTGAAGGAAAACATCGTGAAAAAACCGGCATGTCCTAGAACCAAAAATTCGAAGACATGTGACATCCACCAACCCGCACTGGGCCAGCGTGGTGGATTACGGCCCATTCCCTCTCCTAGAGAGGAGGCCTGAGTCCCAACAGTGGGAACATTATAAGGCCGACCATGCTATATGCCGACTATGCTATATAATTATAAACCTGTCGGACATCTTGAACTACAAAAGTTTCACAAAGAATATTACTGTTTGTCTTTTCGCCACGGCATTGTATTTTTCAGTAAAGCTTCTACAAAGGAATGAAGACTTCAGAATATTTACAAAAATTCAAAAGTTACATCATGGCATATATTTTACCTACCCTAGGGCACCAGTCACGCTGCGTTCCAAAACATAAATCACGTACGTTGTTCATAAAGCCGCTAAACTAAAGTGGGATAGCGCTGGTCACGTCTACCGGAGACTGCATAAGCTGCGACACACACGCGGCACCGTCCTGATATAGCGCGACGTCGAGCCAAAGCTGCTGGACTTGTATACCTAATTAGCATATAAGCGTGTGGTTTAAAAATCGTAAGGGAAGATCATATTTTTAGATGTACAATTTTAACATTTCAATTTTGAATTATTGACTTTTAACCCGAAAAATTAACCATTCTTGCGGAATAGGCTACTAAGGTGAGAGACCCGCGTTAAAAGCTATTGAACCATAAAAATAAAACAAAATAGGAAGGTTTATTTTACATGTGTTTCGGCTGATAGGTATAATTATGATAACAATATACTTAGCAGAGCTAAGCTTAGTTAGAGTAGAGCTTGTGCTATGAGTATTAGACAACTGATAAACAAACTTATATATTTCTAAATACATACATGTGTTAGATAAATTACATCCGTATACGTTCAGTGGAGACTTTAACACCAATCCTCCAAACATGCTGTTAAAAATGCTAAGTAATACGAGTGAAGGAGGTGTCCGAAACCGTCACCGCAGGAGACTCCCCGGGCATCGGGAGTCCTGGAGATCCCCGGCCACCATAGGCGCGGGCTTGTGGATAACAAGCAATGGATAGCTCGCCGTCCGACTGTCCGGTAAGAATTAAGCCCGAGTTGATGGCGCCTTGTGTTTCCCGAGTACGTCTGAAAGATATCAGCAATACTAAAGGGGCCCATTAGGGTCGATACCTGCTAAGGCTGCAGGAATGTTCGAAAAAGTTATCGAGAAAGAGTAACTGAAGCAACACAGATGGTTTGAGTCAGTAAGTCTGACTGTCTGGGCTGTTAGCATAGGGCTACTACGACTTTTGTTTTAAGTTATAAACTAGTGCTTGACTGCGATCCCACCTAATGGTAAGTAGTGATGCAATCGTTAATTGTGAGGCGCACTAGTTTATTAAGAGCCTATTCACTCTAGCCTTGAAGACACCTAAATTATAATCGGACGGGAAGACCGCAGCAGGCAAGTTGTTCCAGTCCCTCGATGTTCGCGGTATAAACGACGAGGCGAAACGCTTAGTCCGGACCGTAGAGGTTTCAACAACTTACTTTGCGGAAGTAAGCATCATTAATTTGTGCAATGTTGAACATTTTCAGCACGTCCCCATCAAAGCTTAACCAACTAAACGTGTCAAAAAGTTAACTGGTGCAATACAATTTCCAATTGAGCGTGGCTTTTGACTGAACTTGCGGCTAAGCTTATTGAATTTCTAAAAGTTTTCTGCGCCAATTCGTATTTTATAATCCGTTAAAATCAATTGAATATTGAATTAGCGTTCGAACTCGTGGTTGAACGGACACTAGCGTACTCTGCAGTTAGTTTAACCACATTTAGTCCGTTCACGTGGAGCGCAAACCATACAGGGTGATTTTCAATTATTAGCTCTCCGTTTCTCGTTTTTCAAAGTTATATTATGAGGTAATTATGGGTAACTCGTTTTGATTTGGATTAGAAGGAAATTAATTATTTAAATTAGCTTTGTGGTTACCCGTATCCTTCCTAAAACTTTTAGGATAGGCTCAATATAATCTGTTCATGGTTAAAATTTAAGTCTGTAAAATTTAATAGAATAGAATAGAATAGCATTTATTCGACGCAGGCAATACAATAGGCAACAACATAAAATAATAAAAAAAGAGTACAGAAATACAATACAGTTGCGCTGAGCGTAACCAAAAAAAATAATTGGGCAAGTGCGAGTCGGACTCGCGCCCTGAGGGTTCCGTACAAACTTAAGTTACGTTACGTAACTTAAGTTTACGTTATGTTTGCCTAATGTACTGATTAGCTGATATTTTTTTCGCGATTTCGGCTTTATTTATTATTATTTATTTATTTAATACTTCATGCACATAAAGGTACAGAGGCGGCTTTGCTCCCATAGTAAAAATTGCTTGTTATCATGAGCACAATCACGTGTTTAAGTATCGTACACTAATTGCCAATCACCCTATATATTTGGCTAGATAATATGTAGTACTGGTGCTTTGCATACTTAGTTTTATACTGTGTAAACGTGGAAGGGTTTCTTCGTTTGCTAGTGTCGGTAGGGGGTAATCTAATGTGTGTTCTGATGATTAACTGAAGCACGTAGAGTTTTTGAACTGACATTACCTTGCAGGCAAAATATAAATCCGTCGTTTGATGTATGAAAGGTTTCCTGGTCATAACTTTAAACCCAGCGAGCCGTACGCTGGGCTCGTTCAACTCCAAGAAAGTTAGTTTTTGTAACACCGCCCCACACGGAAATACAATATCCTAGGATTGATTGGCACAGTGCAAGATCAATTATCCTTAACGTATCATGGTTTGCAGACTATCTGAGCGACTTGAAGATGTGTAAAGTTGCATGGTTCGTGAGATAAGAGCTTCAAGTTGTTTATCCCATTGCAATCAATCGTCTATTTGGACACCTAGGTAACTAACACTATCGGTTCGTGTGAACGCTGGACATTGGCAGGAGGCAGAGCTGGTAGAACATGTGTGAGCTGTCAATGAGAATGAATGGTGCGGCGAGCAGTTACGCCGAATTGCGAATGGAATATAAACAGTTTTCTGAACGTTGAGTTCGAGAAGATTTGCATTAAGCCAAGACATAACTTTAGAAAGCCTATAATTTACCGGTACGTACTTATGAGCGAGCCAGCGATCAGAGCAGTGGTGGCCGAGTGGTAACGGCCCCGACTTACGAGTTGTACGTCGCGGATTCAAACCCAGCCAGGCGCATTACATTGTGTAATTTATTTTAACACCACTGCTCTCAAAACGGTTAAGGAAAACATCGTGAGGAAACCGGTATGTCCTAGAAACAAAAATTCGAAGACATGTGACATTCACCAATCCGCACTGGGCCCGCGTGGTGGATTACGGCCCATTCCCTCTCTTAGAGAGAGGAGTTCTGAGTCCCAGTGGTGGGAACATTAAAAGGCTGATTATGCTATTATTGTTATACGTACTTATGACTCAAAGCTAACTTTGATTCAGACATCAACGTTTCCAAAAATCCTTTCAATCTCTCCGATTAAGTAATTCAATCACAGACAAGCCTATCACAAAGTAATCTACACAACTTCCAACTAGTTATCAATTTCAACGTCAAAGTTGACTGGCCAAGCCTTCGATTGATTGGTTTCAGACTACCCTCGTCACGACACTAACGTTAGCTCGTAATTAATTAATAACAGCTTTATTCTAGGCAAAGACCGGTTTTGTTGGTGCCTAGGTGGTTGCTACGCTGTAGGGTAAATCAGCCGTACCTGTCCCAGTCGGTAACGTAAAACGTGCACTTGCAAAACTAAAACACGTGTTTAAAATTACATAAAATATACAACACAAGTTAAACTTGCATTGTATAGTTTACATTGCCGTCATACTTATAACTAATCAGATCGGATCAAATAAGCACCAAAATTATAAATGCTTGTCTTAGTTTTGCAATTGGGGCACATTACCAACTGGGGCATGTATGCCTGGTTTACCATAGTAGGAAATTTTGAAAGAGTTTGAGAAGGTATTGTTGGGGGCGGAAGGCAATCAAAGACGTTTGTGCATTAATTATCGGGTTTATTCCTAGGTAAAAGCACCACTATTGTATTATTAGCTGACCCGGCAAACGTTTTTCTGCCATATAAGTCTGCTAAACTGGAACAAGGAGGAATGGCTGGTGGTCGCCTCCTTCTGTGAAGCAGTAATGCTAGCGAAGGAGACAGCCGCATGCGTGTGGGAACGGATAACCTTACGCCCCAACCACTGCAACCCGAATCTAGACGGTAGTCTGGTAAGCCACGCGGTAGGCGTGGGCTTGCGGACGACAAACAATGGGTAGATCGCCGTTCAGCCATCCGGTACATAACCGTCTGGACCTAGCTCGACAGCGTGTAATGTTCCACGCGCTCTTCAAAGAGATGTTATGCAAACCGACTGGGGCCCCAACCCAGCAGGTCCGATGCCCGCTAGGGCCGCGAGGATATTTTGAAAAAGAATGGCGGGATAATGTAACGCATTGGTTTCACCTGTTTATTTTAACAATCTATTTTCGTGCTGAAATAGAATTCACTGCACAACCACACCGAAAATGCAGTTACGCAGCCGTTGCGGTTGCGATTATCACTCGCGAGTGATAATCGCAAGATGGGCGGTAAATTATCAGTTGAGCTCCAAACCGCCATGGACACACAACAAACGAGCTATTGCGTTATACTTACAGAAGAGTTAAAAAGAAGACGCCTAAAAAGTTCTGAGTGCATGCACTGATTTTCTAATTTCTGTGCCCCTCGCTGGCCACTGTGGGCGCCAACCAACCGCAGAGCGTGCGGGCGCAACCTGCCGAGGCTGCGGGTGACCGTGGTCCACGCGATTCTACTAGTTGCCTGTCGGTACAGCGAGAGCCACAAACAATAAGCAAATAAAACGCGTCGTCAAATGCTTTAATTTTTTACTTAAATACCTACATTCTACAGAAGCGACGGGCGCGGGTGAAAACCACTTCGTGAGTTGTTAGTCTGATGAAGCAGTTTTTTTATCCATTTTCACGTGGAATCATGGTCACCCCATCAGTTATAATGTATGATATTTTAGATCGAATTTATCTTTTAAAGTACAAATACAGCAGAATCACAATTTATTTTTAATAAATTTACTCCTACACATAATTCAGGAAGTCGAATTTTATAAACAAGCATGTCTTACTTAAAAAGATATAGGCAACTGTAAAGGGCCGTGCTAAATGAATTAAAATTGGTTTATTTTTCTAATTTAGCAATTTGTATGAGAAACCAATGCGTTACATATGTAACTTACCAAACATCAATTATTTTTTAATAGTTTTTGGGCTAAGGTTGTTATGTCTTTTATAGCTTATATGTTTTTTCCCAGCACGGCCCTCTATTCACATCTATACACGTATATTATTTGTTATTACGAATTCACAATATCTGTTGCAGTACATATAACGTGTTAATAAAGTACATTCCTAGGAATTTAAGAATCTTTTTAATACGCTATATATTTTTCAAGTTATACAGGGGCCATGCTGAAAACGTTTGACTGGCACGGCCCCCTTTTTTGCATATTTCTTCAAAAGTACATAGGTACATTGAAAAAACTCGTAGAGGCGAGTACATTGTATTGGTGCACACCTAAAACAGATTCTGTGGTGTATTGCGGGACAAACGTTCATGGGAGCTCGTATTTATACGCAGACTGGAAAATTCTAGATACAGACGCTTTAAGGCCACTCTAGAACAATGTCGTAGAATCGAATTATTATAAACATGTCTTAATAATTATTTCTCGAGACTCCATGCGAATTTCGACTCTATTGTTAATAACGGAAGGAACAAATTCCCTTATCAACCTTACCGAATAATAATACAAGAAAGTACTTCTACCATAAGTAGTTGTATCTTTCTAGAATTCGCTAGACCTTGGTACGTACTCCGATTTTGGAACTTTTGCTGAGCAATGCGTTTTAATTATTTGATACCTACTACTCTTAATATTGCGGTGGAGATATGACGTGTTCAAGTTTCACGGCGTAACAATACATTGTTTTATTACATACGGAGTTTTCGTGCCATCTATCATCAGATTAGCTCGGTGGTACCTTATAGTCAAAGTACATCTTATAATCTCATGACAATTCTAATAAGCCCAAACCTAACCTAACCTAACCATGGTTACATTCATTTATTTCAGAGTTCCGGCGCCTACGTTTCGGCTTCATCATCAAATCAGTTATATATATCCCCACTTCCTTTAGTCATCAACTACTAGTTCTGCTAAGATCCATTAAGGAGTTTCGTTCCATATCTTCGAAGTTTATCATCAGATCATAACAATATTTATATGGGACCAATTCGATAGCATATCCTGCCATCAAAAAATATTTTTCAAAATCGGTTCACAATTCACCGAGAAATTGGTGAACATACGTATACATAAAAAATAGATACCGCCGAACATAATTATAATCTTTCTTTTTGAAGTCGGTTAAAAATAAAGAAGTTTCGGCGCTCATAACTTCCAAATCTTTATATTTTTTACAGTCTTGCTTCCAGGGCTGTGTGTCTTCCACAGACGACAAAAAAATGACGATACAAATTAATATCATTTTCGTTTCGAAATAACACCGTTAAACAGTGAAGTAGTTGTCATATTACATTTGTATGGAAAAATTACCGAACCAAGCAGTCGAATAAACCAGCATTATGAACGCAGGGGCTAAAATAGACCTATCAGCAGGATATTGCGGAACTCATTTCATTAATCTAGTATGGCTGTTCGCATTGTTTGACCTACTCCTTATCACACAGCGATGGTTAAGCTCGTCCCCATAATCGATGATTAATGCGTATCTAGTATCGACCAATCAACTGCCTGTAATGATCCTCGTATAACAATAAGCCACCTCCAGCAGTAGGCGATTAGGGAATATAGTAAGGAAATCGACAATGTTTAGTTTATTGAGATCGGTGAACTCATCACTTCCAGTTAAAAACCATCGTCAGGCACTAGTTGTCAGGCATTCATGCTGAACTGGACTTATTATGGCTCAGCCATGAGGCACATTGTACTGTCTTTATTAACAAAATTATTTTGTTGTGTATAACTTTTTCTTTTCAGGTTTACGTTTCGACTTGTTTTGTTTATTTACCTTTGTATTGGTGACTAGCTTTTGCCCGCGATTTCGTCCGCGTGGAATAATTTAACATTTTATGGTTCTATCTTTTATAGTTTAGGCAGCGTACGCAAAATAAGTAACTTTTCTGGTTGATTTTTTACACCTTGTGTCCGAAAAACCCAAATATCTTACGGAACCCTATTTTATTCCAAAATAAAATTTAGCCTATGTTACTTGTGGATAATGTAGCTTTCGAATGGTGAAAGAATTTTTAAAAACGGTCCAGTAGTTTTTAAGCCTATTCATTACAACCAAACAAACAAAGTTTTCCTTTTTATAATATTAGTGTAGACAAATAAACTTTTTTTTTCTTTATGTCTTTTCTAGATTCGAAAGGAAATGGCACTTCTAACCATGTACCATAAAAAAAATTTTTCAAAATACAAAATCGATAAGTTAAGTGCACTGAATGCCACGGCTCCAGACCCTAGGGATCAATTAAACAACGTCACCTTAATAGCATATTCAGGTGGGACACTTGATTAATTAAGGGGAATACTATTCAACGCTAGAATGTTCGCTGACGATGCATTATGTGGCACGTTTTGAGAGATAAATGTGTCATGTTAATGTCTTAATTGGAGCTGCTCTTATGGAGCTAGTGTAAGTTTAATTGTATTTTAGGTGATTAAAACGAAGATTACCAATTTATTATTAAGGGCGAAATTCACCCATAAAACTAATCGCGCTTTAACGTTTGGCTCGCAAAATCGCGTTTAGTCGCTGTCGCTAGTGTCACTGGTCTGTATTTTTCTTTTGTTGTATTTTTACAAGTGACATCAGTGACAGCGGCTAAACGCGATTATGCGAGCCAAACGTTAAAACGCGATTGATTTTATTGGTGAATTCCACCCTTAATACCGAATACGTTTGAATTGATAATGAGCCATAGACGTAATTAGATAAAATATGACCTAATATGAATGAGGTACGTGTTGCCAGTGCTGAAATAATGATGGCTCTGAAACGTAGTCGCTCAAAGGCTTAGTCACTCAAAAGGCAATGAAGGTAAATAAAGATATCCGCAAGAGAACTAAGATTAGCGATATAGCCCGAAAAATTGCTAAAATTAAGTGGCAATGAAGCCGAACGTTACTGCCCTGCGTTCAAATTTGAGGTCACACTCGCATTTTTGAACGCAAACATAGAGTTCAACTGTCAATGTCAAGAAAGTGACATTTATGGCAATTTACAACCCAACCTACCATTCTCGGAGTTAGAGTTAGTTGGGTTAACTCTAGGGTGGCTAGCTACTCGAGTTATAAAAGAACAACCCTGGGTTGCAACTCGAAGCACTTTTGAACGATTGGAGTAGTGACTCTAAGATAACCTACTCTGGTTATTTTTGAACGCAGGGCTGGAGTGGCGGCTGCGTACCTTCCGGAAGGCGTAGCGTTTGAAGGCTTCACACAAGGTGGATCGATGATGGTAACAGTTGTAGGAATCCGATGAATGTGAGGCGCACAAGACCGTTCATTGTAACGACACTTAGGGAAGGGTTAGGTCTAAACAGTGGACGTCTTTCGGATGAAATAATTATGATGACCTAATTAGAGAAAACGAATATAAACAAGACATATGCAAGGAATATGATTGGGATCCATTCACAATTAGTGTGAACTCAGCCAGAAGGTGTTTAAGCCTCAAATTCTTCAAGTAGGTTTAATAGATTGTTTATTAGTTGTTTAAGTGCAAACCAAGGATTTATGCTGTACTTCCTACTTAACTAAAAAGCGAAGCTTTATTGTTTTTGTGCTCACACCATTTTTAATTTTTATTGTGATGTCTGTGACAATTGAGGACGAGTGAGGACTTGTAATTAGCTTTCTAGTGATTATGGTTTCCTTTTTTTTTTGTCTGGTTTTATTAGCTGTAGGTAAGTCCTCCATGTACTAAATAAATAAATAAATAAAATTATAAAAGATATGTAGTCTGGTATACTGAATCAACAGTGATTCAGTCTATCAGACTACATTTCTTTTTTAATTAAAAATAAATAAACTTAGTCTATGTCAGTGACCTGTGTCACTGACATAGACTAAGTTTATTTATTTTTACAAACACGAGTCCTGTTGATAAATGTTCAAGAGTAATAATAAAAATTTAAAAAAAAAACAAGTAATTTGTGTATGTCGTGGCCAGATCGTAGAATTGATCATTATTATACATGATGTGACCGGCCATATCATAAAATGGTTGTTTTTCATGATATGGCCAACTAAAATGGCCAGATCGTTTAAACGTCAACGTTTCATGATTTTTCAATCAACGTTTGGCCATATCATAATGTATGGTTTCCATGACATCAATATTCTAAATAAAGAATATTAAAGATAAATAAGACATTTTAAATAGTTTTAATTTTAAAACAATAACCACTAAATAACACTATTAAAGATTGAAATCAACTAACCAGTGAAATACGTTCCAAACTCCAAGGTTTTTTTTACGATGCGCTCGTTTTTTGAATGGTTTTCGTAAAATTCAAGTTTTTTTTTTTGTAATTACATTTCACTATATCATTATTATCAATTTACACATTATTATTAGCAGTTTTAAAAGAATAAACACAAGAATATCTGTCCGTTTTTGCCATGATTCATAACAAAAACAAAACAACATCAGCCCCCTAGCCAAGTCACAAACGATAAACGTAAACTCTCAGTAGTCTTTAATGGATTTTCAACTTTATGTTATTGGATATAAAGTTGAAAATCTATTGAAGATTACATAGTGTTTTCGTTCGTTCCGGTCGCTAACGCTCAGTAGTCTTTAATAGATTTTCAACTTTATTGGTCTTAGGTATAAAGTTGAAAATCTATTGGAGATTACTAAGCGTTCACGTTTATCGTTTGCAACTTGGCTAGGGGGGCAGAGCCTCTAACGGTGAATAATGTAACAATTTTACTATATGATGTTTCGCCATATCATGAAATAAACATGCGTTTACGTTCATATCGTTAAACGCAAAGTGTTCATTGATTTGGCTTGCCCATATCATGATGTGACCAGCGGAAGTGACATTAGATGATTTCCCACTCAAAAAAAACCTGTTTATAATATAAGTGTGGATTATTTAGTAGGCGTCAGTATTTTCCGATGTATTGTTCCAAAAAAATGTATGGTTTACCATACACTCTTTTGGGATCACCTTCGACACTCAGGGATAATGTTGCCTTACTAATGAACGAATTAATTATTAGAAGCTAGTTATAATTGTTAGAAGCTATAGCTTTTTTTTTTAGGTGGGAAAATCATCTAATGACAAATCTCGCTCTTGGATGGAGCGAGAGATAGTGTCAGACATTTACTGACTAAAAACCCACTCCTGTTCCTTCTTTGCCTTCATCCCGGGGCTCCGGGCTTCGCTTTCACACTACCCGTGGCCCCAGTAGGCTTCGGCCCTGCTGGGCCCCTACGATTCGCTGACATCTCCCTGAGGCGCGCGTGGAACAATACGCGCCGTCGACGACTTGGGCTCGGTCCGGACAGTTACCGGACGGTCGGAGGGCGAGCCACCCATTACTCGCCGTCCGCAAGCCCGCACCTACGGTGGCCGGAAATCGGGATCGGAATCCCGGCGGCGCCGGCGGTTAAGGCGTGAGGACCGTTGCCTCACGCTATCGGCCGCCTCCTTTGCTAGCATTACTGCTTCGCAGAAGGATGCGACCGCCTGCCACTCTTCCTCACTCCGGACCATGGCCTGTACCAATGCCCGGCGCGAGAGATCACTGCCGCCGATCGCCCCCACGAGGACACGGCGTTGCTATGCCCAGGCGCGGGGGCACACCTCTACCGTATGCTCCACCGTGTCTTCCGGACGGTCCACACAATGGCGGCACCCAGGCGTTTCTTCCGCACGAATTCGGTGCAGGAACCTCCCGAACTTACCATGTCCGGTGAGGACCTGCGTCATGCGGTAGGTAAGGATGCCATGTGGTCTTTCCAGCCACTCCTCAAAGAGGGGACTTACCGCTAGAAGCTATAGCTAAATGTCAAACGAATTGTCATCTGAACAGTACAATGTTCACAAAGTACACAAATTGACGCCTTTAAAATGATTGCTGCCTGCTAAGAGATTGCTGTGAGATTGTTCAAAATATTTACTTACTATGGCCCTAAAACGCAAGGGACAAATGAAGAAACACACGTGATTTTTAGTTAGTAAAATTCTGACGCACCCTCTCGCTCCACTCAAAGTGGGAGAAGTTTTTACTAATTTCCCTTCTCAACAAAAAGAACAATGATATCTTTCCGCTTCTTTTTCTACTTTTTCGATGGGTATATTTAAAATCTAAGGCTACGATGAAAAAAGTAATCGTTTTTACTACCCAACATTTTCCCAAAGCTCCTAAGCACTTGTTCACAGAACTTTTTCGTATTTCTCTCGTATTGCTAAAAGTTTCTAGGAAAATTTGGAATTACGTTCTTTTAGCAAAAAGAGTTTATCTCATCTAAAAAATAGTAACATTTTGATACAAGTGGATAAAGTTTGTCATTGCGACCGATGCGGAATTCTATGGAATTTTTATGGGGTCTAAAGTAATTTTACTTGTTACGACAGTTCTGCTGTGGTCCTACGAGGAGTTTCGTTCCATATCTTTGATGTTCATCATCAGATCATAACAATTATAACTTTTCAATCATAAAAATAATATTTTCTAAATCGATCCACAATTGACCGAGAAATCCCACTTTTTGAAGTCGGTTAAAAAATAAATAAACGGCGTCGACTGGTGACTCGTGGGGATCGCTTAATGCCGAGCCATGGCTACATGCCATGTTGACTTCTGAAAAGGTTACACGTGGTCCTAGAACGCAAAGGGCAACTGAAGGTACATAGGTGTGGTAAAAGTCCAACTCGTCCTCGCCCCCAGAGCTAGAGAAGCTATTAGATGATTTGCCACTAAAAAAAACACTTTGAACTGTGATACCTTGTTTTATTTTTATATAAACTAGTGCTTGACTGCGATCCCAGCTGATGGTGAGCAGTGATGCAATCTTTGATGATGTAGCACACTAATTTACCTAAGTTATAATAGGACGGGAAGATCGCAGCAGAAAAATTGTTCCAATCCTTCAATGCACGCAGTATAAACGACGAGGAGAAGTCCGGACTGTAGAGGTGTTAACAATAGCATAGGCAGACTTATAAAGTTTCCACTGCTGGGACTCAGAGCTCCTCTCTAGGAGAGGAATTGGGCTATAATCCACCATGCAGGCCCATTGGTGGGTTTATTTACTCGGCTAGAGGCCAATCACATTCGTTAAAGACATGTTTTTGATATTAAATATGAACAAAATAATAATGAGACATGGAAAGAAAGAAAGAAAAAGAAAAAACGTTTATTCGTACCTCACACATACAGTAAAATTAATAAAGAAAAAACAGTAGAATACATTGGAATTAACATATAGTAGAATTAATTAACTACTTATAAAAAAAGAAAAAAAAAATAACTTTTTAGTATGTGCAAGGTCAAAAAGGCGCCTAACTCAGCATATGCTGCGATATTTAAAACGATAAATAACGCCGCGCTGGTATTCTGTTAGGGCCCGCGGTGATGCCACGGTCACACTCACGGAGGTTAAATAAAACTATATAGGTATCGAAACAAAACAATGAACACAAACATTGATAAAACAAACTTTGGAAAAATAATAAATACATAACATTGGTAAAAAGCGTGAATTTATGGTAAAATGTGTCATTTGTATGGCAGTCATACACTCATCTCACAATACTCCAGATAGACTGGATGTCACATATCTTTGAATTTTAGGATCTAGGACATGCCAGTTACCTCATGATGATTTTCTTCACAGTTTTGAGAGTAGTGATGAAATAAATTACACAAAGTAATGCGCCTGGCCGGGTTTAAAGCCACAACCTACAACTTGTAAGACGGGCTGTTACCACTGAGCCACCAACTGCTACATGAACTTTGAATAGCCAGAATGAGGACAATTTGGAGCCAATAATTTTATTTGATTCAATGAAATGTAATGTCTGATTTTAGCAAATACCTTGATTTATAATGCATCTATACACTAAAAACAGAGCTGGCAGGTAGAGCAATGTTGGACCAGTGGTAACAGCCCCGACTTACGAGTAGTAAGTCACGGGTTCAAACCCAGCCGGGTGCAATACTTTGTGTAATTTATTTCATCACAACAAACATAAGGTTGTGACTATGTATATGTTTGGAATTGGGAAACATTATAAGGTTGACTATTATATATATTTATGTACACTAAAAACCAAAATAAACAAAAAAATGCAAAGTTGAGCGCCATTTTGTAAGAGCATAGCTACGACCAGGCACGACACGTATTGACACTTTATGTTATGTGTGGAGTTTCATAAACCGACAATTTCAAAGGGTTTTTTTTAAGTGGAAAATCATCTAATGACTTCTCCCGCTCTAGGGCGGAGTAGGTGTGTAAGAATTTTACTGACTAAAACCACACCTGTGTTCCTTGAGTTGCCCTTTGCGTTTTAGAACCATGGGTTTCCCTTTCAGAAGTAAACCCATGGCCCCAGTAGGCTTCAGCCCTGCGAGACACTTTTTTTTTTAAGGTGGGAAAATCATCTAATGACAAATCCCGCTCTTGGGCGGAGCGGGAGATAATGTCAGACTTTTACTGACTAAAAATCCACTCCTGTTCCTTCGTTGCCTTCGTCCCAGGGCCCCGGGTTTCGATTTCACACTACCCATGGCCCCAGTAGGCTTCGACCCTGCCGGGCCCCTACGATTTGCTGACATCACCCTGAGGCGCGCGTGGAACAATACGCGCTGTCGACGACTTGGGCTCGGTCCGGACGGTTACCGGACGGTCAAACGGCGAGCCACCCATTGCTCGCCGTCCACAAGCCTGCGCCTACGGTGGCCGAAAATCGGGATCGGAATCCCGGCGGCGACTAGGGCGTGAGGACCGTTGCCTCACGCGATCGGCCACCTCCTTTGCTTGCATTACTGCTTCGCAGAAGGAGGCGACCGCCTGCCAAGCCAGGCCATGGCTGTACCAAGGCCCGGCGCGAGAGATCGCCGCTCGCCCTCACGAGGACACGGCGTTGCTCTGCCCAAGCGGGGCACACCTCCACCGTGTGCTCCACCGTGTCCTCCGGGCGTTCCACACAGTGGCGACACCCGGGCGTCGCTTCCGCACGAATCCGATGCAGGAACTTTCCGAACTTACCATGTTCGGTGAGAACCTGCGTCATGCGGAAGGTGAGGACGCCGTGAGGTCTTTCCAACCACGCCTCAAAGAAGGGACTTACCGCCATAATTGTGGCGTGCCCAGCACGGGGTCGCGACAGTCGCTGTCGCCATTTCTCCATGAGAACCCGCCGGAGCTCTGTCCGCCATGCTGCGACATGTCGCGGCAGCGGAGTTTCGCCCCGGCGTTGCATCTCCATGCGCAGATCGTGCATGTGTGCAAGGACTGTTGCCTCCAGATCACATGGTGGCTGGCCAGCAAGGAGGCTCGCCGCTTCGCGGGAAATCGTCCGGTATCCTCGCACCATCCGTATGGCCATGACCCTCTGGCATGCGTTCAGCCAGGCCGCCGGCTGCTTCCGCAGCGCCGGCGCCCATACCGATGCGCCATAAAGGGCCATGGACCGAACGATTCCCGCGTAGAGCTCCGGCAGGAAGCGTCTGGACCCCCCAGGTTGGGCAGGAGTCGCCCGAGGGCAGCCCCAGTCCGATTTAGTTTGGGAGCCAGACGTCGGAAGTGCTCCTCGAAATCCCATCGGCTGTCGAGAACGAGTCCCAGGTACTTCATCGTCGACCCGACGCCGATGTGGACTCCTCCTACCGTTAGTTGGGAACCCGGTGGTAGCGCGTTCCGAGGGCCGTGAAAGCACATGGCCTCGGACTTGTGCAATGCCACGTCGAGTCCCAACTCCTGGATCCTGCCCACGACTGTCGCAACCCTGCGTGTCGCTAGTTCGATCGCCGCCTGGTACGACTCTCCCCGCGCCAGGACCAGCGTGTCATCTGCGTAGTAGACCACGCTGATCCCGTCAGGGAGGTCGCCGCGCAGCACGTAGTCGTATCCGATGTTCCACAAGGCGGCCCTAGTACCGATCCCTGTGGAACACCGCACGACATCTCTCGACGTTCCCACTCTCCCTGGTGACCAGGGTAGATGATGTACCTGTCTGACAGGTACGCCTCGACCACACGACAGTGGTAGTCGGGCGTCCGCTGATACCGGAGTGAGCCCTGCGAGACACTACGGTTTTGCTGACATCTCTTTGTTCAAAAGTTATAACATTGTTAAGGTGCAATTCGAGCCTCGGCTGCAGCTGCACGACTGGGTTACTATGTAGTAGTATGGATTTCTGTGAAAACATTTCAACCCTGCTGTGGTTGCAGGACGCGGCAGCACCTTTAGTTTCGACAAAGTAATTGTTTGTTTCAATCTGCCAACAAAGCACTGGAAGTATTCCCCTAGCATCATATATATGGAAATGTGGCTGTTTGTATAGTATCCTGATGAAAATGCATTTCATTACTTTGCCATTGCAGTTGCTGAGATATTTTCATAGTCATTTTACTTTGCATAGTTTCACTTTAATACCTTCCTGGCATAAAGATCCGTAAATTATTATCAGGAAATAAAAAACTTTTTACAAAAAAAAAAATACAACTGACTTCAACGTAAAAAAAAATCACTGAAAAGTGCAAAATAACTTTAATTTCGGAAGTCGGTGTTTCTATAATAGTTTTGTCGTTTTTATCTTAACAGTGTGTTTCTCTGGGATAACTTAACTAATTTTGAAATAATTTTGTGTGTATATTTAAGAATGTCTCTGGATGGTTTGAAAATACAATATACATTACATAAAAAACTTTTTACAAAAAAAAATAACCGACTTCACTAAAAAAAACACTAAAAGGATCAAAATAACTTTAATTTCGGAAGTCGGTGTTTCTCGGTATTGTTTGTTTCTTATTTAACACCGACTTCCGAAATTAAAGTTATTTTGATCCTTTTAGTGTTTTTTTTTTAGTGAAGTCGGTTATTTTTTTTTGTAAAAAGTTTTTTATGTAAGTCTATTGTATTTTCAAACCATCCAGAGACAAACTTAAATATACACAAAATTATTTCAAAATTAGTCAAGTTTAGCCGTTTAGGAGCAGTTAGGTGACAAACACGCATAAAGAAGAATTTTACATAATAAATATATATTAACCTGTGAGGTCCGATCACGAGGTCCTTACCGCTTAACTCAGTCCGCTACGATTATAGGTCATAGCCATACAAGGAGTCAAAGTAATAATGTCGCTTCTGTAGCGCATCGGGGATGTTTGCGGAGGCGCGCGTAGATTGTTTCTACACAATCATGCGTAAGCGGTGCACATCCCCGGTGCGCAGGGTGCGGGCCAGCCGCAATAGTAGGTATCCTGAAGGCCTTGCCGAACGTGTCGACTGTCAGTATCTGAATCACTGTTGCATGATTCACGTACTCAGTAATTTTAAAATATTATTTTAATTTCAATTATTTATTAAACTTGATTATTATTAATACTTAATTTTTTTGTGTGGTATATGCTTGTATAACTTATTAGTCGCCATTCCAGGACCTTTCTTCCCCATCGGCCATCTGTTCTGCGAGCAATGTGCCCTGCCCTTGCCACTTAAGTTTGGCGATTCTTCGGATTTTCTTGTTTAATTCATAAATTCTTTCCTTAATTAAACTTGTAAGTTGTTGCAACAATAAATCAATCAGAGAAGACGCTCCAACATTTTAATTAGGTGACTTAACTAATTAAACACAGCTGCAGCAATGCACACATACAAAAAGAGGTCAGTTTGTATGTGTTCGTATTTAAAGCCTCATAATTTTCTTTTAGATCAAAAGGAAATTGAAAAGAAACAATATTGGCATTCAGTACTGTTTTTTTATATGTTTGTAAAGGATACGTTCACTGATATAAAGCTAAAATATAGCTGAGTGTGTGTTGTACATAAAAATAGGGGTTTTATGAGACGTTTCACTATTATTACGACTAGTTGTTGCAAGCGACTTCGCTCTCGAGAAAGTAGAAAATTGTCTCAAGGGAATATAAAATAGTACCTTATGTTCTGTTCTAGGAAATGGTCTTCCCGTGTGCTAAATTTCATCTGAATCGGTTGTGCAAGATATCAGTTTAATCATATGGGATGAATACATTCATATCTCATCTTTAAAAACCTAAGAAGCTGTATTAAAATAATGGGTGGAATTATTTTCAAGTTTGTTGGTGATTTAACATTGCCAGTTATAGTTAGTTTAGAGAACTAGAGCTGACATTGTTTAGTCTTACTTTGAGAGCACATTTGAGTGGAAGTAAAAATATTCCTTCAAAGTTACTTTTAATAAGAGATTGGGAAGTACCTTATTGTGAAAAAAAAAAATCGAAATTGATCGTGATTTAGGTGAAAAAGCTTTTGGACTTTGGAGATTAGATCTTCAATGCTGGTTAGCATTGAAGATCTAATCTCCAAAGTCCATCCAGATGTAGTCCAAATAGAAAGAAAATACTACCAGTGGATGTGTCAAAGGGCAATATTTGCGGCTAGAAACAGTAGCTCAAATTAAAATGATTAGACTGATCAGTGCCACAGTTTTGAAATTTAGGGCAAATAAATGGTAATTTTGTTAATGTTTGAATGTGGTTTGCGAAAATAAGTAAGTGTTTTAGGATCTAATTTAATGACGTTTTGTGCTGCGTAATTGACGTGACGCACGTGGGTGCGGTCGGCGATGAATGAAGCGAAGCGGACTTCAACCGTGCTATGACGTGTTTAAAAAAAAAACCATTTACAAAAAAAAATTACTTCACTAAAATAACCTCCTCCTTTTTTTTTAAGTCGTTTAAAAAAACACTAAAATGATCAAAATTACTTTAATTTTGGAAGTCGGTGTTAAATAAAAAACAAACAATACCGAGAAACACCGACTTCCGAAATTAAAGTATTTTGATCGTTTTAGTGTTTTTTGTATTATATACATTGACCAATTACGGAGTTCCGGTGCTTATCTTCCGGCTCTATCATCATCATCAGGTCACTTCGATGACACCATTTTCAACATTCTTCAGAACCATTTATTTATTCGCATTGTCATAGTCGCTTTACTATCTTCATTATATTATTCACTAGCGACCCGCCCCGGCTTCGCACGGGTGCAATGCTGATCACTTCATAGTGTAAAACAAAGTCGCTTCCCGCTGTTTGTCCCTATGTACGCTTAGATCGTTAAAACTACGCAACGGATTCTGATGCGGTTTTGTCCAGCATTGCACCAGGGCGGGTCGCTAGTACTAAATATACTACAGAATGTCTTTATACACAACGTTCACAGATTTTTTGTCATTAGACAATACAAGAAAACATATGTTTTCTTTTGAGGATACTCTTGAAAGAGCGACATATAATTGGCCATGTGAAAAATATTCAACGCTCAAATCTAAGCCTGCAACGTTGAAAGTTTGACCCTGCGATTTATTGATGGTCATTGCAAAAGATATCTGTAGCGGAAATTGTAGGCGTTTATTATTGTAGGCAAATATTGTGAACGGTAAATTCGATGGTATTAAAATTCAATTTCAATTAACCCAAAAACTGCTACATTGTTTTATTATGAAGTTCCTGTGTCTACGTTCCACCTTCCTCCATCATCAGATCAGTTCGATAGTACCTTATAGCCAAAGTGCATCTCATGACAATTCTAATAAGCCCAAACACGGCTAGGATACATTGATTAATTACAGAGTTTCGGCGCCTGTCCAGCTCCATCATCATCATCAGGTCACTTCGATGATACCATTTTCAACATAACTATTCAGAACCATTTATTTATTTTTATTTTCATAGTCGCTTAACTGTCTTCATTGTGATATCTATGTGAGTATGAAGTTCCGTTGGCCATTCTTGATCTTCTTCATCAGTTCCACTTCATCAAATATAAATCGTTGACTGTAAATGCTTATGTTCTCGATGAAAATACCAAAATCACTATATGGTTGCCTATAATATTTGAGGAGATCCCTCGATTCCTCATGGATCCCATCATCAGAACTGGATTTTGAAAAAAATGTGACCAATCTGGAAGCATATTCTTTAAGAGCAAAAAAAAATTTGCAAATCGGTCCATAAACGACGGAGTTCTGAGGTAACACACAAAAAAAAAAAACAACCGAATCGATAACCTCCTCCTTTTTTTGAAGTCAGTTAAAAACACTAAAACGATCAAAATAATTTTAATTTTGGAAGTCGGTGTTGTTTGCTTGTTATTTTTTTAAGACGGTTATTTTTTTTTTGTAAAAAGTTTTTTATTTCACACTTTTTAGTTGTGATGCACTTATAGCCAGAGTACCTATTTCTCATGACAATCCGAATTAACCCAAACACTGTTATGATACATTATTTTATTATGAAGTCCCCATCCACCTCCCGGCTCCATCATCAGGTTAGTTCGATAGTACCTTATAGCCAAAGTGCATATCGTGAAAATTCTAATAAGCCCAAACACGGCTAGGTTACATTGATTAATTACGCAATCCCAGTGCCTACCTTCCGGTTCCATCATCATCATCAGATCACTTCGATGATACCATTTTCAACATAACCATTCAGAACAATTTATTTATTTGTATTGTCATATTTACTTAACTATCTTCATTGTGATAATTATCTATGTGAGGGTGAAGTTCCGTTGGCCATTTCTGGTCTTCTTCATCAGTTCCATTTCATCAAATGTTACTTTTTGACTGTAAATGCTTTAGGTCTCGATATAAATACCAATATCACTATATAGTGCCCAGAATCCCCTCGATTCCTCATGGATTCCATTATCAGAACTGGATTTGAAAAAAATGGGACCAATTTGGAAGTAACCGAGTAGTATATTTGCGTCGACGCATCAATCTTTGAAAGAATCAAGTTATTTACCGCAACCGTTATGTCCCTGCATTTTAAATCTGTAATATCTTCGAAAATATTCACTTAAATTAAACGCTGTAAGGGCCATATTGATCTATATTAAATGCACAATGTATTTAAGGTACTTAATTGGATAAAGATTAATGCTGTATAGCTTATAATAGTTTCGTAAATAAGCCATTATTTCTCGTAAAAAGTAAAGGATAAAAAATGGTTATTGTGGGTTATACCTAAAAGATAGACATATACGAGGCATGCCTTTTAAGTTTTGTCGTTTGAAGAAACAAACACAACTAGAACCTTATAGTACTTTTTATTGTTTTTCAAAGTATTCACCACGTAGCTTAATACACTTTTCCATTCGCTCAAACCAGTTATTATAACATTTATTCCACTCTAAAGTGGGGGTGTTCAAAATGGCTGCCTTGAAAGCGTCGACTGCTTCTTCACCGGACTGGAACCTTTGACCACGAAGACTTTTCTTAATTTTAGGAAATGTAAAGTAATCTTTAGGGCTTAGGTCAGGACTGTATGGAGGATGGTCAAGAATTTCTACTTTTTCCTGCTTCAAATACTCAATTGTTTGACGAGCGCTGTGTGAGCTTGCGTTGTCGTGGTGCAGGATGATGCGTCGCTTTGAGTTAGATTTTCGAAGTTCGGCGATGACTTGTGGTTAACAAACTGTGGTATACCACTCTGCGTTAACCGTTCTACGATCTTCAGGTGCAATAGTCGCAACATGGCCGGTTTTTCCAACGAACGTGGCCACCATCTTCTTTGAAGTGCTTCGAGAACGAACAACTTTAGTCGGCTTTATCTCGTCTTGAAAGACCCAGATTGTAGATTTGTTGTTTGGAATCAGGATCGTAGGCATAGATCCAAAATTCGTCACCACTGATGATGTCGTAGACGTGATTTGACTCTCCTCGGTTGAACCTTTGCAGAGTTTTCTTACACCATCTGACGCGGGCCGCCTTGCGATCCTCGGAAAGCAGATGCGGTATCCAACGGCAAACTAGCTTTCACACACCAAGCGCTTCATGCAAGATCTTCTGAATGATTGTCCCTGAGATGCCTAATAGAGCCTCTATCTCTCGATACGTCACATGACGATCTTCGAGAATTAGTTGTCTCACAGCAATGATGTTATCTTCAGTGAAGGCGGATTTTGGACGTCTTTCGCGAGATTTGTCACTAACACTAGTATGTCCAAGCTGGAATTCTAAATACCAGCGTTCGACAGTCCGCAGACATGGGGCTTCATCACTGAACACAGATTTTAGCTCTTCAAAACACTGAAGCCGTGTCAAGCCTCTTCTAAAGTTGTAGAAAATTATTGCACGAACATTTTCCTTAGAAAGATTCATTTTCGTACGTTACCTGACAGATTCCAATCGACGCTGTGACTAAACAATAGCATTAATCCTAATACTTTCAACTGTTTTAAGATTCAAAATTTAAACACATTCGAATATAGAACAGTTCCAAATTCAAAATTGCCGGGAAATATGGAAACGACAGAACTTAAAAGGCATGCCTAGTACCATCGCGGACTTTTTTGTAGATCTTTTTAAGGTGTACAATACTGTAGTACATTATTTTGATCTATCTCTTAGGGTTCAGCCAGCGTTTGCAATGTAAGCGCAAAAAAATGTGTTTATTTACGACATCACATTAGAAACCTCCAAAATCATCAGTGTTCCTCTACTATAATGTGCGTGTATTATACTCATAAACCTTCCTCTTGAATTACTCTATCTATTAAAGAAAACTGCATCAAAATCCGTTGCGTACTTTTAAAGATTTAAGCATACATAGGGACAGACAGACACGAAAAGCGACTTTGTTTTATACTATGTAGTGATTTTTATTATTTTATTCTTCTTTTATTTTTGATATCTTTATGAGTATGAAGTTCTGATGGCCATTACTGGTCTTCTTCAATCAGTTTAATTTCATCAAATGTTACTTTTTGACTGTAATTGCTTAAGTTTTCGATGAAAATACCAAAATCACTATAAGGTTGCCTACAATATTTGAGGAGTTCCCTCGATTACTCATGGATCCAGTTTTGATGATGGGATCAATGAGGATAAAATGGGACCAATCTGGAACCATATCCTTAAAGAGGAAAAAAAAATTTGCAAATCGGTCCTTATACAACGGAGTTCTGAAGTAACAAACATAAAAAAATAATGATATAATAAAAATGCAACCAGATTGATAACCTCTTCCTTTTTTTTAAGTCGGTTAATAAAAACGGCTAAAGTGGTGACTTCGTGCACACACTACTAGGACACAACCACTGCGTCGCTGTCAATTCGTGTAAACCGCATCGGATTGCCTCGCAACCGCAATCCCGATGAGTCGCACACGTAGAATACCGCTTATGGAAGGTAATCTATAAACAAATTGATTTGATTATGAATTTTTTTTTATTATGAGAGAAAGATTTTTTTCCGACCAAAATACACGGTGCTTATGAGATAGCACATGGGGGCCAAGGCATTTTTTTATGGTGGGAAATCATTCAATGACTTCGACCCTCTTGGGTGGTGCGAGAGGGCTTGTCAGACTTTTACTGACTAAAACCCACTCCTGATCTTTCTTTGCCTTCGTTCCAGGGCCCCGGGGTTCACTTTCACTTAACCCAGTATGCTTCTACCCTGCTGGGCCCCTACGATTTGCTGACATCTCGGAGCCAAGGGATAAAGCTATGATTCATAAGGTATTCTTTTTATCCCCAGTAACTGAACCCTACCAAGTTTAACACTTAGAAAACTAAAGCGACACTATATTTATTAAAATTTCATGCAACAGAAACGAATAAAGGTGGACTTAACACCGTCTCATGCGTTCTCACCTGTCATCCAAGGACAGTGAAGACAACATGGCAGGTGATAAAAAATAAAATACTGTTGAGCAAATAATGTGTGCGAAATTATTTATATTTAGTTAAAATCAACATAAATCTAGTGACATCTTTGGAACTAAAAAAAAAGAAAATCTGTATCGCGCAATTTAGAGTTCTCCGCGTGATTTGAACATATACTAGTACCACCGAAATCATATATAAATAATATTATAAATAGAGTTTTGTTTTTTGTTTGTAGGAGGAAGACTCGGCCCTAGTACGAAAGGTAACGGAGGAACAGGAGTGGGTTTTTAGTTAGTAAAAGTCTGACACTATCTCCCGCCCCGCCCAAGAGCGAGGGATGTCATAAGATGATTTTCCCACCGGAAAAAAAAGGTAATCTCTGGAAGTACCTACTGGTCCGATTGCTAAAATTTTTTCACCGATAGAAAGCTGTTTTATTCTTGAGTGGCATAGGCTATATTTAATGTACGCGGGCGAAGCCGCGGGCAACAGCTAGTCATCTTTAAGACAGTTGCCCATGTCAGACATAACACCTGTCTTATTAGATGAGCCTTCCTTTTCAACGAAGGTTTGCAGGATTTTACACTATGTTCTACTTATCTCTAAACAGGTAACCTTCGACAATGAACGTCAGTGCAGACTTTATGCAGCTACTACATCGTGAAGTCATCATCACTTCCTCAAGCTTTCGAGCAGCGAGCCATACAACCAGCACCCACGGCTATACAGGATATCCTGACCACCAACATGCCAACTTAATCATACATGGTCATCATCCTCAGCCTTATAAACGACCTTGGCTAAGCACATTGCACCTTCAGCCAGTCGGCCGGACCGAGCCCAAGTCGTCGACGGCGCGTACTGTTCCACGCGCGCGTCAGGTAGATGTCAGCAAATCGTGGGGGCCCAGCAGAGTCGAAGCCTACTGGGGCCACGGGTAGTGTGAAAGCGAAGCCCGGGCCTCGGGATGAAGGCAAAGAAGGAACAGGAGTGGGTTTTTAGTCAAGCAAAAGTCTGACACTATCTCCCGTTCCGCCCAAGAGCGCAGTTGTCATTAGATGATTTTCCAACCTAAAAAAAAAACCTTCAGCCAGTCACATGAAGAGCCATGAAGAACCTATTTATTACATATTTACATTAAGTAATGTAAATATGTAATAAATAGTATATAATATACCTACATATTTACATTAAGTAATGGAAAGGGATTTTAGCGAGGACTCTACTAGTTGCCTAGAAAATATTTTCACAACTTCCGCTTAAATGCATACTGACTAGTAGCCGTCCTGATCGAGAGGAAGCGCAATCCACATAAGGATTGACAGCATTCGAAAACACGGTTTAACGAAATTTACTAGAAGCACAGGCAGCAGGAAATTGTTTGAAGAACGCCGCTAGTGCTTCCTGTTTATTTTACTGCAGGTTATGTTCCGTGTGTGTGTTCTGATCAAGAGCCAGGACGCCGGGAGCGTTTATCGGGAGTGTGGTTTTGTTCTGCTTCGAAATTGGTGGCGTGGCGTAGATAAGCTGTGGCTGAAAACGTATTGTTAGCTTATATACTTCTGTTTTGACATACACAATATTCTTTGTGTTATGTTAACACGCAAAAACATAGCACTTTTAATTAAAAAGTCGTCGATACAAAGTATGGTCGACACGCCAAAAAGAAGCCACTCACGAAGTTTCAAGCATATATTTATCATTTAGCAAAATGGGTGTCGTCCCGTAGACTATGCGCTCCAATTCCAGGATAGCTGATGTAGTAGATGCAGGACATGTTTGCAACATGCCCGAAAAGCTGTGGGCCAAAATACAAAATTGGCATTCTGAGACTGTGAGACGGGGTCGTAGCAGACCAAGGAGATGGCGGGTCGATTTTGTCAGAATTGGAAGGAGGAACCGCGGCCCACGAAAGATGGAATTAGTGGAGAAAGCCCTTTGCACAGGAGTGGGACAGAACAGGCTAACAAGATAAAATATTGTTACATCTTACTTCTCATCTTTTCGTTCTCGCCTATAGGTTATAGCAATTATAACTATTGGAGCTTTCTCGTTTTCCTACGAATACCTTCGTATTTGCAGGTATCTACATTCTCAGGGGTATTTCGAATTCCTTAGTGGTGTTTCAATTTCTGTGAATTTCAGTCGATTGCCATTAACGTATAGTTCAAAGCCCCGCTCAATGGGTATAATTTACAAGTCCGTTTTCTACGTATTGCAATTCTGGAAACATGCCAGTGGGAATGCAGACTTGTGCCTATTTGGTTATAGGGTTGTGATACACTAGAATAGTAGCATAGCATGATCAGCCTTAGAATGTCCCCACAGCTAGGACTCAGACCTCTTAAACGTTTCGAGATTCCTGTATAATAATTGCAGAACTAAATGGATATCTAATACGGTATTAAATAGTTACTAACTTCTGCCCGAAACATTGCCCACGTGAAAACTATTATTATCCCAAGGGAACAGCACCAAGCATCTCAAGACGAAAGTCGGCCAGTGCGCGGTGCCAGTGATAACATACGGCTCTGAAACGTGGTCGCTGACAATGGGCTTCATCAGAATGCTTAAAGTCACCCAAAAGGTGGTACAGAGAGACTTATATTCAGAATTTCCTCGTGTGATCGAATCAGGAAGGAAGATATCCGCAGAAAGAAGAGAACCGGAGTTACATAGCCCGAAAAATCACTAAACTTAAATTGCAGTTGTCAGGGCAAATTGCTCGCAGAACAGATGGTCGATGAGGCCGAATGGTTTTGGAGTGAAAGACACAGCATTGAAAAGCCTTCCACGAGGTGGACTGTGCACCTGGTGAGGATCCTGGGAATGCGTTGAATGCAAGACGCTCAGGCTGGACTTGAGGGAGGTCTATGTCTTATAGTGGTCGTCTTTCAGCTGAAATTATGATGATGACGAGGAACCTTACTACCAAAATGTAAAGTTCTAATATAGACTACTTACAGTCTCTCCGTTTGCCAAAGTTCATTAAAATCTGTTCAGCGGCTGAAACGTGGAGATTTAACAGACAAACAGACTGTTGAATTTATAATATAAGTATGGATTGTACACAGGCGGAGTTTTCTATGTATTTATATTTATGTTAAAGGGATGCAAAATAAAAATGGTCTTCTTGCTTGGCTAATGTTTTTGCCGATGGCCGATCCTGTACTTCAAGCATACAGTGGAGCGATAAGATTTTAGTGTTTCGTTTAGCATGTACACTTAACTGGAAGCTTAACCTTACCTACGGACTAGCGTAAATTACAGCCAACTTTATAGGTACCTCGCAAATAAGTTCAGCACTGAATTGATGAGAGTTCAAGATTTATTACTGAGAACTGAGATCGTGGGTGTAATTCTGGTTAAAGATGTTCAATACTCATAAAGAAAAATTGGAATAATATTTAAAAATTAAGGTGAACTAATCACTGTATTTTGAGATTCAGACTTACAATAACGGTAATATATAGAAGTAGCAATATTATAACAAGCTAGGGCGCACTCCTAAAATTAATATTGTTACACGACGCTGAGGTCCCTCTATCGCTCACTCGAATATTTCACAAAAGCGTTTATTCTTCATTCAGAATTTTAATTTAATGTGCAAGGTACGAATCTAGCATATTAAATCTGATTCTAATTTTTTTTCAAGATTCAATAATTATATTTTTTTATACTTTTAATTTAATTAATAAGTATGAAGTTTAATCATTATTATGAAGGGTCAAAGTTCACGTATTATTTGTGAAAAACAGCAGATTTGTTTTCAATAGAAACCTAAGTAATAAACACAAGATATCTGTGTTTCCAAAATATCTAGAGAAAGATGTGTAATAACGCCATAATCATGCAGAGCAGTTGTATGGGAAGTCTCAACGGGTTGGGCGTTCAAAGCAGGTTATATTATTTTGGGCAAAAACAAATAAATATAAGGCACTTCACCCATGAGTCCGTTTGAGCACAAAAATATAACCGAATAAGTAGATGTAATGAACCCTTAGTTCGTTTCTATAGCAATAAGCCCTTCCTCCCAATCGATGTTTATGGTGGAAAAAAGAAAATAACTAGTGATATCCTCAAGTCGTCTCTTTTATACAAAGATTACGATGAGACGTATTTCCTTTTATACTCAGCTGAGGGAAAAAATATGATTCACTGAAATATAGTGTGTGTTTGTGACACTTTAGTGATGTGTTTTTAGGTAAAAGCTGCGTAAGTTTCATAAATAGTTGATATTTTTGTCGTCTTCATAATAAAACAAAATCTCATCATCAATTCAATCATGTTATACAGCTTGTCTATTCTGTAAAAAATGAAAACTTATTATTTTTTCATTTTTTACAGTACTTCTACCGCTCTGGATTGAGCGAGAGGGCGTGTCATATTTTTTCTGAATAAACTCACCCATGTTCCTTCAGTTGCTCTTTGCATACCAGGGGAGCTGTAAACTTGAATGAATGGGTTGACAGTTCATTTACATGTTTACTTTACCTTCATTTTCACGTAAGAATTTACAGAATAGCGCTACTACAGTTCTCTCTCACTGTTGATATTTGGGATAAATTGGACTCCACTCTGTGATAGGAAGTGGGCCATAATCCACCACGTTTCCGGCCACCGTAGGCGCGGGCTTGCGGACGGCGGGTAATGGGTGGGTCGCCGTCCGATCGTCCGGTGACTGTCCGGACCGAGCCCAAGTCGTCGACGGCGCGTAGTGTTCCACGCGCGCCTTAAGGAGATGTCAGCAACCGTAGGGGCCCAGCAGGGTCGAGGCCTACTGGGGCCATGGGTGATGCGAAAGTGACCCCCGGGGCCCTGGAAAAAATGGCAAAGAAGGAACAGGAGTGGGTTTTTGATTTTCCCACCCGAAAAAAAAAAAAAAACTGACATTATGATGTCTTCGTTTACCGTTTTGAGAGTAGTGTTGAATAGAGTTCAAAAAAGTCGCATTACACTTTACAATTTATCATAATAATTGAAATATAATTATGTTGTATTGATTGCCTTATAATATTGCATTATTATTGATTAATTTATTGTAGTATTTTCTAATTGTAATAACAATTGAATCTATATGAACTTGTTATTTAAGTTTATTGTTTTGTTAACAATATCGCATTGGGTTGCTGGAATCATAGCTGTATGATAGCTGGATTGTCTATGTCGTGCCCAAATCTTAGAATTGATCACTTCATAATATTGCCAACTAAAACTGGCCAGATCGTATAAACGTTAGCGTTTGATTATATGTGAATCCTCGTTTGGCCATATCATTGATGTACGATGTTGAAGTAGTATTTCAATGATAATCATCATCATCATCATCATCATTTCAGCCGAAAGACGTCCACTGTTGGACATAGGCCTCCCCCAAGCGTCTCCACAACGACCGATCCTGTGCGTCTCGCATCCACCGCATTCCCGCGACTCCCACCAGGTCGTCGGTCCACCTTGTGGGAGGCCTTCCAGCGCTGCGTTTTCCGGTGCGCGGTCGCCACTCTAGAACCTTTCGGCCCCATCGACCATCCGTTCTACGAACAATGTGTCCTGCCCACTGCCACTTTAGTTTGGCGATTCTTCGGGCTATGTCGGCGACCTTGGTTCTTGGTTCATTTACAATAAATAAACAAAAATAAATAATTTACATAAATTCACGATCCAATGAAAATGACCGCGTCACTTTAAAATCAAAGTATCAAATCTGTTTAAATCGTAACCAAAATTACCGGACCAGTTCAAAGGTTGTTGGGACATCGGTGCCTTTAGCCTCTACCATTAGGTACGGCCGTAAGGTTCAAACCGCAAAACTGGGATATGTCAGAACCGTCCCCCGTAGTTTAAAGGCCCATTGATTTTGATTGCTGTTATCGCCTTCGAAATTAGATATCGAAGTTAGGTTGTGGGATCCCGATTCGTTAGATTAAAATACATGGTTCCTTTCTTTGGTCTTCTTGGCTTTAAACATCGGTTGGTGCGGTTTCTACGGAGTTTGGAAATACTCGTTCCCTTGGCGCTGATATTTCAATATTGGAACAGTTTCGTTTCGATGTTTTCACTTTTTAACCGACTTCAAAAAGAAAGAGGTTCTATGTTCGGCTGTATATATTTTTTTTTTATGTATGTTTATCGATTTCTCGGTCTGTTGTGAACCGATTTTGAAAATTGATTTTTTGATTGAAATGTTCGCACTTTAACACTTCTACGGTCCGGACTAAGCGTTTCACCTCGTCGTTTATACCGCGTACATCGAAGGACTGGAACAATTTGCCTGCTGCGGTTTTCCCGTCCGACTATAGTTTAGGTTCTTCAAGGCTAGAATGAATAGGCTTTTAATAAACTAGTGCGCTTCATCATCAAAAATTGCATCACTACTTACCATCAGGTATGTACTTACCACAATAAATCACTAGCTTATATCAATAAAAAAAAGATACAGCGTTAATTCCAGCATTATGATAAATAGAATTACTTTTCTTTCTTGTGACATGAACTGGCAAGCAAACGCTTCATGGCACCAAGTTATTGACTTATCTCAATTTTTTTTATCACAAACGAGATGAATCCACATTTCATAAAAAGAACCGTACAAAAAATAAATTATGTACAATCGAGAAAAGAAATAAGTACACAGGCGACACTGCTACTTACTAATCCGTTTTCCGTATTAAATCTTTAATGTCGTTCGTCGACTGACATATTAAACACTGATTATACTTATCAGTGTTTAATATATTTTCAGGTGCTCCTGACCAGACGATGGCCCACTTATTAAAGTACCCAAAATGTCCCTAAAAATACACTCTGGAGGACTTAAAAAACGCCACTGATGCTGCTATAAACTTACGGCAACCTACTGGGCCCAAAAACTTTGAGGAAAGGGAAAAGGAAACCATCGATTTAAGAAGAAGAAAATCAACTATATCTGTATATTGCCTGCTTTCTACACACAAATAGGTACCTACTACAATGAAAGAATTTTCTGTGCAAAAATAAAATATGTTCGTGCGTTTATCTTGCTTGCACAACATAATTCTCCCTACCGTATTTCGATCACGATGGCCAATCTTAACAGAAATTTGCCAAGTACGCAGGAGATATTCTAGTGCTCAAGTGTGTGCGCTGACACAGGTGCACTCTCTGTTCCTTTTCCTATTCTTATAGTGCGATGGAACAGCAATCCGACACAACTGGAGAGAGATCAGGACCAACGGCTTTATGTACTTTCCGAGGCACGGGTATCACACCCCCAATTTTTTTTTTTTTTAATTTATAATTCTTATGTATTTTTATTTCCTTTTTCTATCTAAATCTTTTTGTACACTGCACCGTTCCGGTTCTTATGTCGACACCGCCACCGGCCTACGCTGAAAACCAGCGCTGTGAGCTTATCGCATTATGGGGGATGAACTGCTTGCGTCCGTAGGATTTACTTAGTTATGAACACCCTACACGTGTCCCCTGGGTAGTGCTAAACGAGCAGTACAGACGGTGGTAGGCCATAGCATCGGCTGCCGGCTTAAAGGTTACCACCCATCAGACAAAGCCATGCCGCCAAGCGATCCGTCGTGTTCCGGCGTGATGTCTGGTGAAGCCGTATGGTGGAAGATGGATCTGAGCAGTTGTGTTGTGACGTATACCGGGTATGATGCGCCAGCTGTTGTTGTGTCGGACGTTTGATCGTGGAGGGTAGCGGGATCCGAAGCACGGTGCTCCGCTGGCCGACCGTAGGTAGTTGGGGGCCCAAGTAGTGTGCCAGCCACACACGAAAGGCTGCCCCGCCAACTGCGAAAAATCCCAGGGTGGCCCCATCGTGCCGGTTGGCGACCGGGCGAGAGGACCCGATGGCGATCCCTGGGGGGGTTCGGGCGTCCCCGCAGTCTCCAGATCAACCCTCCATTGGCACAGCAACTCTGGTTGTGTTGTTGGGTTCAACATCGCATCACCTCGCTCAACCGCCATCTTCCATCTCTCCTATTCACTCCACACACAAAACAATGAAAGGTAAAAAGAAAGGCAAGTGTCAACAGCGGATGCACGTCCTCTCATTTCAAGTGCAGTTCTCAAATATTAGAGGGCTGCACTCCAATCTCGTTGCGGTCCACCACCATCTTGAGACTGACAAGACACACTTGCTTTTCTTGACGGAGACCCAAATTAGATGTCCGTCAGATACGGCGTACCTCAACTACCCGGGATACTCACTGGAGCATCATTTCCTGCAGCGTGCCGGGGTCTGTGTGTACGTCCGTAATGACATCTGCTGCCAGCGTCTCCGTCACCTTGAAGACCCTAATTTATCTACGCTGTGGCTGTTGGTGGACACTGGTACGGACAAAATTGTTTATGCCTGTGTCTACCGTTTGCACAGCGGTGATCAGGAGACGACTCGGTTGTTCGACCACCTCAGTGAGGCTGCCGATAAGGCTCTGCAACGGCACCCTGATGCGCAGCTCGTCGCTCTGGGGGACTTTAACGCGTGCCACCAAGACTGGCTGTTCCCATACCAGAGGACCGACCACGCTGGGAGAGAAGCGCGAAACTTTGCAATATCGATGGGCCTTTCCCAGCTGGTCAAGCAAGCGACTAGGGTGCCTGATGTAGTTGGTCATACTGCCAATTGTCTGGACCTTCTGCTGACCACTGATCCGGACAGATGTATCGTAACAGTTTCCTCACCACTTGGAACTTCAGATCACTGTCTGGTGAAGTCTGTTTCGTCCTTCTCCCCACCTGACTGCGACTCACGCGGTGAACGGCGAATGTGGCGTTACAGGTCAGCAGATTGGGATGAGATGCGGCATTTCTTTGCATCTTATCCTTGGCTGTGCGGATGCTATATCCGATGTGATACGTCAAGCTATGGAGTTTTTCATCCCTTATAGAGACGTACCCGTTGGAGGCTCAGCTCACCCATGGTTCAACGCCGATTGCGTTCAAGCTGAAGAGCGTAAGCATTCGGCGTTTCTCGCCTGGGTTGACGCTCGTGACCGCAAAGCTCCGGATCTGAGCTCAAAGAAGAGAGCTTTCAACCATGCTGCCAAGTCCTACAAAAAGGCACTAAAGAAGGCTCGGTTCGACCGCATTACTCATATTGGCACAAAGCTCTCTGCACAGCCGTCCGGTAGCAGAGCGTTCTGGTCCCTTGCCAAATCGGTCGAAGCGAACTTCTGTAAGCCCACATTGCCTCCGCTGGTTAAGCCTGATGGAACACTGGCTCACTCGGCGAGAGAGAAAGCAGGTCTCTTTGCATCTCTCTTCGCCCATAATTCTCGTCTTGATACTAGCAGTGCTACTCCACCGGCTCTACCTCACTGCAACACCTCGATGCCTGAGGTTCGCATAAGAAATAAAGAAGTTTTGAGAGCACTGTGTCGCCTAGACGTGAATAAAGCTAGTGGACCAGATGGTGTACCAGCAATAGTTCTCAAGGCATGTGCGCCCGAGTTGTCTCCTGTGTTGACGCGCTTGTACCGCCTCTCATTTAGGACTGGTATACTGCCGTCATAATAAAGAAGGCCGTAACTGACATTTTTGTCAAAAATGAGTTATAAACATATTCGGAATCAGCAAAGAAAATGCTATCTTATGGTCTTACACACAAAGCTGTAACTCGTATTAGACCAGAGATATTATAAGGATTTTAGCCGTAACTACGACACAAATTCTGGTTTTTGAATCTGAAAAGCCGTAATTACAAAATAACGGCCTTTTTTGTTAATATTTTCGTATTGCTAGTCAGGAAGGCCGCAAAATTACCAATTAGGGCTTTTTAACTAAGCAAAACTTTAAATTTACTACAAAAAAAAGCCCTAACTTCACAATAAGGGCTTTGCATATAAGTATTTTGAAGGGACAAGCGCGCGGGAGTGGGCGCGGGGAGAGTATATTTGAATGAATCCGCGTCGCTCAGTTGCTAGCTAGGAGGCCACGCGAGGGTTTAGTCGATACATGTCAGATTCTACAAATGTCAGATGAGTTTAAAATGCCAGATTCTTTAAATGCCAGATTCTATGAATTTCACTTTTTTTTTTTACAATTGCAATATTATAATTTCCTTACGTGCGTGTATAAAAATATTGCTAATTTCAAAAGTTGATGATATTGCTGGTTGTTGTTTTTTGCATTAGATAATGTAAAATTTTATTATCTAAGGTGTTTGTCAACGTTGCTAAAATTTTATGGAAATAAAAAAAGACAGTTTTTGGGAAATTATTTAATAATAAAATTACAAAGTTATCGTCGTTTAGTTAAACAAAACTTGTTCTTGTATTAAGAAAAAAAAACTTAAATGATCTATAACCAACATTAAAGTCATCAATTTCGTAAAACAAACCTTCGATGCCATTAAGCTGTTGATCCCCGCACGAACGCCGGCGGTCGTGCGCTATTGTCTTACTATTGTGTCTCTAATTACGCTACTCAAGAAGTTAAAAAATCATCATTTTTTTGTTAAAAAACAAACATTAATCAAAATCAAAATATACAATCAAATAACTTCTACTACTATCAGAAATAAATTTGACTGCAGCAGCTGTACGTAGATTTTTTTTTTAAAAGTCTTTGACATTTATTTCTCCCTCTTGAACTTAGAACTTGAAACTTAGAAGAAATTAGCAATATTTTTATACACGCACTTAAGGAAATTATTATATTGCAATTGTAAAAAAAATGTGACATTAATAGAATCTGGCATTTAGAGAATCTGGCATTTATAGAATCTGGCGTTTATAGAATCTGACATTTGTAGAATCTGACATTTATCGACTAAACCTTTAATTGGTTAGTACAAGTAAGAATTGATTGTTTAAAAACGTTCAAGTTAACTGAAATTAGTTGTATGTACCTACTTGAATGTGTATTGTGTAATATTTTAAGCTTGACTGAATACTTCAACTTATGAGACTGACTAAATTAATAAAGTACCAATTTTATTAAGTAAATATTCGTGGTTTCATTTTAATAAGTCTTCTTTACAATCGACACAATCGATTCGTAACTTACGTTTACTATCAAAAAAAAGGCGCAACTGCACATTTGAAGCTTTAGATGCCAGGATTTCGGCTTTAAGAAGATCCAGTTCTTTATATGAAAAGTCGTAATTACATTATTTCACAATTACGCCCTTTCAGATAAGTATTTCACAATTTATTATTATATTTTTGCTAAAATAAAAGGGAAAAAATTGAATTAAATTAATACGCGTGTATAAATTTAAATAAATTATGGTTCATAATAACGCCTGTATTTTTTAACGTTTTATAAAACAATAACCACTTACTAAAACCATTTAGTAAATCGCGGGCCTTCATTTTAGATAAAACTTTAATTATCTCGGAATCAGCATTGATGTAGTTACGGCCTTCTTTCTAATGACGGCAGTATAGTGCCCAAGTCCTGGAAGCTTGCCAACGTGCAACCCGTGCCCAAAAAGGGCAGTCGTGCCGATCCTGCCAACTATCGGCCGATTTCAATAACCTCCATACTCTGCAAGATTATGGAGCGTGTATTGAACTCGCGCCTCATGGCATACCTGGAAGGTAACGATCTCCTCAGTGACCGACAGTACGGGTTTCGCCACAATCGGTCTACTGGGGACCTACTAGTGTATGCCACTCACATGTGGGGCGAGGCCCTCGAGAAGAATGGAGAAGCGATTGCTGTCTCCTTAGACGTCTCGAAGGCCTTCGACAGGGTATGGCACGCCAGCCTTCTGAGTAAGCTTCCAGCGTACGGCATTTCCCCTGGTCTGATTAACTGGGTAAAAGACTTCCTGAGTGAACGGTCTCTCCGAGTTGTTGTCGATGGATGCTCATCAGAGCCCATGTCCACTAATGCCGGAGTTCCTCAGGGGTCAGTTCTCTCTGCAACTCTTTTCCTGCTGCATATTAACGATCTGCTGATGCCCGGTATCTATGGGTATGCAGATGATAGCACAGTTGTAGAGAGATACCTTCCAGGTGCTCGGGCTAGTAAGGAACTAATCCGGTCCGAACGAGAGGCTATGGTGCAGCGTACGAATGTCTCACTTCAGGCAGTCTCCAAGTGGGGCGAAACCAATCTAGTTGAATTCAACGCCGCCAAAACACAAGCGTGTCTGTTCACCGCCAAAAGGAGCCCGTTCACCTTGGCTCCTGCTTTTCGGAATGTATCCCTGGAGTGCACCGACCGCCTTCAGCTCTTGGGAGTTGAAATCTCCTCAGACCTCAATTTTGGGCGGTTCATTGAGTCCAAAGCCAAGGTAGCTGCTAGAAAACTAGGCGTTCTTGCAAAGGTCCGACGGTACTTCACACCGGGACAGCTTCTAATGTTATACAAAGCACAGGTTCGATCGTGTGTGGAGTACTGCAGTCACATATGGGCTGGTGCTGCAAAATGCCATCTAGCAGCTTTGGACTCAGTGGAAAGGCGTGCGAAGAGGCTAATTGGGGATCCAGATTTGGTTAAGTCCAATCTACAAAGCCTCGAGCACAGGCGCAGGGTAGCCAGCCTATCGGTATTTTACAGGTTGCATTTTGGAGAGTGTGCGCGGGAATTGCATGACTTGATTCCGCCATCTCCTTTCTACCATCGGACAACCCGACGTACGGCGAGTATCCACCCTTACGTTGTTGAAACTTCAACGGTCCGGACTAAGCGTTTCGCTTCGTCGTTTATACCGCGTACATCGAAGGACTGGAACAATTTGCCTGCTGCGATCTTCCCGTCCAACTATAATTTAGGTGTCTTCAAGGCTAGAGTGAATAGGCTCTTGATAAACTAGTGCGCCTCACCATCAATGATTGCATCACTGCTTACCATCAGGTGGGATCGCAGTCAAGCGCTGGTTTATATCAATTAAAAAAAAAAAAAAAAATATGTGTGAGGCCGCAGCTTTATGCTGAACGTTCGGCCGTTTTGCGTGGATGTGACGCATATCTGCCCTATCTATTGATTATTTTTGTTAGCTAGTTTTAAGATTGCGTCATTTTGCGTAAATGAACTGTTTTTCTTTCTTTCTTTCACCAACTTCTAAACTCCGGGCAGCTACAGAGTAATTCGTAATGCAAAAACCCAATAGCACTTTTTGCCCGACCCGGGAATCGAGCCCAGGACCCCACGGTCAACAGTCGCGCTTGCGACCACGACACCAACGAGACAGTCGAACTTGCACACCATACTGTTTTGTTGACAGTACTTAGGGCCATACCTCGTCCAATTTATATATAGGATACACGTACTGATTATATTCATACGATTTTCTTGAAAGCAATTTCTCCCATAATGAAGATATTCTGTAATATCCGCGAGGGTTTTACAAAACACAAATTTTCATAAGGACCTTAGGAACTGCTTAGCAATTCAAATTGTATAAAAAGCTTTAAAGGTCGCTGTATTATACTATAAGGGTTGTTTTTATTTAAACCTAAATACATAGCTTAAAACAACGTATTTGTATCTTAATGAGATTCCAAATCGGTACTTTGTGACCGTTGATGGTTTTCAAATTCAATTTTTTGTGATGCCTAATGGTTAAGGCACCCGCCTCTTATGAATAAAGTTGCGGTATCGAAACCGGGCAAGTTTGGTACTTGCGTGGATTTCTCAATTTAAACGTACTTTTTTAAGTTTATCTCAGATATAACTGACACCCCGTGCCCCGGAAAGCACGTAAAATTGTCGGTCCCAGTTGTCAATCGTAGATCCTTGACAGTCGTTACAGGTAGTCAGACGCCAGAAAGTCTGACAAGTCAGTCATCAGTCTATATAAGGAATATCGTGTTGCTCAGCAACTGGGTTGTGGTAGGCAGTCGCTCCATATAAAACACAGGTATTCAGCCGAATCTGGTCAAGAAGCTAGTTGGAAAAGGCTGGGAGATGATGAAACATTAAATTTCAAATCCTTCAATGGAAGATGCACTGAGTCGCGAATCGTCTCTGTATGTTGTGGCATCCCAAATACAGTATTTGCTCTAACGCCCGTTTTGTGCGGCCGACTCCTTTGCTAGCATTACTGCTTCGTAGGAGGAGGCGGCCGCCTGCCACTTTCCCTCGCTTCGGACCATGGCCTATACCAAGGCCCGGTGCGAGAGATCGTTGCCGCCGATTCCCCCACGAGGACACGGCGGTGCTCTGCCCAAAAGGGGCATGCCTCTACCATGTCCTCCGAGCGCTTCACACAGTGGTGATACCCGGGCGATTCATCCGCACGAATCCGGTGCAGGAACATCTCAAACTGACCATGTCAAATGAGAACCTGCGTCATGCAGAAGGTGAGGATGCCATGAGACCTTTCCAGCCACGCCTCAAAGAGGGGACTTACCGCCATAATTATGGCGTTCCCAGTGCTCTACCACCCTGCGTATCCGACACCTTGCACATTCTATTCTACTTAAAGAGCCTCTCAGTGCTTACTGGTTGAACTAGATATAAGTCTTTGACTCGAAAAATAGGCAGAAGAATGCGAATGAGAGGAAATTTTCTATATACTTAAAACTTTTTTTGGGGTTAGAATTTCAAAGTGTGTCCACAGAGTTTTTTTACACAATATTCTCCATGGAGATGATCTGAGTTTTGAAATGTGCAATAAGCATCATTTTTCTGACTGACTGACTTCTTGACAATTCAAAAGTGCCTATAAATAGTTTATATGTATTAAATATTTTTGATTTTGGTTTGATTTGATCAAATAACTTCTTCCGATTTGGGTGGAGTAAGAGGCAGTGTCATGTTTTTAATGGCTAAAACCCATCCGAGTTCTTTGAGTTGCTCTTAGTATTCCAGACCTGCGGTGACTCTTATGAACAATCCCGTAACCCTGGCAGGCTCCGTCAATCATGCAAACATGTCTTTGAGGCGCGCGTGGAACACAACGCGTCGACCCGGTCCTGCGGCCCTAGCATACGCTCTTAATGCGATCCATTTAACGACCTGCACTGAACTCTTTCTTAATTTTCACACGTAAGGCCTCAAGTCTTTATCGGACGGCGAACTACGCATTACTCGACCAGGGCCGGACGCGAGTTCTAAATACACGGGATCTGAACGGGACTTTGTTTACAATATTTATACACCATTATTTTTAGTATATGCGAAACCTGAATATAGTTTGTTCAGAATCAGTAGTTGAATCGATTCCAATAAATTAAGAAAGGTCAAAAGTTGGACACTACCGACACTAAGTACAACACAGGTCACGGCAGGTCACAGGGCATTAGGCGCCAGCGCACAGCTGGGTGCGGGAGCAAATCAACCCCTCAGTCGCCCGGATGGCTCGGTGATCATGTATTTGTGCGGACAATCAGGTAACATAACAAGCTTATAACTCTGTGATTTTTCATCATACAGTTATGAAATTTTGTACATAGATTCTTTACATAAAAATACTTGACATGTGTTTCGGGTTTCGCATATACTAAAACTAATGTTGTATACGACCTAAGGTGCAAGTTAATTCGCTTGCAGTTTTAAAAATAAAATTGTAAAAAAATCATTTATGATTAAATCTATTAAAGGTGGGTCTACGCTAGAGGAGCCGAGCATGAGCCGAGCACAAATCCGTGTAATGTGGACAGACTTACAAGCCTCACTGTACGTCCACACTTGACACCGCGAGTAGAGCAGCTTGTGCTCAGCTCGTGCTTAGCTTGTGCTTAGCTCGTGCTCAGCTCGTGCTTAGCTTGTGCTCAGCTCGTGCTTAGCTTGTGCTTAGCTCGTGCTCAGCTCGTGCTTAGCTTGTGCTTAGCTCGTGCTCAGCTCGTGCTTAGCTCGTGCTTAGCTCGTGCTTAGCTCGTGCTTAGCTCGTGCTTAGCTCGTGCTTAGCTCGTGCTTAGCTCGTGATTGGCTCCTCTAACATGGACCCACCTTAAGAATTACCTGATCGTTGTATGTTAAATTACATTTATTATTTTTATTTAAACTCATTGTGAGCTCTAGAGAACTATGTATTGTCTTAATAAGTAAAAAATTCGTTAAATCTAAGTAGGCAAAACAATCTCAAATAAACTACTATCAATGTAACATTTAAATTATGTGTCTATAGCATGACCTCCGTAACTGTTGGATTGGAGTCACCCTTAATTATTTCTGTTTAAGTAGGTAATTAAATAATGCAAAAATATGTCCATTTTCTTAACTTCGCTATTTACTTTGGCGTTTCCTTAAAGACTAATTACTTTTAAATTATACATCGTCATTCTTCCTCTTGGTAATCACAAAGTAATGTTTGGATAAATTATAAGAAAGCCACAACTTGAGATTTAATTACACTTTCTTCTGTTGATAATTAAGGACATTTACATGACGTCAATCTGATTTTCATTTTTAGTTAATCCATAATTCTGAGTGGATTACGTTTAATAACTTAAATACACAAACAAACCCGGAGCAACTTGTCTGTAGAAGAAATTGTAAAAAAGGAATCACAAAAGTAAAGCTAGAACTACATTAGACCGACGCACACGTGTAACACGCCTTATTCGTACGTAGAACGACGTCGCGTGGCAACGCATGGCGTGCATCAAGTGTAACTCTAAAAGTCTAGTTTCAATATAAAATGTATGGAGACCGACGCGCCCAGATCGGCGTATGTGGCACACGTGTGAGCGGTGTAGTTCTACTTTTAAAGTTTATACGTATGTTTGTTATTTTTTATGCTCAAACGGCTGAACTTATTTGCACACGGTTAGACTATGTTCTTGAATAAGGGATAAGATACTTTGTACTACTACTACGTATGTTCCCTTGTGATTATTTTCTACTTTCCAATGGCTTGGAAAAAAAATATACACCCTCTCGTTCTGTATTTAATTCAAGACGTGTCCATTTTGTTACAGAATCAGCAATCATATTTCGAAATTCACTTAAATAAAGAATTTACCTTTCTCGTTTAAGGTGATATAAATGAGAAAGGTAAATTCTTCATTTTCGGTTTTTGTGGCATCTTAAATGTAGGTTCATTTTAAATGCCACAAAAAAGAGAAAATAACAATGAAAAAATCTTCGAGAAACTTTGTAAATGTTACACGACTTTCATGTTTGATTGACGTGTTACGAGACCTATTTAATTTTTCAACTAGACTGTATTCAAACTTATACGTTTCCAGAAAAGTTTTTCATAAAGAACTATAGGCTTTACAGTATTTACGTATTTACAGTTTCAATCGCGTCGGTACAGATTTTAATACCGCCTTTGTTTGGTCTTAAGTACTTCCCAAAGATTTTTTGTCACGAAATGATTTTCCTTTTTAATAAACTTTTTGGTATTGTATTTTGTTGTGACGAAGCATGACCAGCTTAAGTGAAAAGGAAGAAAGAAGTTCGAGGAAAATAATATTTATGCGAGAATAAAATGTCGGGGAGATGGTTACTTTTTTAATTAATGTTAGACGTCGATATGAAGTCATTCTTGTCACAAACAAGAAACTTGCACAGGTCTGTTGTTTCGGTTTGATGAAAATTCTACTTAAAAAGAAAATTGCTTACGACAAAAGGCAATGATTAGCATTTTTCATACAAAAGATAAAACAAAAATTCTTTATCCGAATATTAAAAAGGATATTATGTATATTTTTTCATCCGTCATATTGAGTCGCGTATTGAATTTTTATGAAAGCTCGGTATTTAAGCAAGTTGAGTTGACATTTTTTCAGAATGCCTCGTTAGTCTACTATGTCTAAACCAATAATAATAATATAATAATAATATTCCACAACGCCATCTAGTCCCAAGCTAAGCAGAGATTGTGGTATGTGTACTAGACAACTGATAAACATACTTATATACTTCTAAATATATACCTACATATTACAGATAAATTACACCCAGCCAAACACAGAACAAATGATCGTGCTTATCACATAATCATTTGTCCTGGGTGGAATCGAATCCGCGGCCTCCGGTTTAGCAGTCAGGGCTACTAACCACTAGACCAACAGGTCAGGCCAATGTACGCGCGACGTAATTCTGAACAATTTTTAACTGGCAAATATAACAGCTAAGCATGAATTCCTGGGTTTCATTCCCGAGTCCGATGTTCTGTTATTAGATTTTTCGATCTGGAATGTTTCAACAGTAGTCGAGATACCTTGGCCTACAGATGATAGTTGTTTCGGGTCTGGTTGTCTTGTGTATGTGATCTGGGGTTACCATGACGTTCAAAGTAAGATTGTTTCATTCTTATCTCAGTGTGGGTAAGAGACAGAGCTATACAGGTTGTCTAACGTCATCTCTTACCCACACTGGAAATAAGAATGAAACAAACTTACTTTAAGCGTCATGGTACAGGTCCTACACTAATATTATAAAGAGGTAAAGTTTGTTTTTTTATGATTTTTTGTTTGAAGGCAAACAAAGACGAACCAACAGGCGAGGCCTGTGTTTGATCGATAATATTGTAAAATCAATCGTTTTTACCCGACTAAGGCAAAGCCAAAGGAAGGTTATGATGTTGACAGGCTATGTATGAATGTGTATGTTCGTCCCTCATAGCTCCTAAACTACTTATCGGAACTCGACAAATGAGGTATCGTTAGAACCGTCTTAATCGTCCGCTAAACATAAGCTACGTGACCTGTCTCAATGTGGCGCCCTTTAGTGGACCAAACTCAATGTGGCGCCCTTTAGTGGACCAAAAGTATTATGTTAAAAAAAGATAAATACGCTGTGTTTGATATAAAGGCTTCGCTTGTACTTATCAAAAATATCGTCAAAAAATTTGATGTTAATAACACCAAAATAGTTTGACCTGTTTGGTTCTCCAGTGACTTTGTTTATTTCAGCATCCTGAAAATCTTGTTTCATACTTTTTCAGCGTTGTTTTATTTTTTCGTAGTCGGGTTTTAGTTTAATTATTTAATAAAAAGCATGGTGTTTCTTACCTGCTCTTCTTTAGAAGAAACTACCAAGTGAAACCGTGTACTAGCTGACATTTTCGTGTATAAGTCCTCATGTAGGCCCATGTGAAATAACAAATTTTGAATTGAAACCTTTCGAAGAACACCTCCAGTGTAATAATAGGTATTTACTTATGAAATTGACGTTTTTTAAAACGGGTTGCTTTGAAGTGTTAATATCTTTTGATTGACTTGGAGTTATAAGTTCAAATAAACTTTGTATTAAAGGAACTTTTTTTTTGGGAAATTGGGTATTTATTGCTTTCTTTGTGTTCTGTATTTTCTGTAATATCGCAGTACTTATAACCATGAAGGCTAAAAAGAAAACATAAGTATTAAGTGTTCCAACGTAGAAACTATGCATTTCAAAGCAAGTAATATCAATGACGTAGACCTACGACTTCTAACAAAAGAACTCTGTGTTCTTAGTTTAATAGCTTTCGTTTTGGAAATTTTGGCTTGTAGCCGCCCTGAGAAGAAAAGTTATTCGTGAGACAAAATTTTCCACGTGAAAGTGATTGAAACAAAAATAGACATCCCATTCATTAACAGTTTTAAGCTGTTGATCCCCGCATTAACGCCGGCGTTCACGCGCCATTGTCTTACTATTGTGTCTCTAATTACGCACTCAAAAGGTTAAGTCCGTATACATCATCAATATTGCATACCGCTTGAGACACATTCTTTCCACGGTAGAACTCATATTACAAAGTTTTCTTAGATTTCATACAAAAATGGTACTGCGAAAAAAGAATAACGTACCTTTAATATAAAGTTTATTTGAACTTATAATTCCAAGTCAATCCAAAGATATAACACTTCAATGCAACCCGTTTTAAAAAACGGCAATTTCATAGGTAAAGACCTATTATTACGAAATTTTTCAATGTCTCAGTAGTAAGTATATATAATTTTGGTCGTGTTCCTATTGAAAAACAACAGGAAAACAAGAGACAGGCAGGCGTTTGTGCTGCCGACGTAGGTAATGCGTTTCAGGATATTTGGAGTGGGTTCCGCAAGTGTAAATGATCCTCTTGTCGTACCCTTGATGTCATCGCGTCATGATTTACAAGTAATGTGTGTCAGGAAAGCCGGAATTGTAATGTTTCTGCGTTTACGTGTGTTTTATCACTTGTTGCAAGCTTTTTTTAAAACTTTCACTGTTTGTATATGTATCTTTATTTAGGTCTAATCTTGCAAATTAATTTTAAAACAGTTACCTACCCATAGCAGATTATGCTAAAATTTTGCAGACATGTTCAGTTTTGATGTAAGTGACGTAATCCTAAATCCAATATGGCGGACTCCCCAAGATGGCGAACAAGTTAATTTTGTCTGTACCCTCATGATATGAGTATTAATTAAAAGGGTTTGTTGAGAAAAATACAAAAAAAAAATACGTCACAATAAATGCAATATGGCGGACAATTTTTAAGAAATGAATTTTTTAACATTATCATGTGTTTTATTTCAAAATATGTTTAAGTGTGTGCAATATATCCTTGGTTAATGCGATAAGTTATCCAAGTACCTCTAATTGCTTAACGGGCTAATTTTTATACTCTATTAAATAAGTAGGTACTCGTAACCTCTTTTTTTAAAACGGTAAATGTTTCTTTTTAACCGACTTGTTAGGTTCTTAATTTGGTTGTATTTTTATTTATGTATATTACCTCAGAACTCCGTCATTTACGAACCGATTTGAATATTCTTCTTTTATTTGAAATAATGTACTTTCAGATTAATTTTATTTTTTAATAAACTCCAGTTCTGATGATTTTTTTTTTTTTTTTAATTGATATAAACTAGTGCTTGACTGCGATTCCACCTGATGGTAAGTGGTAATGCAATCGTTGATGGTGAGGCGCACTAATTTATTGAGAGCCTATTCACTCTAGCCTTGAAGAGACCCTAATTATAATCGGACGGGAAAATCGCAGCAGGCAAATTATTCCAGTCCCTCGATGTACGCGGTATAAACGACGAGGCAAAACGCTTGGTCCGGACCGTAGAGGTTTCAACGGATACTCGCCGTTCGTCGGCTTGTCCGATGGTAGAAATGAGATGGCGGAATCAAGTCATGCAATTCCTGCGCACACTCTCCAAAATGAATTGTGTAAAACACCGAAAGGCTGGCTACCCTACGCCTGTGCTCAAGACTTTGTAGATTGGAATTAACCAGATCTGGATCACCAATTAGCCTCTTTGCACGCCTTTCCACCGAGTCCAAAGCTGCCAGGTGGCATTTTGCAGCACCAGCCCATATGTGGCTGCAGTACTCTACACACGAACGGACCTGTGCTTTGTATAACATTAAAAGCTGCCCTGGTGTGAAGTACCGCCGGACCTTTGCAAGTACGCCGAGTTTCCTAGCAGCTACCTTGGCTTTGGACTCAATGAACCGTCCAAAGTTAAGGTCTGAAGAAATTTCAACTCCCAAGAGCTGAAGGCGGTCAGTGTACTCCAGGGATACATTCTGAAAAACAGGAGCCAAGGTGAACGGGCTCCTTTTAGCGGTGAATAGACACGCTTGTGTTTTGGCGGCGTTGAATCCCACCAGATTGGCTTCACCCCACTTGGAGACTGCCTGAAGTGAGACATTCGCACGCTCTACCATAGCCTCTCTTTCGGACCGGATTAGCTCCTTACTAGCTCGAGCACCTGGCAGGTATCTCTCTACAACTGTGCTATCATCTGCATACCCATAGATACCGGGCATCAGCAGATTGTTGATATGCAGCAGGAAGAGAGTTTCAGAGAGAACAGACCCCTGAGGAACTCCGGCATTAGTCGTCATGGGCTCTGATGAGCATCCATCGATAACAACTCGGAGAGAACGTTCACTCAGGAAGTCTTTTACCCAGTTAATCAGACCAGGGGAAACGCCGTACGCTGAAAGCTTACTCAATAGACTAGCGTGCCATACCCTGTCGAAGGCCTTCGAGACGTCTAAGGAAACAGCAATCGCTTCCCCATTCTTCTCGAGGTTCTCGCCCCACAAGTGGGTGGCATAAACTAGTAGGTCCCCAGTAGATCGATTGTGGCGAAACCCGTACTGTCGATCACTGAGGAGATCGTTACCTTCCAGGTATGCCAAGAGGCGCGAGTTCAATACACGCTCCATAATCTTGCAGAGTATGGAGGTTATTGAAATCGGCCGATAGTTGGTAGGATCGGTACGACTGCCCTTTTTGGGCACGGGTTGCACGTTGGCAAGCTTCCAGGACTTGGGCACTATACCAGTCCCAAATGAGAGGCGATACAAACGCGTCAATACAGGAGACAACTCGGGTGCACAAGCCTTGAGAACAATCGCTGGTATACCATCTGGTCCACTAGCTTTATTCACGTCAAGACGACACAGTGCTCTCAGAACCTCTTTGTTCCTTATGCGGACCTCGGGCATCGAAGTATCGCAGTGAGGTAGAGTCGGTGGAGTAGCACTACCAGTGTCAAGACGAGAATTATGGGCGAAGAGAGATGCAAAGAGACCCGCTTTCTCTCTCGCTGTATGAGCCAGTGTTCCATCAGGTTTAACCAGCGGAGGCAATGAGGGCCGACAGAAGTTCGCTTCGACCGACTTGGCAAGGGACCAGAATGCTCTGCTACCGGACGGCTGCGCAGAGAGCTTTGTACCAATATGGTTAATGCGGTCGAAGCGAGCCTTCCTTAGTGCCTTTTTGTAGGACTTGGCAGCATGGTTGAAGGCTCTCTTCTTTGAACTCAGATCCGGAGCTTTGTGGTTACGAGCGTCAACCCAGGCGAGAAACGCCGAATCGGCGTTGAACCATGGGTGAGCTGAGCCACCGATGGGTACGTCGCGATAGGGGATGAAATACTCCATAGCTTGACGTATCACATCGGATATAGCATCTGCACAGCTCGACGGATTTTTAGAAGAGAAGCAGACCTGCTGCCAAGGATAAGATGCAAAGAAGTGCCGCATCTCATCCCAATCTGCTGACTTGTAACGCCACATTCGCCGTTCACCGCGTGAGTCGCAGTCAGGTGGGGAGAAGGACGATACAGACTTCACCAGACAGTGATCTGAAGTTCCTAGTGGTGAGGAAACTGTTACGATACATCTGTCCGTATCGGTGGTCAGTAAAAGGTCCAGACAATTGGCAGTATGACCAACTACATCAGGCACCCTTGTCGCTTGCTTTACCAACTGGGAGAGGCCCATCGATACTGCAAAGTTTCGCGCTTCTCTCCCAGCGTGGTCGGTCCTCTGGTACGGGAAAAGCCAGTCTTTGTGAACGGCGTTAAAGTCCCCCAGAGCGACAAAAAAAAATGATGGGATCCATGTGGAATTAAGGAAATATCTAAAATATTATAGGCAAAACAATTTTGTTATTTGCATAAAGAAGTCAAGCATTTTCATTGGGAAAGCATTACTTGATGAAGCGGAACGAATGAAGAAGATAGCTGTTTTTTCGAAGAAATTTATTTTTGGAAGTCGGTGTTCTTGGTTTTATTTCTTCGTTATATCTATAACATCGACTGCCTAAATAAAATTTATTAGTATTATTTTCGTAAAGCTGGAAAGACCACATGGCGTCTTTACCTACCGCATGACGCAGGTCCTCACTGGACATGGTAAGTTCGGGAGGTTCCTGCACCGAATTCGTGCGGAAGAAACGCCTGGGTGCCGCCATTGTGTGGACCGTCCGGAGGACACGGTGGAGCATACGGTAGAGGTGTGCCCCGCCTGGGCAGAGCAACGCCGTGTCCTCGTGGGGGCGATCGGCGGCAGTGATCTCTCGCGCCGGCCATTGGTACAGGCCATGGTCCGGAGTGAGGAGGTCGCCTCCTTCTGCGAAGCAGTAATGCTAGCAAAGGAGGCGGCCGATCGCGTGAGGCAACGGTCCTCACGCCCTAACCACCGCCGGGATTCCGATCCCGATTTCCGGCCACCGTAGGCGCGGGCTTGCGGACGGCGAGTAATGGGTGGTTTGCCGTCCGACCGTCCGGTAACTGTCCGGACCGAGCCCAAGTCGTCGGCGGCGCGTATTGTTCCACGCGCGCCTCAGGGAGATGTCAGCAAATCGTAGGGGCCCAGTAGGGCCGAAACCTACTGGGGCCACGGGTAGTGTGAAAGCGAAGCCCGGGGCCTCGGGATGAAGGCAAAGAAGGAACAGGAGTGGGTTTTTAGTCAGTAAAAGTCTGACACTATCTCTCGCTCCGCCCAAGAGCGGGATTTGTCATTAGATGATTTTCCCACCTAAAAAAAAAAACTTTCTGAACATTCACAAATCAAAACATTCTAAAAACACAACAGCTAAAGGCTATAATTTTCCCCGCGCCATATTTTCTTTTTTCTGCGTATGAATTGATTCGGATTCAATAACTCATTGGTAACTCGACATTCATAAATTGCAACACATTTACGACTTCCGACGTCTTTCAAAGCCAAATGTAACGTTGTGAACGTTGGAGGGAAAATAACAACCAAACGGATCGCATGTGTTTGCTCATACCTTTATGGATGCGAAGAAAAATGTCGGGTGCAATTGGTATTTAAAAAAAAATAGTGTTATGAGTTTTTGCCTGGATTGTTTCGAGTGAAGTTTAGTGGCTGTTTTAATTTTTTTTAGTGGATATTGTGATATAAAATTGGTGTATTTTTAAATCTCAAATTGTAGTCTACGTAGCTCGGCTGCTTAAAATCAAAACATAGTAACTCGTTCCAACAAAAATGTTCAGGAGAGCCAAAAAACTGGTCGGCTACTTTGATTCGTTCGCCCGAAGAAGAGGAGCGCAGTTGTCATTAGATGATTTTCCAACCTAAAAAAAAAACCTTCAACCAGTCATATGAAGAGCCATGAAGAACCTATTTATTACATATTTTCACCTACATATTTACATTAAGTAATGGAAAGGGATTTTAGCGAGGACTCTACTAGTTGCCTAGAAAATATTTTCACAACATCCGCTTAAATGCATACTGACTAGTAGCCGTCCTGATCGAGAGGAAGCGCAATCCACATAAGGATTGACAGTATACGAAAACACGGTTTAACAAAATTTACTAGAAGCACAGGCAGCAGGAAATTGTTTGAAGAACGCCGCTAGTGCTTCCTGTTTATTTTACTGCAGGTTATGTTCCGTGTGTGTGTTCTGATCAGAAACAGGGACGGCCGGGAGCGTTTATCGGGAGTGTGGTTTGGTTCTGCTTCGAAATTGGTGCGTAGATAAGCTGTGGCTGAAAACGTATTGGTAGCTTATATACTTCCGTGTTTTTGTTTTAATATACCCAATATTCTTTGTGTTATGTTAAAACGCAAAAACATAGCACTTTTAATTAAAAAGTCGTCGATACAAAGTATGGTAGACACGCCAAAAAGAAGCCACTCACGAAGTTTCAAGCATATATTTATCATTTAGCAAAATGGGTGTCGTCCCTTAGACTATGCGCTCCAATTCCAGGATAGCTGATGTAGTAGATGCAGAACATGTTTGCAACATGCCCGACAAGCTGTGGGCCAAAGTACAAAATTGGCATTCTGAGACTGTGAGACGGGGTCGTAGCAGACCAAGGAGATTGCGGGTCGATTTTGTCAGAATAAAATGGAAGGAGTGAAGAAAGCCCTTTGCACAGGAGTGAGACAGAACAGGCTAACAAGATAAAATATTGTTTTATCAATGTGTCAGATTTTGAATTAAGATGCATTGCTAAAGGATACGGCAGAGGTGAAGTTCTTGTTTTACTGGTTATGTTTAAGGCCCATCGTCATTTCCATCAACCGAACACAAAACAGTTTACAAGTAGAATAGAATAGAATAAACTTTTTTGTACACTAAAAAAGTAACACAACTTATACATAAACTTAAATCTATGGGTACAAATAATCTATGTAATCTATGGGTATGGGAGGGTGGGTATGGGTATGGGTGGGTGTAGTTACTGCAAAATTATAAGTGGGAAAAACTACAAGTACCTATAGCTCTTGGCCCCATCGCTCTATCTGGGGATCAAAACCAGGACTTTATTACACCATTTACACCGACGAGGCAGTACCTAACACGTCTAGCAACATCTATGACACCATATAGGAACTAAAAAATACAAAACCCTGCATCGCGGTTAGAGTTCTCCGCGTGATTAAAACATATGACTTAGTTTGGGAGTTAGTAGATCATTTACTGTGTGCTACTGTACAACCAACCAGCGAATTGTATGTTTATATGTTGTTACTGATTAAGATTGTACTTTTGGAGCGAAATAAATTATTATTATTATTATTATATACAATAGCCCGAAATCTACCATTGGGCAGTTGCCTGAACTAGATGAAACATCCGTCTAGTCGGAGAGTCCTCTCTTTTTTACGGAGCAATGTAGAATTTAACATCCTGTTCCGCATACTTCTAAACCGGTGACCCCGACGTTCATAGTCGAGGGTCAAAACCATTCTCGCCTATAGGATAAAGCAATTATAACTATTGGAGCTTTCTCGTTTTCCTACGAATACGTTCGTATTTGCAGGTATCGACATTCTCAGGGGTATTTCGAATTCCTTAGTGGTGTTTCAATTTCTGTGAATTTCAGTCGATTGCCATTAACGTATAGTTCAAAGCCCCGCTCAATGGGTATAATTTACAAGTCCGTTTTCTACGTATTGCAATTCTGGAAACATGCCAGTGGGAATGCAGACTTGTGCCTATTTGGTTATAGGGTTGTGATACACTAGAATAGTAGCATAGCATGATCAGCCTTATAAAGTTCCCGCTGCTAGGACACAGACCTCTTTTCTAGGAGAGGGAATTGTGATACATTGATTTATGGAAATTAAAATATTTATCACTTGTACTTTTAGGATTTTGGAGGAAACGTTTCGAAATTCCTGTATAATAATTGCAGAACTAAATGGATACCTAATATAGTATTAAATAGTTACTAACTTCTGCCCGAAACATTGCCCACGTGAAAACTATTATTATCGCAAGGGATCAGCACCAAGCATCTCAATACGAAAGTCGGCCAGTGAGCGGTGCCAGTGATGACATACGGCTCTGAAACGTGGTCGCTCACAATGTGCTTCATCAGAATGCTTAAAGTCACCCAAAAGGCGGTACAGAGAGATTTATATTCAGAATTTCTTCGTGTGATCGAATCAGGAAGAAAGAAATCCGCAGAAAGAAAAGAAGCGGGATTACATAGCCCGAAAAATCGCTAAACTTAAATTGCAGTTGGCAGGGCAAATTGCTCGCAGAACAGATGGTCGATGGGGCCGAATTGCTTTGGAGTGAGTACCGCGTACCGAAAGACACAGCATTGAAAGGCCTTCCACAAGGTGGAATGTGCACCTGGTGAGGATCTTGGGAATGCGATGAATGCAAGACGCTCAGACCGGACTTGAGGGAGGCCTATGTCTTGCAGTAGTCGTCTTTCAGTTGAAGTTATGATGATGACGAGGGAACTTACTACCAAAATGAAAAGTTCTAATCTAGACTAAAGTGTCTCCGCTTGCCAAAGTTCATTAAAATCCGTTCAACGGCTTAAACGTGGAAATTTAACAGACAAACAGACTGTTGAATTTATAATATATGGATTGTACAAAGGTGGAGTTGTCTATGTACTTATATTTATGTTAAAAGGATGATGCAAAATAAAAATGGTCTTCTTGCTTGGCTAATGTTTTTGCCGATGGCCGATCCTGTACTTCAAGCATACAGTGGAGCGATAAGATTTTAGTGTTTCGTTTAGCATGTACACTTAACTGGAAGCTTAACCTTACCTACGGACTAGCGTAAATTACAGCCAACTTTATAGGTACCTCGCAAATAAGTTCAGCACTGAATTGATGAGAATTCAAGATTTATTACTGAGAACTGAGGTCGTGTGTGTAATTCTGGTTAAAGATGTTCAATACTCATAAAGAAAAATTGGAATAATATTTAAAAATTAAGGTAAAGTAATCACTGTATTTTGAGATTCAGACTTACAATAACGGTAATATATAGAAGTAGCAATATTATAACATGCTAGGGCGCACTCCTAAAATTAATATTGTTACACGACGCTGAGGTCCCTCTATCGCTCACTCGAATATTTCACAAAAGTGTTTTTTCTTCATTCAGAATTTTAATTTAATGTGCAAGGTACGAATCTAGCACATTAAATCTGATTCTAATTTTTTTTCAAGATTCAATAATTATATTTTTTTATACTTTTAATTTAATTAATAAGTATGAAGTTTAATCATTATTATGAAGGGTCAAAGTTCACGTATTATTTGTGAAAAACAGCAGATTTGTTTTCAATAGAAACCTAAGTAATAAACACAAGATATCTGTGTTTCCAAAATATCTAGAGAAAGATGTGTAATAACGCCATAATCACGTAAGAGCAGTTGTATGGGAAGTCTCAACGGGTTGGGCGCTCAAAGCAGGTTATATTATTTTGGGCAAAAACAAATAAATATAAGGCACTTCACCCATGAGTCCGTTTGAGCACAAAAATATAACCGAATAGATGTAATAAACCCTTAGTTCGTTGCTATAGCAATAAGCCCTTCCTCCCAATCGATGTTTATGGTGGAAAAAAGAAAATAACTAGTGATATCCTCAAGTCGTCTCTTTTATACAAAGATTACGATGAGACGTATTTCCTTTTATACTCAGCTGAGGGAAAAAATATGATTCACTGAAATATAGTGTGTGTTTGTGACACTTTAGTAATGTGTATTTAGGTAAAAGCTGCGTAAGTTTCATAAATAGTTGATAGTTTTGTCGTCTTCATAATAAAACAAAATTTCATCATCAATTCAATCATGTTATACAGCTTGTCTATTTTGTAAAAAATGAAAACTTATTATTTTCTCTTTTTTTTACAGAATTTCTACCGCTCTGGATGGAGCGAGAGGGCGTGTCACACTCTTCCTTAATAAACTCACCCATGTTCCTTCAGTTGCTCTTTGCATACCAGGGGAGCTGTAAACTTGAATGAATGGGTTGACAGTTCATTTACATGTTTACTTTACCTTCATTTTCTCGTAAGAATTTACAGAATAGCACTACTACAGTTCTCTCTCACTGTTGATATTTGGGATAAATTGGACTCCACTCTGTGATAGGAAGTGGGCCATAATCCACCACGTTTCCGGCCACCGTAGGCGCGGGCTTGCGGACGGCGAGTAATGGGTGGGTCGCCGTCCGACCGTCCTGTAACCGTCCGGACCGAGCCCAAGTCGTCGACGGCGCGTACTGTTCCACGCGCGTCTCAGGGAGATGACAGCAAATCGTAGGGGCCCAGCAGGGTTGAAGCCTACTAGGGCCACGGGTAATGTGAAAGCGAAACCCGGGGCCCCAGGATGAAGGCAAAGAAGGAACAGGAGTGGGTTTTTAGTCAGTAAAAGTCTGACACTATCTCGCGCTTCGCCCAAGAGCGAGATTTGTCATTAGATGATTTTCCCACCTAAAAAAAAACCACGGGTACTCTCGTAAGTTTCTGGATGTCATGTGTTTTCGAATATTTGATCTCAGGAAATGTCATAAACTGACATTATGATGTCTTCGTTTACCGTTTTGAGAGTAGTGTTGAATAGAAGAGAGAGAGAGAGAGTTGAGTTGTGTTGTTGTTAGTATTTTAGTGTATGTATGTAGTGTATTAATATGAGTATATATTGTATAATTGTAATATAATTGTAGTATATCTATTCTATGGTCTATAAGTAAATCTATTCCTGTATTCGCCTTTTTCTCTCTCTTTTATTGCACCTACCACTACTTTTCTCTGCATCACCCAAAGGTTGACTGGTAGAAAATGCCTAAGGCATTAAGTCCGCCTCTGTACTTTTTGTGTGCATAAAGCATTAAATAAATAAATAAATAGAGTTCAAAAAACTCGCATTACACTTTACAATTTATCATAATAATTGAAATATAATTATGTTGTATTGATTGCCTTATAATAATGCATTATTTTTGATTAGTTTATTGTAATATTTTCTAATTGTAATAACAATTGAATTTAATAATATGAACTTGTTATTTTAGTTTAATGTTTTGTCAACACTATCGCATTGGGTTGCTGGAATCATAGCTGTATGATAGCTGGTATGTCTAAGTCATGGCCAGATCTTAGAATTGATCACTTCATAATATTTCCAACTAAATCTGGCCAGATCGTATAAACGTTAGCGTTTGATTATATGTGAATCCTCGTTTGGCCATATCATTGATGTACGATGTTGATGTAGTATTTCAATGATAATCATCATTATCATCATCATCATTTCAGCCGAAAGACGTCCACTGTTGGGCAAAGGCCTCCCCCAAGCGTCTCCACAACGACCGATCCTGTGTGTCTCGCATCCACCGCATTCCCACGACTCTCACCAGGTCGTCGTTCCATCTTGTGGGAGGCCTTCCAACGCTGCGTATTCCGGTGCGCGGTACCACTCTAGAAACTTTCGGCCCCATCAACCATCCGTTCTACGAGCAATGTGCCCTGCCCACTACCACTTTAGTTTGGCGATTCTTCGGGCTATGTCGGCGACCTGGGTTCTTGGTTCATTTATAATAAATAAACGAAAATAAATAATTTACATAAATTCACGATCCAATAAAAATGACCGCGTCACTTTAAAATCCAAGTATCAAATCTGTTTAAATCGTAACCAAAATTACCGGACCAGTTCAAAGGTTGTTGGGACATCGGGTGCCTTTAGCCTCTACCATTAGGTACGGCCGTAAGGTTCAAACCACAAAACTGGGATATGTCAGAACCGTCCCCCGTAGTTTAAAGGCCCATTGATTTTGATTGCTGTTATCGCCTTCGAAATTAGATATCGAAGTTAGGTTGTGGGATCCCGATTCGTTAGATTAAAATACATCATTCCCTTCTTTGGTCTTCTTGGCTTTAAACATCGGTTGTTGCGGTTTCTACGGAGTTTTTAAATACTCGTTCCCTTGGCGCTGATATTTCAATATTGGAACAGTTTCGTTTCGATGTTTTTACTTTTTAACCGACTTCAAAAAGAAAGGTTCTATGTTCGGCTGTATGTATTTTTTTTTAATGTATGTTTATCGATTTCTCGGTCTTTTGTGGACCGATTTTGAATTTTTTTTTTTATTGAAATGTTATACTTCCATGTTTGTCCCATAGAAATATTGTTATGATCTGATCATGAACTTCAATGATAATAATATGGAACGGAACTCCTCATAGGATCACAGCAGAACTGTCGTAACAAGTAAAATTGCTTTATTTATACGCATAGTAGAAAGAACAGGGGGAGAGGATACATCGAACTGATCTGATGATGAAGCCAGAAGGTAGGTATCGAAACTCTGTAATTAGCTTATTGGAATTATTTTGCAGTTTTAACGATTAAAGTCTATAGGTACCTTACTATAGAACTTGGACACTATTTAAGTTTTTCTGAGGGGTGCTTTTTAGTTGTGGTAAAAACTTTTCATAAAAAAAATACAACCGACTTCAATGTAAAAAAAAAAACTGAAAAGTGAAAAATTACTTTAATTTCGGAAGTCGGTCTTAAATAACGAAGAGACACTGACGTCCGAAATTAAAGTTATTTTGCACTTTTTTGTGTTTTTTTTTTTACTTTGAAGTCGGTTGTTTTTTTTTTTCTGTAAAAAGTTTTGTATATTATTGATTAGTGACCCAACCTACCTTGGCTGGGTGTTAGAAATCCTTCGCTACTATAATATGCATGTATTATGTGATTATAATACCTCATGAATCACTCGTTTCGTTAGTTGCATGCAGCCGCCTCCTTCACTAGCATTACTGCTTCGCATAAGGAGACGACCGTCTGCCATTCCTCCTCGCTCGAACCATGACTTGTACCAGGGCCCGCCGCCTATCGCTCACATAAGGACATGGCGGTGCTCCACCCAAGCGGAGCACACCAACACCGTATGCTCCACCGTCCACCGGGTGGTCCACACAATGTTGACACCCGGGCGTCTTTTTCCGCCCGAAACAGGAACAGGAACCTCCCGAACTTACCACGTCTGGTGAGGACCTGCGTCATGCGGAAGGTCAGGACAGCGTGACGTCTTTACAGCCACTCCTCAAAGAGGGGGCTTACCGCCATGATTATGGCGGACCCAGCGTGGGTTGTGGCAGTTCCTATCGCCATATAGCCATGATCGTGGCCCTAAATGTAAAGGGCAAATAAAGGAATATAGGTGGATTTTAGTCCCTGGATTTCGGTGCACCCTGAGTGGAAGAAATTATTAGATGATTTCCCACCTCAAATAAAAAAAAAATGTTGTACTTGTAGCACTCCTACATACCGCTAATTGTATTAAAGTCGCTTTTAGGAGCTAACATATCAATCAAGCTCAAATTTTAATGTAGACTCTGAGATGAAAAAACCTAATAACACTATTCCCGACCCGGGAATCAAATCCAAAACCTCATAGCACGGTAGTAGCATTTGTGAAAAGTAAACTAACGAAACGCTAATTATTTTTAAATTATTTGGATAACAGTAACTGATTATTTTTCATAAAAATGAAAGTAATGAACTGATTTTATAGGATGCATTTTGGAGAATGTGCGCGGGAATTACATGACATGATTCCGCCATCACCTTTCTACTATCGGACAAACCGACTGGCGAGTATCTACCCTTAACTTTTTAACACCCCTACGGTCCGGTCTAAGCGTCTCACCTCGTCGTTTATACCGCGTACATCGAAGGACTGGAACAATTTGCCTGCTGCGGTTTTCCCGTCCAACTATAGTTTAGGTGTCTTCAAGGCTAGAACGAATAGGCTTTTAATAAGGTTCACCCTTGTTTGTTCGAACAACGTTTGATATAATATTACTAAATCGAACAACGTTTAAGAAAATCATCACTTTGTATAATATCGTTTGATAGAATTTTCAGTTCATCGAATATTTATTTGCTATAACAACATTTGCGCTAATGATCAAAAGGTATAATGTTCATTTGATGTAATGTTCAGATGGTATAACATTTGTATTTTTGTGCTTGAATTTGTCTGAAACAAGTCTAATCTATGGTTACTTGATATTAGTTTATTTATCAGACACGACTTGCATTAATAGAAAAAAGAGATTGTTTTTAGTAGGTTACCCGGAACTGAACTATTTAGATTAGGTTAATTTCTTCATTAAAAAAATGGGTAGGTTAGGTTAGGTTAAAACTGTGACCTCCTACGCACGAGCCGAGCGAGCGAAGCGAGCGGTGCCGCGGCAGCGGCCGGCGAGTGCCAGAAACGACTTCCATTAATAGAAAAAAGAGATTGTTTTTAGTAGGTTACCCGGAACTGAACTATTTAGATTAGGTTAATTTCTTCTTTAAAAAAATGGGTAGGTTAGGTTAGGTTATTATTAGTGTAGTGAAACATTAGTTTAAATAAAATTAGTGCATTTGAAAATTCGGCGAAATGAAATTAGTTCAAATAAATAATTACGCTAAATAAAAATTTACCAATGAATTATTCGGTCAAATGAATAATTCTTCGAAATGACTTTATTGCAACTAAAATTCGATTTAGTAATATTATATCAAACGTTGTTCGATCAAACAAGGGTGAACCTTTTAATAAACTAGTGTGCTTCATCATCAAAAATTGCATCACTACTTACCATCAGGTATGTACTTACCACAATCAAGCACTAGCTTATATCAATAAAAAAGATTAAAAAAGATACAGCGTTAATTCCAGCATTATGATAAATAGAATTACTTTTCTTTCTTGTGACATGAACTGGCAAGCAAACGCTTCATGGCACCGAGTTATTGACTTATCTCAATTTTTTTATCACGAACGAGATGAATCCACATTTCATACAAAGAACCGTACAAAAAATAAATTATGTACAATCGAGAAAAGAAATAAGTACACAGGTGACACAGCTACTTACTAATCCGTTTTCCGTATTAAATCTTTAATGTCGTTGGTCGACTGACATATTAAACACTGATTATACTTATCAGTGTTTAATATATTTTCAGGTGCTCCTGACCAGACTATGGCCCACTTATTAACTTAGTACTTTAAATGTCCCTACAATTATACTCTGGAGGACCTAAAAAACGCCACTGACGCTGATATAAACGTACGGCAACCTACTGGGCCCAAAAACTTTGAGGAAAGGGAAAAGGAAACCATCGATTTAAGAAGAAGAAAATCAACTATATCTTTATATTGCCTGCTTTCTACACACAAATATTACAATGAAAGAATTTTCTGCGCAAAAATAAAATATGTTTGTGCGTTTATCTTGCTTGCACACCATAAATCCTCTGACCGTATTTCGATCACGGTGTCCAATCTCAATAGAAATTTGCCAAGTACGCAGGAGATATTATAGTGCTCAAGTGTGTGTACTAACACAGGTGCAATCTCTGTTCCTTTATTCTCATAGTCCGATGGAACGGCAATCCGACACAACTGGAGAGATATCAGGACCAATGGCTTTACGTACTTTCTGAGGCACGGGTATCACATCACCAATTTTAATTTATTTTTTTTAAATTTATAATTCTTATGTATTTTTATTTCCTTTTTCTATCTAAATCTTTTTGTACACTGCGCCGTTCCGGTTCTTATGTCGACACCGCCACCGGCCTACGCTGAAAACCAGCGCTGTGAGCTTATCGCATTATGCATGAGGCCGCAGCTTTATGCTGAGCGTTCGGCCGTTTTGCGTGGATGTGACGCATATCTGCCCTATCTATTGATTATTTTTTTAGCTAGTTTTAAGAATGCGTCATTTCCCGTAAATGAACTGTTTTTCTTTCTTTCTTTCACCAACTTCCAAACTCCGGGCAGCTACAGAGTAATTCGTAATGCAAAAACCCAATAGCACTTTTTGCCCGACCCGGGAATCGAACCCAGGACCCCACGGTCAACAGTCGCGCTTGCGACCACGAGACCAACGAGACAGTCGAACTTGCACACCATACTGTTTTGTTGACAGTACTTAGGGCCATACCTCGTCCAATTTATATATAGGATACACGTACTGATTATATTCATACGATTTTCTTGAAAGCAATTTCTCCCATAATGAAGATATTCTGTAATATCCGCGAGGGTTTTACAAAACACAAATTTTCATAAGGACCTTAGGAACTGCTTAGCAATTCAAATTGTATAAAAAGCTTTAAAGGTCGCTGTATTATACTATAAGGGTTGTTTTTAATTGTTTTGCTTCACTTGATGAGGGTACAGGGTTTTTATTTAAACCTAAATACATAGCTTATAACAACGTATTTGTATCTTAATGAGATTCCAAATCGGCACTTTGTGATTGTATCGAAAAATAGGCAGAAGAATGCGAATGAGTGGAAATTTTCCCTAAAGAACTTTTTTTGGGGTTAAAATATCAAAGTTTGTCCACAGAGGTTTTTACACAATATTCTCCATGGAGATAATCTGCGCTTTGAAATGTGCAATAAGCATCATTTTTCCGGACGCGAGTTCTAAATACGGGTAGCACTGACTTATCTAGACGATGTTGTGCACCTGAACGGGACTCGTGTTTACATTAGACAACTATATTTTTAGTCTACGCGAAACCTGAATATAGTTTATTCAGAATCAGTAGTTGAATCGATTCCAATAAATTTTACACCATGTTATATTTATTCCCAAAAATATTTAAGAAAGGTCACAAGTTGGACACTACCGACACTAAGTACAAAACAGGTCACGGCAAGTCACAGCGGGCGTTAGGCGCCAGCGCACAGCTGGGTGCGGGAGCAAATCAAGTCCTCAGTCGCCCGGATGGCTCGGTGATCATGTATTTGTGCGGACAACCAGGTAAAATAACAAGCAAGCTCTGCATCACATTCGAGGAAAGTGATCATTGGAGGCTCGATGTACGTCCACACTTGACACCACGAGTAGAGCGGCTCGGCTTGTGCTCAGCTCGTGCTTAGCTCGTGCTTGGCTCCTCTAACATAGACCCACCTTAAAAATTACCTGATCGTTGTATGTTATTTTTTTTTAACTCATTGTGAGTTCTAGTGAACTATGTATTGTGTTAATAAGTAACAAATTCATTATTTTCATGTATTTAATTTGTCTATAGCATGACCTCCGTAACTGTTGGATTGGAGTCACCCTTAATTATTTCTGTTTAAGTAGGTACTTATTAATGCAAAAATATGTCCATTTTCTTAACTTCGCTATTTACTTTGGCGTTTCCTTAAAGACTAATTACTTTTAAATTATACATCGTCATTCTTCCTCTTGGTAATCACAAAGTAATGTTTGGATAAATTATAAAAAAGCCACAACTTGAGATTTAATTACACTTTCTTCTGTTGATAATTCCTTAATTATCAACAGAAGAAAGAAATTATGACGGATATTAGATATATTAAGAAATTATGACGTCATGAAAACGCCCTTGCATTTTCATGACGTCAATCTGTTTTTTTTTTTTTAGTTAATCCATAATTTTGAGTGAATTACGTTTAACTAATTGCATCATGTATATTCATTATAATTATTTGAATTTGAAGTTCACTAGAATAATTTGAGAATCACTACAATAGGTGTAAACTTACATACACAAACAAACCCGGAACAACTTGTCTGTAGAAGAAATGGTATAAAAGGAATCACACTAATATTACAAAAGTAAAGCTAGAACTACATTAGACTGACGCACACGTGTAACACGCCTTATTTGTACGTAGAACGAGACGTCGCGTGGCAACGCATGGCGTGTATCAAGTGTAGCTCTACAAGTCTAGTTTCCATATAAAACATATGGAAACCGACGCGCCCAGATCGGTGTGTGTGGGACACGTGTGCGCAGTGTATTTCTACCTTTAAAGTTTATACATAATTATGTTTGTTATTTGTTTTATGCTCAAAGGGCTGAACGTATTTGCACACGGTTAGTCTATGTTCTTGAATAGGGGATCAGATACTTTGTACTACTACGTATGTTCCCTTGTGATCATTGTCTACTTTCCAATGGTTTGGAAAAAAAAAATGTACACCCTCTCGTTCTATATTTAAGACGTGTCCATTTTGTTACAGAATCAGCAATCATATTTCGAAATCCACTTAAATAAAGAATTTACCTTTCTCGTTTAAGGTGATATAAATGAGAAAGGTAAATTCTTCATTTTCGGTTTTTGTGGCATCTTAAATGAAGGTTCATTTTAAATGCCACAAAAAAGAGAAAATAACAATGAAAAAATCTTCGAGAAACTTTGTAATTATTACACGACTTTCATATTTGATTGACGTGTTACGAGACCTATTTAATTTTTTAACTAGACTGTATTTAAACTTATACTAAGTTTCCAGAAAAGTTTTTCATAAAGAACTATGGGCTTTACAGTATTTACGTATTTACAGTTTCAATCGCGTCGGTACAGATTTTAATACCGCCTTTGTTTGGTCTTAAGTACTTCCCAAAGATTTTTTGTCACGAAATTATTTTCCTTTTTAATAAACTTTTTGGTATTGTGTTTTGTTGTGACGAAGCATGACCAGCTTAAGTGAAAAGGAAGAAAGAAGTTCGAGGAAAATAATATTTATGCGAGAAGAAAATGTCGGGGAGATGGTCACTTTTTTAATTAATGTTAGACGTCGATATGAAGTCATTCTTGTCACAAACAAGAAACTTGCACAGGTCTGTTGTTTCGGTTTGATGAAAATTCTACTTAAAAAGAAAATTGCTTACGACAAAAGGCAATGATTAGCATTTTTCATACAAAAGATAAAACAAAAATTCTTTATCCGAATATTAAAAAGGATATTATGTATATTTTTTCATCCGTCATATTGAGTCGCGTATTGAATTTTTATGAAAGCTCGGTATTTAAGCAAGTTGAGTTGACATTTTTTCAGAATGCCTCGTTGGTCTACTATGTCTAAACCAATAATAATAATATAATAATAATATTTCACAACGCCATCTAGTCCCAAGCTAAGCAGAGCTTGTGATATGAGTACTAGACAACTGATAAACATACTTATATACTTCTAAATATATACATATTACAGATAAATTACACCCAACCAGACACAGAACAAATGATCGTGCTTATCACATAAACATTTGTCCTGGGTGGAATCGAATCCGCGGCCTCCGGTTTAGCAGTCAGGGCTACTAACCACTAGACCAACAGGTCAGGCCAATGTACGCGCGACGTAATTCTGAACAATTTTTAACTGGCAAATATAACAGCTAAGCATTTATTCCTGGGTTTCATTCCCGAGTCCAATGTTCTGTTATTAGATTTTTCGATCTGGAATGTTTCAACAGTAGTCGAGATACCTTGGCCTACAAATGATAGTTGTTTCGGGTCAGCCCCTCTAGCCAAGTCACAAACGATAAACGTAAACTCTCAGTAGTCTTTAATAGATTTTCAACTTTATATTATTGGATATAAAGTTGAAAATCTATTGAAGATTACATAGTGTTTTCGTTCGTTCCGGTCGCTAACGCTCAGTAGTCTTTAATAGATTTTCAACTTTATGATCTTAGGTATAAAGTTGAAAATCTATTGGAGATTACTAAGCGTTCACGTTTATCGTTTGCAACTTGGCTAGGGGGGCTGGTTGTCTTGTGTATGTGATCTAGGGTTACCATGACGTTCAAAGTAAGATTGTTTCATTCTTATTTCAGTGTGGGTAAGAGACAGAGCTATACAGGTTGTCTAGCGCCATCTCTTACTCACACTGGAAATAAGAATGAAACAATCTTACTTTAAGCGTTATGGTACAGGTCCTACACTAATATTATAAAGATATAAAGTTGTTTTTTTTATGATTTTTTGTTTGAAGGCAAACAAAGACGAACCAACAGGCGAGGCCTGTGTTTGGTCGACAATATTGTAAAATCAATCGTTTTTACCCGACTACCGCAAAACCAAAGGAAAGTTATGATTTTGACAGGCTATGTATGAATGTATGTTCGTCTGTTCCCTCATAGCTCCTAAACTACTTATCGGAACTCGACAAATGAGGTATCGTTAGAACCGTCTTAATCGTCCGCTAAACAAAAGCTACGTGACCTGTCGCAAAACTCAATGTGGCGCCCTCTAGCGGGCAAAAAGTATTGTATTAAAAAAAAGATAAATACGCCATGTTTGGTATAAGGGCTTCGCTTGTACTTATCAAAAATATCATCAAAATTCAATGCGGCGCCCTCAAGCGGTCAAAAAATTTGATGTTAATAACACCAAAATAGTTTAACCTGTTTGTTTCTTCAGTAAGTTTGTTTATTTCAGTATCCTGACAATCTTGTTTCATACTTTTTTAGCGTTGTTTTTTTTTGTCGTAGTCGGGTTTTAGTTTAATTATTTAATAAAAAGAGTAAGCATGGTGTTTCTTACCTGCTCTTCTTTAGAAGAAACTACCAAGTGAAACCGTGTACTAGCTGAAATTTTATAAGTGCTCATGTAGGCCCATGTGAAATAACATATTTTGAATGTTAACCCTTTGCAGAACACCTCCAGTGTAATAATAGGTCTTTACTTACGAAATTGCCGTTTTTAAAAACGGGTTGCTTTTAAGTGTTATATCTTTGGATTGTCTTGGAATTATAAATTCAAATAAACTTTGTAATAAACGTAAAGTAATTTATTCTTTTTTTGAAATTAGGTATTTATTGGTTCCTTTGTGTTTTGTATTTTCTGTAATATCGCAGTATCTACTTATAACCATGAAAGCTAATAATAAAAAAAACATATTAAGTGTTCCAACGTAGAAACTATGCATTACAAAGGGCAAGTAATATCAATGACGTATACCTACGACTTCTAACAAAAGAACTCTGTGTTCTTAGTTTAATAGCTTTCGTTTTGGAAATTTTGTCTTGTAGCCGCCCTGAGAAGAAAAGTTATTCGTGAGACAAAATTTTCCACGTGAAAGTGATTGAAACAAAAATAGACATCCCATTCATTAACAGTTTTAAGTCCGTATACATCATCAATATTGCATACCGCTTGAGACACATTCTTTCCACGGTAGAACTCATATTACAAAATTATTATTATAGTATTTTAATTATATGTATAAGTACCTTTTTATTTTACTCCTGTTTTTCGCATATAATTTTCTTTTTATGCACCTACCATATTGTCTCTTCACCACCCTAGGTTGGCTGGTAGAGAATGCCTCAGGCATTAAGTCCGCCTTTGTACAATAATGTTGCATGAAGATTAAATAAATAAATAAATAAATACAAAGTTTTCTTAGATTTCATACAAAAATGGTTAGGAGTACTCCGAAAAAAAAATAACGTACCTTTAATATAAAGTTTATTTGAACTTATAATTCCAAGTCAATCCAAAGATATAACACTTCAAAGCAAATTTCATAGGTAAAGACCTATTATTACGAAAGTTTTTCAATGTCTCAGTAGTATAAAGTATATCCATACTAATATTATAAATGCGAAAGTAACTCTGTCTGTCTGTCTGTCTGTCTGTCTGTTACGCTTTCACGCTTATACCGCTGAACCAATTTTGATGAAATTTGGTACAAAGATAGAATAGAGCTTGAGAAAGGACATAGGCTATAAATTATCACGCTATTTGCTATGGGGGGTGAGCAATATTCCAAAATGTCGGTATTGAACGATTTGCCGTGACTTCGATCCCCAGTTATAGTAATAATTTTTGTGAGTATTTTGTCGTCTTTTTTGTATATAATATGCGATGGTACTTCGATTACAATAATAATAGGACTTTTAGCATATTTTTAACACATCTTAGACATTTTTACTCCATATTTTTGTAAAAAGTAATCAAACATGTAATAAAATCTAAGTGGAAAAACGAAAATAATATTTCTTTTTTTCATTTAGCTACAAATTTAATATCTGAGATGAAAATCATCACGCTATCATCGACAAAGGGTTAAGCAGACAATGATGACGTTTATATAAGAACACCTATTTTACATAAAAGTCAATGAACACCGTAGTGCAGTCGTGTCTGGATTAGATCGGCACGTAAGGGGATAGTGGTTCAAAACTCAGTTTATTTTTTGTGATAGTTTTGTTTTATTTTACTGTAAACAAGAAATTTTTACATATTTTTGCGTTCTTACTATTATTTTTATCGATAGTCTGGTTTCTACATCAGCACTTTCGCAGCAGTTTGGCAGATTATACTGACCTTCACAATACAAGACAGAAATCCAGCGGTTATGCATTCAAACGTCTACAAAGAGATCTAAAGAGATACAATAGAGCGGCTATCAGAAAAAATGTCTTAGAAAATCTGTCATCCTATGACTCAGTGACGCCATCTGGCTTTGAATAGCAAACACACGAATTAAATTTGTCAAACTATTTATTTAACTATCGCTCGGTAGGTGGCCAGGGGCCTTACCATGATAATGTCAAAATGTCAGACGTACGAGCGAAAAAGAGTGATGGAGCTATACACCCTATATAGCTCCATCCTTTTAACAGTCCGGTTTAGGTCGTAAAATGGATCACGTTATGAGCTCGTAGTAGAGCCTCAGTGTGTGATAAAGGTAAGGTTAAGCTTTTCAGCAATAGATGGCGTTATCACGAAATCAGCAAATGTTTCTAGACCTATTTATAAAAATTATTGAATTCTAATAATTAATTAGAATTCAATAATTTTTATAAATAGGTCTAGAAACATTTGCTGTTTTTTTTTGTCGTAGTCGGGTTTTAGTTTAATTATTTAATAAAAAGAGTAAGCATGGTGTTTCTTACCTGCTCTTCTTTAGAAGAAACTACCAAGTGAAACCGTGTACTAGCTGAAATTTTATAAGTGCTCATGTAGGCCCATGTGAAATAACATATTTTGAATGTTAACCCTTTGCAGAACACCTCCAGTGTAATAATAGGTCTTTACTTATGAAATTGCCGTTTTTAAAAACGGGTTGCTTTTAAGTGTTATATCTTTGGATTGTCTTGGAATTATAAATTCAAATAAACTTTGTAATAAACGTAAAGTAATTTATTCTTTTTTTGAAATTAGGTATTTATTGGTTCCTTTGTGTTTTGTATTTTCTGTAATATCGCAGTATCTACTTATAACCATGAAAGCTAATAATAAAAAAAACATATTAAGTGTTCCAACGTAGAAACTATGCATTACAAAGGGCAAGTAATATCAATGACGTATACCTACGACTTCTAACAAAAGAACTCTGTGTTCTTAGTTTAATAGCTTTCGTTTTGGAAATTTTGTCTTGTAGCCGCCCTGAGAAGAAAAGTTATTCGTGAGACAAAATTTTCCACGTGAAAGTGATTGAAACAAAAATAGACATCCCATTCATTAACAGTTTTAAGTCCGTATACATCATCAATATTGCATACCGCTTGAGACACATTCTTTCCACGGTAGAACTCATATTACAAAATTATTATTATAGTATTTTAATTATATGTATAAGTACCTTTTTATTTTACTCCTGTTTTTCGCATATAATTTTCTTTTTATGCACCTACCATATTGTCTCTTCACCACCCTAGGTTGGCTGGTAGAGAATGCCTCAGGCATTAAGTCCGCCTTTGTACAATAATGTTGCATGAAGATTAAATAAATAAATAAATAAATACAAAGTTTTCTTAGATTTCATACAAAAATGGTTAGGAGTACTCCGAAAAAAAAATAACGTACCTTTAATATAAAGTTTATTTGAACTTATAATTCCAAGTCAATCCAAAGATATAACACTTCAAAGCAAATTTCATAGGTAAAGACCTATTATTACGAAAGTTTTTCAATGTCTCAGTAGTATAAAGTATATCCATACTAATATTATAAATGCGAAAGTAACTCTGTCTGTCTGTCTGTCTGTCTGTCTGTTACGCTTTCACGCTTATACCGCTGAACCAATTTTGATGAAATTTGGTACAAAGATAGAATAGAGCTTGAGAAAGGACATAGGCTATAAATTATCACGCTATTTGCTATGGGGGGTGAGCAATATTCCAAAATGTCGGTATTGAACGATTTGCCGTGACTTCGATCCCCAGTTATAGTAATAATTTTTGTGAGTATTTTGTCGTCTTTTTTGTATATAATATGCGATGGTACTTCGATTACAATAATAATAGGACTTTTAGCATATTTTTAACACATCTTAGACATTTTTACTCCATATTTTTGTAAAAAGTAATCAAACATGTAATAAAATCTAAGTGGAAAAACGAAAATAATATTTCTTTTTTTCATTTAGCTACAAATTTAATATCTGAGATGAAAATCATCACGCTATCATCGACAAAGGGTTAAGCAGACAATGATGACGTTTATATAAGAACACCTATTTTACATAAAAGTCAATGAACACCGTAGTGCAGTCGTGTCTGGATTAGATCGGCACGTAAGGGGATAGTGGTTCAAAACTCAGTTTATTTTTTGTGATAGTTTTGTTTTATTTTACTGTAAACAAGAAATTTTTACATATTTTTGCGTTCTTACTATTATTTTTATCGATAGTCTGGTTTCTACATCAGCACTTTCGCAGCAGTTTGGCAGATTATACTGACCTTCACAATACAAGACAGAAATCCAGCGGTTATGCATTCAAACGTCTACAAAGAGATCTAAAGAGATACAATAGAGCGGCTATCAGAAAAAATGTCTTAGAAAATCTGTCATCCTATGACTCAGTGACGCCATCTGGCTTTGAATAGCAAACACACGAATTAAATTTGTCAAACTATTTATTTAACTATCGCTCGGTAGGTGGCCAGGGGCCTTACCATGATAATGTCAAAATGTCAGACGTACGAGCGAAAAAGAGTGATGGAGCTATACACCCTATATAGCTCCATCCTTTTAACAGTCCGGTTTAGGTCGTAAAATGGATCACGTTATGAGCTCGTAGTAGAGCCTCAGTGTGTGATAAAGGTAAGGTTAAGCTTTTCAGCAATAGATGGCGTTATCACGAAATCAGCAAATGTTTCTAGACCTATTTATAAAAATTATTGAATTCTAATTAATTGCTTCGTAAATGCCAAAAATATTTACGAAAATAAACCGCAGTTAGGTCAGCAGTAGCAGTCATTTTATCATAACAAGATTTGTAATAGTGTAAAGCGCGGTGGGCCTTGGGCGCGGTCGCCTCCTTCTGCGAAGCAGTAATGCTAGCAAGGAGGCGACCGCACGCGCGAGACAATAACCCTCGCGACCCAGCCGATCCGAACCGAGGGGTTCCGATCTCGATTTCCGGCCACCGTAGACGCGGGCTTGTGGACGGCGAGCAATGGGTAGCTCACCGTCCGTCCGTCCGGTAACCGTCCGGACCGAGCCCAAGTCGTTGACGGCGCGTAGTGTTCCACGCGCGCCTCAAGGAGGTGTCAGCAACCGTAGGGGCCCAGCAAGGTCGAAGCCTATTGGGGCCATGGGTGATACGAAAGAGATTCCCGGGGCCCTGGAACAATGGCAAAGAAGGAACAGGAGTGAGTTTTATGTATGTTTCTTTCTGGTTTATGTTATGATAAAACAACGCTGTATGATTTTAAAATTATTGGTTCATTAGATATACTAAAAGTATATTATACCGTAGAATTATCTTTTTTACAACACTAAATAAATGTTATTTAACGTAGGCTATCAAAAAAAAAGTGGATAAAGTAGTTTTCAGTTGCCAAAATGTATAAATAGTCTGAGTCACGGAGTTGATACTGAGGTCGAACCCACAGTTTTTAGTGTGTGCACCTTTTGCTTTTAGGTAAGAAATCATCAAATACCTTCCCCCGCTCTGGGTAAAGCGAGAGGTAGTACCAGACTTTTACTGACTGAAACCCACCTGTGTTCCTTTAGTTGCCCTTAGCGTTCCAGGGCTATGGTAACTTGCACGCCACAATTGCGGCAGCAAATACGTTCTTTGAGGAAAGTCTAAAAAGGCTCTCTTTCCGCCTGACGCAGGTCTTCATCGAACGTAGATATTTCGGAAGGACCCCCAAAAAACCAGCAAATATAGGTAGGTACTTAATCACAGAAAGATGCTTCTTGAGCAGTTCGTGAAGGTTACCAGTACTTCAAGTAGTCTCTCCCTCGGACTTGACCACAACCTACTTGTTGGAACAAGTACCTAATTTCAAAGATTCCAAAAATTAAAGATCATTAAGAATTTCATGAAAAACCCATGAAGACATATTTCACACAAGGCCCCGACGTGGTTTGCGTTCCTGAAGATAGTTTGATTACGTATGATGTATCCTACATTACTTGCAGCCTTAAGTCGACAACTGGACGTTACCTCCTTAAGAGTGGTCAGTGAGTGGTGATCAACACTGGGACAACATTCTGACGGCTGCCAGAGTCAGTCACAGCCCCAATTGGTTGCGACATTTGTTCGCTGTCATTTTATAGTTTTGTGGAGTCACAAACACGGAGTAATGAGGGGGTATTAGGGTGTTTCGAGAGGTTTCTGTTTCAAATTCGACGTGATGTAAGTCAACATCAAACTGCATCAATTTTTTTCACAAATTCTTTATAAGTACAGTTGTGGAGCAAGATGACATCGTAGGTTACTCTGTAGTATTTTAATAATCGCTAGCAGTAGTGGATAGTCCACTACTGTACACAGTGCACGTTATCCAGCTGAAGATGGGCTGAAGCCGATTTTGCTCCTTCGAAATTCACCTCCGCCAAAGTTGCTTATCGGACCCGGCTAAAAGTCTGCAGAGAAATATCTTCGAGGCAAATTCATATGGGAGGTAATTCTTTCGAAAAATCTCATAGCTCTAGCAGGCATTGGCCCTAGAGATCTTCGTCAGGCGAAAAGAGAGGACCACAATGTGGTGTCTTTAGAAAGACACCACAGCGTCCTCTCTTTTCCTCAAAGAAGGAAGATTTGCCGCTGCGTGCAAGTTACCGTAGCTCTAGAACACTAAGGGCAATTAAAGGAACACAGGTCGGTTTCAGTCTGTAAAAGTCTGACACAAACTCTCGCTTTACCCAGAGCGGGGGAAGGTATTTGATGATTTTCTTCCTAAAGGTAAAACGTGCAGACACTAAAAACTGTGGGTATTGACCTCAGAACAAGGTCCGTACAGACTCTTTATACATTTTAGCAACATTTAACATTTTGAAAACTACTTTATCCACTTTATTTATAGCCTACGTTAAATAACATTTATTTAGTGTTGTTAAAAGAAAACAACGGTTTAATACACTTTTAGTCTATTATAATGAGCCAATCATATTAAAATCATACAGCGTTGTTTCATCATAGAATAAACCAAAAACAAACTTAAACTATCACCTTTTCCTTTTAGGGGTAGGCAGAACCACAGTTTATCAACTACTTCGACCTCAACATGTCTGTTTCTGTTTATTGATGATGATAAGTAATTTATTTGATGTATATCATGAACGAGTATTCTATTACTGGTGAGCCAAATAAATAAAATAAATTATATATCTGGACATAAGAAATACATTTTACATAATATATTTACTGAAATTAATTTCCGTTATTTGAATTAGATGTTTTTAGCACGAATCACAAGCACAGAATTATTAATTACGTTTGTGCATTTTTACTAACTTGACGCAGACAAAGTCGCGGGTAACAGCTAGTAATAATATAATTTTAGTCGTGTTCCTATTGAAAAACAACAGGAAAACAAGAGACAGGCAGGCGTTTGTGCTGCGGACGTAGATAATGCGTTTTAGGATATTTGGAGTGGGTTCCGCAAGTGTAAATGATCCTCTTGTCGTACCCTTGATGTCATCGCGTCATGATTTACAAGTAATGTGTGTTAGGAAAGCCGGAATTGTAATGTTTTTGTGTTTACGTGTGTTTTATCACTTGTTACAAGCTTTTTTTGTTACAAGCCTTTTTAAAACATTCACTATTTGTACATGTACTCGTATCTTTATTTAGGTTTAATCTTGGAAATTAATTTTAAAACATCCATCTACCCATAGCCGATTAAGCTAAAATTTTGCAGACATATTCAGTTTTGATGTAAGTGACGTAATCCTAAATCCAATATGGCGGACTCCTCAAGATGGCGAACAAGTTAATTTTGTCTGTACCCTCATGATATGAGTAGGTATTAATTAAAAGGGTTTGTTGAGAAAAATACAAAAAAAAAACAATAAATGCAATATGGCGGACAATTTTTAAGAAATGATTTTTTTAACATCATGTGTTTCAAAATATGTATAAGTGTGTGCAATATATCCTTGGTTAATGCGATAAGTTATCCAAGTACCTCTAATTTCTTAACGGGCTAATTATTATACTCTATTAAATAAGTAGGTACTCGTAAGCTCTTTTTTTTAAAACGGTTAATGTTTCTTTTTAACCGACTTGTTAGGTTCTTAATTTGGTTGTATTTTTATTTATGTATATTACCTCAGAACTCCGTCATTTACGAACCGATTTGAATATTCTTCTTTTATTTGAAATGATGTACATTCAGATTCATTTTATTTTTTAATAAACTCCAGTTCTGATGTTTTTTTTTTTTTTTTTTTTTATTGATATAAACTAGTGCTTGACTGCGATTCCACCTGATGGTAAGTGGTAATGCAATCGTTGATGGTGAGGCGCACTAATTTATTGAGAGCCTATTCACTCTAGCCTTGAAGAGACCCAAATTATAATCGGACGGGAAAATCGCAGCAGGCAAATTATTCCAGTCCCTCGATGTACGCGGTATAAACGACGAGGCAAAACGCTTGGTCCGGACCGTAGAGGTTTCAACAACGTAAGGGTGGATACTCGCCGTTCGTCGGCTTGTCCGATGGTAGAAATGAGATGGCGGAATCAAGTCATGCAATTCCTGCGCACACTCTCCAAAATGAATTCTGTAAAACACCTGTAGGGACACATATTAATCTTATATATATACATATGTAAGTATCTATTTTATGCTGAGAGCGCACCTTAGTGGCGGCTACGCCCGCCTCATAAGTTTTAGCGCCAGTCGCAAATATACGGAGTTAACATCAAGTCGTGTATCATTTCTCCACACTAATTACCCAACACACCTATATTGGTGACCGCGACGTGATTCGTGATAATTCGTGAGTGTTGTGGTAATTAAAAATTGTGGCAATGAATCCATCTCATCATCCTGGTACCGCAGCGGCGGGTGCACAGCCCAAGGTCGAAGGGGAAACCGCCTTAGCCAGCATCACTGTTTCGTCAAGGATACCCGAATTTTGGGCAGACCAACCGCGACTCTGGTTTGTCCAATTCGAGGCCGCCGTGGATAGTCAGCGATTGGGCGACGCTACCAAGCAAAATTTGGTGGTTACCAAATTGAACAAGGCCGCTATTCAACAGGTCAGCGACTTATTGCTCACTCCTCCTGAGACGCAGAAGTATCAGACCTTGAAGGAAAGGCTACTACAAGTTTTTGAAGAATCGGAGACGCGTCAGTTCCAAAAATTATTAAGCGAGATGGAGCTTGGAACTCAAAAGCCATCTCAACTACTACGCCGAATGAGGGACTTGGCACGTGGGAAAATTCCCGATCAGACGCTGAAGATAATGTGGAACAGCCATCTTCCGTCTGCAGTGCAGGCCGTTTTGGCAGTAACGGAGGTGGAGGACCTGGAAAATTTGGCTATAGTAGCGGACAAGGTGATGGAAGCGACGCGTCCAGCGGAAGTAGCAGCCGTAGCGACGGTAGCGACACCCAAGGACGCTGGTGCCACCGGCGATTTGGCATCCATCGTCGCCAAGCTGAGAATCGAGGTCGCAGAGTTGCGACGTTCGCGGCAACCACAGCGAGGCGGAGGAACATACAGAGGAGGTAACCGTTTCAGATCGAAATCTCGCAGCAGGGACGATAGCAAAAAACGTCGTGATCCGAAGTGGCTGTGTTTCTACCATTATCGTTACGGGGCGAAAGCAGCGAAGTGCGTCGAACCCTGTAACTGGAAGGCGGCACCACCTACTCCTTCGGAAAACTAGCGAGGACGCAAGCAGTGACGGAGGTTTGTGTCGATTTTACTAAAAACCGTCTATGCGTTGTTGATAAAAATAGCAGATTAAATTTTTTGATAGACACCGGTGCTAATGTGTCAGTGATTCCCGTCTCTAAAAAGTATGTGTCGAAAAATATCGCGAGTGATACGTACAAACTATATGCGGCAAATGGCACGGAAATTAAAACATACGGAATATGCAATTTAGTATTAGATCTTAATTTAAGAAGAGCTTTTAGATGGCCATTCATCATAGCAGCGGTTAAACAACCTATAATAGGCGCAGATTTTTTGAGCCATTATAAGTTGTTGGTGGATTTAAACGCGCGGAAACTGAGAGATCAAGTTACTAATTTAAATGTCGTAACATCTATTATCAAGCACGATGAGCGCGAGTTATCAATTAAAACTATAAACTGCAATGATAAGTGGCAAGATTTATTGTTCAAATATCCTGATGTAACTAAGCCGATTTCATATAAAGAAATCCCCAAACACGCTGTATGCCATTATATAGAAACTTCGGGACCCCCGGTATATACGAAAGCTCGACCTCTTTCCCCGAAATGGTACTCGAAGGTCAAGGAAGAGTTTCGGATTATGACTGAATTGGGTATTTGTCGCCCATCTAAGTCCCCTTGGGCAAGCCCGTTACACGTGGTACCCAAGAAGGACGGCGGGATAAGGCCGTGCGGTGATTATAGGCGTTTAAACGCTATCACCAAACCGGACCGCTACCCAATCCCGCGGTTACAAGATTTTAAATATGTTTTAGCAGGAAAAAAAACAATTTTTACTAGGTTAGATTTAAACCGCGCTTATCATTTTATACCAGTGGCCCCGAACGATATTGAGAAAACTGCAATTATAACGCCTTTTGGATTATATGAATTTCCAAGGATGACATTCGGTCTGAGGAACGCTGCACAAACGTTCCAACGTTTTATGGATACAATTGTATTGCAAGGTTTCGATTTTTTATTTAATTTTATCGATGATGTCATCATAGCAAGTGAAAATGAATCATCTCACAAAGAGCATTTAAATGCAGTTTTCAAAAGGTTTAACGAATATGGCATTACTATTAATTTGTCAAAATGTGTTTTTGGTGTGTCTAAATTAGAATTTTTAGGTTTTGAGGTCTCCACGGACGGTGTTCGCCCATTAGAGGGCAAGGTACAAGCTGTTGTAAATTTTCCGAAGCCCGAAACAGTAGAACAATTGCGCCGTTTCTTAGGCATGGTCAATTTCTACCGCTCTCATATTCCGAAAGCTGTAGAATACCAAATCGAATTAAACAAGTATCTGCATAATTCTAAGAAACGCGATAAGACGCTTATATTATGGACAGATAAGGCAAATCAGGCATTTGAGAAGTGTAAGGAAAGCTTGCAAAGCGCCGCTACACTATCTTACCCTTTGCCAGACAGTAATTTAGCCCTGATGACAGACGCTTCAAACACTAGCGTCGGTGCAGTCTTACAGCAGAAGGTTGAGAATATTTGGCAGCCAATTGGATATTTTTCCAAAAAATTAACGGATACGGAAATGAAATATTCAACTTACGATAGGGAATTGTTAGCAGTCTTTATGGCCGTTAAACATTTTAAGCATTTATTAGAAGGTAGAGTTTTAACCATTTTTACGGACCATAAACCGCTCGAATTTGCATTCACTAAAATCAATAGCGATAAAGAAAGCCCAAGGCGTATTCGCCAACTTTCTTTTATCAGCGAATTTTGTACAGACATACGTCATATTAAAGGTAGTGATAACTTAGTAGCGGATGCACTTTCGAGAATCGAAACGATAAGCTGTCCCACGGTGCTCGACTTCGCAGAAATAGCAGACAAACAAAGTAACGACGAGTACCTAATGCAAGCGTTGCAGGTATCACATAACAAATTCAAACAAATGTTATTGTCGGATTGTGATAAACATATTTTTTGTGATATTTCTACTAAAAATGTTAGACCGTACTTACCTAAAGAATTCAGAGAATTAGCTTTTAAATCTGTGCATAATCTTAGTCATCCAGGCATAAAAACTAGTAAAAACTTGATGAAGCAAAAATTTTTTTGGCCTGATATGGATAGGGACATTGCGAGATGGGCAAGGGCATGTCCGCAATGCCAACGTGTAAAAATTACCAGGCATACGATATCAGGCGTAGGAGAGTTTGAACATGCTGATCGATTCCAGCATTTACATATCGATATAATCGGCCAGTTGCCTATCTCAGCCGACGGGTATAGATACTGTGTAACAATGATAGATCGTTTCACAGGGTGGCCAGAGGCCTACCCCGTTCAAAACATTACGGCGGAGACCGTAGCGAGAGTAGTATTTGAAGGTTGGATTGCTCGTTTTGGATGTCCTGCGAAGCTTACAAGCGACCAGGGCAGACAATTTGAGAGCGATTTATTCGCTAAGTTAATGAAATATTTGGGCATACATAAAATACGTACAACTCCTTATCATCCGCAAAGTAACGCTATGATCGAACGTTGGCATAGGGCACTTAAAGTGGCCCTGATGGCTCGTTGCAAAGCAACAATAGTAATTGGGTCGATGAGTTGCCGATCGTATTATTAGGATTACGGACGGCTACTAGGAGCGACAGCGGTGTGAGCGCGGCGGAATTAACTTACGGCAAGACTATTCGTTTGCCAGGAGACTTTTATGACGATGCTAAAATTAGTGATTCGGATTCGGAATATTTGCATAAGCTGAGAGATACCATCAGCAAATATAAGACTCGACCGAAATATCATAGTAAATCGTACTCTTTATTCGTTCCAGATAGTTTAAATTCTTGTAAAAGTGTTTTTGTAAGGAATGATGCAATGCGCAGGTCTTTGCAACCGCCGTATGAAGGCCCATATATAGTTATAAGTAGAAATAAAAAATATTTTATAATAAAAATTGGTGATAGAGAAGTTTCCGTATCGATAGATAGGCTCAAACCCGCCTACACTATCGATATAGATACATCTACAGGAAGTAGTCTCCAATTGAACCATAATGGTAACGTAAATTTAAATTTAACTAAAGATAGCATTCCCCAAGATGTTATAAGTAATAAAACAACACGAACCGGTCGCGTTATCAGACCACCCGTACGTTTTGCTTAGTCGACAATGGAAGTTTCTAGGTAATGTTATATGTACTAAGTATTGTCGTACGATATTATTAATATGTAATGCAACTTTGCTATATTTTTATTGTGAATTTTAAGTGCAATTGTGCATTTATATTAAATTAATGTAATACATTATAAAATTTTGTCAATTTTACAATTATTTTTAGGTTGCACACAACTGTAAAATTTATTGTAATTTGTTTATACACACATACATTATTTTTTAAGATATATTACAAGTATTGGTATTTACGCGTCAAACCAATTTTCGTAGTCAAGTACTTAGTGTCTTACACAAAATTATATTTACGTATTTTTGCAATGGGTTACAACCAAAGTAAACAGCAACAAAACAATGTGGCTGTTGCTCAGTCAGTGACAAATGAATATATTGGACAAAAAGTTAATTATCTGGAAATCGTTTTAATTATCATCGCAGTAGCACTGGGCTTAGTGTTGCTGTGCTTATTCAGAAGTCAGTGCAAGAAACACGTACGCGCCTGGTTGCGTAAGGAAGCAGCAATTGTTGGTATATCTCCACCAGTGGTCAAGGTCCACTCAGTCCAACCACCCACGGTGGCGCACCACACCGATAATAATTATTAAACAAGTAGTGTGATGTGTGTGAAAGCAAACCATGTATTTATATATATTTTATTTTTAGATATGGGGTAAAAATTTTTTTGTGAGGGGGGCTACTGTAGGGACACATATTAATCTTATATATATACATATGTAAGTATCTATTTTATGCTGAGAGCGCACCTTAGTGGCGGCTACGCCCGCCTCATAAGTTTTAGCGCCAGTCGCAAATATACGGAGTTAACATCAAGTCGTGTATCATTTCTCCACACTAATTACCCAACACACCTATACACCGAAAGGCTGGCTACCCTACGCCTGTGCTCAAGACTTTGTAGATTGGAATTAACCAGATCTGGATCACCAATTAGCCTCTTTGCACGCCTTTCCACCGAGTCCAAAGCTGCCAGGTGGCATTTTGCAGCACCAGCCCATATGTGGCTGCAGTACTCTACACACGAACGGACCTGTGCTTTGTATAACATTAAAAGCTGCCCTGGTGTGAAGTACCGCCGGACCTTTGCAAGTACGCCGAGTTTCCTAGCAGCTACCTTGGCTTTGGACTCAATGAACCGTCCAAAGTTAAGGTCTGAAGAAATTTCAACTCCCAAGAGATGAAGGCGGTCAGTGTATTCCAGGGATACATTCTGAAAAACAGGAGCCAAGGTGAACGGGCTCCTTTTAGCGGTGAATAGACACGCTTGTGTTTTGGCGGCGTTGAATCCCACCAGATTGGCTTCACCCCACTTGGAGACTGCCTGAAGTGAGACATTCGCACGCTCTACCATAGCCTCTCTTTCGGACCGGATTAGCTCCTTACTAGCTCGAGCACCTGGCAGGTATCTCTCTACAACTGTGCTATCATCTGCATACCCATAGATACCGGGCATCAGCAGATCGTTGATATGCAGCAGGAAGAGAGTTGCAGAGAGAACAGACCCCTGAGGAACTCCGGCATTAGTCGTCATGGGCTCTGATGAGCATCCATCGATAACAACTCGGAGAGAACGTTCACTCAGGAAGTCTTTTACCCAGTTAATCAGACCAGGGGAAACGCCGTACGCTGAAAGCTTACTCAATAGACTAGCGTGCCATACCCTGTCGAAGGCCTTCGAGACGTCTAAGGAAACAGCAATCGCTTCCCCATTCTTCTCGAGGGTCTCGCCCCACAAGTGGATGGCATAAACTAGTAGGTCCCCAGTAGATCGATTGTGGCGAAACCCGTACTGTCGATCACTGAGGAGATCGTTACCTTCCAGGTATGCCAAGAGGCGCGAGTTCAATACACGCTCCATAATCTTGCAGAGTATGGAGGTTATTGAAATCGGCCGATAGTTGGTAGGATCGGTACGACTGCCCTTTTTGGGCACGGGTTGCACGTTGGCAAGCTTCCAGGACTTGGGCACTATACCAGTCCCAAATGAGAGGCGATACAAACGCGTCAATACAGGAGACAACTCGGGTGCACAAGCCTTGAGAACAATCGCTGGTATACCATCTGGTCCACTAGCTTTATTCACGTCAAGACGACCTCAGAACCTCTTTGTTCCTTATGCGGACCTCGGGCATCGAAGTATCGCAGTGAGGTAGAGTCGGTGGAGTAGCACTACCAGTGTCAAGACGAGAATTATGGGCGAAGAGAGATGCAAAGAGACCCGCTTTCTCTCTCGCTGTATGAGCCAGTGTTCCATCAGGTTTAACCAGCGGAGGCAATGAGGGCCGACAGAAGTTCGCTTCGACCGACTTGGCAAGGGACCAGAATGCTCTGCTACCGGACGGCTGTGCAGAGAGCTTTGTACCAATATGGTTAATGCGGTCGAAGCGAGCCTTCCTTAGTGCCTTTTTGTAGGACTTGGCAGCATGGTTGAAGGCTCTCTTCTTTGAACTCAGATCCGGAGCTTTGTGGTCACGAGCGTCAACCCAGGCGAGAAACGCCGAATGCTTACGTTGTTCAGCTTGAACGCAATCGGCGTTGAACCATGGGTGAGCTGAGCCACCGATGGGTACGTCGCGATAGGGGATGAAATACTCCATAGCTTGACGTATCACATCGGATATAGCATCTGCACAGCTCGACGGATTTTTAGAAGAGAAGCAGACCTGCTGCCAAGGATAAGATGCAAAGAAGTGCCGCATCTTATCCCAATCTGCTGACTTGTAACGCCACATTCGCCGTTCACCGCGTGAGTCGCAGTCAGGTGGGAGAAGGACGATACAGACTTCACCAGACAGTGATCTGAAGTTCCTAGTGGTGAGGAAACTGTTACGATACATCTGTCCGTATCGGTGGTCAGTAAAAGGTCCAGACAATTGGCAGTATGACCAACTACATCAGGCACCCTTGTCGCTTGCTTTACCAACTGGGAGAGGCCCATCGATACTGCAAAGTTTCGCGCTTCTCTCCCAGCGTGATCGGTCCTCTGGTACGGGAAAAGCCAGTCTTTGTGAACGGCGTTAAAGTCCCCCAAAGCGACAAAAAAAATGATGGGATCCATGTGGAATTAAGGAAATATCTAAAATATTATAGGCAAAACAATTTTGTTATTTGCATAAAGAAGTCAAGCATTTTCATTGGGAAAGCATTGCTTGATGAAGCGGAACGAATGAAGAAGATAGCTGTTTTTTCGAAGAAATTTATTTTTGGAAGTCGGTGTTCTTGGTTTTATTTCTTATTATTATATTATATTATATTCATATTAACATCGACTGCCTAAATAAAATTTATTAGTATTATTTTCGTAAAGCTGGAAAGACCACATGGCGTCCTTACCTACCGCATGACGCAGGTCCTCACTGGACATGGTAAGTTCGGGAGGTTCCTGCACCGAATTCGTGCGGAAGAAACGCCTGAGTGCTGCCATTGTGTGGACCGTCCGGAGGACACGGTGGAGCATACGGTAGAGGTGTGCCCCGCCTGGGCAGAGCAACGCCGTGTCCTCGTGGGGGCGATCGGCGGCAGTGATCTCTCGCGCCGGCCATTGGTACAGGCCATGGTCCGGAGTGAGGAGGTCGCCTCCTTCTGCGAAGCAGTAATGCTAGCAAAGGAGGCGGCCGATCGCGTGAGGCAACGGTCCTCACGCCCTAACCACCGCCGGGATTCCGATCCTGATTTCCGGCCACCGTAGGCGCGGGCTTGCGGACGGCGAGTAATGGGTGGTTTGCCGTCCGACCGTCCGGTAACTGTCCGGACCGAGCCCAAGTCGTCGACGGCGCGTATTGTTCCACGCGCGCCTCAGGGAGATGTCAGCAAATCGTAGGGGCCCAGCAGGGCCGAAACCTACTGGGGCCTCGGGTAGTGTGAAAGCGAAGCCCGGGGCCTCGGGATGAAGGCAAAGAAGGAACAGGAGTGGGTTTTTAGTCAGTAAAAGTCTGACACTATCTCTCGCTCCGCCCAAGAGCGGGATTTGTCATTAGATGATTTTCCCACCTAAAAAAAAAAAACTTTCTGAACATTCACAAATCAAAACATTCTAAAAACACAACAGCTAAAGGCTATAATTTTCCCCGCGCCATATTTTATTTTTTCTGCGTATGAATTGATTCGGATTCAATAACTCATTGGTAACTCGACATTCATAAATTGCAACACATTTACGACTTCCGACGTCTTTCAAAGCCAAATGTAACGTTGTGAACGTTGGAGGGAAAATAACAAGCAAACGGATCGCATGTGTTTGCTCATACCTTTATGGATGCGAAGAAAAATGGCGGGTGCATTGGTATTTAAAAAAAATTGTGTTATGAGTTTTTGGCGGGCTTTTTCGAGTGAAGTTCAGTAGCTGTTTTATTTTTTTTTCTAGTGGATATTGTGATGTAAAATTGGTGTATTTTTAAATCTCAAATTGTAGTCTACGCAGCTGGTCAACATGCAGTGGTCTCCTGTAACTAACTGAAGGAGCACATGTTAAAGGACCTCATGCCTAATGATTTCTATTGTATCTGTGTGACCTTTGCTGGAGATCCAAGTAAATAAATAAATATGTGGAATCATTGAAACAGGCGCGATTTAGATAAAATGGAGCTGAGAATTATTGTAGTACTGACTACCACAGCAAAGCTTACCGAGAAGGTTGACCCGATACATTTGCAGCCAAATAATTCAAAAACATTATAATGTGCGTTAGGTACACTACTACAAGCTTATGACGCATGTGTGCGTGCCAACTGGTCGCTCGTGGAGATGTCAGCAACTGTAGGGGCCCAGCAGGGTCGAAGCCTACTGGGGCCAAGGGTCTGATTCTGAAAGGAAGATTCGGCCCTGGTACGAAAGGCAACGAAGGAACAGGAGTGAGTTTTTGTCAGTAAAAGTCTGACATTATCTCACGCTCCTCCCAAGAGCGGGGGATGTCATAAAATGATTTTCCCACCGAAAAAAAAAAACTGATCGCTCGTCCTTCCCATCTTTTTCACATTTTTTTTATTGTAGAAAAAAACTGATTTCAGAATGTGCGCCATTTATTTTTTGGTTTGAAGGCATTTCTAAAATGTTGTCAACAAAATTATTAAGTAAACTTCATGAATGAAGGCTTCAAAGCCCAAATACGTTCATTAAAATTCAATTCACCTAATTCAGACACAGCTTACTCTTTATAAAAAGGATTTGAGAGTTAAATCATTACAGAGCCTTCCGTATCCCTTAATTTGCTCCAAAGATTTTCATCCTTTGCAAGGTTTTTTTTTGGTGTATTTATTTGGTGTACGTTTACATTTTAAACTCTTTTGGGCGCTATCTATCTTTCCGGTTCAGTGCGTGAGAGAATCGAAGTAAATACCTGACATTGTATGCGTCTAATGTCAAAGAAAATTTGGTTCTCGTGTTTTTTTTGCCTGAATAGTCATATTCATAAAAATGTATTGATAAGGTACTTTTACACATCAGTGTGCAATGATTTTTCTGTCAAGACTGTATCGATGCTTAAATCTCACTAATAATATAAAGGTGAAAGTTTCCGAGTGAGTGTTTGTGTGTTTGTTACTTCTCCACGCTCAAACAGCTGAACGGATTTTGATGAAACTTGGTACATGGGTAGACCATGGAATAGCATATGGGATACATTTTTTTATCTCGGAAGTATGTCCCCTTGGGATATTTTAGGACGTAGTTGTGCGTAGATAATTATCCCAAGGGAGCATAATCGTTAGATAAAAAGTTCATCCTATGTCATACTCTAGGACATGACCTACCCGTGTGCTGAATTTCATCTATTTCCGTTCAGATGTTTGAGCGTGAAGTAGTGAAAAATACATATACAAATACTTAAAAATTTTCAACTTTCTAATATTTCACCGGACCTTGGTACAGGCCATGGTCCGGAGCGAGGAAGAGAGGCAGGCGGTCGCCTCCTTCTGCGAAGTAGTAATGCTAGCAAAGGAGAAGGCCGCATGTGCACGCGCGAGGCAATGGACCTCGCGCCCCAGCCGCCGGGATTCTGATACCGAATTCCGGCCACCGTAGGCGCGGGCTTGCGGACGGCGAGCAATGGGTAGCTCGCCGTCCGGTTACCGTCCGGACCGAGCCCAAGTCGTCGATGGCGCGTCACTACGCGCCATCGTGGAACACTTTCCACGCGCGCCTCAAGGAGATATCAGCAACCGTAGGCGCAAAGCAGGGTCGAAGCCTACTGAGGCCATGGGTCTGATTCTGAATGGAAGACTCGGCCCTGGTATGAAAGGCAACAAAGGAAAAGGAGTGGGTTTTTAATCAGTATAAGTCTGACACAATCTCCCGCTCCGCCCAAGAGCGCGGGATGTCTTTGGATGATTTTCCCACTGAAAAAAAAAAACCTTTCTAATATTTAGTGTGATTATGTTCAGCAGTTTCGAAATTATTATATTTAATTTAATTATATTATTATGTGTAATGCAAATGCCCACAAGGTTCGATCCAAGTAAAGCATTGTTTGGCGAGGTCGGCTCGTACATGGATGAAATTCTATGATATTCGTACCTATCAGTTTCTCGAAAAGCAGATTGTGCTGGTGCACAAGTTTGTCAGAAACTCGGTTTATCAAGTATTTGATAACCAATCTCACCAGGTAGTATTGTATTACCTACACATACCGACATCCTTGTGTTGACACCGCCACTGGCCCACGTTGCAAGCCAGCGCTGTAGACTTTTAGCAGTATGTATGTATATTCGGCAGTTTTGCGCGGATGTGACGAATATTTTCCCTACATTCATAAGCTAGTTTAGATTGCGTCACTTCTCGCAAATAACTTGTTTTTCTTTTTTTCTTCTTTTCTAGATCTGGTTTGCGGATGTCAGATAAGCCCTTGCCCTTGATATATAGGGTGACTGGTAAAAAATTGCAAAAATCGTTTGTTACTCGTATCATGAGCACAATCACGTGTTTAAGTATCGTACACGAATTGCCAGTCACCCTATATATGTGTCGGTAAAGTCAATAGTACGGAAGTGTCGGCGAAGTCAATAGTACGGAAGCCAGCTTGACAAGGGGACGTCAGCGGATAAGTCACACGGTTCGACAAAGTCTGGGCTGATTCGCGTGAGAAGAGCGGTTAAAATTGGCAACGGCACAGACGTCCCCTTTTTTCTGTCGGCAGCCGCGTGGGCAACACTGATCTAGGAACTGTTTCACGGCTCGTCGTAAAGTGAATACCTAAAGCCTACATCATCCGGTCACCGTAGGCGCGGGATTGCGGACGGCGAGCAATGGGTAGCTCGCTGTCCGACCGTCCGGTAATCGTCCGGACTGAGCTCAAGTCGTCGACGGCGCGTCCACGCGCGCCTCAAGGAGATGTCAGCAACTGTAGGGGCCCAGCAGGGTCAAAGCCTACTGGGGCCAAGGGTTTGATTCTGAAAGGAAGACTCGGCCCTGCTACGAAAAGCAACGAAGGTACAGGAGTGAGTTTTTAGTCAGTAAAAGTCTGACACTATCTCCCGCTTCGCCCCAGAGCAGGATATGTCTTTAGATGATTTTCCCACCGAAAAAAAGCCTATATCATAATAAATCACTTGCGTAGTCTGAAATAATTTATTTATTTTTACTCACTCATCGCCCACAAAATAGGTCCTCTGGAAAGGTTTTTTTACTGTCATCAGCCTTCTGGGTCGACATAATATATAAGTATTGTATGATTTGATTTAATTATTATACACTATGTCTACACCTCTCACTCAATATTATTGTCGCAGGTCTTCTGGAAGATATTTCTTTTGAAATTTCATCACCTTTGTTCTCTTACATCTTGTATTTGTTCTTTTCGTTTTTAAGTAGTTGTGCGTACAAAAATAAATAAAAAAAAGCACTAGCTCTATTTAAAATACTTCCTAGTACCGCATCCATTTAATTTGGAAGACAACCTCAACATACTTCACAATAGGCTAGCGAGGTGATGATATTATAGATCAGTACTCATGTTAGTACCTACCAATTTGTTTCGATATATATACCGCATCACTGATGCACAGAACGCGGGTAAGTGGCAAAAGCATCCTGAAAACAGTGGTTGAGAATCCTTACTCCCCTATTCTGAGGCACTATGTGGAAAGAATGGTCAGATAGTTTACTTCTTCGCACATCTTGCCTCAGATACACACTTCACTGAATGTTTTTATTTTTATTTCTTTGTTTATGTACTACTAACACTAATTTTAAGATATTTTACTAACAAAGTGGACCATATTGTTGTCTTATCTTGAATTAAATAATAATAATATACTAGCTCCTGCCAGCGGCTTCACCCGCGTATAAGAAGATAAATTGTCTCAAGGGATCAAACGACTGGGATAGACAAACAGAATACACAGAATTTACGTTTTGTCTATCTGTGTGCTGAATCTCATTTTACTGAATCACACACATACTGTATACAAACTTTTGTGGGTTCTTTACTTTTCGGTGCAAAATACCAAAATTATCTTAGGGATTCTTTACAGTATTAATTAAAAATGGATCATCACGTTCACAGTAAATTCAATTTTTATTGCAAGTGCAAATGGATTTCTTAGTAAAAAATTTTACCACCATTATGATTTTCCGCGTCATAGTATAAAACTAATTACACTTTTCGACACGGTTTCCTGAATTTTCCGTATAAGCCCCCCATACTCCGACACCTCTTAAAATGTTCTTATGATTCTGAAGTCCTTTTATATGTAACGATTTGTTGAAAAACGAATAAAAAATTCACAGGAACTGTTTTGTCGTTCACATTAACGATATCTGTCGACAAAGGCCTGCCCCATTCCCTTCATTCCTCTCCTCTAACTTCCTGGCTTGCCCTTTAAACGGCGTTTAGCGATAACCTCCCTCGCTCATCTCTTTGCTTATTGCTTCTATCGTAGTAATTGGGATTAATTTCGCGGTTACTTTAACAGACATAAAAATGCAGTGAGTGGATTTAGCCGCTTGTGTTTCAAGGGCTTTTTCTTTTTAAAGCTAATATGATTTTTTTTTAGGTGGTAAAAATCATCTAATGACAAATCTCGCTCTTGGGCGGAGTGGAAGATAGTGTCAGACTTTTACTGACTAAAAACCCACTCCTGTTCCATCGTTGCCTTCGTCCCAGGACCCCGGGTTTCGTTTTCACACTATCCATGGCCCCAGTAGGCTTCGACCCTGCTGGGCCCCTACGATTTGCTGACATCTCCCTGAGACGCGCGTGGAATAATACGCGCCGTCGACGACTTGGGCTCGGTCCGGACGGTTACCGGACGGTCGGACGGCGAACCACCCATTGCTCGCCGTCCGCAAGCCCGCGCCTACTATGGCCGGAAAGCGGGATCAGAATCCCGGCGGCGATTAGGGCGTGAGAATTTTTAAATTGTTTTGCTTTAACTTAGCATAGTCGGCCTTATAATGTTCCCACTGTTGGGACTCAGGCCTCCTCTCTAGGAGAGGGAATGGGCCGTAATCCAACACGCGGGCCCAGTGCGGGTTGGTGGATGTCACATGTCTTCGAATTTTTGGTTCTAGGACATGCCGGTTTCCTCTCGATGTTTTCCTTCACCGTTTTGAGAGCAGTGGTAATGAAATAAATTACACAAAGTAATGCGCCTGGCTGGGTTTGAACCTGCGACCTACAACTCGTAAGTCGGGGCCGTTACCACTCGGCCACCACAGCTCTCACTTCAGAATCATAAGAACATTTTAAGAGGTGTCGGAGTATGGAGGGCTTATACGGAAAATTCAGGAAACCGTGTCGAAAAGTGTAATTAATTTTATATTATGACGCGGAAAATCATAATGGTGGTAAAATTTCTTACTAAGAAATCCATTTGCACTTGCAATAAAAATTGAATTTACTGTGAACGTGATGATCCATTTTTAATTAATACTGTAAAGAATCCCTAAGATAATTTTGGTATTTTGCACCGAAAAGTAAAGAACCCACAAAAGTTTGTATACAGTATGTGTGTGATTCAGTAAAATGAGATTCAGCACACAGATAGACAAAACGTAAATTCTGTGTATTCTGTTTGTCTATCCCAGTCGTTTGATCCCTTGAGACAATTTATCTTCATAAACGCGGGTGAAGCCGCTGGCAGGAGCTAGTATATTATTATTATTTAATTCAAGATAAGACAACAATATGGTCCACTTTGTTAGTAAAATATCTTAAAATTAGTGTTAGTAGTACATAAACAAAGAAATAAAAATAAAAACATTCAGTGAAGTGTGTATCTGAGGCAAGATGTGCGAAGAAGTAAACTATCTGACCATTCTTTCCACATAGTGCCTCAGAATAGGGGAGTAAGGACTCTCAACCACTGTTTTCAGGATGCTTTTGCCACTTACCCGCGTTCTGTGCATCAGTGATGCGGTATATTATATCGAAACAAATTGGTAGGTACTAACATGAGTACTGATCTATAATATCATCACCTCGCTAGCCTATTGTGAAGTATGTTGAGGTTGTCTTCCAAATTTAATGGATGCGGTACTAGGAAGTATTTTAAATAGAGCTAGCGCTTTTTTTTATTTATTTTTGTACGCACAACTACTTAAAAACGAAAAGAACAAATACAAGATGTAAGAGAACAAAGGTGATGAAATTTCAAAAGAAATATCTTCCAGCAGACCTGCGACAATAATATTGAGTGAGAGGTGTAAACATAGTGTGCATAAATAGGTTAGAAAAGTTAAAATATACTATAACTAGCGACCCGCCCCGGCTTCGCACGGGTGCAATGCTGATCACTTCCTAATATGAAACAAAGTTGCTTCCCGCTGTTTGTTCCTATGTACGCTTAGATCAGACAGCGCCTATCATCCACAGTGCAGTCGCGCATTTTGAACTTCTGCGGCCATGTATCTCGTCGTGGTAATGATTCCATAGAGCGTCTCGTAGTGCAGCAGGGCAAAGTTGAGGGCAACAGGCCACGTGGTAGATCATTAATGAGATGGACAGACCAGATCAAGGCGTAACTAAGTGCTAGGTTTATGAATGTACTCGGAAAGCTGCAGTCCGCGATGAATTGCGCCGTGTTACCAAGATGATCACTCATCGTGATTCACAGTGATGACCACGACTACACTGGCAAGAGTGTACCGACTGAGAAGAAGAAGATTTTTAAAACTACGCAACGGATTTTGATGCGGTTTTGATCAGCATTGCACCCGTGCGAAGCCGGGGCGGGTCGCCAGTACTAATTATACTACAGAATGTTTTTATGTACAATGTTCACAGCTTTTTTTTTTGTCATTAGATAATACAAACATGTTTTCTTTTGAGGTTACTCTTGAAAGAGCGACATATCATTGGTCATGTGATAAACACTCAATGATCAATAACGTTGCAACGTTGAAATTTTGACCCTGCGATTTATTATTGGTCGTTGCAAAAGATATCTTTACTTGCCACTGTGGGGACCACCCGTGTGCTCCATACACGGTGGAGGTGTGCCCCGCTTGGGCAGAGCAACGCCGTGTCCTCGTAGGGGCGATCGGTAATGTCCGGATTATGTCGATACAGGTAATGGTCCGGAGCGAGGAGGAGCGGCAGGCGGTCGCCTCCTTCTGCGAAGCATAATGCTGGCAATAGAGGCGGCCGATCGCGTGAGGCAACGGTCCTCACGCCCCATACCGCCGTCGGGATTCCGATCCCGATTTCCGGCCACCGTAGGCCCGGGCTTCCGGATGGCGACCGTCCGGTAACCGTCCGGACCGAGACCAAGTCGTCGACGGCGCGTATTGTTCCACGCGCGCCATAGGAAGATGTCAGCAAATCGGAGGGGCCCAGCAGGGTCGAAGCCTACTGGGTCCACGGGTAGTTTGAAAGTGAAACCTGGGGCCCTGGGACGAAGGCAAAGAAGGAACAGGAGTAGGTTTGTAGTCAGTAAAAGTCTGAAACTATCTCTCACTCCGCCCAAGGGCGGGATTTGTCATTAGATGATTTTCCCACCTAAAAAAAAAACATTATGAAGAAGAATGTGCAAGAAACTCCATGGACACACATCTCCGGTACCACATCCAGTGAGTATTGTGCACTCTAATATGACAGTTTTTAGTGATTTTACCAGCAAACGCGTGCCATTGCAAAGTTTAGATGGACTCAGGTTTTTTAATAAAATAACAGGACAACCTATTTTCAACACCATTTTATGGGGAGTCCAGACGGGTTCAAAGAATTAACAAATTCTGTAGGAAAAAACTTTTTACAAAAAAAAATAACCGACTTCATTATAAAAAGTGGGCAAGTGGCACGCACTGAGGGTGCTATGAAAACAGTTCTTCCAAAATTGAGTTACGAAGATTTTTCCGAATCGTAAAAAAACAGTTTACAGTTTTCAAATTTTTTCCTATATTTATGCTATTAGACCTTGCTTCATGCCAAGTTTCAGGATTCTAGGTCAACGGGAAGTACTCTATGAATTTTAAATCCCTTGAGAGTGTCGAAATATACGTATTTTGCGACATAAACGTCTGTATCTTTTTTTTTCGTTAGCTCAGAAGTTTGATTTTTTCGCAGCTTCAAGGGACCGCAGACCTGAGTATATGGTTTTAATTTCAACTGGATACCTCTATGCGTTTCCGAGATAAAGGGTCTTGTCAGACAGACCGACTAAAAACAAAGTGATCCTATAAGGGTTCCGTTTTTTCCTTTTTAGGTACGGAACCCTAAAAACAAAACACTAAAACGATCAAAATAACTTTAATTTTGGAAGTCAGTGTTTCTAAAATTGTCTGCTTCTTATTTAACACTGACTTCCGAAATTAAAGTTATTTTGATCGTTTTAGTGTTTTGTTTTTTCTGGTGAAGTTGGTTATATTTTTTTGTAAAAAAAAAATTATTTCATACTTTTTAGTTGTGATACATTTATAGACAGAGTACCTATTTCTCAGGACAATTCGATTTAACCCAAACACTGCTAGGATACATTATTTTATTATGAAGTATCCTATTTACTAACTATTATTAACTTATTTATTAAGTAGTACCTATCCACTTCCCAGCCCCATTATCAGGTCAGTTCGATAGTACCTTATAGCCAAAGTGCATCTGATGACAATTCTAATAAGCCCAAACACGGCTAGGTTACATTAATTAATTACGGAGTTCCAGTGCCTATCTTCCAGCTCCATCATCATCATCAGATCACTTTGATGCTACCATTTTCAACATAACTATTCAGAACCATTTATTTATATTCATTGTCATAGTTACTTAACTATCTTCATTGTAATATCTATGTAAGGGTGAAGTTGGCCATTTCTGGTCTTTTTCATCAGTTCCACTTCATCAAATGTTACTTTTTGACTGTGAATGCTTATGTTCTCGATGAAATTACTAAAATCATTATATAGTTGCCAAGAATATTTGAGGAGTTCCCTCGATTCCTTATGGATCCCATCATCAGAACTGGATTTTGAAAAAAATAGGACCAATCTGAAAGCAAATCCTATTAGGGAAAAAAAAATGTTGCAAGTTGGTCCATAAACGACGGAGTTCTGAGGTAACAAACGTAGAATCAAGTTATTTGCCGCAACCGCTATTTCCCTGCGTTTTAAATCTGTAATATCTTCGAAAATATTCAATTAAATTAGACGCTGTAAAAGGCTATATTGATCTATATTAAATGCACATTTTATTTAAGGTACTTAATTGGATAAAGATTAATGCTGTATTGCTTAAAATTGTTTCGTAAATAAGCCATTATATCTCGTAAAAAGTAAAGGATAAAAAATGGTTATTGTGGGTTATCCCTAAGAGATGGACGTTTACCATCGCGGACTTTTTTGTAGACCTTTTTAAGGTGAACAATACTGTAGTACACTATTTTGATATATCTTGTAGAGTTCAGCCAGCGTTTGCAATGTAAGCACAAAAAAAATTGTTTATTTACGACATCACATTAGAAACATCAAAAATTATCAGTGTTTCTCTTCTTTATTATGCATGCATTATATACATAAACCTTCCTCTTGAATCATTCTATCTATTAATAAAAACCGCATCAAAATCCGTTGCGTAGTTTTAAAGATCTAAGCATATATAGGGACAGACAGACACGAAAAGCGACTTTGTTTTATACTATGTATTGATAATTAAATCAAATCATACAATATTTATATATTATGTCGACTCAGAAGGCTGATCACAGTAAAAAAACCTTTCCAGAGAACCTATTTTGTGGGCTATGAGTCGGTAAAGAACAATAAATAAACTATTACAGACTACACAAGTGATTTATTATGATATAGGCTTTTTTTTTCGGTGGGAAAATCATCTAAAGACAAATCCTGCTCTTGGGCGAAGCGGGAGATAGTGTCAGACTTTTACTGACTAAAAACCCACTCCTGTACCTTCGTTGCCTTTCGTACCAGGGCCGAGTCTTCCTTTCAGAATCAAACCCTTGGCCCCAGTAGGCTTTGACCCTGCTGGGCCCCTACAGTTGCTGACATCTCCTTGAGGCGCGCGTGGACGCGCCGTCGACGACTTGGGCTCGGTCCGGACGATTACCGGATGGTCGGACGGCGAGCTACCTATTGCTCGCCGTCTGCATTCCCGCGCCTACGGTGGCCGGATGATGTAGGCTTTAGGTATTCACTTTACAATGAAACGTGAGACAGTTCCTAGAGCAGTATTGCCCACGCGGCTGCCGACAGAAAAAAGGGGACCACGTCTGTGCAGTTGCCAATTTTAACCGCTCTTCTCGCGCGAATCAGTCCAGACTTTGTCGAGCCGTGTGACTTATCCGCTGACGTCCCCTTGTCAAGCTGGCTTCCTTACTATTGACTTCACCGACACTTCCGTACTATTGACTTTACCAATACATATATATCAAGGACAAGGGCTTATCTGACATCCGCAAACCAGATCTAGAAAAGAAGAAAAAAAGAAAAACAAGTTATTTGCGAGAAGTGACGCAATCTAAACTAGCTTATGAATGTAGGGAAAATATGCGTCACATCCGCGCAAAACTGCCGAATATACATACATACTGCTAAAAGTCTACAGCGCTGGCTTGCAACGTGGGCCAGTGGCGGTGTCAACACAAAGATGTCGGTATGTGTAGGTAATACAATACTACCTGGTGAGATTGGTTATCAAATATTTGATATACCGAGTTTCTGATAAACTTGTGCACCAGCACAATCTGCTTTTCGAGAAACTGATAGGTACGAATATCATAGAATTTCATCCATGTACGAGCCGGCCTCGCCAAACAATGCTTTACTTGGATCGACCCGGCTGGTCATTTGCATTACACATAATAAAATAATTAAATTAAATATAATAATTTAGAAACTGCTGAACATAATATTAGAAAGGCAAACATTTTTATGTATTTGTTTATGTCATCGTATCCTACGAATAGTGCCCTAACGAACATAGGGGCTTTCTTTTTTTATTTCATAATCCAATTCTGCTCATCATACCACATATAACCAGTTCAACAAAACAATTAAAAACGGTACAGGTTATCAAATAATTAGATTTTCTAAAAAGCCACAATTTTAAGCACTACGTTTTCATCGAAGAAAAAAGCTACAATCACCGTCGCGCCCTCTTTCTTCGCGAGTAGTGGGGGTGCGCGGGCGCGGAGAGAGCGTACTAGCGCCGCTCGGCCACTAGTCGGCGGAACGCGTTTTGTTAAATTGTAGTATTGAATAAGTTCAAAGATCATAACATCAACTACTTCACGCTCAAACATCTGAACGGAAATAGATGAAATTCAGCACATGGATAGGTCATGTCCTAGAGTATGACATAGGATGAACTTTTTATCCAGCGATTATGCTCCCTTGGGATAATTATCTACGCACAACTACGTCCTAAAATATCCTGAGGGAACATACTGTCGAGATAAAAGTTCCCATATGCTATTCCATGGTCTACCCATGTACCAAGTGTCATCGAAATCCGTTCAGCTGTTTGAGCGTGGAGAAGTAACAAACACACAAACACTCACTCGGAAACTTTCGCCTTTATATTATTAGTGAGATTTAAGCATCGATACAGTCTTGACAGAAAAATCATTGCACACTGATGTGTAAAAATACCTTATCAATACATTTTTATGAATATGACTATTCAAGCAAAAAAAAACACGAGAACCAAATTTTCTTTGACATTAAACGCATACAATGTCAGGTATTTACTTCGATTCTCTCACGCACTGAACCGGAAAGATAGATAGCGCCCAAAAGACTTTTAAATGTAAACGTACACGAAATAAATTCACCAAAAAAAATAACTTGCAAAGGATGAAAGTCTTTGGAGCAAAACACGACAGGATTAAGGGATACGGAAGGCTCTGTAATGATTTAACTCTCAAATCCTTTTTATAAAGAGTAAGCTGTGTCTGAATTAGGTGAATTGAATTTTAATGAACGTATTTGGGCTTTGAAGTCTTCATTCATGAAGTTTACTTAATAATTTTGTTGCTCATGAGACAACATTTTAGAAATGCCTTCAAACCAAAAAATAAATGGCGCACATTCTGAAATCAGTTTTTTTCTACAATAAAAAAATGTGAAAAAGATGGGAAGGACGAGCGATCAGTTTTTTTTTTCGGTGGGAAAATCATTTTATGACTTCCCCCGCTCTTGGGCAGCGCGGGAGATAGTGTCAGACTTTTACTGACTAAAAACCCACTCCTGTTCCTTCGTTGCCTTTCGTACCAGGGCCGAATCTTCCTTTCAGAATCAGACCCTTGGCCCCAGTAGGCTTCGACCCTGCTGGGCCCCTACAGTTGCTAACATCTCCACGAGCGACCAGTTGGCACGCACACATGCGTCATAAGCCTGTAGTAGTGTACCTAACGCACATTATAATATTTTTGAATTATTTGGCAGCAAATGTATCGGGTCAACCTTCTCGGTAAGGTACAATAATTCTCAGCTTCATTTTATCTAAATCGCGCCTGTTTCAATACACCCACATATTTATTTATATATTTATTTATTTACTGATTTATTTATTTATTCATTTAAGTATTTATTTATTTATTTATTCAATAGAAATCATTAGGCATGAGGTCCTTTAACATGTGCTCCTTCAGTTAGTTACAGGAGACCACAGCATATTGACCAGCTGCGTAGACTACAATTAGAGATTTAAAAATACACCAATTTTACATCACAATATCCACTAGGATAAAATTAAAACAGCCACTGAACTTCACTCGAAAAAATCCAGCCAAAAACTCATAACACTATTTTTTTTTAAATACCAATGCACCCGACATTTTTCTTCGCATCCATAAAGGTATGAGCAAACACATGCGATCCGTTTGGTTGTTATTTTCTCTCCAACGTTCACAACGTTACATTTGGCTTTGAAAGACGTCGGAAGTCGTAAATGTGTTGCAATTTATGAATGTCGAGTTACCAATGAGTTATTGAATCCGAATCAATTCATACGCAGAAAAAAGAAAATATGGCGCGGGCAAAATTATTGCCTTTAGCTGTTGTGTTTTTAGAATGTTTTGATTTGTGAATGTTTAGAAAGTTGTTGCTTAGATTTGGCTAATGAGTATATTTTTTTACGAAAATAAGTTCTTAGATATAATGTCAATTGAAGAACCTGATTCTGTAGTGGATTTATGATGGTGACAAAGAAGTTGAAAATAAATTAATTTGGTAGGTACATTCTTAAATATTGTATTTTTAGGGTTCCATACCTCAAAAGGAACCCACCCTTATAGCATCACTTTGGTGTCCGTCTCTCTGTGTGTCTGTCAAAAACCTTTATCTTGGGAACGCGTGGAGGTATCGAGTTAAAATTTAAATCATATACTCAGGAGGAAGGTCCCTTGAAGCTGTGAAAAAATCAAACTTCTCAGTTAACGAAAAAATAAGATACCGCCGTTTATGTCGCAAAAAACGTATATTTCGACACTCTCAAAGGAATCAAAATTTTGCTTTAACTTGCTTTGATGTAAATACTTTGGGACTAATAATAAGCCATTTTTTATAATCATCCTTTGGGAAAATTTTCTACTTTTACTTGGGCGAAGCCGCTGGTAGCAGGTAATTAAAATATATTTTACTGCTGGTAAAATATTGTGTTAAGACTTAGAAAGTTTTAGTTCCTTTGGTAATATAATGTAGCCTTCAAACATTTGAAAACATACGTCCACACTTAAAACGCTTGGCCAGAGCGACGCCATTACAGTTATTATACTTACAAATACAAGGAAAGTCACTTAGCGGTGAAATGAGAACGGATTGTTTTAATGTAGATGCTATGATTGTTCATTTTCAGAAGCATTTAATTTGTGATAAGAATAAGTGCCTACCGACGTATTAGTGACAGTAGTTTGCGTGTCTTTTCAATTAACAATGTAGGTGTCGATCTTAATGATACTTAATTCGTAATTTTTTGAATATTATTTATTTATTAATAGCAATAATAATAATCAGAATCGCAACTACTAATTTACAGTTTTCAGAATTTTTCCTATACTTGTGCTACCTTGCTGCAAGACCTATGAATTTTGATTCCTTTGAGAGTGTCGAAATATACGTTTTTTGCGACATAAACGGCGGTATCTTATTTTTTGGTTAACTGAGAAGTTTGATTTTTTCACAGCTTCAAGGGACCTTCCTCCTGAGTATATGATTTAAATTTTAACTCGATACCTCCACGCGTTCCCAAGATAAAGGTTTTTGACAGACACACAGAGAGACGGACACCAAAGTGATGCTATAAGGGTGGGTTCCTTTTGAGGTATGGAACCCTAAAAATACAATATTTAAGAATGTACCTACCAAATTAATTTATTTTCAACTTCTTTGTCACCATCATAAATCCACTACAGAATCAGGTTCTTCAATTGACATTATATCTAAGAACTCTATCGGAGCTTCCCGACCCTGAAGTTTAAGTAAGTCTAAAGTTATCGTAAAATTTCCGTAAAATTTTCTTGCCTCTTACGGGCATCTAGTTTTGGTCTTAATTATGTAATAAGAGAATCAGAAGAGACAATAAGCATGTTGAGGACATCCTCGTTTGATGCTTGTCTGCTCTTCTTCCTGTAATGTTGCTCTCTGAACCTCCTAAAATCTTTATTTCTAACCTCAGAAGCTTCTTCTGAAAGAGTCCTCGGAAATAGGAGAATCGGCACAAAAGCATTTTCTGTGATTATGTCCCCTCCATGAATTTGTGTACTGTCGGCGACATGTAATAAATACCAATTATACAGTTCCACGTATTTTTCCGCGGTTATTTTGACCTATGGTATAATCCTTCTGCGAAGCAGTAATACTAGAAAAGGAGGCGGCCGATCGCGTGAGGCAACGGTCCGATTCCGATCCCGATTACCGGCCACCGTAGGCGCGGGCTTGCGTCCGACCGTCCGGTAACCATCCGGACCGAGCCCAAGTAGTCGACGGCGCGTATTGTTCCACGCGCGCCTCAGGGAGATGTCAGCAAATCGTAGGGGCCCAGCAGGGTCGAAGCCTACTGGGGCCATGGGTAGTGTGAAAACGAAACCCGGGGCCGAAAACAGGAGTGGGTTTTTAGTCAGTAAAAGTCTGACGCTATCTCGCGCTCCGCCCAAGAGCGCGATTTGTCATTAGATGATTTTCCCAGCTTAAAAAAAACCTATGGTATCAAAAATATTGTAAATAGATAATCCGTAGACATACGAATAGTAATATTGAAAGCATATAAAAATTAAAATCACAAAAAAAAAAAATTTTTTTTGAAAATATTGTGGATTAAAAAAAAATCGCAAGTGGTGCCGCAAAACGAAGTATGTCAAAAAAAATCGTGTTTCACTGCGAGGTCGGTGGTCGGGTGTTATTGTAGCACACTTACACTTCCGGCCACCGTTGACGCGGGCTTGCGGACGGTGAGCAATTAGTAGCTCGCCGTCCGACCGTCCGGTAACCGTCCGGACCGAGCCCAAGTCTTCGACAGCGTGTATTGTTCCACGCGCGCCTTAAGGAGATGGCAGCAAACCATAGGGGCCCAGCAGGGTCGAAGCCTACTGGGGCCACGGGTAGTGTGAAAGTTAAACCCGGGGCCCTGGGAAGAAGGCAGAGAAGTTACAGGAGTGGGTTTTTAGTCAGTAAAAGTCTGACACACTCTTACGCCCCGCCCAAGAGTGAGAGATTTAACTCTAATGATGACTGGTTTGAAAACCGTGGTCCTGGAACGCAAGGGCAACTAAAGGGACATAGGTGTAGTTTTAGTCAGCAAAAGTCTGACACGACCTCCCACTACGCCTTAGAACGGGAAAAGTCATAAGATGACTTTCCACTTTAAAAATGTTAACTGAGAGAAAGCATTCTTGCGTTAAGTCCGCCTATGTGCTATTGGTGTCCATTAAAACTAAATAAATAAGTAGATTTCCTACCTTGGCCTGGCTACGTTACGGCAATCTCTTCGGAGAAACTGAAAGTTTTGTCTTTACGATTATTGAACGAAGTTATCTTGGCGAATAACTACCGGAGACATATTTTAAAGGACGGGATGGTTGACGTGTGTCGGGCATGCCATCTTCCGGATGAGTCCATTAGACATAATTATTATCTCTGGTTGTTCTGATCTAGCTAACGACGAGTATTTGCACAGACATAACCAAGTGGCTACGTTTATTCACCAGCAACTTGCTTTGAAATACAAGCTTGTGGATCTGAGGTACCGTATTACAAGGCCGTATATGCTGTATTTTTTTTTGTATTGTCCGACTTTCTACCTTTGTGATTCATGAAGAATAAATAAACAAAAATAAGTATGTGCCCGACCCAGTTCTAGAAAATGACTACATCATGTTGTATAAGGATCAGCCTGCTATCAACGCTTGAAAGGCAAAAATTACTAAGCGACATTGAGTTAACTTTACAGTAGAGTGATTTAAAGTTAAAATTTGTTGAAAAAAATTTTTATGGTTAAAAAAGAATCGAATTTAGATACAATTACCATGATATCAATAATATCTAAATCCGACTATTTTGGCATTTTCAACATTTTTTTTTTAAATTTAACTTTAAATCACTCTCCTGTGAAGTTTACTCAATGTCGCTTAGTAATTTTTGCCTTTCAAGCGTCGTTATAGTAGGTAGTGATAAATAGATTAGCACACAGCACATGACTTTAACTTTTAATGTTGCATGGCTCCTTAAAGTAGGTACTGATTAGCAAACTTTAGCTCTTCGCTGCAATATGCGGATGTGGATGTAATGTAATATAGTAGTATTTAACCTTTTGAGTGCGTAATTAGAGACACAATAGTAAGACAATGGCGCGTGAACGCCGGCGTTAATGCGGGGATCAACAGCTTAAGGAGGAGATTAGAGGATTCAATCCCGGGATCCAGCATTTCGGGATCCTGGGATCCCGGTCGTATTACAGACCTAAAATTTTTGGGATAAAGTTTTACTATTCCCGGGATTAGTGGGATTAATATATTTTTAATCCCCGACGGAAAAGACGGGTTTTTTTTTTTTTTTTTTTTAAGGTGGGAAATCATCAAAATGACTTCTCGCGCTCTGGGTGGAGCGGGAGGGCGTGTCAGACTTTTACTGACTAAAACCACACCTGTGTCCTTCAATTACCCTTTGCGTTCTAGGACTACGGGTTTCCCTTTCAGAAATTCTCCGCGGTCCTAGCTACCGGGCATTGGCCCTGCTGGGCCCCTACGGTTTTGCTGACATCTCTTTGAGGAGCGCGAGGATCACTACGCGCTGTTGACGACTGGGCTCGGTCCGGTTAATTACCGAACAGCCGGACGGCGAGCTACCCAGTGCTCGACGTCCGCAAGCCCGTGTCTACCGTGGCTGGTAGTCGGGGTCGGAATTACGGCGGCTAGGGCGTGAGGGCCTTCGTTCCCTCACGCGTGCAGCCTCCTCCTTCGCTAGCATTACTGCTTCGCAGAAGGAGGCGACCGCCTGCCATTCCTCCTCGCTTCGGACCATAGCCTGAACCAGGGCCTGACGCGAAAGGTCGCTGCCGCCAATTGCCTCCACAAGGACACGGCGGTGCTCCGCCCAAGCGGGGCACACCTCCACCGTATGCTCCACCGTGTCCTCTGGGTGGTCCGCACAGTGATGACACTCGGGCGTTGCTTCCGCCTGAATCCGATGCAGGAACCTCCCGAACTTGCCATGTCCGGTGAGGACCTGCGTCATGCGGTAGGTGAGGACGCCGTGTTGCCGCTCCAGCCACTCCTCAAAGAGGGGAGTTACCGCCATGATTGTGGCGTGCCCAGCACTGGGTTGCGACAGTCGCCGTCGCCATTCCACCATGAGATCCCGCCGAAACTCTGTCCGCCATGCCGCGACTTGGCGCGGCAGCGGAGTTTCGCCCCGGCGTTGCATCTCCACGCGCAAATCGTGCAAGCATGCAAGGACTGTTGCCTCCAAATCCCATGGTGGCAGGCCAGCAAGGAGGCTCGCCGCTTCGCGGGAAATCGTGCGGTATCCCCGTATCATCCGGATGGCCATGAGACGGAAAAGACGGGTGGGTCACTGAGTCGGGGGACCGCTAAGTAAGGAACCTAGGTAGGCTATAGATTTATATACAAAAAAACTGAGTTCATACGTACATTTGAAACTATTAGGTATTTTCTATTCGTTAAAGCTAAATTAACTTCTGCACATTGCGGTCCCCTGACTCAGTAACGCTCACCTTTAAAATATTTATAGATTCTTTTAATGAAGTTAAAAGGCTGAAAGAGTAATTTATTAACTTATTTTTTACTTTCTTTTTGTGTCGGGGGTTTTTAAATTTTTAAATTTTTTTAAGTATCGTTTGTTGTTAATTGAGAGATAACTTTGCTTTGCTTAATCTAGTTAAAATGTCTTTAATCTAGTTAAAGACATATTTATCGAGCCGCATAAAAGATCATCGACGACATAGTGTTAAGTAATAATAATTTAGATAATGATAGTGATGTAAAGAATTGGTTTTAAAGTCCAAGCAAAATGACAAAAGAAACAAACAGATTATTTGGGTAACTGAAAGGATGAAAAATAAAAACAAAAATGATAACAAAGAAAACAAAAACTAATGTTACATATTGTGTAGGTAGAATCTCGTTTTAAACTATCAAAATTGAATGAAAATTGACAGAAAACCCTCAGTACTAGATAAAAAAAAACCGGGCGAGAGCGAGTCTGACTCGCGCACTGATTGTTCCGTACAAACTTACCTTTGAAAACAGTGCAATTCCCGAATTGAGTTACAAAGATTTTTCCGAAACGCAAATACATTTTTTACGTTACTATAAATTTACAGTTTTCAGATTTTTCCTATTCTTGTGCTTCATACCAAATTTCAGGATTCTTGGTCAACGAGAAGTACCCAATGAATTTTGATTCCCTTGAGATTGTCGAAATATACGTTTTTTGCGAAAAACGGCCGTATCGTTTTTTTCGTTAACTTTGAAATTTAATTTTTTCACAGCTTCAAGGGACCGCAGATTTGAGTTTATGGTATTAATTACAACTCGATCGATACCTTTACGCATTCCCGAGATAAAGGGCCTTGACAGACAGACAGACGGACAACAAAGTGATCCTATAAGGATTCCTTTTGACAGACAGATTAAAAAAAATTTGCTCAAGAACCGTATAAAGAAACCGATTTTTCTAAAATCATTAAACAGCAAATTAATCTCTTTGAGGAAAATTCCACTAAGGCTATAAATTGGAAGAGTCTTATGAAAATTTAATAACGATTAAGTAATCGTCGAAAAATAAGTTATTTTCCACTAGCTTCTAATTTGACGTTTTGTAAGGGCCCATGTAGGTATTTAGAGTCCAGACGTGCTTTTTCAGCCTCTATTTAAACAATGTACCTACAACAAATTAAGAAGCTTGGTTGGAGATGAAACCATTTTGTGTTATTTCCCTACTAAATGGAAAGTTTTGTTAGTTTTGTACATCATTTATAGAAAGTCATCATTCATCATCATTTCAGCCGAAAGACGTCCACTGCTGGACATAGGCCTCCCCCAAGCGTCGCCACAGCGAACGGTCCTGTGCGTCTCGCATCCATCGGACTCCCGCAACCGTTACCAAGTCATCGGTCCACCTTGTAGGAGGCCTTCCAACGCTACGTCTTCCGGTACGTGGTCGCCATTCCAGAACCTTTCGGCCCCAACGGCCATCTGTTCTGCGAGCAATGTGCCCTGCCCATTGCCACTTTAGTTTGGCCATTCTTCGTGTTATGTCGGCAACCTTGGTTCTCCTGCGGATATCCTCATTCCTGATTCGATCACGCAAGGAAACTCCGAGCATAGCCCTCTCCATTGCCCTTTGGGTGACTTTAAGCCTTCTAATGAGGCCCATTGTAAGCGACCACATTTCGGAGCCATATGTCATCACTGGCAACACGCACTGGTCATAGACTTTCGTCTTGAGACACTATGGTATATTGGACGAGAAGATACCGCGCAGCTTCCCGAACGCTGCCCAGCCGAGTCGGATTCGACGATTGATCTCTTTCTCGAAGTTAGGCCTTCCCAACTGGACCGTTTGTCCCAGGTAAACGTAGTCGTCTACAACTTCGAGTGTAGAGTCCCCGACCTTGATAGGAGTGGGTGCTACATGGCTGTTTACCATGACTTTGGTTTTGTCCATGTTCATTTTAAGTCCCACTCTTTCGGAAGCTCTACTGAGGTCACCAAGCATTGTACTGAGCTCCTCCGTAGTCTCAGCCATGACTACTATGTCGTCGGAAAACCGAAGGTGAGTGATGTACTCGCCATTGACATTAATGCCTAGCCCTCTCCATTCCAAAACCTTGAAGACATCCTCCATTGCTGCCGTGAACAGTTTCGGAGAAATAACGTCTCCCTGCCTCACACCCCGCTGCAAGAGGATAGGTTTCGAGGTCTGGTCTTGTAGTCGGACTGACATAGTGGCGTTTTTGTACAAACACTTCAGCACTTCGATATACCGATAGTCAATTTGGCACCGTTGGAGAGACTGCAGTACAGCCCAAGTTTCAATCGAATCAAAGGCTTTCTCGTAGTCCACAAACGCTAAGCAGAGAGGCTGATTATACTCCTCAGTCTTCTGTATAACCTGCCGCAGCGTATGTATGTGGTCCACGGTGCTGAAGCCTTTTCGAAATCCGGCTTGTTCGGGAGGCTGGAAGTCGTCGAACCTGCGCGCGAGACGATTCGTGATGACTCTGGAAAACAGCTTGTAGACATGGCTCAGAAGCGAGATGGGCCTATAATTCTTAAGCAGGGCATTATCGCCCTTCTTAAAGAAGAGTACCACCATGCCTCTGCTCCACGCCTGTGGCGTTTTTCCCTCGAGTATGACGGAATCGAATAGCTTCTGAAGGGCTTTAAGGACTGGTTTTCCACCCGCCTTCAGGAGTTCAGCCGTAATTCCGTCCTCACCCGACGCCTTGTTATTTTTTTGATTTATAGAAAGTCATCATCATCATCATCATTTCAGCCGATAGACGTCCACTGCTGGACATAGGCCTCCCCCAAACGTCGCCACAGCGAACGATCCTGTGCGTCTCGCATCCATCGGATCCCCGCAACCTTCACCAGGTCATCGGTCCACCTTGTAGGGGGCCTTCCGACACTGCGTCTTCCGGTACGCGGTCGCCACTCCAGAACCTTTCGGCCCCAACGGCCATCCGTTCTGCGAGCAATGTGCCCTGCCCATTGCCACTTTAGTTTGGCGATTCTTCGCGCTATGTCGGCAACCTTGGTTCTCCTGCGGATATCTTCATTTCTGATTCGATCACGCAAGGAAACTCCGAGCATAGCCCTTTCCATTGCCCTTTGGGTGACTTTGAGCCTTCTGATGAGGCCCATTGTGAGCGTCCACGTTTCGGAACCATATGTCATCACTGGCAACACGCACTGGTCATAGACTTTCGTCTTGAGACACTGTGGTATATTGGATGAGAAGATACCGCGCAGCTTCCCGAACGCTGCCCAGCCGAGTTGGATTCGACGGTTGACCTCTTTCTCGAAATTAGATCTACCCAACTGGACTGTCTGTCCAAGGTAGACGTAATCGTCTACAACTTCGAGTGCAGAGTCTCCGATCTTGATCGGAGTGGGTGCTACATGGTTATTTACCATGACTTTGGTTTTGTCCATGTTCATTTTAAGACCCACTCTTTCGGAAGCTCTACTGAGGTCATTGAGCATTGTGCTGAGCTCTTCCGTAGTTTCAGCCATGACTACTATGTCGTCGGCAAACCGAAGATGAGTGATGTACTCGCCATTGACATTAATGCCCAATCCACCCCAGTCCAGAACCTTGAAGACATCCTCCATTGCGGCCGTGAATAGTTTCGGAGAAATGACGTCTCCCTGTCTCACACCCCGCTGCAGGAGGATAGGTTTCGAGGTCTGGTCCTGCAGTCTGACTGACATAGTGGCGTTTTCGTACAAACACTTCAGCACTTCGATGTACCGATAGTCAATCTGGCACCGTTGGAGAGACTGCAGCACAGCCCAAGTCTCGATCGAATCAAAGGCTTTCTCGTAATCCACAAACGCTAAGCAGAGAGGCAGATTATATTCCTCGGTCTTCTGTATAACCTGCCGTAGCGTGTGTATGTGGTCTATGGTGCTAAAGCCTTTTCGGAATCCGGCTTGTTCGGGAGGCTGGAAGTCGTCGAACCTGCGCGCGAGACGGTTCGTGATGACTCTGGAAAACAGCTTGTAGACATGGCTCAGAAGTGAGATGGGCCTATAATTCTTGAGCAGGGCCTTGTCGCCCTTCTTAAAGAAGAGTACCACCACACCTCCGCTCCATGCCTGCGGTGTTTTTCCCTCGAATATGACGGAATCAAACAGCTTCTGAAGGGCCTTAAGGATCGGTTTACCACCCGCCTTCAGGAGTTCGGCTGTAATTCCGTCATCACCCGGTGCCTTGTTGTTATTAAGCTGCTTCAGAGCCATCCCAATCTCGTACAGGCTGACGTCCGGGATATCTTCGGTATAGTGTCGGGTCAACCTAGCTCTTGGGTCGTTTGCTAGATTCGTAGTGGGTTTTGTGATTGACGTGTATAACTGTCCATAAAAAGCCTCGATCTCTCCCAGAAGCTCCGATTTGGCGGATATGACTCTGCCATCTTCGGTCTTCAGTTTCGTGAGCTGGCTCTGCCCAATAGACAGATCTCTTGCAAACACCTTGGAGCCCTTATTTCGCTCAATCGCGTCTTTAATTTTTCCAGTATTAAAGTGACGGATATCGCGTTTCAAGGACTTAGAGATCCGTTTATTGAGCAGCCGATATGTGCACGCATCGTCTGAAGACTGCAGAATCATCTCACGCCTTTCCTTCATAAGCTGGAGAGTTCGATCTGTGAGCCTCTTGCTCTTATTTGAACGAGTCTTATAGAATTTAGACCCGACCGTATGGACAGTTTCCACGAACCCATCGTTGTATTCGTCCACAGAGCTTCCTAGGCATTCGAAACGATTTTGAAGTTCGAGCTGAAAGCTCTCGGAGTTTTGGATCTGGATCTGTGCAGGACGGAGCGTAGACTTCATCAGTCGAGATCTTTCAAGCTTGACATTGATATTCAATGTGCCTCTTACCATGCGGTGATCACTTCCGGTTTTCACCGCATTGATCACTGAGACATCATTGAATATTTGCTTCTTCGTCGACATGATGAAGTCAATCTCATTTTTTGTTACACCATCAGGGCTTTGCCAGGTCCACTTCCTATGCTCACGCTTTCTGAAGAAGGAGTTCATCATGTAGAGGCCCTCCCTCTCCATAAAGCTGGCCAGTAGGTGTCCCCGGTGGTTCCTACGTCCAAATCCAAATTGCCCCACTCGCAGCTCGTCACCGTCTCGTTTGCCCAGTTTCGCATTAAAGTCCCCCATGACCACGGTGAAGTGAGTCTTATAACCATGTATGGCTCTGGATACATCCTCATACATGGTCTCTACTTCGTCATCGGGGTGTGTCGAGGTCGGAGCGTAAATCTGTATGACCTTCAGCGAATATCTTGCTGATATTCTGAGTATAAGGTACGCCACCCTGGTCGACACGCTCTCGATCTTCACCACATTGTTCACAAGGGACCTGTGGACGATAAACCCGACACCACCTTGGGACTGCTGGTCCCCCTCCCGAAAATAGAGCAGGTTACCAGATTTTAGGATTATCGTGTCCTCCCCCTGTCTTCGGACTTCGGATAATCCCACAATACTCCATCGTAACCTGCTCAACTCCTCCTCAAGCTCGGCAATCTTCTCATCGGACCGGAGTGTACGCGTGTTGTACGTCGCCAGGTACAGTCGTCGACGGTTGATCGATCCCACCCGGAGATTCTTAGCACCCCAGACCCCAGGGCTGCGCCCACGCCCGTCCACGCTAGCACAACCGCTGGAGTCACCGGGCACGTGGGGCCTGTTTTTTGTTGCATTATGCATTTGAGGGGGTTTGGACCATAACCCGCCACGCTGGTCCAGTGCGTGTTGGCGGGTCGCCATAGCCTCGTTCGTTTATCAGCAGGGTGCACCACGTGCAGGTGAGGTTGGCTTGGGTCCCGATAGGTGTTGATTGGGACCCCGTATACACCCCCATTCTATCCCATTCTATACTTATAGAAAGTACTAATAGGCAATTAGTTAGTCTAGATTAGAAGAAGCATAAGTTAACTTTTTCTTAAAATTAATGTTGCCAACTGACTTTTTATTACAAATTTTCATTACAATACAATCCCGGGACAATCCTGGGATCCCGGGATCAATTATAGATAAACCTGAAACCGCGGGATTAGGAAAATGGTCCGGGATCGAATCCTCTCAATACAATTGATAGTGTGGCATTATTGTCATATTTTAGCGTCAGGTGCTGTTTACCAAGTTATTATTGTTATTACATCCGGCTTATACTGCCCCATTGCTGGGCAAAGGCACGGTAATATTATCTATACAGTATTCCAACTTCATACAAACGGACGAAACGCGAGCTATACCTACGCGCCTCGATCTCGAGGTGCGCTCGGGATGCAGACAGTCGCATCTGTGCCGCGCGATATTTTCAATAAAAATAAGTTCAAGTACATATTTATATATTTAATATGACGAGTAGGATATATTGTGCTGTTTTTCATTCACATAAATATTGCTTCATTTAAAACCAAACATATAAATTGTAAAGTAGCTGCAGGTATCTATAACCAAGGAAAAGATATTCCTTTTTCTCCACCTTGTCCATGTTTCCCAAAACAATTTTTAATTAAGCTTTAGAATGCGGATTTTTGTACGTTAAAATTTAATAATAAAGCATTTCGTAGGTACGTCTCAGTCGAGGCGCAAATATTTTTCGGTCGCAAATATTGAACACTTCCTATTCAATTCACAAAGTATTTCATTTGTTTATATAAAAAAGTATATTTACAATCACAAAACTAAATGGAAACACAAAGTAGGCAAATGTAATTAAAATGCTGGAGGCGGGCAGTCATAGATAGTGCGGGCAGCCCTATCGCATGTTTACGTACCTCGCGGCTGTAGGCATTTATTTCAAGGATACGGCCGAGTTACAATACTGTATAGATAATATTACCGTGGCAAAGGCCTCTCAAGGCCTTCTAAGAAATAGATCCTTCCTTCTGAGTTAGTTTCTGTGTTTCTTCTCAAAGTAGTCAGCTAGGAAACACCGGCCTCTTCTAATTTAAAATGACGAAAAAAAAATTGACGTGTTATAGTGTTTTTTTAAACCTATTTGCAAAATAAATATGAATTATCATTTATCACTTCCATTGTTTCCAGCTCTGAGTCACTTCTTGCCAATTCCTAAGTAAGACATCTAAGTCGTCCCGCCATCTCCTTCTTGGTCTGCCGCGACCTCGTCGTGCGATTACAGAGCACCAACTTTGTGTTTTACTGGTCCATCGATCAATCAGCATACGCCAGACATGTCCAGCAATCCCACTTAAGCTGGGCAGCCTTCTGAGCCACGTTTACTAAAGCAGAAAAAATATAATGAAAGAAACGTAAGTATATTATCGGATTATCAGATGTCACCTGTTGCATGTCAACTTTATTAAAATAGGTAAAAACATCTTCACTTGACATAAAAATATTACCTACTCGCGATGCAAACAAGTTGCACATATTTGAAAATCTCGGCTTTCGTCTACTATAATATGTGTGTATTATACATTTGGTTCTTACGAACCATCCTAAGGTTGTCTGGTAGATAATGTAGTCAGCGATAAGACCGCCATTGTACCCATATGGGTACAATAGCGATCTTATCGCTGTAACTTTATTGTACACCAAAAAAAATACACAACAAAGTTACAATAAAGATGTCTACAATAAAGTTTATTCTACCCAATTGGCCGCTGATACATTGACTGGTCGCACGGCTATTAGTTTGTACAGTATACCGTGCGATCAGTTAACTCTCTTTAGGATTATATTTTTTTTATTGTCACACCCACAAGTAATAAGCAAAATTATAAGTGAACCAAATAATTTGCATAAATGTCATTGTACTTATATTGTTATTTGAACCTAATTTTATGTTGTCATCAGTGTTCAAAAACAATATTTAAAAAAATAAACTTTGAAAGGCGAATTTTAAACCTTAGAAAGTGTTTAGATGTATGTGTCAATCAATGTATCTTTGGGTAAGTACATTCTTTTGTTAACTTTTATGTTTAATAAAGATATTTGAAAATGAAAAAAATCTACTCTATTTAAACCTTTATCATGAATCACTTTGTCTATTGATGAAAACTGCGTGAGAACCCATTCAGTAGCTTTTGAGTTTATGACGAACAGACAGACAAATGCTGTGAGGGATTTTGTTTTCTAATACGTAAGAACGTTCGTTTATTTTCCGTTTCACGCACGATATAAACAAAAGCGTTAAGTACCATAAATCGTAAAACTTTTAGTACGTAATGTACGGTTTAAGTTATCTCTTGAACAGCATGCGCATACATAGCATGTACTTGTAATGTTATCCGAAAATTGCTGTTTAAATTCAACAATCTCTGCTTTATGACTCTTGTTGTTATATACATTTGTCTTGGGGATTTTCTTCGAATTGTGAGCGTATCGTAGCCACGTTTACATACGTTTAAGTTTAATGAAAATTCGCATACCTTAGCAACGTTTAGGATACGTTTAAGTGTTAATGAAAATGTAGTGCGTATGGTTGTATTAGAGTCCTATAATAATAAATCATTCAATTTCAGGTAACAGTACAGCAGCCTGAAGCAGTGGTGGCCGAATGGTAACGGACTTACGAGTTGTAGGTTGCGGGTTCAATCCCAGCCAGGCGCATTACTTTGTGTAATTTATTTTATCACCACTGTTCTCAAAACGGTGAAGGAAAACATCGTGAGGAAACCGGCGTGTCCTAGAACCAAAAATTCGAACACATGTGACATCCACCAACCCGCACTGGGCCCGAGTGGTGGATTACGGCCCATTCCCTCTCCTAGAGAGGAGGCCTGAGTCCCAACAGTGGGGACATCATAAGGCCGGCTATGCTATGCTAACAGTACCTACTCATATTATTATTATTATGACATCTAGCCTATACTGTCTCACAGTTGAGCAAATGAACGAATTGAAGGAGACTTCTTTCATTGTTCCAATGCCTGCTCTGAGCCATTTCTTGCCAACCCCTAAGGAAAACACCTAAGTCATTCCGCCATCTCCTTCGGCCTGCCGTGACCCCGTCTTACGATTTCAGGACACCCTACCCATATAACAAAAATAAAAAAAAGAATTACAAGAGTGGCCATGGAGTTTCTTGCAGATCTCGTTTTGAAACGTGCAATTTAGCTTCACTTTTTTTTTTGACTGACCGAGATTTGGACAATTCAAAAGTGCCTGTAATTGGTGTCCAGTTCAATATATTAATACGTGCAGTGTGATGTTTTGTTTAGTCGCAAATAAATCATCATCAAGTAAAGACGTTTGTTATTTTTCTTAAACACCGTTCCATAGTTGCAAAGAAGTGAACCTTAATACAATAAACATATGGTCCAAAACGAGCCGGATCAATTAGTGAAAGTTACCTGCGTGCGGTCTCGGTGCGCGAATACAATAGAGGGCCGCATTCCTTAGATAAGGATTCAAGTTGTTTACGAGTAGTTTAGTGAATGAAGCTACTTATAAAAATCTAAGACATTGCAACATATTGAACGTTTTTGTGCGAAGTGAATTACGTGAACTTTATTTAATTCTGCAAAATGACGTCGCCAACTCCAGAACAGTCTAAATATTTATCTACGTTAGAGGATGTGGCTAATATGATACGGAAAGCGCAAGTTAACATAAAAAAGTGTCCTAAACAGCGATTAACAGTGGGTTATGTTAAAGCGAGAATAAAAGCCATTGAAGAAGATTGGGATGTGTTCAAACAAACGCATAGCAGCCTTATGAAGTGTACACCACGAGAACAGCGGGGCGTATTGCCTTACTTTCTTAGCGAAGAATATTATACGTACGAAGAAATGTATCTCTGTTTACATGCGGATTTAACCGATCTCCTAACAAACTTGGAGTCACAACAGAGGTCATTAGAAGTGTCCAACATGTCTACTTCTTCACACGAAGGTCAGCTACCGTTTGCTAAGCTACCAAGAATACAGTTACCTACCTTTTCGGGCAGATATGAAGAATGGCCTACGTATAAGGATATATTTACAGCGCTTGTACATAACACTTCGATTAGCGATGTTCGCAAGTTGCATTATTTAAAGACTAGTGTTGCCGGAGAGGCAGAGATATTATTACGACATATTCAAATTACAGAAAGTAATTATGCAACAGCATGGGAACTACTTGAAGGTCGTTTTGGTAACAAAAAAATGATTGTGTCGTCAGTTTTGAGAAAATTTTGCTCTCAGAAAAAGATAAACAACCCGTCAGCTACACAAATTAAAGCATTGCTCGATAATTCCGTGGAATGCATCAGCAGTCTGAACAACTTGAATATAAACACCGCCACTTGGGATCCTATCCTAGTATTTCTAGTGGCGCAAAAATTAGATTCAGATACGTTAAGGTGTTGGGAAGAGGAAGCTTACAAGGAGAATAGCGATGAGTTGTCTACGTGGTCGGCGTTGAAAAGGTTTCTCGAGTCTAAGTTTCGTACGCTCGAGTTAATAGCACCCACTACTATTACAGTTGCAAAAGAAAAGACACAAGGTCACAAAACGTATCATGTCGTAGCAAAGGATACTGAGAACGCTAAAGGTGACTCTGCGCCCAGCAATAGTAGTTCATCACCTTGTTGTGTATATTGCAAGGGTAACCATCACATTTTTAGTTGTAAAGAATTCGCAAAACAAACTGTGCAACAACGACGTGAATTTGCGAAAAATAAAAACCTTTGCTTCAACTGCCTAGTTCCGAATCACGTAGTATACAAATGTAAACAAAGTAAGAAATGCCGAGTCTGCGGAAGAAAACATCACTCTCTCTTGCATGAAGCCAAGGAAACAACACAAGAGAGTGACAAAGAAGACAGTAACAAACAAGAAGAACCAACGGAGAAGGTCACAAGCGCACACTTCTCCAAGGAACAGTCTGGTCGTCGAGTATTATTGGCAACAGCACAAATACATGTTACATCAAGCGACGGCGAAACACATGTACTGCGGGCATTGATCGACCAAGGCTCAGAGGCCTCACTTATATCTTCAAGAGTAGTCGAGCTCTTAAGATTGAAGAGGACAAGCATCAACGGTGTGGTCTCAGGTGTAGGAGAAGGAAACTTGGTTCCAATAAAACATGTAGTGGACCTGTCAGTTACATCGCGACATGATAGAATGAAGGTTATTCAAGTGAAGGCGTATGTTTTGAAATCATTATCTGCGAGATTACCTTCAAAACAAATCACGATGGACTGGCCAGCCCTCCAAAACCTATTATTGGCTGACCCTACGTATAACACACCGGGCAAGATTGATATATTACTCGGTGCAGACGTCTTTTGCAAAATCATAGAAGATGGTTTAGTAAGATGTTCTGATGGCATAGTGGCTCAGAAAACAAGTTTGGGGTGGATACTTTCAGGTCAAAGCGAAGAAAAATTAATTAGCAACGAACACAAAATAACAACATTACATGTGACAAGTATGGTATCAGAAGACAATGATCTTTTAAAAAGGTTCTGGGAAATCGAAACTGCTTTATACAAAAAAAGACAACTACTTACAAGAGAAGAAGAGAAGTGTGAAGAGATTTACAAGAATACAACTAAAAGAATAAACGGTAAATACACAGTGCACTTACCTTTGCGACAAGGAATAGAAGAGACATTGAAACTATGTGGAGACACGAAACAACAAGCTGTTTATAGATTCAAACAATTGGAGAAGAAATTTGAAAGGTCTCAGAGTTTTAGGTCTGATTATTCTAAAGTAATTCAGGAGTATATTGAAATGGGTCATTTGAAAATATCTAACTCAAATGACGACAACAAATCAGTCTATCTTCCACATCATGCTGTAATACGCGAAGACAAGGATACAACAAAGGTTCGAGTAGTTTTTGACGCGTCTGCAAAGGGTTCGAATGGACATTCTTTGAACGACACCATGATGATCGGACCTGTATTACAACCAGATTTACGAAGCTTAATTATAACATGGCGAACACATAGAATATGTGTTGTAGGAGACATAATTAAGATGTACCGAATGATTGACATGACACCAGAACACACAAATTTACAACGAATAGTCTGGCGAAATAACCCAGAAGACCAACTAGAAAGCTACAACTTGATGACCGTAACCTTCGGTACCGCTGCAGCTCCCTATCTAGCTGTAAGGACGTTACTACAACTCGCCGAAGATGAAGCATTTGAGTATCCACATACAGCACCTGTAATTAAAAAATCGTTTTTTATGGATGATTTGATGACGGGAAGTGACACTGAAGAAAAAGCAAAGAAAATGTGTGAGGAAATAAAGGAGCTACTAAGTAAAGGGAATTTTAAAATGCAAAAGTGGTCTAGCAATTCGGAAGAGGTATTAACGGGATTACAAGAAAAAGATAGTGCAAACAGTATGAAGGATGGAATAGAGATAAAACTGGACAAGGTTATAAAAATTCTAGGATTGACATGGGATAGGAAGGATGACACGTTTAAATTCACAATTAACTTACCTGAAGTACGATGTCCCGTAACGAAGAGATCTGTTCTATCTGATGTAGCAAGGCTGTTTGACCCCTTTGGATGGCTGTCACCAGTTATTATTCATGCTAAAGTTTTTATACAAAAACTGTGGCTGTGCAGCATGGGATGGGATGACGAACTGACATCACAATTAATAGACGAATGGATGAGATATAGAAGAGAATTGATACATCTGCAAAATATTACAATACCACGCTGGTTCAAAACTACACCGATCAATTGTGCAAACATTGAATTACATGGTTTTGCAGATGCATCTATGCACGCATATGCTGCAGTCACTTACCTGAGGGTTATTGAAGAGGACACAGTACATATCACAATCATCGCATCTCGTACCAAGGTCGCACCGTTAAAACAATTATCAATTCCAAAACTGGAATTGTGCGCCGCAGCATTGCTAGCAGAATTGATCAATGATCTGAAAGACCTGTTAAAAATACCTAAAGACAAAATCTTCGCGTGGACTGATTCAATGGTCGTGATATCTTGGTTGCAAGCTCAACCCAGTCGTTGGCGAACATTTGTCGCGAACCGAGTAGCAGACATAACAAGAATACTAGATAATGACCGATGGAGATACGTTCAATCTACCGATAACCCAGCCGATATCGCTACAAGAGGCATAAACGCAAGCGACCTGGCTTCTTTTGATTTATGGTGGACTGGACCTGTATGGTTAAAACATAAAAATCTCGAAACACATACCTGTGAAATCCCACAAACTGAATTAGAATTGAAGACGGCATCGTTTCACACAAATGTAGAAGTCAAACCAATCTGGGAACATTTTTCTTCAGTTTCAAGAATGAAAAGAATACTAGCCTACTGCCGAAGATTTATAAAACGAGAACGGGAAACGTCATATCTAACAGTAAATGAGCTAGATAAAGTGTTAGAATTATGTATAAAGTACTATCAAGGCTTAGTTTATCAGAAGGATATTGAAGATTTACAGAAGTATGGAAGCGTAAAGAAAGGGAGTTCTCTTATCACACTCGCCCCTTTTTTAGATAAAAACGGGATAATAAGAGTGGGAGGAAGATTAGACAATGCTAACATAGCTGAATTTATGAAACACCCGATTGTAATACCTTGTAATCAGCATATAACTAAGTTATTAGTTCAAGAAGCTCACGGTAGAACACTACATGGTGGGATACAAGCGATGATGGCTTTTGTGAGAACGAGATATTGGGTGATAGGTTTGAAGTCTGCTGTTAGAAAATGTATTCACAACTGTAAGACCTGCATTTTGGATAAAGCGAAGGTCAAAACCCAGTTTATGGGACAATTACCTGCCGTTCGAGTCAATCAGCATCGGCCATTTATGAATAGTGGGGTTGATTATGCTGGACCAGTGTTAATAAGAACATCGAAAGGCCGCGGACACCACGCAACAAAAGGCTATATTTGTTTATTTGTTTGTATGGCCACTCGCGCGATCCATCTGGAAGCTGTCACAGACCTAACAACACAAGCTTTTATTGCCGCATTTCGGAGGTTTGTTGCGCGTCGAGGCCATTGTTCGAACTTGTGGAGCGACAACGGCACAAATTTCGTTGGCGCTGCGAAGGAATTGAAGGACATGTTCCGGAAGGGCAAGAATAATATCGCGAAGGAAGCGGCTGAACTTCTGGCTAACGATAACACAACATGGCACTTTATACCACCAAAGATGCCCACATGTGGAGGTCTATGGGAAGCCGGAGTTCAGTCTGCTAAAAGGCACCTTTTCAGGATAAACAAGGACACAAAACTAACATACGAAGAGATTTCTACGCTTTTAGCACAAATCGAGGCATGTCTCAACTCTCGCCCCCTTTATCAAATGGACAACAGTATGACGCCACTTACTCCGGGGCATTTTTTAGTTGGTGAGCCCTTGATTTCAGTTCCTGATACAAGCTACGAGTGCCAACCTGTCAGTCTCTTAACTAGGTGGCAAATTATTCAGAAATTGACTCAAGATTTCTGGCACAGATGGCGTTCAGAGTATCTTAACACACTCCAACAAAGATACAAGTGGCAAGTGAAGGTTCCGGAACCGGCTATTGGAGATGTCGTTATAATTAAAGAGGATAACTTGCCGCCTACGAAATGGCTGTTGGGACGGGTGAAACAAATACATCCTGGAAAAGACAATCTCGTGAGGGTGGTAACAGTCCAAACTATGGGGAACAACGAGTTAAAAAGGCCTCTATACAAATTGATACCGCTCCCTAAAGAACCTAAAAGTCAGTGAGCTATGGTGGGCGGTTAGGTTAATGAGTGATTATGTATTGTTCAAGTGTAATGATAAATTAAATAGTTACAGTCCATTAGATGTTAGATTTGCATGTATTGAATTAAATATAGATTGAAAACTAATGTTTTGGTGGGCGGTATGTCCAGTTCAATATATTAATACGTGCAGTGTGATGTTTTGTTTAGTCGCAAATAAATCATCATCAAGTAAAGACGTTTGTTATTTTTCTTAAACACCGTTCCATAGTTGCAAAGAAGTGAACCTTAATACAATAAACAATTGGTCTATTTAAAATAAACGTTTCTGTTTTCATGTGATCCGAGTCCAAGTTATCTATAATGTGTCCGAGTGATGGTTATTGTTTCAATTGGGTAGTTGACAATTTAAAAAAAAAATGTTTATAAAAGAAACTATTTATACTAAATTGTAAATAGAAAAAAAACCAAATCCGTGCAAAAATAAGTAAGTTAGAAACCTCCAAAAATCTGGTGGAAGTTGAAAATGGCAAGTAACGCGCAAACTGAAATGTGACGTCACTGCCATTAGATTCCGTGCGTACAAAAGAGATACCGAGATGTTTCAACTACACTCTCACTCTTCTTCTTATTAATATTTGAAATGCTAATTACTGCTTCAATTATTAAACAATTTCGAAGTTGTTTTCAGAAAAAGATTTCTTTACGTTTTATTTTATTGGTTGTTTAGTATAAAATATTGTAAGCTAATAAACATAGGACAGTACCCGATTGCCGTATGTTATATGTAAGGCGCTGGAAGTGGACGGTCAGTGTTAAGGTATTTACTAACTGCTACCAGCAGCATTCATCATCATTATCATCATTTCAGCCGATAGACGTCCACTGCTGGACATAGGCCTCCCCCAAATGTCGCCACAACGAACGATCCTATGCGTCTCGCATCCATCGGATTCCCGCAATCTTCACCAGGTCATCGGTCCACCTTGTAGGGGGCCTTCCAACACTGCGTCTTCCGGTACGCGGTCGCCACTCCAGAACCTTTCGGCCCCAACGGCCATCTGTTCTGCGAGCAATGTGCCCTGCCCATTGCCACTTTAGTTCGGCGATTCTTTGTGCTATGTCGGCAACCTGCAGCATTCCCCGTGTGATAATAGACAATTATCCCAACATGCTCCCGGGATAAAAAGTCCTCAGTATCCCATGTGCTATTCAAAGATATATTCTACCTGTGTACCATGTTTCATCGAAATCGGTTCAGCCGTTCAAGCGTAAAGAAGTAACAAACATACAAACATTTACACTCACAAACCAACTTTATAATATTAAGTGTGTGTATATGCATAATATTACTGGTTAAAAAACTAAGGTGCTATACAGTGCAATGTTAAAAATTGTATCAATTCCAGTTTTTAAAATTAGTGTAACATTATGTACCAAACTATTACGTCATGTCAATTTACAAAAGTAATATTTAAAAATATATATAACTAGCGACCCGCCCCGGCTTCGCACGGGTGCAATGCTGATCACTTCATAGTATAAAACAAAGTTGCTTCCCGCCCTATGTACGCTTAGATCAGACAGCGCCTATCATCCACAGCGCAGTCGCGCATTTTGAACTTCTTCGGCCATGTATCTCGTCGTGGTAATGACTCCATAGAGCGTCTCGTAGTGCAGCAGGGCAAAGTTGAGGGCATCAGGCCACGTGGTAGATCACTAATGAGATGGACGGACCAGATCAAGGCGCAACTAAGTGCTCGGTTTATGAATGTACTCGGAAAGCTGCAGCCCGCGATGAATTGAGCCGTGTTACCAAGATGATCACTCATCGTGATGACCACGACCACACTGGCAAGAGTGTACCGACTGAGAAGAAGAAGATCTTTAAAACTACGCAACGGATTTTGATGCGGTTTTGATCAGCATTGCACCCGTGCGAAGCCGGGGTGGGTCTCCAGTACTAATTATACTACAGAATGTCTTTATGTACAAAGTTTTTTTTTGTCATTAGATAATACAAACATGTTTTCTTTTGAGGTTACTCTTGAAAGAGCGACATATCATTGACCATGTGAAAAACACTCAACGATCAATAACGTTGCAACGTTGAAAGTTTGACCCTGCGATTTATTATTGGTCATTGCAAAAGATATCTTTACTTGTCACTGTGGGAACCGCCCGGAGGACACGATGGAGCGCACGGTGGAGGTGTGCCCCGCTTGGGCAGAGCAACGCCGTGTCCTCGTGGGGGCGATCTGCGGTGGCGATCTCTCGCGCCGGGTCTTGGTACAGGCCATGGACCAGAGCGAGAAGGAATGGCAGGCGGTCGCCTCCTTCTGCGAAGCATAATGCTGGCAAAGGAGGCGGCCGATCGCGTGAGGCAACGGTCCTCACGCCCCAACCGCCACGCGGATTTCCGGCCCCCGTAGGCGCGGGCTTCCGGACGGCGACCGTCCGGTAACCGTCCAGACCGAGACCAAGTCGTCGACGGCGCGTATTGTTCCACGCGCGCCTCAGGGAGATGTCAGCAAATCGGAGGAGCCCAGCAGGGTCGAAGCCTACTGGGTCCACGGGTGGTTTGAAAGTGAAACCCGGGGCCCTGGGACGAAGGCAAAGAAGGAACAGGAGTAGGTTTTTAGTCAGAAAAAGTCTGAAACTATCTCCCGCTCCGCCCAAGAGCGAGATTTGTCATTAGATGATTTTCCCACCTAAAAAAAACATTATGAAGAAGAATGTGCAAGAAACTCCATGGAGACACATCTCCGGTACCACATCCAGTGAGTATTGTGCACTCTATTATGGCAGTGTTTAGTGATTTTACCAGCAAACGCGTGCCATTGCAAAGTTTAGATGGAATCAGGTTTTTTAATAAAATAACAGGATAACCGACTTCATTATAAAAAGTGAGCAAGTGGCACGCACTGAGGGTGCTATGAAAACAGTTCAATTCCAAAATTGAGTTACGAAGATTTTTCCGAATCGCAAAAAAAGTTTTTTTTTTGTGACGTAACTACAAATTTTCAGGTTTCAATTTTTTTCTTATATTAGTGCTATTAGACCTTGCTTGATGCTAAATTGCAGGATTCTAGGTCAACGGGAAGTACTCTATGAATTTTGATTCCCTTGAGAGTGTCGAAATATACGTTTTTTGCGACATAAACGTCTGTATCTTTTTTTTTTCGTTAGCTCAGAAGTTTGATTTTCTCACAGCTTCAAGAGACTGCAGACCTGAGTATATGATTTTAATTTCAACTCGATACCTCTATGCGTTTCCGAGATCAAGGGTCTTGAAAGACAGAACGACTAAAAACAAAGTGATCCAATAAGGGTTCCGTTTTTCCTTTTTAGGTACGGAACCCTAAAAAAAAAACACTAAAACGATCAAAATAACTTTAATTTTGGAAGTCAGTGTTTCTGGTATTGTCTGCTTCTTATCTAACACTGACTCCCGAAATTAAAGTTATTTTGATCGTTTTAGTGTTTTGTTTTTTGTGGTTAAGTTGGTTATTTTTTTTTTTTTTGAAAAAAACTTTTATTTCACACTTTTTAGTTGTGATACATTTAGTAGCCAGAGTACCTATTTCTCATGAAAATTCGATTTAACCCAAACACTGCTAGGATACATTATTTTATTATGAAGTCCCTAACCACTTCCCAGCCCCATTATCAGGTCAGTTCGATAGTACCTTATAGCCAAAGTGCATCTCGTGACAATTCTAATAAGCCCAAACACGGCTAGGTTACATTAATTAATTACGGAGTTCCAGTGCCTATCTTCCAGCTCCATCATCATCATCAGATCACTTTGATGCTACCATTTTCAACATAACTATTCAGAACCATTTATTTATATTCATTGTCATAGTTACTTAACTACCTTCATTGTGATATCTATGTAGGGGTGAAGTTCCGTTGGCCATTTCTGGTCTTTTTCATCAGCTCCACTTCATCAAATGTTACTTTTTGACTGTAAATGCTTAAGTTCTCGATGAAAATACTAAAATCATTATATAGTTTCCTAGAATATTTGAGGAGTTCCCTCGATTCCATATGGATCCCATCATCAGAACTGGATTTTGAAAAAAATAGGACCAATCTAAAAGCATATCCTATTAGGGGGAAAAAAATGTTGCAAGTCGGTCCATAAACGACAGAGTTCTGAGGTAACAAACGTAGAATCAAGTTATTTACCGCAACCGCTATTTCCCTGCATTTTAAATCTGTAATATCTTCGAAAATATTCATTTAAATTAGACGCTGCAAAGGGCTATATTGATCTACATTAAATGCACATTTTATTTAAGGTACTTAATTGGATAAAGATTAATGCTGTATTGCTTAAAATTGTTTCGTAAATAAGTCATTATTTTTCGTAAAAAGTAAAGGATAAAAAATGGTTATTGTGGGTTATCCCTAAGAGATGGACATATACCATCGCGGACTTTTTTGTAGACCTTTTTAAGGTGAACAATACTGTTGTACACTATTTTGATATAGCTCGTAGAGTTCAGCCAGCGTTTGCAATGTAAGCACAAAAAAAATTGTTTATTTACGACATCACATTAGAAACATCTAAAATTATCAGTGTTTCTCTTCTTTATTATGCATGCATTATATACATAAACCTTCCTCTTGAATCATTCTATCTATTTATAAAAACCACATCAAAATCCGTTGCGTAGTTTTAAAGATTAAGCATATATAGGGACAGACAGACACGAAAAGCGACTTTGTTTTATACTATGTAGTGATAAGGCGTATATTTTAAGCAACACACCCAGATACCTGAAATTCCTGTGTATGTAAAACACAGGAATTTGTTGTGTCTGTTTATAATTCTCTTTGATATGATCTACAATTATTTTAAAAGCTCCTTTGTGAAATTGCGAGCCATCAATTGACAGTAGAGCAAAGTGCAGTCGTTTCAAGTCACGCTTGCCTGATATCGTCAGGAGACCGGTTACACTTAAAGTAATAACTTAAATAAAAAGTTTCCACACAATCAATCTGCCTAGCTTTTTGTAATATTTTTTTTTAAATAGGAAATCATCAAATAATTGAAAAAGAGATTCTTCAGACTTTTACTAAACCATACTTTGTCGAAAGGAATTGTACCAACTTTAAGCAAGTACATTTTACGGGAAGTCGTGATTTTGTAATAAATTATTGTCTGTGGAAGCTTGTAATTAGCAATTCAGTTGTTTATTATTGTTATTATAATGATATTATTCTGTAAAATTTACCAAAATGTGAAAAATAAATAAATAACATCCATTTATATACCTTCACTTGCCCTTTGCGTAGTATGGCCGTGGTGACCCTTTTTTATTATACAAAATTAATACTTCATTAATTAAATCGAGCGAGCAATGGCTCGCCGTCCGTTAGCCCACACGTACTGTGGCTGGAAATCGGGGTCGGGATGCCGGCAGCTGAGGTGTGAGGAAGTCCGTTCCCTCACGCGTGCAGCCGCCTCCTACGCTATCATTACTGCTTTCCAGAAAGAGGTGGCCGCCTGCCATTCCTCCTCGCTCCAGACGATGGCCTGTACCAGAGCCCGGCGTGAGAGGTCGTTGCCGCCGATCGCCCCCACGAGGATACGGCGCGGAGCTCCGCCCAAGCGGATTATCTGGTTAAGAATGGAGTATGCTTGTCTACAAGTAAATTATTCACTCTTGACTTAGGTACCTAAATACTGGGGTCGATTTAGAGTCAAACATAGATAGGTGCTGTACCTATCTTGTTTGACTCTCTCATTTATTCGATCTCATTTATTTAACGGTACGGCTGACGTATTGCTAAAGCGATTGGCTGCTGCACTGCGTGTCGCGGGATCGATTCTCGCGCGGAAGAAATTTTTTTTATGGCGTACAAATAGTTGTTCCGGGTCTGGGTGTCTTATGTATATGAGTTTACATGTTTTTGAACGCAACTACGATACAGGAGTAATTCATAGTGTGGACCAAAATTTGGATAACAACAAAAAAGAAAACTAAAACTTAACTCCAGTTACATCGAACGACTGCCTAAGGGTGGAATTCACCAATAAAACTAATCGCGTTTTAACGTTTGGCTCGCATAATCGCGTTTAGCCGCTGTCACTAGTGTCACTTGTCTGTATTTTTCATTTGTTATATTTTTACAAGTGACACTAGTGACAGCGGCTAAACGCGCATAATCGCGTTTAGCCGCCAAGCCAAACGTTAAAACGCGATTAGTTTTGTTGGTGAATTCCGCCCTAACTGACCTCCACACAAAACTCAGAAACTGGGTAAAACAAAACCCCTTTGCAAGACTGGCTTTAGAGTATGCAACACACTTTGCATTACAAACTCAACAAAATAATTACAATTAATGTTTGAAGAATCATCTCACTCTAAGTTCGCGAAACACATGGCGCCTCCGAAAACACGTTCTGAATTTGTATCAAAGTTGAATCAAGTTGATATTAAGTATAAGATAGGTGTGCGAACATGCAAACAGTTACAAAGCTATATGTAAAGTACGTATGTATAGAAATATACAACGTTTTGTGAGGTTGTCACGCCATCTGCGAGTCAATAAGTTTTGGTTAAGAGGACTCCAGTGTCTAAAGCGCGGTTACTCTCGGATTCCTTTCAAAAGAAAAAGATACGCTAAGACACAATGCTTACAAATATTTCTTTATTTATTTAAACTTCATGTAAAGTAGTGGTATCTAAGCGGATATAATGCAACAAGGAATTATCTATCAGTCAGTTTTTGGGTTAAATAGACAACACAGTGGTAAGTGTGCACAATAAATAAATAATAGACATTTCAAATGGAATGAAGTATCATAATAATGCTGTTATCCTAAATACATGTCGAATTGTTAGAAAGTTCATGCTTCTAAGTTCAAATAGATGAAATCGAATTAGGTCCCCATCATAACACACCCTCAACATAACACACCACACGCTGCATTTACTTGGTTTCGGCTCGTAAATGTTGTTAAAAACCAGCCAAAGAGCTGAGAATAAAAAAACACTTTTCAAAAATAGTAATAATAATTTTAAAATCCACAACTTTCACACAATATCATCTAGTCACAAACTAAGCAGAGCTTGTGGTATGAGTACTAGACTACTGATAATCATACTTATATATTTCTAAATACATACATATCATACATAAATTACACCCAGACACGGAACAAATGATCGTACTCATCACACGAACATTTGACCTGGGTAGGAATCGAACCTACGACCCCCTGCAGTCAGGGCCACTGACCACTAGACCAACATGCCTGTCAATATGAAGCATTTCAGCGATTTACTGCAAATCTAAAGATTTGATTATAAAATCAAAACACTATAACGGTAACACATTGCTTGTAGAATAATCTGACAAACAATCAAAATGATTGCATGTATATTAGTCCGTTTAATAATCAATAAAAGTAATTTTTAAAGGCATCTTAGTTATTTTTTCTATCGTAATAAATTCATCATTATCATCATTTCAGCCAAAAGACGTCCACTGTTGGACATAGGCCTCCCCCAAATGTCACCACAATGACCGGTCCTGTGTGTCTCGCATCCATCGGATTCCCGCGACCTTCACCAGGGTCATCGGTCTACCTTGTGGGAGGCCTTCCAGCGCTGCGTCTTCCGGTACATGGTCACTATTCCAGAACCTTTCGTCCCCATCGACCATCTGTTCTGCGAGCAATGTGCCCTGAAACGTAGTCGCTTACAATGGACCATCAGAAGGCTTAAACTCACTCAAAGGGCAATGGAAAGGGCTATGCTCGGAGTTTCCTTGCGTGATCGCGTCAGAAATGAATAAATTAGCTATATTTTATTTTGAACATACTATCTAGCATTTATTCTGAAGAATAACATTTTTTTTTTTACTATTTACTGCAGCGGATCGTATAGGTACTTTTCTCTACTCCGTGACCGAACCCGAGTCGATGACGCGTAGTGTTAAAACCCTAGGGGCCCAGCAGGGCTGATGCCCGCTAGAGAAACAGAAATTTTTGAAACTTTTACCATGTTCTTGGAACGCAAAGGGCAACCGAATGACACAGATGGGTTTGTTTAGTTTTCCATTGCGAAACCCTTGTTTCCTTACTCTACCTACTCAATAAACTCATCCAACCACTGCTGATTGGTAATTACGAAGTTTAAAACTGAATTAAACTTGCAATTTTAGTAACTTCTAAAACTTTTATTGTCACGACTTTGTATTCAATGTTTTTTTTCAAGATAGAAGAGAAAACAGAACAAAAAATTGAAAATCAAAGAACTAAGAGCAAATAAAACTCCAATGCAGCATTTTAATAAAACAATAATAATGGAAGAAGTCAATAAAAACAACCGGTTGGAGCTGAACCAACCGCAGAGAATATAAAAACAATTTTCCATTGTTAAATCGAGGCGCCTGGCAGTCTTCAAATAATCTCAAGTCAAAAAGAAGCACAACGCTGTCACTTTAGCGAATAAATCAGATTTTAAAACAGAAACAAACCGACAAAACAATACGAAATTGCAAAAGTTTAAAACAAATCCTGACGTAAAATACGTGGAGCTTGAAAGAGCAAAATGGGAGCTGGAAAGTTTGGAAATAGATCAAAATAAAATTGCTATGAGGTACCTACTTCTCAGGGAGTGGGTTTATGTTTTTATTTGCAGACAATATTTGGTGAAGTTTTAAACTTGAGTCTTATTGATTACTGTTTAAGTTATCAGAAGAAGTGATTGAATTTATAAAAACCTTAAAATAATAACTAATGAGTACCACGGTATAAAAAAAAATTAATAAAAAAGTTGGAAGCAATTAAAGGTCTGGTAGATATCGTCAGCGATAAGACCGCCATAGATGTTCGTATAAATGAGTATGTGTAACTATTTTAGTGTACAATAAAATATTTTCTATTCTGTTCACTATATGCATCCAGACAGTTCTATGAGCACATTTATGTGTACGTAATTTTGTGTTTCCACAAAATTTTTCTTTGTATCCTACAGAGATATTAGTGTACGATAAAAAAAAATCTATTCTGTTTACTGTATGCATCCAGACAGTTCTATGAGATTTTCTTTGTGTATTTTTTTATTTCCACAAAATGTTTTATTTGTGTACCCAAGTATTTGGTTAAATACTTTGAACTAATTCAATCAAGTTATGATAAACCAATTTGAGTTAAACAGAGTTTATTGTATTACAGGTTTTCTGGTAAGATCAATAATATATCGTCGTATCCTACGAATAGTGCCCTAACAAACATAGAGGCTTTCATTTTTTATTGCATAATCCAATTCTTCTCATCTTAACACATATAACCAGTTCAACAAAATAGTTAAAAATGGTACAGGTTATCAAATAATTAGGTTTTCTAAAAAGCCATTTTCATCGAAGAAAAAAAGCTACAATCGCCGTCGCGCCCTCTTTCTTCGCGAGTAGTGGGGGTGCGCGGGCGCGGAGAGAGCGTACTAGCGCCGCTCGGCCACTAGTCGGCGGAACGCGTTTTGTTAAATTAATTGTAGTATTGAATAAGTTCAAATATCATAACATCAACGAGTTAAAAGTTAATTAGGTCATTCTAATTACATAATGCGAAGTAGTGCTGAACTTGAGCAATAAGTTACATTATGCCTTTTATCTGCGGAAGAATAAACCAAAACATAATTTGAAACATAGAAGAAAGACACAAACGTAATTAGGGCTTTGTATCGCAATATAGCCATTACATAGAACACGGCCACAATCACCATTATGGTTTTTTTTCTATGTACTCAATATTGAAAATTGATTAACACAACAGAGAATAAGGATTTAAGGGACAAAATGCATTTAAAATATCATCATCATCATCTTCCTGCCCTTGTCCCATCTTATTTGGGGTCGGCACAACATGTTTTTTTCTTCCATTCTATCCTGTCAACCGTCATGCTATCATTAACTTCCTTTTCTTTCATATCACTGTTCACACAATCCATCCAAAATATAAAAATAATTTATTGAAAATAATCCTAGCCGAATCTTAAGATATCAATACACATTATATAAAATCACTAATACATATTTGATAATATTTAATTAAACACAAAAATGTATCTCCTGAAAAGTTGCTATTATGCAGTTACGCCCCTATTCGTAGGATACGACGATATATGAGTCTACCTACATATACATAGTGCGTAATATTTTTCATTTGGATTGAGGCTTAAGTAGATGAATGACGTGATCAATATAAAAGGACGTGATGTTTTTATCAATATTGGGAAGATGAAAAGCGGAAATTACGCTGCGTTTCGTACACTCAACCATCGTGGGTTGCGTGACTTCTGGGATTCAGGCCTCCTCTCTAGGAGAGGGGATGGGCCAGATTCCACCACGCGGGCCTAGTACGGGTTGGTGAATGTCATATGTCTTCGAATTTTTAGTTCTAGGACATGCTGGTTTCCTCACGATGTTTTCCTTCACCGTTTTGAGAGCAGTGGTGATGAAATAAATAATTACACAAACTAATGCGCCTGGCTGGATTTGAATCCACGACCTTCAACTCGTAAGTCGGGGCCGTTACCACTCGGTCACCACTGCTCCTCGGTATAACATAATCCGTCTTACTACAAAAACAATGCTTTAGTGAAGTACTGAAGTAGTAAAGTATTTTTGTTTTTTTTTTTTGAGAAAAAGCTCTAGGCTTGTTACATAACGCCTGACACTGTCAAAGCGTGCCAACTCTAGTTCTTCTAGTTGCTGTTCTTGTAGTTGAAAATCATCTAATGACATCCCCCGCTCTTGGGCGGAGCGAGAGATAGTGTCAGACTATTACTGACTAAAAATACACTCCGGGGATCTCTATCGCATCACACAGTAGGCTTCGACCCTGCTGGGCTTCTACGGTTGCAGACATGTCCTTGAGGCGCGCGTGGAACACTACGCGCCGTCGCCGACTTGGGCTCGGTCCGGACGGTTACCGGACGGTCGGACGGCGAGCTACCCATTGCTCGCCGTCTGCAAGCCCGCGCCTACGGTGGCCGAAAATCGGGATCGGAATCCGGCGGCTGGGGCGCGAGGGCTATTGCCTCGCGCGGATAATTGCGGCCTCCTCCTTTGCTAGCATTACTGCTTCGCAGAAGGAGGCGACCGTCTGCCATTCCTCCTCGCTCCGGACCATGGCCTGTACCAAAGCCCGGCGCGAGAGTTCGCTGACACTGATCGCCCCTACGAGGACACGGTGGTGCTCTGTCCAGGCGGGCCACTAGACGGCGTGCCTTGTTTTATTGTTAACAAATCAACTGCCGGATACGACATCTAGATTCTCCAGAACCTTTCGTCCCCATCGACCATCTGTTCTGCGAGCAATGTGCAGTCAGGGATCAAAAGTGCAGTTGCACTCTACCATTGCTAAAGTGTCTAAAATTTCTTTGTAGTAGAAGTTTTATCGTCTACAACTAGTTTAATCAATATATAGCGACATCTATGGCGTCACAAGAACTAATCCTGCATCGCACAATCAAAGTTCTCCGCGCGATTAGAATATATACGACAGCCCGAAATCATCTATAGGGCAGCTGCCCACCAGACAACACCCGTCTGGCCGGAGGATCCTCCCTTTTCAACGGAGGTATGTGGGGCTTTACTCTCTGTTTCACATACCTCTAAAAATACTATAGACCCTCTTCTACAAAAAAATTTTAGACCCTTTAGCATTGATGGAGTGCAACTGCACTTTTGTCCCCTGACTGTACATGTACATATAACCGGGTAAAGTAAAGAAAGCGGACTGTTAAGTATTAAAAGGTTTATTGGTGGCTTACAATAATAACAATAAGTAGTTAAGTCTTTTTGTAAGTCAAATGATCATGTTTTCTTTTTTCTTCTCTTTTTTGTATTCCGACCCACTTAGAAAATAGGATTCTTTGAATTTCTAATATCATTTGCGCTAAGTGCAATCGAATCGGGCTTTTTCATTCCTGCCTCATTTAAATTCAATAGAGCAGCTGCCATTTGGAATTCAAACTTTAAATACCTATTTATTTTGTTTATACGTTATATGGCAATTAGATTTTCATTCGTTTTTTTACGGTCAAGTAGGTTCGTGTAGCACGGACGAATAAATTCAGGTTTTTAAATTAATTTATTACGAGGTTGACTTACAAAAAGGTTGCCAGATAACTAGTAGTAGTTCACATCCATTTTTAGACTAGACCAGACGTCTATAAGAAAATAATGTTAAAAAAAATAAGATAATTCAAAACGCACGCCTAGGTTGTATCACGTCATAGACAACACAACTTTTCTAACAGCAACAGTCACAATTCGTGGACTGGCATAGCTGGGAAAGAAGGTCAGATTGGTTTTCTGAGAAACCTTCAATGTTAATTGAGGTAACAGTGAGTGCGGGCTTGGAAAGCAGGTGGTGATTCCCCTCAGACGTGTTATTTTTGTTAAGTGGCCTTAAGAAAGACTGTTGGTCGTGGTCCTGAAGAGAACCGTTTGAGTTTACCATCGTGGTGAAAGGATTAGTCAGTTAGACTCTGCGTTACCGAGTGCTAGCTGTCCAGGGTGCGCCGGGCAATTTGGAATCGCAGAACGATATATTATTTGACGCCACTCGTGGAGGCTCCCTCTTTCATGCACCCAACAACAGTACAATACAACAGCAACAGTTAACAGTTCGCATCCAAGCTCCTTTTCAGCCGGTAAGTTTGAAATTTTCAGAAGTTTAGTTTCAAGGACCATATTATAGCTCTTGCAAAGAACACTTAAACACACACTATGAGTACTGGTTCGAGAACGCACGGAAAAAGCTATGTTGACGGACTTAGGAGAGGCCATTTCCCAGCCATGAAGCAGGTTGTTTTTGGGATGTGGGAAATTATCCAATTACTTCTCCTGTTCTAGGAAGAAGCGGGAGCGCGTGTCAGACTTATACTGACTAAAACCCACTGATGTTCTTTCAGTTGTCCTTTGCGTTTTAAGACCACGGGTTTCCTTTTCAGAAATTCTCCATGGACCTAGTGTATAATAACCTATGGCATTGGCTCTGCTGGGCCCCTACGGTTTTGCTGAAATCTCTTTGAGGAGCGCGCACTGGAACACTACACGCCGTGGACGTCTGAAGCTTGGTTTTTATCGGACGGCTAGAGGCCAAGCTGCCCATTGCTCGTCGCCCGCAGCTGCCTGCGACTTCGGTGGCTGGCAGTAATTTGTGACTCCCGACGTCCAGGGTGTCTCTTGTCGCGGCAGTTGGGGCTTGGTGATATGCGTCCCCTTACGCGTGGGACCATCTTCTTGAAAGGAGGCGCCGGCATCCCATTCTCTCTCGTTCCGGACCATGGCCTTAACTAAGGCCCGGCGCGAAAGGTCCACTGCCGATCGCCTCCACAAGGACACGACGGTGTTCCGCCCAAACAGGGCAAACCTCCTCCATATGCTCCACAGTGTGTATAACAGTGAAACAGACAGTTATTTATTTTTAACTAGTTTTTGCCCTCGGCTTCGCCCGCGTACGTAAAATATAGCCTATGTCACTCATGAATAAAGCAGCTTTCTATCGTTGAAAAAATTTTACCAATCGGACCAGTAACTTCCAGAGATTACCTACTACAAACAAAAAAAAATCATAAAAGCAAACTTTGCCTCTTTAAACTATTATTAGTGTAGATTAAACCAACGTATCAAGTGGTTACCAAGAAAGAGAACGCAAAACTCTTTTTACGTAATTATGTCGACTTGCATCAAACACTAATTAGGACTAACATATTTATGATAGTATCGCAGAGTTCTGAAGTCAGTACTCTAATTATTCCGCTCAGCGGCCCGGGAGTTTGCCAACTGCAACTCGACATAATTTCACTGTTATGTTTATTATTTTATAAATCCTTTTAAAGGTAACTATATTAAAGGTAACTTTATATATATATAAACTCATCCTAAGATAATTTCAGCTATTTAGTTTATTAGTATGGATGTATAGTATTCTTTTTTTTTGATGTGAGAAATCACTACATAGTATAAAACAAAGTCGCTTTTCGTGTCTGTCTGTCCCTATATATGCTTAGATCTTTAAAACTACGAAACGGATTTTGATGCGGTTTTTATAAATAGATAGAATGATTCAAGAGGAAGGTTTATGTATATAATGCATGCATAATAAAGAAGAGAAACACTGATAATTTTAGATATTTCTAATGTGATGTCGTAAATAAACAATTTTTTTTTGTGCTTACATTGCAAACGCTGGCTGAACTCTACGAGATATATCAAAATAGTGTACTACAGTATTGTCCACCTTAAAAAGGTCTACAAAAAAGTCCGCGATGGTATATGTCCATCTCTTAGGGATAACCCACAAAAACCATTTTTTATTCTTTACTTTTTACGAGAAATAATGGCTTATTTACGAAACAATTTTAAGCAATACACCATTAATCTTTATCCAATTAAGTACCTTAAATAAAATGTGCATTTAATATAGATCAATAAAGCCCTTTACAGCGTGTCATTTAAATGAATATTGTCGAAGATATTACAGATTTAAAATGCAGGGAAATAGCGGTTGCGGTAAATAACTTGATTCTACGTTTGTTACCTCAGAACTCCGTCGTTTATGGACCGATTTGCAACATTTTTTTTTCCTAATAGGATATGCTTTCAGATTGGTCCTATTTTTTTCAAAATCCAGTTCTGATGATGGGATCCATAAGGAATCGAGGGAACTCCTCAAATATTCTAGGCAACTATATAATGATTTTAATATTTTCATCGAGAACTTAAGCATTTACAGTCAAAAAGTAACATTTGATGAAGTGAAACTGATGAAAAAGACCAGAAATGGCCAACGGAAATTCACCCCTATATAGATATCACAATGAAGATAGTAACTATGACAATGAATATAAATAAATGGTTCTGAATAGTTATGTTGAAAATGGTAGCATCAAAGTGATCTGATGATGATGATGGAGCTGGAAGATAGGCACTGGAACTCCGTAATTAATTAATGTAACCTAGCCGTGTTTGGGCTTATTAGAATTGTCATCAGATGCACTTTGGCTATAAGGTACTATCGAACTGACCTGATAATGGAGCTGGGAAGTGGATAGGGACTTCATAATAAAATAATGTATCCTAGCAGTGTTTGGGTTAAATCGAATTGTTATGAGAAATAGGTACTCTGGCTATAAATGTATCACAACTAAAAAGTGTGAAATAATTTTTTTTTTAAAAAAAAAAAAAATAACCAACTTCACCACAAAAAAACAAAACACTAAAACGATCAAAATAACTTTAATTTCGGAAGTCAGTGTTAAATAAGAAGCAGACAATACCAGAAACACTGACTTCCAAAATTAAAGTTATTTTGATCGTTTTAGTGTTTTGTTTTTTGTGGTGAAGTTGGTTATTTTTTTTGTAAAAAAAAAATATTTAAAGAAAAAAACGGAACCCTTATAGGATCACTTTGTTTTTAGTCGGTCTGTCTGTCAATACCCTTTATCTCGGAAACGCATAGAGGTAGCGAGTTGAAATTAAAACAATATACTCAAGTCTGCGGTCCGTTGAAGCTGTGAAAACATCAAACTTCTGAGCTAACGAAAAAAAAAAGATACAGACGTTTATGTCGCAAAAAATGTATATTTCGACACTCTCATGGGAATCAAAATTCATAGAGTACTTCCCGTTGACCTAGAAACCTGAAATCTGGCATGAAGCAAGGTCTAATAGCACAAATATAGGAAAAAAATTTTTTGCTATTCGGAAAAATCTTCGTAACTCAATTTTGGAATTGAACTGTTTTCATAGCACCCTCAGTGCGTGCCACTTGCCCACTTTTTATAATGAAGTCGGTTATTTTTTTTTTTTGTAAAAAGTTTTTTCCTACAGAATTTGTTAATTCTTTGAACCCGTTTGGACCCTCCCTCCCATAAAATGGTGTTGAAATTAGGTTGTCCTGTTATTTTATTAAAAAACCTGAATCCATCTAAACTTTGCAATGGCACGCGTTTGCTGGTAAAATCATTAAAAACTGCCATAATAGAGTGCACAATACTCACTGGATGTGGTACCGGAGATGTGTATCCATGGAGTTTCTTGCACATTTTTCTTCATTATGTTTTTTTTTTAGGTGGGAAAATCATCTAATGACAAATCGCGCTCTTGGGCGGAGCGGGAGATAGTTTCAGATTTTTACTGACTAAAAACTCACTCCTGTTCCCCGGCCCCGGGTTTCACTTTCAAACTACCCGTGGGGCACTGTAAGTAGGCTTCGACACTGCTGGGCCCTTCCGATTTGCTGACATCTCCCTGAGGCGCGCGTGGAACAATACGCGCCGTCGACGACTTGGTCTCGGTCCGGACGGTTACCGGACTGCGGCCTGCGGCCTGCGGTGGCCGGAAATCGGTGTCGGAATCCCGACGGCGGTTGGGGCGTGAGGACCGTTGCCTCACGCGATCGGCCGCCTCCTTTGCCAGCATTATGCTTCGCAGAAGGAGGCGACCGCCTGCCACTCCTCCTCGCTCCGGACCATGGCCTGTACCAAGACCCGGCGCGAGAGATCGCCACCGCCGATCGCCCCCACGAGGACACGGCGTTGCTCTGCCCAAGCGGGGCACACCTCCACCGTGTGCTCCATCGTGTCCTCCGGGCGGCCCCCACAGTGGCAAGTAAAGATATCTTTTGCAATGACCAATAATAAATCGCAAGGTCAAACTATCAACGTTGCAACGTTATTGATCGTTGAGTGTTTTTCACATGACCAATGATATGTCGCTCTTTCAAGAGTAACCTCAAAAGAAAACATGTTTGTATTATCTAATGACAAAAAAAAGCTGTGAACATTGTACATAAAGACATTCTGTTGTATAATTAATACTGGCGACCCACCCCGGCTTCGCACGGGTGCAATGCTGATCAGAACCGCATCAAAATCCGTTGCATATTTTAAAGATCTTCTTCTTCTCTGTCGGTACACTCTTGCCAGTGTGGTCGTGGTCATCACTGTGAATCACGATGAGTGATCATCTTGGTAACACGGCGCAATTCATCGCGGATGCTGCAGCTTTCCGATTACATTCATAAACCGAGCACTTAGTTGCACCTTGATCTGGTCTGTCCATCTCATTAGTGATCTACCACGTGGCCTGATGCCCTCAACTTTGCCCTGCTGCACTACGAGACGCTCTATGGAGTCATTACCACGACGAGATACATGGCCGAAGAAGTTCAAAATGCGCGACTGCACTGTGGATGATAGGCGCTGTCTGATCTAAGCGTACATAGGGACAAACAGCGGGAAGCAACTTTGTTTTATACTATGAAGTGATCAGCATTGCACCCGTGCGAAGCCGGGGCGGGTCGCTAGTCATTAATATAATTATCTCTCTTTTATAACAATAATATAATTTATTTCGACCAACATGGATCATACAACATCAATAATAAATCATTTTCTTAAACATGTATTTTTTTTTTTCGGTGGGAAAATCACCTTATGACATCGGGCTCTTGGGCGAGGCGGGAGATAGTGTCAGACTTTTACTGACTAAAAACCCACTCCTGTTACTTCGTTTCCTTTTGTACCAGGGCCGAGTCTTCCTTTCAGAATCAGACCCTTGGCCCCGGTAGGCTTCGACCCTGCTGGGCTTTTTGATGGAGTGGAGTAGTGTCAGACCTTTACTAAATAAAAACCATCCCGCGTTGCTCTTTGTATTCTAGAGTCACATTCACTCTTTTGAACAATCCCGCAGTCTTAGCAGGCATCAGCCTTGATGGGCCCTATGTTCCAGTCATATTTTAGAGGTGGTCGACGGGCACGGATCACAAAGCACCGTCGACTGGGGCTTGGTTTTTACCGGATTGCTCGCCGTTCGTGACCGGAGACGTCCTGACACTTCCGACGCCCGGGCTATTTCTTGCGGTGGCGTTAGGACGTGAGGATGTCTTTTCTCTTTTGTTTTTGCCACCTCCTTCAGTTGCATTACCGTTTCGTAGAAGGTGTCTGCATGATGTCTCCATTCCTTCTCGGTCCGTATCATGGCCTAAACCACATCCAAACGCGAGAGGTTGCTGCGCCGATCGCCTCCACGAGGATACGGCAGTGCTTCACCCAAGGCTGTCTCCATACTACCATTAAATTCCACCGAATCTCTGTTCACCGTACCGCTATTTGCCATCAAATAGCATTTAAATGGAGTTCGACACATTTTTAACTCCAGAAACTCGATTCAGGAACTGGCTCATCATAGACTTTGGTGGAGCAATTTTAGACACTGTTAGCATAGCATAAACACACTAGCGATTTTAGACACTGTTACCGAGACTTAATTTGAAAATCAGTTGCTTTAATTTAAAACCAAATATATCATAACCAGAAAAGCAAAAAAAAAAATGTCATGCAATTTGCAAAAATAATTTCTTATTAAATCGTGTAAGATACTAACTTCCAACTTACATAACGATTATAATTATCATGTTACCAGTCGGCTAGCTTCCCAACGTCGCGAATAATTTTAGCTTCTTGAAGAAACTCTAAGGAAACTCCCATTATCTCTCATCCTCACATATCCTTATGAAAGTAATTAATAAAGTAGCTCTTAGTTTTCCATTTTGCGAATATACTTCGCAAGTAAGAAGTGCACTTCGTCGTGATATAATTTTAAAATTTAATCTTTTCACCCGTTTCAGTAAGTTTTTGTGTTGAATAGTCTCCGAGGAAATTTAAACCTTTTAAAGTTGGAGTAATGCCGCGATGATTTACGTTGGCACTATTTTACAGCATTGGAATGGCTGTTACCACAGTTTTGCTGAATTCACACTTCAGAAAACAACGGGTAGGTAAAATATTATTCAATTTTATTTCCAAAGTGACATTCATAAAGTGATACGTCGCAATAATATAAAAAAAGTGAAACATGACACCATTTTTAGTACTAGAATACAGCTTTGCTCCAGTCAAAGTGAAGGCAATTCTCGAGTAATGTTTTATGCTGTCAAATATCTACGTAATAAAAATTTATTCGTGCCAGGTGAGGAAGCAATAACAACGTCAAAATACATTACGTCTACAAAATAAATTGGACAAGTGATATGGGTTTCGTGTCCAGGATAAGGACCATTATTACACCGTTTTATGCGTAAAAACCAAAATAATTGAAATTCTAGTTCCTACTAATAATATATGTAAAAATCGTAATATTTAGATGAATTAGGATCTAAAATAGGAATAATTGACCTGAAATCTATTTCAGGTCAATTATATTCTAATATATAGGGTGACTGGCAATTAGTGTACGATACTTAAACACGTGATTGTGCTCATGATAACAAACAATTTTTATTCTGGAAGCAAAGCCGAAATCGCGAAAAAAATATCAGCTGTTCAGTACATTAGGCAAACATAAATGTACTGAACAGCTGACTTTTTTTTCGCGATTTCAGGTTTGTTCCCATAGTAAAAGTTGTTGGTTATCATGAGCACAATCACGTGTTTATGTATCGTACACTAATTACCAGTCACCCTATATAAGATACATTTAGCGAGGTAGTGCATACCTTCACATGGAGTAACAAAAACACTTTTACAGCGGGCAAAGCCGCTGTAAAGAAATAGTCTCTTAAGAGGGTCCTTTTCCACTCGCCTATCGTCAACATTGAGCATGGTTTAAAAGCTTGTTGCTTCATCTAAAGCAACCCAACGCAATGTTTGATGAAGAAGCAATGCAAAAAACAGAGATAACGCCTGAAAACTCTGTTGGCATTCGGTAATTCCGTGATTTACTCGAATATTACACAAAACTTGTTCCAGGAAATACGTGATTTTTTAAACCCTTAACAGTTAAAAAAAAATTGTTGTCATTCAGAATCTCGATTAAATGTGCAAGACAAATTCTATTGATGTACATTTTTAATATAGGAGTGCATTATGGAGTTCCAAAGTTCACGTAAAATAGCCGATTTTCAGAAGTCTTTACTAGATTAGTTTTACACAAATTTATGTTTTGATTTCTGTAGAAGCCTATCCACAAGATAACAGTGTATCCAAAATATCTAGAGAAAGATGTGTAATAACATCATAATCACGTAAGAGCGGTTGTATGAAAATGTATCTCGAAAAGGACGCTCTTAATAAGAAATGACCAATCCTAGAAAAGTTCTTAACGAACGTTTTGAAATAGGAAATGCGTTTTGCGCTTAGTATCTAAGTACTCGGCCAAGTTTTAAGTTAAAGTACGCTTCTTAAAATGTGGACTGAATAAAAATATTGAAGTTTATTTGAGTCGGAATTTAAAAGTGTTGGAGCGAAATAAAAATAACATTAACGTTTTTACTCCATCTTAAAATTAATGTTTTCGCTGACTATGAAATACTAGCTTCTACCGCGGCTTCGCCCGCGTGAAATTAGGTTTTCCCATTCAAATTTTGGACCCCCATTTTAACCCCTTAGGGAGTGAATTTTGGATAAATCTCGTGTTAAGTGCTCGCCTACGTCATAAAAGGAAAACTTGTGCAAAATTTCACGGTCCTAGTCCCTGCAGTTTCGTCTGTGCGTTGATATGTCAGTCAGTCAGTTTCTCCTTCACTACATAGTATAAAACAAAGTCGCTTTTCGTGTCTGTCTGTCCCTATATATGCTTAGATCTTTAAAACTACGAAACGGATTTTGATGCGGTTTTTATAAATAGATAGAATGATTCAAGAGGAAGGTTTATGTATATAATGCATGCATAATAAAGAAGAGAAACACTGATAATTTTAGATATTTCTAATGTGATGTCGTAAATAAACAATTTTTTTTTGTGCTTACATTGCAAACGCTGGCTGAACTCTACGAGATATATCAAAATAGTGTACTACAGTATTGTCCACCTTAAAAAGGTCTACAAAAAAGTCCGCGATGGTATATGTCCATCTCTTAGGGATAACCCACAAAAACCATTTTTTATTCTTTACTTTTTACGAGAAATAATGGCTTATTTACGAAACAATTTTAAGCAATACACCATTAATCTTTATCCAATTAAGTACCTTAAATAAAATTTGCATTTAATTTAGATCAATAAAGCCCTTTACAGCGTGTCATTTAAATGAATATTGTCGAAGATATTACAGATTTAAAATGCAGGGAAATAGCGGTTGCGGTAAATAACTTGATTCTACGTTTGTTACCTCAGAACTCCGTCGTTTATGGACCGATTTGCAACATTTTTTTTTCCTAATAGGATATGCTTTCAGATTGGTCCTATTTTTTTCAAAATCCAGTTCTGATGATGGGATCCATAAGGAATCGAGGGAACTCCTCAAATATTCTAGGCAACTATATAATGATTTTAATATTTTCATCGAGAACTTAAGCATTTACAGTCAAAAAGTAACATTTGATGAAGTGAAACTGATGAAAAAGACCAGAAATGGCCAACGGAAATTCACCCCTATATAGATATCACAATGAAGATAGTAACTATGACAATGAATATAAATAAATGGTTCTGAATAGTTATGTTGAAAATGGTAGCATCAAAGTGATCTGATGATGATGATGGAGCTGGAAGATAGGCACTGGAACTCCGTAATTAATTAATGTAACCTAGCCGTGTTTGGGCTTATTAGAATTGTCATCAGATGCACTTTGGCTATAAGGTACTATCGAACTGACCTGATAATGGAGCTGGGAAGTGGATAGGGACTTCATAATAAAATAATGTATCCTAGCAGTGTTTGGGTTAAATCGAATTGTTATGAGAAATAGGTACTCTGGCTATAAATGTATCACAACTAAAAAGTGTGAAATAATTTTTTTTTTAAAAAAAAAAAAAATAACCAACTTCACCACAAAAAACAAAATACTAAAACGATCAAAATAACTTTAATTTCGGAAGTCAGTGTTAAATAAGAAGCAGACAATACCAGAAACACTGACTTCCAAAATTAAAGTTATTTTGATCGTTTTAGTGTTTTGTTTTTTGTGGTGAAGTTGGTTATTTTTTTTTTTGTAAAAAAAAAATATTTAAAGAAAAAAACGGAACCCTTATAGGATCACTTTGTTTTTAGTCGGTCTGTCTGTCAATACCCTTTATCTCGGAAACGCATAGAGGTAGCGAGTTGAAATTAAAACAATATACTCAAGTCTGCGGTCCGTTGAAGCTGTGAAAACATCAAACTTCTGAGCTAACGAAAAAAAAAAGATACAGACGTTTATGTCGCAAAAAATGTATATTTCGACACTCTCATGGGAATCAAAATTCATAGAGTACTTCCCGTTGACCTAGAAACCTGAAATCTGGCATGAAGCAAGGTCTAATAGCACAAATATAGGAAAAAAATTTTTTGCTATTCGGAAAAATCTTCGTAACTCAATTTTGGAATTGAACTGTTTTCATAGCACCCTCAGTGCGTGCCACTTGCCCACTTTTTATAATGAAGTCGGTTATTTTTTTTTTTTGTAAAAAGTTTTTTCCTACAGAATTTGTTAATTCTTTGAACCCGTTTGGACCCTCCCTCCCATAAAATGGTGTTGAAATTAGGTTGTCCTGTTATTTTATTAAAAAACCTGAATCCATCTAAACTTTGCAATGGCACGCGTTTGCTGGTAAAATCATTAAAAACTGCCATAATAGAGTGCACAATACTCACTGGATGTGGTACCGGAGATGTGTATCCATGGAGTTTCTTGCACATTTTTCTTCATTATGTTTTTTTTTAGGTGGGAAAATCATCTAATGACAAATCGCGCTCTTGGGCGGAGCGGGAGATAGTTTCAGATTTTTACTGACTAAAAACTCACTCCTGTTCCCCGGCCCCGGGTTTCACTTTCAAACTACCCGTGGGGCACTGTAAGTAGGCTTCGACACTGCTGGGCCCTTCCGATTTGCTGACATCTCCCTGAGGCGCGCGTGGAACAATACGCGCCGTCGACGACTTGGTCTCGGTCCGGACGGTTACCGGACTGCGGCCTGCGGCCTGCGGTGGCCGGAAATCGGGGTCGGAATCCCGACGGCGGTTGGGGCGTGAGGACCGTTGCCTCACGCGATCGGCCGCCTCCTTTGCCAGCATTATGCTTCGCAGAAGGAGGCGACCGCCTGCCACTCCTCCTCGCTCCGGACCATGGCCTGTACCAAGACCCGGCGCGAGAGATCGCCACCGCCGATCGCCCCCACGAGGACACGGCGTTGCTCTGCCCAAGCGGGGCACACCTCCACTGTGTGCTCCATCGTGTCCTCCGGGCGGCCCCCACAGTGGCAAGTAAAGATATCTTTTGCAATGACCAATAATAAATCGCAAGGTCAAACTATCAACGTTGCAACGTTATTGATCGTTGAGTGTTTTTCACATGACCAATGATATGTCGCTCTTTCAAGAGTAACCTCAAAAGAAAACATGTTTGTATTATCTAATGACAAAAAAAAGCTGTGAACATTGTACATAAAGACATTCTGTTGTATAATTAGTACTGGCGACCCACCCCGGCTTCGCACGGGTGCAATGCTGATCAGAACCGCATCAAAATCCGTTGCATATTTTAAAGATCTTCTTCTTCTCTGTCGGTACACTCTTGCCAGTGTGGTCGTGGTCATCACTGTGAATCACGATGAGTGATCATCTTGGTAACACGGCGCAATTCATCGCGGATGCTGCAGCTTTCCGATTACATTCATAAACCGAGCACTTAGTTGCACCTTGATCTGGTCTGTCCATCTCATTAGTGATCTACCACGTGGCCTGATGCCCTCAACTTTGCCCTGCTGCACTACGAGACGCTCTATGGAGTCATTACCACGACGAGATACATGGCCGAAGAAGTTCAAAATGCGCGACTGCACTGTGGATGATAGGCGCTGTCTGATCTAAGCGTACATAGGGACAAACAGCGGGAAGCAACTTTGTTTTATACTATGAAGTGATCAGCATTGCACCCGTGCGAAGCCGGGGCGGGTCGCTAGTTTATATATATAGATGAAAAGTGTAATCACAGAATGGACGAATAAATTGGGGGTACATCTAATCTGATTATGGTGTTACAATAAGTTTATCGGGCCTATTATCAGGAAGTTCTTTTCGCAAAGAAATGTCGTAATTTATCTCTCGGACCGTGAGGCTATGATTGTTTTATTTCTTTGTTCTCTCTACAAACTGATGAGAATGGAATTCTGTCCAATTATTTTATTGTTTACTGTGCTGTTTTTTTACAGGATACCGAGACAAAGTGGCATAGCATTTACTTTTGTAATTTTAATGTTACAGAAAAAAAAAGTACTTTGAATGAATAGGCTTCTTGGTCCGTAGAATGGAAATTTCAATTCAGTCTGGTATTAATTGCTTTCCAAGCCGAAAGGTGGTGTGTTTTTGTTCATTTGTATTTTCGTTTGCCACACGTCCATTTGGTAATGAACGGATGGCTGTGGACGTTCATTTTCCTGATGACGCCATGAACGTTCTGCGTGCAATGTTATCGATTGTGTCGTAAACTAAATATTGATGATCCTACATACCATTCACATTGATTACTATGGGTCCTGGAACCCCGTGTTTTTTCCGCTTCGAAATCACGTTCATATTTTATTTAGATATCTTCCTTTGTTAGTTCATTGGAACTTTATTTGCGATGTTTTAGAAACATTTGTTATTTGCTTCTTACTGGTTGCAATAATATTCTTATTGTAGTGTTCAGTGTTGATAAGAATTTTGTTTAATTACGTGTACTCATTTTTTCTTAACTATGGGCCAATTTTTTGCGAATTTGTAACAATAATTTTAATTTTCAAACATCCTAGTTGGATTCCATCGTCTATTCACAGAAAATTTGTCATACAACTCAATTCTCAATTTGGTACTAGTAAGCATAGTGTTTGTTACAATTATGATTGCAGATCATATCGCGCCAGGCCCTGGTACAGGCCATGGTCCCTAGCGAGTAGGAATGGCTGGCGGTCGCCTCCTTCGCGAAGCAGTAATGGTAGCGAAGGAGACGGCCGCACGCGTGAGGGAATGGACATCCTCACGCCCCAGTCGCCGAGACACAGACCCCGACTACCAACCACGAAGACGCGTGCTTGTGGACGGCGAGCAATGGGTAGCTCACCGTCCGATCGTCCGGTAATCAACCGGATAGAACCTCAGATGTCCGCAGACCTTGGGGGCCCAGCAGGGCCGATGCCCGCTAGTATCGATGCCTGTTAGGGCCGCGGGGATTTTCTGAAAAGGAAACCCAGGGTCTTCGATAGTGATGCAAGAGACTCAATTGTTTAAGGCCTTAAAAAAAGACTCGACTTCATTTTACACACTTAAGTCTGAAAAGAAGACTAGAGTTTCCAGTCTTTAGTAATAAGACTCAAAAATTCGAGCTGTTTTTTAATAGAACTCGCGCCTGAGTCGTGCTTGATATTCAATACAGCTCAAGCTTTATGGTTAAAATGCGATGGAAATCTTCTGATTGGTTAGTTTGTATTTTATAATCCCTGTGTTATAAAATAATAGTCTCCAAGGTATAACAATGAAGTAGATACCTTATTTAATCAGATTTTAGTAACAAAACCTGAGAAATAAATATCGTTCATATTAATTTAAGCAGAAAAACCAGAAAAACAATGAAATAAGTAAACTTATGTGTTGTGTGTCATAAATTACTAAGTATCAATAATACGGTGCTAAAAATTGATAGAGTTTATTCGTATTTTTAACTACATTAAGAATTTCTTGAAAGATATGCTCTGAAACAATTTCTTGAAGATCACGGTAATAGGAAACTACTTACTAAATTAGTTACATTTTTATTTGCTACTAAGATTTATAATAGTTATATTAGGTATAGTTATTTAGGTATTTATTTTGTTAATTTCATCTGTGAGGAAAACATCACGAGACTCCCGAGTCGTTAAGCGCGAGTCCTTTTAGTGGGCCCCTATAGTTGCTGACATCTCCTTGAGGCGCGCGTGGAACAGTACGCGCCGTCGACGACTTGGGCTCGGTCCGGACGGTTACCGGACGGTCGGACGGCGAGCTACCCGTTGCTCGCCGTCCGCAAGCCCGCGTCTACGGTGGCCGGAAATCGGGATCGGGATCGAAATCCCGGCGGCGGTTGCGATCGGCCGCCTCCTTTGCTATCATTACTGCTTCGAAGAAGGAGGCGACCGCCTGCCACTCCTCCTCGTTCCGGACCATGGCCTGTACCAAGGCCCGGCGCGAGAGATCACCGCCGCCGATCGCCCCCACGAGGACACGGCGTTGCTCTTCCCAAGTGGACACCTCCACCGTGTGCTCCACCGTGTCCTCCGGGCGGTCCACGCAATGGTGACACCCCATTCCGCACGAATCCGGTACAGGAACCTCCATACTTACCATATCCGGTGAGGACCTGCGTCATGCGGAAGGTAAGGACGCCGTGTTGCCTTTCCAGCCACTCCTCAAAGAGGGGACTTACCGCCATAATTATGGCGTGCCCTTGCATTACTATTCTTAGAACGCAAAAGGCAACTGAAGGACACAGATGTAGGCTTAGTCAGTAAAAGTCTGACACGCTCTCCCGCTCCACCCTGAACAGGAGAAGTTATTGGATGATATCTCACCTTAAAGAAAAAATCATTGCTTACTATTAGGTGAGATATTGGTATTGAGCTCTTCAAGGCTAGAGTGAATAGGCTCTTGAATACTACTTACCATCAGGTGGGATCGCAGTCAAGCACTAGTTTATATCAATTAAAAAAAAATCGCGAGCCTATCAATAATAAAAAGTGACAAAGAAAGCCTTACTTACCACTTACTATGAGAATCGATAAACCAACTCCGACAAAGCACTTACACACGAAAGTTAGAAACAACTTTTTCATTTATCCTCAGAGAATTTTTTCGGGCATTATAATGTGTTTTATTAAATTTAGTGGGGGATTTAGTATCAAGTTCAATGGGCACAGCAAACTTTGAGAACTGAGCTTGGGAAAATGGCATCTGTGTCAAGTTATCCACTTCAGTTAGTAATGTCACACTGGGAGTTTAGATTTTTTATTTATATTTTTTACATGAAAAAATCGTTATTAATATATAGGGTGATTCATTTTTGATTTTCGATTTTCATTTAAAAAAAGTCTGTTAAATGTGATCATTTAGCAGACTTTTTTAGGTGTGAATTCATTCAATGACTTTTGCCACTCGTTTTTTTTTTTCGTTGGTAATATCATATAATGACAAATCCCCCTCTTGAGCGGAGCGGGAGATAGTGTCAGACTTTTACTGACTAAAAACCCACTCCTGTTCTTTCGTTGCCTTCGGTTAATATTTAGAGGTTGCACAACGCCAATAAAGTTTTCTCATACAATTATTACGTCATCAGTGTAGGACAAATTTTTAATATTATTATTTTTGACAGTGGTGGGTAGTAAGTGTTACTAGTGTGTAGAATAGAACAAAAAGAAAAGCCGTAGTCACACGCTATTAAAGTGTTTCGATTATTACCTACGTGTGACTACGGCTTTTCTTTTTGTTCTATTCTTGTTTTTCCAGTTACTTTGTTTATTTCAGCATCTTGAAAATCTTGTTTCATACTTTTCAGCGTCTTTTTTTATCGTAGTCGGGTTTTAGTTTTTTACTTTTTTTATTTGAAAGATTTTGGTGTTAAATCACTGTGCTTCTATACTATTTATTTTGGTATGAACAAGTGAAGTCCTTTCAAATGATACCAAAACGACGTATTTATCTTATTTTTTTTAACACAATACTTTTTGTCCACTAGAGGGCGCCACATTGAATTTTGATGATATTTTTTTATAAGTACCAGTGAAGCCCTTTCAGATGATATGAAACACGGTGTTTTTATATTTTTTTTTAAACATGACTTTTTGTCCGCTAGAGGGCGTCACTTTAAATTTGAGCATATTTTGGAAATGTACAAGTGAAGCCCTTTCAAATGATACCAAACACGGCGTATTTATCTCCTTTTTTATTTTTAACGCATTACTTTTTGTCCGCTAGAGGGCGCCATATCGATTTTTGTGACACGTCACGTAGCCTATATTTAGCGGACAATTAAAACGGTTCTAACGATACCTCATACGTTTAGTTCCGATAAGTAGATTAGGAGCTATGAGGGAACAGATGAACATACTCACATACATACATAGCCTGTCAAAATCATAACCCTCCGTGGTCGGGTAAAAATAATGTTGTAATGAATAAAATTCATCTTTGTTACCTCAGTTACTCTTTGCGTTGACTTGGTAGGAGTATTAGCATAATCAGCCTTATAATATTCCCACAATTGGGAATCAGACCGTCTCTCTAGGAGATGGAATGGGCCATAATCCATCACGCGGGCCCAGTGAGGATTGGTGGATATTTTTTGTTCTAGGTTTTTTTTAAATTGATATTAACTAGTGCTTGACTGCGATCCCACCTGATGGTAAGCAGTGATGCAATCGTTGATGGTGAGGCGCACTAGTTTATTAAGAGCCTATTAACTCTAGCCTTGAAGGAAGACGCCCAAATTATAATAAGACGGGAAGACCGCAACAGGCAAATTGTTCCAGTCCTTCGATGTATGCGGTATAAACGACGAGGCGAAACGCTTAGTCCGGACTGTGGAGGTTTCAACAACGGAAGGGTGGATACTCGCCGTACGTCGGGTTGTCCGATGGTAGAAATGAGATGGCGGAATCAAGTCATATAATTCCCGCGCACACTCTCAAAAATGCATCCTGTAAAACACCGGAAGGTTAGCTACCCTACGCCTGTGCTCAAGGCTTTGTAGATTGGACTTCTTCGCACTCCTTTCCACCGAGTCCAAACCTGCTAAGTGGCATTTTGCAGCACCAGCCCATAAGTGGCTACAGTACTCCACACACGATCGGATCTGTGCTTTGTTGACATTAAAAGTTGTCTACGTCCGGTTTCTCATGATGTTTTCTGTCAACGTTTTTAGAGCAGTGCAGTGGTGATGAAATAAATTAAGTAAAGTAATGCGCTAAATTCCTTCGTTCAGGATTATGTTTCTATTTTAATTTAAAACATCAAGTTTCTGGTAGAATTTTACTGCCACAGGCAGGATACCTCAAGTAATAAAATGAGAACATGCAATACATAAAAATGAAAACGCCATGACTTCAGTTTTAACAAAATGTCCATGAAACTGCTCATCCGTCACCACTTTCTAAATTTTAACCCTCCATAGTAGGTGAGACACGTCCTAAAAAAAGTAAAATTGTGGACCAATGGTATTAATTGGCGTAAAAACTACTGAACCAATCCTGTTCAAATTTTGCATACGTAATCATTATAGGCCAGGTCAACTTATAGACTATAAATTATCACGCTATTTTTACTGGAGGTAATTTCCATTTTAACCGTTTTGTGTGAAAGTAAAACAAATGAATTAGATGCTTTCGGCATGAATCACCAGCATATAATTATTAGTTGCATTTGTGCATTTTGACGAACTTGACGCGGACGAAGTCGCGGACAACAGCTAGTTGAGAATAAATTGGTTGTATAGTGTAAAGGGTACTCTACTGAAACTTAACTTAATATTTTATGATTATAACCTCATAAATCAACAGAACCTAATGTATGAACTAATACCGGCGCTAGATTAGTTCTGCTAGACGCTTATATTGCGGTTAGCGCTAAAGCTGCTGTATTCGAGATGCTTTGTCTACAGCGTTTAGTGAACGCGGCGTAACATTAAGTTTATAAATCGCTGGCTATCTAGAGAGTAATGCTAGTTTGTGGTTAATATAACAGCGCTGAAGCGCTTTAAAAGCTTTTAAAAAGATCATGTGATGTTCTGGGATATTAAGTACTGTCTTAATGTGTGGACAGGGAGTTCGTTACTAATGTGATAAGACATGATTGAAGGTAATTGTTAAGTAATAAAAATGAGATTGAGTGGCGACCGTGCACCGGAAGATGCAGCGTTGGAAGGCCTCTCACAAGGTGGACTGATGGACCTGGTGAGAGTTGCGGGAATGCGATGGATGCGAGATGCACAGGACCGTTCATTGTGGCGACATAGAGGAGGCCTATGTCCAACAGTGGACGTCTTTTAGCTGAAATGCTGATGATGATGGCGACGTTGAGCAAACATATTATTTTAGTTTTTTTTTTGTTTTTTAAACCCGTCTCGTCGTAAATTAACAATAAGTCCTGTATCGTGGATGCGTTCACAAACATTTAATCTCACAAGACACTTTCAGAGGTATGCGGAATAGGATGTAAATTCCCGCATACCTCCGTTGAAAAGGGAGGATCCTCCGACCAGAGGGTTGTTAGATCTGATAGTTGATTTCGGGCTGTTGTATATGTATATTCTAATGGCGCAAAGAACTCTAATACCGCGACGCAAAATTTAAAATTTCAGTTCCTAGTTTGCATTACAGATGTCGCTACACACTCAAACACGAAAAATCTATCTGTAAGCCATACAAATGTTTGCTTAGATTCAATTTCTGCTCGGAGCAGAAATTGAATCTAAGACACACCACACAGCAGCCAATCGTTCAACCAATACGCCAACCGTTACATCTGCCCCCCTAGCCAAGTTACAACCGTTTCGTTTCAATTCTCTTTTCGTCAATCGCCTCGAGTAGGCCACGCCTCCGATTCCTTTATTCTGACGTCATATCAACGCTCAGTCACGACGTGGTCAGAACAAAGGAATAGGAGGCGTGGCCGACTCGAGGCGATCAACGAAAAGCGAATCGAAACGAAACGGTTGTAACTTGGCTAGGGAGGCTGGATGCCCTAATGGATAGTAGGTACCCAAGTTTAACTTGATGAATATGTATTTAGACTACGACAAGGATTATTAAGAACTTAATCGTAATGGTCCGCAAAGCCATTATAGGCGGTCTTAAAACGAGAATATTATGGATAGCAGTGATAAATGACATTAGTAAAGTAGTTTCTATGTATTCCCTGACATTTGTATTAAATGTCTTCTTCTTGAATCGATGGTTTTCTCTTCGCTCAAAGTTTTTGGGCCCAGTATGTTGCCACGTTTATCTACGTATTAAATGTGATACGTCTCTGATGTATTAAATGTGAAAGATTAATGTTTGATGTTTGTTAATCAGTCTCGCGAAAACAGCGCACGAATTTGAATGAAAGTACAGACCAGGTTGACAATACAGGGGTTACGGGGATATGCGAAAGAGTTACTGTATTACAAATACGAGTCATCAACGGCGCGTAGTGTTACACGCGCGGCTCAAAGAGTCAGCGAAACCGTTGGGGCCCAGCAGGGTCGAAACATATTGGGGCCATGGGTTTACTTCTGAAAAAGAAACCTGTTGTCCTGGAACGTTAAAGGCAATTGAAGAAACACAGGTGGGTTTTAGTCAGTAAAAGTCTGACACTCCCTCTCACCCCACCCTAGAGCAGTAGAAGTCATTGACGATTAGTACATTCCCGTGGGATAATTTTTGAATGTTACAAGGACGAAGCTGGAAACAGGAGCTTATACTAAGTATTTAATAATAATTAAGCTGTTTGTTTTTTATTTTGTTTTACTATTTTAATGTAATATTAATAATAATTGTCTTACTATTGTGTCTCTAATTACGCACTCAAAAGGTTAAGTGTGAGTGTAATTTATCTATAATATGTAGATATGTATTTAGAAATATATACTGCTTAGCTTGAGACTAGACGGCGTTGTGTGATAGTTTTGAAATATTATATTATTATGCTACGTTATATTATTATTTATGTAGTCTTGAAATTTTAATAGGAAGTTTATAAAGTTCATCAAGTGCTTAAAATAATAATATAAGCACTAGTTATGTTACTTAAGTACACACAAAATCAGCCTTATAATGTTACCACTGATGGGTCTGAGGCCGCGTCTCTCTATGAGATTGATGAGATAAATAGCCCTGACTGAATAGAATCAACGATGAGACGAGAGTTGTGTTAGACATGAACCAACTTTATATACCATTCCGTAATAATATATCACAATCGAAGATCCCGGAAATTAAGTCCTCATTTGTAATCCAGAATCAAACTCACTAGCGTTTAATGGAGTGTCAAGAGAAGGAACTGAGAGTAATGGGGGCCAATACATCACGGATGGAAATGATTTAGAAGCCCATCAGTCTTCGGGTCTTCTAAAAACGTTGTATCTTTCTCGATTTGCTTGGAGACTGATACTTGCTTTTTAACCAATAACCGATTTTAAGAAGAGGAGGTTATTTTTGTTAAGCTGTATGTATTTTTAGGGCCCCGTACCTCAAAAGGAAAAAATGGAACCCTTTTAGGATCACTTTGTTGTCCGTCTGTCTGTTTGTCAAGACTCTTTATCTCAGAAACGCGTGGAGGTATCTAGGTTTTAATTTCAAAACCATATACTTATGCGATCCCTTGAGCTGTGAAAAATCAAACTTCTAAGTTAACGAGAAAAAAAGATGCGGCCGTTTATTTCGCAAAAAACGTATATTTCAACACTCTCAAGGAAATCAAAATTCATAGGATACTTCCGGTTGTCCCAGAATCCTGAAATTTGGATAAAGCAAGGTCTTATAGCACAGCTAGAGGAATAAATCTGAAAACAGTAAATTAGTTGTTACGTAAAAAAAAAAACATTTTTCTATTGGAAAAATCTTCGAGACTCCATTCGGGAATTGAACTATTCACATAGGTAAGTTTGTACGGAACCCTCAGTGCACGAGTCCGACTCACATTTACCTTATTTACCAATTATGTGTATGATAACCGATTTCCCGGTTAATTGAGGACCCATCTTTTTTAATCGTGTAAAAATGAAAAAAAAAAGTTTAGTAAAAAGTTCCGAAATTAAAGTTATTTTGCACTATTCAAGGTTTTTTTTTTACGCTGAAGGCCATTGTATTTTTTATATAACATTTATAAGCTTCTGTTCGCGACTTCGTTCGGGTGATGTCGGTTATGAACGAGAAATCAATGACAGATAAAAAGTAACCTCCTTCCCTAACCCTTCCTCGGTGTTCAAGCTTACTCCGTTTAACCGTGAAAGCGTAACATATAAATAAAGATAGAGATAGATAGATACGGATATAGATACTTTCACATTTATGATATTAATATGGATTATTTACCGAAATTATCCAAGAGTTGTTTTGTACAATATCAAGAGATATTTGAGTTATTGATTGTGACTGTAATAAATAAATACAAACGATAAATAATGCGATATTATGGTTATATACCTGCTAGATAATAGGTATGTAAATAATGTAGAGACCTCGTGAATTTTCCCGTAGTGTACGGTACTTAGAGATAATGATGCTATTGATGACCAGTAAACTTCACAAACATTCCCAAAAATATAAACAAAACATTTTTTATAACATTTGTTTAGATAACATTGTCTGTTCAAAAAATTCATTACAATGTTACAGAAAAAGAAGACTAGAATGGCGGCTCCATGCATTTGGGCTGTAGAATTGTTTGAAAGAGTTACCACGCCCCTGAAACACAGGTGGGTTTTAGTTAGTAAAAGTCTAACATTCCCTCTCGCTTCACCCAGAGCGAGAGGAGTTAAGATAATTTCCCACCTTAAAAAAATGCATTTTATTTTCCTAGCCCTCACTATGCTGCTGGGCAAAGTCTTCCTCCAAGTTCTTCTAGACATTCTTCTCCCGCACCATCTCAAACCAGTCTTCGGGGTACACGTCCAGATCGTCCCTCCACCTATTTCTAGGCCGGCCTCGATGGCGCTTTCCCTCTGTAAGAACTCACTGTGTTGTTGCGACGCTTGCCCAGCGGTCTCTGCATGCGGCTGACGTGACCCGCTCACTCCCATTTGGGCCTGGCAGCCCATATCTATTATACTCGTTCCTAAATAAAAATTATATTTATTTCACCCGGCGTCAGCCAGGATGGGTCATTGTGACCCGTGATATTTTTAAACGCGGATATTTTTAAAAGTAAAAGTGTGAAGTTGCCGAACTTCTCAGTAGCTGCAGTTAAGATCTCGCCCCTATTGTTTCTTGTGTCTACGCAGTCAGTGTGCATCTGTGCGGGGAGTTGGGAGTGATCAAACAGCAAAAAGGTAAATATGACCCAACCATACATTTGATGAAACTATTTTGTGCCCGTTATTTTTTTTGATTATTTGGTTATTTTGTTTATTTTCTACGTACCTACACACATTACGTTTACGAGTATTTCATTATTAGGTTATACTTGCGTAATGAACTGAGAAGAACGTGAAAGGCTCACTGCCTTTCATTTCAGCGATATTGGAGGAAATCGACTCGGAAGATGATGAAAGTTCTTCGGTTGAGAATTTACTTAAAAACCATCACAGGAGCCACCAGTTATCAAAATGCGTGCTGTTCGAAATCGATGCCAAATATGTCCTGCGCAAAAAGATAGGAAAACTATCCGCATCTGTCATATTTACAACAAGTTTTCCTGCCCTGAGCATATAATTTCTTACTGCGACGGATGTGTCAATGTACATGCTGATAGTGATTAATTCTAAGATTTTGTTTAAATTTAGCATTCAGTTTCTAAAAGATCTCACATTAGACTTTCCAAAAAGTATTTGTTATTTCTTAAAAACTCAGTTTTTGTTTGTTTATTAATAAGATTACAGAAGTTAGATACTTAGATATAGATTGTATAGTCTTTTCGTAATTAAATAACAAGTTCTACTTAACTACGATATGATATGATTTTTATTGTTTTTCACTAAAATATTTTAATTTGGGAATTAATTTAAAGGTATAATTAAATAGAAAAATCCTTAAATTTCCTTGAAATGAATGGTAAAAATCAGATACAGTTGAGGAGGTGAAGAACAAAACCTCACTTTTCCACTTTTTCTAATTTTAGAGAAAACAGTAAAATGTAAATATCTAACTGACTACAACATCTGCATTTTCTTTATATTGTGTCATTTAAACTAGTGTTTCAGTCAATCTGATGTACCAAATGGCTGACAAAAATGATAAAAAATATTAACTAATATTTTGAAATGAAAATTGGAAATGTGAGGTTTTGATTAAACATTTTTGGTAAAGTGTGGTTTTGATAAAGACTTCTGGTAAAGAGAGGTTTTGATATTTACCAAAAAGAAGGTGTGGTTTTGAAAATGACTGAAAAGATAACTTTACTTTTAAAAAGAAATATATTTTCTTCTTAAACTGTACGAGCTTTGTCATATTCTTACTTTAATCATCACCACCAGTGTCTATTATTAATATTTCACAGTATTATTATTTTAGCCTTATGACAAAATCACTCATCATTTTTATTATCACCACCAACAGTATCTAAATTCTTATAGTTTTAGTATCAGGTTCAAGACAATCACACTCTTCATTTTCACTGACATCTCCAGCATCTCAACTTCTATTGTATGTGAAGAACTATTATCCAAGATCCCAACATATCATTAAAGTTCTTCAATATCCCTCCACTTATCTCCAAATTGTTTCACCAATAAATTGTCAATATCGCAAAGCGAATGACAAGTAAAACTACCATAAACTATGGAGCAAAAAGACCAGACATTAGAAGTTTAGCGCACCTTTGGACTAAACTCAATGTTTTATGTGGTTTTGACGAAGTCTTAATGATACCATTGAATTTTACTCCAATAAAGTGAGCTTTTGAAAATAATCAAGGGAGACTGATTTTTTTCGAGTATAAAGTGTGGTTTTGTTCGAAACTCTGCATTTAAAGTGAAAATTTATAAGAAAATGGGTGTTATTGATGAGGTTTTACTTATTTGCTTTAATCAATTTAACATTTTTTTGCACATAGACTATTTTTTTTTTTTTTATTGAAAAAGTGAGGTTTTGTCCTTCACATCCTCAGTTGAAAACCTGGGTCATTTTGACCCACCTTACAGTTGTTCTACTAATTTTATACCATACTGACGCCGGGTTAAACTATTCGTCTGAATAGTTTCACCGAGCATCACACCTAGCCACGTAACCGTTTAGCTTGTAGGTGTTATACGTAAATCAACTGTTCACAAAGTTACCTCATCATATTACACGAGATGCAATGCAAATATTCATAAGTTAGACAGATATTAAATGAGTTTTAATACTGACGTGAGACGTTAAATTAAAGCTGTTTGTGAGATAGTTTGAGGTAATATAAACAAAGCAGTGGTGGCCGAGTGGTAACAGCCCCGACTTACGAGCTGTAGGTCGCGGGTTTAAACCCAGCCAGCCACATTACTTTGTGTAATTTATTTCAGCACCACTGCTCTCAAAACGATAAAGTGAAACATCGTGAGGAAACCGGCATGTCCTAGAACGAAAAATTCGACGACATGTGACATTCACCAACCCGCACTGGGCCCGTGTGGTTGATTACAGCCCATTCCGTCTCCTAGAGAGGAAGCCTGAGTCCTGAGCAGTGGGAACATTAAAAAAAGGCTGGTTATGCTTATGCTATGCTAATATAAACTTTAAGTAAGATACTGATGTGTGGAAGGTCCAAAACAATGCTATTTTAGAAGCACAATAGATTTAAATGGGTATTTACAGTTAGGGCCTTACTACATAAGTACAGAATTATTCTTTTATTAACCTCGTGATTCTATCATTTGCAAATTTTGCCATATGTCTTTTCTTTGAAAGATAGGTCAAATAACTTCTTTGCTTCACTCTGGGTGGAGTGAATGGGCCTCATCAGAAGGCTTAATGTCACTCAAAGGGTAATGGAAAGGCTATGCTCGGTGTTTCCTTGCGTGATCGCGTCAGAAATGAAGATATCCGCAGGAGAACCAAGGTTACAGACATAGCCCGAAGAATCGCCAAACTTAAATGGCAGTGGGCAGGGCACATTGCTCGCAGAACAGATGGTCGATGGGGACGAAAGGTTTTGGAATGGCGACCACGTACCGGAAGACGCAGCGTTGGAAGGCCTCCCACAAGTTGGACCGATGACCTGGTGAGGGTCGCGGGAGTCCAATGGATGCGAGACGCACAGTACCGGTCATTATGGCGACATTTGGGGGAGGCCTATGTCCAACAGTGGACGTCTTTCGGCTGAAATGATGATGATGATGTGTAGAGTGAGAGGGAGTATCAGAATTTTACTGACCAATACGTGGTAAACCCATGTTCGTGCAGTTGCCCTTTACGTACCAGGGTGCCTGACCGCGAAGACCCTTCCTGCAGCCCTGGTATTTAGCTTATCCAATTATTATTAAGAACGCTATGTGCGCGAGTTTAAAATGATTTATTTTTAGGTGGGAAATCATCCAATAACTTCTCTCGCTCTAGGGTGGAGCACAAGACTTGTACTGACTAAAACCCACTCCTATGTTCCTTCGTTACCTGGCGTTCCAGGACCCCGGGTTTTCCTTTCAGAAGTGTAAACCCATGGCGCCAGTAGGCTTCGACACTGCTGGGCCTTTACGCTTTTGCTGACATCTCTTTGAGGCACGGGCTCAGTTAGGTTAGGTTAGGTACGGATACCGGATGGCTTGACGGCGTGCTATCCATTGCTCGCCGTCCGCAAACCCACGCCTAGGGTGGCTGGAAATCGGGGCCGCGGATCCCGCGATCGGCTGGGGCGTGAGGGCCATTCCCTCGCGCGTGTGGCCGCCTCCTTTGCTAGCATTGCAATTTCTCTTTGTTCTGGATCATGGCCTATACCAGGGCCCGGCGCGAGAGGTCGTTGCCGCTGATGGTACCCACGTGGACACGGTGGTGCTCTGCCCAAGCGGGGCACACTTCTATCATATGCACCACAATGACCTGCGGGCGGTCCACACAAGCCTCACATGTATAGTGCGTTTAGCTCCACCCACATTCTCAAGGTCATTGCCGACTCTATATGCCTTAAGTTAAAAAAGACGTATACGGCAAACAATTTTTTTGTTCAAGTCCTAATAGAAAGATTGAAGGCAGGCGATAGAAGACACAATAACGAAACATTGCGAATAGAATGTTATCACCTTTCGCTTCAAGAAATACAATACTTTGTCAAAGTCTTCCTTACTTTAGCTCGTTGTTTTGAGATAAAAAGACACTGGAAATTTTATTGCGTAAAAGATAAGTGGGTGTATTTTTTCATCATTATTGTCGTTTGAGTATAACGAGATGTGGCTGAGCTATTAGTATTTTATAAAAAGCTACTGGTAATCGACTTTTGTATCAGATATCATTAGGTGCTGTTCACATAATTGGACTAGTAGAATGTATCACATTTGCAGACTTTTTTTTTAGGTGTGAATTTAATCAATGACTTCTGGCACTTTGGGCGAAGCGCGAGGGCGTGTTTTTATTTCGGTGGGAAAATTATCTAATGACAAATCCCGCTCTTGGGCGGAGCGGGAGTTAGTGTCAGACTTTTACTGACTAAAAACACACTCCTGTTCCTTCGTTGCCTTTCATACCAGGACCGAGTCTTCCTTTCAGAAGCAGACCGTTGGCCACAGTAGGCTTCGACCCTGCTGCGTACCTCAAGGAGATGTCAGTTGCTGACATCTCCTTGAGGTACGCGTGGAACAGTACGCGCCGTCGACGACTTGGGCTCGGTCCGGACGGTTACCGGACGGTCGGACGGCGAGCTACCCATTGCTCACCGTCCCCAAACCCGCGCCTACGATGGCCGGAAAGGGCGTGTCAGACTTTTACTGATTAAAACTCACTCCTATGTTCCTTCTTTGCTTTGCATCCCAGGACCCCCGGAAATGGAACCCCGGGGGGGTTCCATTTCGGACAACTCATGGGTATTTTGCAGACTGGGATAGAGAATGGCTACTTGGCAGCAGAAATAGGGATTATTATAGCTGTAAGATGTGTGCCGCTGGACATAGGTGCTCTCTAAGCATTAAAACATCGACCTGTCCTGTGTGTTTCGTATCTACTGGACTCTCGCGGCTCTCATCTAGTCTGCAACAGAAAATGGGAATTGATACTGGGAAGTAGGCGAGTTTTTTCATTTTCACTTTTTTTTTGTTGTCAGGCAACTAAGCATAGCATAGTCGGCCTTATAATGTTCCCACTGTTGGGACTCAGGCCTCCTCTCTAGGAGAGGGAATGGGCCGTAATCCACCACGCGGGCCCAGTGCGGGTTGGTGGATGTCACATGTCTTCGAATTTTTGGTTCTAGGACATACCGGTTTCCTCACGATGTTTTCCTTCACCGTTTTGAGAGCAGTGGTGATGAAATAAATTACACAAAGTAATGCGCCTGGCTGGGTTTGAACCCGCGACCTACAACTCCGTAAGTCGGGGCCATTACCACTCGGCCACCACTGCTCATGTCAGTGTCAATGTCAGTCAGGCAACTAAGACTTATAGATAAAATAGGTACATAATATTCATCATCATCATTCATCATTTCAGCCAAAAGACGTCCACAGCTGGACAAAGGCCTCCCCCAAGTGTCGCCACAATGAACGGTCCTGTGCGTCTCGTATCGTTACCAAGTCATGGGTCCACCTTGTGGGAGGCCTTCCAACGCTACGTCTTCCGGTACGTGGTCGCCATTCCAGAACCTTTCGAACCCAACGGCCATCCGTTCTGCGAGCAATGTGCCCTGCCCATTGCCACTTAAGTTTTGTGATTTTTCGTGCTATGTCGGTGATCTTGGTTCTCCTGCGAATAACCAAGCATAATATTATAATCTTACAAAATAATATTTGGTGGCTTTAATAATCGGCGTCGTGTCCCGCTGCGTGGTGTCGCGTAACCGACCTCGGAAACATCGCTATACGACGCCTTTCGGCCAAAAGTTGTCTCTCAAGAAGGTCTGTAGATGGTCCAAACTCGAAGACGAACGACTTGAAGTTGATGTCGTGGCGCGATTCAAATCAACCCTCATCTTTCGTAGAGTGATGCAGATGCGTTGTAGGCACAGTAGGGGGCAGCAATATATTCGGTTCACTCAGTGCGGTATCACACTGGTATACTAATACCAGCTACGTAAGGCTCTGTTTTAGGAACGACACCTATATAGGCATTGCAAAGTGTGTTGTGGGATTGTTTGAAAGCGAAACCTTGGCCTTGGAATACAAAGGTCAACTGGTCAATCCATTAGCACACAATACCGTACCGACGTCTTTGTCTCGACACCGTCACCAGCCCACGCTGAAAACCAGCGCTGTGGACTCATCGCACTATGTGTGTAGCCACGACATTAAGCTGAGCGTGAGGCCATTTTGCGTGGACGTGGCGCATATTTTTCCTATACAATGTTTATAAATCAGACATCAGAAACGTTTATTTCAAATAGACCAATTACTTTTGAATTGTCAAAATGTCAGTCAGTCAAAACAAAAAAGTGAAGCTAAATTGCACGTTCCAAAGCGTAGATCTCTATGGAGAATAACGTGCAAGAAACTCCATATAACGTGCAAGATACTCTTTTAAATTATATTATGAGTTACATAAATCTTGGTTACATATTTCTTGTCGCTTCTAATATGTGAGCAATGTACTTAGGTATCTAAGTAATAATAATTAAAAAAAAACTAATTAAAAAATAGAAATTGAATTAAGACACTGGCAGCTAAGAGATGACCAGTCTTACTGACGGCACACGCTCACGAGCATGACGTGTGCGTGAAATTGTAGGCTAGTTCTAAGATCGCGTCATTTCCTGCAAATATACTCGTATATATATATAAATATTTTTCCCAGGAATACAGTTGGGTTTTAGTCATCAAAAGTCTCACAATTCCTCTCGCCCCATCCAGAGCGCTTCAAAAAAAAAATGGTTGAGCGAATTTGCAGCCTATCGCATCACGTGAGTTGATTTTTAATTATTTAATTTCATGACTTGGGGGTTGATAATATGTCTGCAGAGAGCAGTGGTGGCCAAATGGTGACGGTCCTGACTTAAGAGTTGTATGTCGCGGGTTCAAACCCGGCCAGGCGCATTATTTTGTGCAATATATTTCATCACCACTGCTTTCAAAATGGTGCAAGTTGTGAGGAAACCGGCATGTCCTACAACAAAATTCGAAGACATGTGATATCCACTAATCCGCTCTGAGCCTGCGTGGTAGATTGTGGCCCATCTCCTTTCCTATTGAGCAGGCCTGATACCCAGCAATGGGAATACTATAAGGCTGATTATGCTATGCTATGCTGAAACCAAAACTAAGTCGTAAGTACATTGTCAGTGGGCTTGCGAAAGGCGAGCAATGGGTAGCTCGCCGTCCAACCGTGCGGTAACCGTCTGGACCGAACCCAAGTCGTCGACGGCGCGTACTGTTCCACGCGCGCCTCAAGGAGATGTCAGCAACCGTAGGGGCCCAGCAAGGTCGAAGCCTACTGGGGCCAAGGGTCTGCTTCTGAAAGGAAAACTCGGCCCTGGTACGAAAGGCAACGAAGGAACAAGAGTGGGTTTTGAGTCAGTAAAAGTCTGACACGCCCTCCCGAGCGAGGGAAGTCATTGGATGATTTTCCCACCTACAAAAAAAAAACATGTCAGTAGAATTATCCGTTAAAGATATATGTCTGGATTCTGGCAACAAACTATTTAGGGAATTACATTAATTGCTTCGAAGTCCTGATAATGACGTGTTGATTATTGTTGTTGATAGCAACTTAATCCAGGATTAAACTATGTTCGCTTCACGTAACTAAATTTAACGTAAATTAGATTAATTGTATTACATACAGTATTTACTGGTTTGTCCCAACAGTATGCTTCACACGGCACAATATTGTGTTGATGAAAAGGGTCCTTTTGTTTTTCGGTGGGAAAATCATCCAATGACATCTCTCGTCATATTATTGTTTAGGCACCGGTATTCTATAGTTTTTGAATCGGATTGAACAAGAGCGGTGTCTACAGGCCCAGTAATTTTTTTGTAAATCTTTAAGTCCTCTGCAAACAATAACGGTTTACAATGCCTAATATGACTTGTGATGTCATTGAAGAATAACAAAAACAAAACTGGGCCAAGGTACCTTAATGTGGGACAAGTTGTCGACGGAGCGTATTGTTCCACGCGCGCCTCAAGGAGATGTCAGCAACCGTAGGGGCTCAGCTCGTTCGAAGTCTACTGAGGCCATGGGTGATGCGAAAGAGAACCCCGGGGTCCTGGAACGAAGGCAAAGAAGGAACAGGAGTGGGTTTTAGTCAGTAAAAGTCTGAGACAAAAAAGACGAGAGATGTCATTAAATTATTTCCCACCTAAAAAAAAAGCTGTGGGGAACCATAATTAAGACGTGAAAAATAAAAATATTGTCCAAAAAAGACAAAAATGAAATTATTTCAGCAGTCAAAAAGTAATAATCAAAAAGTAATTTATTTTTATTACGCTGTGTGTTACAAAATCAGCCTGGTGATTAGTACTTCTAAAGATAACGTTTTACAAACAAACTAATAAACAATTTTTCTTTCAAATGCAAACAATTTATTTATTTTTAGTCATGTACAAACAGGGAAACAATAACAGATATGGTCTATATCTATATATATAAAAGGAGAAACTGACTGACTGACATATCATCATAGTCAAAACTACTGGGACTAGGAGTGAAAAATTTAGCATAAGGTTTCCTTTTATGACGTAGGCGAATACTAAGACAGGATTAGTCAAACTCCCTCCCCCCCCCCCCCCTAAAGGGATGAAACGGGGGTTCAAAGTTTGTACAGAGAAACCTATTTTCACGCGGGTGAAGCTTCTGCCAGCGGCCGCGTGAAATATATGTGATAGTTTCTGAGATTTCGTGATTAATCAGTGAGTGACATTTCGCTTTTATATATATTTATAGATAATAGTGTAGATGGCTATAGGATACGACCAATAAGAGTGGAACAGTAACCAAAGGTGCGAGTGGAATCGCTTGAGACCGCCAGTACATTATTATAAATAATAAGAGTAGGTACAGGGTAAATAATTATTACTGTAGGAATTTCTTCCAGAAGTGTTAGTTTTAATAATTAGTGATACGGTCGAGGGTTAATCTAATCTTCTTAATATCATTTAGAGCAATTACATTAGTACTTAAACAATAGCATATAGAGCTGTCTGCGACGTAAATGAATAATTAGATTTAAATTATTCAATTTCTGCTAAATGACGCGTAGGCTGTCAACAAAGGATTAGACTTAATGACTAATGGTACGTAGTTACTTTTGAAATATAAGGGTGTAAACTAAATGTGTTTAAGGCAAGCACCAGGACAGGCCGCAAAATTCAAATTTTCTTAAGTTTTTTTGCATGTTGCAGGCCAGTGTTAAGTTCTGTCCTGCTTATTGTAAATGCAGTACTTGCAAAATGACGCAGTTCGGAGATAAACGCGGTTCCATTTTTTTTGATATCTAAACAACAAGTCATAATTATATAATTTTAAAAGAATACCAAAAGAATAAGAAAATAATATTTTTATGTATATTTTAGCCCCTTGAGATGTCATTTTTGATTATCATCCCAAAAATGACAATTACTGCATTTACAATTTTTCAACATTTCAACGGGAAGTTACCCTATGAATTTTGATTCCCATGAGTGTCGAAATACACGTTTTTGCGACATAAACGGCCGTATCTTTTTTCTCGTTAACGTTCAGAAGTTTGATTTTTTCACAACTTCTAAGGACCTCCACAAGTTCCTGAGATAAAGGGTCTTAACAGCAGTCAGACAGACAGACAACAAAGTGATCCTGTAAGGGTTCCGTTTTTTCCTTTTAAGATACGGAACCCTAAAAACGATGGTATAGCACACCATCGTTTTATTTAGGGTTTTGTAAAAATCGATCACTTCCTGGCCACGTTTTTCAAAAATATAGTTTTCCTGTAGCTACGACGACGGTTACGATACCTGCCCTTGCTACTTCATCTCATAAAGGTAATCTGTATAGGTGTATATTATATTCAAACCCAAAGTATTTAAACTGTTTTCTTTGTCGGCTTAAACTAAAAATCCTCTAGGAAAACTGAATATTATGCTAACGTGTTAAACGTTTGTTTCCGTTACTATAGTTCTGTAATACTGGAGAGAATTTACTTTTTATTGTATTCTAACTTTGACTAGCTAAACTTCTGACTAACAGAGTCCTTTGTGTACTTATATAAGTCATTCAAATGTTCCTAAAAAGCATATTTACAAGATTTTATTTAACTTGCAATGTTTGCACGAATATCCCACAAGGCGGATCTATGACCCGGTGAGGGTCGCAAAAATTCAATAGATGCGAGACGCATAGGACCGGTCGTTAGGTATTGCCATACTTGGAGGTCTATGTCCGACAGTGGACGTCTATCGTCAGAAATGATGATAATAATAGCATGATTGTATGTTTTTTAGGGAAAAAACGGAACCCTTATAGGATCACTTCGTTGTCCGTCCGTCTGTCTGTCTGTCTATCAATACCCTTTATCTCGGGAACGCGTGGAGGTATCGAGTTGAAATTAAAACCACATACTCAAATCTGAGGTCTCTTGAAGCTGTTAAAAAATCGAACTTCTGAGTTAACGAAAAAAAAAGAAAAAACGTGTCGCACTTGCCCAGTTTTACGTTAAATCTTGAGAATGTAGTTTGAAACAGTTATCCCTAACCACTTGTGCTGAAATTTTAGAGACATATTCAGTTTTAATTATGATGCATGATCTACGTGATCGGTTTGGACCCAGCCCAAGTCGTCGACGGCGCGTACTGTTCCACGCGCGCCTCAAGGAGATGTCAGCAAACCTTAGAGGCCCAGCAGGGTCGAAGCCTACTGAGGCCAAGGGTCTGCTTCTGAAAGGAAGACTCGGCCCTGGTATGAAAGGAAACGAAGTAACAGGAGTGGGTTTTTAGTCAGTAAAAGTCTGACATACCCTCTCGCTCCGCCCAAGAGAGGGAGATGTCATTGGATGATTTCCCCACGGAAAAAAAACGTGATGTCATTCTAAATCCAACATGACGGACGGTTAAAGGACTAGTTATTTTTAATGCACCTCCAGCATATGGGTATCAATATTGAAAGGCTGAAAAATTGTTGGTACAGTTTGTTTGTCCACTTATACGAAAAAATCTCAAGATGAGAAGCTTTTATATCATTCAAATTAAATTATAAAGGAATAAAGATGATCACCCATTCTGGGATATCTTTTATGAAAGCACACCTTTCACATTAATTTTTACTATAGCGTCTAAGTCAAAAACTATTTGGGTTTGAAGATATTGTGTACTAGGTAAGAAATGAAACGATAAAGACGAGAAATTATTTCATTTAAAGATTCTACGTTCTATCTTTGTTCCTGAATTCATTACAGGATTGTTGCTCTGTACAAAGAAATGTTGTATCTACCATCATTTTAATAAAATTTATTTCATTCTTAGTCGCCGACTTTATTTGTTATCCTAAATCATCGAACAAAATGAGTGCGTTGTCTTTTTTATGATGATGAATCTCATTTATGAGTTTAATTGGATTAAATGTTATTTTTTTTAATTTTTGGAGCATTGAATAAAACCTCTTTTTATTGTTTTTAGGGTTTTGTACCTCATTCGGCAAAACAGAACCCTTATAGGATCACTTTGTTTCTTGTCTGTCCGTCTGTCTGGTTTTTTACTATTAATTTACGTTTAGGCATATTTTGTTTTGTTCAGTTACATACTGCTATGGTATCTTGGACGATAAACTAACCGATTTATGCAGAAACGTCAGTATGCTGTTCATATAGGCACAACAGGACCCTTTTAGGATCACTTTGTTGTTCGTCTGTCCGTCTGTCTGGTTTTTTACTATCAATTTACGTTTAGGCATATTTTATTTTGTTCAGTTACACACTGCTATGGTATCTTGGACGATAAACTAACCGATTTATGCAGAAACGTCAGTATGCTGTTCATATTGCGTTGCATAGCTACTATATACAGTTTTAAAACTGGACAGGAGCCAAGTTATGGTAAGTTTCTGACATAAACTTTAGTTTTTAAAACTTGAAGTAAGCTTTCCATGGTCACGGAATTTCTACTGAAAATTTACTGACGCATACTTATTAGATGAAGTAAAATATAATGAAGAAAATGTACAAAGTTTTGATATATTAAAATATAGTTTTTCCTAATTTTAAATTGAGTATAATTAGCTTGATTATTTTGAAAAGAGTTTTAATTATTTTCTTTTAGGGCTAAAATCCAAGGCAAAGAAGGAACAGGAGTGGGTTTTTAGTCAGTAAAAGTCTGACACTATCTCCAACTCCACCCAAGAGCGATTTTTTTTTAAATACATACCTACTCATCTAACACTAAACATCTATTTATGATTTACCACTTTGTCTACATTAATATATACATATATATACTTATATATTTATTTATTTAATTCCCCTATAATAAACTGATTTTCATCCGTACCTACACTCGGTTCAGTTGAAAACCAGCGTCAGGCAACAGCTACGTAGTTGTCTGGCATTATGCTGAACTGAGCCTATTTGGCGTAGCTGTGAGACATATTGTTATTGTTCATTTTATTTCTCCTTATTTTTTTTATGTTTAATTTTAGTTTCTAAATCAATTATTTGTTGATTAATGAATCATGTTGTGCCAAATAAATATATTTTCTTTCTTTCTTTATTTGTCATAAGATGATTTTCTCACCTAAAAAAAACCACTTTTACATGTTCCCAAATTTTTTTTCTTTTTGTTTTTCTCTCTTTACCTGTGTCATAATACGAATACTTACAATTCATTTGACATTACATTTATCAGCCTTATTTATAAAGCTCGATCGAATTTTGTCACGGTGGCCAGTCACGATGAAGATTAGCCAAGTACGTAGGATATATACGAGTATTATTATAGTTATCAAATGTATGCGCATAATCAGAGGTGCACTCTTCTCTCTGTTTCATCCATTACTTTATAGTTCGATAGGGCGGCAATGCGATACTCGTGAAGAAAGAGATCAGGCGCGTATCGAAGACGAAAAAGTAAAAAAACTAAAACCCGACTATGACAAAAAAAAAGACGCTGAAAAAGTATAAACAAGATTTTCAGGATCTTGAAATATAGAAGGTTACTGGAGAAACAAGAACAGAACAAAAAGAAAAGCCGTAGTCACACGTTATAAAAGTGTTATAGTTGTTACCTATATTCAGCGGACGATTAAGACGGTTCTAACGATACCTCATTTGTCGAGTTCCGATAAGTAGTTTAGGAGCTATGAGGGAACAGACGAACTTACACACATAAATACATAGCCTGTCAAAATCATAACCCTCTTTTGGCTTTGCCGTAGTCGGGTAATAAACTAACGTACAGTATGGCCGAAATATCTTGACCGCTCTGAAATTCGAACAATTAGCTGAGCAGTAATTCTTTTTAAAAAACGTATGGCGAAAGCGTATTGCAGTTTTTTTTGGGTCTGCGCTTAGTCCGAAATGCCCAAGATTAGAATGGCCAACATATTTTGATCCGTTTATAGTATGGATTGACAGCTAAGAGCAGTTCTAATGTAAAAGTGTTTTTTTTTTCACAATTTTTCGTGCAATTTTTTATTAATTGTAAGTGCAATTATTATTTGACTTCACGAAATAGTTTTAGAAAGTTTATCCAGATCAGTCCAGTCACTATCGAGTTTCAGTAGTAGTTAGCAGCAACATATTTAGCCATTTATTTTTATCTATATTTATGTCGTAGCCATTTTGTAAAATTGGCCATTTCATGGTTAGGTTTGGTTACTTTTGAGGTGGCCATTTCATCAAGTAGCTAACCAATATGTGAAATGGCCGATTACATCATGAAATGGTCAATTCTACAATATGGCTACGACATAATATACGTACATATAGAAACTATGCTCCTATATATACATAAAAGGCAACCGTCACTAACTGTCTGATTCAATGATAATAAGCTTCTGTGTTATACATCAAAAAACCACTTCTATTACCTACTTATTGAATAGTGAATGTTTCCATCTATATTATTGTATAACTTACATGTTTTTTCTTTTACTTTACCAGACAATAAACTAAGTCTAATTAACGTATTATCTCATACTTTTTTATCTGTAACCTCGCAAATATTATTTTTGTTCTCGATCATTAAGTAAATACTAATACTCTATTCTCTAATAAATAATTTATTGAATTACGAAAATATTATTTTGTTTTCTTATTTGGATAACTACTTCATAAGTTGTATTCATTGATTTCTTTAGTATAAGTTCGTAACAATAAACAAAGTACTAAGTAATATCCTTAGTGTTTACTGTGCCTTGGCTAGACGGTTTTCTTAATAATATACGTAATTTCAACTTTTACGTAGGTATTTGAGTATGTAGGAAAAGTTATAAAGAAAGAAAAAACAGGTTTATTTGAACCTAACACACACATTACTTATTTAAACCAATAAAAAAAGTAATAATTAAAAAAAAACAACAACAAATAAAAAACATTTATCTAAAATCTGTGCGAGGCCTAAAAAGGCACCTAGCTCGGTGTATGCAAGACTTCATGGCCATGACTCAGGGTTTTCCAGGCAAGCCGTCGGGTCCTGGGGCGGTATTTTTGGCGTTCAGCCTTTGTACCGCCATTCTCATCTCTACCTCGGTCACCTCTAAAGCGTTCTCACCTTCTACGATAATAACGTAGCATAGCGTAACGTAACGTTAGGTTACCGTTAGGGGGGGGGGGGGGCGTTGCTGGTATGAAGCAATTTTTGCGCACGCACGTTACCTTATTTCCGCACTACTGAAGGCTATGTAATACCTTCATTAGGCGGCCAAAGAATGTCTCCTTCAAGTGTGGCTGGGGAATGCCGGTTTTTGGGCCTTTGCGATAGAATTCTGGGATCTGCATTCCAAAAACTGTGTGAAGGCAATTCGTACTGTTTTGTGGGAAGATTTTTTTTCTAGGCATAAAATTGTTCGAACCGCAGAAAATATGTAGGTCGGTTATGGTGAGGTCCGGCCAGTAAAGAGGATGTCGAATGATTTCTAACTGCAGATCTTGTAGTGTTCTTGAACAGTATGCGAGCAGTCTTACGGTGTCATGGAGCAGTAATGGTAAATATTGATTAATGAGGCGGGGTTGCTGCGTGTTTGGCCACCACTGTTCGGAGTTTTGCAAAGTAAACATCTGCTGTTATTGTTTGACCAGATCTGAGTGAGATGAAGTGAAATACACCATGAACTGACCACCAAGCAGTTACCATCATTATTATGTGTTTTTATTTTTTTGAGGTGTGAAATCATCTTATGACTTGTCCAGCTCTAGGGCGGAGTGGGAGGGCGTGTCAGACTTTTATTGACTAAAAGTACACCTGTGTTGGTTCAGTGACCTTTTCATAACATGTCACAATTTGGTCCGAAATCCGGTACAGCAGGCCTAGCCAAGTTACTTTCGTTTCGATACTCTTTTGTCAATCACCTCGAGTCGGCAACGCCTCCGATTCTTTTGTTCTGACCACGTGACTGAGCTTGAGATGACGTCATTTCCATACTTTGAAGTTTTCTACTAGCATTAACGATTGTAGATTATCAACTTGGCTATGCCCTCAGAAATGTATACGCTCTGAAGCGTCCAATTTAACGTCACTTTTTTACCTGACCGACCTTTTGACAATTCAAAAGTGCCTATAAATTGTTTATTTAATATAAATGTTTTGATTTGATTTAAATACTCAAATTTTATATTGCCACAATACAATGTCTTTAATTAAGTTGACTATCATTCAAACCTGGGAATAGAACTTAGAACAATCTAACTTTGGCAATTTAAAATCTAATTCTTAAAGCCAATCCGACCGTTCAAAGTTCAAACAATTCATTTAAATCGAACTAGATTTCTCTAAATCGTTCCCAATTTGTTTAATCATCAGTGAATACGCCATCTGTTTTAGTTCGATGTTGGTCTAATTTAAATATCTGACACAAAACAGGTTACAGAATGTCAATTCTATAAAATGAGTGAAAACAGGTACATGTACGAATAGACGCGTAAGTACGGTGATAACAAACAAATGACAGTCGCGAGTGCGTTTTTTGACGCAAAATAAGCTTGACCGCCACGTGTGTCTGTCTGTCTGCAGTACCGTAGCTCTTAAATGGGTGAACCGATTTTGAGCTTCCCGTTGACTTAGAATCCTGAAATTTGGCATGAAACAATGTCTCATATCAAAAGTATAGAAGAAAATCTGAAAACTGTAAATTTGTAGTTACGTTACAAAAAAAAGGTGTGGAATCATCGTTAAGTGTGTCTATACAGACACACTTAACGACAACTACCGATTTTGTGTTTGTCAATTAGATAGAAATATCCGAAATATCTGGCAATTAATGAAAAGTCTATCAGATTGATCAGGAATACCACACCTACAAGAATTATTAGCAGTAAGTCCCCTCTTTGATGGCGGTAAGTCCCCTCTTTGATGGCGGTAAGTCCCCTTTTTGAGGCGTGGTTAGAAAGACCTCACAGCTTCCTCACCTTCCGCATGACGCAGGTTCTCACCGAACACGGTAAGTTCGGAAAGTTCCTGCACCGGATTCGTGCGGAAGCGACCCCCGGGTGTCGCCACTATGTGGACCGCCCGGAGGACACGGTGGAGCACACGGTGGAGGTGTGCCCCGCTTGGGCAGAGCAACGCCGTGTCCTCGTGGGGGCGATCAGCGGCAGCGATCTCTCGCGCCAGGCTTTGGTACAGGCCATGGTCCGGAGCGAGGAGGAGCGGCAGGCGGTCGCCTCCTTCTGCGAAGCAGTAATGCTAGCAAAGGAGGCGGCCGATCGCGTGAGGCAACGGTCCTCACGCCTCAACCGCCGCCGGGATTCCGATCCCGATTTCCGGCCACCGTAGGCACAGGCTTGCGGACGGCGTGCAATGGGTGGCTCGCCATCCGTTCGTCCGGTAACCATCCGGACCGAACCCAAGTCGTCGACGGCGCGTACTGTTACACGCGCGTGTTATATATAATGACGAATGTCATTATATATGACGTAGTTAAATCACGAATTTTAATATTTCACGAATATTGTTTGTTGTATTGTTTACATTGGTAACATTTATGCGGTTCAAATCAAATTTAAAAGTACCTACCAAGATTAATGAGTAATATTGTTGTGTATACAAATATAAAACTTGAAACTTAGACGTATTGATGATAATCCTATAAATTATTTCGTAATTATTAATGATCATGAAGCTATATCTCTCATTTTAAATTGATATTATATTGTAATAAGTTGTTTGAGTTGATTAGTACAGAACTGTCAATCGGTATTATATTCTTTGAAATAAGAACTAAGAAATACAAATCAAGTGTTGTAAAATTGCTTAAATGATCTTATAATGTTTTAAAACTGTTTAACTATGTAACAATTGTAATTAAAGACCTATAAATTAAGTTAAATTATGGTAAATTGTGATTGGTGGAAAATGGAGGGATATTATTATTTGACGTTTAAAAAAAGATGTCCATCCACCCGTCGACAGTTTACTATAAAAGGGTTTGTGACCTTTCGGTGATATAATAGTTGTGATCCAGCAAAGCTCACGTAAGTTAATTAATATTATATCTTGATTATTGTTATTATTGCTACTGGTTGTATTGATTCTGTGTATGTGTCTTACTATGGCTTTTGTTTCTAATTATGTTATACGGTATTTGAGAATACTTATTCAGCTTACTATTATGAAATGACCCAAGACATAGAACATAGAATTTCTTATAGATGATAATGTGTAACCATAATTAATGATGTTGTAAAATGTGCCTATAAAATACTATAATTTAAGCTCCCATGGGTTTTCTTGCTTGTTCTTTCCCATGACGACCTAGTTTTGGAACAAGCAAATAGTTATTCGATTGATTGACAAGCCTATTTTAAATAAATACTTGGTCTTGTCTTTCTGTGCTTTTCTTCATAAAACCCTTTCCCTACACACCAGTCATAGGAACTTTGATACACAGTAAATAACCGTTATCCATCTTGACAACTTAGCATGATATGTAGGTACATATAAATATATTAAATCAATGTAGTTATCCTTCCACCTCCATAATTCTAACATCAGAAGTGGGATAGACATAGTGTCCTGGTTCATAACTGATGAATTTTATTTTGTTATTTTCATGAACTACGTTGGAGCAATGTGTGAACCTTTGGAAGACGTTTGAGACGACGCTTCGGCGAGTAAAGATCTCGTTGTCGCCCTGCCGCCCCTGGTAACGGCACTGGGATCTAAAAGCTGCACGAGCATTGAGATCTGACCGAGCTGTGGATCTTCGAGCTACTGCATCAGCATGGGTCAAGGATTACAGGAAGTACTTGCAATTGGCAAAGTCGGTAAGACCTTCATAGGCATTTTATTTATCTGGAGGATGTAAATATCTGTGAATGTTGAGTATGAGATACCCAACATTGTTGTAAATTTTTTTTTATAGATAAACGTAAAATTGTTCCTGATACGAAGTATTAGGAACAGTTCCAAATCGTTTACCAGGAACATAACAGGGTAGATTTATTTACGTGAAACAAAATGGTAACACTTTGCTAAAGCTACCTCACCGTAATGAATATTTGATATTTGTTTCTTTTAAGCCATTTCACGACTGATAATGGGTTTATTAGTCTTTATTTGATTTAAAATGTTCATAAATATTTTGATTACCAGTGGGTATCCTCCCGCTCCGCCCAGAGCGCGAGAAGTCATTTGGATGGTTTCCAACCGTAAAAAAAATGTGGGTATTTTTACAAGAGTATAATTATAGTCTAACAAATGATTAACGTAATATCGTCGTTAGCTTGTGTGGGTAGGATACTAGTTTATCTAAAAATATTCTCATTTACAAGAAACTTTTCTTTGCTTTGTCTTGTTTGATAAATTTATAAAGTGATGAAATTAACAGTACTGGCAATTGTTTCATTATATGAATTTTGATTTATGAAAATATAATTGATTTGGATTTTGATGTTCACTAATTGTTTCATGATATAAATGGTTTTTAAGAAGAATTGCAATAATAAATTTTAGTCGAATTCAGTGATTGCTACCTGCAGATATAAAAAAAAAAAAAAATTTTGTGTCGGTCAGTCATTGAAGTTTTTAGTAATTTTCCGTTTGAAATTATTAGTTTTGAAAGTGCTTAATTTGTGATCTGAAGTAAATAACTGAAGTCGCCGTGACATAGACTTTAACTTGTCAAATATTCTGATTTCTATGAAAGTATTGAAAAGAAAATTCGACGTTCGGAACAATTTGCAATGTCAGATTGACCGAGCGGTATATTGTTGTTTATTTAAAGAAAACAAATTAGTGTTTTGAGTAAAACTACAGAGTGAAAACTTGAACTACCTATAGGTATAGGCGAAGTTGCTATCCTGTATGTATTCAAGTTTATAAAGAACTACCTATCAAATTAAAGAACTAAAAAGATAAAATGTTCCGCTTCAAAAGGACTTTACACAATGTTTTTCTGAATATGATAGTTTTATTGCCAACCGTATATATTTATATATAAATAAGACTGACTTTGACTGTTACTTTGACTTTAACTTTGACTAAGACTGACTGAGACTTTGACTAAGACTGACTGAGACTTTGACTTGAGTAAGACTAAAAAAAAAAAAAAACTGGATGTGCCTGTGGCGGTAAAAAAAAAACTGGATGTGCCTGTGGCTATGCCTGTGGCGGTAAAAAAAAAAAAACTGGATGTGCCTGTGGCTATGCCTGTGGCGGTAAAAAAAAAAACTGGATGTGCCTGTGGCTATGCCTGTGGCGGAAAAAAAAAAAAAACTGGCGTGGCCTGTGGCTGGCCTGTGCCAGTAATATTTGTTTATTTATTTACTGTATACTTATTGTACACCTCATTATATAAACAGGATTAACACATATATCCACATATAAACAGGATAAACACATAAACATGATAAACACACATAAACACGATAAACAGAATAAACACATATATACCTACACATGTAAACACACATATATACACATAAACATATAAATACCAACAATGATATACCAAAAATGTAACCCAAAGTACATAAGCTGTATGACAATGTTATACATAAAGTTACAATTTAATTTATGTTACTATCGTGTAATTTTTTTGTTATGTTATTATCGTGTAATTTTAGACTAATCTAAATGTACTTCGAGAACGAAGTACTTGTCAGAAAGGCCGTGTTATATATAATGACGAATGTCATTATATATGACGTAGTTAAATCACGAATTTTAATATTTCACGAATATTGTTTGTTGTATTGTTTACATTGGTAACATTTATGCGGTTAAAATCAAATTTAAAAGTACCTACCAAGATTAATGAGTAATATTGTTGTGTATACAAATATAAAACTTGAAACTTAGACGTATTGATGATAATCCTATAAATTATTTCGTAATTATTAATGATCATGAAGCTATATCTCTCATTTTAAATTGATATTATATTGTAATAAGTTGTTTGAGTTGATTAGTACAGAACTGTCAATCGGTATTATATTCTTTGAAATAAGAACTAAGAAATACAAATCAAGTGTTGTAAAATTGCTTAAATGATCTTAATATAATGTTTTAAAACTGTTTAACTATGTAACAATTGTAATTAAAGACCTATAAAATAAGTTAAATTATGGTAAATTGTGATTGGTGGAAAATGGAGGGATATTATTATTTGATGTTTAAAAAAAGATGTCCATCCACCCGTCGACAGTTTACTATACAAGGGTTTGTGACCTTTCGGTGATATAATAGTTGTGATCCAGCAAAGCTCACGTAAGTTAATTAATATTATATCTTGATTATTGTTATTATTGCTACTGGTTGTATTGATTCTGTGTATGTGTCTTACTATGGCTTTTGTTTCTAATTATGTTATACGGTATTTGAGAATACTTATTCAGCTTACTATTATGAAATGACCCAAGACATAGAACATAGAATTTCTTATAGATGATAATGTGTAACCATAATTAATGATGTTGTAAAATGTGCCTATAACATACTATAATTTAAGCTCCCATGGGTTTTCTTGCTTGTTCTTTCCCATGACGACCTAGTTTTGGAACAAGCAAATAGTTATTCGATTAATTGACAAGCCTATTTTAAATAAATACTTGGTCTTGTCTTTCTGTGCTTTTCTTCATAAAACCCTTTCCCTACACACCAGTCATAGGAACTTTGATACACAGTAAATAACCGTTATCCATCTTGACAACTTAGCATGATATGTAGGTACATATAAATATATTAAATCAATGTAGTTATCCTTCCACCTCCATAATTCTAACACGCGCCTCAGGGAGATGTCAGCAAATCGTAGGGGCCCAGCAGGGTCGAAGCCTACTGGGGCCAGTAGTAGGGTAGTGTGAAAGTGAAACCCGGGGCCCTGGGACGAAGACAAAGAAGGAACAGGAGTGGGTGTCAGTAAAAGTCTGACACTATCTCCCGGTTTGCCCAAGAGCGCGATTTGTCATAAGATGATTTTCCCACCTAAAAAAAAACCTACAAGATTTATAGTACGAGTATAAAGTGGGAATTACCGTGGCCCTGAAACTCAAAGGGCAACTGAAGGAACACAGGTGAGTTTTAGTCAGTAAAAGTTTGACCCTCTATCTCTCGCTCCACCCAGAGCGGGCGAATAGGTTTGACCATAACCCGCTTAAAAAAAGGGTAGTCTTATGTGTGTGTCCATTGGACTACCCTGGCAGTCTTCGGTCGCCTATGGTAATAAAGAGACTATGGTATAAGTACCCGAAAAGGAATACTATATTTTACAGAATATAATATTCCTTTTTAACAGCGACGTGAGTGAGACCATAAGAGGGTTTTCCTTTTACGTATTTCAACGTTCGGCAATTTATTAAGGTACGGTTCTGTCATATTTGAAACCCAATTGTGGGTTAAACTCGCCTGTGTATGGCACTAACCTGATTTTCTAGATTCTGTACCCAAAAGGTGTTTACGGGACCTTATTAAAAAGCCTCCTCTGTCCGTCCGTCTGTCTGTCTGTCCGTCCGCCTGTCAGTGAGCTATACCTCATAAACCGTTAAAGGTAGAGAGTTGAAATTATAAATAAATGTGTATTTCTAGTGTCGTTACATCAACGATTAACCAAAATTAAAATAAAGTTAAATACTAAAGGGGGTTTCCTTACAAGAAACTTTATTTTGTCGGCGTTTTTTTTTTTTTGCTCGATTTTAATATTGTAGCATGGAACCCTTCCTGCAAGTTCGACTCGCCACTAGGCCAGCTTTTTTATTATTTTTAAAGTCTTGTTTAATTGCAATAAAGAATAAGAATTAGCATTTGAAAACCCAACCAATCTGGTTGGGTAGTTCATCATCGATCATAGTAGACAATCATTCGATTGCTCCCAACGACTCGCATAAGTACCGAGTGAACGGCAAAGTGACCTATTCATAGTCATGAACATTAGCTTTGAATGAAAGGCAATCAAGACTAATACCCACGTTGTCGCAAATAACATGGAAGCTATAGTAATTATCCTTATTGTCTGGACTGTGAATAAGGCTCATTTTGTCGCAAGTACTAATAAGTTGACTATATACGTTCTGGTCGAAATCCTAGACAACGTTACTACATACCTAATGGAATTAGTGTAGATCTAATGAAAACGTTAATATGTCTGCGTAATGGAGCTTATCTGTAGTTTTATTCTTGAGATTTACGATAATACCAAGAGAGATTTTTCCTCGAAATTTAATTTTTGGAACGACTAATTTGATACTTGTTTAATATGAGTATGAATTTGTTTTTATATTTGACTAGTTGACCCAGCGAACTTCGTACCGCCTAATAGTAAGGATAACGCCATCTACTGGCATTACCAGAACATCATAATTCATTTTATAATGACATTTTAATTAGAGATGGCGTTGTATTCGGATTTTTTCGTGATTTTTTCCATTTTTTCTTACCGTTTAAACTTTCCCTGGACTATCGCGAATATTTCAAGACCAATATTACCCAAATCGGGCCAGGCGTTTTTGAGTTTTAGCGAAACTAACGAACAGCAATTCATTTTTAGGGTTCCGTAGCCAAATGGCAAAAAACGGAACCCTTATAGATTCGTCATGTCTGTCTGTCTGTCTGTCTGTCTGTCTGTCTGTCTGTCTGTCTGTCTGTCTGTCTGTCTGTCCGTCTGTCCGTCCGTATGTCACAGCCACTTTTTTCCGAAACTATAAGAGCTATACTGTTGAAACTTTGTAAGTAGATGTATTCTGTGAACCGCATTAAGATTTTCATACAAAAATAGAAAAAAAGCAATAAATTTTGGGGGTCCCCATACTTAGAACTGAAACTCAAAATTTTTTTTCATCAAACCCATGCGTGTGGGGTATCTATGGATAGGTCTTCAAAAATGATACTGAGGTTTCTAATATCATTTTTTTCTAAACTGAATAGTTTGCGCGAGAGACACTTCCAAAGTGGTAAAATGTGTGTCCCCCCCCTCTAACTTCTAAAATAAGAGAATGATAAAACTAAAAAAAATATATGATGTACATTACTATAAAAACTGCCAACGAAAATTGGTTTGAACGAGATCTGGTCAGTAGTTTTTTTTTAGTACGTCATAAATCGTAAACCGCATTTTACCTTTCATTCAATCAACTCAAATATAAAAAAAAAAAAAACATTTAATTTCATAAACATAAACCTTATAATTATGTACATACACCGTGAACCATTATTTTCTATTAATAAATCTGTAATAGGTGCCTAAGTAAATAATAATTATAATTCGCGCGGGGCGTGGCTTGATAGTAGCGGGTGCGGAGCGCGCGGGAGGGGGGCAGGTTTCCGACTGCGCTCACCCGAACGGGCAGACACGTGAGGGCAGACGTCGTTGAAAGTCGTGTGCGCGGAGCGAATTTTTCAATACATTTGCGAATGCTAAATATTGTACGTTTACGATTTGATACTGTTCGTTGGATAAAATTAATTTCAATTAACATCGAAATTATTCTTTTAAACTCATTTACTGCCTAGAAATAGGTAAATACTTACTATAAAACGTCAACCTAATAAAAGTTTTGAGATTTTCTTCTTTCTTCTTTTCTTAAATATTATACCTACCTACTTCGATAATACCTACTTAGTACTCATAATAAAATAAAACTTAAGTGTTATTTTAAGTTTTACAAACATTTAAAATAATAAGTGCACAATGGGCGGCCTTATCGCACAGGGCGATCTCTTACAGACAACCTTTGGATGGACTGAGAGGATGGAGATAGATTAAGGGTTGTCAGTGTACAAACATCAGATATAATACTAACAAGATACATTAACACAAATACATACATACAATACAAAAAAAAAAAATATACTAATAAATATCAAATATATAGTTGAACCAGGAGAAGATAAATATATTAAAGAGAAAGGTAATGCTCCTTCACCATCTTTTTAAATGTTGGTAGCGTTTGAGCACGCCTTACTTCTAAGGGTAACGCATTCCACAAACGTGCAGCTTGAATTGTAAAAGATTTGTCAACGAAGGTAGTGGAATGCGTGCGAATACCTTATTTTAGGTTTTCCGATGATCTCAAGGACCTACTATGTGTGTCACTAAGGAACTGAAAACGTTCTTTAAGATAAAACGGGGAACAAGGAATAAATAGCACATTATAAAGCAAAGAAAGTATATGGGCGTTCCGGCGAAGGCGAATAGGAAGCCATTTGAGCCTAGTACGAAATTCAGAAACGTGGTCATACTTGCGCAAGCCAAATATGAACCTGATACAAAGATTATTATTATGTTACTTGCTGCTACGGAACCCTCCATGGGCGAGTCCGACTCGCACTTGGCCGGTTTTTATATATATAGATTCGTGAGCAAGTGAAAGAATTTACTACTATGTTCTCTTTTTGCTGACTTATGCGACTTAGCAAAACTCTAACAGGTCCTGTGTTTCTTCACCAAACAGCATGCTGTGTTCAAGGTTTGAGGTAGGAACTTATCCCGGTGAATTTATCCCCTGTCCCCTGGATATTAAGTTATCAATGGGCGGCATAGGCACCATCAGCAAATTTTCACCAGGTCCATTATGTAACCGACGCGAATTCCATAGTTGCCTCACGCTAAGAATTACTCCTATATCATGAGTTCGTTTACAAACATGTAAACTAGCTTATCTACATAAGACATCCACTTTCGGAACAACTATTTGTAGGCCATACAAATACATATTTATTTCATGTGGGAAACCAACTCAGCAGCCAAACGCTCAACCACTGCGCGAACCGTGAAATATTATTTGTGTACATGAAACTTTCATTCAGAAAGACTACGTCCTGGCTTAATTATGGCCCGTTCACGACCTTGCCGCTGTGAGCGGTAGCTAAGCGCGGGGCGGCGAGCGTAAGATCAAAACTATGAAAATGTTTGAAGCACACCACGAGACGTCGCTCATAGCACCGCGTGTCCGCTTACCAATGCCGCCCCGCTCGCCTCACGCTCGCTTCTCGATGCCGCCCCGCTCACAGGCCGTTAAAGCAAAGAATTATTCTTTTGCCTGATCTCTCCTTTATCTTGGTAATACGTTCCGAAGGAATAATTTTTGACTTTAGAACAGGCATAGCTGCTGGCTAAAGTTACTAATGTAATAAATTTAGACCTATCCTGAAAAGCTGGCAAGCATTCTTGTCAACCAGTCAAGCTACCTAACTTTCCAAGACTTCCTACCATTTAATATCCTTTTGTCATTCGTAATTTAATACCGAAGGAGACCAGACACTCTCAATTTATTAGCGGTGTAAAAGTTTACGAACTTAAAGTATCCAGGACTCAAAGACACTTCTAGTTTCTGAGATTAATGAAGCTTTGAAATGAGTAATTTTGACACTCTGTCAAGGAAATGAAGCGTAAAGCGTTCGAATTAATTTTGCTGCAGCAGTCTACTTGAAACAGCTCAACATCAAACCTTTCAAAATCCTTGTTTTCCAGGTGAGACACTCTCACCTGGAAAACAAATGACACAGTTATAGTATAAGCATAGTCTTGCCATAGCATATTTACACTATATCTGAGTCTGAACCTACTTTAAATTTGAAATCTTAAAATTGATCACTTCATGATATGGCCGACTAAAACTGGCCAGATCGTTTAAACGTTAACATTTGATGATTTTCAATCCTCGTTTGGCCATATCATTGATGTACGATGTTGATGTAGTATTTTAGTGATAATAAAAGGTTTAAAGAAAGTAGGCCAAACTTTAACGTTTAAAACGATCTGGCCAGTTTTACTTGGCCATATGAGTGATCAATTTCTAAGATCTGGTCACGACATCGACATTATCAAACATAGGTTAAACTGGCCAGATCGTTTTAAACGTTAAAGTTTGGCCACTTTAACTTTTAAAACGATCTGGCCAGTTTTACTTGGCCAGATCATGAAGTGATTAATTTCTAAGATCTGGCCACGACATCGACATTATCAAACATAGGTACTGATTATGTATATCAATTGTTAAAATCTACATAAAAAATGAAGGCCATTTTTTTTTAAGTGACTTCTTGAAATAACTTTTTTCGCTCTGCGCGGAACAAGAAAATGTGTCAGACTTTTACTGACTAAAACCCACTTGTGTTCCTTCAGTTGCATTGCGTTCCAGGGCCACGGCAAATTTTTCGAACAATTTCTCAGTCTTAGCAGGCATTGGCCGTAGTGGGACCAGTTTATTTTGCTGGCATATTGATGTCAGCAAAAGAAACTCATAAACGACACAAAAACACACACAACGCACCGTCAATTCAGACTTTTTTTATTCTTGATAGGTTCGCGCTTGACCGCTATCTCACCTGATGGAAAGCGACGATGCGGTTGACGATGGAGCGCGCTTACCTAGAAGTAACCTATTCACTGTTGACTTAAAGATTCCCGGGTTGTAGCCATCAGGAAACACAGATTCCGGCAAGGTCATTTGGTCCTTAGTTCCTTACCGGACGACCATCCACAAGACCACGGTGGCCATGAATCGCCCTGAAATTCTCAATGTAAGGGGCGTCTTCTGCAACGGTAGAATAGAATAGAATAAACTTTATTGTACACCAAAATAGTAACAAAACTTTTACACTAGGTAACTGAGGCGTAAGGTTATGTACAGAACGTGTGAAATAGACACGGTTATGTATCCAATATACCTAAAACATTGAACATTACGCTTTCTATGGCAATTGAATAAAAAAACCCTACGAACAATTTTGAAACCGCTTACAGCCTAAAGAATATTCATAAATAGAAAGTTGATACAAGAACAACGTTAATTTTCTCATGAAATTCTTAGGTCGTGTTTAATAAGTCCTTGATTTCATTTCAGACTATGAAACAGAAACGGAAGTCAGGTTCCGGAGTTAGTTTTATCGTAACATTTTTGGTTGTTAGGTACTAGAATTTGAATAGTTTTAATAGGTGCTTTGAAATATTACTAGAAGTAATAGCTAATGAGATGTGACGATAAGCATAATACTGAGTAATTTTTGTATTATTTTATGAAGGTCATGTTGGCTTGCTTATTGGATTACCTAATTTTTGATTGTAGATTATGAAGGCTTTTATTTCTAATGATTAGCATAAAATATATGTAAAGGCGATTTTGGGTAGATATGGGCCCAAATTTTAATCTTGATGACTCGTTTTGGATATTTGTTTTCGTTTAATTATATCCAACCATATACTCGCAGCAGCTAGGTATTGCTTTCAGGCCTTTTATTTTTTATTGCCTAGATTTACAGTTTTTCCTGAGACGCCAAACTAAAATTCAGACTGAGTCCATCTCTTCAAGCGGAAACGTTTGAAAGAGTTACCGTTGACACACCCTCGCCCTCCACTCTAGAACGAAAAAAGTCATATTATTAAGATGATTTCCCATTAAAAACATAAAGTCCATTTCTTCAAAATTATAAACAAACTAGCTGACCCGGCGAACTTCGTACCGCCTAATAGTAAGGATAACGACATCTACTGGCATTACCAGAACAGCATAATTCATTTTATAATGACATTTTGACCTGTAAGCTGTTGATCCCCGCATTAACGCCGGCGTTCACGCGCCATTGTTTTACTATTGTGTCTCTAATTACGCACTCAAAAGGTTAAACCTATTTTAAATAGAGATAGCGTTGCACATACACAATAGACACCCAAAATCGGAACACCTATCTGTGGGCCGTAGAAATAGGTATTTGTTCCATACGGGAATCGAATCCGCGATCGACAGCACAGCAGCCGATCGCTCAACCACAGCACCAATCTATATGTACTAATAGCGCGGAGAACTCTAATACCGCGTCGCAGGATTTTGTACTTTAGTTCCTATGTAGTGACACAGAAGTCGCCACACTAAAGTGGTGACGACAACGTCCCAACCAAGGTGACCTTGCTAGTTTCAATCCATGTATACAGCAGTTGTAATCCATGACCTTCAACGCCCTTGGTTGGGAGGCGCGTTTTCCCAACCACCGAACGTGTTGGGGCGTGGTTTACATCCATGTAGCCGCAACACAAACCAAACACATAAACCAACTTCACCTTAGTTGGAACGCTAGTTTGCAACCGTCACCTCTTTAGCCACGACCTCCTCTTCAAAATTATAAACGTTAAATCATATCTTACACGCATTCCTCAACGTGATTCACAAAAGCTATTACCATCCTAAAAAACTGGGCAAAAGCGAGTTTGACTCGCGCACTGAGAGTTCCGTACAAACTTACCTATGTAAATAGTTCAATTCCCAAATGGAGTCTCGAAGATTTTTCTGCATCGCAAAAAAGTTTTTTTTTGGTGTTTAACAACAAATTTACTATTTTCAGATTTATTCCTATACTTGTGCCATAAGACTGCTTTATGCCAAATTTCAGGATTCTGGGACAACGGGAAGTACCTTAAGAATTTTGTTTTCCTTGAGAGTGTCGTTTTTTGCGACATAAACGGCCGTATCTTTTTTTTCGTTGAGTTAGAAGTTTTATTTTTTTACAGCAAGGGATCGCAGACCTGACTTATGGTTATAATTTCAACTCGATACCCCAACACGTTTCCGAGATAAAGGGTCCAGATAGACAGACAAATAGACGGACAACAAAGTGATCCTATAAGGGTTACGTTTTTTCCTTTTGAGGTACGGATCCCCAAAAAAAACGAGTAATGTTTTACATTTTATCATGCGCAATCGTGTAAAAGATAAGCAAGTAGGAAGTTATCTCGTGGCTGTAAAAGGAAACGTTAATCATACAGATTGAATTTGTGATACTCGAGATGTTACGGAGTTACGCGCTCAACAATTTTTTGCTTCAATTTTTTTTTTGCTGTGAGTGGTGTACGCGGAGCTAGCGTTTTATACGCCCGGTGCAAGCTTCTATAACTACGCCCCGTTGAAAAAAATTTTACTGTCACCCAGATAAAATTACTATCACCAGTAAAATGCTACTTTATTAAAACGACATGCATAGAGCCAGAACTACGAGTACATTAGACCGACGCACACGTGTAACACGCCTGATTTGTACGTAGAACGACGTCGCGTGGCGTGGATCAAGTGTAGCTCTACAAGTCTAGTTTGCATATAAAATGTATGGAGACTGACGCGCCCAGATCGACGTGTGTGGTACACGTGTAGTTCTACCTTAACATAAAAGTTTGGACTTGTGTTGACCATTTTCGTGCCTTTCCATGGTCTGCGCGCTATTGGGCATGCCATAATCACGGCGGTAAGTCTCCTCTTCGAGGAGTGGCTGGAGCAGCAACACGGCGTCCTCACCTTCCACATGACGCAGGTCCTCACTGGACATGGTAAGTTTGGGAGGTTCATGCATCGGATTCAAGCGGAAGAAACGCCTGACTGACAACATTGTGTGGCCCGTCCGAAAAAATTTAAAAATGACAAAATAGTTGGATTTAGATATTTTTAACATCATGGTAATAGAATTTAAATCTGACTTTTTTAAGTAAGTTTTTGTCTGAAAATTGTAACTTTAAATTACTTTCCTGTAAAGTTTGCTCAATGTCACTTAGTAATTTTAGCCTTTCAAGCGTCAATATATTTGAAAAAATTTCAAAAAGTCTATTTTCAAGTTTTGTAATTCAATTAGGTCAGAATAGTAGTTAAAAATTATGATTTAACTCCTGATGAAATTCTAAACGTCTACAAAAAGGAATAGACGAGAAAACAAATAGTTTCTTTCATTAAATAAGACCTTGGAAGTAGCTCAGAAAAACGGTTCAACAAAGAAATTTTTAATTACAAACTGCTTTCACCCTCAAATAAATTACGAAGCAAATCTTTTAACACTGTGACAAATACATTTTCAATCTAAATTACAATATTACGAAACAAAGGACTGGAGGAAAAGTTAATAAAATCTTAGCTCAGGCGCTGGGCATTGAGAAGTCTTAATGAGGATTCCGGACGTTCCATTGCCACCTCGGATGCTCAAGACGTTTGACCGACCATTACCTGTCACTACCGTCTTTTGTCTCGCCCAATAAAATTTTATACGCTCCTAAAATGCAGACGTAATGAAAATCTGATAATTGCGTTTCTAATTATCTGAGATTTCATTTACTGCGCTGGTCCCTTTTCCTCCTCGCTTCGTTTCCTTGATCTTGTCGCTTTGTCACTGGATGAACATAAAGTCGTTGGTTTATGGTCTTCGCAGTGTTTTATTTTATTTTATTATATGATAAGAGTTAGGAAAATCGTAAATTAATTTAGACTGTATTATACTGTGCTTGAATAGTTTAGCCGAAGGCCGCTACAAGCTGCTCGGTTGTGGTATGAAATTCTTAAATTATTTTGGAGTTCATAGTTTGATGGTTCCGGATTTTGATAAAAAAGCATGCTTCCTGGTGCATGGCAGAAAGGTAAGAAGGCCTTTACTCAGCAGTTCGTAATTTTAGGCTTATATATTACGATCTGTGAAATTTTTCGAAAGAGTTACTGCGGCCCTGGAAAGCAAAATGCAGATGTGCAAAGACATGTGGGTTTTAGTCAATAAATATCTGATAATCCGTCTCGTGGTGATTTCAGATCCAAACAAAAAAACTGGGCAAGTGCGTGTCGAAATCGCGCCCTGAGGGTTCCGTACAAACTTAGCTATGTAAATAGTTCAATTCCGGAATGGAGTCTTGAAAGATTTTTCTGAATCGCAAAAAAAAAATGTGAAGTAACAAAACATTTACAGTTTTCAGATTTATTCCTATACTTGTGCTATAAGACCTTGCTTTATGCAAAATTTCAGGATTCTGGGTCAACGGAAAGTAACCTATGAATTTTGATTTCCTCGAGAGTGTCGAAATGTACGTTTTTTGCCACATAAACCAAATGATCTGATTATTTTATAGTATGATTATCTTATAGCTTCAAGAGTCCGCAGATTTGAGTATATGGTTTTAATTTCAACTTGATACCTCCACGCGTCCTCGAGATAAAGGGTCTTGACATACAGACAGACAGACGGACGGACAACAAAGTGATCCTATAAGGGTTCCGTTTTTCCTTTTGAGTTACCGAACCCTAAAAAGGTTATAAACACCGTCTAAGACATCGGCGCATAAACCAAGGGTCCAATACATGATTCTGGACCCCCTAGTAGTGGAATTTTTCGTCGGCGATTTTTATTTTAAACTATATAATTTTTTTATCGTCTCTTTAGAGGTATGCGGAACAGAAGAAGCTCCACATACCTCCATTTTAAAGGGAGGATCTTCCGACCAGATAGGTGTTAGGTCTGAACCGGTGACTGCCCGATAAATTTTGGGCGGTTGTATATGTTCAAATCACGCAGAGAACTCTAATGGTGCGATGAAGGATTTCGTAGTTTTTAGTTCTTATGTGGTACCATAGATGGCGCTACAAACCTCAATGACATTATTAATTAAAAACACAATTTAAGTAAAACTAGAAGGAATTATCTACTCAATTGAGCACAGATGCCCAGGTGAAAAAGCACATTGATGCGTTCATGCATCGATGTTTAAAACACAGTGTATATATAAATATATATAATGACGATAAAGTCTGTTTGTGTATTTTTTTCAAACCTGTAACAGTACAATGAAGCAACTAGCTACTTATTTATTAAAATTTCCTTTTATCACACTCACAAAAAGGACGAAGCCATTCTAAATATGAATAATATATACACATACGCTAGCCTTGGCTTTAAGAGCAAACAGATGTGATCAAAATTGAGTCCCTAAAGAATATTCGAAACACGTATTTTGTGTAGGTTTAGGGAAACCCCAGCAATTGGGTACCGAACAAAGTTTTATTAATTTAATTTTTTGGTACACAAATGTTCATTAGGAAATAACGTAAACGGTCGCTTACCACGTTCTTTCTGAAGAACTCCTACACCTGTCGCCCTTTATTGGTAATAAATAAAGCTAAACGTTGGACGACGCTTTGTAAAATGTATCGCCACTACAATCCGGCTGAACGTGAGGTGGCCGCATTACGGTATAGCGACATTTTTAATCCGGCGCGCCTTTTTGTAATACGTTTTATATTATCATAAGCATGCGACATATACAAAAACAAACAAAATACACTTAGGCATCAAAGTATTCCTCCATATCACTGTCATCTATATTAACTTCTATTTAGATTTCAGTTGACGTCCTAGTGTGTGTTCTGAAACGTTTTGTGGCATATTCCAATTCTTTTTGTGCTATATTTCTTATAGTGTCATAAAAAATTCTGCTCTTTAAAATTAATCTCGGGATTCGAGGCATATCCACTTTTTTCTTTCGCTGTATGGAATCGGTATAAGTACTTAAATAGCTTTACCTAATTCTGACCTTGATTTTTACCTATTACCACTTCAACCAGCTTTACTTTAAAGGTGACACAATTGAATCACCTTTAAAGAATTTATATGATAGCATTGTATCACCTATCAAGTAAAGCTGTAATGCTATATTAGGGTCATTGTATACTCGCCACACAATGTGATTTCCCACAAATTTGCAAATTCCATAAATTCATTGTAAATTCGTCACAACCATAAAAAATAGCTATTTATTCATAATAGGTAGATACAAGTTGTTGTAAACTCGTCACACATCTTTATTTGATGCTAGTTTTTAAGAAAGTACCGTTAGCAAGCAAATTTCTAGCTCTTACATAATTTTAACATAAGTGATACACAATCACTAATATGATAATTTTTCTATACAACGTCCGAGGCTAATTTCATTATCAATAAATTACCGCAAACTGATATTTTTATCTTTCCTTTAGTATCTATGCTTTCCTCGTATCGATTCGATAGAAAAATTATCATATTAGTGATTGTGTATCACTAAAAAAATTTTACTTACAAAATTTCGTAGTGGTTCCTTTTTTGGTTATAATTTTATTTTTGTACCAAGGTTTAAATTTATCGGGTTTTTTTGTTATCAATTAATATTTTCTCACATATGTATAAAAATGACACACACACACACACACATACACACATATATATGTATGAAATTCTTTAACAATCTATTTAAATATTATGCATCTCATATTTATAAAAGAACTCAATTTTCCCAGTAAAACAGTAACCTAACCTGTCATTTATTTAAGTAAATTACTCATTATTCTGATTTTCCAGTATAAAAAATTATGTTTATAATAAAAAATTATGTTCTTAATAAAAAAACGATTCAATTTAACCATGATATACAGTAAATGAATGATTTTTTACCCCCTCCCTCGCTGTCAGCTTTTCTCTCCTTCCGCCGCTTTTAAATATATGAACTTTTTATTTAAAAAAAAAACAAACTCCCTCTCCAAGTTTGTCTATTTGGCTGATATGACCACATTAATATAACTATGCGACAACTCATCCGAACTTGCGGATGATTCGTCGCCTTACAATTTTAAAAGGGTAACGTTTCATCCGCGGATGAAATATTTTGCGGATGAATAGTCACCTAAGTCGTTGCGTCTACCCAAAGTAACATGGGGCCAAGACTAAGACAATGATAATTTTTTATGTTAAGCAATGCAGCTGTTTTTACCCGACTACCCCCAGAAGCAGGGTAAAAATAGCTTTATCGGTCAAAGGGAGTTTATTTTTTAGCCGTCTGTCTCAAAAATAGGATAATTTTTTTTGAGAGTATGTTTTTCGAGGGTATTTGTATGTATGTCTATTTCTTTGGCACCTTCTGTAGCATAAACGGCTTTGATTGATTTTAACAAATAACGTGTTTATAAAGTTTTAAGAAGGTATCAAAATAACGTAGGGTATAAGAATTTTGGAAAAAACGATAAAATGGCTTCCACGGTTGTAAGTGTCACATTATTAAGTAAACTGGGGTAGCAAAATAAAATACTCGATAAGATAATTTTGAAAGAGTAACTCACAAAAATGTAAGAAATAAATAAAAATTATTTTAAAATCCGACAGCAAAAAATATTAAAAATAAAAAACACTTTTTTTTTTTTCGTGTGGGTAAATCATCTAATGACATCCCTCGCTCTTGGGCGGAGCGGGAGATAGTGTCAGACTTTTACTGACTAAAAACCCACTCCTGTTCCTTCTTTGCCATTTTTTCCAGGGCCCCGGGGGTCACTTTCGCATCACCCATGGCCCCAGTAGGCCTCGACCCTGCTGGGCCCCTACGGTTGCTGACATCTCCTTGAGGCGCGCGTGGAACACTACGCGCCGTCGACGACTTGGGCTCGGTCCGGACAGTCACCGGACGATCGGACGGCGAGCCACCCATTGCTCGCCGTCCGCAAGCCCGCGCCTACGGTGGCCGGAAATCGGGATCGGAATCCCGGCGGCGGTTGGGGCGTGAAGACCGTTGCCTCACGCGATCGGCCGCCTCCTTTGCTAGCATTACTGCTTCGCAGAAGGAGGCAACCGCCTGCCACTCCTCCTCGCTCCGGACCATGGCTTGTACCAAGGCCCGGCGCGAGAGATCGCTGCCGCCGATCGCCCCCACGAGGACACGGCGGTGCTCTGCCAAAGCGGGGCACACCTCTACCGTATGCTCCACCGTGTCCTCCGGGCGGTCCACACAATGGTGGCACCCGGGCGTCTCTTCTGCACGAATCCGGTGCAGGAACCTCCCGAACTTACCATTTCCGGTGAGGACCTGCGTCATGCGGTAGGTAAGGACGCCGTGAGGTCTTTCCAGCTACTCCTCAAAGAGGGGCATATAAAATAAAAAGTGTCTGGGCACGCCATAATTATGGCGTGCCCAGACACTTTTTATACATGCAATTGTTAATATGAAACCTATGAGTAAACTAAAATAAATGCTGCTAATATGTATCCGTCAGCTTGAAAATTGTTTTTATTTTTTTATTTTAACATTCTGTTTATCCTCATCTTCAAATGATCAGTTCCAAAAATGCGGATATGAAACATATTGTGATTCCTGTTTCATATAAGCAGGGCAGGCTCAATCAACGATGTCTAGTCGACCCTCTTCACTCACGTTTCATATCTAGTCGGAAATAATAGCGGAGGTTAAAGTCTGACAAGCAAGTTGGGTCATTACTCAACCGTGTTTGTATTGTAGTTGAGCATTTGACAGGAGACAGGATCTCATTTTGAAATAAGTATTAAACATAAAAAACTTAATGCAGGGTGCGGGCAGATTTGATTGCCCTTATATCGGACATTGCTGTAGCAGACATGTTGCTGGCTATGTCCGATAATGTAAAATGTGTATTTCTTTATGAGTGTGTGTTCTGTTTTGTGACTCTTGTATGGGTGCTAAGTTGCCTGAAATAAATGCTTTTTATTTTATTTATTTTTATTTTTAATACTTGATATGAATAGAATAGAATAGAATAGAATAAACTTTATTGTACACCAAATTAGTTACAAAACTTTTACACTAACTTAAATCTACGGGTACAAAGGCGGTCTTATCGCTGAGAGCGATATCTACCAGACAACCTTAGGATGGAATGGAAGAACTTGAAATAGAAAAAGGGGGGTAGTCTGCGGTGTACTGCAAATTAATAACGTAAATATTATATTAAAATGATATACTAATTATATAAAAGACAATATATAAACATAATTATAAATATTATATATATATAAATATTAAGAGTTACACAATTTCATACAAAGAGATTGAAAAAGAAAAGAACAATAAGGTGGGTTAGTGATGGAAGAACTGAATTTAGGTAGAGGCAGGACAGCAATTAGAGTGAAAGGAAATGATCTTTGACTAGATTTTTGAAAGAAGCTAGTGACTGGGCTTGCCTAATTGGCACCGGCAACGCGTTCCACAATCGTACCGCTTGGACCGTGAACGATTTGTCACTGAACCTAGTAGAATGCGAGGGCATTAAAAGTTTCAAATTCTCCGATGATCTTAAGTGTCTAGAATGTGTGTCATGAAGGAACTTGAAACGTTCTTTAAGATAAGAGGGAGTTGTAGGAATAAACAGAACACTGTAAAGCAATGATAAAATATGAGCATTCCGGCGAAGGCGGATTGGCAGCCACTTGAGCTTAATACGAAATTCAGAAATATGATCATATTTGCGCAAACCAAATATGAATCTAATACAAAAGTTTTGGAGTCGCTCAAGCTTGTCTAGCTGCACTTCAGTTAGGTCTAAATAACTGACATCGGCATAATCAAGGATTGGAAGAAGGAGGGATTGGGCGAGTGCAGTTTTAGTGGCAGTTGGAAGAAAATTGCGTAGTCTTCGTAAAGACCCCGCAGACGCAAACAACTTGCGGCTAACTTCCTGCATCTGAGGTCCCCACGAAAAGTCTCTATCAATAATGATACCAAGGTCCTTAACTGAATCGCTGTATGAGATGGTTGAGCCATCAAAAACAATCGGTGGGAGCCGCGTCCAGTCGATTCTTGAGCGCAACCTAGGGCTGCCGACAACAATGACTTGGGTCTTTGTAGGATTGACCTTCAAGCCATGGGCCACACTCCACTCAGAAATACGAGCTAAATCTTTATTAACTGTGTTAACGGCCTCGGATAGTTTATTTAAAGGAGCTTGTGAATATATTTGCAGATCGTCAGCGTAAAGGTGGTAGGATGATAGAAGTTCATTAGAAATAGAGTTTATAAAAATTGCGAAAAGAAGAGGTGATAGAACGCCCCCCTGTGGTACGCCAGCAGTTGTATTGCACCATGATGATGATGAACCATCAATGCGAATACGCTGCCGGCGGCCACACAGGTAACTACGAAACCAATCAATCGCCGTTGGAGATATGTTAAGAGAGTTAAGTATGCCGATTAAAATATCAAAATCGACGGTATTAAAAGCGTTGCTGAAGTCTAATAAGGAAAGTACCGTCAGATTTCCATCTTCCATACCACGTCTAATGTCGTCCGTAATGTTAACAAGCGCTGTTGTAGTGCTGTGTCCTGGACGAAACCCGGATTGGAAATGATTAAGGAGGCGGTTTTTGCAAAGGAAGGTACTAAGTTGACTGTGGATTAATCGTTCAAGGACCTTGGATAGGAAGGGTAGTATGGATATAGGACGGAATTCAGAGAAGGAAACGGGATTACGCTTTTTTGGAAGAGGAGTGATTTGGGCATCTTTCCAAGAAGAGGGAAAAATACCGCAGGATACGGAATGATTAAGAATATGGCAGATGACAGGAAGGATTTCGTCAAGGATAGGGAGTATCATTTTACGACTGATACAGTCACTACCGACAGCATTAGACGTGATAGATTCTATACTCTTCTTAACATCACAATCGGAAAACTGATTAAAGACGAATGGTGAATAATCGGGAGTAGGAAGAGATGAAAGATCATTTAATGTTTTTGCTTTGATAGAACCGTTGAAATTCGAAGAAGTGGAAAAATGTTGATTTAGTAGTTCAAGATCTACATCCTTAGGAATAGAATCTTGGCGCGACTTACCAACTCCCATTGATCTAAGAAATTTCCAGATTTTAGCTGGGTCACCGTTTTCAACGGATTTATGAATGTGGCGGCGTTGAGCATCCCTACACACCAAGTTGCTGCGATTACGGATTGCAACATATTTTTCACGATTTAGAGAATTAGGTCTACTTCTAAATCTAGACTTGGCCGCTGCTTTCCTCCTCAACATATCTTTCAAGTCGTCTGTTATCCAAGGGGCCGGCAGGTGTTTAATTTTCACGGGTCGAACAGGTGCATGGACATCGTAAAGTTGGAGAAGTTTAGAGTTGAGTAATTCGACTTTTGCGTCAATCGACTCAGCGGCAAGGAGGTCAGACCAGTCAATGTTGCCAGCATCCTCACGGAGACTCTCAAGACTCATACCACCAAAACTTCGCTGAAGGAGTATTTTAGGTTTCACCTTAGGAGGGCGAATTTTGTAGGAGAGGAAGAGAAGGTCGTGATAGGAGAAGGCATCAGCTGTACATTGCCCATGCTTAGCGACATGTTGGGTGGAAGAAACAAGTATGAGATCAAGCAGTGAAGGAGTACAGTTAGGAAAGTGGTGAGTGGCAGTCAAAGGAAGAAGAGACAAATTACAGGAGTGTGTAATAGATTGGAGTGAGGAAGACCGTGAATCACGTTTGAGAAGACAAGTATTGAAGTCTCCCATTATAATGGTGTGACTGTAAGAGGGAATAAGTTTAACAAGGAGATTTTCAAAAGAGGAAAAAAAGTCGATACGCAAAGAGGGACAGTAGTAAACACCAAGCAGTATCTTCGAATGATGAAGGTTAACTTCTAAAAAGAGATGCTCGCCAGCATTCGGCGGCGGTGGCTGTGATGACATATCAACAACACTGAAAGGAATATTAGCACGAAGATATATGGCAACACCACCACCACCGCAGCCTGTGCGATCATTTCTAATTAGTTGGTAACCGGGTAAAGAGTAGGAAGTGGATGGAAGGCACGGCTTTAGCCAAGATTCAGAGACAAGGATTGCATGAATATTCTTACAGTCTAGGTTAGCCAGCATGTCATGGTGATGGGCCGGAATACTTTGGGCATTAATATGGACTACATTAAGATTCTTTGGAACATCGGAAAATTGAGACTCAAGCGTGTCAGCTAGAGATGGGATACTACTAAAACTATCACTATCGCTATCACTGCACGCTGATAAAAAAGTATCACTGTCAGTATCTGCCATTGTGTAACACCAAAATAAATACAATATAAATAAATAAAAATACCTATTACTTAAACTATAAAAATAAAGAATAAATAAGTTAATAAGTAATATGTTTTTTAGTAATATAGTAATATGTTTTTTAACAGGAGATGAAAAAGTTTATCCAGGGCATAACTAGTGTAACTGTGTTCTAATGGTATTGGTTCCGATTTAATAACCTACAGTGCAAGACATATTTCAGATTTCCACATAGTAATATTTACTTTCAAATGAGTCATCAAAATGTTTCCTTATTTATTTGTTTATGTACACACAAAAACTTAAAAAACCGGCCAAGTGCGAGTCCGACTTGCACATGGAGGGTAAAAATCAAGTTTTTTTTTGTATGGGAGCCCCACTTAAATATTACTTTATTCATTGTGGCAACAAAAATGCATCATCTGTGAAAATTTCAACTGTCTAGCTATCGAGGTTTGTGAGATATAGCCTGGTGACAGACAGACCGACGGACAGGTCTTAGTAATGGAGTCCCGTATTACCATTAGGGTACCGAACCCTAAAAATAAAAAGAACTAATACAGACAGAAGAGCACAAAGGTGCTGCTTCTTTCAAATGTCTTTCAGCAGACCTGCGACAGGAAATTTGGATGAGAGATGTAGACACAGTGTTTAGAAGCAAGTTAGAAAAGTTCCAATTTTTTTTTTAAGTGGTCCCGCACTAGAAAATACTCCTGTATCGTGGGTGAATTTACAAAAATGTATACTCATTTATACAAGACAATCCACCCTTAAAAAAAACTTTTTACAAAAAAAATACAACCAACTTCAAAGTAAAAAAAAACACTGAAAAGTGCAAAATAACTTTAATTTCGGAAGTCGGTGTTTCTATAATAGTTTTGTCTCTTCGTTATTTAACACCGACTTCCGAAATTAAAGTTATTTTGCACTTTTCAGTGTTTTTTTTTTACTTTGAAGTCGGTTGTATTTTTTTTGTAAAAAGTTTTTTATTTTACACTTTTTAGATATGGTATCACCACTAAAAAGTACCCCTCGGCCAAACTTAAATACCTTATAGCCAGAGTGCATCTCATGACAATTCTAATAATCCCAAACACAGTTAGATTACATTAATTTATTACAGAGTTCCGGTGCCTAACTTCAGGCTTCATCATCAGATCAGGTCGATATATTCCCCCTCTACTTTCAGTCAGTCATCGACTACACGTATAAACAAAGCAATTTTACTTGTTACGACGGTTCTGCTGTGATTCTATGAGGAGTTCTGTTCCATATCTTCGAAGTTCATGATCAGATCATAACAATATTTCTATGGGACCAACTCGGAAGCATAACCTTTAAACCTTTTTAAAACAAAAAAAAATAAATTCAAAATCGGTCCACAATTGACCGAGAAATCGGTGAACATACATAAAAAAATAAAATAAAAAACATACATTCAACCGAACATATAACCTCCTCCTTTTTGAAGTCGGTTAAAAAAAGACATTTGTGTCATGTAGGTCATGCAAATATTTGTTTTGTGCGAGATTCGAACACGCAACGTGCAAAACAGTAGCCAGTCGTTCAACCATTGCGCCAACAGTGCCCACAAATTGCCATTCAATAGGAATACAGAAAAAAAAAACAAGATCGTACCAACTTGATGACGGAAAGAAATATTAACATGTCTCATGTAGAAACCGCGGTCCAGTTTCTCTTCCTGTCATTTTTATCGCCTCTTTAAAATCACGGGTCGAAGCCTACTGGAGCCACTGGTAGTGTGAAAGTGGAACCCATGGCCCTGGGACCAAGGAAAAGAAGGAACAGGAGTGAGTTTTTAGTCAGTAAAAGTCTGACACGCTCTCCCGCCCCTCCAAGAGCGAGGGATGTCATTGTATGATTTTCACACACAAAAAAATCTTTAACATCACAATTCCTGTTCTTGGCACTTATTATCTCCCTTGCCTTTTTCCAACTAGCATGGGGTCGGCTTCCAGTAACTAGATACGGCTGAATACCCGTGTTTTACATGGAGCGCCTGCCTATCAGATCTCCACATTCCAGTTACTGGGCAACACGATACTCCTTGGATAGACTGATGGTCAGACTTTCTGGCGTCTGACTATAAGAAAAGTCAAATATCTACGAATGACAACCGGGACCAATGGTTTTACGTCTTTTCTGAGGCACTAGCACTAGCTTCTGACATTTTATAAGTGCCCATGTAGGCCTATGTGAAATAAAAAACTTTAGACTTTGACTTGACTTTGACTTTTGAGGCACGAGGTGTCAGTAAGGTCTTAAATAAACTTATAACGAAAAGTATATATCAACTGTGGGAGCGTACCCGATCTGGGTCCGCCGACCAACCGTCAACCAATGTCTGTCTATGGGGGAGGATCTTCTCTCTCTCTCTCTCTCTCTCTCTTATATTTTGACGTAAGACTCAGGGGACCGCAGTGGTCCTGCCACAGACGACAAACATTTCGACGGACCCGGAGAGTTTTTTTTTCGGGTGGTAAAATCATCTAATGGCATCCCCCGCTCTTGGGCGAAGCGGGAGATAGTGTCAGACTTTTACTGACTAAAAACCCACTCCTGTTCCTTCTTTGCCACTGTTCCAGGCCCCGGGGATCTTTTTCGCATCACCCATGGCCCCAGTAGGCTTCGATCCTGCTGGGCCCCTACGGTTGATGACAACTCCTTGAGGCGCGCGTGGAACACTACGCGCCGTCGACGACTTGGGCTCGGTCTGGACGGTTACCGGACGTTCGGACGGCGAGCTACCCATTGCACGCCGTCCGCAACCCCGCGCCTACGGTGGCCGTAAATCGGGATCGGAATCCCGGCTGGGGCGCGAGGCCCATTGCCTCGCGCGTGCACGTGCGGCTACCTCCTTTGCTAGCATTACTGCTTCGCAGAAGGAGGTGACCGCCTGCCCCTCCTCCTCGCTCCAGACCATGACCTGTACCAAGGCCCGGACCCGAAGCGGGTACGCTCCACAGTTAAGGTAATATGAACTAAAAAATCACATTGTTACTTGCCCCAACCTCGTGCATGAGAAGCGGGCTTAACAATTGGACTACTACATTCATGTATTTGCCAGTACTGTTGCCTAATTATTTTGATTTACCTTTTCGAATGTGGTTAGTTTGAGATATTAGGCGTATTAACCCTACCACAAACCACAAGAGCCGAATACTCTAGTGTTTTTCGTAACCCTATTTATGTAGTAGCTGTACTAAATTCTATAATGAACTAGTAACAGGCCGTTAAATATTTATTTAAGGACATGAAATGACCTAAAGCGTTGTAACTTTCGGACTGCACTGAAAAGAAAGAAATAGATGCGTAACGACACATTACTTGCAATTTATTTCAAAATACGAAGTATTTCATAGAAGATTCAAAGCATTTATTTCAAATAAACCATTTAGAGGCACTTTTAAATTATTAAGAAGTCAGTCAGTCCGGAAAATGACGCTAATTGTACATTCCAAAGCGTAAATCTATATCTATGAAGAAGAATGTGCAAGCAGTGCGAGAAACTTCACGGACACTCTTCAACCACTTTATTGAACTTAGTCAAATTTAATACTAAGGCCCCTCGCCCACGGTGACTTTTTGTAGCGATGCTGTCGCGCGCTTACGAAACGCGCAACGCGTATTAGTCGCATTTCCAAGCGCTATAGAAAAGATGCCAACGCGCTACTAACGCGTTACAGCATCGCGACTGTATCGATGCAAACGCGCTACAGCATAGCTACAAAAAGTCACCGTGAGCGAGGGGCCTAAAGCCTAAGTACTATAGTTAGAGACATAAACAGTCTCAACACTCAATCGATTACCATTATTTACAAATACCATTTCTTTGACTTAATAATATCCCCATACACTAAAAACAAAATAAACAAAATACCCACGCTTAAACTCATCGCTTTCACCTTAATACTGTAAAAAGAGGATTATTATCAGGGTCGGTGACACAATGCTTAAAAGTTGACGGATGATAAGCAATGGCTCTTGATACTGAATCACTTTACTGTCATTATCCTCTCACACAGGATATTGAGGAAACTTCCTCGAGGGAATACGTAGTCAAGTGCTACTCATCTTTTTATGACGCAAACTGACTGAAGCAATGACCACGGCGAAGACTGAGGTGGACACCCTTTTTATCATGAAAAACTTAGATCAATTTGCATTGAGGGTCCTTTTTCACTCGCCTATCATCAACATCGAGCATTCTTTAAAAGCTTGTTACTTCATCTAACGCAATCCAATGCGATTTGACGAAAAGGCAACGTGAAAAAGATGATAACTCACAAAACTTGTTCCAGGAAATACGTGTAATATTTAAACGCTTAAAAGATTTTTTGAAAAAAATTGTCATTCAGAATTTTAATTAAATTTGCAAGGCTTCTATTGTATTATATTAAATTCTTGAGTAAATTATGTTGTGTGTCCAAGTTCATGCAAAATAGTATATTTTCAGAGGTCTTTACAGGATTAGTTTTACACAAATTTACAAATTAATTTCAATAGAAGCCAAGATAATATCCACAAGATACTATATTTCCAAAACATCTAATGAAAAATGTGTAATAACGCCATAATCGCGTAAGAGCGGTTGTATGAAAAACAGTGAAAATGTATATCGAGTTGGATGCCCGCCCGTAAGCAGGTAATTACATAATAATAAACTACCTGTCCCCCGCAGTTTCATCCAGGTCTTTTGTTACTCTGCTTTCTCTTTTTGGTTGTAGCATGATAAAAATTCAAGTTCAAATTCAAAATGGTTTTTATTTCACATATGCCTACCTGGGCATTTATAAAACGTCGTTTATAAACGTCACGTCGTTTTATAAACGTCGAAGCTAGAACATGGTTCTAATTGGTCGTTTCCTAGGGTGTAGAACCCGGAAAGAATCTCCATGGCTACTCTTTAAAAAAAAAATGTTATAATGTAACCTTTCTCGGTATCTAAATAGGTCATCAAACACAAAAATAGTTTCTAAATTCGAAACAGTGGTTCCTAAGTTTAGCTCTTTTGAACAAACAAAAAACTCTTCAGTTTTATAATAATTATAAACATATAGTATAGTATACCAGATTTTTTTTTGGGTGGGAAAATCATCTAATGACATCCCTGCTCTTGGGCGGAGGGGGAGGGCGTGTCAGACTTTTACTGACTAAAAACCCACTCCTGTTCTTTCTTTGCCATTGTTCTAGGGCCCCGGGGATCTTTTTCGCATCACCCATGGCCCCAGTAGGCTTCGACCCTGTTGGGCCCCTACGGTTGCTGACATCTTCTTGAGGCGCGCGTGGAATACTACGCGCCGTCGACGATTTGGGCTCGGTCCAGACGGTTACCGGACGGTCGGACGCCGAGCTACCCATTGCTCGTCGTCCGCAAGCCCGCGCCTACGGTGCCCGGAAATCGGGATCGGAATCTTGGCGGCTGGGGCGCTAGGGCCATTGCCTCGCGCGTGCAGCCGCCTCCTTTGCTAGCATTACTGCTTCGCAGAAGGAGACAACCGCATAGTATAGCAGATGACGTCATTATGACGTTCAAGGTGCAGTTTAGAAAGTTCAAAAATTGCCATGATGATCAGTGTGACGTCAATAAAATCGCATTGACGTGAACACTATCCTTTTTTATTTGTATACCGTTAGTAGACGGGAGGAAGAATAAAGTTATTTCCTCATCGAAATGAAATAAGACGCAAGAACATTAATAAAATCAGTTTTTATTACGTTATGTATGTTTTTGACGTATACTAATGAGGTTTTGATACGTCATTACGACGACAAAAAAATCGTAATGATATAATTATACCTAATATTATTATAAAATAAAAATTAGAGATTCCCATGACATTTCAATTAAGACTTGTTGATTATGACGTAAATAATTTACCGCAAAAAGTTACTAATGTAGGTATAATTTAATTTTATTACGTCATACTTATGATGATTATGCGTCATTTCCGTCATGAATACCGTGATGACGTAGGTAGATTTGTAAATAAGAAAAATGTATTATTAATTTATTTCCTCAATCGGTTAAATTATTATTAATTTAAATCCATACGCTAACACACTTTTGTTTGAGGTAGGTAGTCATCAAATGACTTGTCTTATTCTGGGGTGGAACGAGAGAGCGTGTCAGATTTTAACTGACTAAAATGGACCTGTGCTACTTCAGTTGCCATTTGCGTTCTAGGGTCACGGTAACTCTATCAAAAGTTCCCACAGCTACATAATGCTAGCAAACACTACTAAAAAAAACCTGCCAAGTGCGATTTGGACTCGCGCACGAAGGGTTCCGTACCGTCCGTAGCAAAAAAACGGCAAAAAAATCATATCCGTTATAAAAAATTAACCAAAAATAAAATGAAAAAAAAAAACAATAAAATAAATATATCTAAGTGAGGCTGCCACCACTTAAATATTTATTTTATTCCGTTTTTAGTATCTGTTGTTACAGCAGCTACAAAAATACAACATCTGTGAAAATTTCAACTGTCTAGCTATGACGGTTCATGAGATACAGCCTGGTGATAGACGGACAGACAGACAGATAGACGGTCGAACGGACAGCGGAGTCTTAGTTTTACCCTTTGGGTACGGAACCCTAAAAAGATATAAGTAGTACATGTCGGTTTTATTAGATCTGCATTTCAATACAGAAAAGTTTTAGCAAATAGTTTGGACGTAAAAAAATATAGACCGGAGAAAAAAGGACCTTGCGAAATAAATAAAAAAGAGTTGTTTATTTTTCAAATTATTTACAGGTCCTTTTTGTAGACCCAGTTGTTTTGTATTCTTTTAAATAAATCTTGTGTGGGAAAATCATCCTCACTCCTGTTCCTTCGTTGCCGTCATACCAGGGCCGAGTCTTCCTTTCAGAAGCAGACCCTTGGCCCCAGTAGGCTTCGACCCTGCTGGGTCCCTACGGTTTGCTGACATCTCGGTACGGTTTGTCGACGATTTGGGCTCGGTCCGGGTCGGACGGCGAGCTACCCAGTGCTCGCCGTACGTACGGCGGTGGCTGGAAATCGGGATCGGGGTCCCAGCAGTTGGAGCGTGAGGGCCGCGCTCTCGCACGTACACGTGCGGCCTCCACCTTTGCTAGCATTACTGCTTCGCAGAAGGAAGCGACCGCCTGCCACTCCTCCTCGCTTCGGACTATGGCCTGTACCAAGGCCCGGCGCGAGAAATCGTTGCCGCCGGGTGCTCAAATATACAAACTAAATTAGTAACTAAGTAAGTTTATCTGCATTATTATAATAAATATAATATGTAACTCGAAACTCAAGTAATCAAGGAAAATTTAAGCTATCAAAGGATTCCACTATTATTAACACAAGAGGAAATTAGTTTTGTGTTACAATTCACGACACGTTTGAAGTTTAATTATATTGTAATAGTACCTATACGTTATAACGTTATTTATCTATGTTACTGTAATGCTGTTACATGAATCGATATGATTAAGTTTGGAATATATAATTTTATTAAGATTGATTGAAGAAAATTACCTATATCGTTATTAAGTTTTGAAAAATCAGCAGAAGAAACATAAAAAAAACGGTGATGGAACGGACGGATGGACGTGATGTGGTACGGGGCGTTTAAGACCTGCCTCGTTTGAAAACCATCATTATGACGGTAAGGGGCTTATTAGATCCAGTAACGTTTAAGAGGGTCCTTTTTCACTCGCCTATCGTCAACATAGAGCATGGTTTAAAAGCTTGTTACTTCATCTAACGCAATCCATCGCGATGTTTGACGAAAAGGCAACGTGAAAAAAGAGAGATAACGTCTGAAAATTCAGTTAGCATTTGGTAATTCCGTGATTTACTCGAATATTTTACAAAACTTGTTCCAGGAAATACGTGTTTTTTACCCTGAAAAGTTTTTGAAAAAAGTTGTATTCATTCAGAATCTTGATTAAATTTGCAAGGCTTCTATTGTTATATTTTTTAATTTTTGAGTATATTATGAAGTGTCAAAGTTCATTTATTTATTTATTATTTTTAAATAGAACGGCCTAAGCCAATTACACTATTTAAACTTATACATAATTTTTTAACTCAGTCATGCATCCTTCTCACAAAAATTCAAACATTCTGACATTATCATCTTCCATTCATCCGCAAACACATCAAGACCTGTGTTTGAGTTCAGGAGAGCGTTGATGGCGGCTATTGTCCGAGGAATAGGCGACTTGGAATGTGCAATAGTACGGGAAGTTGGAACAGCCAGTAAACGATATTTTCTGCCACGACAGTAATTGTCTGGGACGAATAGATTGCATATTTCATTATGCAGATCAGGATCATCAATAATCCCCCTAAGAATTTTAAATACTACAGTCATCTGATTGCGCGACCGTCTTACTTCTAGGGAGTTGAAATTTAAGCAACCCAACAAGAATTTAGTGGGATACAAATAGGGATAAAACCCGTACGAGTGCTTGTAAAGGTACCTGAGGAATGCTTTTTGTACTTTCGCTAAAGCTAATACACACTGCTTCTCAAACGGATTACATACGCACGCACTAGACTCAAGCTTGCTACGGACCAATGCCCCAAAAACAAGCTTGATAACGTGGGAGTTGTGGAAATCACGACAGTTCCTTAAAACAAAACAAAGGCGCCTGAAGGACTCCTTGGCAGTAAATGTGATGTGTTCGCGAAAAGTGAGCTTGCGGTCGAATATGACTACCAGGTCTATCATGGAATCAGTTCTTGTAATTGTATCTCCATTCAGTTTGTATAGAAAGTTGACTGGGTGCCGCATTCGACCGAAAAACAAGATGTAGTATTTTGATTTATTAAATTCCATTTTATTTTCTAAACTCCTCTTATATACTGAATCAATGTCTACTTGCAGGACTTGACAATTGAGCTCAGATTTTATTTCATAAAAAAGTTTTAAGTCATCAGCGTATAAAAGGGATCTGACATTCGCAACCACATCAATTGATTTCAATAAAAGCTTAGATAATATCCACAAGATACTGTGTTTTCAAAATATCTAATGAAAAATGTGTAAGAACGTCATAATCGCGTAAAAGCGTATGAAAAACAGTGAAAATGTATGTCGAGTTGCATCCCCTTAAGAAACCAAAAGCTTATTTTTTGGCTGAATGCGGTACGAGATCAGTGACTACTTATCTAAGTAGATACACCACTGCATTTTCTTTTAATCTTTGGTATATATTTCTCTCTTTCTAATCTAAACCAACTAAAACTGCTCTCAAAACGGTGAAGGAAAACATCGTGAGGAAACCGGCATGTCCTAGAACCAAAAATTCGAAGACATGTGACATCCACCAACCCGCACTGGGCCCGCGTGGTGGATTATGGCCCATACCATCTCCTAGGGAGGAGGCCTGAGTCCCAACAATGGGAACATTATAAGGCCGACTATGCTATGCTAATCTAAACCAAATTAAAGTTACGGCCTTCGCAAGGCAGAGAAGACTATGTTTTTCTTACCCACACCTCAAGGAAGACACGTACGAGGCATATACGATTCAGGCTCTGCCTAGTGTGGTTTCACTGTTATTTTTGTAAATTGTAAATTGAGTTGCTGATAAAGTTATTATTAAACATTTATTTATCTCAGTACCCTAAGGTCCTGGACCATTGGAAGGCGTACGAGGAGCCGAAACCAACTCGCAGTGGCCCTTTTAGACGCTTTTAATGGAAAGTGGTACAGTGGTTATTATTATTATTATTATATTAGACTTCGTTCCACACTGAATGTATGAAACTAGTAGCACACACGCAGTTAGGAACTAAATCACATAAAAATAAGTAAGAGCAAGACTTATGGTTTTAAAATTCAAAATATAAAAACCTTTTCTCATGATTTATTTATACAGAAAACCATAACGAGGTCGGTAAGGCGCGCCGTAATTTATTATTGCGTGATTATATTTGCTCTTTAATTGTTTATTTAAACTGCCATAAAGGGAAGCGGTTGGAAATGACACTTGATACGGCAAGGTAAGTGAAGTAAAGTGATTCAAAGTTTGTAAATTATAACAACTTTGAACTAATCACATTTACGATCTTTTGTAAAAGGAATATTGCACATTGAGAACAAGTTATTCTTTTTGAATTTAAACGTCTTTGTTAATCATAAATCCCGACGAACAGCGAGTATCCTATATTATACTCTTACGTTGTTGAAACCTCTACGGTCCGGACCAAGCGTCGTTTATACCGCGTACAACGAGGGACTGGAACAATTTGCCCGCTGCGGTCTTCCCGTCCGATTATAATTTAGGTGTCTTCAAGGCTACAGTGAATAAGCTTTTAATATACTAGTTCGCCTCAACATAAACGATTGCATCACTACTTGCCATCAGGTGGGATCGCAGTCAAGCATTATGTTTATATCAAAAAAATAAAAAATTGATACTGAGCCACATTTGCACCACACATCAATGAAATACGTTTAGCTCTAACTTTTTTGTTCTGGGAAATCATCGAATGAGTCCACCACAGTATTCCTTCTGCTACCCTTTGCATTACAGGACCGTGGTGACATTTTCAAAATATCCTGCAAAATACGCTTCACTGTACCTATATAACACATAATGACTGGTAGAAACGGAACGAAGTTATATTTATTTATTGATTTATTTAAACTTCATGTACAGTAGTGGTACATAGGCGGACTTAATGCAACAAGGCATTCTCTACCAGTCAACCTTTGGGTTAAAAAAGACAACACTGTGGTAGGTTTGCACAATAAACAAATAACAGATACTTTAAACAGAAAATAAAATAAAAAAATAAGTTACTTATAATAATAAAATACATATATATGCTAAAATTATACACTAATAAATACTAAGAAAAATATCAAATCATTAAGAGAACTTTATAATAATTCCGACGAAGACCGAACTAAGGTTGAGAAGACTTCAAGTAGTAGTTCCGAATTTTACGCTTGAAGGAAAATTTACTTTCAGCTTTTTTTATGTCAATGTTATGTTTTAGGTTTTTAATTATATTCGATCAGTGCCAAGTACATTTGATGATAAGGTGAACTAATTATAATTGCTCTTTGATTGTTTAATTAATCTGCCATAAAGGGATGCGGTCGGAAAAGGTACTTGTTACGGTAAGGTAGGTAAGTGAAGTAAAGTGATTCAAAGATTGTAAATTATGACAACTTTGAACTAATCACATTTACGATCTTATATAAAAGGTAACATTACACATAATTGAGAATAATTTGTTGTTTTTGATTTCAACCTTTGTAAATATCAATTTAATGCTAAGCCACGTTTGCACCACAAATCAATAAAATGCGTTTAGTTCTTTTTTTAGGGTTCCGTACCTCAAAAGGAAAAACAAAACCCTTATAGGATCACTTTGTTGTCCGTCTGTCTGGCTGTCAAGACCCTTTATCTCGGGAACGCGTCGAAGTATCGAGTTGAAATAAAAAATTGTGTACTCAAGTCTGCGGATTCTTGAAGCTGTGACAAAATCAAACTTCTGAGTTTGCGATAAAAAAGATACGGCCGTTTATGTCGCAAAAAACGTGTATTTCGACACTCTCAAGGGAATCAAAATTCATAGGGTACTTCCCGTTGACATAGAATCCTGAAATTCGGCACGAAGCAAGGTCTCATAACACATATGTATATAGGAAAAACTATGAAAACTGTAAATTTGTAATTACGTCACAAGAAAATATTTTTTTGCGATTCGGAAATATCTTCGTAACTCAATTCGGGAATTGAACTGTTTTCATAGGTAAGTTTGTACGGAACCCTCAGTGCATAAGCCCGACTCGCTTTTACCCAGTTTTTTAATCTGAGAAATCATCAAATAAATTCTACCGAGAGATTTGAATTTTATTAACTACGAGTAAAACCTATCCGTGTTCATTTGGCTACACTTTGCGTTCCAAGACCACGATGACCCATGGGTTGTGTGAAAGTGGTACCCTGGGGCCCTGGAACGAAGGCAAAGAAGGAACAAGAATGGGTTTTAGTAATTAAAAGTATGACACGCCCTCTCGCTCCGCCCAAGAGCTTGAAAAGTCATAAGGGTAGCCAGCCTATCGGTATTTTACAGGTTGCATTTTGGAGAGTGTGCGCGGGAATTGCGTGACTTGATTCCGCCATCTCCTTTCTACCATCGGACAACCCGACGTACGGCGAGTATCCACCCTTACGTTGTTGAAACTTCAACGGTCCGGACTAAGCGTTTCGCTTCGTCGTTTATACCGCGTACATCGAAGGACTGGAACAATTTGCCTGCTGCGTCTTCCCGTCCAACTATAATTTAGGTGCCTTCAAGGCTAGAGTGAGTAGGCTCTTAATAAACTAGTGCGCCTCACCATCAATGATTGCATCACTGCTTACCATCAGGTGGGATCGCAGTCAAGCACTGGTTTATATCAAATAAAAAAAAATAGGGCCAAGATGACTCTTTCAAATAATTAGAATAATCAAACGTGAGCTTAACGCTAAACATGTTGCCAAGAAATGGAACAGTTTTCTGTATAGGTAGGGATTTGATGGAATTTGGTGAAAAAGTGAACTTTAGTGGTTCCTTGGATATTTTTTTTTTTTGTGTATAATTACATTATCACATCGTGCACATAATTTATACTAGCTTTTGCTCGTGGATTTATTCGAGTGAAAGTAAAAAATTGTCCCAAGGGCCCAGGACATGATATACTCGGGTGCCAAATTTTTGAAAGCACGGTTGGCGCAGTGGTTGAGAGATTGGCTATTGCGCTGCAGGTCGCGGGTTCGAAAGGTGTCTCGGTGTTTTGTGTATATGCGTTTACATGTTTGTGAGCGCACCCATGATACAGGAGTAATTCCTAGTATGGGACAAAATTAAAAAAAAAAACTTTCATATCCTTTCAGCCATTTGGGCGTAATAAACATAATTAAACACACACATACAAATTTTCGCCGGTTCACTAAATGCTTCACCAAAACTCCATTGACAAATTCTTAGTTAACAAATAACGTTTCGTATACTATTTATTTCACAAACGATTCGTTCTGCAAATGTTTCATTTTACAAACTCTCGCTTTACAAACTTTTTTTTAGCAAAAGTATTTCTTATTAAATGGTTTGGATAAAATTTTATCATTTATACATTTTTCATTTAATATTTTGATTCTTTTGGATAAATTACGTTTATACTAATTATCATTTTAGAATAAATTTTCTAAACGATCATGACGGTGTTGTGCAACAAATATGAACGTCGTGTTTCGTTATATTAGAAGGCTAAATTTGTATGAAATATACGGCATGTACGAGTATATTTCCACTATAAAAAAAATATATAATTGACCGTGTTAATCTTATTTTTTAATCGGTAGTATTTAACTTTTCATCAATTTCATTTAAATGTTCCTCATTTGATTTCTTTTTTTTAAAACAAAAATACAAATTATGCTCTAAAACATTCTCTTCTGGGTGAATTTGTGAGTGGAAGGAAGATTTCTCCCTCCCTTATGTTTCCAGAGGATTGCTCGCCTACTTCTGGATGAATTAACTTCTGAGAATCGGTGAATTTACTTCTGCGTGATTGAACTGACAGAATACCACTTTCGCCTATATAATATTCATTACTTATTTATTTAATCATAGGAGAACCAACAGCTATAACAAAAGGATAATAATAGTATAGGAGACATTGAGCCAATTACAGGTTCTCATAAATCATAAATCATTTATTAATTTGCAAACATGGGTAAAAATATAAATTGATGTTTTGTTTTTAAATGAATAATATAAAGTTCTCCATGTTTAACCATCACATGGGTATGCAAATAATGAAAACAGGTACAAGATAAAAAGTTGACAGTCACAGTTATGAAATTATTATAGTGATAAATGATAAATGATATTTATTTTGTAAATAGGTTTAAAAAACACTTTTACACGTCAATTTTTTTTTCGTCATTTTTAAACTAGATGAGGCCGGTGTTTCCTACCTGACTACCCTGAGAAGAAACACCGAAACAAACTCAGGGGTCAAAGTCTCTTTTAAAGTCCATACAGTAAATATGTAATGGTCAAATCACATGAGAACCATGCAGATTTGTCTGAAATGGTCTTTTGAAGAAAGAACCATACAGTAATATTAAAATATCAAAATTAAATTAAAAAATCAATACAAAATTAAATGTCATGTCTCACGGGTAGAAACAGGTAAAGTAATATAAAACTTACGATCACTAATAAACACAATAAAAAAAAAAAAACATTATTAACCAAAAAAAAAACCGCATTCAGCTGAGTGCGTGCCGAATAGGTTTTTGTAGTAAACGAGTCAAAAGAGAACTCTTTACAAAGAACATTAAAGTCCTCACAATCAGGGTTATTAGTAGTGATGAATGACGTAACAATGTCAGGACACAAAACTGAATCCATCATTAATACTGAAAGTAACTGACTCATACTCTTACAATTTCATGTAAAATATTGTAATTATTTTCTTGTTATTGTTGAGGTTAATGACTACGAGGATGATCGTTGTTATGAAAAGATGAATTGCTTAAAAGGAATTCCCTTCGGACTGGGTTAAATTACATTGTAATCATGGCTGCAAAGCATGATGTTCAGTTCACGTAAGTCTTAATTCTTTATTGTACATAATAACCTCCTCCTTTTTGAAGTCGGTTAAAAACATACATAGTACACGGTGATACATACTACAGTTTATGTACAAAGGCGAGCTTAACTCAACAATGAGTTATCTCCCAGCAAACCTTTGAGTTACAGAGAGAGAACACATACGAGGCTAGGATCCAGTGCACAATATAAACCTTCCATAACTAATTCTAATATATAATTATAAAATACATACTAATATATACTCATACTATGTCAATAATGAAAGGAAGTGCTCTTTAAGTTTCCTTTTGAAGACATCCAGAGAAGGGCTGTCGCGAAGAGAGTGTGGCAGAGAGTTCCAGAGACGCACTGCAGTTACAAGTCAAGTCTTTTCATTGAAAAGGAGAAATCTCCCTTCACTATTTAAAATCGCAGTACAGTATATAATTATTAATTATGTATGTACTTATTACTCACACAAACACAATGTCAAGCTTTTTTTTAAGTTTAAAAATCATCAAATAACTTCTCCCTCTTTGGCAAGAGCAAGAGGGAGTGTTAGACTTTTATTGACTAAAACCCACTTGTGTTCCTTCAGTTGCACATTTTTGTGAGGGCTACGGTACCTAACTCTTGAACAATCCGTAGCCTTGAATTCTTAAAAAGGTCTAACAGAAGTGTATATTATATACTGTACGAAATTATTTTAAAGTTAACTGTCGATATGATGACGTGAGTATAGGTACTGGTCTATATTCACGTATCGACAGTTATCTTTAGAATAATTCTTAGTAGAATAATAATCTTAGTTATTTTAATTAATAAATTAATTTTAAAAAATGAAAACAACCTAGTGCTTGACTGCGATCCCACCTGGTGGTAAGCTGTGATGCAATCGTTGATAGTGAGGCGCACTAGTTTATTAAGAGCCTATTCACTCCAGCCTTGAAGACACCTAAACTAATCATCAGACGGGAAGACCGCAGCAGGCACATTGTTTCAGTTCCTCGATGTAAGTACGCGGTATAGACGACGACGAGGCGAAACGGTCAGTTCGGACAGTAGAAGTGTTAACAATGTAAGGCTGGACACTCGCTGTACGTACGGGTTGTCCGATGGTAGAAACGTGATGGCAGTATCAAATTATGTAATTCCTGTTTTTGTCAGTAAAAGTCTAATGATCCACTCAGAGCGGGAGGGCGTAAGAAATCATGCAACATCTGTCATGATTTCTTACCTATAAAAATCTCACATATTGACTGACTTTAACTGGACATAAATTATCTGTTACCTGTTATCCGTTATCTGTGCAACTAACAAATTCTTAATGGAAAAGGATCCAATGAAAAATATTATTTTTCATCTTCCTTACAGTTTGTTGTGATAATTACCACTGGCCTTAAACATTTTACATCAAGAACAAGCGATGAATAATAAGCAAGTCAGTTTTATTAAATCAAAACATGTTTTGTTCACTTTTAAACAGAATTTTACTTAGTAAACTTATTAAGGAATAAACAATGAGAAAAGTCGGCCTTCATTGTGGGTAGCTTGTTTAATAAATGCCTAAAGGTTCATTGATTCCTAGGGGATAAACCGAAACGAACCTTAGGCAAAATAGGGCATGAAGTTTGTGTAATACTAATTGGAAAAGCCTATTATGGTAATGTCAATTACCATTCGTGATCCCTAGCGGTTTAGGATTTTCTAGCTGATTTATAGTTACCTATCTACCTAGTAACCAATTAACTAAGGAAGACGTCCTCAATTCAGTTGTATTTTTTTTTTAATTCAAACTCACTCAAACTCAAAATAATGTAATTTCACATATTCGGTGGGAAAATCATCCAATGACATCCCCCGATCTTGGGCGGATCGAGAGTGTGTGTCAGACTTTTACTGACTAAAAACCCACTCCTGTTCCTTCGTTGCCTTTCAGGCTTTGCTTTTCATACCAGGGCAGAGTCTTCCTTTCAAAAGCAAGCCCTTGGCCCCCGTAGGCTTGGACCTTACTGGGCCCCTACGGATTGCTGACATCTCCTTGAGACATACGCCTACATAGGCGCTTATAAAACGTCAGAAGCTAGTACACGTTTCCAATTGGTCGTTTCCTATGCAGAAGAACCAGCAAGAAAGTCGATGGCTTTTTAAAAATAAATAATTGATTTTACAATATTTCCACATTACAGTATTAAAAGGTATGAGAGAACAGATATTTCTTTGTGACATTTGAAGTGTTTGAGCTACAGGGTTTGCTAGAAATAAGTACTACCTTTCATCGAACAAAACGTTACAGTCATGAGCAGAGGTCGGATTTAGGTAGAGTTAAACATGTACTTACACCAATTTCATACAGCGAAAGAATAAAGTGGAAGTGCCTCAAATCCCGAGACTAGTTTTAAAGAACAGATTTTTTTTTTATAAAACTGTCACAAATATTGCAGAAAAAAATTCTTCCTGCATTAATGACGAGGAGAAGTGTATAAATTTGTTAACCTTACATTAATTGACGTAGAGAGATCTTTTTCAATGAAAAATACTAATAAAAATTGAATGTTTTTTTGTTTATTTGTCTTATCTATCTCTGAGGTTTTTATTATTATCTATTTATTATATCATATTCTTGGCCACACGGGATTTTTCATTAGAAATCCCGAAAGGAAGATCACGTACATGAATAACTCTACCTAATTCCGACCCCTGGTCATGAGCCTTCGTTACGATTCGATCGACGTAAAAGTTATCCGTTTATTTTTTTAGGTCCATCCACTATTTTTTTAGGTCGATAAAAAGCCGGATTCTTTGTTACAGATCTCATAACTGTCTATCACAGCATATGGAAAGGATATAGTTGTTTTTGTGACATTACACTAATATTATAAAAGTGAAATATTGAATAGGGTGTGTGTGTTTGATACTCCTTTATGTTCAATCGCCTGCACGGTTTTGAATGAAATTTGGCATTGCGACACGGGTAGATCATCTTTTGGAATAGCGCATAAGTTTTTTTTTTTTTCCTGGGAATACGATCCTTTGCGATCATTTTAAATTTGCTTAAACTCTGGTGAAGCCGCTGGCAGAAGCTCTAGTATTTTATATTTTATTTTATTTTATTTCAATTATAAAGAGGTAGTTTGTTTTTTATTTTGTTTGTAGGAGGTAATCTCTGAAAGTACTGGTCCGATTGCGAAAATATTTTCACCGATAGAAAGCTGCTTTATTCCTGAGTGACATAAGTTATATTTTATGTATGCGAGCGAAGCCGCGGGCAAAAGCTTAAATAAAAAAGTTTTCTACTACACAAACATCGTACCGGTAACGCAAATGGTATTTGATGTATTTTTGGGAGATTGGAAATCATCTTATGACTTCTCCTGCTTTAGGGCGGAGCAAGAGGGCGTTTCAGAATTTTGACTGACTAAAATCCACCTAGGTTAGTCAGTCTTCTAGCCCTAATAATATGACAGGTAGTTTCTGTTTTTTTCCTACCTTTCCTTACAATTTCACCTTCCCCAAAATATGCTAACGCACGTTGGATCAAATTTCGTCTACGTACATTAAATATTTATATTCCTACTCTCTAGGAAATATCCTTGTACGAAAATTGTTTTTATTAATGTTAGTCATTCATTCACTATGAAGTTTCGTTGCTTGAATGGGCGTGTACCTTCTATATAAATCTCATGCGAATATTATCTTGAATTGAATTTTTGTCATTGCTTAATTTTTTTTGAGAGTATGAAGTACACTATCAAATATTTGTAATGATCCTGAGATAAAAAATACTGGGCAAGTGCGAGTCAGACTCGCGCACTGAGGGTTCCGTACAAACTTGAAAGGTAAATTGCTGTTTACGTATTATGACGTATTAAAAAAAACTACTACTTACTAAATCTCGTTCAAACCAATTTTCGGTGGAGGTTTGCATGTAGTTTATCATTCTCTTATTTTAGAAGTTACAGAGGGGTAGGGGGGACACATTTTACCAATTTGGAAGTGTCTCTCGCGCAAACTATTCAGTTTAGAAAAAAATTATAATAGAAACCTCAATATCATTTTTGAAGACCTATCCATAGAGACCATACACGTAATGGGTTTGATGAAAAAAAAAATTGAGTTTCAGTTCTAAGTATGGGGAAGCCCCAAAATTTATTGCTTTTTTTTCTATTTTTGTGTGAAAATCCTAATGCGGTTCACAGAATACATCTACATACCAAGTTTCAACAGTATAGTTCTTATAGTTTCAGAAAAAAGTGGCTGTGACATACGGACGGACAGACAGACAGACATGACGAATCCATAAGGGTTCCGTTTTTTGCCATTTGGCTACGGAGCCCTAAAAATACATGAAAGTAATAAAGTTATTTGTTAAAATGACAACAGTGGACCAATGGATAAAACAAAATAAATGTTGCATTTAAGCAACTATTATTTATTTTTCAAATATTTGCTTTGATTATTTATTTACACGTATAATTTACATATAAAAATACTTAACTTACTTTAAAGTAAACTCAAATAAATTAATAAAAACCCTAAACTAATTACAACTTACTAAAAACAAACTAAAATATGGTGTCAAAAAACTCTTTCACATCAATGACTGGTAATGTGCCAAAAAGCCTATTTATATGCAACATTTATTTTTAATCCGTACAAAAAAAAAAAACATTCTTTAAATTACTACAAAATCCAAAATTTGGCTATGATGAAGCGACATAGTCATTATTGACAAAGCTCCAAAATAAAGATGAAAAAAAAGTACTCTTGCTAAAGAAGTAAAAGATTTCTTTTGTGTAAAGATAAAATTTTTCTTTAATTACAATCAGCGTACAAAAACTTTGTGTTCAAAAAACTTATCTTTCTTTATCTTAATTGCCTGTAGCTACGTTTGAAGGTAGCGTAATTAATAGTTGGACACCTAAAAACATCTCTTTACAGTTTAATTAACTTACTCCTTAGCGAACTTACGTAATGGACTCGGCCGAGAATTTTAAATTAATTCGTTTCAGTAAATGAACTACGAGAATTTATTGTACGGGTAGAAACATAGATATAAAAAAGTGTCTATGGGTAGAAATTAATTTATTCATGGCTTAAAAATTCCTCCTACCCTCAATAATTATTCTATTTTATTTATTGGAGAAAACAAACAATAACACATAGAGAATTACATAAAAAGGCTTAGAAATAGTTTTACACATGTGATATCAACAACGTTCTCCACATATAAATACGTGAGACACTTGGTTTGACAAGCGCTGTATTTTTTTTTTTAAAGGAATGCAAAATGTTTTTTTAAATAACAATGTGGTCCACCAACAATAGAGCTGGCTTATTATTAATTATATAGATTTTTTAACAACTTGAGTAAAGTTATGATATTTTATTATGATCTTACGAGAATAACTACACTACTATTACACTATACATATGTGTGTGTGTGTATTAAATATATGTGTTACGTTTTTGAGTGAAATAAAAAATTACTTTCTGTATTTAGTCGTGGCGAGTCAGTGGCGACTACGTACCGGAAGACGCAGCATTGGAAGGCCTCCCACAAGGTGGACCAATGACCTAGTGAGAGTCGCGGGAATCCGATGGATATGAGACGCACAGGACCGGTCATTATGATGTCACATGGGGAGGCTTATGTCCAACAGTGAACGTCTTTCGGCTGAAATGATGATGATAAAGTCATTATATCGTGATTCATTAGCCGATTCTAAATAAACTACTTTGAGGATGTTTTTTTTTCGGAATGTGCCTGACTATTTTTTTTTTAGGTGGGAAAATCATCTAATGACACCCCCCGCTCTTGGGAGGAGCGAGAGCGCATGTCAGACTTTTACTGACTAAAAACCCATTCCTGTTCCTTCTTTACCATTGTTCCAGGGCCCCGGAGATCTCTTTCACATCAACCATGGCCCCAGTAGGCTTCGACCATGCTGGGCCCCTACGGTTGCTGACATCTCCTTGAGGCGCGCGTGGAACACTACGCGCCGTCGACGACCTGGGCTCGGTCCGGACGGTTACCGGATGGTCGGACGGCGAACTACCCATTGCTCGCCACCCGCAAGCCTGCGCCTACGGTGGCCGGAAATCGGGATCGGAAAATCGGCTGGGGCACGAGGGCCATTGCCGCGCGACGATTGTACGCGCGTGCACGTGCGGCCTCCTCCTTTGCTAGCATTACTGCTTCGTAGAAGGAGGCGACCGCTTGCCACTCCTCCTCGCTCCGGACTATGGCCTGTACCAAGGCCCGGCGCGAGAGATCGCTGCCGCCGATCGCCCCCACGAGGACACGGTGGTGCTCTGCCCAGACGGGGTACACCTCTACCGTATGCTCCACCGTGTCCTCCGGGTGCTTCACAAAATAATGACATCCGGGCGTTTTTTCCGCACGAATCCGGTGCAGGAACCTCCCGAACTTACCATGTCCGGTGAGGACCTGCGTCATGCGGAAGGTAAGGACGCCGTGTTGTCTTTCCAGCCACTCCTAAGCCTCCAAAGAGGGGACTTACCGCCATAATTATGGCGTGCCCACTTTTAGGATGTACGGCTATTATGTTACTATTATTTTAATTTTTTTTCTTATAACAATTTTGCAAAAATTTTAAAAAAATATATAATTTTATAATTATGGGTCTTAAGTTTTTGTATTCCACGCACGTAGTTGCGAGAAAAATCTGTGATGTAAATATTTTTTCCTAGACCTAAATCTAGTCATGATAGACAGTGAATCGTAGTCTAACCGGATGCGGTAGCGACAACAGTGGCGTGGAATATTTTTTATTCGATTTTCTATTTTCTATTCAGTCGACGTCGCATTTTTTCTAGAGCCACCTCGGATTTTTCATGTAGGTATCATTTTATTGAACTCACAATGGACGTAGTTCTCAATTTTTTTTATTTTGTTATGCAGGGAGTTGAATGAACAGTGTTGCTCTTTGTTGTATTTTATTTTGTAGAATACAGTTCTATAAAGCCTAGAATTGAAAGCAATTCTTAGGATAAGTCCAATTGTCAGAGTAGCGAGACTGTATGGAAGAGTTACCCCACTCTTGAAACGCATCACCGGACATGGTAAGTTTGGGAGGTTCCTGCACCGGATTCGTGCAAAAGAAACGCCCGGGTGTCACCATTGTGTGGACCGTAAGGCGGATACGGTGAAGCATACGGTAGTAGTGTGCTCCATTTGGGTGGAGCACCGCCGTGTCCCCGTAGTCTCTCACGCTGGGTCGTACAGGCTATGGTCCAGAGCGAGGAAGAATGGCAGGTGGTCGCCTTCTTCTGTGAAGCAGTAATGTTAGCGAAGGAGGCGGCCGTCCGCGTGAGGGAACGGACTTCCTGACGCCCCGGCCGCCGAGATCCCGACCCCAATTTCTAGCCACCGCACCGTAGACGTGGGCTTGCGGACTGCGAATAATGGCTAGCTCGCCATCCGGCCGTCCGGTAATAAGTAAGTCCGAGTCGTCGACGGCGAGTTGTGTTCCACGCGCGCCTCAAAGAGATTTCAGCAAAACAGTAGAGTTCCAGCAGGGCCGAAACCTACAGGGGCCATCATTGGTTCGTTTCTGAAAGGAAAACCCGGGGTCCTGGAACGCAAGGCAAAGTAGGAACATAAGAGTCAGCAAAAGGCTGACACGCCCTCCCACTCTGGTCTAGATCGGGAGAAGTCATTGGATAATTTACTACCTAAAAAAAAAAAACCGTGTAACGTAAAGAGCGACTTAAGTTACATAGATGGGTTTTAGTCCATAAAAACTCCCAGAGCGGAAGATATTATTTGATGATTTTCCACATAAAACAAACTTTTTACAAAAAAAAAAATACAACCGACTTCAATGTAAAAAAAAACTGCGAGTCGGACTCGCGCTCTGAGGGTTCCGTACAGACTTACCTAAGAAAACAGTTCAATTTCCGAATCGAGTTTCAAAGATTTTTACGAATCGCAAAAAAGTTTTTTTTTTACGATTTGTGACGTAACTACAAATTTACAGTTTTCAGATTTTTTCCTATACTTATGCCATGAGACCATGCTTCATGCCGAATTTCAGGATTCTAGGACAACGGGAAGTACCCTATGAATTTTGATTCCCTTGAGAGTGTCAAAATATACGTTTTTTGCAACATAAACGACCGTATCTTTTTTTTTTCGTAAACTTACAAGTTTGATTTTTTTACAACTTCAAGGAACCGCAGACTTGATTATATGGTTTTAATTTCAACTCGATACCTACACGCTTTCCCAAGATAAAGGGTCTTGACAGACGAACAGACAGAAAGTGACGGACAACAAAGTGATCAAGGATTCCGTTTTTTTCTTTTGAGGTACGGAACCCAAAAAAAAAAACACTAAAAGTGCAAAATAACTTAAATTTCGCAAGTCGGTTTTTCTATAATAGTTTTGTCAAATCTACCACAAAAAATACCAATTCATATTTTAAATTTTATTAGTACCCAACAGAATTATACAAACAAGTAGTGATAATTTAGTGTGTGTGATGTAATTCTATTGAGGTGTGAATTTTAACATCAAACAAATTATTAAGATAGTAATATTACTGTTTTTTATGTATATAACACGTCATATAAATTCTATTTTTAGATAACCTATTTATAAAAAGTTGTTTACATACCTATATATGCGCATGCGCAACTAAGTAACACTCAGTTAAACGTCATGATGACGTAAACGATGAGCGGTTAACCGTAGGCATTCCTTTTTCTCTGACGTCGGTCTCGCCCGTATACTATACCAAGTAACAGCTGACGTTATCCATGGTGGTTGACGTCAAACAAGAAGAAATTCTAATGCAATTTGCTTTGAGGATATTTAGTCTGCTTACGTGCAAGATTTCAAAACTGACTCGTACTTTCGACACTCCTAGTGACGCCATTACCATACTCCAGGAAAGCAGTAGGGAAACTAGCACCCTTCGCAAACGTAAACACAGATCCCCTTCCTTCGCCGGGATCCCGATCCCGATTTCCGGCCACCGTAGGCGCTGGCTTGCGGATGGCGAACAATGGGTAGCTCGCCGTCCGACCGTCCGGTAACCGTCCGGAGTGAGCTCAAGTCGTCGACGGCGCGTACTGTTCCACGCGCGCCTCAAGCAGATGTCAGCAAACCGTAGGGGCCCAGCAGGGTCGAAGGCTACTGGGGCCTAGAGTCTGCTTGTGAAAGTAAGACTCGGCCCTGGTATGAAAGGCAAGGAAGGAACAGGAGTGGGGTTTTAGTCAGTAAAAGTCTGACACGCCCTCACGCTCCGCCCAAGTGCGGGGGTGTCATTGATCTACCTATTTCTATTTATATAACCTACAAAAAAAAAAAGATCCCCGTCCTTCCGTCCTTGCGGCCGAAGCACGCCGCGACGATCCCGTCAATACCGACCCCGTTCTTTGCTCGAGCCAGCCTACGCCGCTAAGTATGTAACTTCAAATTCAAACATAAATATTAATCGATTCAGCCCATTGTCCCTTGTTGTCCTCTCCCAGTGACGCCCTAAGCTCTGTGCTTCACAGAGGGTGCCCTTAGCGTATAGTCGCTTAGTTTTAAGTTTTTTATAAGTCCTGGCTGTTTGCCATTTATTGAGACCCTCATAGGCAAGTCCGGTTAAGCAGACGAGAACCTCATGGGTTGACTTGCGAGAGATCACTAAAAAAGAGAACGATATTGTTACTGGCAACCCAGAGGAACGTAGGTGTTAACATTCGGATGCCATTAAATGATTGGTCAACCAAGTAGGAACGGGTTGCGATATTGCTCGAAGGAGCCACCGTGACCCATGAATGCAAAAGGCAGCTGAAGGGACGCGGATGGGTGGGTTTAAGTAAGAAAAATCTGACACTCTCTCGCTCCACCCAAAGCGGTAGAAGTTATTTGATGAATTCCCATCCTGTCCAAGCCATTGTTCCTATTTGTTTTTTTAGTATAGAAAGGTAATATTATGTAACTTATTCAACTCTTCATTAATGGCATTTATGGGAAAGACACCACAATTTTGCCAATAACACGTGAAAACTGTTAATAGACCATCAAACGCTGGAGAGTATTTAGCGTGAATTAACAGTTCAATAAATATATATCTCTAAACATTAAAGTTCGAAATAAAAGAATTTCTTTGCGACGCAGACCGACATTATGACTAATCTTAAGTATATATATATTGTTAAGAATGTGGTATTTTGTTTCCATTAAACTTCACATTGAATGGATGAGCCAGACAAAAAATCTCAAGCTACTTGAATGTAATAAAAAGATCTACCTTATAATTTAAATCCCGGGACATACTATACAATTGAAAGACATTGTCCTCATCTATTTGGTGACGTACCAACCTACTTACCTACCGTCGTATATGTAGGAAGGTGTGTATAAAATTAACGGCTGTTCTGAATCTGGCCATACAGATATACAATGTAATGGTATGGTCGGAAAATAACCTCTTTATTCAAGGTACAGCCGTCAATGCAGTGCCTGCCAATTACACTTTCTTGCAACCATGCCCGCCAATGTGATACTTCTTACAGCCATGCCAACAGGTCAGCAAAAAGAGCAGGAAAGTGTGGACACACGCCTTAGCCAGCCATCTATGTTTGGCCATTAAAATCGAGTTTGTTTTGGAAAAAATACAAAATATAACGAAACCACTCGATTTTTTATTTACTTCGTTCACCTTTTATTACACGGAGAGTTTTTATAAACTACACATGCTAGAGCAGGGGTCACCAAATGGCGGACCGCGGTCCGAATCTGCACACCCAGAAAATTCTAAGAAAAGTGTAAACATATGTGCTAGTTAATTCAATTTAGCCTCCGTTTCGTCTTTATCACGCCTCATATCGAGGCACGCGACAACGGACAATGTGAGCACAAGAACAGCAAGCCGTGGTGACACAGCGAAGTGACGATGACGTATTCTAATTTACGCAGTTTCGAAACTTTGCAGGTAGGTATATAGTCCGGATCAACATTATATTTGTGAAGCAGCTTATTTGAACTTTTGAACTCGTGTTACCGATGACCATCTCTAGAATTTAATGGCAATAGCTTGCACCAACTCAACTTCAGACATCAGATAGATTATTCAAAAGAAAAACAAAAAACACATGTTTTGCATTAATAATATTATTAAGTACTAGTTTCTGCCAGCGGTTTCACGCGCGTAAAAGTAGGTTTCTCCATACAAATTTCCTACCTCCATTTTACCCCCTTAGTTTCGTAAAATCCGTTCGTAGCGGATGTGCCAAATGTTAAGTTTGTAGGTGTTATAGTTTCTGAGATTTCGTGATTAATCAGTGAGTGGTATTTCGCTTAGCGATAGCGATAGCGGTATTTCGCGATATACGCATAGATAGTATATCTTGTGATTTTTTAATTAGATTATATCCTTAATAAAAAAAAGTTTGCTTTTTAGTAATAAATTTTGATTGCTAGACCATTTATAAAACGGACCGCAATACTTAAACGACGAGATTAAACTAATTGGTAATCCCTGTCTTTGAGCACACCGGCGATATTCAGGGTCAATGCCAACCTACTCCAAAGTCGCGTGAGCTGCGAGTGTTATTACTAGAAAAAAAAACGGCTAATAATATCTAAAAGATGATGTATCACTTAGCTGAACAGATCAAAGGTGCTAAGCATTATTCGCATATCTATCTACTTATAATGAAGATAAGACAATTTGAACACCTAAGCGATATCGTCAAGGAAAACGCGATGATAAATATTGAGGAAAAACGTAGAATGTAAAGATAAAAAGCGGTTATAAGGGTCGCGGTAAATGAGGTAAATCACAGTTAATATTTGCGGGTAATGTGCAGCCAATCATCTAAATCTATGCAGGTTTTGCTGACATTTATGTGCGTCAGTTACTGAGTACCTACTAAGTCAAAACAGATTTTTCCTCTTGACTACCGTTTTAATTAGTCGATTATAATTGATAAACTTCGATGCCAGTATACAGTTCTGATTTTCCCATGTACTTGTTACTGAGGAAAATTGATTAACGAACATAATTTATAATATTTATAAATTATGTTCAATTTTCCTCAGTTTTCAATTTTTTTTGTTGGTGGTGTTAGAAGGGAAATTAAATTCTGATGTTATGTTTAATGCAGGAATTTCCGGGTAGAATGGTGTATTAAATAACCAACAATAATCAGCCATAATTACACTGTTCATAATCAGGCCTTCTATCTAGGAGAGGGATGGGTCGTCATCTATCATGAAAGCCCAGTGCGGCGGTGGATGGTAATTTTTTTTTAGGTGGGAAATCACCCAATGACTTCTCGAGCTCTTGGGCAGAGCGAGAGGGCGAGTCAGACTTTTACTGACTAAAACGCACTCCTGTTCCTTCTTTGCCTTCGTTTCAGGGATGTGTCTTCGAATTTTTGGTTTTACGATATTCCGGTTTCCTTACAAAGTTCTCGTCGTCATTTAGAGGTGATACAATAAAGTACGCTAAGTAAAGCGCCTGCCTGTTTTGAGCCCACGACGTAAAACTTTTAAGTCGGGACCGTTAGGTACCAGTCCCTAACCAGTGGAGCCAGTGGTGTGGTAACCAGTGGAGTGGTGGTGGTTAGGCCTAGGGCCACCACTACTCTAGATCTTATTAAATTAAAATAATTGGTGCGTAAATGAATATTTACTCACAATTTTTTTAAACTTTATTATGTGTTTTTTATTAGTATTAAACAATAAAAGGAATCAAGTATAATATTGTGTGTTTGTACCATTGATTTGTGGTTTTATTAATAACTTGCATAACAACTTATATTATAATTAGATTACTCTGTTATTGACCATGGCGACGACGATGACCTGGTGAGGGTCGTGGGTATCCGATGGATGTGAGACACACAGGACCGTTCGTTGTGGCAATATTTGGGGAAAGCCTATATCCAACAGTGGACGTCTTTCGACTGAAATTGTGATGATCATGGCTCTATTATTAGACAGACTTGTGGTTTTACTAAGTTTGATTTTGACGTCTCTAAAATATTAAAAGTTTTTTTTTATGTATTTCTTCTAAATTATTGTGATTAATTAATTAAGAAAAAATGAATGAAAATGACACAAGTCGCCTGTTTGTTTAAAAAAATCTGAAATAAGATGAAAAAGACATAACTCAGTAAGTCATACTTAGTAGATATTAATAGAATTCTAAGACGAAAGTATCACAAACAATATCATAGAGGCTCAGTCTTCATTGGAGCATAATACAAAATAATTATAGCCATGGCAATATTTCTATCGGTTACCACGTGAATAATGATCACTTGCTATATATCACTACCGAGACTACTCGCTAAAGATATTGTGATAACATCGACCCTTTTTAGGAAAAAAACCTAAGCGACAGTTTGCGGTTTACGCAGAAATGGATTTTCTCTTCCATAATTAAAATGTGTTTATCTCTATTTACTTGTTTATAATCATGGACACGAATAAGCCCGCCACGGTGGTGCGCCACATTGCTCACCACTGTAACTTCTCAGTTAGTCAGGTGTCATTCAGATTAGAGTTAAACATCAGAACAGTACAAAGGTAATGAAGCTCGTCGAGTTCCAGATATTTAACTTTCTTTCATCCAGCAACGAAATTAATCGATGGAGAACCGATGAAGAATTTTGATGTACCTATATAGTTTTACCTGCTTATATATTGTAAGCTGTTAATCTAGATTAAAAACGCCAGAACTTAATTGAATTAACTTCCACAAAATAAACCCAATAAACAACTTTTATCAACCGCTGACTGTACAAACCTACGAATTACTTCAACAAATGTTCTCATTCAATAATTTCAAGAAGAAATATTTACAAATTCAAACAAACCCAGTCTACTGCTGATACAATATTCCAATCAGTGGTTCAGCAAATGCAAGCAAGTCAGTATCAGCTGTTGTGTGATATGTATGTGTTAAATTCAAAGCGCGAATGTGTAGAATTTCCACGTCATTACCGCGAACTCGCCAACTGGATCGGAAATGAATTTAAGGTCCTTCACACATCGAGCCTTTCTTAATTATTTATTGTACACAAAAACAACTTAGTATACGATGATTTGACAGTTCACGTACAAAAGCGAGCTTATTTCAGCAATGAGTTTTCTCCCAGCAAACCTTTAATTTACAGAGAGAACATATTCCTATATGACTTTTAAGGAAGAACAAAGTAAACGACTATTTGCGTTTTTTTTTTGGAATAGGTTTTCTCTTTCATCATAACTCCAAAAAAGTTATATACAAAAAGTTGATAAATACTTAGATCACCTTTATATGCCTAATTACAAAAAAAAACTTATTCCTTTGGTCCTGTTTGCACTGTTTTAGAGTCTACTGATGAAGGGTATTTAAAGGATGGGGTATTTTTAATGGTGTTATTTTTTTTAACCATCTAGTATCTCTCGTAGTTAGAAGTAGGATCATCATCATCACATAGACGTCAACTGCTGGAACTCTCCGAAACATCACTTAATTGACCAATCCCTGAGCAGATGGCACATGATAATTATAATGTTAAAACAATAAGTAACTGATTTCGTTTCAAGTGGCATCATGTGAATAGAGCCTAACGAGATTGTTCTAGATGTCGCTGAAAATTTAATTTATTTTTATCAGTTAAAATAGCAAAGATTTTTGTTAGGATGGTTTTGAGTGCTGTCATATTCAACATTCAATCAATCCGGTTTTCATTCTGTTTGTTAGTTTCCAATGGTGGATATTGGTAACTCCGTTTTGGAACGTCAAATAGCTTCAGCTTTCTGACTATTTATGGGACACCTGGACAATTCAATAGTGCTTGTAACATCATTATCATCATTTCTGCCGAAAGACGTCCACTGTTGGACATGAGCCTCCTCCAAGTATCGCCACATCGAGCGGTCTTGTGCGTCTCGTGTGCATTGTATTTCCTCGACCCTCACCAAGTCATCGGTCCCTCGAGTGGCTGTGGGGGGCCTATCAATGCTTTGTCTCCCTGTACCTACGCGGTCACCACTCCAAAACCTTTCGGCTCCATCAACCATTTGTTTTGCGTGCAATGTGCTCGTATGTTTAACGTTAAACCATAGGCTGTGCGGGTCAATACAGCTCCTCTTTTGGTTTAGCTAAAATCTATACACCAGACCTTACATTTTATAAATTTTGCTAGTTTCCGACAGCATGTGAGACTAGTTCCCACGAGTGGCTACAACTTGTGCTATTTTTAGCAAAAATAACATGGTGATATAGAGCCCTGTCGGATACCCAATGAGAGTGTAGTGCCCCCCTGCTCAGAATATGAGCCATACATTGGAGTGTCCTCAGTGCTATACACCTACATTTTAGAGGACTTGATAAATGCCACCGATGCTACAATTGACGTAAATATCTACTGGGTCCAAAAAATTCTGACTAGTTAAGGAGCCAGGGAATTTCATTTGTGTGTAAGAACCTAATGATAAACAAATATTTGTGTATAATAGCATATCATAGCATAATCAGCCTTTTAATGATCCTACTGCTGGGACTCAGGCCTCCTCTCTAGGAGAGGGAATGGGCCGTAAACCACCACACGGGCCCAGTGCGGGTTGGTGAATGTCACATGTCTTCGAATTTTTTAGTTCTAGGACATGCCGGTTTCCTCACGATATTTTCCTTCATTGTTTTGAGAGCAGTGGTGATGAAAAATTTATGTATGTTAAGTATTATATTTTAAGGAGTTTTAAGACTTAAAAAGAAGGGATTTTCGTCCACAGTCCAATTTTGCCCAGTTTCAGATATAAGCTTCTTTCTCTTTCCTTGTTTCAATCCCCACACTCCTGTTCCAACCTCATGCAGGTTCTGTCCACGATGACAACAATTTTGCTTGCTCATCTCTGCTGCTGGACGATTCACTCCAAACCTGTTATTCCAATCTGCTGCTTTGTCACTAATAGTTCTCATTTATTCATATTAATCATAATTATCACCATAACATGTCATCCCTGAATCACCTACTGCTGGGTTAAAATTTTCCTTTCCTTTCACCTATGCTGAATAAAATCGAGTGAAATACATAACAGCAATACTAAGTAACGTCTTGTTATTTGCGGTTTATACTAATTAGTGGACGAAAACCACAAATAACAATTTATTTGCAATAATAATTTAGTAAATATATTACTCAACAGTACAGTTTTGATAAACTTTCAAAAGGACTTTGGGGGAAGTCCGGGGAGTGCTAGCTTTTTACTTCATCTCAATCATCCCATTAATCATCATCGGCGCAGGAAACCCCCTGTTTCTTCTTAGAAGAACACCCCAAAACCCGGTTAGGCCATATCTCTGAGGAGACTGTAAATAGGTTTTCCTTGGGATGCGTGATTGTTAGAAAGAGTTACCGAGGCAAGGAACGCCAAAAACAACTGAAGAAACACAGGTTGGTTTAAATCAGTAAAAGTCTGATGAATTCACACATCAAAAAAAAAAAACCAGTCAGGTGCGAGTCAGACTCGCGCACTGTGGGTTCCTTACAAACTTACCTATGAAAACAGTTTAATTCCCGAATTAAGTTACGAAGATTTTTCGAATTGAAAAAGATTTTTTTTTGTGGCGTAACTACAAATTTACAGTTCTAAAATTTATTCCTATATCTGTGCTTGAATTTTTTCCTATATTAATGCTATGTGAGCTTGCTTCATGCCAAATTTCAGGATTCTAGATCAACGGGAAGTACCCTATGAATTTTGATTCCCTTGAGAGTGTCAAAATTTACGTTTTTTGCGACATAAACGGCCGTATCTTTTTTTTTTCGTTTACTCAGAAGTTTGACTTTTTCACAGCTTCTCTTCAATTTCAACACAATACCTCCACGCTTTCCGAGATAAAGGGTCTTGACAGACAGACAGTCAGACGGATAACAAAGTGATCCTATAAGGGTTCCATTTTTTTCCTTTTGAGGTACGGAACCCTAAAAAAAGGGGTTTTGGGTTGTACTTGGCAGTAGGTTGTCATCATCTTCTCCTAAATCACTCATTAAGCTTCTTGTTTGAGGCTCGTGGCTATTAAACCATTGGCAGATACGACTATAGGTACAGTAGTAGTTTCTATATTATAATCGTTTTCTCATTGTGTGTACCTGTGTGCCAAATAAACGTGTTTTCTTTCTTTTTCAGTACAGTTATTGCCGAGTCCACGTCTCACAAGTCAACACCCTCGCAAGCCAAGTCAAGATACTTGCAATGATTTTTAATTGAAGCTTAATTGTTATCATGGGTGTTTTAATTGTTTTCAGCTTGGTAAACTTGGTTCCTGTAAAAACGAACTATAAAATAATCAGAGTAACTTGGATATACCTAGAAACCTGTTAGATGTATCGTTCAGCAAGATTGACGGTCATGACGGAGCCGGTTAGGGTCGATGCCTGCTAGAGCTGCGGACTGTTCGAAGGAATTACCGTGGCCCTCACAAAAGGGCAACTGAACTGTGTTTTTTTATTGGGTGGGAAAATCATCTTATGACAAATCGCGCTCTTGGACGGAGCGGGAGATAGTGTCAGACTTGACTTTTACTGACTAAAAACCCACTTCTGTTCCTTCTTTGCCTTCGTCCCAGGGCCCCGGGTTTCACTTTCACACTACCCTTGCCCCAGTAGGCTTGTAGGCAAATGAACTGTGGGTTTTAGTTCGTAAAAGTCTGATACTTCTATCCGCTCTCATCAGAGCGGAAGAATCCATTTGAAGATTTTCCAGGTAAAAATAAAATAGATGGATCGCAGATTTATGAAGAGGTGGCAGCTACATACTCACACTGGAAGCGGAAGGCTGAGGATTGATGTTGTAGCGGAGGCCCAGCAGTGGACTGTGGTAAGTAGTCTGAGTTGATTGTGCCTAGGGATTGGTTTTAATAAAAAATTGCATGCACCATGACATGCATTTAAACTTTATGTACAGCAGTGGTACATAGGGGGACTTATTGCAACGAGGCTAAAAGAGACAAAACTATGGTAGGTGAGTTGTGGTGGTGTGGTGGTTTTTTTTTTCGGGTGGGAAATCATCTAATGACATCCCCCGCTCTTGGGCTGGGCGAGAGATAGTGTCAGACTTTTACTGATTAAAAACCCACTCCTGTTCCTTCTTTGCAATTTTTCCGGGGCCCCGGGTATCTCTTTCGCATCACCCATGGCCCCAGTAGGCTTCGACCCTGCTGGGCCCCTACGGTTGCTGACATCTCCTTGAGGCGCGCGTGTAACAGTACGCACCGTCGACGACTTGGGCCCGGTCCGGACGGTTACCGGATGATCGGACGGCGAGCCACCCATTGCTCGCCGTCCGCAAGCCCGCGCCTACGGTGGCTGGAAATTGGGATCGGAATCCTGATGACGGTTGGGGCGTGAGGACCTTTGCCTCACGCGATCGGCCGCCACCTTTGCTAGCATTACTGCTTCACAGAAGGAGGCGACCGCCTGCCACTCCTCCTCGCTCCAGACCATAGCCTGTACCAAGGCCCGGCGCGAGAGATCGCTGCTGCCGATCGTCCCCACGAGGACACGGCGGTGCTCTGCCCAGGCGGGGCACACCTCTACCGTATGCTCCACCGTGTCCTCCGGGCGGTCCATACAATGGTGGCACCCGGGCGTTTCTTCCGCACGCATCCGGTGCAGGAACCTCCCGAACTTACCATGTCCGGTGAGGACCTGTGTCATGCGGAAGGTAAGGATGCCGTGAGGTCTTTCCAGCCACTCCTTTAAGAGGGGACTTATCGCCATAATTATGGCGTGCCCAGCACTGGGTTGCGACAGTCGCTGTCGCCATTCCACCATGAGTGATGGTGTGGTGGTATGGTGTGTGGTTTGATCCAAATCGAGCCATAGTTGATTTGTCTAAAATAATAATTCAATCTTCTGAAATCTACACTCATATTATAAAGAGGTAAAGTTTGTTTTTATTATTTGTAGGAGGTTATCTCTGAAACTATTGGTCCGATTGCTAAAATTTGTTCACCGATAGAAAGCTGCTTTATTCCTGAGTGACATAGGCTAAAATTTATATACGCGGGCGAAGTCGCGGGCAAAAGCTAGTCAAAAGTATTACATAATATTATTTGCAGTAAATACCTAAACTTATTCATGCAACATGTAGAAGCAAAATATATATTATTTTATAATAGTGTTATGATCTCAGAATTACTTTAATGCGCCGAACGTTTTAACTTGTTTTTCCTCACGCGACTATAAAATAAAGGATTACATAATCATGGCAACGCTTCTACACACCTAGTATTATTTATAGTTATATACCTAGTCTGTAATTATTATATCCTCTAATGGTATAGTGCTTTATTGGAAATAAAAGGAAAATTAATAATAATAATATGTGAGAGTGTACTGCGCATAATACATCGTATCCCACGAATAGGGGCGTAACTGCATAATAGCAACTTTTCAGGAGACATGTTTCGTTTGTTTTTTAAATTAAATGTTATCAAATATGTATTAGTGATTTCATATAATGTGTATTGATATCTTAAGATTCAGCTAAAATTATTTTCAATAAATTATCTTTATATTTTAAACGCATTTTGTCCCTTAAATCATTGTTCTCTGTTGTGTCAATGCGAAGTAGTGCTGGACTTGAGCAATAAGTTACATGATGCCTTTTATCTGCGGAAGAATAAAAGACAAAAACATAATTTGAAGATAGAAGAAAGACACAGACGTAATTAGGGCTTCGACTCGCAATATAGCCATTCCATAAAACACGGCCACAATCACCATTACGGTTTTTTTCTATGTACCCAATATTGAAAATATATTCTATATATTTGAACTTAGTCAATACTACAATTTAACAAAATGCGTTCAGTCGACTAGTGGCCGAACGGCGCTAGTACGCTCTCCCCGCGCCCGCGCACCTCCACTGCTCACAAAGAAAGAAGGCGCGACGGCGATAGTGGTATTTTTCTTCGTTGAAAACGTAGTGCTTAAAATTGTGGCTTTTCAGAAAACCTAATTAATTGATAACCTTTACCGTTTTTTAATGTTTTATTGAACTAGTTATATGTGGGATGCTAAGCAGAATTGAATTATGCAATAAAAAAAGAAAACCTCTATGTTCTTTAGGGCACTATTCGTAGGATATGACGAATATGGTCCAATCAATTAATCAAAACGATTAGTTGATCTGCGTGGTTAAATATTATTAGATACAAGTTAAGACGTACAAGGTGGTACGGATTCATCTCATTTTAATACAAAATGGAGTAAAGCATTTCCATACAGCGTGGCAACGCCGCCAGCCGTTTGGGTACATTACCAGTCGATAGCGATGCGGAGGAGTTTTTTGATGCCATTTAGATTACTTTTAGATAACATTTGAGATTTTTTTATTTTGTGTATATGTTATCGGCAATCTGTATAATCCGGTATTTTATACAATACGTAGGAAATGTATAGAATACCTAAAACGTATAGGTAATATAATATGAAATATTATTACCCGACTACGGAGGGTTATGATTTTGACAGGCTATGTATGTATGTGAGTTTGTTCATCTGTTCTGTTCCCTCATAGCTCCTAATCTACTTATCGGAACTTGACGTATGAGGTATCGTTAGAACCATCTTAATTGTCCGCTGAACATAGGCTACGTGACGTGTCACAAAAATTGATATGGCGCCCTCTAGTGGACAAAAAGTAATGTGTTAAAAATAAATATGGAGTAAAATACGCCGTGTTTGGTATCATTTGAAAGGGCTTCACTTGTACATTTCCAATATATTGCTCAAATTTAAAGTGACGCCCTCTAGCGGACAAAAAGTCATGTTTGAAAAAAAAAATAAGATAAATATACCGTGTTTGATATCATTTGAAAGGGCTTCGCTAGTACTTATCAAAAATATCATCAAAATTCAATGTGGCGCCCTCTAGCAGACAAAAAGTATTGCGTTAAAAAAAATACGATAAATATGTCGTGTTTCGTATCATTTGAAAGGGCTTTACTTGTACATACCAAAATAAATAGTAAAGAAGCACAGTGATTTAACACCAAAATCTTTTTTTTTTAATTTATTTTATATTTTGCCTAGGTATTCTATACAATACCGAATGCGCAGCCGGTAATGTGTGTAAAAGTCGAAAGCGGGGAAGCAGGTGACGTAATTTTATGGCACCCCGACACGGACAGTTAGAAGGTTAGAAGGCAAAGGTGGAAGTGGAGCTCCCGGTTTAGCCTTTGAGGTTATTTTTTATTATCACCCGGAAATAAGGGCTTTAAACCCCGCAGACAGAAATTGGACCTAAGTACTTGTAGCACTTCCGACGTTTGGCTCCCAAACTGAATTGGACTGGGGCTGCACTCAAGCGGCTCCTGCCCAACCTCAGGGGTCCAGACGCCTCCTGCCGGAGGCTCTACGCAGGCATTGTCCGGTCCATGGCCCTTTATGAGGCGCCGGTGTGGGCGCCGTCACTGCGAAAGCGACTGGCGGCCCAGCTGAACGCGTGCCAGAGGATCATGGCCATACGGATGGTGCGGGGATACCGCACGGTTTCCCGCGAAGCGGCGAGCCTCCTTGCTGGCCAGCCACCATGGGATCTGGAGGCAACAGGCCTTGCACGCAGGCACAATCTGAGCGTAGAGATGCAACGTCAAAATCAGCTCGAAGGGATACAGTTTTCATCGCCGGAAGACGCGCTAACAGCGTTCAGGTGTCTGCGGCGGACTGGAAAAAATGTTTCGAAAATTGGTTCAGGCGCATGAAACTTGGTATATAAAAATAAAAATATTTTATCCATAGAAGTTAGTTTTTTAGTTTCTCAAAACTTTCTGAGTGTCATACGTATAAATAATAGTAGTTAAGTGTTTTTTCTTAAATAAATTTAATACTTTAAATGAAAAAAAAAATGGAGTAAATGATAAATCTAGTATCTTTTTTATCAATATGATGTCTAATCTCAATCTTGATTAACTTCAAATACAAAAAAATAGAAACAAAATATTAATTAAAATGTTAATTAAAAATTTGTTGTTCATAATTTTCCTTATTTTGATGATGTGCCACAGAGCCATTAAACGTGATAATGGCATTAACCTGGCAGTGACTACCAAGGTTGTTCGATGAGATAATGATATAATCAATGAATCGTTGCGCATTTTCCTCAAATTGCATTTAATGAACGTAGAAGTATGATGTAAAATACAATCTTTCGAAAAATTTTTTTAGTACACTTATTCGAAAACCCGCTCTTATCCCTACCACTTTTGGGCAAGCAATTTACTGTTTTTCGCACTAGTGCAGAAAAGTGCACGAGCTCGCCCCCACCACAATTTATTACATTTATCGTTTCAGGGCGCTAAGTGACCTTTTTAAGTCGCGCTTCAACCCCCGTGTATATTTATATCTTCGTGAGTATATTGAAAAAGATCGTTTGATACACGTGAAACTTGTCACTGCAGCGACTCTATAACACCCTTACCTTCGGCTCGGGTGAATTTCATCTCAGTCGCAATAACAAACTTTCTCCACTTATATCAAAATGTACTTACTCTATTCGTGGATATGCTTGTAAAAGAGATTGCCTATTTTATCTATAGGCTGCTTTTGCATAACGTACAAGTGTATAATAGCAAAAAAATGTGCAAAATGTATTATCATACTTTCAAAAGAAATAAAAAGTACCTATCTTTTATTTTGTGACTTTTTACCCGATTGTTTTATGAGTTATTCTTGGGCTATTTTTCATAAACATTCTGTTTTATTTTAAAGAGGAACCACTTCTGTCAATGTCCTTGAACAAAGTAAACAAAATGAGCAAAAAAGAAAATGAGTTAATTTGCGCAATACATAAAGAAATACAAAAAGTAACATAAATAAGGAAAATGTGCGTCGCATCCGCGCCTAACGGCCATCGTTCAGCATAATGCTGGCACCCTTGTGTGAAACAACCGAGCTACGGTACTGGAGCCAAGTACTATAACTCTGTTTAGCTGTTACAGAAAAACACAGTGACAGCCTGCAGTACTTCATTCAGCGCGGTCCAAGTGCTATGAGTCTGCAGATGTATACCTACATTATATTTACATAATCGAGGTCCCCACTAAAAAACTCGTTAGCCACACCAGCCATCTGTTCGACTGCTAACATGATCGGCCTATGTGGGGGTAAAAGCTAGAGTTGGTTACGAAGATATACACAGAGAGAGCAGATAGACCAGGATAACGTATTCAAGAAATTTTATTGATGTTTTCATCAAAACTTGTTTGATCGACTACTGACACTTTCTTATTATAAACAGACAAACCGTGGGACGGCTCCAAGTTAAGTAATTCTTAGTTCTGTTTGCAGCTTTATTTTAATAGCCTATATCTTTTCAGCTTGGTTAACCCAACAAAACCATACATGTCTACGCTCTTCTTTACAAAACTTAGCTGTTCCAATCACATTATAGTCTCCCTGGATAGCCTCGCAAACAGATGGGGTGGACTATTTATTACCCGGGTCACACCTCGTAAATTCTTTTAAACGTATAGGTAAAAGAATTTTCAAGAATAAAATCTCACGTGAAATTCACTTAGTGAGAAATAATGGGTACTTAGCACGAATGTACGTCGCACAGTTGTTCCTGATTGTCCTTGCATTATTTATTTGTTAGTAATGGAAATGAATGGGAATTGGCTGGGTTTTACCTTCCGGGTAGCAGAAAAAACTACGTAAAATATTAATTGTCAACTAGTTCTTTTTTCATAAATCTTCATTTACTTAATCACTACATAGTATAAAACAAAGTCGCTTTTCGTGTCTGTCTGTCCCTATATATGTTTAGATCTTTAAAACTACGCAACAGATTTTGATGCGGTTTTTATTAACAGATAGAATGGTTCAAAAGGAAGGTTTATATATATAATGCATTCATAATAAAGAAGAGAAACACTGATAATTTTAGATGTTTCTAATGTGATGTCGTAAATAAACAAATTTTTTTGTGCTTACATTGCAAACGCTGGCTGAACTCTACGATTTATATCAAAATAGTGTACTACAGTATTGTTCACATCAAAAAGGTCTACAAAAAAGTCCGCGACGGTATATGTCCATCTCTTAGGGATAACCCACAATAACCATTTTTTATCCTTTAATTTTTACGATAAATAATGGCTTATTTACGAAACAATTTTAAGCAATACAGCATTAATCTTTATCCAATAAAGTACCTTAAATAAAATGTGCATTTAATATAGATCAATATAGCCCTTTACAGCGTGTAATTTAAATTAATATTTTCGAAGATATTACAGATTTAAAATGCAGGGAAATAGCGGTTGCGGTAAATAACTTGATTCTACGTTTGTTACCTCAGAACTCCGTCGTTTATGGACCGACTTGCAACATTTTTTTTTCCCTAATAGGATATGCTTTCAGATTGGTCCCATTTTTTTCAAAATCCAGTTCTGATGATGGGATCCATAAGAAATCGAGGAAACTCCTCAAATATTCTAGGCAACTATATAATGATTTTAGTATTTTCATCGAGAACTTAAGCATTTACAGTCAAAAAGTAACTTTTGATGAAGTGGAACTGATGAAAAGACCACAGATAACACAATGAAGATAGTTAAGTAACTATGACAATGAATATAAATAAATGGTTCTGAATAGTTATGTTGAAAATGGTAGCATCAAAGTGATCTGACGATGATGATGGAGCTAGAAGATAGGCACTGGAACTCCGTAATTAATTAATGTAACCTAGCCGTGTTTGGGCTTAATAGAATTGTCATCAGATGCATTTTGGCTATAAGGTACTATCAAACTGACCTGATAATGGGGCTGGGAAGTGGATAGGGACTTCATAATAAAATAATGTATCCTAGCAGTGTTTGGGTTAAATCGAATTGTCATGAGAAATAGGTACTCTGGCTATAAATGTATCACAACTAAAAAGTGTGAAATAAAAATTTATTTACAAAAAAAATAACCAACTTCACCACAAAAAACAAAACACTAAAACGATCAAAATAACTTTAATTTCGGAAGTCAGTGTTAAATAAGAAGCAGACAATACCAGAAACACTGAATTCCAAAATTAAAGTTATTTTGATCGTTTTAGTGTTTTGTTTTTAGGGTTCCGTACCTAAAAAGGAAAAAAAACGGAACCCTTATAGGATCACTTTGTTTTTAGTCGGTCTGTCTGTCAAGACCCTTTATCTCGGAAACGCATAGAGGTATCGAGCTGAAATTAAAACCATATACTCAGGTCTGCGGTCCCTTGAAGCTGTGAAAAAATCAAACTTCTGAGCTTACGAAAAAAAAAGATACAGACGTTTATGTCGCAAAAAACGTATATTTCGACACTCTCAAGGGAACAAAATTCATAGAGTACTTCCCGTTGACCTAGAATCCTAAAATTTGGCATGAAGCAAGGTCTAATAGCACAAATATAGGAAAAAATTTGAAAAAAAACTGTAAATTTGTAGTTACGTCACAAAAAAAACTTTTTTTGCGATTCGGAAAAATCTTCGTAACTCAATTTTGGAATTGAACTGTTTTCATAGCACCCTCAGTGCGTGCCACTTGCCCACTTTTTATAATGAAGTCGGTTATTTTTTTTTGTAAAAAGATTTTTCCTACAGAATTTGTTAATTTTTTGAACCCGTCTGGACTCCCTCCTCATAAAATGGTGTTGAAAATAGGTTGTCCTGTTATTTTATTAAAAAACCTGAATTCATCTAAACTTTGCAATGGCACGAGTTTACTGGTAAAATCACTAAAAACTGTCATAATAGAGTGCACAATACTCACTGGATGTGGTACCGGTGATGTGTGTCCATGGAGTTTCTTGCACATTCTTCTTCATAATGTATCATCTAATGACAAATCTCGCTCTTGGGCGGAGCGGGAGATAGTTTCAGACTTTTACTGACTAAAAACCCACTCCTGTTCCTTCTTTGCCTTCGTCCCAGGGCCCCGAGTTTCACTTTCAAACTACCCGTGGACCCAGTAGGCTTCGACCCTGCTGGGCCGAAGGGCGTGTCCTCCGGGCGGGTCGCCAGTACTAATTATACTACAGAATGTCTTTATGTACAATGTTCACAGCTTTTTTTTGTCATTGGATAATACAAACATGTTTCCTTTTAAGGTTACTCTTGAAAGAGCGACATATCATTGGCCATGTGAAAAACACTAAACGATCAATAACGTTGCAACGTTGAAAGTTTGACCCTGCGATTTATTATTGGTCATTGCAAAAGATATCTTTACTTGCCGCTGTGGGGACCGCCCCGGCTTCGCATGGGTGCATGCTGATCAAAACCGCATCAAAAGCCGTTGCGTAGTTTTAAAGATCTTCTTCTTCTCAGTCGGTACACTCTTGCCAGTGTGGTCGTGGTCATCACTGTGAATCACGATGACTGATCATCTTGGTAACACGGCGCAATTCATCGCGGACTGCAGCTTTCCGAGTACATTCATAAACCGAGCACTTAGTTGCGACTTTATCTAGGCTGTCCATCTCATTAGTGATCTACCACGTGGCCTGATGCCCTCAACTTTGCCCTGCTGCACTACGAGAAGCTCTATGGAGTCATTACCACGACGAGATACATGGCCGAAGAAATTCAAAATGCGCGACTGCACTGTGGATGATAGGCGCTGTGATGAAGTGATCAGCATTGCACCCGTGCGAAGCCGGGGCGGGTCGCTAGTACTTAATAAATAAAAAATGAGTAAGTTTTTTCGTCAATTTAAACTAGATGATGCCGGTGTTAATAATAAAATAATAATAATGTTTTTGAGAAGGGTACAATTCATTTTGTTGGTTCGATTGTTTTTTCCTTAAGTCGTTTTGTAAAAGTTAAAAAAAAATAGGCTTGTTAGTACCTAATAATAATGACGCACTGGTTGATCAATTTGCTCCTGCACTGAAGCGAGTTTGATTCCCTAACAACCATTTGAATGGCATTAAATGCTTTTAAAAACAAAAAATATATAATTGTTAAAAATAAGTGTTATAATTTTCTAAATTCAAATCTCATTATTCCTTAGGGATAGATTGACTCGCTTTAAGTGACTGTTGTATGACATATATAAAAGAGCATTATTGAGCAGGTGGTGTATAATAGTAGATTATGTGACTAGGGGATAAAGCAGTGTCTTTAAGTCGCGGGCGGCATGTTGAATTCCGAACGAAACGAAGGTTGCTAATTTTAATCCCGAACGATAGTGAGGGATTTATATAATTAACTCCCGAGCACTGCGAGGGAGTTAATAAAGAAACCTGAGTGAAGTGAGGAATTCAAGCCACCCAAGACAAAGACAGCTTTATCCCCGTGTTGGATACTCTACTTTTTACACCATCTGTGAGATAATTAAAAGATAATTTAGTAAAACAAATCATAATATTTGAGAAATATAAGTATTACTAGCGACCCGCCCCGGCTTCGCACGGGTGCAATGCTGATCACTTCATAGTGTAAAACAAAGTCGCTTCCCGCTGTTTGTCCCTATGTACGCTTAGATCTTTAAAACTACGCAACGGATTCTGATGCGGTTTTGTCCAGCATTGCACCAGGGCGGGTCGCTAGTACTAAATATACTACAGAATGTCTTTATACACAACGTTCACAGATTTTTTGTCATTAGACAATACAAATATGTTTTCTTTTGAGGATACTCTTGAAAGAGCGACATATAATTGGCCATGTGAAAAATATTCAACGCTCAAATCTAAGCCTGCAACGTTGAAAGTTTGACCCTGCGATTTATTGATGGTCATTGCAAAAGATATCTGTAGCGGAAATTGTAGGCGTTTATTATTGTAGGCAAATATTGTGAACGGTAAATTCGATGGTATTAAAATTCAATTTCAATTAACCCAAAAACTGCTAGGTTACATTGTTTTATTATGAAGTTCCTGTGTCTACGTTCCACCTTCCTCCATCATCAGATCAGTTCGATAGTACCTTATAGCCAAAGTGCATCTCATGACAATTCTAATAAGCCCAAACACGGCTAGGATACATTGATTAATTACAGAGTTTCGGCGCCTGTCCAGCTCCATCATCATCATCAGGTCACTTCGATGATACCATTTTCAACATAACTATTCAGAACCATTTATTTATTTTTATTTTCATAGTCGCTTAACTGTCTTCATTGTGATATCTATGTGAGTATGAAGTTCCGTTGGCCATTCTTGATCTGCTTCATCAGTTCCACTTCATCAAATGTAAATCGTTGACTGTAAATGCTTATGTTCTCGATGAAAATACCAAAATCACTATATGGTTGCCTATAATATTTGAGGAGATCCCTCGATTCCTCATGGATCTCATCATCAGAACTGGATTTTGAAAAAAATGTGACCAATCTGGAAGCATATTCTTTAAGAGCAAAAAAAAAATTTGCAAATCGGTCCATAAACGACGGAGTTCTGAGGTAACACACAAAAAAAAAAACAACCGAATCGATAACCTCCTCCTTTTTTTGAAGTCGGTTAAAAACACTAAAACGATCAAAATAATTTTAATTTTGGAAGTCGGTGTTGTTTGCTTGTTATTTTTTTAAGACGGTTATTTTTTTTTTGTAAAAAGTTTTTTATTTCACACTTTTTAGTTGTGATGCACTTATAGCCAGAGTACCTATTTCTCATGACAATCCGAATTAACCCAAACACTGTTATGATACATTATTTTATTATGAAGTCCCCATCCACCTCCCGGCTCCATCATCAGGTTAGTTCGATAGTACCTTATAGCCAAAGTGCATATCGTGAAAATTCTAATAAGCCCAAACACGGCTAGGTTACATTGATTAATTACGCAATCCCAGTGCCTACCTTCCGGTTCCATCATCATCATCAGATCACTTCGATGATACCATTTTCAACATAACCATTCAGAACAATTTATTTATTTGTATTGTCATATTTACTTAACTATCTTCATTGTGATAATTATCTATGTGAGGGTGAAGTTCCGTTGGCCATTTCTGGTCTTCTTCATCAGTTCCATTTCATCAAATGTTACTTTTTGACTGTAAATGCTTTAGGTCTCGATATAAATACCAATATCACTATATAGTGCCCAGAATCCCCTCGATTCCTCATGGATTCCATTATCAGAACTGGATTTGAAAAAAATGGGACCAATTTGGAAGTAACCGAGTAGTATATTTGCGTCGACGCATCAATCTTTGAAAGAATCAAGTTATTTACCGCAACCGTTATGTCCCTGCATTTTAAATCTGTAATATCTTCGAAAATATTCACTTAAATTAAACGCTGTAAGGGCCATATTGATCTATATTAAATGCACAATGTATTTAAGGTACTTAATTGGATAAAGATTAATGCTGTATAGCTTAAAATAGTTTCGTAAATAAGCCATTAGCATAGTATAGCATAGTCGGCCTTATAATGTTCCCACTGTTGGGACTCAGGCCTCCTCTCTAGGAGAGGGAATGGGCCGTAATCCACCACGCGGGCCCAGTGCGGGTTGGTGGATGTCACATGTCTTCGAAGAATTTTTGGTTCTAGGACATGCCGGTTTCCTCACGATGTTTTCCTTCACCGTTTTGAGAGCAGTGGTGATGAAATAAATTACACAAAGTAATGCGCCTGGCTGGGTTTGAACCCGCGACCTACAACTCGTAAGTCGGGGCCGTTACCACTCGGCCACCACTGCTCTGCCATTATTTCTCGTAAAAAGTAAAGGATAAAAAATGGTTATTGTGGGTTATACCTAAAAGATAGACATATACCATCGCGGACTTTTTTGTAGATCTTTTTAAGGTGTACAATACTGTAGTACATTATTTTGATCTATCTCTTAGGGTTCAGCCAGCGTTTGCAATGTAAGCGCAAAAAAATGTGTTTATTTACGACATCACATTAGAAACCTCCAAAATCATCAGTGTTCCTCTACTATAATGTGCGTGTATTATACTTATAAACCTTCCTCTTGAATTACTCTATCTATTAAAGAAAACTGCATCAAAATCCGTTGCGTACTTTTAAAGATTTAAGCATACATAGGGACAGACAGACACGAAAAGCGACTTTGTTTTATACTATGTAGTGATGTACAATTTAATCTTAACTATCACTCAACATGTCTCGAGATTTGAAAGAAACAAAATTCACTAAGTACATACTCTAAGATTCTATAGTTTAAATTTTCTCGCTCCCGCTTTTTCATTATTTTTTTTTTCGAAACTCGTCGGTAACCACGACCACGTTTTATTGTTTTTTTTTTTGTTCGTGGCCAGTTTGAATTTTGAATAAACTTGTTTAATGCACGTACATTTTAGTTCACTTAATGTTGACGATTTTTGACGTTCCAAATTCAAATCTCATTATTCCTTAGGGAACGCCCATACTACATTATCTCCTTAGGGATAGATTGACTCGCTTTAAGTGACTGTTGTATCACTACATAGTATAAAACAAAGTCGCTTTTCGTGTCTGTCTGTCCCTATATATGCTTAGATCTTTAAAACTACGCAACGGATTTTGATGCGGTTTTTATTAATAGATAGAATGATTCAAAAGGAAGGTTTATGTATATAATGCATTCATAATAAAGAAGAGAAACACTGATAATTTTAGATGTTTCTAATGTGATGTCGTAAATAAACAAATTTTTTTGTGCTTACATTGCAAACGCTGGCTGAACTCTACGATTTATATCAAAATAGTGTACTACAGTATTGTTCACATTAAAAAGGTCTACAAAAAAGTCCGCGACGGTATATGTCCATCTCTTAGGGATAACCCACAATAACCATTTTTTATCCTTTACTTTTTACGATAAATAATGGCTTATTTACGAAACAATTTTAAGCAATACAGCATTAATCTTTATCCAATTAAGTACCTTAAATAAAATGTGCATTTAATATAGATCAATATAGCCCTTTACAGCGTGTAATTTAAATGAACATTTTCGAAGATATTACAGATTTAAAATGCAGGGAACTAGCGGTTGCGGTAAATAACTTGATTCTACGTTTGTTACCTCAGAACTCCGTCGTTTATGGACCGACTTGCAACATTTTTTTTTCCCTAATAGATTGGTCCTATTTTTTTCAAAATCCAGTTCTGATGATGGGATCCATAAGGAATCGAGGGAACTTCTCAAATATTCTAGGCAACTATATAATGATTTTAGTATTTTCATCGAGAACATTGACAGTCAAAAAGTAACATTTGATGAAGTGGAACTGATGAAAAAGACCAGAAATGGCCAACGGAACTTCACCCCTACATAGATATCACAATGAAGATAGTTAAGTAACTATGACAATGAATATAAATAAATGGTTCTGAATAGTTGTGTTGAAAATGGTAGCATCAAAGTGATCTGATGATGATGATGGAGCTAGAAGATAGGCACTGGAACTCCGTAATTAATTAATGTAACCTAGCCGTGTTTGGGCTTATTAGAATTGTCATAACATGCATTTTGGCTATAAGGTACTATCGAACTGACCTGATAATAGGGCTGGGAAGTGGATAGGGACTTCATAATAAAATAATGTATCCTAGCAGTGTTTGGGTTAAATCGAATTGTCATGAGAAATAGGTACAAAAAACAACTAAAAAGAGTGAAATAAAAATTTATTTACAAAAAAAAAATAAGCAACTTCACCACAAAAAACAAAACACTACAACGATCAAAATAACTTTAATTTCGGAAGTCAGTGTTAAATAAGAAGCAGACAATACCAGAAACACTGAATTCCAAAACTAAAGTTATTTTGATCGTTTTAGTGTTTTGTTTTTAGGGTTCCGTACCTGAAAAGGAAAAAAACGGAACCCTTATAGGATCACTTTGTTTTTAGTCGGTCTGTCTGTCAAGACCCTTTATCTCGGAAACGCATAGAGGTATCGAGCTGAAATTAAAACCATATACTCAGGTCTGCGGTTCATTGAAGCTGTGAAAAAATCAAACTTCTGAGCTAACGAAAAAAAAATATACAGACGTTTATGTCTATTTTTACGTATATTTCGACACTCTCAAGGGAATCAAAATTCATAGAGTACTTCCCGTTGACCTAGAATCCTGAAATTTGGCATGAAGCAAGGTCTAATAGCACAAATATAGAAAAAAAATTGAAAACTGTAAATTTGTAGTTACGTCACAAAAAAAACTTTTTTTGCGATTCGGAAAAATCTTCGTAACTCAATTTTGGAATTGAACCGTTTTCATAGCACCCTCAGTGCGTGCCACTTGCCCACTTTTTATAATGAAGTCGGTTATTTTTTTTTTTGTAAAAAGTTTTTCCCTACAGAATTTGTTAATTCTTTGAACCCGTCTGGACTCCCTCCTCATAAAATGGTGTTGAAAATAGGTTGTCCTGTTATTTTATTAAAAAACCTGAATCCATCTAAACTTTGCAATGGCACGAGTTTGCTGGTAAAATCACTAAAAACTGTCATAATAGAGTGCACAATACTCACTGGATGTGGTACCGGAGATGTGTGTCCATGGAGTTTCTTGCACATTCTTCTTCATAATGTTTTTTTTTAGGTGGGAAAATCATCTAATGACAAATCTCGCTCTTGGGCGGAGCGGGAGATAGCTTCAGACTTTTACTGACTAAAAACTCACTCCTGTTCCTTCTTTGCCTTCGCCCCAGGGCCCCGGGTTTCACTTTAAAACTACCCGTGGACCCAGTAGGCTTCGACCCTGCTGGGCCCCTCCGATTTGTTGATATCTCCCTGAGGCGCGCGTGGAACAATACGCACCGTCGACGACTTGGTCTCGGTCCGGACGGTTACCGGACGGTCGCCATCCGGAAGCCCGCGCCTACGGTGGCCGGAAATCGGGATCGGAATTCCGACGGCGGTTGGGGCGTGAGGACTTTTGCGGCCGCCTCTTTTGCCAGCATTATGCTTCGCAGAAGGAGGCGACCGCCTGCCACTCCTCCTCGCTCCGGACCATGGCCTGTACCAAGACCCGGCGCGAGAGATCGCCACCGCCGATCGCCCCTACGAGGACACGGCGTTGCTCTGTCCAAGCGGGGCACACCTCCACAGTGTGCTCCATCGTGTCCTCCGGGTGGGTCGCCAGTACTAATTATACTACAGAATGTCTTTGTGTACAATGTTCACAGCTTTTTTTTGTCATTAGATAATACAAACATGTTTCCTTTTGAGGTTACTCTTGAAAGAGCGACATATCATTGGCCATGTGAAAAACACTAAACGATCAATAACGTTGCAACGTTGAAAGTTTGACCCTGCGATTTATTATTGGTCATTGCAAAAGATATCTTTACTTGCCGCTGTGGGGACCGCCCCGGCTTCGCATGGGTGCAATGCTGATCAAAACCGCATCAAAAGCCGTTGCGTAGTTTTAAAGATCTTCTTCTTCTCAGTCGGTACACTCTTGCCAGTGTGGTCGTGGTCATCACTGTGAATCACGATGAGTGATCATCTTGGTAACACGGCCCAATTCATCGCGGACTGCAGCTTTCCGAGTACATTCATAAACGGAGCACATAGTTGCAACTTTATCTGTGCTGTCCATCTCATTAGTGATCTACCACGTGGCCTGATGCCCTCAACTTTGCCCTGCTGCACTACGAGAAGCTCTATGGAGTCATTACCACGACGAGATACATGGCCGAAGAAATTCAAAATGCGCGACTGCACTGTGGATGATAGGCGCTGTCTGATCTAAGCGTACATAGGGACAAACAGCGGGAAGCAACTTTGTTTTATACTATGAAGTGATCAGCATTGCACCCGTGCGAAGCCGGGGCGGGTCGCTAGTGACATATAATTATAAAAGAGCATTATTGAGCAGGTGGTGTATAAAATAAATTATAAAGTAACAAAAGGAAAAAAGTATGTTATCTAGTTATATTATAATGAAAAGTTATGAATGGGATCAAAGAGAACGGGCTACAGCGGAAAATTAGCAAGGATACTAAAAAAAAAACAATTAAAAATTCATTTACAAGGGCGAGCTTAACTCAACAATGAGTTTTCTTTCATCAAACCTTTGAGTAACAGAGGGAGATCAGATTCTAGGGTTTACCAGTGTACAAGATAAACCTACATAAATAAGTCTGACATATAAAAAAATAATACCTACATACCAATAAGTCTTATGTATTATATATCTTATGTATGCAGCTTGTCACACACACATTAGATCAATTTAACTCATAAAATCATTACATTCTATAAAGTGCAAAAACTTTATCCAAATCTAAAAAGAATATCTGAAGAACTAAAAGCTAAGTTGACGATAGGCGAGTGTCTTAAGTAAAAACTGTCAAAGAAAATCCTTTAAGAAATTTAAAACAAGAAAAAAATATTCCTAACAAACGCAATATAAATTCCTAACTCCTTTCCATCCTCGCCTTAGAATTCCATTATAAAAAGAAACAACAAATTTTTGGCCGAAAACCTTTTGCGACTTGTTCCAAATCAAGTTTCATCTCATTACGATATCAAAGAGGGTCCAAAAAGATATTAAACTGTAGAGGGCAAAATGTATGAAGGTGTATTGAAATGTCTGAAATATTTTTATGTGCTATATTTTTACGACAAAAAATTCCATTAGGTAATCTTTTATTAATAAAGATTTATTATTTAAAGGATAGAGAAAGCTTTTTTTTTTGAAGTGAGAAATCATCATATGACTTCTCATGCTCTAGTGTGGAGTGGGAAGGCGTTTCGGAGTTTTACTGACTGAAACCACGCCTATGTTTCTTCAATTACCTTTGCGTTTTAGGACCACGAGTTCATCCATTTCAAAACCGATCCCATAGCTCTAACAAGCATGGAACTCTATGGTTTGCTGATATCTCTGAGGCGCGCGTAGAGCACTACGTACCGACGATGACTCGGGATCAGTGTTGCCAACTTAGTGAAATTTCCACTAGGTCTGGTGGTTTAGACTTACCTTTTAGCGGGCAAATTTTGGTTTTAGTGGCTAGTGGATTCTTCTAGTGGCATTGGCTGCTTCAGTTAGTGGTAAGGGGCGAAATTTAACCACTAGCACAATTAAAATATTTTCGGAGATAACTCGAACGAAAAATATAAGTGTATTTTTTTTATGTGTAGGTAGCACTTTTTTTTTGATTATAGGTGGGAAAATCTTCTTATGACAAATCTCGCTCTTGGGCGGAGCGAGAGATAGTGTCAGACTTTTACTGACTAAAAACCCACTCCTGTTCCTTCGTTGCCTTCGTCCCAGGGCCCCGGTTTCGTTTTCACACTACCCATGGCCCCAGTAGGCTTCGACCCTGCTGGGCCCCTACGATTTGCTGACATCTCCCTGAGGCGTGCGCGGAACAATACGCGCCGTCGACGACTTGGGCTCGGTCCGGATGGTTACCGGATGGTCGGACGGCGGGCCACCCTTTGCCCGCCGTCCGCAAGCCCGCGCCTACGGTGGCCGGAAATCAGGATCGGAATCCCGGCGGCGGCTGGGGCGTGAGGAGCGTTGCCGTTGCCTCACGCGATCGGCCGCCTCCTTTGCCAGCATTACTGCTTCGCAGAAGGAGGCGACCGCCTGCCACTCCTCCTCGCTCCGGACCATGGCCTGTACCAAGGCCCGGCGCGAGAGATCGCCGCCGCCGATCGCCCCCACGAGGACACGGCGTTGCTATTCCCAAGCGGGGCACACCTCCACCGTGTGCTCCACCGTGTCCTCCGGGCGGTCTACACAGTGGCGACACCTGGGCGTCGCTTCCGCACGAATCCGGTGCAGGAACTTCCCGAACTTCCCGTGTTCGGTGAGAACCTGCGTCATGCGGAAGGTGAGGACGCCGTGAGGTCTTTCCAACCACGCCTCAAAGAAGGGACTTACCGCCATAATTGTGGCGTGCCAAGGCAGCACTAAGAACTAAGGTGGTTTCTTTCGGGGATTCCTCGAAAATAGTTCGTCAATTTCTTGAATAATTTTGATTATAGACTTTATTTACATAACTGGGTCAAGTTTGATTTGAATCAAAAATGTTTGTTGCCTATGCATGCACAAAAATATAAATACAACGGACAGTACAGTACAGTTCGAAGATCGCGTTGGATGTTTTACTTGTTTTAGTTTATTTTGTAAAACGAATATGCCTAAACCACATTATACTCAAAAGTTCCGTGAAAGTTGGCTACGTGACGCAGATTTAAAGGACTGGTTACAAGTTGTGGAAAGTACTACTGGTCTAGTTGCTAAGTGCAAATTATGTGGTTCAATTTTAAGGAATCATTATGGAGATTTAAAGAGTCATGGATTATCACTATTATTATTATTTTAAAAGCACTTACAAAATTCTAAGGTACGTCATCACTACATAGTATAAAACAAAGTCGCTTTTCGTGTCTGTCTGTCCCTATATATGTTTAGATCTTTAAAACTACGCAACGGATTTTGATGCGGTTTTTATTAACAGATAGAATGGTTCAAAAGGAAGGTTTATATATATAATGCATTCATAATAAAGAAGAGAAACACTGATAATTTTAGATGTTTCTAATGTGATGTCGTAAATAAACAAATTTTTTTGTGCTTACATTGCAAACGCTGGCTGAACTCTACGATTTATATCAAAATAGTGTACTACAGTATTGTTCACATCAAAAAGGTCTACAAAAAAGTCCGCGACGGTATATGTCCATCTCTTAGGGATAACCCACAATAACCATTTTTTATCCTTTAATTTTTACGATAAATAATGGCTTATTTGTACTGTATGGTGTCGGACGTAAAGAATAGCACCATCCCATTTCTTCCCGTGGGTGTCGTAAGAGGCGACTAAGGGACATTTTTGAGACTGTTAAGCACCCCAGGTCACCGCGTGGTGGCGGGTAAACCACCAGCAACAGCATTCCCAAAGAGGGTTAGTGTCAGGCAGGCGGCCGACTGTAAAACAGTAGCCATATCTCTTACAACATGACGAGTAATAATGGAATGCGCGATAGGGTTAGGGCGTACCCCACAGGCGACGCGCAGGGGCAGCACCCGGCTCCTGTGGGAAATGGACTAGGGTTGTTGCACCATCCCGGGCGGGGGCAACGTAAGAAGCTAGCTCGGGAAATGAGATTGAGGTATGCAAGTTGGAATGTAGGAACAATGACTGGAAGGGCCAGAGAGTTAGCGGATGTATTAAAAAGAAGACGAATAAACGTGGCGTGCTTACAAGAAACTAAATGGAGAGGAACAAAAGCGAGAGAAATTGGTGAGGGATATAAGTTTTATTACTGTGGAAGTGATGGTAAAAGAAATGGTGTAGGAATAGTGTTAGACAGCAAATTGAAAGAAAGCGTGATGGAAGTACAAAGGATTAATGATAGGCTCATAGTTGTGAAGATTATGTTAGAGAATGTAATGTTGAATGTAGTTAGTGTGTATGCACCACAAGTAGGATGCGATGAAACGGTGAAAGAGAAGTTTTGGGAGGATTTTGATAGAGCTTTAATGGCCATCTCTGTACATGAGGAATTGATTGTTGGAGGTGACTTTAATGGACATGTAGGAAGAATGAGAGGTGTTTATGAAAGAGTACATGGTGGATGGGGTTTTGGAAGTCCGAACAGTGAAGGGGAGACGCTGCTGCAATCCGCTACTGCATTTGACCTGGCAGTAGCCAATACTTGGTTCCAGAAAGGAGACGAACACCTGGTCACGTACAAAAGCGGTAACCACAAGACGCAAATAGATTATTTCCTGGTTAGGCGTAACCAACTAAAGCACGTCAAAGACTGCAAAGTGCTGCCAGGAGAAGACCTAGTCTCACAGCACAGGCTCCTGGTTATGGTGTCAGTAGTCAAGACACATAACAAAAAAAGCAAAGAGCGTCCTCCTCCTAAAATAAAATGGCATATGCTAGAGAAGAGTGACTGTGCGAAGAAATTGAGAGAGCGAGTGGTGGACAAAATGATAGAAATGGGAGACATGAATGATCGAAGTATAAATGAAAGCTGGAATGAGATTGCTGAGTGTATCAGACATGCAGCGAAAGATATTTTGGGAGAGACGAGAGGAAAGGGTACAATAGATAGGGATACATGGTGGTGGTCGATAGATATACAGAATGTGTTGAAAGAAAAAAAGAGGAAATTTAAGGAATGGCAGCGTATAGATCCGGAAAACACTAGCTTAAAGTCTGCAAAAAAAAGTGAATATGATGCTTTAAAGAAAAAAGCCAAGAAAGCCGTGGCAATAACGAGAGCAAAAGCACTGGACAAACTATACGACACACTAGATAGTCCGGCAGGCCAGAAAGATCTATACCGGCTTGCTAGAGCAAGAGAGAGAAATGCGAGAGATGTTTGTCAGATAAGATGTATAAGGGATGAAACTGGAATGATTCTATCAGAAGATAGTAAAATCAAAGAGAGGTGGAAGGACTATTTTGAAAGACTGATGAATGAGGAAAACAACTGGAATGGGATTTTAGAGAGCAAACCAGTGAACGTGGGTTTAGTGAGAATGATTAGTATGGATGAAGTCAGAATAGCTATAAATGGAATGAAGAATGGTAAGGCAATTGGTCCAGACGGAATACCAGTTGAAGTGTGGAAGTTGCTGCGAGTGGATGGATGGATGTGGTTAGCTTTGTTCTTCAATAAGTTGTTGCAGGAAGAAGCCATACCTGATGAGTGGTGCAACAGTTCCCTGGTGCCCATCTTTAAAAACAAGGGTGATGTGCTTGAATGCAACAATTATAGAGGAATAAAGCTAATGTCACATACTATGAAAGCCTGGGAGAAAGTTATTGAAAGGAGGCTAAGAGAAGAGAGTGAAATTTCACAGAACCAATTCGGTTTTATGCCTGGTCGGGGTACAACGGATGCCATTTTTGCTATACGCCAGCTGTGCGAGAAATACAGAGGTGCGCATAAAAACTTGCACATGGTATTCGTTGACCTCGAGAAGGCATATGACCGGGTACCTCGTGAGGTTCTGTGGTGGGCCCTTAAGGAGAAAGGTGTGCCTGGGAAGTATGTGCAGTTGATCCGAGCGATGTACAGCCAATGCAGTACCCAAGTCCGGTCTGCAGTGGGCAACACTGGCAGCTTCAGTGTGGCTGTCGGCTTACATCAAGGGTCGGCCCTCAGCCCTTACCTCTTCCTGATGATAATGGACGCTCTGACGTCGGGCATCCAGGAAGAGGCTCCCTGGTGTATGCTGTTTGCCGATGACATTGTGCTGGTTGCCGAGAGTGGCCTAGAGGTCCAGAGCAAATTGGAGGTGTGGTGGCACAGACTGGAGAGTGTTGGCTTAAAATTGAGCAGAACGAAAACCGAGTACTTGTTCTGTGATTTCGGTGGTCTCTCCGGTCCTATGCCCTTAGCTCTCGCTGGAACGCCCATACCAATCTGCTCCGACTTTCGGTACCTCGGGTCGCTTATCCAAGGAGATGGCGAGGTAGACCGAGACGTATCAAATCGGATCAATTCAGGATGGATGAAATGGCGACAGGTCACTGGAACAATTTGTGACCCACGGATGCCCCCCAAGTTGAAGGGTAAAATCTACAAGTCCGTGATAAGACCTGTCATACTGTATGGATCAGAATGTTGGGCTGTGAAAAAGACGGATGAAAAAAGATTGCATGTAGCGGAGATGAGAATGTTGAGATGGATGTGTGGTGTGACGAGAATGGATAAAGTGAGAAATGAGTATATTAGAGGAAGTTTGAAAGTGGCGCCAGTGACTGAAAAGTTGAAAGGGAATCGTTTGTCTTGGTATGGTCATGTAAAGAGGAGAGATGAAACGCATGTTACTAAAAGAGTTATGAGTATACATGTGGATGGGTGGAGAGGGAGAGGGAGGCCAAAGAAAAGATGGATGGATTGTGTGAACAGCGATATGAAAGAAAAGGAAGTTAGTGATAGCATGACGGTTGACAGGATAGAATGGAAGAAAAAAACATGTTGTGCCGACCCCAAATAAGATGGGACAAGGGCAGGAAGATGATGATGAAATAATGGCTTATTTACGAAACAATTTTAAGCAATACAGCATTAATCTTTATCCAATAAAGTACCTTAAATAAAATGTGCATTTAATATAGATCAATATAGCCCTTTACAGCGTGTAATTTAAATTAATATTTTCGAAGATATTACAGATTTAAAATGCAGGGAAATAGCGGTTGCGGTAAATAACTTGATTCTACGTTTGTTACCTCAGAACTCCGTCGTTTATGGACCGACTTGCAACATTTTTTTTTCCCTAATAGGATATGCTTTCAGATTGGTCCCATTTTTTTCAAAATCCAGTTCTGATGATGGGATCCATAAGAAATCGAGGAAACTCCTCAAATATTCTAGGCAACTATATAATGATTTTAGTATTTTCATCGAGAACTTAAGCATTTACAGTCAAAAAGTAACTTTTGATGAAGTGGAACTGATGAAAAGACCACAGATAACACAATGAAGATAGTTAAGTAACTATGACAATGAATATAAATAAATGGTTCTGAATAGTTATGTTGAAAATGGTAGCATCAAAGTGATCTGACGATGATGATGGAGCTAGAAGATAGGCACTGGAACTCCGTAATTAATTAATGTAACCTAGCCGTGTTTGGGCTTAATAGAATTGTCATCAGATGCATTTTGGCTATAAGGTACTATCAAACTGACCTGATAATGGGGCTGGGAAGTGGATAGGGACTTCATAATAAAATAATGTATCCTAGCAGTGTTTGGGTTAAATCGAATTGTCATGAGAAATAGGTACTCTGGCTATAAATGTATCACAACTAAAAAGTGTGAAATAAAAATTTATTTACAAAAAAAATAACCAACTTCACCACAAAAAACAAAACACTAAAACGATCAAAATAACTTTAATTTCGGAAGTCAGTGTTAAATAAGAAGCAGACAATACCAGAAACACTGAATTCCAAAATTAAAGTTATTTTGATCGTTTTAGTGTTTTGTTTTTAGGGTTCCGTACCTAAAAAGGAAAAAAAACGGAACCCTTATAGGATCACTTTGTTTTTAGTCGGTCTGTCTGTCAAGACCCTTTATCTCGGAAACGCATAGAGGTATCGAGCTGAAATTAAAACCATATACTCAGGTCTGCGGTCCCTTGAAGCTGTGAAAAAATCAAACTTCTGAGCTTACGAAAAAAAAAGATACAGACGTTTATGTCGCAAAAAACGTATATTTCGACACTCTCAAGGGAACAAAATTCATAGAGTACTTCCCGTTGACCTAGAATCCTAAAATTTGGCATGAAGCAAGGTCTAATAGCACAAATATAGGAAAAAATTTGAAAAAAAACTGTAAATTTGTAGTTACGTCACAAAAAAAACTTTTTTTGCGATTCGGAAAAATCTTCGTAACTCAATTTTGGAATTGAACTGTTTTCATAGCACCCTCAGTGCGTGCCACTTGCCCACTTTTTATAATGAAGTCGGTTATTTTTTTTTGTAAAAAGATTTTTCCTACAGAATTTGTTAATTTTTTGAACCCGTCTGGACTCCCTCCTCATAAAATGGTGTTGAAAATAGGTTGTCCTGTTATTTTATTAAAAAACCTGAATTCATCTAAACTTTGCAATGGCACGAGTTTACTGGTAAAATCACTAAAAACTGTCATAATAGAGTGCACAATACTCACTGGATGTGGTACCGGTGATGTGTGTCCATGGAGTTTCTTGCACATTCTTCTTCATAATGTATCATCTAATGACAAATCTCGCTCTTGGGCGGAGCGGGAGATAGTTTCAGACTTTTACTGACTAAAAACCCACTCCTGTTCCTTCTTTGCCTTCGTCCCAGGGCCCCGAGTTTCACTTTCAAACTACCCGTGGACCCAGTAGGCTTCGACCCTGCTGGGCCGAAGGGCGTGTCCTCCGGGCGGGTCGCCAGTACTAATTATACTACAGAATGTCTTTATGTACAATGTTCACAGCTTTTTTTTGTCATTGGATAATACAAACATGTTTCCTTTTAAGGTTACTCTTGAAAGAGCGACATATCATTGGCCATGTAAAAAACACTAAACGATCAATAACGTTGCAACGTTGAAAGTTTGACCCTGCGATTTATTATTGGTCATTGCAAAAGATATCTTTACTTGCCGCTGTGGGGACCGCCCCGGCTTCGCATGGGTGCATGCTGATCAAAACCGCATCAAAAGCCGTTGCGTAGTTTTAAAGATCTTCTTCTTCTCAGTCGGTACACTCTTGCCAGTGTGGTCGTGGTCATCACTGTGAATCACGATGACTGATCATCTTGGTAACACGGCGCAATTCATCGCGGACTGCAGCTTTCCGAGTACATTCATAAACCGAGCACTTAGTTGCGACTTTATCTAGGCTGTCCATCTCATTAGTGATCTACCACGTGGCCTGATGCCCTCAACTTTGCCCTGCTGCACTACGAGAAGCTCTATGGAGTCATTACCACGACGAGATACATGGCCGAAGAAATTCAAAATGCGCGACTGCACTGTGGATGATAGGCGCTGTGATGAAGTGATCAGCATTGCACCCGTGCGAAGCCGGGGCGGGTCGCTAGTACGTAATAAAATGTATTACCATTTAAAGGAAACATGCTTATAAAGGCAACGTCAACTTTCAAAGAGTTAGTAGGTAGGTTTCCTTTTACATTATGATTATTTTAAAACGATTCCGTTTCTTCTAAAGATTGTAGCTACGCAACCAAAGTTGCCTTTCAAACCAGGCAGCGTGGGTAAAAAGAAAGAAGAAGCTAGGCTAGCAATATTTACAGCGGCACATACCAGCTTACGTGTAGTGGATCATATGGGAGAAGTTATTAATCACATGCACAAGGAAGATGAAAAAATTCATTTACATAGGACAAAATGTTCCCAAATTATAAAAAAAACTTCTATCACCCCATTTTTCAGAAAACCTAAAGAATGATTCGAAAGATCAACCCTATAGTTTATTGATAGACTAATCAACCGATATTTCCGTTCACAATTATTTAGGAATAATAATTATTTGTCTGCAGTTGCACGGATTTACACACAATGGTTGGAGCTGAAAACACACTTTAATTTGGACTAATTAAAAGAAAGATGTGACACAGCAGAATTGCTGCATGGAATGTATTCAAATGACGTGAATTATGCGTACATTGCATTTATGTATCCACTTCTTACTCACGTTAACAGAGTTAATAAATTATTTGAATCAAAAGACGCAGATCATTAAAAACTTTATGACGAATTGACCAATTTGATTGATACACTTGTTGCGAAAATAATATTGCCTAACCAGAAGGTAGATATTTTGACGCAAAATATTCAAGATTTTGTTGATAAGAAATGTTATTTGGGGTACTTACAGATTCGAATCTCATGTGTCAACGATGAAAGAAAAAGGACTTCCACCGAATGAAGAAGAAATAATACGTAATAGGTGTATCCAGTTCATTGTACATTTGATTCATGAACTGAAAAACAGATTGCCCGAAAACTTGAAACTCATGAAAGATATTAAAAGAATCTGTGTAGAACACGCACTATCTCACAATAAAGAGCCGATCACTGACCTGAATTTTAATAAAAAGCAAGAAGATGTTGCGAAAGTTGACGAGCAGTGGCGTCAAATCCATTTACTCAGTTGGAAAAATACAAAAAATACAAAGGAATTTTGGTACGAGGTACTAAATTTCAAAGACATGGCTGGAGAAAACAGATTTCAAGATTTAGCCACATTTGCTTTATCTTTATTGGTTTTACCTGGTTGTCTATTATTTACCCGAAGATTATATACCATAATCATCATATTCCCGAATTTCATTTAACCGAATTTCATTTGTCCGAATGTTTTGTTTGCCCTAAAAGACATATGACATACTGTTAATTGCCCGAAACTTAGCTATACCATAAATACGAGTGCCATACGTATTGTTTTTCATATTTTTAAGTGCCATAATAATTATCAAACATAATATTAAAATGCCATAATGATTATTAGACATAAACCTAGACACAACCTAGCCAAACCTTAAAATATTCTATGCATGGTTGATGGTGGGCTTGGTTGACGGAGCCCCGCTTTGCGGGGCTCCGTCAACTCCTTCTAACCTGACCTATCCGAGTCGGAGTGCCCTAAAGTCCCGATTGCATCCAGTTTCTCCTGATATAACAACCGTTACGTACCCAATGTCGATGGCAAATGATGTTATGGCATATGATAATTATGGCATGTGATAATTAGGGCATGTGATAATTAGGACATGTGATAATTAGGGCATGTGAAAATTAGGGCTTACAATGATTACGACAATTAATGATGTTATGGTAAGTGACTTTATGGGAAACAAAGCTTCTAGCACGTGACTAATATAGCAAATAAGAGTAGGGCAAATGAATATTATGTCGTATAATATTATGGCTGTTGACTATTATGGAAAATGATATTAGGGTAAAGAAAATTCGGGCAAACGGCGGTATACCGTTTTACCTCATTCTAACGCTGACGTAGAGCGATTATTTAGTATGATGATCGTTGTGAAAACAAAACACAGAAACCGAATGAAGTTAAATTTGCTATCTTCAATTCTCACAGTCCGTGCTGGTTTAAAACGCGAAGGAAAATGTTGTAACAATTACTTAATACCCAATAGCGTATACAAAAAATTGGAACCAAGGAAATTTATTCTGCAAAAACAGAAATAATAGAAGAAGCCGATTCTTCCGAAGATGATTGCCTTTAAGATTTTTTTTTTGTTCTTATCAAAAATAAGCTATAATTTTATAATAAAAAATAGTTTTATTTTCAAATAATATTCAGTTATTATCTGTCTAGCATATTATGTTAGTGGTTTTCTGGTGGTCTGAGGGATCGCCAAATTTAGTGGTTTTCTGGTGGTTTACGATATCACAATTCGTAGTTTCGTTGTAATAAAGTTGGCAACACTGCTCGGGATCGGTCTTTATAGGACGAGCGGACAGCGAGCCACCTATTGCTCGCATCCTGCAAGCCTGTGACTGCGGTGACTGGAGATCGCTTTACGATTTTTGAAGCTCGGGGCATCTCCGGTCGAGTCGGCCGGGACTTGAGGATGTACGTTCCCTTACACTTGCGACCGCCACCTTCGCTAGCATTACTGCTTCGCAGAAGGATGCGACTGCATCCCATTCCTTTTCGCTCCGGATATATTTTTTTGTTATGTAATTTTGTAGTTACGGCACAAAAAAAATCTTTTATGCGATTCGGAAAAATCTTTGAGACTCGATTCGTGAATTGAACTGTTTTGATAGGTAAATTTGTACGGAACCTTCAGTACATGAGTCCGACTCGCACAGTTTGCCCGGTGTTTTTTTAATGTGCTTACTAAGCCCTTAACTTAATAAAGTTTTGTTTGCATTAAAAAAGAGACGTGTTTGTTTTCTTTATTTCATAACTTCATATCCTCAAGAGGGCGCAATGTTAAATTGTGATGTCATATAACTTTTAACTAGCAGACGATCAAGAAGCTTTCAACGGCACCTCATTTTTCAAATTATGATATTAAGTTAGGGAACAAGTGCATATAGGTATACATACATCATCATCTTCCTGCCCCTGTCCCGTGTTATTTGGGGTCGACGCAACACGTTTTTTTCTTCCATTCTGCCCTGTCACTAGTCATATTATCACTAACTTCCTTTTCTTTCATATCACTCTTCACACAATCCATCCATCTTTTCTTTGGTCTTCCTCTCCCTCTCCATCCATCCACATGTAAACTAATAACTCTTTTAGTAACATGCATTTCATCCCTCCTCTTCACATGACCATACCAAGACAAACGATTCCCTTTCAACTTTTCAGTCACTGGCGCCACTTTGAAACTTCCCCTAATATACTCATTTCTCACTTTATCCATTCTCGTCACGTTAACATTACTGGTCTGGTCTACATACTGGTCTTAATCATAGCCCTCCATTTGGCTTTGCTGTCGTCGGGTAAAAAAAATTAAGTAGGCCTATTTATAGGTAACCTTTGGTAAATTTTGATCAGTATGTAAAATTAACAGAATTGGCGCGCTGAGTAAGAAATCCTCGTCCTGAACGCATCTGAATTATATTCGAAGCTTCACTTAAGTAATATAATTAATGGACCTACCTTCAGCGGATCTTACAGACATTCTCTTTGATAAAGGTCTGTTTTATTTCAAAGTCAAGGCATTAATTTTAATTAGGCCATTTACGGGCACTGAAATGTCAAGAGAAAATAGCAAATAGACCTTATTTTTGTCAAATATTTATCATTGTTTAGGACCGTGAAGCAAATTTAGAAGTTTCTGTAAGTATGGAAATCTAAAAGACATCGTCATGGTTAACTGTATCTCAAGCTTAGACAAAGCTAAAATTCAAAAATTATTTCTGAGTAAAATTTCTTAAAAATTTAATAAACCTACTATAAAAAGAGGGAGACAAATTGCCTAAGTGCTCTATTCTAAGTTATGCTTTCATTTTAAATTTAATAAAAGTGAAACTAACACTGGAACAAAAACAATGTCAAACTACTGCCTATACGCCAACGAAGTAGTTAAGTATTGTAAAACTATAGAATTTAATAACAAACTATAGAATTTAAAACTTCAACTATTGAAGCGTGCACTGCGGCAACGGAAAATGTAATAAGCAGTCCTCTAATTTTGAAACAAAGCCAAACCGTCGTCCGCACACGTTTCACTATACCATTATTGCCAGAAACTTTTCTTGCGTTAAAATGTTTCTCTCATTTCCACTATCCTCTTTATTCCGCATTATTGTGTATATATTGTCTTGTTAGCAAAGTTTTTTTGCCAAATCTTGGTTACGCCTTATTTTGGTTTTATTTATATTATAAATTTCATTTGTGAAAAAAAAATACTACGACAAAATGTAGTGACTGTGCACGGAGAAATAGATGTAGGTAGATACTCGTATACTCTTTATTGTATAGGTACGAGTATCATACAAAATTACTGTAGGAATATACAATATATCATCACTAGAAACTACCACATTACGCACCTTTTTGGTGCCGAAAGTGTTGAAACCATAGGTGCCGAAAAAATTGGGGCGAAAGAGAAATACTCAAGAAATTAATAGTGTGTCGCAATGGGCGGTCTTATCGCTAAAAGAGATGTGTTACAGATAATCTTTGGATGGATTTACAGAGAAAATATAAGCAGGTATAAAATATATAACTAAGGAAAAACATTATAATACAAATATAAAAATAAAATACATATAACCCAAAAGAAGAGTAGGAATCTAATTTTCCTGCCTGCTCCCTTCCCGTGAGATGTCTCATGTCCCGTTCCAATTAGTAGGTAATAGAAAATGCTTATTAGCCGTCTATGTCTGTGTAAATGCCCGGTTAATAGTAACCTTTTAGCTAAGATTAATTGAATTTAGCTCCAAGTGGACATACGTAATTGCACAAACGCTAACGCAAACATATTTACGTCGGACGGCGAGCAATGGGTGGCTCGCCGTCCGCCGTCCGGTAACCGTCCGGACCAAGCCCAAGTCGTCGACGGCGCGTGCTGTTCCACGCGCGCCTCAAGGAGATGTCAGCAACTGTAGGGGCCTAGCAGGGTCGAAGCCTACTGGGGCCAAGGGTCTGATTCTGAAAGGAAGACTTGGCAACTTGAACAGGAGTGGGTTTTTAGTCAGTAAAAGTCTGACACTATCTCCCACCCCGCCCAAGGGCGGGGGATGTCATAAGATGATTTTCTCACCGAAAAAAAAAAACATATTTACGTATATTTGACGGACTGATGCACTTGGCATTTCCCGTTTATAATTTTTCTGTGTTCCAGTTAAAAATTGTAAATGATGAAGTAACACTTGTCGAGGGAGAGCCGAAGAAGGGAAGGTATCGAACCGACTTCAACCAACTTTTGTCTAAGGTTCATTATTTGTTGCATTTTTATAAATATTTCTCTAACACATGACACGTATTAACATAAATTCCCACTTGTTACTAATGTTATGTATTTATTATTTTTCCAATGCTTGTTTTATCAATGTTTGTATTTATTATTTTGTTTCGATACCTATATAATTTGATTTAACCTCCGTAAGTGTGGCTGTGGCATCACCGCGGGCCCTAACAGAATACCAGCGCTGCGTTATTTATCTTTTTAAATATCGCAGCATATGCTGAGTTAGGAGCCTTTTTAGCCTTGCACAGATTTTAAAGTTATTTTTTTCATACTTAATTCTACTGTATTTTAATTGTACTGTATGTGTGAGGTACGTTTTCCTTTCTTTCTTTCAAGTTAAATTGGACTTGTGTATGAAGATGACTATATTGTTGTGTTTATTAAATTTATTTAGAACACCTCCTTTATTATTTTAAGTTCTTACGATTTTTCCAAAAGTTGTTTGGTAGAAATTGCTATCAACGATAAGACCACCATTGTACCGATTTGTACCCATAGCTTTAAGTTTGTGTATAAGTTATGTTACCACATATTTTGGTTTATTCAATTCTGTTATTTTTATGTAACTTTCTTAATAATAAGTGCCGGATCCCAGAATGACAATACACGAGGTGTCTGATTTATTCCCGGTTGAGGAATCGAGAGATTAAGTCTACAATATGATCCTATGCCCCTATATCAGGCGAGCGTCAGAAATATATTTTATTGCAGTCTGCCTGTACTCATATTTCTTCTTCAAAGCGTTATAATTTCTTATTTAATATTTCCATTACTACGGTTTATATTGAAAATCATACTCTGCTCTCAAAAGAAAAGAAAGAGTTGAAAATTCATATGCATAATTAGATCCAATCTCATAACATGCCTTTCACAGTACTGTACGAACTAAAAATAATTGGATATCAAAACTCTTTTAGGTTCGCAGTAAAAGCGAAAGATATTTTTAATAAAAGCAAACATAGCGTATCAAAGATAGCAAAAGTAGACATACTTAGTTAATAGTCTGCCAGATTGTTTAAAAAAGACAGAAATCAATGAAAATAAAATTGGAAGATTTATAATCGTGATCGTCAATTACAGGCAACGGGTAGGTAATGGTGAAATCAAATAGAAATCTTTTGTGTTTCGTTATTAGTCAAATTTAAGGCCTGTTCACAATTTCGGTCTTAGTGGCGAGCGGCGCGGCGAGCGGGGTGGCATCGGTACGCGGGCGCGGGGCGCTATGAGCGGCGTCTCGTAGCGTTCTTCAATCATTATCATACTTTTGATCTTACCGTTCACCGCCCCGTGTTTAGCTTCAGCTCACAGCGGCAAGGTCGTGAACGAGCCGTAATAGTAAAGCATACCTATGGGCTGAAAAATTGATTAAGAGTCATCGTGGCTCTGGAACGAAAAGGGCATCTGAAGGAGCACGGATGAGTTGTAGTCAATAAAAGTCTGACATTCGCTTCACACAGAGCGGCAGAAGTTGTTAGACGATTTCCTACCTCAAAAACAAAAAAATATATATATTAAAATATTCATAATTAGGATTCGGAATCCAGTTTTTTAAACTTTAGATAATAATATATCATGTTTCCATCCTGTGGAAGGTCTTGTAACGCTGTATCTACCTTCCAGTACACAGTAGCCACTCCAGAACCTGTCAACCCCAATGACTATCTGTTCTGCAAGCTATGTGTCCTGTTTACTGAGGGTTGCGAGAATCTGATAGATGCGAGACGCACAGGACCGGTCTTTGTGGAAACCCTTGGGGGAGGACTATCTCCAGCAGTGGACGTCTTATGGCTTTTTTTTTCGGTGGGAAAATCATCTTATGACATCCCCCGCTCTTGGGCGGAGCGGGAGATAGTGTCAGAATTTTACTGACTAAAAACCCACTCTGTTCCTTCGTTGCCTTTCGTACCAGGGCCGAGTCTTCCTTTCAGAATCAGACCTTTTGCCCCAGTAGGCTTCGACCCTGCTGGCCTATAGTTGCTGACATCTCCTTGAGGTGCGCGTGGAACAGTACGCGCCGTCGATTACTTGGGTTCGGTCCGGATGGTTACCGGACGGTCGGACGGCGAGCTACCCATTGCTCGCCGTCCGCAAGCCCGCGCCTATGGTGGCTGAAAATCGGGATCGGAATCCCGGCGGCGGTTGGGGCGTAAGGACCGTTGCCTCACGCGATCGGTCACCTCCTTTGCTAGCATTACTGCTTCGCAGAAGGAGGTGACCGCCTGCCACTCCTCCTCGCTCCGGACCATGGCCTGTACCAAGGCCCGGACCTCTTACGGCTGCAATAATGATGGTGATGTAATCTTTTTTTTTGCCCAAAACCTAAATAATGAGAACCAGATAAGGAAATGCCTGCCCGATAACGAAATTGTAAAAAATTATATATAATTTACAATAAAGTATTGTTTCCAATGATTTACGTTTAGGGGTCACCTCCGTCGCAATTCGGTTATCTCATTGGTTTTGGCAAACAAACCATTTGTCTTGCTATAACTGTCCGTCCGCAGATTAAATTCGTTAGATCTGAATAATTAAAGATTCTGATTAATGGCAACGTAGATATCAGGGTGCTTCTGTTTATAAATTTTCTTTGTTAACTTTAATTGAAACGAGAATACCCGCGAAGTTTGTTTTGTGGTGTATTTATATTGATAACGGCCTGGGTTTACCACCTTTTGCCGGTTTATGTTAGGCACCGCCTCTATGAGCGTGTGGAACGCGGTGATAAGATCATCCTGCTTGCCACTTTATTCTATAAAAACTTTATAAACGTGGTATCTTATAGTACATTCCAGTTATTATCTTGCTGCCCTTGTCCTGTGATATTTTGGGTCGGACTAACACATTTTTTTCTTCCATTTTTTCCTGTCACCCGTCATGCAATCACTAACTCCCTTTTCTTTCATTAACTCTTCACATAATAAATAACAAATAAAATACATCGATCGTGTCTTTGTTTTTACATTACAGTACCTAACCAAAACGTTAACATAATAATTGAGAATATGATTATTATTTTCCTCTTGATCTCATACAGTTTGTCGTTTCTTCTTTATTTCTCCTTTCGCAGGTCTGCTGGTAGAAATATCTAAAAAAACAAGTTGTCCTTTTGAACACAATCGTTTTTATCATTTTTTTTACGTCATATACTGTTTGTATAAAAATTAAACATTATATATTTAATTTAATAAGTTGATTATATTAAAGCATAGAAATGAATTGATAGGATAGCAGTGTCGATAACGAGGATAATACAAAATATGATTTCAAATATGGATAATATCGTATTTCACACTAACTTGTTACGCTCATATCATATTTTATTTGCAATTTGTATAACAGATATCATTTATTTAATAGCACTGTAAATTATTCCAGTTTAAATTGTAGCGTTATTATTTTTATTACTCATTTCAAATGTGTGAATTCATTAAATTGCTAATGAACTCATACATTTTAAACGGCTGTTCCGTTGATTATGTAATGACACCAGGTCAGTGGATAATTGGGTACAATAAACATAACTATAATACTTTTTAAATACGAAAACATAATTCGCTGCAGGATTGAACCGCGGCCCTGGAATGTTAAAGGCAACAAAAAAAACTAGTGACTTTTAGTCAGTGAAAGACTGACTCCCTCTCACTCTACTGGGAGCGGTAGGAGTCATTTAATTTTGATGATTTGTCACCCCAAAAAAAGCTATATATAGGGTGACTGGTAATTAGTGTACGATACTTAAACACGTGATTGTGCTCATAATAACTAACAACTTTTACTATGGGAACAAACCTGAAATCGCGAAAAAAATCAGCTGTTCAGTACATTTATGTTTGCCTAATGTACTGAACAGCTGATATTTTTATCGCGATTTCGGCTTTGCTCCCATAATAAAAATTGTTTGTTATCATGAGCACAATCACGTGTTTAAGTATCGTACACTAATTGCCAGTCACCCTATATAATAGCAATCATCCAGTTTACTATATACCTCTATTTTTTATTAGTACAAAAAAATGGGGCTCTATCCGTAACCGTTACGAATCATATTTGTGTAGTCAAAAGTAAAAAAAAAAAACGAAATCCCAAAATTGCCCACGAAAATTTGCCATAATTGGTAAATTCATAATTAAATCAATTATTCATAACAATTGCTACTAGAAAATACTACGCGCAGTGTCTATTGTTTTTCATTCATAATTAATCAATAGTCTGTACAATATTTCAATAAATTGAGTGACAGTTTTGGATATAAACATACTCTAATAACTTTGCTGTTTATGAATATTATTTATTGAGACTTTACTTAAATAATAAAGAGACCTTTTCTAATAAGCTCTTTAAGTATTCGTACTAATTCAAAATTAGTCGTGTATTAGTCGGAACCGGAGGCACAGAGCCTTGACCATTGTAGACGCGGAAGTTTTTTTTTAAAGACTTACTTTACCTTTTACTTCACACTCACTCAAAAATATGTACGTATAGATCCAGTCCTCGACGGTGTCTAGTCGCAGTATAGATATATGGAACAGTACGGAAACTACCTACAAATGTTCGAAACGGCTCACTCATGCAAACATACGCATCGACGAGACTCCTAAGCAGCATTCGCTACGGACAGGACCGCGAGAAACGCTTAGGAGTCTCTGTGCCGTTTCGAATATTTGTAGGTAGTTTCCGTACTGTTCCATATATCTATACTGTGGCCTAGTGTTCCACGTATGTCAAAGAGATGTCAAAGAGATGTCAATGAAACCGTAGGGTCCTAGTAGAGCCGATACCCGCTGGAGCCACAGGTAATTTCTGAAAAAGATACCGTAGTCCTGGAATGCCAAGGGCAACTGAAGGATTCAGGTGGGCTTTAGTCTGTAAAAGTCTGACACGCTTTCTCACTCCTTCCAGAACGGGAGAAGTTATTTCATGATTTCACCATCATCATCATCATTTCAGACGAAAGACGTCCACTGTTGGACATAAGCCTCCCCCAAGTGTCGCCACAATAACCGGAACTGTGCGTCTCGCATCCATCGGATTCTCGCGACCCTGACCAGGTCATCGGTCCACCTTATGTGTGTGGGGAGCCCACCAAAGCTGCGTCTTCCAGTACACGGTCGTCACTCCAGAACCTTTCGTCACCATCGACCATCAGTTCTGCGAGCAATGTGCCACTTAAGTTTGGTTTAAATCCAAATAAATGACTTTATTTATTTACTCCATGACCTTATTACAAGTCATTTCAAATTTAAGCGCACACATTTCCTAAAAGACCTTGCCGCGTTGCCGCTAATAGACTAACATTTACACTTTAGGCCATACACAGCGACCGCAGAATGCGGAACGTGGTAACCGACGTGATAAATAACACAGGATTAGTCATTAAAATACGAGTTAATTATGTTTACTTCTGAATTTGTCATGCAGTTGACTCATTTAGTTCAGAAATGATTTTGTCTGAGAGTCGGATTCCGAAAGTCGATTTATAAATTCAGTTCTAGAGTTTTTTTATCAATTGGTAACAGAAAAACAGTAAGACCATCAAATTTATTTTATTTTATCTAATGTATGTGCATTAGATAAATATTTCGGAAGTCGGTGTTAAATAAGAAACAAACAATACCGAGAAACACCGACTTCCGAAATTAAAGTTATTTTGATCCTTTTAGTGCTTTTTTTTAGTGAAGTCGGTTTTTTTTTTTGTAAAAAGTTTTTTATAAGCGATGAATACACATAATTGAACACACTTATTGAATTTAAGTGTGTCACTGACGTGTCTTCAAAGGTCAAGGTCAAATGCAAATTAAATGTAATTAATGGAACACTCGATAATAATTTAACCAAACCCAAAAATGAAAAAATGAAATGAATGAGTTGTAAAGAATAAAGTTTTGTCCGAATTGAAGGTTATCAATTTGGACAGATGAAATCGAACATATGAAATTTGAATACAACCGGTATAAGACACAAGATAAAAGATTATTTATTGACTCTTGAAATGAGGATACGATTTGGTGAACTTAATACATCTTTTATTTTTTTAAGTGGGGAAATCATCTAATGATAAATCCCGCTCTTGGGCGGAGCGGGAGATAGTGTCAGACTTTTACTAACTAAAAACCCACTCTTGTTCCTTCTTTGCCTTCATCCCGGGGCCCCAGGTTTCGCTTTCACACTACCCGTGGCCCCAGTAACTAACTTAATCCATCTGAGTTCTCCTTCAGAGTATACCGGTGTGATGTTTTGTTATGATATGGTGTTAACAATAAACCGACATACATTTCCAAATAAAAAAAAGCCTGACAAGTGCGAGTCTGACTCGCGCACTAAGGGTTCCGTACAAACTAACTGCGAAAACAGTTCAATTTCCGAATTGAGTTACGACGATTTTTCCGAATCGCAAAATAAGATTTTTTTTGGTGAAGTAACTACAAATTTACAGTTTTCAGATTTTTTCTTATACTTATGCTATAAGACCTTGCTTCATACCAAATTTCAGGATTCCACCTCAGCGGGATGTGAATTTTGATTCCCTTTAGAGTGTTGAAATATACGTTTTTGCGACATAAACAGCCGTATCTTTATTTTTCGTGTGAAATTATTTTTGTTATTCGTAATTTTTGTTTTTCAAAGTGATTCTATAAGGGTTTCGTTTTTTCGTTTTGAGGTACGGAACCCTAAAAAGGATCATTACAATCGGTGTACATTTGATGACTTTGAACAAGATACAGAAAAAAAGAACATTTTTTCGCATTGAGAACCTCCTCCTTTTTTGAAGGTTTTTTTTAAGAGGTACCGACTCGATATTATGAAAAATAGAAGTACAAAAATACTTTTTTTTTAAATAAGGAAGAAACAATCCCCAGTTCCTGGCCACCACCATAGGCGTGGGTGAGTTGTCAACGGCGCGTAGTGTTCCACGTGCGCCTCAAATAGATGTCAATAAAGCCGTAGGGGACCAGTAGGTTCCTAAAAGGAAGACTCGGCCCAGGTATGAAAGGCAACGAAGGAACAGGAGTGGGTTTTTAGTCAGTAAAAGTCTGACACACCCTCCCGCACCGCCCAAGGGCGAGGGATGTCATTGGATGATTTTCCTACCGAAAAAAAAAGGGAGCCAGTAAGTTCGATACCCGCTAGGACCACGGGAATTTTCGAAAAAGATTTCGTAGTCTTGAAACGCAGTAGGCAAATGAAGGACGCAGGTGGGTTATAGTCAGTAAAGTCTGACACACCCTCTCGCTTTATTCTAAAGCAGAAGAAGTTATTGGATGATTTCCCACATCAAAAACAAAAATGTCACAGGTTGAAAAATAAAATATGCACAATACCACATAAAAAAGCTATTTTTAATAACAATTTTCTTGGTATGGCACCCAAAATCTACCTGAACACATCATCGAAATTAAATATATGGATCAATTTAAAAAAAAAAAAACCACGACTTTTTAGTTGCAAAATGTTACTATCATATTTATGATTATTTAAATGAAAGATGCTAGGCCTACTACTGGAAAAATCGATAGCTTTATGATTACGAATTATCAATTAATTATTTTCAATTTGATTTGTATTAGTTTTAAATCAGACTGTGATGTATTATTTTGAACTGAACTATATTGCTACTTGAAGCATTTAGAATTTTATTAATTTGTAATTTATTTTTTTATATTTTTTATTTTACTTTGACATTTAATTTTTTGTTTTTTTTTTTATTTATTTTGACATTTAATTTGTATTGATTTCTTAATCTAATTTTGACATTTTAATATTAGTATATCTATTTTTTTATCCTGTACCTACCTACTTTCATTATTTGCATACCCATGTGATGGTTAAACATGGAGTAGTTTATTATTCATCTAAAAACAAAACATCAATGTAAGTATATTTTTACCCATGTTCAAAAATTAATAAATGATTTATGATTTACGACTTTAAAAAAAATCTATTTCTTTAAAATTAACCTAATCCACTTTTCTTAAGAGATGGTAATGATATACGAGTATACTGAGATATAACAAGTAACTTATTACAAATCTCACGAGGAACCCGCATGGCCCGTATTATGAGATTTTATCAAAATTCTGTGAATGATGTCACGTATAACATTTGAAAATGTATGGTTCTTTACCTCTGCAAACATGGAATATACGATAGTCAAATAATGAAAACGAACCTGCATTTTGCTCTTACTAACCGTGTTAACGAAATCCGACCGAATTCTAATCATTCATCAGTCTTCAGACTGAATATTGTTAGAATTTACTTAATCAATTTAAGATTGTTTTCATCCCCCGCTCTTGGGCGGAGCGAGAGATAGTATCAGACTTTTACTGACTAAAAACCCACTCCTGTTCCTTCTTTGCCATTTTCCAGGGCCCCGGGGATCTCATCACCCATGGCCCCAGTAGGCTTCGACCCTGCTGGGCCCCTACGGTTGCTGACATCTCCTTAAGGCGCGCGTGGAACAGTACGAGCCGCCGACGACTTGGGCCCGGTCCGGACGGTTACCGGACGATTGGACGGCGAGCCACCCATTGCTCGCCGTCCACAAGCCCGCGCTTAAGGTGGCCGGAAATCGGGATCGGAATCCCGGCGGCGGTTGGGGCGTGAGGACCTTTGCCTCACGCGATCGGCCGCCTCCTTTAGGTACTAGCATTACTGCTTCGCAGAAGGAGGCGAATTTAAGACTTGGTTACGATTTACAAGTATTTAAAGAGTTCGGCGAAAATGCCAATTGTTTTTTTTTTGTGTTCCGTTCCGGATTTGTTTCATTAAATTTGAATTTGAGATCCGACTCTCAATTCTTGGAATTTGGTTATACAATACTGACTAGTCCAATGGATGTCCAATCATTGAATGATTCAATGAACTTAGCTTATGTAGCTCTGCTGGATACTGACCCTTTTCAAACTGCGCCACAGCACCTGGTCCTTCTCCGTATCTAGTGTGTTTCAGTTACTTTTGTGATCATCATTTCAGCTGAAAGAAATTCACTGCGGGACACAGACCTCCCTAAGTGTCACCAAAACGATTGGTTCATATAAATATATGCAGAATATGGCTGGAGTACCTCAAATGTCCTTACACCTGCACTTTTACCAATATCGATTTAAACGTAGCCACCTACTGGTCCAAATTATATAGAAGTTAAATCGGCTTGATAAAATGAAGAAGTGTTTACATGTCATAGATTAAGTCGAGTTCATCTTCCACTTCTTATTTCACCTTGAATCTATGTTTTTGTTCGTATTTTAAAATAATTTGCAGAACCAGGCAAAAAAACGAAATACAAAAATATTGAATAACTAGCTTTTGCCCCTACCTAGTTACCTACCCTACCTTACCTACCTACCTATCTACCAACCTACCTAACCAGCGCTTATGTTTGCTTATAATATTTCCCTGTACGTTGGTGAACAAAACAAAAAAGAATGATTGAAATCGGTCCAGTCGTTTTCGAGTTTTAGCGAGTCTAGCGAACAACAATTGACATTTATTTATATATATATATATATATATATAGATACTCGTATATTCTCAAAAACTCAGACACTTCTTCACTCTTGAAAGACAACGGTATCATTTCATTATGATTGAGAACTCGCTGAAGTGGTAATCGAGCCTCCGTTTCAATAAAATAATTGGAATTTATTTCGTTTTCAGACACAATTTTTCATAATATTGTCTGTTAACTAAAATACAAGACAAAGACTATATTTAGTAACTCTTTAGTAAATTTATTGGAATACCTAGCGATCTGGGAGCAGTGGTGGCGTCTTACGAGTTGTAGTTCGCGGGTTCAAACCCATGGCCAGTCGCATAACTTTGTGTAATTTATTTCATCACCACTGCTCTCAAAAATGCGAAGAAAAACATCGTGAGGAAACCGGAAACCATGTCCTAAAATCAAAAATTCGAAGACATGTGATAATCACCAACCCGCACAGGGCCCGCGTGGTTGATTACGGCCCATTCTACTACATTCTATTCTACTCCTAGAGAGGAGGCCTGAGTCCCAGCAGTGGGAACATTATAAGGCTGATTATGCTACCTAGCAATCCGCCCTTGCACACAGGTGATAGAAATCAATTTTTAAGATAGAATTTTTGAGAGGATCTCCTATATGGGATAATAAAATAATAATAATAATAAAGCTTTATTCATTCCACACAATTTTGACATAACAAGAATAAAAAATAGATTGACAATTAGAATAACTTATATCATAAAGATCACATTCAATAATAAAAAAAAAACAATTAATTAATGAGTACTGTATCAATTGATAAAAATAAATAAAAATATAATTTCATTTGATTAAAATGGAATTGTATAATAATGATATCTGAATTGATTACAATAAAATTAATTTACATACAATTGATTAAAATAAAGAATTAATTGTATAATAAAATTGTTAAATAGCATTAAAAATGATTTATAGTAAAAACAATTCATTAGGATTGATAAAATATTTAGTGCTCTTATTATCATTTAGTAAAAAATATTGTAGATGAATTATATGGGATTGATAGTATATGGGATAGATAACCCAATATGTAAAGGTCCGCAATAATTGATAATCACACTAATATTATAAAGACGAAAGTTTGTAAGTGTGTGTGTATTTTTGTTTCCTACAGCTCGAACGGCTGAACGGATTTCGATGAAATTTAATACCAGGTAGACTATGTCCTGGACTAGCTCATATAATACTTTTTATGCCGAGATTATGTTCCCTTGGGATATTTTTTTACTATCACGCGGACGAACCGATAGCTGCAGCTAGAAAATATATAAAAAATTACAAGTTTCATACAAAATGATGATGGATGCGGGACGCACAGGATCGTTCGTTGTGGCGACACTTGGGGGAGGCCTATGTCCAGCAGTGGACGTCTATCAGCTGAAATGATGATGATGATGATACAAAATGACACAGGATAGAGGTTCCATTTTCTTTTAGCTTCATTTTTTTTTATGACTGACCGACATTTTGACAATTCAAAAGTGCCTGTAATTGGTCTATTTGAAATAAACGTTTCTGATTTCCTTTCTAAAAGTTTCCTGGGGTAAAAAGAATCTTCAAAATTTACATTCACGTGTAAATATTATGAAGATCAACATAATAGCCCTATCATGTGCGACCACACAAAAATGGCCTGCATTAATATCTATCTGAAATATGATTCTCAAAAATATTATTTTTTAATTTGTTTATGAAATTATTACATAATTATATTTTTATTTATTCTTTGTATCTTAAATTTTTACTATAATGTCATTGTGTAAATCGTTTTTAGACTGTTTTAAAGCTAAAGTTATCCTGTATTATGAAAGATGCTGGTGCCTGTGATAAAATGTTTTTCATTAGTACAGGTACCAACGAAACTCTTTTTCTATAATTTCCACTTAGTTTTTGGTAAAACTTTTTTATTTATTGAATTTTCTATGTGTATTTTTCTGAAATAGACTACTACTATTATTCCTAATATTTTTTTGAACATACTTTATTACATTTTTAATTAATACCTTAAAAATACCTTTAAAAATATAAAAAATAATATCTGAATAGTCACAAATCAAAGGCCAGTTCCCATATTAAAACCGTTCTAGTCACAAAATCATTTTAACGAAAAGCAGTGTAAACAACAGGGAATTAAAAAAGCCGGGCAAGTGCGAGTTGGACTCGCGCACTGAGGGTTCCGTACAAACTTACCTATGAAAACAGTTTAATACCCGAATTGAGTTACGAAGATTTTTCCGAATCGCAAAAAATGTTTTTTTTTTGTGACGTAACAATAAATTTACAGTTTTCATATTTTTTCCTATACTTGTGCTATGAGACCTTGCTTCATGCCTTTCAGGATACCTACTAGGTCCACGGAAAGTGCCCTATGAATTTTGCCTTTTCCTAGAGAGTATCAAAATATACGTTTTTTGCGACATAAACAGCCGTATCTTTTTTTCGTTAACTCAGAAGTTTGATTTTTTCAAAGCTTCAAGGAATCACAGACCTGAGTATATGGTTTTAATTTCAACTCGATAACTTTACGCGTTTCCGAGATAAAGGGTCTTGACAGACAGACTGACAGACAGGCGGACGGACAACAAAGTGATCCTATAAGGGATCCGTTTTTTCCCTTTTGACGTACGGAATCCTAAAAAATGAGAATTACTTAACATTAGACGGCAAAAGTTATGAAAAATACAAGATGTGCCTTTCTGATGCTAAAACTTTATTATCCTAAAAATTAGGATGCTAACTAAACATTCTACATTACAAAACTAAAACCATTTACATGCAAGATTTGAATGTCAATGTCAGTCACTAAGTAAAATGAAGCCAACTATAACACATTTCAAAGAGTAAATCTCTATGACGAAGAACTTGCAAGAAACTCCTCGAACACTCATAAAAAAATATTAGTAACATTAATCCATACCGAAACACCACATCTCTCATCGAATGTGTGCCGAACAGATGCCAAAGATTTGCTTCAAGTAAAAAAAAACGTGTAGGCCTCAACGTTCTGATTTATGTAACTTTTCTTTGATATTGTAATGTCTAACAAATATTGTACTACAAACATGGTACGTTGAAGATTATGTACGACCGAAAATCCTTTATAAATTATTCACGGTTCTCTATGTACGTATTTCTTAGTAGTAATACGTTATGTATGCCTTGTAACTGTAAAGGTTCTGGAGAATCATGAGCCAGCTTCTGTCTTTTTAGGGTTCCGTAGGCAAATGGCAAAAAACCCTTATGGATTCGTCATTTCTGTCCGTCCGTATGTCACAGCCACTTTTTTCCGAAACTATAAGAACTATACTGTTGAAACTTGGAAAGTAGATGTATTCTGTAAACCGCATTAAGATTTTCACACAAAAATAGAAAAAAAATAATAATAAATTTTGGGGGTTCCCCATACTTAGAACTGAAACTCAAAAATTATCCCCCCCCCCCTGTAACTTCTAAAATAAGAGAATGATAAAACTAAAAAAAATATATATGTTGTACAATTACCATGCAAACTTCCACCGAAAATTGGTTTGAACGAAATCTAGTAAGTAGTTTTTTTTAATACGTCATAAATCGTAAACCGCAATTTACCTTTCAAGTTTGTACGGAACCCTCAGTGCGCGAGTCCGACTCGCACTTGGCCAGTTTTTTTAAAGAGGCATCGAATAATCTTGGGTCACCGACCTCACCTTTGAAGATACTTCGAGGAAAATGATTAGAACAACCAATACAACTAATTCTGAAATTTATTGTACAATATCGTGAAATCGACGTTTTTGTATGACTCTGATTCCGCGTAATAGTGTCTCAACATTCCGCAATGTTTGCATTACATAATAATTTAACTACATTATGTAAATCAATGTAAATTGTATTGAATGATATGCTTTTAGTTTTAAATTAGAATTTAATATTTACAGTTTTGAATTGCCAGTGCGCTACTAGAATTATCTTTGTTTTTAAATTGTAAACAAATACCGGAGCATTTTTAAGTGTACACGTCCACATACTGCTTTTTCTAGTACCTTATAAGAATACCTAATTGCTGGAAATATGAAATAAAGATAACTTACGTCATTCTTATGTAAGTAGCATTAACTGGTGTATCATTCTATAATCATTATTGTAAATTACGATGCAATGAATATCTGAAATATTGATCGAGCCAATTCTTTGATTTAAGATCCAAAGTGTGCGAACAGCCGGATTTTTACAACGATCACGATTATATTTTTTAACAGGTTTTATATACTATATTTAAATAGATATGAAAGAGTAAGGTCTTCTTGTACCACACTTAAAAGCAGGTCTCTATAAAATTCTTGTAAAAAATTAAATGAAAAAAATCACAAACTAAATTGAGTTTTATTACGAGTAAGATTAATTTCAAGTTTATCTAGTAGTAATAGACTAGTAGTACTTAATTATTATTTCACTTAACTATTTGTCATTAACGTGTTTAACATCATGTCTACAATGTTGCCACGGAAACGGTTTATTTAAAAAACAGCAGTTTTATTAAAAAATATTCACACATTTACGATTTTTTTTTACTTTTTGGCCATCGCGAGACCTAACCTTTCTAAGCTCGGTGATCTTTTAAAACACGTTTATGCATCATTCATATACATTATAACAATTTAAGAACCTGATTTATTAAAATCTTCCAACGCTGCGTCTTCCGGTGGGTGGTCGCCACTTTAGAACCTTTCGGCCTCATCGACCATCAGTTCTACGAGCAATTTAATTACACTTTGTAGGCGCCAAGTGGATTCTTTAGACTAGTTTCGGTCAGGTTTTTTTATGAGTTTAGTCTGTCTGCATTTTTTATTATTTTTTCCTTGTTTTTCCGGTATTCAAGGTGTGTTTACTATTGTATAACCCGTTATTTGATATCTTCATTTCTTTTGTTTTAGAGGTTATAGTTTTTCTTTCTTGTAATGGTGGGTAATTGGCGTCGTTGTTATCAGCAACGTGTAGTTTTTATTAAAATGGTTAAGCATAACTCTTCAACTTACAAAAGTAAGTTGAAGAGTTATGTTAATGGTTTTAATGAGTGTAGGTAATTGTGTAAAAACATATATGTCATAACTACATTTTTTTTCCCTTACTAAACTGAAAATTATAAAATCTTTCACAGTCTATCTGGAGCATTCCCCTAAAAATTTATTTCAAACGGACTTTTTCGATTTTTTTTAGGGTTCCGTACCCCAAAAAGAAAAAACGGAACCCTTATAGGATCACTTTGTTGTCCGTCCGTCTGTCTGTCTGTCTGTCTGTCAAGACCCTTTATCTCGGGAAAACCATATACTCAAGTCTGCGGTCCCTTGAAGATATGAAAAAATCAAACTTCTGAATTAAAGAAAAAAAAGATACAGCCGCTTTCCATCAGGTAAGATAGCGGTCAAGCGCGAACTTATCAAGAATAAAAAAATAAAATAAAAAGTTTATTTCGCAAAAAACGTATATTTTGACACTCTCAAGGAAATCAAAATTCATAGGTTACTTCCCGTTGCCCTAGAATCCTGAAATTTGGCATGAAGCAAGGTCTCTGAGCACAAATATAGGAAAAAATCTGTTTAAAAAAAAAAACTGTTGAAAACTGTTTTGTAGTTACGTCACAAAAAAAAAACTTTTTTGCGATTCGGAAAAATCTTCATAACTCAATTCGGGAATTGAACTGTTTTCATAGATAAGTTTGTACGGAACCCTCAGTGCTCGAGTCCGACTCGCACTTGTTTATTATATCTTTTGGCAATTAATGTTGTAAGTACTTATACAAAAATCGATTATGTTTCCAAATAATGTTTAGAATTTATTTTCTTAATTAAAAACTATTTCTATTGAGAATATTAAGCCTCAGAATTTGGTTAGAACGTAGCTTGCTCCTTATTTTAAATTCTAATTTTTCTTACAACGTCAATCTATTTGAAATCTACAACAAAACACATTAATTTAGTAAATGAATATTTAATGAAGTCAGAAATTTTATATTACGTTTTAAATATCTCTCAAGTCAAGTCTTGAAATAAAATCAAAAATGCAAAGTGGCTTTACATTGAAAGAAAATAGTCATTATCATATTCTTCTTGAAGTCTGACTTTATGACCTCGTCCCTCCTCTAACGACATTTAAATCTGCATATCAAGTTACGTAATTATTGTTTTATTCTATTTCTTGTTGTATCTATAGGCATTTAAAGGTCATCAGGTCGTTTGGCCATCTCAAACTGGTTATGTTTGCGCTTCAAGTTTTTCTGTTTTGTGGTCAAACGTTGAGTTATGAAAGCGTTCAACAAACTGAGATGACGCAGAATGACGTCAAATTTTAATGTAGTTGTATGTGACGAAGATTGTGATCATTCTCACAATCTTCGTCACATACAACTTTGAGCGTACGTCATTGTTAACGTCTTTGGTAGTTGGTGTTAGAAAGTGGGCTTTAGGTAGGTATGTGTATCATCACCACACAAATAATCTATTTCTTCTTTGTTCTCATCTGTAATGCGATGATGTGGTCGTTTAATTAGATACTCCATATTGTGAAATTTATAATTTTTGATTATTTTATCATCATTACATTAATTTTGAAATACCTGAAAATAATTCGAGTTTACCTCTCGCATGATTAATGTATTTTTTCTCTATGCATGCAACCATATTTGTACGCCTCTAGGCATAACATAGCGACCTATGAACCTTATTTAAGATCTGTATTAACTACCTATGTTAAACAAATGATTATTGATTATTGCTTTTTTGATAAATTACTAATTGGAATCCTTGTGAGATAATGATAGTGGTAAAATATTATTAAAAGAAAGAACTTCAAACAAAGTCATATTCCGTCAGTGATAACGAATATCAAACAATCATAATATACCTATATGAGATTGACATGTTTTTCCCGTATTTTTACGAGGCGTACCAATAAAAATAATAACGACCCCCTCGACCAATGTCAACACTCGACCAGTAGTAAGATGAAGAGTTTGATTCAGAAAGGAGTACTCCTGTATTCCAATCACAAAGATGACACACATCGCCCATGCCTAATTCAAAAGCAATGACTACACAATGACAGTCGAATGGTAGGTCACTGATCAAAGGAGCTGTAAAAATTTTAGCAGATTACCACATACGTCAGACATTCATCTGTCATATTATGTACGAGATTTCCAATAAAAGCCATTTCTTTCAATGGAGTGTCAGTGGTTGACCATTGGAAAGTCATAATCAATCCATTATATTAGTAGATTACTAAACTTGTCAAAATAAACAATTATGAAATCAATGCTAGACTATTCTGACACTATTGTAATAGCAGACTTGAGGTCCAGAATACGGCGCGTATGGTTAGGAGACTCCTCTGTGAGTAGCCTTGACCATCGGTAGCTTGGTGGTTTAATATTTTTAGAAATATAAATATATAATATAAATAATAAATAATAAAAAATAATATCATATGTGGCCTATTCCAAATATTTTATGCCAATAGAATGTCGCTTTGTCTGTAGTTCAAGGATGCTTGCGTTTAAAGCACGTGAATCAAACAAAATAATCTCCATATTTAGTCGTATAAGCTCATGTGACCTTTTAAAACACATACCAACCTAGATAAAGTAGTAAGTGATTTTATAAAATACAAGCTGTCACGTCGACACACGTGTCGTACTTGATATCTGACTGCCTGGCTGGGGAAAAAAATGAGAACCTGATTTCAGCATTACTAATAAAAAAAAGTCCAATTGTATTTTGAAACCATCCAGGGAATCGCTTAAATGTACGCTCAAAATTTCATCCAAATCGGTCAATCCGCTTAGGATGTCGAGGTGTTATGTGTTTAGGTAACATACAGAAGAATTATTTGTATTAAGACTAGTGGTACCGGTAGACGTTGTCCTGTTCGAAAGCTGGCATTTTGTGAGAAAAAAAATCGATTGCAGCACTACATGCAAGGTCCAATTGTATTTGCAAACCTTTCAGAGACCCACTTAAATATTCACACAAAAATTTAAATAGGTCAAGCCGCTTAGGGAGAATTAGGTGACAAACACACGTACAGAAAGATTATATATATATATATATATTAAGGTTTTATTATGAAACTTTGGTAACAACCTGACAGGTTGTGCAATAAAGACAGTGTGTTGCTCAGGATTGTACTTACTTGCTAAGTGTGGTGCAACTGTGAGAAGGATTGATAATTGTAGGGGGATTATTAGGGGGAGGAGGAAAGAGTAACCAAGGCCCTGGAACGAAAAAAAAAACAATTGAAAGAACACGGGTGATTTTAAGTCAGTAAAAGTCTGAAGATTCGTATGAACGTTAATGCTGCCTTTATTGACTATTAACCTGAATTTACTGTCAAAATCTAAACAATAAAATTAAAATTAAAGAAAAAAAAAATTATCTAAATTCCGTTCAGTCGTTTGAGAGTGAAGGAGTGGCAAATGCACAAACTTTCGCCTTTGTAATTTATATTAGTGTGACATTATATGTCTACTTTGTTTAAATTCGTTTTTTTTTTTTAATTTAAAATCAATTAAACTAAAAATTAGACGGCTTCGTTTTCTTTTATGTGTTTTTTTTATTGTATTATTGACTGCCTTGCGCTTAACAACTATTTCACCTGATGGTAAACTATGATGTGGTCGACAATAGAAGACGCTTGCCTAGAAGTAAATAACTTGAAACTTGAACCAAATAATAAGGACTGTCATTATTAGTTCTTCAAAACTACCCTCAAAATACAGCGTTAAAGTTTTTATGAAATTATTCCCACGAACGAAGTCGCATACAAAGTGTAGAAATATATTTCAGTAGTATAATAGATTACTCAGTAGATAATGTATGATAATTCAGTAATGCTTTTACATCGAGTTTTCCTTAATTCAACACAGTTGCCTGACTGACGTACCCTAATGACGATTGCGACAACCCGGACAGCTAACAAGACGATAATATCCTCCTAAATCGATAGATTGACGTACATTAACGGAACAAGGAGAAACGGGAGATAATTTCACAACATTGTAAATTGAGGAAAATCGAGGAATTGAATTTGGAGTATTGTACTGACGTGTACCAACCGCCAAACGTCAATACCCCTTAGTAATGCTGATGTCAGATTTAATGGCTTCCCTATTTGATTTCGAAACTTGATGAATCGTTTTTTATTATATCGAACACAATGTGTCGATAATTCAGTTCTACGATGTTTTATTCCATCGATGCTTTATTGGTGGCATCCCGATTGGTGCGATGTAACGTTAGTGCGAATTGTGAAAAATCCTACAGCGATTGCTCATTAGATCGGTAATTTATTACTTCGATAATTTGTCAGTTCGAAAAGCATACTGTTCTGTGACATTTAATTAATAACCCCATTCATTAAACCCCAGGCGAACGCCGGCGTTCGCTCGCTCATTGTCTTTCTATTGTGTCTCTAATTACGGTACTCAAAAGGTACTACGAATGTGAAATATAAAATAATATTAAGATCTACAAATGACAGGATCTGCGAATGCTTCAAGCCTCGGAATGTACGTATGATTACTTTCCGAGGCTTGAGCTTGGTGTAATAATGGATCAATCATCTTTTTTTTTTACGTAGAAAATCATCAAATGACTTGGAACGGGAGGCAGTGTCAGACTTTTACTGACTAAAACCCATAGTGTTCTTTTAGTTGCCCTTTTTTGGGAGGGCCTAATGTAACTCCTTCGAATAATTCGCAGCCCTGGCAGGCATGAGCTCTAACTAGCCCTTAAATTTTTCTAACATCTTTTTGAGACGCGCGTGAAATACAACGCGCCATTTGGTCCGGGCTTTGACCTTACCGGAAGGTCGGAAGGCGAGCTACCTATAGCCCAGGCTGTCTGCAAACTCGCGTCCGCGATGGCCGAAAATCGTCCAGTAGGTCCCAACACCCGGGGTATCTCCATCGGGGAATGGATCACCCATCTACGGCCTGACCTCATTAAATCTTGCATAACATTGAAGATCGACCGCTATGATTACTTAGTCAAAAATTTCTCAAATTGAGGAAAATCAGGGTACTGAATAAAGATTACGTGGGTACTGACGTATATCGAACAATTCTACACGTATACCGTTTAAAATAACGCACGTATTTTTAAGTTATGAATGAGTTTCTTACGCAATATGTTAGAAGTTTGTCGTCATTGAGACGGTGTGAGGCGGGATCTCAATGTAACGGTTCTTAAGGTGTACGTCATAAGATTTTATAGTTAACGAAGTCTGATGCTTATGACAACATCGGGATCTCACTTTTGGGTACAAAAAATGAATAACGTTACTCGTATTGTAAAAAAAATCAGTTGATTGAAATAATACTATATACAAATATATGTATGTTTGTATTGATGTACGTAGTATGAATAAGATTTTTTTTTTATTTAGGTATAAATAGTTTATAACAATTAAAAAAAACATAATTGTTTGATATCCCTTGTGTACTGTATGGGTTGTATCTTATCATCAGATATTTACATTATTTTAACTAAAAACCTATGTGACCGACGGACAAAAAGTGTTTTTTTTTTAAATGATATAAACTAGTGCTTGACTGCGATTCCACCTGACGATAAGCAGTGATGCAATCGTTGATATTGCATCGCACTAAATTATTTAGAGCCTATTCACTCTAGTCTTCAAGACACCTAAATTATAATCGCTTGAAAATCGCTTTTAAAATATACTTTTTTATTTTCAGATGATAAAGAAATTCTATATATATTTTAATTCTAGTTAATAGGGCCCTTTCTCTACGTCATAACCTTCCCGATCTCCATCAGCCTGAACCCATGGGGGATTAAAGGATAATACCCTAGTCCTTCCTCCCTTGTTACCGCAAAGGTAGCAAGGGAGGAAAGAAGGACACACTCCAATTTATTAAACCGACAATACTCACACAAGCAGTTTCAAACGCCTTTGACCACATTTTACCATTACCAAAATTGGACCAACCGCACGCTTTTGTCATTGATTTATACTAATACATATTATAAGCAGTGGTGGCCGAGTGGTAACGGCTCCGACTTATAAGTTGTACGTCGCAGGTTCAAACCCAGCCAGGCGCATTACTTTGTTTAATTTATTTCATCACCACTGCTCTCAAAACGGTGAAGGAAAACATCGTGAGGAAACTGGCATGTCCTAGAACCAAAAAATTCGAAGACATTGTGATATTCACCAACCCGCACTGGGCCCACGTGGTGGATTACGGCCCATTCCTTCTCCCAGAGAGGAGGCCTGAGTCCCAGCAGTGGGAAAATTAAAAGGCTGATTATGCTATAATACATATTATAAAGCTGAATAGTCTGTTTATTTTGAATACGCTAATCTCAGGAACTACCGGTTCTAATCGAAAAAATCATATAGTGCTTTTTTTAGGTGGGAAATCATCCAAAGACTTCTTTCGCTTTAGGACGTATCAGACAAAAACCCACTTCTATGTTCCTTCCTTGCCTTCGTTTAAGGACCCCGGGGTTCTCTTTCGCACAACCCATGGCCCCAAATAAAGTAGGCTTCGTACCTGCTGGGCCCCTACGGTTTCCCTGACATCTCCTTGAGGCGCGCGTGGAACACTACGTGCTTTTGTCGACTCGGGCTTGGTCCGGACGGTTACCGGACGGCTGAACGGCGAGCTACCCGTTGCTCACCGTCTGCAAGCCTACGGTGGCTGGAAATCGGTGTCGGGATCCCGGCAGCTGGGATGCGAGGAAGTCTTATCGTGCTGGATAGCCTATTTATAGACGAAGGCTAGTTAAGCTAAGCTATATAAAACACGCTACGACCAATAGAGGAAAGTAACTAAAAGTGGGCTAGTGCCTTAATATAGGCTAGCAACAATTCTCAAATAGAAATAATTGAAAGAAGCAACAAACAGCTAACTTTTGTCGCATTCAGTCGCCCCAACATTGCAATCACTCTATCTCATCAATTCGCCGCAAGGTGCCGTGAGGATAAGAATTTGTCACTTCACCGCTGCTAAAAAGTTTCGTAAGGTGCGTAAAAAGATGTCGTTTGCTTAATCAAAACTAGGGCTAAATAGTGTGATAATATATTTATTTTGTAGGATATGAGTTAAATTTTATATTTTTCGGTTAATATTTTTTTTTTATATTGTTGACTTGTAAAGTACAAGGTCAAAATTTCGATCGAGAATTTCGAATATGGGCTATGACTATGGTTCCCTTCATCTCTCTATAAAAAATGACCTTGTTGAAAAAAACAAGAAGAAAATTGAAAATGAAAAGAAACCAAAAACATTTTTGAAACAAGAGGAGAATTTTGGGTTAAATGCTTGACGTGTGGACTCTGGGCACATAATGACTGTGCAGGGCCAGAATTTGACACATGGATTTGTGATTTTTGCAAGTAAAATAATTAATTTCTTATAATTAGCAAAGTTATTTGGTCTCTTACTAGATAAGCATTTTTTATTGTTATTTACTTAAAAGATACTTATATTGATATTGATAGCCCATATTTGAGGAACTGTTCCATATTTAGCGCCTATTTTGTAATTTTAATTAATGCTCAATTTTAATAGTATAGTTTATTATGAAGAATATAAAACTGTTACTTTATTATTTAAAGATATATGACTGATTATTATCACATTAATAAAAAGATGTTTTTTAATAGTTTTTTTTATTTCTGATCCAAAAACAAAATGGTAGCCCATATTTAGTTACTCTCCTCTACGATCGGAGCAGTAATTATAGATGCGTCTTTAGTCACTGCTGTCTGTGACAGCTATTTTTATGAAAACTCATAAAAGAAAGTGTCAAATCCTTTTTAAAGACGCTTTGAAGGATGGTTGAAAACTTTCGTCAAAATGTCAATGGATTTTAATTTTGACGGATTATAAAGACTTTTTATTACTTGTCATTTTCGCCACGGTTCATTGGGTTGGCCACTTCAATTTGTTATTTTAATTATGAATAAAAGGCCGTCGATGAAAAGTCTTTTGACCCGGCGTGGTATTGTTACAAGGTGACATTTAAGTTTAGAAATAAAATATAAAATAACGATTTGTATAACACTAGGGATTCGCCTGCATAAAAGTATAAAATTACACTGGTCAACATAATTTTGTAACAAGGAATGTGTTAACCACGGATATCTATGGTGTTTACGTATTAATTTTGTGTTATTAACTTATCCTCATTACAAATCTGTGTTTACTTTGTTATGATTACGTCTATAATAATTTAAAAAATATAATTTATATTGTGGTAAGTACCTTATTTAACTCTGGGTATTTTGTTTTCATTAAAGTAGCTAAGTTTTAAGTTTACTAAGTTAATTGATTCTCAAACAAAGTTTAAAAATATATAAAAATCATCATGACACAGTTTTTTACATTTGTGGCGAAATTAATATTAGGTAAACCACACAAAGAAAATTAAAAATCACCAATTAAATAAAATTAATATGTACTTTATTTTGTTTTTTTTTTTTTTAATCTGGAAAGCAAGTTAAATTTCTTGACGTGCTGTTTGCCAAAAAACCGATCCTTCACAGTAACCATATCCCTACACTAGAACCACCTGAAAGCTTTTCGACTAAATGCGGCAAACAAACTCCAATAAATGGATAGAAACTCACACTATTAAAGTCTAACTACTTACAGTAAATAACTAAAAACCAGGTATTATTCACACCAAAAGCAAGAACACAGTCAAATTTATTTTACCTAAGTGGTTACTTAATCTTAGATAATCAAACAGTCGTTATTTACTTCTAACTTTATATAATATTGGAGTCATAATAGGCGAGTTTCATAGTTTAGTGCAGGGCTGTTCTGGCCTTTTTGGCATTATTCCAAAAACAAATATTAAGAGGGTCCTTTTCTACTCGCCTATCGTCAACATCGAGCATGGTTTAAAAGCTTGTTGCTTCAACTAACTCAATTCAAAACGATGTTTGATGAAAAGGCAGTACAAAAAAAGAGAGGTTAACGCCTGTAAACTCCGTAATTCCGTGATTTACTCGAATATATAATATTTCACAAAACTTGTTTCAAGAAATACGTGTTTTTTTTTTAAACCCTTAAGTTTTTCAGAAAATTTGTCGTCATTCTGAATCTCGATTAAATGTGCAAGGCTTCTATTGATGTACTTTTTTTGTAATATATAAGTACTAAAGTACTCATATATTAAAAATATAAATTATTCGATCGATCGATCGATTAATCGGCTATTTCACGTGAACTTTGGCCCTCCATAATTGGAGGGCCAAAGTTCACGTAAAATAGCCGATTTTCAGGGGTCTTTACTAGATTAGTTTACACAAATTTATGTTTTGATTTCTACAGAAGCCTAGATAATATCTACAAGATAGCTGTGTATCCAAAATATCTAGAGAAAGATATTGTGTAATAACATCATAATCACGTAAGAGCGGTTGTATGAAAACGTACCACGAAAAGGACGCTCTTAAGAGACTATTTGCATTACTATTAAAATGTACTTTTTCACTGAAAAATTTTGGCCTAGTTTGTTACATAAAATTATCATCATTTCCTTGCCTTTTCCCAACTCTAACCGAATGCGGCTGAAAGCCTGTATTTAACATGGAGCGACTGTCTATCAGACCTGTACAACCCAGTTACTGGGCAAAATGATACTTGATAGACTGATGGTCAGGGAAGGGTTGAGGGTACCAGGCCATGGCCACGAGGAAGGTCACCTATGAGGTGGACTGATCAGATTAAAACGGCAGTGAATGGCTCATCATCACTGCACGAATGCACGAGGAAGGCGGCCATCAGAGAGGAGTGGCGGCGTGTTATGAAGCTTGCCACCAACACCTGAAGTGATGACCACGACCACTCTGTCAAGAGTGATATCGACATGGAAGAGAGACTGATGGTCAGACTTTCTGACGGCTGACTTCCCGTAACGACTGTCACAGATCTACGTATGACAACCGATACTTACGGCCTCACGTGCTTTCCGAGGCACGGGATGTCAGTAATGTCTTAAATAAACTTAGAAAAGTACATATAAATTGAAAAATTCGTCGTCGTAAAGTCTTGGTTTCATACCCATACAGGCGCTCTACTTTGTGTAATTTATTTCATTACCACTGCTCTCAAAACGGTGAAGAAAAACATCGTGAGGAAACCGGCATGTCCCCGGACCAAAATTTCAAAGATATCTAACATCCACTAATACACACGGGTCCTGTGTGGTTGATTACTCCCCATTCCATCTTCTAGAGTGAAGGCTTTAGTCCCAGCAGTGGGAACATTACAAGACTACATTAGCATCAATTAATTAGCCTCCCCCAAGTGTTATAATGACCAGTCCTGTGCGTCTCACATCCATCGCATTCCCGTGACCCTCACCAGGTCATCGGTCCACCTTGTGGGAGGCTTTCCAACGCTGCGTCTTCCGGTACGTGATCGTCATTCCAGAACCTTTCGTCCCCATAGACCATAAACAAACACAATCAATCAATTAGCCTTGTGTTCTTCCCAGTACATATCTTAGGGATAAGTTTCCAGTTGTGGAATTCTTTGCAAGAGCTACCAGGGCCTTGGAATGTAAATAACTGAAGGAATACTGGTGGGTTTTAGTCTGTAAAAGTCTGACACTCCCTCTCATTCTACCCATAATTTCTCACTTCCAAAAAAACGGTTAGGGTCAGCTGAATATTTTACACGGAGCGCCTGTATATCGGACATGCTCAGACATATAACTCAGTAAGGGCGCCTTCAAATTAGCCGCAAAGTGGCGCGAGTCGCCGCGCTGCTTTGTTATTCGATGTAAATAACAAAGTAGCACGCAGCGCTACTGCAGCGCGGGTGTAGTGCAGCAGTCGCGCGGCACTTTGCGGCTAATTAATTTGAAGGTGCCCTAACATCGCAAGAATGATTTCAAATTTAACGTCCAACTATTCATAATTTTTTTCTCAATTTTTTTCTTTCAAAATGCCATACTACAATCAGCCAGTTCTAAACCTGTATCTTTAATCCTACCTAACATCTAACTTCATTAATGCAAAAAGTTCGGTCATAAGAAACACACCTTTTAATTTTCAAAACGACAGACGATTTAAATGCGACACACTTTTTTTATTGATTTTCAAATAAAAAAAAATACAAGAACGATGTTAAGGTTTTTTAAATTTCCTGTTTCAAGTTCAAAAAAATAAATAATGAAATGCTAATAACATGTTGGACACTGCAAAAAATAAAATTGAAAAGAGTAACAAGTGTCATATATAAAATAATTATGTCGTTTAAACTTGTAACATAAAGGAGTGACTTATGGTTGTAAGGTTTATTAATTTAAGGTTTTAAGTAACTTTGATACTAGGTTTAAAGCTTGTTGTAGACTACTAACTAAGCTAGTTTAGCTAGTTTAGCTTAGCTCACGTATTATAAGGTAGAGAAGAAGAAGAGGAAGAAGCCTACTTGTCAGAACCAGTGCGGTACCGCGCTGGCAGGACCCAACATGTTGCTGTGTCCAGCAGTACCTACGACGCAGCTGTACGTTTCGAGGCTACGTCACACCACGGTGGCTGAGGAGATCGTGGAGTATGTACGCGTTAAACTGGACTTTGAGAGTCGTGCAGTTAGAGCCGCGCCATATTACACTAATTTCAAGTCGTTTGTGGTGCGAGTGCCGACTCACCATTTGGAGACCTTCCTCAAAGGAGAGTTTTGGCCGAAGGGTGTCGTGTATCGACGATTTCGTGGAAGGATACCGACCTTGCAGCGGAACACGACGCCCGTCACTTCGTGTGTAATAGTACCTATAGTTTAGTAATTGTTATAGTTTCTTTTATACATATGTATTAGTTTATTATTTTGTAAGATTATTTGTGTATTTTATCTATGGGCCTTAGTTGCCGGATAATAAATAAAAATAAATAATAAAATAAAGCCAAAAGTTTGTTTATAAGTGTGTACGAAAGTTTATTATTCCTTAAAGCTAAATACAAACTGAGCTCACGGTATGTAACATAGCAGCTACGCATTATGATATCTAGACTCTTGAATTTACTAGAAAACAGATGACTTGCAAACATATTTTTTTTAGATGGGAAATCATCCAATGACTTCTCTCGCTCCAAGGTGGAGCGTGAAGGCGTCCCTGACTTTTACTGACTAAAACCCACTCCTATGTGCCTTTTAGTCTTCGTTTCAGGGCCCCGGGGTCCTCTGTCGCACAACCCATGGTGGTGGATGTGTCTTCGAAAGTTTTCGTCGCCATTTAGAGAGCAGTGGTGATAAAATAATGTACGCTAAGTAAAACGCCTAACTGTTCAGCCCACGACGTACAAATTCTAAGTCGGAAGCGAACCCTTGGCCCCAGTAGGCTTCGGTCCTGCTGGCCCCTACGGTTGTGTATGCCAAGTATGTTTCCAAGTCATCTCGTATACCAGTGTTGTGTATACCAAGTATGTTTCCAAGATGACTTAGCGTACATTATTTTATCACCACTGCTCTCTAAATGGCGACGAAAACTTTCGAAGACACATCCACCACCATGGGTTGTGCGACAGAGGACCCCGGGGCCCTGAAACGAAGACTAAAAGGCACATAGGAGTGGGTTTTAGTCAGTAAAAGTCAGGGACGCCTTCACGCTCCACCTTGGAGCGAGAGAAGTCATTGGATGATTTCCCATCTAAAAAAAATATGTTTGCAAGTCATCTGTTTTCTAGTAAATTCAAGAGTCTAGATATCATAATGCGTAGCTGCTATGTTACATACCGTGAGCTCAGTTTGTATTTAGCTTTAAGGAATAATAAACTTTCGTACACACTTATAAACAAACTTTTGGCTTTATTTTATTATTTATTTTTATTTATTATCCGGCAACTAAGGCCCATAGATAAAATACACAAATAATCTTACAAAATAATAAACTAATACATATGTATAAAAGAAACTATAACAATTACTAAACTATAGGTACTATTACACACGAAGTGACGGGCGTCGTGTTCCGCTGCAAGGTCGGTATCCTTCCACGAAATCGTCGATACACGACACCCTTCGGCCAAAACTCTCCTTTGAGGAAGGTCTCCAAATGGTGAGTCGGCACTCGCACCACAAACGACTTGAAATTAGTGTAATATGGCGCGGCTCTAACTGCACGACTCTCAAAGTCCAGTTTAACGCGTACATACTCCACGATCTCCTCAGCCACCGTGGTGTGACGTAGCCTCGAAACGTACAGCTGCGTCGTAGGTACTGCTGGACACAGCAACATGTTGGGTCCTGCCAGCGCGGTACCGCACTGGTTCTGACAAGTAGGCTTCTTCCTCTTCTTCTTCTCTACCTTATAATACGTGAGCTAAGCTAAACTAGCTAAACTAGCTTAGTTAGTAGTCTACAACAAGCTTTAAACCTAGTATCAAAGTTACTTAAAACCTTAAATTAATAAACCTTACAACCATAAGTCACTCCTTTATGTTACAAGTTTAAACGACATAATTATTTTATATATGACACTTGTTACTCTTTTCAATTTTATTTTTTGCAGTGTCCAACATGTTATTAGCATTTCATTATTTATTTTTTTGAACTTGAAACAGGAAATTTAAAAAACCTTAACATCGTTCTTGTATTTTTTTTTATTTGAAAATCAATAAAAAAAGTGTGTCGCATTTAAATCGTCTGTCGTTTTGAAAATTAAAAGGTGTGTTTCTTATGACCGAACTTTTTGCATTAATGAAGTTAGATGTTGGGTAGGATTAAAGATACAGGTTTAGAACTGGCTGATTGTAGTATGGCATTTTGAAAGAAAAAAATTGAGAAAAAAATTATGAATAGTTGGACGTTAAATTTGAAATCATTCTTGCGATGTTAGGGCACCTTCAAATTAATTAGCCGCAAAGTGCCGCGCGACTGCTGCACTACACCCGCGCTGCAGTAGCGCTGCGTGCTACTTTGTTATTTACATGGAATAACAAAGCAGCGCGGCGACTCGCGCCACTTTGCGGCTAATTTGAAGGCGCCCTTACTGAGTTATATGTCTGAGCATGTCCGATATACAGGCGCTCCGTGTAAAATATTCAGCTGACCCTAACCGTTTTTTTGGAAGTGAGAAATTATGGGTAGAATGAGAGGGAGTGTCAGATTTTTACAGACTAAAACCCACCAGTATTCCTTCAGTTATTTACATTCCAAGGCCCTGGTAGCTCTTGCAAAGAATTCCACAACTGGAAACTTATCCCTAAGATATGTACTGGGAAGAACACAAGGCTAATTGATTGATTGTGTTTGTTTATGGTCTATGGGGACGAAAGGTTCTGGAATGACGATCACGTACCGGAAGACGCAGCGTTGGAAAGCCTCCCACAAGGTGGACCGATGACCTGGTGAGGGTCACGGGAATGCGATGGATGTGAGACGCACAGGACTGGTCATTATAACACTTGGGGGAGTAGGCTTCGGTCCTGCTGGCCCCTACGGTTGTGTATGCCAAGTATGTTTCCAAGTCATCTCGTATACCAGTGTTGTGTATGCCAAGTATGTTTCCAAGTCATCTTGGAAACATACTTGGTATACACAACACTGGTATACGCGTGCTACGCAACATCAGAACTATCAATTCAGATCGCTGTGAGCAGGTGCACAACAAATCTCCGACGTTGTATTGTGTATGTGGCGTACGTGGATTCAGTTTATCTTTACCAAACAAAACATAAAAATGTAAACTTTATTGATCGCTAAAATTCTAACATAACTTATACACCAACGTGTAATGGCGGTCTTATCGCTGACAGTACAGCCATAAAATAGGTAGGTACAGATGTCAATCTACATACAAAGCGCGCTCGAGCAACGCACACATAGACACCGCTCACGGACACGATATCTCGGCTCAATTCAGCCCAATGCGAGCTTGAGTGCTATCCGTTTGAGACACGCGTCTGAGAACATTTTTGTGGAAAAATGGACCGACAAAAAAAACCTTATTCTAACTGTTCAGTGGACGGTTGTTTAAATTCAACATTGAACAGTGAATTGACGTATTTTAGGCTACCATTAGTTTCAGAGAGGTAAGTAGATATTTGCTTGTATTTTGTTGGTTTGTTCTAACGTAACACAGAACAGGCCTAACGCCGAGAAAGAGAAGATAATTTTGTGGCCATGTAATAATTTTACAATTCGGATTAGGTAGGCATTTATCACCGCGCCCAGTCGCACTCGGACAGTTCGGCGCCAGGCGCTGACCCTAGCGCGAATGCCGAGCGTAGGTTTGAAAAGCGAAGTACATACATGAGATTGACTTTTGTACCTACCTATTTTGTGGTACCTACAGCTGTTGGTCTCCAATCAAGTTTAAACTTTCAACCACATATTTGAAAAGCGAATTTTTTAATGTCCGGTTTGTCGTGACATTGATATATTATCTATTTACCTAAGTATTAACGATGTCATGGTTTCGTAGTAAAATAGTAATTAATACATTGATGGCGTTAAAATGTATTCTACACGTGGCTAATTATTATAACATATCCTTTTGAACATGTGTTTTTATTTCTAGAAATATGAGCGACAAGAAAATGTTTGATTGGTGACACAATACCGGATTTCACCAGCTTACTAAGAAATATTATTTACTTAATACATAATGCGTATAAATGAGCTGCGGGATAAAAGAACGACTTATAGGGTCCCATTAAATGCAAGGCGCCATCACGGTATACCACGACGAAGGTAGAGAGATTAACTTGACATTACCTAGAGGGACAGGTCCGCAATAGTAGAAGACAGACGTGTGTGGAAACACGCGAGGGAATTGCCCTCACGCCCCAGCAGCCGGGATTCCGATCCCGATTTCCGGTCTCCGTAGGCGCGGGCTTGCGGACGGCGAGCAATGCGTACCTAGCTTGTCGTCCGACCGTCCGGTAACCGTCCGGACCGCCCAAGTCGTCGACGGCGGGTCGTGTTCCACGCGCGGCTCAAGGAGATGTCAGCAAAACCGCAGGGCAGATGGCAGCAAAAGCGGAGGATCAATCGAAAGTGAAAAATTTATGAAATATAATGCGCTATCGAAATGTCCTAAGGTCACAAACATTAGAGAACTAAGGTTATTGACATAGTCCGAAGAATCGCCATGCTTAACTGGTAGTGGGTAGGGCACATTGCTCGCAGAACAGATGGTCAATGGGACCGAAAGGTTTTAGAGTGGCAAACACGTACCGTTAGATGCAGCTTTGGAAGGCCTCCCACAAGGTGGACCGGTGACCTGGTGAGAGTCGCGGGAATGCAATGAATGCGAGACGCATGAAATCGGCCGTTATGGCGACATTTGGTGGAGGCCTATGTCCGACAGTGGATGTCTTTCGGCTGAATAGATGATGATGAATAAATATTTATAACAATAAAATTATTATCGCTGTCTGAATATCATTGCATATATCCTAAATGTGGCGACACAGCTTCACTACACTATAATTATGTTAAAAAAAAACTTAAAGTCAAATTATGTTAATCACTCAAGGTTGACATGACGGAGAGGTCAATGTCGCTTAGATATAAAATCTTAAAAACGATCTTCTGGTAGCTTATGATTTAAGATGAGTTTTTATTGACAAAAACATTTAACGAGCATATAAAATTTGTTTGTTTCTTTTTATACCTGGCAAAATACAATATAGATTATATAATTTAAGAATTTATTAGGAAAATTACAATTTTATTCTAAATAGAAATAAATAATTTTGTAGTGGCATTTCCGCATTGACAGTGTAACCCCAATTTATTATGTTAATGAAAGATATGTTTTTCAATACAACATAAATATCAATATGATTTGATATTACTTGCGAAACCACCTCCTTCTGCAAGGCAGAAATGCTAGTGAAAGTTTGTCTCACTTCAGGCAGTCTCCAAGTGGGGCGAAACCAATCTAGTTGAATTCAACGCCGCCAAAACACAAGCGTGTCTGTTCACCGCCAAAAGGAGCCCGTTCACCTTGGCTCCTGCTTTTCGGAATGTATCCCTGGAGTGCACCGACCGCCTTCAGCTCTTGGGAGTTGAAATCTCCTCAGACCTCAATTTTGGGCGGTTCATTGAGTCCAAAGCCAAGGTAGCTGCTAGAAAACTAGGCGTTCTTGCAAAGGTCCGACGGTACTTCACACCGGGACAGCTTCTAATGTTATACAAAGCACAGGTTCGATCGTGTGTGGAGTACTGCAGTCACATATGGGCTGGTGCTGCAAAATGCCATCTAGCAGCTTTGGACTCAATGGAAAGGCGTGCGAAAAGGCTAATTGGGGATCCTGATTTGGTTAAGTCCAGTCTACAAAGCCTCGAGCACAGGCGCAGGGTAGCCAGCCTATCGGTATTTTACAGGTTGCATTTTGGAGAGTGTGCGCAGGAATTGCATGACTTGATTCCGCCATCTCCTTTCTATCATCGGACAACCCGACGTACGGCGAGTATCCACCCTTACGTTGTTGAAACTTCAACGGTCCGGACTAAGCGTTTCGCTTCGTCGTTTATACCGCGTACATCGAAGGACTGGAACAATTTGCCTGCTGCGATCTTCCCGTCCAACTATAATTTAGGTGTCTTCAAGGCTAGAGTGAATAGGCTCTTGATAAACTAGTGCGCCTCACCATCAATGATTGCATCACTGCTTACCATCAGGTGGGATCGCAGTCAAGCGCTGGTTTATATCAATTAAAAAAAAAAAAAAAAAAAAAAAAGAGGCGACCGCACGCGCACGCGTTAGGGAACGGACATCCTCATGCCCGTCGAGACACCGACTGGACCCCGACTACCAGCCATCGTAGGCGTGGGCTTTTGGACGATGAGTAATGAGCAGCTCGCTGTCCGGCCATCCGATAACCGTCCGGACCGAACCTGAGTCGTCAACCGGGAGTATTGTTCCACGCTCGTCTCAAAGAGATGTCGGCAAATGGCCATGGGTTGACTTCTCAAAAAAAAAACACACTTAGAAAAACATTCTCATTCGCTATTTAAGAGCGATCTCAATTGGTACACAAAATACTAGTTGGATACTGCCCACAATTTCACACGTGTATTAATTGTTTTATTATCCCATAAGATAAAATAATAGTTTATTTTCTCTCATATCGTATAACTTCAATTAAGAAATCAAAAGTAATATCTTATTGACAGATTTTGTCTACAGATAACACTAACATAAAACAATATGACAATTTCCCTAACAACACACACAATTTAAAATACCGTATAGCGCCTAAAATCAAACATTTTTCCACGGGGTCCGGGGAGATATATGTTTGAACCGTTTTTGGGATTAAAAACAAGGACCATGTTCCTGGACTTTTTCGGCTTATCGGTAAACAATAGCTGGACTCTTCACGTGACTAGAGGCCTGGTCTCTTCTTTGACCAACGAATCAGCAATGCTATTCAACATGGCGATCCTGCCAGCGTTCTGGACCCGTGGTCCTAGAACGCAAAGGGAAACTGATAGAACAAAGGTGTGATTTGTGGCGCAATCATTAGATAAGATAGATAGATAGATAATTCTTTACTGTACACCAAAAATAAAAATTACAAATCATAAATAATTAAATAATAGCATAAGCATAATCAGCCTTTTTTAATGTTCCCACTGCTGGGACTCAGGCCTCCTCTCTTTAGGAGAGGGAATGGGCCGTAATCCACCACGCGGGCCCAGTGCGGGTTGGTGAATGTCACATGTCTTCGAATTTTTGGTTCTAGGACATGCCGGTTTCCTCACGATGTTTTCCTTCACCGTTTTGAGAGCAGTGGTGATGAAATAAATTACACAAAGTAATGCGCCTGGCTGGGTTTGAACCCGCGACCTACAACTCGTAAGTCGGGGCCGTTACCACGCGGCCACCACTGCTCTCCATAAATAAATAAATTAATAAATAATAATAATATTTTTTTAAATGCCCAATGAATTCTTTTTAGACACGTTTGTACTAATTATACTATTATTCTCAGTTTGAATCCATACCTTTATAACGATAAAGTTGTGACTGTTTTTAATGAATGATTTATTATTTTTGATTACTTTTTATTATTTTCTTTTTCCGATGGCATTATTTTAATTCATTATTATTTGGAACGGTCAAGGTTATTTAGCTTAGAGATTTCAAACTTCGTAGGTTTTTAATATTGTTAGTTAGTTAGATCAGGTTCTGTTGTGTCTAAGAAGGTACTTAGGACTGACATTTATGTTTCTTTAATATATATGTACATACTTACAATGACGAAGGAATTGCCGATCGTTGATATTAATTTTAACAATATTAAAAAATACACAAATCTTTAATTTTGATTTCAAACGATTTTGTTGATTTAAAAAAACCCTTTTATTTTTCCTGATCCTTTATAACATAACGTATGTTGTATCCAAATGTTGTTATAAGCTTATCAACTTAAAAAATCACGGTGATTAGCCATATTTGAAGATTATATTATTCAAGAGGTTTGTTTAAGATTATGCATGTCCCCGCAAGCAAAAACTAAATGGTTGATATTTGTTGCATGAAACACTTTATTTTGGTACCTATCTGATTTTTTTTCATAATAAAAAAAGAATAGAATAGAATAAACTTTATTGTACACCAAAATAGTTACAAAACTTTTACACTAACTTAAATCTATGAGTACAAAGGCGGTCTTATCGCTGACAGCGATATCTACCAGACAATCTTAGGATGAACTTGAAGTAGAAAAAGGGGGGTAGTCTGCGGTGTAATGCAAATTAATAACGTAAATATTAGATTAAAATTATATACTAGACTATACATAGATGTAATATAGCTATTATATAAAAAAAAAGAATAAAAAGTAAAAAGAAAATAAAAAAAGAAAAGTATCATAATTGTTATAACACAATTCCGTTAAGCCGTTATCACAGTTAAAACCAAAAACACAATAATTCTAGTTTAAAAACTTTAAGATGTACCTACACTTAGCAACAATCAATGTCAAAAATTTAAGGAAGTTTTAGGAATATCAAGATTATTTTTACAAATAGAGACCAATATTATAATGCAAGCCTTCTTCTAAATATGGGTAAAGTCCCTTTAATTCAATTTCTTCACGATTCATCTTAAAGGATAGAAGACTTGCCTAAAATTAACAAACTAATGGTAAAACCAACGAGTCAATTGATGGCGTACGTGATGCATCTTCAATAATGACTAATAGCAAAAATTTTCTCCAAAAATCCATCTCTTCATTAACTAAACCAAAAGACAAGGAAATACGTTCAGATCTTTACTGTTTTACCTTATACAACAATTTTGTCACGTAGCTCTCACTCTCACTCACAGAGGTGAAACAGCAATGAAAATCAAACGATTTTTTTTTATGGTGGCTAATCATAAAATGACTTTTTCCACTCTTGGGTGGAACGAGAGGGCATGTCAGACTTTTAAAAAGCCCTTTGCTTTTTAGGGTTACAGTAACTCTTTCAAATATTCTCGCAGCCTTTGGGTAAAGCTGTAATTATTTCTCGATACCCATATCCTAAAACATTTTGATTTTAGGCTGGCGTGAAAAATACGAGCTCTTTTTACTTTTTCCGGATACCGCATAACTAAACAAGAGGAACCCAGCTGTTTGATTTTTCATTTTTTCCAATCACCTTTTTTTCGCTGGATTTTTCCGAGTGAAAATCAGCGGCGGTTTTAATTAAGTATTCGTAATTCCAAATGGATATTGTCATGATAAATTTATGTAGTTTCGTATCTTAGTGTCTATATCGTGGTAAGATCATAGAAATTGATCACTTCATGATATGGCCAAGTAAAACTGGCCAGATCATTTAAACGTTAACATTTGATGATATGTCGATCCTCGTTTGGCCATATCTTTGATATAGGATTTCTATGATAGTAAAAAATCTAAAGAAAGAAGGCAAAACGAGGATCGAAATATCATCGAAGTTTAACGTTTAAAACGATATGGCTAGTTTACCTTGGCCATATCATGAAGTGATTAATTTCTATGATCTGGCCACGACATCTCCACAACTGGACAACATATGGAATCACTGAAACAGGTGCGATCTCTATAAAATGGTGTTGAAAATTTTAGTATAGCGAATCTTATATAGCTATATTAGAACTCAATGAAACGAAATTTAAATCTTGTATTAAACGCACACTATGCAGGCAAGCATATTATAAGTTGGAGGATTATATTCAAGATAAAAATGCTTGGCTCAATGCTGGTCCAGCTCCACTACCACCGGGGTGTACAAATTGATTAGTTTTGAAACTATTTGTTAAATTTGTATGGAGTTTCTTGCACATTCTTCTCCATAGAGATCTACGCTTTGGAATGTGCAATTAGCATAATTTTTTCTGACTTCTTGAAATTTCAAAAGTGCCTGTAAATGGTTTATTTGAAATAAATGCTTTTGAATCTTTGAATCTTTGCTTACTGAGACGGCTGACATTTGCTGCCAAATACTGCAAAAACATTCTAGCGGAAAAAATTGTGACTATTTGCTATAATTATAATCTTAATACTTTCAAAATTTTACACTGGCTCAATACAGAAACCGTGCGAAACCAAAAAAAAAAACAAAAGTAGTAAGTTTTATTTGATTGCATAGAATACATAGACGTACATCTGATCAACGTAACACATATTGATAAAAAGTATATACAAAAGAGAATGTCTCCATTGAACATGCCTACCCTTTTCAAATGTCAATGTCAAAAACAAAAACAGATTCAAGGATTGATAGACTCCATAGTAATTTCTTTTGAACTTTACAATTTAGGAAAGTTATTTTGAGAAAAGATTCAAAATAATGATTTTTTGATGTAAAACGTGAAGAGCTTGAAATAGAAAAAAAAACAACTTTGTAATTTTTGTTTTTGTTAACTTATGTAATGTAACGTATTGTATTCATTGCTAAAATAATATTATTATGATTTTGTTCACTGTACTCGTGTGGTAAATATAGATAATAATTTTTCAACAATATCTTTAAATTATGGTCCTTCGAGCCGTATTTACAAGTATTAGTGCTTTTAGTGCAGAGCCGTAGAGGTTGCCAAATACTGGTCAGATAAAATTTAGTTAGAGTACATTGACACGAAAAGAAGAAGAAGTGCTTTTTCAGGATTTTGGTGAAGCAAGGAAAATGGTTAATTTAGATGAAACTTCAAACGGCTTTATAGTGATCAGTGTTTGATTTTAAATGTGTAGTGTAGGATTTACGTTGCAAAAGTACCTAATAAACTTATCAGAGTCTGTGGTTGATTATAAATTATACAATATATTATGTACATATAAACCGGGAGAACCCCTGTTGCTATATCAATATTTGGATGGGATTCTCCTCATCATTAGCACATCCAATAATATGTTATTGTGGTTAAATGATTATATTATATATATATATCATATTATTTTTGAAATTATGTACACTCTGGAAAGCTGTTATTGTAAAATTATCCTTAACGCACTTTTGATTTTTTTATTTTTTATTATTAATGATAGGCTCGCGTTTGACCACCATCTCACCTGATGGTAAGCGATGATGTGGTCGACGATGGAGCACGCTTGCCTAGACGTAACCTATTCACTCTTGACTTAAAGACCCCTAAGTTGTAGCTATCAGGAAACACAGACTCCGGCAAGGAATTCCACTCCTTAATTAAAAAAAGAAACATAATATACTTAAGCTGTTGATCCCCGCATTAACGCCGGCGTTCACGCGCCATTGTCTTACTATTGTGTCTCTAATTACGCACTCAAAATGTTAAGTATAGGAAATCCCGCTTAAAAGAATTTAGCCAAAAGCATTAAAGAAGAAAGAAAGAAAAAAGTTCTGTTCCGCAACTACTTGCGACTATTTTTAGTACAATGGCTCGTAATGTAAATCAACCTAAATTTAGGTAGGGCCTTACAAGGTTAATAAAACTTGTTTTATGTATGATATTACCAATTATTTTTACCCGACTGTGCATCATAATAGAGAGTAATGTGTTAATTTTTTTTTTTTTTTTTGGGTAATTGGGGAAGATGAATGACCACCTATATAAATATTATAAATAATTTTTACTTCAGATAACCACCACATTATGTTTTTTTTTAATTCGCGTCAATGTAGAATATTATAGCAAGAAAATATCACCCCTAGAATAAAAAGTATCCAATGTAATATTCTAGAACTTGGTCTATGCGTACACCAAATTCCATTCATATTCGTTTAGCTGTTTGAGTGTGAAGGAGTAACAAACATATACACATACATAAAAACTATCATATTTGTAAAATTAACGTGATATGATACGTACTGAATAGCCGTGTTTTTTTTTTCATATCATTTTTTGATTCCACGGTAAATATTGTTCTTAATATTCCGTTTAGCTGACAGTAATCCTTTATATATGTTCTTAAAATATATCACTGTTTTTAAATGATAAAATTGATTTGAATATAAAAAATAATAAGTAGATACGTAATTTTTTCGTGAACATTCAAAAGTTCAAAACCAGTTTTAAAATATTGGTGTTATACAGGCAGAACTTATTGAAGAATTCTGTTATATTATTTAGGTTACCATTGCACTTAGTATATTTTTTTAATACCTAAAGAAATTAATGAAAAAAATTAATATATTTTCAAGAAAAATTCTCTTTGGAATGGCTATACCCTATAATTACGCTATGCGCATTGTAGCCTACCGGCTATAATGCACATAGGGTAACTTAGCAATAAAATAAAAAAAAAACAACAAAGCATGATTCATTTATCCAAACGAAAGCAGAAACAGGAAAGTTCGCAGGGATACCAATCACTATATATATTGCAGAATAACTCACAATTTTCATTCAGTTACGAATCATAAAACGCGACGGCATTTAAAACGCACGCTTACAACCAGTTGTTGGTCATTTGTTTACTCCGCGTCGCTAAGTAAGGTCGTGTCGAATATGTGTCGCGTAAAGTTTGTGATCGTGTTGCTGTGCCTGGTGAGCCTCGTGCAGTCGAGGCCGAAGAAGTACTACTACCCCAACCCTGATGATCCTAACGCGATCGTTTTCGAAGGCCCCACGAACTACGACACGCGGAAATCATCGGAAAATGAAGTTTTAGATGATGACGCTTTGGGCTCGCTCATTAACCCGAGATTTGGTGAAATCGGAGCCAAAAATGATGTTAATACACCACCCGCACCACCACCCGAACCCGTAGATTCAGGGTTCTTTTTCCCGGACGATTAAATCCAAAACGTGGGGATACCAAATCAACGTACAAGTTACCAGTGAGATATTTTAATAATGATTGGAACTATGTGTAAAAAAGTGTTGTGCAAAACTAAAACCAATCAAGACTTGAAGATTCTATTGATAGTGCCATACGCAATGGTGTATTATTTATGCTAATACTAACGTAAGTTATTTATTAAGATATTTAACTATGTAAAACAGTGACATCAGATATTTGCGTGATTTATGCAAATCTTGTAAATGATGAGATAGGGCCGTTGCAAAAACTCATATATTTGCTGTGATGTGTCTTAGTGTATAGTTTATTGATGTGTCCACTAACCACATACATATATTAGGGGCGTGGCAATTGTGGTAGGGTCGAATGGAGTTACCACGATTTTGGATTGTGATAAATGCAAATCATTTAAGTAGTAGCAGTGCAGGATTGTTTACATTAGTATTTTTTGAATTATGAAAATGAAGCATTCGCTTGTGGATATTAACACTTCACTGTTAAATGACTTTCTGACAAAAAGATCTTGCAATACAAGGCAATGTAACAGGTTCACAGTTTGTACTTGTGAATAAGTATGTATTGTAATAGCTGTAACAAAAAATGGGTTTCTTGTACAATCAGATTGTTCGGTTTAATTGTTGATATACAATATTTAAACGTTTTTACGATGTTGCCAGAACCTCATAATTTTAAGACTATTTATCTTTTTTTGAGATGTCTTTGGTGTACTATTAATTTTCGGCCAGTACCTACAGTAATCATTAACTCAACAGTTAGATTATGACGTCATTTTTTAGTTAGAACCAAAACATCATGTTATTATTTGGCATGTTGCCTGTTTTTTGCATTACGATATCATTTTGACTTAAACCATTTAACCCAAATAATCAGTAGATATTTTAATTGTTCTGCATTCAATATCGTACAAAAGAAATCTTAAAAACTGTTTACAAGCAATTATGTAGCACTTAATATATTTGCGACTCCAAATACCTAATTGTTAGGTACACACAGATATAAGTAAAATACATGAGTAGCAAGCAAAATAAAGCGCGTGTCATACATTTTTTATCAAAAGACATAAAAAGTATACTGGAAAATTAATTGATATAATGACCAAGCTTATAGTTTCTTATTAAGTGTAATTTGTTCAAGCGTAATATAATTACGGCTAATATAGAAGTAATTATACTAGCATTTAAGAAATATATAGCGTGCGATACAACTAATGACTAAACATATCGGTGATACGATCAAACTAATATTATTAGTCATTATGGCTTGGGTTAGGTGTCATAATTGAGTTATTATATTGTTACATGAGATAATTATATTATATCGATAAACTACGTAACTATAATTTAATAAATTTGTGTGATACTAACTTGATTGGTATCTGAATTTTGTTATCCTGTCTCCGCCCAGATACAAATAATTATATAGGTATAATAATTGGTAAATCATGTACCTACATTATGATACATGCCTAAATATGGTTAACTTTTTATACTATTATCGACGAATTTAATGTATCAATCCGAGCCAAAACATTTTAACTGAAATCAACCAGTATTACACGGAATGTTGACAGCATTTTGCACTAAACAACAAAGATTTCTGTAGAAATATGGACACATACCAGATAAAATAATTATTCAGTATTCTTTTCTCTGGATATTAGACTTTTGATATATTATAATAACTAATAATACATATCATTTATGTTAATTGTTGTAAATGTTATATTATAAAAACAATTAACTTTGACAAACAAAATATAATCACTGTTATTGTGGTTATAAATTTTAGAATATTAAATTGTAACTATAATAATAAAGTAAATATTTATTTATTTTTTGTACATTTGTAACTGGTTTATATATGTTTGAACTGAATGAATGTAATTATAAATTATTGTTTAATAAATGTTGTAAGATAGTCAATTGCTAGGCTAAGTATATTATATATGAATTGATATTTTAATTGATTGTGGACTAAATAAGGACGACTGATATTTTTTAGTTAAATATATACACAATATTTGCATAACTTTAATTGTTTTATTTTGATGAGAATCTACTATACAGCACGGTCTCAGCAGAAGCTATGAAATTATTCAAAGACTCTGGTACGCAAAGGACAACTGAAGAAACACATGTGGGTTTTAATCAGTAATGGTCTAACATTCGTTCTAGTACCACCTAGTGTGGGAGGAGTCACCTTAAGATTTATGCTCTATTGTTTCTGCTTACCCTATGGGAAAAAATCCGGGCAAGTGCGAGTCGGACTCGCGCACTGAAGGTTCCGTACGAACTTATCTATGAAAACAGTTCAATTCCCGAATTGAGTTACGAAGATTTTTCCGAATGGCAAAAAAGTGACGTACAAATTTATAGCTTTCAGATTTTATCCTATACACATATTTGTTATGAGACCTTGCCTCAAGCCAAATTTCAGGATTTTAGGGCAACGGTACTTCCCTCTATGAATTTTGATTCCCTGTATACGTTTTTTTGCGACATAACCGACCGTATCTTGTTTTTTCGTTAACGTTAAGTTTGATTTTTTCAAAGTTTCAAGGGGCCGCAGACTTGAGTATATGGTTTTTATTTCAACTCGATACCTCTACGCGTTTCCGAGATAAAGGGTCTTGACAGACAGACGGACAACAAAGTGATCCTCCCTCCCTAAAATTCTAATTTATATTATTATGTATTGTCAAATTGTATAAGCTGTGGACACCTTTAATTGATATATTTGCACAAAATCAAAATTGCGTAGCCGAAATAAAATTGAAAATTGAAAAACGTTCACCTATCATTTCCGGGAAAATATTTCACTATCAAAATATTAACAATAACAGTCTGAATTCATACTTTTCGTTTTTGCCAACCTGTCAATTACACGCTGTATATTATTTTTTGGTAGAATATAACTTTATTTTTAATATTAGTACATATAAGCACTCTCTTACATAAAATACATAAATATTAACTAAACTATACTAAAACCTAATTATGTACATAAATATAATACAAAAACACAAAATACACTCAGGCGTCGAAACACTCCTCCACATCGCTGTCATCCGGGAATGTGCCCAGAACACTGGCAGCATTGCCACGTTGAATGGCAATGCTAATTCTTTGGGCAAAGAACGAGCCAGCCCTCTGGTCACGCAAAGTGGCGATCAGTCGGCGTGAACTTTCCTTAATAAAAAACTTTTTACAAAAAAAAAAATACAACCGACTGCAAAGTAAAAAAAAAAACACTGAAAAGTGCAAAATAACTTTAATTTCGGAAGTCGGTGTTTCTGTAATAGTTTTGTCTCTTCGTTATTTAACACCGACTTCCGAAATTAAATCTGTGAACTTTTTAGTAAGACAGTTGTTCAAATTCAACATTAAATGGTAAATTATCGTTTTTTAATAATAATAGTAATCCTTTATTGTCAAGCAACTATGGCCCATAGATAAAATACACAAATAATCTTACAAAATAATAAACAAGTATCTATTTGTATAAAATAAATTATAACAATTACTAAACTATATTGCACACGTGACGCCGTCGTGTTTCACTGCGAGGTCGGTATCCTTCCTCGAAATTGTCGATACACGATACCCTTCGGCCAAAACTCTCCTTTGAGGAAGGTCACCAAATGCTAATGCTGTTTTTAAGCTACCAGTGGTGTTAGAGAGTTTAATTACCTACCTAGGTGGTAGGTAATTTGCTTGTGTTGCGATGGTTCGTTTTGATGTAACACAGAACAGTTAGGAAGGTAAATAAGCGCCCGTAGGTAATCAGTTAAGATAGGAACTGTTTGGCGAGCCGGCCACCCGCGCAGCTGCCGCGCCGCGCCTCAACGCGGGCGTGCGCAAATCTCCGGCAACCCTAGCGCGACCGCCGAGCGTAAGTATGAAAAGTGAAGTACATACATGAGATTGACTTACGTACCTACCTATTTTGTGCTTCAAGGACCAATGTTAATGTACGTCTACATTTGAACACGAATGTCAATATAACTAAAAGTAGCTGTAGATCATTCGGTACTAGGAATCAACTGCCATACTTAATTGTCAGTCAACTATAGTGAGGTACATAATCAAATATTGTCGATTCCCTTGTTTACAAGGCAAACTTAATTAAGGCTACTTCCATCTTTTTCACTCTTTTAAAATAAAAAAGGGTCAGAAATAATTATAACATCCCTTAGCTAACAACACCGCATAAGTCATTTTTACCAACTTTACAGGAAACGAAAAAAACTGTGCGGTGTTGAAAGGCCAGCCGACTTGCAAGCTATGACTACTTTTCGAATTATGGCTTCTGATTGGATAAAATCTATAGCATGTGACCAATGGTTAGACGCGCAATGAGCAGCTCCATCTAATAGCTAACACCACTGCATAAGTCATTTTTACCAACTTTACAAGGCCAGCCGACTTGCATGCTATCACTACTTTTCGAATTATGGCTTCTGATTGGCTGAAATCTATATCATGTGACCAATGGTTAGACGCGCAATGAGCAGCTCCATCTGAAGGCATTCAAATGTGAAAACCGCCAATTTTCGACTTGAGCGGTGTTGTAACCTAAGGAACGTTATGACTCAACCTATGCATTTTTAAGAGACAGTGGAGTCTTAGTAATTGGTTATCCGTTTTTACTCTTTGGGTGCGGAACCCTAAAAAAAGCATAAAACATTGTCTGTATTTTTCTTTTGTTGTATTTTTACAAGTGACATTAGTGTCAGCGGCTAAACGCGATTATGCGAGCCAAACGTTAAAACGCGATTATTTTTATTGGTGAATTCCGCCCTTAGAAAATCGAAAATCACTCGTGCGTTAAAGTTGAAGTGTCCGAAAGCAAAACAAATAAAACAATCGTGTAAAGTCAACTTATAAATTTACGGAAAATTTTGAACAACCATTTTTATGAGATAACAAACGTTTCCAATCTTACGTGAAATACGTTTATGTTCGAAAGGAACCATAAAACCAGCTAAGCGTGAACAGTATACCGAGGGAAGTTCTACTTGATCAAGTTCCTAAGAAATTGGTATGCTCTAGTGATAATTTTAACTGCTGTACGCTGTTGAGCGAGTACATTTGGGTATAGAACATACGAAAAAACACTTTCAAACATGTGTAAATCTGTGGTAGGTGGTGGTCGCCTCCTTCTGCGAAGCAGTAATGCTAGCAAAGGAGGCGGCCGATCCCGTGAGGCAACGGTCCTCACGCCCTAACAGCCGCCGGGATTCCGATCCCGATTTCCGGCCACCGTAGGCGCGGGCTTGCGGACGGCGAGTAATGGGTGGCTCGCCGTCCGACCGTCCGGTAACCTTCCAGACCGAGTCCAAGTCGTCGACGGCACGTATTGTTCCACGCGCGCCTCAGGGAGATGTCAGCAAATCGTAGGAGCCCAGCAGGGCCGAAGCCTACTGGGGCCACGGGTAGTGTGAAAGCGAAGCCCGGGGCCCCGGGATGAAGGAGGAACAGGAGTGGGTTTTTAGTCAGTAAAAGTCTGACACTATCTCTCGCTCCGACCAAGAGCGGGATTTGTCATTGGATGATTTTCCCACCTAAAAAAAAAAACATGGTAGATTTGACGGCGCTTTTTGTATTTAAATTAGTTTTCAGAAGATATCAGAGATAGCGCTAGTTGTTTGGAGCGGCGCTAGTGGTTTAAAGGGTGACCAGACGGTTACAAACTAGCGTTCCAACCAAGGTGACCTTGGTTTATGTGTTTGGTTTGTGTTGGGGCTACATGGATGTAAACCACGCGCCAACACGTTCGGTGGTTGGCAAAATGCGCCTCCCAACCAAGGGCGTTGAAGGTCATGGTTTACAGCTGCTGTCTACACGGATTAAAACTAGCAAAGTCACCTTGGTTGGGACGTTGGTTTGCAACCATCTGGTCACCCTTTTAGAGTGACGTGTGTCACGTGACTGACCATGGCACTCTGACGCAACACTGGCTGCTAGTGGATTGTGTTGCCTATTTTGTAGTACTAATTATCGTGTGGTGATTTATCTATAGCGATTATTATTTTATGAGAACTAAAGGTAAGGCTATAGTGAAGTGTTAACATTAAGTGATTTGATTTGTAACGAGTGTCTGACTAACCACGCCTTATTAGAAATCGCATTTCGAGGTTACTTATCCGATTAAGATTACTGATGGGGCTCAAAGGCCTTTAGATTTTTTCTGGTGAATGTCAGCAACATATTTCAGGAACAAAAAATATTCGCAGGAGTGTTATCTTTATAAAAACTAGCGAACTTCGTACCGCCTAAGGGCCAACGCGCAATTGTAAGTTCAAATAAACTTTATATTAAAGGCACGTAACTCTCTTTTTGAAATTAGGTATTTATTGGTTTTTGTGTTTGGTATTTTCTGTAATATCGCAGTACTTATAATCATTTTGTATGAAATCTACCGAATGACAGCAAATGTTGACAATTGCTGTCATTTGAATACATGGTCTCAATCATTCAATCTCGTCAATTTGGTCAGTAAGTTTAACTAAAAGGTAATCAGTAGGTATATTCATTGACTATTAGGCCGAACGTTGCGTTCTCCGAAAAGAGCTCCATCCATCGTGGGCAGCCGCGCCCCGCGCCCGTTTTGTTACGTAATAACATATTTAAGTTTTCCATCGACACGACTACATGCACACCGTTAAAGTTGAACTAGCGACACTGCACAGGTAATAATCCGGTTTCCGCAACGGGGACCACCGCACACGATACACGCGCGTCGTCAAGCGACGGGTGCACGCGCGGGCACCCGCGCGGGCTCCCGCCGCGCCGCTCGCCGCTAAGACCGAAGTCGTGAACAGGCTGTAATTGATCATAAGATTTTAAGGATGTAGATAAAGTTTAAAATTATTTCTCTCTAAAAGTTCTCGCCGTGTCGCTACTGGCCGCTGGCAACCGTGTACGACCGTGGGCGGCCGCTGACAGGACAGCTACAAAGACGCGCGTGGCCGCTTGACTGCTCGCGGCGCCGTGGGTGGCCGCGCGCTTTTTTTGAACCTTTCGAGCGATACTGGTCTTTTCATGTAGATAAAGTTTAAAATATTTCGCTCTCAAAGTGCTCACCGCGTCGCTGCCGGCTGCTGCCATTTCGATGTGAATCGGCCCTTAGGCGCCGCAAATTTCTTGAAATCTATCTTTCGTTGATAGGTATACCTAAAAAAAAATTTATAAAATAAAATTGTGTTGACTCAAATTATAAATGTAGCTGTTATTACTTCGAGACAAAGTATATTTATTATCGACTAGCTTTTGTTAGCGGTTTCGCGTGGTTGAAAGTCAAATCTTAACCCAAGGGAACGTAATTCCAAGACAATGTATCAATATCTTAGTCCAGGACATGATTTTTTTTTTTTTTTTTTTTTTAATTGTTATAAACTAGTGCTTGACTGCGATTCCACCTGATGGTAAGTGGTAATGCAATCGTTGATGGTGAGGCGCACTAATTTATTGAGAGCCTATTCACTCTAGCCTTGAAGAGACCCAAATTATAATCGGACGGGAAAATCGCAGCAGGCAAATTATTCCAGTCCCTCGATGTACGCGGTATAAACGACGAGGCAAAACGCTTGGTCCGGACCGTAGAGGTTTCAACAACGTAAGGGTGGATACTCGCCGTTCGTCGGCTTGTCCGATGGTAGAAATGAGATGGTGGAATCAAGTCATGCAATTCCTGCGCACACTCTCCAAAATGAATTCTGTAAAACACCGAAAGGCTGGCTACCCTACGCCTGTGCTCAAGACTTTGTAGATTGGAATTAACCAGATCTGGATCACCAATTAGCCTCTTTGCACGCCTTTCCACCGAGTCCAAAGCTGCCAGGTGGCATTTTGCAGCACCAGCCCATATGTGGCTGCAGTACTCCACACACGAACGGACCTGTGCTTTGTATAACATTAAAAGCTGCCCTGGTGTGAAGTACCGCCGGACCTTTGCAAGTACGCCGAGTTTCCTAGCAGCTACCTTGGCTTTGGACTCAATGAACCGCCCAAAGTTAAGGTCTGAAGAAATTTCAACTCCCAAGAGCTGAAGGCGGTCGGTGTACTCCAGGGATACATTCTGAAAAACAGGAGCCAAGGTGAACGGGCTCCTTTTAGCGGTGAATAGACACGCTTGTGTTTTGGCGGCGTTGAATCCCACCAGATTGGCTTCACACCACTTGGAGACTGCCTGAAGTGAGACATTCGCACGCTCTACCATAGCCTCTCTTTCGGACCGGATTAGCTCCCTACTAGCTCGAGCACCTGGCAGGTATCTCTCTACAACTGTGCTATCATCTGCATACCCATAGATACCGGGCATCAGCAGATCGTTGATATGCAGCAGGAAGAGAGTTGCAGAGAGAACAGACCCCTGAGGAACTCCGGCATTAGTCGTCATGGGCTCTGATGAGCATCCATCGATAACAACTCGGAGAGAACGTTCACTCAGGAAGTCTTTTACCCAGTTAATCAGACCAGGGGAAACGCCGTACGCTGAAAGCTTACTCAATAGACTAGCGTGCCATACCCTGTCGAAGGCCTTCGAGACGTCCAAGGAAACAGCAATCGCTTCCCCATTCTTCTCGAGGGTCTCGCCCCACAAGTGGGTGGCATAAACTAGAAGGTCCCCAGTAGATCGATTGTGGCGAAACCCGTACTGTCGATCACTGAGGAGATCGTTACCTTCCAGGTATGCCAAGAGGCGCGAGTTCAATACACGCTCCATAATCTTGCAGAGTATGGAGGTTATTGAAATCGGCCGATAGTTGGTAGGATCGGTACGACTGCCCTTTTTGGGCACGGGTTGCACGTTGGCAAGCTTCCAGGACTTGGGCACTATACCAGTCCCAAATGAGAGGCGATACAAACGCGTCAGTACAGGAGACAACTCGGGTGCACATAGCCTTGAGAACAATCGCTGGTATACCATCTGGTCCACTAGCTTTATTCACGTCAAGACGACACAGTGCTCTCAGAACCTCTTTGTTCCTTATGCGGACCTCGGGCATCGAAGTATCGCAGTGAGGTAGAATCGGTGGAGTAGCACTACCAGTGTCAAGACGAGAATTATGGGCGAAGAGAGATGCAAAGAGACCCGCTTTCTCTCTCGCTGTATGAGCCAGTGTTCCATCAGGTTTAACCAGCGGAGGCAATGAGGGCCGACAGAAGTTCGCTTCGACCGACTTGGCAAGGGACCAGAATGCTCTGCTACCGGACGGCTGCGCAGAGAGCTTTGTACCAATATGGTTAATGCGGTCGAAGCGAGCCTTCCTTAGTGCCTTTTTGTAGGACTTGGCAGCATGGTTGAAGGCTCTCTTCTTTGAACTCAGATCCGGAGCTTTGTGGTCACGAGCGTCAACCCAGGCGAGAAACGCCGAATGCTTACGTTGTTCAGCTTGAACGCAATCGGCGTTGAACCATGGGTGAGCTGAGCCACCGATGGGTACGTCGCGATAGGGAATGAAATACTCCATAGCTTGACGTATCACATCGGATATAGCATCTGCACAGCTCGACGGATTTTTAGAAGAGAAGCAGACCTGCTGCCAAGGATAAGATGCAAAGAAGTGCCGCATCTCATCCCAATCTGCTGACTTGTAACGCCACATTCGCCGTTCACCGCGTGAGTCGCAGTCAGGTGGGGAGAAGGACGATACAGACTTCACCAGACAGTGATCTGAAGTTCCTAGTGGTGAGGAAACTGTTACGATACATCTGTCCGGATCGGTGGTCAGTAAAAGGTCCAGACAATTGGCAGTATGACCAACTACATCAGGCACCCTTGTCGCTTGCTTTACCAACTGGGAGAGGCCCATCGATACTGCAAAGTTTCGCGCTTCTCTCCCAGCGTGGTCGGTCCTCTGGTACGGGAAAAGCCAGTCTTTGTTGACGGCGTTAAAGTCCCCCAGAGCGACAAACTGCGCATCAGGGTGCCGATGCAGAGCCTTATCGGCGGCCTCACTGAGGTGGCCAAACAGTTGAGTCGTCTCCTGGTCACCGCTGTGCGATCGGTAGACACAAGTATAGACAATTTTGTCCACACCGGTGTCCACCAACAACCACAACGTTGAGAAATTAGGGTCCTCAAGGTGACGGAGACGCTGACAACAGATGTCATTGCGGACGTACACACAGACCCCGGCACGCTGCAGGAAATGGTGCTCCAATGAGTATCCCGGGTAGTCGAGATACGCCGCATCTGACGGACATCTGATCTGCGTCTCCGTCAGGAAAAGTAAGTGGGGCTTGTCAGTCTCAAGGTGATGGTGGACCGCATAGATATTGGAGTGCAGTCCTCGAATGTTAGAGAGGTGCACTTGGAATAAGAGGACGTGCATCCGCTGTACACACTTACTTTTCTTTTTACCTTTCATTTTATTTTTTATTATTTTGAGTGAATAGGGTAGGTGGAAGATGGCAGTTGAGCGAGGTGATGCGATGTAAATCCAACAACGCGACCAGAGTTGCTGCGCCAATGGAGGTCTGATCTGGAGACTGCGGGGACGCCCGAACCCCCCCAGGGATCGCCATCGGGTCCTCTCGCCCGGTCGCCAACCGGCACGATGGGGCCACCCTGGGATTTTTCGCAGTTGGCGGGGCAGCCTTTTGTGCGTGGCTGGCACACTACTTGGGCCCCCAACTATCTGCGGTCGGCCAGCGGATAACCATGCTTCGGATCCCGCTACCCTCCGCGATCAAACGTCCGACACAACAACAGCTATCGCATCATACCCGGTACAGTACACATCGCAACACAACTGCTCAGACCCATCTTCCACCATATGGCTTCACCAGACATCACGCCGAAACACGACAAGTCGCTTGGCGGCATGGCTTTGTCTGGTGGGACATGATTTGAGTTTCATCCAAATCAGTTTCGCCGTTAAGACGTGAAGAGAATATAGTAACAAATAGAATATAGTACTCTACTGTACTATATGTAGACTGTCATCATCATCATTTTGCCTTCGTCTCGTATCATTTGAGGTCAGTTTGACACGCTTTTTTCTTTCATTCTGTCCTGTCACCCATAACGCTATTATTTATTCCCTTTTCTTTCATATTTCTCACACAATCCTTCCATCTTTTTTTGGCCTCTCTCTCCCTCTCCATCTATCCGCATGTTAGTCATAACTATTTAAGTTATATGCGTTGTAAGTATTATATAGACTGTATATACCTATTGTATGTTATGTAGTACAACAATAAAATAAATAAAATCGATAAAGAAAATGTTATCCTCAGAATTAAGTAATATTAACTGGGGGGTATTTATAGTTCAAGTTCTGCCAATGGTTCAATGGAATATGTTACCACAACTATTCAAAACGCTATAACTAATAACTCTGTCACTGTAAAATTACCTAGAAAAAATAGAATTATTAAACCGTGGGTGACTTCTGGCTTGCTGCGTTGTATGAAACATCGAGATAATTTTAATCAAAAAGTGAGACAGTTTCCTAACAATGAACCTCTTAAGTAACAGTTAATGTACAAAAGATATAGATAAAAATTCGCTAAAAACATCTGTAGAAGGTGCTAATGAGTACTTCGTTTCAGTTGGTAAGACTTTGACTGAGAAGACTATAGCTTGTAAGAATCCGTCACACATGAATGATTTCTCAATGCAATCAACCAGGACTTTACACTCTCTGTTATTGTTGAAAACTGACGAGGCTGAAGTTGAGCGCTTGATATTAGACCTTAAAAATACTTGCTCAATAGGTTGGTATTCCATTCCTAACTATCTCTTATAAGAAAATAAACGCATTTTAGTCCCAATATTAACCCATATTTTTAACCAATGTTTGCTCGAAGGTACATTTCCTACAATACTAAAAAAATTAGTGATTCTACCTATTTATAAAACTGGTGATAAAAACCATGTTACTAACTACAGACCGATCTCTATTCTACCTTCGGACTCCAAGCGCTTGGAGTGTATTATCAATACTAGAATTATAAGATATCTAGAAGCTAAAAACTTATTCTCTAGTAATCAATTTGGCTTTAGATCTGGAAAATCAACGTGGTCCACGAGCTTGTAGATCATGTTGTGAGTAATACTGATGCTGGCAAAAAAACACTGGGCATATTTGTGGACTTAGCAAAGGCTTTGGACACCATTTGAGAGCCACTGCTACTCTATAAACTTGAGATGCTGGGAATTCGAGGTAATCAACTCAAACTAATTGAAGATTATCTCTCAGATTGCAATCAATGCACCAAAATTGATTATGTAACTAGTAGTGAACTACCTGTTATCTATGGTGTGCCACAAGGCAGTATATTGGGGCCAACCCTCTTTCTGGTCTATTTAAATGACCTATGTGATCTTCGTCTGAACAGTGGCAAAATCATCCCTTATGTGGATGACACTGCAATCTTGTTCTCAGCTGACAATTGAGAAGAGGTCTATAAAATAGCAAAGGGTTTTAACACTGCATGTCACTGGTTAAAGTGCAACGTACTGACTTTAAATGCAAAAAAAAACCGTTTTTATACCATTTTCTATGAGAAATACCATCTCATCAACTCATTCGTATTCTTTGATTGCCCATGATTGCTGAAATGTTAATGTATGCCGTTGTCCTTCACTAACACCACTAGTGAAGTTAAATATCTTGGCATCCTATTAGACAAAAATTTCTCTTTCCAACTTCATGTTAATTTAATGACTGCAAGGTTGAGAAAGTTGATATATGTTTTTAAAAATCTCAGGAATGTGGCGGATCCTAAAATAGTTAAACAGCTCTACCTAGCTCTTGGATAATCTATCGTAGGATACTGTATTACTGTCTCGAGAGGTGCACCTAAAACGACTATTAAATCGCTCGAAATAGCTAAAAGGGTTACTTTTAAAGTCAGCACCTTTCACCCCTATTTCAGCATCTCCTTTATCAGTCCTGTGGAGTCATCTCAGTGCGCCAACTGTACATTCTGCTCACTATTATGAAACAACACACATGCAGCTTTTTTGATACAGTTGTCATAACTTTCAATCGTCGTGGAGATGTAACTTTCGCCAATAGACCTATATTTAACCCTTAGCCAGGCCTAGCTATTTTTGTTCTTTTGAATGCTGATTTTAGTAGATTACAGGGTTATAACAAATATAATTTCTTGTTTTTTTTTTCCTGTTCCTGAAAAAAAAATCCCCTGTGGTCTCTACCTTTGGGGTTTTTGTCTTGTGCTGCAGTAGCGACATCGCCTCCTGGTTCCCACACAAGGCATGTGGAGCCCAACATTATTCAGCCTTATGTCATCAGATACTCCGAACTGTCCACCTTTTTTATTTTTGAATATTGTTGGTACTCTAAGTCTAATAGTGAAATTGTCGATTAGGCTTCTGGCTAATTGTAGCCTGAAATTTCTATGGCTGCTGCTCGTTTTATTGCCAATGTTGGTTATTGCCAATGTTGGTTGCCAAAATAAAAATCCATGTGGTCGCTACGTGATCACTGCCTGGCTAAGGGTTAAACACCCCGTTTCGTCAATAGATATTTCCCATTTTTGGGTCCATACTTATATACAAAATTTAGTAAACTCATTGGCATATTTAGATGTTTAAATATTAGAGAGCGCAAAAGAAAACTTTTTGAATACATTTTTAAATTTAACTATGATGAAACTGAACAATTACTTATTGTACCTACCTCGTTTAATCCTATACTCAACCTCCTACACACACACACACTGTCACATCACACACAAGGAGGCTTATCTACACTTTACAACTATAAATTATGAATCAAATACTTATGTCTTGTTTACAATTAAACGTATAACCTAAGAGCGCTGCTGTCTGAGACACAGATATTTATTTATCTAGTTCAGACACAGATGTTCATTGTATTGATATTTATTATTATGCTGTATTATTATGCTGTAACTCAAAGTGCTTTTATTGTGAACTTAAGATATTTGTTGAATATATAACTAATTATTATTATTTCATTTATTTATATTTAAATACATATTTTATACACTTTTAAAACATATTAAATAAAAAAAATTAAAAATATAAAAAATAGTAGCCCACCGGCATCGGGAACAGGGTCCAAGCTACCGCTGGCCAGGGCTCCTGAGAGAGGAATCTCCTAACAATGGGTGCCGTGTCCAAGAGATTATTATTATTATTGTATGTTATGTAGCACTTATAGCACTATTAAGGTTAATGAAGCAAAAAATGCTTTTTGGTTTACCACCGTGTGAAAAAGTATGAGTTTATTAGATTATTATTAGGCGTGTACTCTAAAGTTTCTACTCAAAGTCACGATGATGAAGTCTACAATTAACAACACAGAATTAAATAAATCGTGGCGATTCATCAGCACCTAAATTATAGCAAGCCGGTTCTATAGAATTGTTTCTTTTATGTATATTTATTTGCTTAAATATGTGTTTATCAGTAAATTTAAACAATTATAAAACAGTGCATTTAAAATATAATAAATCACAAGATAATTTATGTGTATGAAATTAGCAAATAATAATAAATATAAAATTAAGTAGGTTTACACAGTCATGTCAAAAAGGCTATTTAAAATCTCCTAGTTGTAAATACCGATCGATCGAGTAGTTATGCTAATGCTAAACAGGAGGATAATCGAAACAAAACTGTTGAAAAGTAAAACATTTTTATCAATTCAAAAAACATGTTTTGAGTACCGGATCTTGAGATTTTTAAATATCATAGTTCGTCGTTAAAATAATAATGATTGTGATAATTCAAAATGTTTTCCGAAAATGTTTGCTGAGATCCGTTATAAGTGTGATGTGAGTATCCCGATGCTTGATTCAAAAAGTGTTATTTATCATTCATTGATTTCAGCCGAAAGAAGCCCACTGTTGGAGATAGTTCTCCCCCAAGTGTCGCTATAACGACGATGCGTCTCGCATCCATCGGAATCCCGCGACCCTCACCAGGTCATCGGTCCACCTTGTGGGAGGCCTTCCAACGCTGCGTCTTCCAGTACGTGGTCGCCACTCCAGAACTTTTCGTCAAAAAGCGCTATTGGTTGGTAGAATATACATATTTCTATTTGAACTCAATATGAGGAAACAAGTTATCTTTACTTCATATTTTTGGTAAGCCGGCAATATTGCAAAGAGGTTTCGCAATAGGGTACATATTGGAAATGCGTGATGTCGAAAAAATACTACAAGGCTCCGTTTTCGTACGCTATCTTTTCAAGGCTTTTACAGTAGCAACAACTTGAATATCCAATCACAGAACATAAACTCGACAGGCGTGTTTCTTTAAAGAAGGCTCGCCACTATTGGTCCTAAAATTTATATTCATTAAAATGTAGGTATGTTCATAAAAACATGCGGTAGAAGTCTGTTCCGCTTGGATGGAGCACCCCGCTGTGTCCTCGTGGAGATGATTGATGGTAGCGACCTCTTGGATCCTGATCCTCTCGATGCCTGCTAGGGCTGCGGAAATGTTTGAGAAGACCGTGGCCCCGAAACGCAAAAGGAACCTGAAGAGCACAGATACGTTTTAAGTTAGTAATAGTCTGACACACCGTTGCGTTCCATACTAGAGTGAGAGAAGTCACTTATAGCTCACCATTATGTGCTTATAGCTCACCATTATGTACTTATAGCTCACCATTCCGTAAGGACCAAGCCTGGGATAACGACGGCGCGTTGTTTGCCACGCGCACCTCAAAGAGCTATCAGCAATAATGAAGGGTTTCGTTAGAGCTAATGTCTGCCAGAGTTGCGGCATTGTTCGATAGAATTACTGTGGCCCTGGAACGGAAAGGGCAATTGAAGAAGCATAGGTTTTAGTTAGTCTGACACTCTTAGAGCTAGGTGTCATTTGATGATTTCCCATCGAAATAAGAAACAAAAATGTATGCCTAAAAAAGACGTTACCTGTTGTTACCTTTATGTGAAAAAAAAAATTCTCTGTTTTTACTTTTTGTCCAGAAACGATCCATCATATAGTCGCCGCCATTTTATTTTTTTGAATACTTTATCTTGATTAGGTTCTCATCTTAAAATTTTTCCTGTTCACAATTTAGCCTGTTAAATTTTGTAGCATAAAAAGTAACGAAACCGCTTATATATATTTTTTTAAATAATGTTTTGGTTTTTACGATGTTGATCTCTGTTAGTGATTCTATGCATATGGCTATTCTATGAGACCGATGAATTACACTACAATTGCTATAGGATGGTGCGGCTGACAGCTGTCGGATTCATACAATGTAGCTACCTATCCTTTTCTCTCATCTTAAAGATACATATTTTCGTCCTGCTGTTATCCTACTCATGTTAAGTAAAAAAGACCTGAGATTTCCTACTTTTGTACATTTTATTGCATAAATAAAACTCTTGATTTTTTTATTGTACGAAAAAGCTTTATGAGATTAAACCAAATCGAATAAATCAAATTGGTATCCTCTTAATTTTATTCTACTAACCAGGTGTTAGTAGAATAAAACTAAGAGGATACAAACCAACAACAGACAATGAGCAGCAGATTAAGTACTTATCAGCAGTACCGTAACTAGAACCATACCAGTGGTGTCTGAGCAGAGGGCGCAGGCCCTGGAGGGGCGCGGAAACAATCAAGCCAGGGCCAAGTTTTGAACCATTCTTGGTTGTTAGTTGCTTACATACAATACCTATTATATTATTTATCATCTACATAATCCTTACGGTTGTAGAAGCACCCTATCAGGATTGTCGATTCTGTAGATGCTCAGGGCTCCAACACCCACAAGATGTAAATAGTGGGTGGTGTGTTTGAAGCATCACGTCACTCGTATTTTTTAATATGTAGTATTTTTTCTTTTCATTGATCGAGCCAGGTAAGACGACAACTTTTTTTAAGGGGGGCAGTTATAGAAGCTCGTCCCAGAGGCGTTCAAAAATATAGTTACGGCACTGCTTACAAGAACATTATGTGAGAACATCACATTCATCTTAAACTTAGTCTAAGTTTCACAGCTCTTAGCTGGAAATGTGCGACAGTCTAAGTACCATCCTGTCCACACTGTATGCGTCCATGCATCTTAGTCTTGTAACAAACAAACAAGTAGGTGGATGCTACTGAGTACTGCTAACGCTGTACCGTCTAGCACAAATCTTTTAAGGGCATGCAATTCAACGTACATTTTCACTGTTTTTCATACGACTGCTCTTACGATTATGACGTTATTACACATTTTTCATTAGATATTTTAGAAACTTAGTATCTTGTGGATATTAAAGTATGAAATTGCCGTTTTTTAAAACGGGTTGTTTTGTAGTTTTATATCTTTAGACTGACTTGGAATTATAAGTTCAAATAAACATTATATTAAAGGTACGTTATTCTTTTTCCGAAATTAAGTATTTATTAGATTCTTTGTGTTTTGTATTTTCTGTAATATCGCAGTTTTTATAACCATGAAAGCTAATAAAAAAACGTATTTTTTTTCATAAATAGAGTTCCAACGTAAAAACTATGCTTTTCAAAGGGCAAACAATATCAATTACGTATATCTACAAATTTCTTCTAACAAAAGAACTTTGTGCTCTTGGTTTAATAGCTTTCGTTTTGGAAATTTTGTCTTGTTGCCGCACTGAGGAGAAAAGCATTGTTTCTACGTTGGAACTCTATTTATGAAAAAAAAAATACGTTTTTTTATTAGCTTTCATGGTTATAAAAACTGCGATATTTCAGAAAATACAAAACACAAAGAAACCAATAAATACCTAATTTTGAAAAAAGAATAACGTACCTTTAATATAAAGTTTATTTGAACTTATAATTCCAAGTCAGTCCAAAGATAACACTTCAAAGCAACCCGTTCTAAAAAATGGCAATTTCATTTTTTAACCCCTATTTATCTAGACTTATATTGAAATTAATTAGTAAATTTGTGTAAAACTAATCCAGTAAAGACCTCTGAAAATCTGCTATTTTGCATGAACTTTGACACTTCATAATATACAAAAAAAATAAAAAAGTCAAAAAAATATAACAATAGAAGCCTTGCCTGAATGACAACAATTTTTTTCAAAAACTTTTAAGGGTTTAAAAAAAACGTAAAAAAACGTTTCCTGGAACAAGTTTTGTGAAATATTCGAGTAAATCACGGTTTTTTTTTTATTGGTATAAACTAGTGCTTGACTGCGATCCCACCTGATGGTAAGCAGTAATGCAATCGTTGATGGTGAGGCGTACTAATTTATTGAGAGCCTATTTAGCCTTGAAGAGACCCAAATTACCGAATGCTAACAGAGTTTTCAGGCGTTATCTCTTTTTTTTCGCGTTGCCTCTTCGTCAAACATCGCGTTGAATTGTGTTAGATGAAGTAACAGCTTTGAAACCATACTCGATGTTGACGATAGGCGAGTGAAAAAGGAGCCTCTTAAGAGGCTTAACTATAGTAGGTTTTTTTTTTTTTTTATAGGTGGGAAAATCATCCCATGACAAATCCCGCCCTTGGGCGGAGCGGGAGATAGTGTCAGACTTTTACTGACTAAAAACCCACTCCCGTTCCTTCGCCGCCCCCGTCCCAGGGCCACGGTTTCGCTTTCACACCACCCATGGCCCCAGTAGGCTTCGACCCCGCTGGGCCCCTACGATTCGCTGACATCTCCCTGAGGCGCGCGCGGAACAATACGCGCCGTCGACGACTTGGGCTCGGTCCGGATGGTTACCGGACGGTCGGACGGCGGGCCACCCATTGCCCGCCGTCCGCAAGCCCGCGCCTACGGTGGCCGGAAATCGGGATCGGAATCCCGGCGGCGGTTGGGGCGTGAGGACCGTTGCCGTTGCCTCACGCGATCGGCCGCCTCTTTTGCTAGCATTACTGCTTCGCAGAAGGAGGCGACCGCCTGCCACTCCTCCTCACTCCGGACCATGGCCTGTACCAAGGCCCGGCGCGAGAGATCGCCGCCGCCGATCGCCCCCACGAGGACACGGCGTTGCTCTTCCCAAGCGGGGCACACTTCCACCGTATGCTCCACCGTGTCCTCCGGGCGGTCCACACAGTGGTGACACCCGGGCGTCGCTTCCGCACGAATCCGGTGCAGGAACTTCCCGAACTTCCCGTGTTCGGTGAGAACCTGCGTCATGCGGAAGGTGAGGACGCCATGAGGTCTTTCCAACCACGCCTCAAAGAAGGGGATTACCGCCATAATTGTGGCGTGCCCAGCACTGGGTTGCGACAGTCGCTGTCGCCATTCCACCATGAGATCCCGCCGGAGTTCTTCCCGCCATGCCGCGACTTGGCGTGGCAGCGGAGTTTCGCCCCGGCGTTGCATCTCCATGCGCAGATCGTGCATGTGAGCAAGGCCTGTTGCTACCAGATCCCATGGTGGCTGTCCAGCAAGGAGGCTCGCCGCTTCGCGGGAAATCGTCCGGTATCCTCGCACCATCCGTATGGCCATGACCCTCTGACATGCGTTCAGCCGGGCCGCCGGCCGCTTCCGCAGCGCCGGCGCCCATATCGGTCCATAAAGGGCCATGGACCGAACGATTCCCGCGTAGAGCCTCCGGCAGGAGGCGTCTGGACCCCCAAGGTTGGGCAGAAGCCGCCCGAGGGCAGCCCCAGTCCGATTTAGTTTGGGAGCCAGACGTCGGAAGTGCTCCTCGAAATCCCATCGGCTGTCGAGAACGAGTCCCAGGTACTTCATACTTCATCCTTGACCCGACGCCGATGTGGACTCCTCCTACCGTCAGTTGGGAACCCGGTGGTGGCGCGTTCCGAGGGCCGTGAAAGCACATTGCCTCGGACTTGTGCAATGCCACCTCGAGTCCCAACTCCTGGATCCTGCCCACGACTGTCGCAACCCCGCGTGTCGCTAGTTCGACCGCCGCCTGGTACGACTCTCCCTGCGCCAGGACCAGCGTGTCGTCTGCGTAGCAGACCACGCTGACCCCGCCAGGGAGGTTGCCGCGCAGCACGTAGTCGTATCCGATGTTCCACAAGGGCGGCCCTAGTACCGATCCCTGCGGAACACCGCACGACATCTCTCGACGTTCCCACTCTCCCTGGTGACCAGGGTAGATGATGTACCTGTCCGACAGGTACGCCTCGACCACACGACAGAGGTAGTCGGGCGTCCGGTGATACCGGAGTGCCCTCCTAATGCTACTCCAAGGCAGGGAGTTGAAGGCGTTGGCGATGTCCAAAGACACCGCCACGACACACCTGCCCTGGGACACTGCAGCCCCCGTCGTGAGAGCTCGCACGCGCATGATGGCGTCCACCGTGGAGCGCCTCCTGCGAAAGCCGAACTGGCCGTCCGCTAGGTCCGGCCCCACCCGTGTTAGGTGCGCGACGAGGCGGTCTGCAACTACTCTTTCAAAGAGCTTGCCCACCTCGTCGAGCAGCACAATGGGCCGGTACGCGGACGGAGAGTCCGCAGGGCGCCCCGGCTTTGCGATGAGGACCAGTTTCCCCGTCTTCCAGCGAAGGGGGAACTGGCCCCTCTCCATGCATGCGCTGAAGAGCCCTCTTAGTCGAGGCCCGAGAGCCTCCATGGCCAGGACCCAGGCCTTCCCAGGCAAGCCGTCGGGTCCTGGGGCGGTATTTTTGGCACTCAGCCTTTGTACCGCCACTCTCATCTCTACCTCGGTCACCTCTGGAGCGTTGTCGTCGTCGTCGCCATCGTGGTCCGCGTCGGACACCGCTGGTGGCGGAGCCATGGGCGGGGGAGAGTGTTCCCCACGCGCAGGGAACAGAGTACTCACCACACCCTCCACAAGCTGGGGCCGGAGACTCTGCGTCAGCGGGGGAGCCCAGGGGCGGAGTTTGTCCCGCACCACCTTGTAGGGGCGTCCCCATGGGTCCCCATTCAGAGTCCCCAGCCACACGTTGCGGGCCTCGAGCTTGGCCCGCCTTATCTCCGCTCGGAGGGTGCGCTTTGCCTCTCTGTATCTCTCGTACAGCTCCGCCTCTCTGGCCTCCGCATCCGGTGGACGGATGCGGCGCCTGCGGTATCTGGCATACCGGCGTCGCGCGGCATTGCACGTGTTGCGCAGTGCCGCAATCTCCGGCGACCACCAGTATACCTGGCGCTGAGCACGTCCAGGACGGACTCGGGGCATTGCCGCGTCGCAGATTTGCGACATGGCCTCCCGGAACCATTCTGCCTCGACGTCGATATCGACAGGCCTGTCCGGTGCTTGCACCCAGGCCTGTACCGTCGCGGCTTCCAGGAGTAGCTCCCGGTCCATCTGCCTCAGCGCCCATCGCGGACCACAAGGGTTCTGTCGGACCGGCGCGGTCGAGGTTTGGGCGGAGACGTCAAACCGGATGTACCGGTGGTCTGAGTACGTCTCCACCCCCTCCATGACGCACCAGTCGACGACACGCGGCGACAGAGCGGGGCTGGCGAACGAGATGTCCACCACGGAGTCACCCCGCATCCGCACACACGTGGGGACAGAACCCCGGTTTAGGATGACCAGGCCTGTCTCCAGAGCCCAGTCCTCCACCATCCGACCCCGTTGGTTCGTGAACCGGGAACCCCAAGCCAAGTTCTTGGCATTGAAGTCCCCGCACACGACCACGGGGAGGGAACCAAACCCAGCGACGACGTCTTTCAGCTCCATTAGGGAGATATGGAGATCGCCGAGAGATCTGTTCGGGGACAGGTAGACGCCTACCACTGCAATGTCCCCGAACCGTGCTGCCACGCAACCCCGTCCCCTCGTGACAGCCTCGAGGGTCGGGGTACCGGCGGCGGCCGACGAAATTAGGGTCACCGAGCCGTTCAAGTCCTGAACCCAGTCTCCTCTGGGCAGGACATAGTACGGCTCGGAGACAACGGCGATGTTGATCGACCACTGCGCCATGCTCTGGAGCAACAGATCCTGAGCGGGGGCGCAGTGGTTAATGTTCGCCTGGAGGAGACGTAATGGAGCCGTATTTAACAGTCCATTACAGTCTCCTCCCGAGCCCTACGTGAGGGCCCTGCCGCGGTGGTTGCGGCGGCGACAGCGGCGGCAGCCAGAGAGGAGGCTGCGGCGGAGAGGACGTCGGGGTGGACTTGCCTCGGGACCTTGCCCTTGGCCTTGGCGGGGGGGTCGCAGGACCTGCTACCAGCCCAGTGATCGGCCGGCTTGCCTGCCGCCGCACATGCGTAGCAGTGCGGCGTAGCACGGCATTCTGCAGCCTTGTGACCGGGCTGACCGCACTGGAAGCAGCGGTCACTGCGGTCCACCTCCGCGGCGCAATAGGCACCCACGTGGTGCCCCACGTGGCAGCGGTAGCACCGCAGAGGTCTGGGCTCCAGCAGTTTTACCTGCGCGGAGACCCAGCCCACCAAGAGCCTTCGGCCTTCGCCCGTGATGGCCTTGGCCGCCGACACGGGGCAGCTCACCGTTACGGCTCGCATGCCCGTGCTGTCAGCGCGGATGGTGCCCGCCCGCACCTGATCGGCGTGGCACCCTCCCGCCCCGACGATGGCGGCTACCACCTCGTCCACCCTGACAGAGTCGTCCAGACCCATGATGCGCATGTCCATGCACTTGGTGGGTCTGGACACTCGGGCCTCCTCGACGTCCAGGGACGCCCTGATCCTTGCGGCCAGGGCGTCTGCGGCAAGGCCACTGTCCGCACCAGGGACCTCCAATATTCGGGCCCCGGTTGCGGTGCGCCTCATTCGGAAGCCCCCGGAGGCTCCGAACTCGCTGAGGTGGCCCACCACCGCCTGCTTCGCCTTTTCCATGACGGTGTTGTACGTCACGCCCTTCTTTTCCGCATCTGGCTGTAGTGTAATTACTACAGCCTCGGAATTCGGGGCGCGAAGTCTAGCCGCCATGGCCCGCTTCTTTCGCTCTTGTCGCCTCACGCGCTTTTTGGCCGTCCTAGCCGCCTTGCCCGCCCTCTTCTTGGCACCGACTACCGTCCATTCGGCGCTAGCCGAGGGTTCTTCAGGCAGGGGAGGCGGCAGGCGTGGCCTAGTTGCCACCGCGGCAGGAGTTCCCGCCGGTTTAGCGGCAGACGACGTCCCTCCCTTCCGCCGCTGCTGTTCCTTGGACGCCGGGGCCGGCCTCACAGGCTCCGACGACACGGCCCCGCGCCCGGCTTGCCCCGATGGACCCGCCTTGGGTGCAGCTGCCGTAGCCGCGGCGGTGGCATAGGACGCCGCCTTTCGCTGGCCGGAGGCCGCTAGTGGGGGGCGCAGCACGATGCCCTCCAGCAGGGACAGCTGCTGCTGAATCCGCAGCTGAAACTGCTGCTGCTGCTGTTGCAGCTGCTGCTGAAGGGCAGCCAGCTCCCGTTGCACCAGCGTCAGCAGCTGGCTCTCCGGCTCGGGCTGGGGCTGAGGCTGGCTTTGCCCCTGCCCTTGCTTGCGCCCCCCTTCAGTCGGCTCCTGGCAGCCGCCGACTTCCTGGGCTCCCATGAGCTCGGCCCGGAGCTCGGCCCGGAGCTCAGCCCGGAGTCTTGCCACTCTCTTCTCGAGAGAGGCATCGATAGCCTCCTCGATAGAGGCGGCGTGCCGGTGGACCGTCTTCTCTTTGGAAGTCTTCTCCCTTTTCCGGCCCATGTCTCGCAGTGCTGCAACAACCAACGCCCCCAGAGACTTACGTGACTCCTCAGCGGAGTCCTCCCCGGCATCTCGCTCACTGCCAGATGGAACCGAGAGGTCCATCTCAGCGCTGGCCGCTCCGGGGTGACGCCCCTCCGCAGCAAGTCTGTTGGCTCGCTTTGCGGACTCCTGAGCAGTGAGTCCCCTCCCTCTTCCACTTGCTCGACCCGCTCCCCGCCTACTAGTGGGGATTTTTCGGGCCGAACCCATCTCCCCGTCGGAGGACGATTTGTCCCCCGGTCTGGAGCGCTTCCGGTAGAAATTTGCGTTTCTACCGGAGTCGCCCGCCACCTCCTCAGCCTCCGAGCCCTCCGAGCTCCTTCTGGATGCCGCGTCGGACTCCGACCGCGCATCACTCTCATTATGGTTTGCGAAAAATTTTGAAGTCATATTAGTTCCCACGAGTATTAAACTTCGGGTACTGGCTCAAATAACATGGTTCGCACTAGAGACTAATTTAGCTACCCATTAGTCAAGCTAACAACCTCCCTCACGGTGCGCCGCCGCTTGGAGGTTTGGGGTAATTTTTTTATAGAGGTTGTCTTCCTCGCGGCCCGGGCGGTTAAGCCTAGACCCTCGACCCCCATCAAAAGTCAGAAACATGACCTTGGACAATCTCTGGGGCTACGAGACTAACGGTGGCAGGAGGAGGAGCAAGTCTTCCTCCTGCCTGCCCGGTGGCAGGGTAAGTGCACACCAAGCCCGCTCTTACTTCGCCACTGTGCCCTCTGCTATAGCAGAGGGACACGCGTTGAAGCGATCCTTCGGACAGAATATTCGCAGGCGGACATCGGGACTCCTTAGGCAGAAGTACCTAAGGGGAGTCGTTGGCCGCCTCCCAGGGTGCACCGTCCCGCAGACTGGCTTTCACCTCGGACGTATCCGCAAGGGAACTACAGCCTGCGGGCGCTCGTGGAGGTTTTCTGTCGTAGCACCCCTTAACTATAGTAGGTAACAATAGCACAACATTTTGTAACATTTTGGATTGATGACGAAGAGGAGCTAAACAATCGATGGGTTAAAAGGTCTTTACTGTTCTATATTCAGCAAAGCCGCTTGAGAATGGACTTAGTATGCTCAAAATAATATGCGTTTTTGTTATGCTGCCAGTCTTCACCTATACCACCTGATGATAAGTAGTAATACAATCATTGATGGTGAGGCGCACCAATTTATCTTCAATAGATAGTTCAATTCCCGAATGGAGATTCGGGAATTGAACTATTTACATAGGTAAGTTTTTACGGAACCCTCAATGCGTGAGTCCGGCTCGCACTTGGCCAGTTTTTTTCATTTGGTTTTGGTTTACCCTCACAGAGACGGAATACAGTAATAAATATAAAATGCATTTCCTAGTTAAATCCTCTGTGCCAGTCCCCCCTTCAAAGCTTTTCGTTACTTTGAGCATCTTCGAGGAATGTCGCCTAAGGAACGTGCAAACCTTTTGTGCTGATTCGTTATACGGTGTGCTTGAGCACACAGTAATCTACTTACGTTGCTCAAGTTCTTGGATTTTTGATGGAAAGTGGGAATTTTGAGTATTTTTTTTTTTATCCGACTGTTTAAGATGAGAAATTCAAGTTGCTGATTTGAATTTCCTAAATAAATTCGATAAGTGAATAGGAACGATTTTCGTTTATACAGTTTACACTTACAGATCATATCTTAAACCCATAAGATTTCCTGTCTTGGAAACAATAATACTAATATTATAAAAGCGAAAGTTGAACGGATTTCGACCTGGGATAGCACATAGGATACTTTTTTCGGAAGTACATTCCCTTTTTTTTTTTTTTTTTCGGTGGGATAATCATCTTATGACATCCCCCGCCCTTGGGCGGGGCGGGAGATAGTGTCAGACTTTTACTGACTAAAAACCCACTCCTGTTCCTTCGTTGCCTTTCGTACCAGGGCCGAGTCTTCCTTTCAGAATCAGACCCTTGGCCCCAGTAGGCTTCGACCCTGCTAGGCCCCTACAGTTGCTGACATCTCCTTGAGGCGCGCGTGGAACAGCACGCGCTGTCGACGACTTGGGCTCGGTCCGGACGATTACCGGACGGTCGGACGGCGAGCCACCCATTGCTCGCCGTCCGCAAGCCTGCGCCTACGATGGCCGGAAATCGGGATCGGAATCCCGGCGGCGATTGGGGCGTGAGGACCGTTGCCTCACGCGATCGGCCGCCTCCTTTGCTAGCATTACTGCTTCGCAGAAGGAGGCGACCGCCTGCCACTCAAGTACATTCCCTTGGGATCACTGGTGATCGGAGTAGGTAGATTGAATTGGGGTCATTAATCGGAAAAGTATATATTAATATGGACATTCCTCCGGAATTGGTTGGTTATTTAAAAAAAAACCGGAACTTAGGTAGGAATTGTAAAAAAAAATGAAGAATATAAAATTGTATTAAAATGAGCAATTTTATATTCTTCATTTTTTTTAACGGTACACAGTCACGATTTGACACAACCCAACGACCAATCAGAATATTATACCTTCCTTTTAATTTTGAATTGAGTAGTAACACTACCAACATTAATTATCCTGTCTTCGTCTTTCGAGATTTAAGTAAATATTCACCTGTAGTAGCTTCGCTACGCTTCGACTCACTCGCACATAGTTTAGCGCCATAGGAAAGAAAGAGATAGCACTATCTCCATAGGCGCCCGATTACCATACTACCATATTCTTCATTCGTTTCCGTGCGCGCGCGGCTACCGCACATAGTGAAAAAGTTTTCAGTTTTTTTCGGATTTTGTAGTGCTAAAACTTACGAAATGCCAAAAAGGAGGCATGACGAAACTGAAGAAGATAAATGGCGAAGGAAACTAAGGAAATATGAGCAAAAATTGGCCAAGAAAGGACGGCATAGACGTATGTCAATTGAAGGTATGTACCAACTACCTACATAAAAAAAAAAAAAAAAACTTATTTTACGGTTGTTGTTATTGTGCAAAATACAAGACCTAAATTGATAATGCCTAATTTTACCTTAGATCTAACACGAGATGTTAGACGGTACATTAAACGATCGAGTCAATACGAGATATTGACCTATTGTTTTCTTTCCTTAGAGTCAATACGAGATATTGACCTACTGTATTTTATTAGAGTTAATACGAGATATTAACCAAAAAATATCGTTCCAGAATATTTGGAACCAGACAGCGGCGAGTCTAGGCCTTCGTCTCTTGACCGCTCACCTACGCCGACGCCTGCGGTGGCGGATGGCATTCCCGCTGACTCAGCGAGGCCAGTGGATGTGCCAGGAACCTCTGCGCACTCTGCGTATCCAGTACCACCTGTACTTTCTATAACGGGAGAAAATGCATCACTGCCAGCTGACCCTCCAGGTGTGACAGCCCCGGCTGATGATGCTAATACAAATAGCGATAATGTTCCTCCTATCGCAGATCACGAGCTCTTAATGGCTTTAGGGGATTTCGAAGCTGTAATCACCGACTGGGGTCCAGATATTGTACCTGATTTATCGAAACGCTGGGATCCTATCCTTAAAGATGGTCTTAAAAAAGAAACACGAGAGGAACTAATGAGAAAATATCTATTTCCAAAAAACTGTCCCTTAATTAAAGCCCCTGTGCTAAACCCTGAAATAGCTGCAATGCTTAATGAGTCCGCAAAGTCTCGTGATGTCAGGATTCTAAAGAAGCAATCGCAAATGGGATGCGTCCTGACTATTTTAGGAAGGACGATGTCAGGTATATTGACAAAATCCACTGACACTGCCGACATCCTTCGTCTTCTTACAGACGCAACAAAGCTGTTGTCGGATTCTCATTACTTGGAGACTGAGAATAGAAGATCTCTTGTCACTCCAATGGTTGACAAGACTCTTTTTGAGCCTTTCAAGGGCAGAAAGAGAGACAATAATCTTTTTGGGGAGAACTTAGGTGAATTTATTAAATCTTCGCGTGGAATACAGAAAACAGGCAATCTGATCAAGTCTGCAGCTCAAACGAGCAATTTAAACTACAAAGGCCCGCCGTCACGCCAGCCTTATCATCACTTCGTTCGTGGGCAACAGAGACGCGGCGGCGGGACCAGACCAGGATCGAACTACCGCCGCCGCGGGGCAATGCAGGCAAAGACCCGTGTTCCACGAGCATCGTCCCCTTACCAGCACCCTGCATCACGCCACAAGGCAGTGGGAGCGACCTCCACAACGAACACGAAGCAGTAACTTCTCAGGTATACCCTCACGCTGGACGCTTAAAGTATTTTATTGAAACCTGGAAAAAGATTACTGATGACAAAACGATTCTAGAAACTATTTCTGGTTATAGAATTCCTTTTTTTAAGCATCCTATACAGTGTCCGAGTATGATTCCAAAATCATCTTTCTCGAAAGACGACAGGTTTTATATTAAACAAGAATTGAATCGTTTATTGCAAGCAAATGTCATTCGTAAATGTAATCCTACCCACGATCAATTTATATCTAGTATTTTTATCATTCCTAAAAGTAATGGTGAAAAACGTTTAATTCTAAATTTAAAGAAATTAAATACATTTGTCGATGTTAGCCATTTTAAGATGGAAGATGTTAGGACAGCTGTCAAATTAATGACACTTAACTGCTATATGGTTAATTTGGACTTGAAGGAAGCATACTTTTTGATACCTATCCACAATGATCATGTAAAGTTTTTGAGATTTTATTTTGATAATATTCTATATGAATTTTTGGTTTTACCTTTTGGATTGAGCTCAGCTCCACACGCTTTTACAAAACTTATGAAACCAGTTTCTACTTTTTTGCGATCTCGAGGTTTTAAATCAGTATTTTACTTAGATGACAGTTGTTATTTCGGAGACAGTTATGAAAAATGCCTTAGTGACATTAATGAAAGCATAAAGTGCCTAGTGAACTTAGGATTTGTAATAAACTACGAGAAAAGTTCACTGGTACCAAGTCGATGTTGTCAGTTTTTAGGTTTTATCCTAAACTCTAAAGACATGATTCTAGAGCTCCCTTTAAAGAAAAGACGCGACATTTTGTCACGTACTGAAAATATGCTAGTTACAACGAGAATCACTATTCGTGCTTTTGCCCGCTACCTAGGTACCCTGACAGCTGCCTGCCCGGCAGTTGCGTACGGGTGGGTGTATACAAAATCTTTAGAGCGGGCCAAATATTTAGCATTAATGGATAATAATGATTATGACAAGATAATGACTGTTCCAAATAGTTTACGCGTTGACTTGACTTGGTGGAGGTCATCAATCTTAAACACGAGTAACCCCATTAGACCAATGTCGTTTTCATTAGAAATCTTTAGTGACGCATCTAGTATCGGCTGGGGTGCAGCCTCTGGAGGAGAAAGTATAGGCGGTTCGTGGACAGAAGACGAGCTTTCTCATCATATTAACTATTTGGAACTCCTTGCAGCCTACTTTGGACTTAAATCTTTCGCGAACAAGGTCATTAATTGTCACATACTCCTACGCATTGACAATACTACGGCTATCGCTTACATAAATAGAATGGGTGGAGTGCAATACCCACATCTCAATGAAATTGCCCGAAAAATATGGACGTGGTGTGAAAAGCGACAGATATTCCTTTTTGCTTCCTACATAGCGTCATCTCAGAATATTGAAGCAGACACAGAGTCAAGAAATATTGATATTGAGTGGGAATTGCACTCTACAGCATTTAATACCATTGTTTCAAAATTTGGCAAACCTGAGATAGACATTTTTGCATCGAAGACTAATGCTAAATGTAAAAAGTATATATCATGGAAGCGTGATCCCGGTGCTTACAACGTGGACGCTTTTACTATTAAATGGGATATGTTCTTTTATGCATTTCCCCCCTTTTCGCTCATTTTAAAAGTTCTGCAAAAGATTGTTAATGATGAAGCAATCGGTATAATTGTAGTCCCTCATTGGCCATCTCAAGCATGGTATCCAGTATTCAGATCTCTTGCTGTAAATGAAATATTGATATTTCCTCCGAATAAACATCTGTTATCGTCTAATTTCAGGGAAACTCATCCTCTACATCGCCACCTTTTCCTGGCGGCGACTATATTATCCGGGAAGCCTTCGCGCGATTGCAGGTCCCTCAATCAGCACTGACTGTAATGACGTCATCTATTTCTGGGAGCACTAAATCACAATATGCTTCTAGCTTTAAACAGTGGTGGTTATACTGTCACGATAAGGGTTTAGATCCGTTTCTAATCGGAGTACATGATTTGCTAGACTTTTTATCTGAATGTTTTACAAATGGTTCCACGTATGGAACATTAAACAATCACCGTTCGGCTTTATCACTTATTTCCGGAAATAATGTGGGACAAGACGAACGTATCAAGAGGTTCTTTAAGGGTGTATTTAAATTGAAGCCTTCGTTCCCAAAATATAATTGTACATGGGACCCTAATATCGTCCTTAATTATTTTGGTGTTTTATACCCCAATAGTAATTTAAGTTTGGAGCAGTTGAGCAAAAAATTGGTTGTATTATTGGCTTTGTCAACAGGCCAAAGATGTCAGACGCTCTCATTAATTAGGTTGCCCAATATTGTGATCAATCAAGACAAGGTTTTAATCACTATCACTGATTTGATTAAGACATCTGGTATAGGTAAACCCCAACCAATTCTTGACCTTCCCTTTTTCCGACAGCGTCCTGCAATCTGTCCTGCAGAGACTTTAATAGCTTACATGAATGTTACATCAGCTAAAAGAATCAATGTTGACAATAAAATGATTCTAACTTTTAAAAAACCTCATCACCCGGCCTCTTCGCAAACTATAGGGCGATGGATAAAGCAGGCTATAGCTGCTAGTGGTATCGACACTCAAATATTCAGTGCCCATAGCACTCGGCACGCATCATCTTCTGCTGCACATCAGGCAGGAATCAGTGTCGATGTCATTAGGAGAACGGCTGGGTGGTCAGAGCAATCTGCCACCTTTGCTAATTTTTATAATCGGCCGATCGCTCAAACAAATTGTGAATTTGCAAACGCTGTTCTCAGTAATCAGTAGAAAAATTTGTTAATTTCTTTGGTTATAATAATTTAAGTTTCTTGAGTTTATTATGAATAAATGTACGAGTATGTATTATTTATAATAATTCATTTTTATTTATAGTCCTACCTATAACATTGCATATGACTATCTCTAAACATCTACAGGTGAATATTTACTTAAATCTCGAAAGACGAAGACAGGATAATTTAATAATCAAACGAACTTACCTGAAGTGAAGTTCGATTTTAATTATCCTGTCTTCGTCGAAGAGATTTAAGGTCCCTCCCGACCCTGACATTCAGGTGGACCTTTCATTTCCCTTAACAATGTTATAGTTCGTCCAGTAGACCGGTACTCTGAACTGAATGAAGAATATGGTAGTATGGTAATCGGGCGCCTATGGAGATAGTGCTATCTCTTTCTTTCCTATGGCGCTAAACTATGTGCGAGTGAGTCGAAGCGTAGCGAAGCTACTACAGGTGAATATTTACTTAAATCTCTTCGACGAAGACAGGATAATTAAAATCGAACTTCACTTCAGGTAAGTTCGTTTGATTATTAAACAATATTTAATTGAATCCGGAAATACCGGAATTACTTTCCATAGAAAAATGGCTTATCCATGATAATATTTATATGTGCATTTATGATACAAGTACCAAAAAACAATCTTCCTACTCCGATCACTGACTATCACCGTATGGTGTCGGACGTAAAGAATAGCACCATACCATTTCTTCCCATGGGTGTCGTAAGAGGCGATTAAGGGACATTTTTGAGACCGTATGTACTGTTAAGCACCTCAGGTCTCCGCGTGGAGGCGGGTAAACCACCAGCAACAGCATTCCCAAGGAGGGTTAGTGTCAGGTAGGCGGCTGACTGTAAAGCAGTAGCCATATCTTTTGCAATATGTTGAGTATGACATAGGTGTAGCCACTGACAGCAGCCAATTTAAAATATTGAATTTACGACATTTATTTAAATCATTGTAAGTGTCATTTTTAGAGTTCCGTTGCCAAATGGCAATAAACAGAATCCTTATGGATTCGTCATGTCTGTCTGTCTGTCCGTCCGTATATCACAGTCACTTTTTTCCGAAACTATAAGAACTATGCTGTTGAAACTTGGTAAGTAGGTGTATTCTGTGAACCGCATTAAGATTTTCACACAAAAATAGAAAAAAAAACAATAAATTTTGGGGGTTCCCCATACTTGGAACTGAAACTCAAAATTTTTTTCTTCAAACCTATACGTGTGGGGTATCTATGGATAGGTCTTTAAAAATGATATTGAGGTATCTAACATCATTTTTTTCTAAACTGAACAGTTTGCGCGAAAGACACTTCCAAAGTGGTAAAATGTGTGTCCCCCTGTAACTTCTAAAATAAGAGAATGATAAAACTAAAAAAATATACGATGTACATTACCATGCAAACTTCCACTGAAAATTGGTTTGAACGAGATCTAGTAAGTAGTTTTTTTTTAATACGTCATAAATCGGAAACCGCAAGTTACCTTTCAAGTTTGTACGGAACCCTGAGGGTTGCGCGAGTCCGACTCGCACTTGCCCAGTTTTTTTATTGCGGTATTGTTACATAACCGGCAAGATGGTCAGCACAGGCTTGACATCTCATAGCCAATAACTAATCAGTTATTCGCCAAAAACATGTTTTAAGTAAAGCTCAACACGGCTGATACCACTTCAAAACCGGTCGGTTAACAATTTTGTGCCAAAACAGGTCATGAGGATTTAGATAATTTTATTACTTCTTATATACTTTGTTTTGAGTTGATTTCTATACAGTTCTGGTGTCCTTTTGACCATCTCCATGCGTACTGATTTATACACATTTGTATATATCTACGAGTACCTGTATAAGCTTTCGCAAACACGTGGATAAAATCTTAGACAAGCTATAAAATACCATAATATTATTATGTTTTAAAAACATAACCCTTCTTGCAGTCGGGTAAAAAGTGTAATTTTGTGGTTCCTTTTCAAATATTAATAAAGATAATAAACTGTAAGTTTGTTTGTACACATTTGTTTATAAGAGAAACCACTGAAAGTACCTACAAACCCGAAAATTTTTCAATGCAAGATTTTTAAAGAATAGTCATTGTGAACGAAGCTACTGCAAAAAGTTCGCATTATTATAATTAATCTCTTGTTGTCCGTTAGTCAGCAAAGTCAGAAGCAGTACTGCGCCAGACGTTTTAAAAATATCGTCGTTTTCGGAGGCTGTCTTAATCCACCCTAATAAGAGGTTAATTCAAGGTTTACTACGCTTCAGGTTAGCTCCAGTGTATTTATATATTTTCCTTGAAGTAAGTCACCAAAAACGCAAAGCTAAGAGCATTATTTTGTCTGGCCTGTTGGTCTAGTGGTTAGTGGCCCTGACTGCTATGCAGAAGGTCGTGGGTTCGATTCTCGCCCAGGACAAATGTTTGTGTGATGGGCACGATCATTTGTTCTGTGTCTGGGTGTAATTTATCTATAATATATATGTATTTAGAAATATATAAGTATGTTTAACAGTTGTCTAGTACTCATAACACAAGCTCTGTTTAGCTTGGGACTGGACGGCGTTGTGTGATAGTTGTGGAATATTGTTATTATTATTTAACATTATTATTATTTATCTCAGGACCCTTAGATCCTAGACCTTTGGAAGGAGTACGAGGGGTCGAAGCCAACTGGCAGAGGATCCTTAGACAATTTTCATGAAACGTGATACCAACCGACGATTATTCCTGTACGCGCTATGCTAGTGCACCCAAGGACAACCCCCGGTTGGTGGAAAACTATTGCGACTTATGGAAAACAAATTATTATTATTATTATATTTCCTTGGGTAATCGAAACATAATTTGTAGTTTTGCAGGTTGACAATGGTCATGCACAATAGCGCATTGCTCGGGAAAAGTATATAAGGTCTGAAAAAGCCATTACAAGGCAGCAAAGGCCGGCTTAAACAAGTTCTACGTGATTATTGGAAAGAATTAGCGCGGCCCTGCAAGCCTAGGCCAATTCACGACCATTTCGTGTCAATTCACTTTTAGAAAACGATAAGTTGCAGAATGACTAGACTACTCAATAGTATAGATAAAACCAAACGGAGTGCTTCCCAATAAATATTGAAATATAAAAATTCTTTTAGTTTTATATGATGTGCGTGAATACCGGTCTTTTAAGAATGGAGGAAAAGTCATAACAAAACGGTTAATAAAATCAAAAACTCCGAACTGTTGAACACGTATTTAAATTTATTACATGGATTTTAGAATAAATTATTTGGAATGCAGACGAGAAAATGAAATTTTTTAAGTGCAAATTTAACCAAAAAAATGTATATAAAATCTACAAAAATAGAAGATATAAATACATCATCATTTCAGCTGAAAGATGTCTACTGCTCGACATAGGCCCCCGTGTCGCCACGACGACCAGTCTTGTACGTCTCGCATCCATGGGATTCCCTGCGGACGGCGAGCAATGGGTGGCTCGCCGTCCGACCGTCCGGTAACCGTCCGGACCGAGCCCAAGTCGTCGACGGCACGTGCTGTTCCACGCGCGCCTCAAGGAGGTGTCAGCAACTGTAGGGGCCCAGCAGGGTCGAAGCCTACTGGGGCCAAGGGTCTGATTCTGAAAGGAAGACTCGGCCCTGGTACGAAAGGTAACGCTTACGAAAGGTAAACAGGAGTGGGTTTTTAGTCAGTAAAAGTCTGACACTATCTCCCGCCCCGCCCAAGAGCGGGGGATGTCATAAGGTGATTTTCCCACTGGAAAAAAAAATCCATGGGATTCCCGCGGCCTCCACCACATCCTCGGAGCACCTTGTGGGAGACCTTTCGACGCTGCATCTTCTAGTACGCTGTCGTCACTGCCAAAATCTTTCAGCCGTATCGACCATTCGCTCTTCAAGAAAAATGCCCTGACCACTACCAATCATAGGGGTTCTGCCTTGCTAGGAATTGATGATCCTACTTTATACTTGACACACAACAATTATTAACACACTACTAAAAGTATCTAATAATGCAATTCAATCATAAATCAAACAACACGTAACATCATTTTGCGTCCTAAAGCAATCGTGGGTTCTGAAATAAAGATACCCTATGTCCCTTTCTGTACCCCAAACAACAAACTTACTTTCTCATTTACAATACTAGTTGAGATACAAACTCATACGTTATTTCCAGAACACTACTTTCTTTTAGCCTGCCAGCCAGCCAGACTTCGTGTCAGCCGATTAGGAGGAGTTGGGTAACAAACACAAGAACAAATGAATTGTTTAAATATCACTGCTTACCATCAGGTGAGATCGCAGTCAATCACTAGTTTATATCAGTAAAAAAATTAAATGATATGTCGCATAACATTATTACAAGTTGGCGCGCCGGATTTAAAGACGTCGCTGTAATGTAGATAATACCTACTAGGTATGTTAGATTCAAAGAAACAGTCACTTTGCCTGCCAGTGGTTAGTGTAGCTACGCGTCAAAAATAATCAATATGTTGAATCTATATTATAATGTAAAAGAAAATCGTGTTAGTTACACTATTTATAACTCAAGAACGGCTGAACCGATTTGGCTGAAAGTTGGTGGGGAGGTAGCTTAGAACCAGGAGACGGACATAGGATACTTTTTTTTTTGAGTAGGGTAGAGTAGGGTAGAGTGGGGTAGAGTATAGAGTAGGGTAGAGTGGGGTAGAGTAGGGTAGAGTAGGGTAGAGTAGGGTAGAGTAGGGTAGAGTAGGGTAGAGTAGGGTAGAGTTGGCTAGAGTAGGGTAGAGTAGGGTAGAGTAGGGTAGAGTAGTGTAGAGTAGGGTAGAGTAGGGTAGAGTAGGGTAGAGTAGGGTAGAGTAGGGTAGAGTAGGGTAGAGTAGGGTAGAGTAGGGTAGAGTAGGGTAGAGTAGGGTAGAGTAGGGTAGAGTAGGGTAGAGTAGGGTAGAGTAGGGTAGAGTAGGGTAGAGTAGGGTAGAGTAGGGTAGAGTAGGGTAGAGTAGGGTAGAGTAGGGTAGAGTAGGGTAGAGTAGGGTAGAGTATTGTAGAGTAAGGTAGAGTAGGATAGAGTTGGGTAGAGTAGGATAGAGTTGGGTAGAGTAGGATATAGTAGTCAGTTAACGGGAGCGAAGCCGCGGGCAAAAGCTAGTAATAAATAATGTGATAACGACGTTCTGCTGGCGTCTTGCTCTCAAAGGGAAGAAAAAGATGAAATTGTGGGAGTTAGTAAGTAATTAGTTTCGTAACAACTACTTACTAGGGTATAATTATACTGATGCACAAAGATAGCACGAAATTTATTTCGTGGTCAAGGTTAATGCTACATTTCTCAGGAATTCTTAATCAGATGTTATTATGTACTATTTATTTAATACTGATTTGCCTCGGTCAGAGATAAAGCACCGCCATACAACGTGGCAATGCCGCCAGTATTTTGGACGCACTTTCAGTCGACAGCAATGCGGAGAAATTTAGTGTCACCGTATTTTATTAACCGACTTCAAAAAGGAGGAGGTTATATGTTCGGTTGAATGTATGTTTTTTTTTTTTTTTTTATGTATGTTCACCGATTTCTCAGTCAATGGTGGACCGATTTTGAAAATTTTTTTTTTTAATGAAAGGTTATGCTTCCAAGTTGGTCCCATAGAAATATTGTTATGATCTGATCATGAACTTCGTAGATATGGAACAGAACTCCTCATGGGATCACAGCAGAACTGTCGTAACAAGTAAAATTGCTTTGTTTATACGTGTAGTCGATGACTGACTGAAAGAAGAGGGGTAAGATATCGAACTGATCTGATGATGAAGTCTGAAATTAGGCACCGGAACTCTGTAATAAATTAATTTAATCTAACCGTGTTTGGTATTATTAGAATTGTCATAAGATGCACTCATGCTATAAGGTATTTAAGTATGGCTGAGGGGTACTTTTTAGTGGTGGTACCATAACTAAAAAGTGAAAAATAAAAAACTTTTTCCAAAAAAAAATACAACCGACTTCAATGTAAAAAAAAACACTGAAAAGTGCAAAATAACTTTAATTTCGGAAGTCGGTGTTAAATAACGAAGAGACAAAACTATTATAAAAACACCGACTTCCGAAATTAAAGTTATTTTGCACTTTTCAGTGTTTTTTTTTACATTGAAGTCGGTTGTATTTTTTTTTGGAAAAAGTTTTTTATTTATATGTAGTTAGGAGTAATTACTTTTAGTGTATATTTATAATTATAGTTTTTAATAGTTAAGTATTTTTCTTGTTTTAGTATTTAATTAGTTACAATATAAATAAGTTAAGGGCTATTCTAAATCCAGTAGTAGAGTAGTCGTATTTTGAGACATTATATTCCTGATATTTTTTGTTGTTTGTACACAAAACATGTAACATAGTACACAGTGACTTGACAATTTATATATAAAGACAAGCTTAACAATGAGTTTCCACACAGCAAACCTTTGATTGACAAAGGGAGATCACATTCGAGGGTAGGGTCTATCTTTATCGAATCAATTGCTGATCATTTTTTTTTTTTTAATTGATATAAACTAGTGCTTGACTGCGATCCCACCTGATGGTAAGCAGTAATGCAATCGTAGATGGTGAGGCGCACTAATTTATTGAGAGCCTATTCACTCTAGCCTTGAAGAAACCCAAATTATAATCGGACGGGAAAACCGCAGCAGGCAAATTATTCCAGTCCCTCGATGTACGCGGTATAAACGACGAGGCGAAACGCTTGGTCCGGACCGTAGAGGTTTCAACAACGTAAGGGTGGATACTCGCCGTTCGTCGGCTTGTCCGATGGTAGAAATGAGATGGTGGAATCAAGTCATGCAATTCCTGCGCACACTCTCCAAAATGCATCCTGTAAAACACCGAAAGGCTGGCTACCCTACGCCTGTGCTCAAGACTATGTAGATTGGAATTAACAAGATCTGGATCACCAATTAGCCTCTTTGCACGCCTTTCCACCGAGTCTAAAGCTGCCAGGTGGCATTTTGCAGCACCAGCCCATACGTGGCTGCAGTACTCCATACACGAACGGACCTGTGCTTTGTATAACATTAAAAGCTGTCCTGGTGTGAAGTACCGCCGGACCTTTGCAAGTACGCCGAGTTTCCTAGCAGATACCTTGGCTTTGGACTCAATGAACCGCCCAAAGTTAAGGTCTGAGGAAATTTCAACTCCCAAGAGCTGAAGGCTGTCGGTGTACTCCAGGGATACATTCTGAAAAGCAGGAGCCAAGGTGAACGGGCTCCTTTTAGCGGTGAATAGACACGCTTGTGTTTTGGCGGCGTTGAATCCCACCAGATTGGCTTCACCCCACTTGGAGACTGCCTGAAGTGAGACATTCGTACGCTCTACCATAGCCTCTTTTTCGGACCGGATTAGCTCCTTACTAGCTCGAGCACCTGGCAGGTATCTCTCTACAACTGTGCTATCATCTGCATACCCATAGATACCGGGCATCAGCAGATCGTTGATATGCAGCAGGAAAAGAGTTGCAGAGAGAACTGACCCCTGAGGATTTCCGGCATTAGTCGTCATGGGCTGTGATGAGCATCCATCGACAACAACTCGAAGAGAACGTTCACTCAGGAAGTCTTTTACCCAGTTAATTAATCATTTATAGTTTTTTAGTCTGAAGATTTCAGAAACTGCATAGTTACTTATCTTTGCTTTATTTCTTTGCAGGTGCCCAGCATTGGGGCAACGTAGGTTGAGAAAAATAAACTTTGGCATATAAGTTGGTGACGCATGAAAAATGGGTGTTGAAAATATATTTTATTTATTATTTCCTTTATTTACTTTATATACATATTTTGTACATTTTTAAATATTTCTTAAAACATAAATAAAAAAAAAACATTTAAAAATATAAAAAATAGTACCCCACCGGTATCGGGAACAGGGTCCAAGCTACCGGCGGTCAGGGCTCCAGAGAAAGGAACCTCCTAACGATACGAGCCGTGTCCAGGAGTACCGCTTTCTGAATCAAGGCCTTGATCCAGCCGCCTAACGCGAGCCTCCTAAGGTGTTGGTCGAGGCTCTTGGCTATTAAGCCATTGGCTGACACGACTATCGGTACAATGATCGCTGAGTCCACATCCCACAAGTCGACAACCTCGCGAGCCAAGTCAATATACTTGATTTGTTTATCTTTCTCGGCTTTCACGAGGTTCTCGTCATGCGGAACGGATATGTCAACAATCATTGCACGCCTCTCGCTTCGGTCCACCACCACTATATCAGGCTTATTGGCTACAATAGTCCTGTCAGTGATGATGGACCGATCCCAGTACAAAGTGATATGACCATTATCAAGAACTGGGTCGGGCTCATACCTGTAGTACGGCACTTCCGATTCCACAAGAGAGTATTTCAGAGCAAGTTGCTGATGGATAATCCTGGCTACAAGGTTGTGTCTATGCAAGTACTCTCCGTTAGCTAGACGAGAACAACCAGAGATAATGTGACGAATTGATTCTCCCGGACGGTGACATGCCCGACAGATGTCAACCGTGCCGTCCTTCACAATAAATCTCCGGTAGTTATTCGTCATGATAACTTCGTCCATAATTGCACAGACAAAACCTTCGGTTTCCCCGAAGAGGTCACCGAAACGCAGCCAGGCTACGGACGCCAATTGGTCTACATCGGGCCCGTGAAAGGCCCGGAAAAAGCGTCCGTGAAGTTCCTTGCTCTGCCATACTTCCCTGCGATCGTTAGTGTCAAGCACTACCGGTTTACGCCAGTTCTCGTTAGCCAGAGAGAGCGGGGTGAGTCCCTTGTCCACTGCCACTACATCTCGATGCATACCCACGTCGGTAGCTAGGAAATATTCCCTGAGACTGCATACCTCGCGGTTGTGTAGGGTCTTAGCATTTAAAAAACCTCGACCTCCACACTTCCGCGGGATATACAGTCTCATCACCGACGATCGTGGGTGATGCATTCGGTATGCAGTCAGCAGTGTGCGGACCCTCCTATCCAGGGCGTCAAGTTCCGTTTGAGTCCATTTGAGTACGCCGAAAGAGTACATCAATACCGGCATGACCCAACCGTTGAAGGCACGCACCTTGTTTCCGCCTGAAAGAAGACTATTATTTATTATTATTATTAATAATAAACAATTTAAGACATAAATGGATCGTTAAAGTTTTATAGGACTTACTCGAGACTAAAATACAATATTTTGAAAAATTCGGCCAGCTTAGATAATAGGCGCTTCAATGCGCTATTTATTTTTCTATTCGATAAAAAAGATGAAATTTCATATCACGTTTTCCATCGAATCATTCATGTTTACTCATACGCTGCTGGATTAAATTGTATCTGTTCAATGTTATAGATTTTATAAAAAAGAATATTGTATTTTTAACGTAATACATATAAAACTCGTATTGAAAGTAAGATTTTGTTTTACTTAAGTAAAAAATAAATCAAAATAAGGTAATCTCTGGATATACTGAGAAAACGTAATCTTCCACAAGCTTTTCTACATTAATATTATAAAGTGGAAAGATTTGTTTTTGTTTTTTTTTTTTTTGTAATGAATAAATTGAGAAACTACAAGACCGATTTACAAAAATATTTTACTTATAGAATGCCAGTTTTATTATTATTATATTATATATCACTGAGTCACAGTGAACGGCCTTCCTCACGCCCGCGCTCCGGCCGCCGGGACACCGACCCAGATTTCCAGCCACTGGGATACCGACCCAGATTTCTAGCCATCGAAGACTTGGGCTTGCGGGTGACGAGCTATGGATAGCTCGCCGTCCGGTAGTCTGGTAACCGTTCGGACCGAAATCAAGTCGACGACAGCGCGTAGTGTTCCACGCGCGCCTCAGAGATGTCAGCAAAATCATAGTGGCAGAGCTGAAACCTACTGGGGGTTGACTTCCGAAAGGGAAACCCGGGGTCCTAGAACGCAAGGTAAAGAAGAAACATAGGTGTGCTTTTAGTCAGTAAAAGTCTGACACGCCCTCTCGCTCCGCCCTAGAGCACGAGAAGATATTGGAAAGTTTTCCATCTTGACAAAAAAGGGTGGTCATAATAGATCCTTACAACTGAAATATGTGTAGGAATAGGTTGAAATTAAATAAAAATTAAAAAAAGGAAATATATAAAAATTCAAAAACTAAATAAATAACAAATTTTGAAACTAACTCAAAGTGACTGGTTAAAACAACTCAAAGTGACCGGTTTTATAAAACACCATGAATGCGAGGACCTGTATTATTACTATTAGCCGCCGAACTGATGGTCAGTGGGGTCATGTTGACTGCTCTTGAATCAGTAAATGTTTTTCTATGGCGGCCATACGGGAGTGATGAACTGTGACGTCAAAGACTAGGTCGGACTTCTTTATCTTATTAGCAGCTTTGAAGCTTTATATGTATTTATTTTATTTATTAAAACTTTATGCACTAGTAAGAAACACTGTACAAAGGCGGACTTAATGCCTTAGGCATTTTCTACCAGTCGACCTTATTTCGTTGTTGATGAAGATATTTTTAAAATTCTTTCATATTTGTTTATTAGAGCCAAGACATAATTTATTTTAACAAATTAAAAATTTGCTTGCATATTTCCTAATATAATTGTAATCAGTTTTATACAAGTCAGCTTTCGTGTTACTGTAAAATATTGAAGTACTTTTTAGTTATAGGACAGCTTTAGAGTTATTGTAAGTACCCTTTGTTTATTGGTAAAAAAGTACAAGTGTGACGACATAAAAATACTGTACCTATATTTTTTTTTTTCGTTGGGAGTATCATCCATTGACATCCCCCGCTATTGGGCGGAGCTTGAGGGTGTGTCAGACTTTTACTGACTAAAAATCCACTCCTGTTTCTTCGTTCTGACGTCATCTCAACGCTCAGTCACGTGGTCAGAAACGATCGTAACTTGGCTAGGGGGGCTAAGCAAGCAAGAATCAGTACCCCTAGCCAAGTTGATAATCTGCAATCGTTAACGCCAGTCGAAAACTAATTAAATGTATGGGAATGACATCATCTCAACGTTAAGCCACGTGGTCAGAACAAACGAATAGAAAATTCGTATCCAAGTGCACATCGTTCAAAATGATAGAATGAATTGTTATCGTTTCTACAATGTTCAACGCTACATTCTTTGTTATTGTAGATCGACATTGTAGAACGAGCGGCCGACTCACAACATGTCTACCATCTTATCGTTTTCTACAATATTACTGACACCGAGGCGTTACCGATTGGAGAACGAAATTCGACACTAAACGGTTGTAACTTGGCTAGGGGGGGCAGATATATTGATTAGGAATTAAAAAGATTGTTAAACCAAAATATGATTATTTTCTAACTATTTAATGTTCAACTTGTATTATAGGTAATCAAGTAAATTATTTATTATTAAGCCGCGTGTATTCAATCGTATCTTAATAAACATTGGTTCGAATTGGTTCAATTACTGTTTTCCTTTGCACTACATGACGTATTACTATGATGGTGTAGTATAATTTAAGTACAGCATCATTATAATTCACTTTTGTTTCTCTATCAAGCATGCTCATCATAGTTAATTAAATACGAAAAAATTTAGGTAATTGGTTACTAGTTCCATCATTTGTTGTTAAATTTGTAAGTTGTTAATACTGTTTGTTTTCGTATAACAATGTATTAGAAATAAAATAAAATTCTGGATTTATTCTATGGAATAGGTAAGTTTTATTAATCAGTTTTACTGTAGCAATTACCTATTTCTAGGTCCAATGTATTCTGAGAACCAATAACCAATTTATATATTTCTTATAAGTTCTAGGGACAAAAAGTTGTTAGCTTTGGAAGTACATCAATAAAGCCACAAGCAATTTATATATTTTATGGACCAACTTCAGTAATAAAATCGCCACTAACTTGTGTACTTATTAGAAAAATAATCTATCATTGAGGTCAACTTGCGACAGCAATCAAAATTCAGTCACTGTCTTAAAAAACTGGTCAAGTGTAAGTTGAACTCGCGCATCGAGGCTTCTATACAAACTTGTATATTGTGTATACGATTGTAAATGGTTCAATTCCCAAATCGAGTCTCGAAGATTTTTCCGAAACGTAAAAAAAAAAATAAGTACGACGGAATGACGTAACTAAAAAGCAGTTTTGGAACTTTTTCCTATACTTGTGCTATTAGACCTTGCTTCATGCCCAATTTTATGATTATAGTTCTACGGCAACACCCTATAAGTTTTGATTTCCAAACGAGTGCCAAAATGGCGCGTGTTTTGGCACTCGTTTGGAAATCTAAACAGAGTATAAACGGCTGTATCTTCACATTGCGTTGACTTAGTAGTTTATTTTTTTCATTGCTGCTTGGGGTAGCTTGATTTTAATTTTAGCTTCATACCTCCACGCGTTCCCAAAAAAAAGGTTCTTGACAAACTGACAGACGAACAGACAGACAGACAACAAAGTGATCCTATAAAGCTTCCGTTTTTGCCGAGTTAGGTACGGAACCGTAAAAAAAGAAACAAAAGTAATATAATCTCGCGCTTGACGACTATCTTCCTTGACAGCAAGCGATGATGTGGTCGACGTTGGAGTAAGTACTACACTTGCCCAGAAGGACTTAAGGAACCCCAGTGCTTCCAGGTGGAGCTCGTTTAGCATTATTTCATTACATATATTGGTTTTTAGGGTTCCGTACACAAAAAAGAAAAACGGACCCCTTTTAGGATCACTTTGTTGTCCGTCTGTCTGTCTGTCTGTGAAGATCCTTTATCTCAGGAATGCGTAGAGGTATCGAGTTGACATTAAAACCATATACTCAAGTCTGCGGTTCCTTGAAGCTGTGAAAAAATCAAACTTCTGAATTAACTAAAAAAAGGATACGGCCGTTTATGTCGCAAAAAAACGTGTTTTTCAACACTCTCACGGGAATCAAAATTCATAGGGTACTTTCCTTGAGCCAGAATCCTGAAATTTGGTATGAAGCAAGGTCTTATAGCAAAAGTATAGGAAAAAATATGAAAACTGTAAATTTGTAGTTACGTTACAAAAAAAAAAAACATTTTTGCGATTCGGAAAAATCTTCGTAACTCAATTCGGGAATCGAACTGTTTTCATAGGTAAGTTTGTACGGAACCTTCAGTGCGTGAGTCCGACTCGCACTTGCCCGGTTTTTTAAACTTTACAGTTATTGATAGTAAAATAAACATTTTGCTAATTTGCGACAATGACGACATAAATTATTTTATCAAAGAAAAAAAAATTACGCTATTTGTAATGGCCCTTTCCGTCCTGTCTATCGATAACCTGAGCATAGTTAAAAAGCTTATTGGTGCATCCACCACAATCCAACGCAATGATGACAAAGAGCCAATGAGAAATAAGATAAATAACACCTGAACGCCCTTAGTGACATTCGGTAATTCCATCATTCACTTGAATTCAGATTTCGATTAAATGTGCGAGGTTTCTTAATTTGATGCCGTAAAATCATAATATATTTTACGTCAGCAACCACTTTTTTTTGAGTTAACATTTTTGTTACAAATGAACGACTTGTATAAATAGAAAAGTAACCTTTTACAGCAGGCTTTTTGGCTTTTTTGGCTTTTTTTCCAGTAGGTACAGTATACCTTCAATTCCCAATATACAAGATATTGAAGACCTCTTGTCTTCTGCAAAGAAATCCAAGTCTTTTATTTGCCTTACGTCAATTTCCACCACGGCTAGTGTGAAAGTGAAACCCGGGGCCCTGGGGCGAAGGAAAAGAAGGAACAGAAGTAGGTTTTTAGTCAGTAAAAGTCTGACACTATTTTTCGCTCCGCCCAAGAGCGTTATTTGTCATAAGATGATTTTCCCACCTAAAAAAAAAACGTCAATTTCCAGATTTCACTCAGTTGGCTTCCGGGCTTTGGTACAGGCCATGGTGCAGAGCGAGGAAGAATGGATGGCGGTTGCCTCCTTCTGCGAATCAGTAATACTAGAGAAGGAGACGGCCGCAAGCGTGAGGGAAAGGAGATCCTCACGCCCCAGCCGCCGGGATCCGGACCCCAATTTCCAGCCACCGTAGCGTGGGCTTGCAATCGACGAGCAATGGTTAGCTCGCCGTCCGGCCGTCCGGTAACCGCCCGGACGGTACGTGCGCCTCAAAGAGATGTCAGAAAATCCATAGGGACCCAGCAGAGTCGAAGCCTACTGGGGCCATGGTTGCTTTTCGAAAGGGAAACCTGTGGTGCTGGAACGCAAAAAGCAACCGAGTTCCTTCAGTTGCCCTTTGCGTTCCATAGGTGTGGTTTTACTCAGTAAAGTCTGACATGCCCATCCCACACCGCCCTAGAGCAGGAGAATTCATTATATGATTTCCCACTTCAAAAAAAGAACCCAGTTGGCTTCAGTTTACATTAAAAGTAGAATAATCTAACATATTAAGTTCATTGTAGTTATACGAACCTCACAGATGTTGGCTTGGCTTCGATTTAATCAAAAACCAATCTCTGCAATGCTTACTTTTTGCACTCTAGGATCAAAGACGGGAACGAAGTTTTCAAAGTAAGTTTAAGGGTTATTATATTTATCTTTTTGTTGTCTGAAACATCCAGCTGCTTCACAAGAATACCTATTTCCCTTTGATTTTAAACTTTACTAAACGAATTGGTACTCTAATTTAGTGTTTTGGTTTAAAGTGACATTTGGTCGAAAATCAAGAATATTTGGAATTGACATCTAATAGCATATCGATGTGATTGACATACTATTATCTTAATGTCTTTCATCTTTTAGACCTTTAGAGGTAGCGATCGCTCTGCTATTTCCGACGTGGCAGACATGCCCTAGCCAAATTACAAGCGTTTCGTTTCAATTCTCTTTTTGTCGATCGCCTCGATTAGGCCACGCCTCCGATTCCTTTATTCTGATGTCATCTCAACGCTCAGTCACGTGTTCAGAACAAAGGAACAGGAAGCGTGGCCGACTCGAGGTGATCAATGAAAAGAGAATTGAAACAAAACGGTTGTAACTTGGCTATAGGGGGGCAGGGACGTCTCCTGTCGTGGCGGCTGGGGCGTGAAGATGTACGTTTCTTCACTCTTGCGGCCGCCTCCTTAGCTTGTCTTAAGATTGGCGGTAAATTCTCCGAAGATGTCCTGATGTGATCACCCAAGGAAATTTCGATTATAGCCCTTTCCATTGCACTTTGGGTGACTTGAAGCCTTCTGGTGAGGATATTTTGTGTTTATTTTTAATATTCCACAACTATCACACAACGCCATCTAGTCCCAAGCTAAGCAGAACTTGTGTTGTGTTATGACAACTGATAAACATACTTATATATTTCTAAATACATATTATAGATAAACAAGGAACGAATAAACGTTAAACCGAACCGAACCGAAAAGTGAATAAACGTTTTTTTCTTTATAAATTATACCCAGACACAGAACACATGATCGTGCTCATCACACAAACATTTGTCGTGAGTGGGAATCGAACCCACGACCTCCGGCATAACATTCAGGGCCACTAACCACTAGACCAACAGGCCAGTCATATAAAGAATCCTATAAAAATAAATAACAACGCCTATCTGCTCCTTTCAAAAATTGTATCTAGTATGTCTAACAACAGATTGCGAACAAACTTTTATCAGGCGAAACCATTAGAAGGGAGATAAACGTGACTTGTTTGGTATCAAACTCTTGGATAAGTGCTAGGTATACAATTTCGCTGAGTACTTTGTGAAACTAAAATCACTACAAGTCTACCACCTAACCACACACAAAATACTTTTTTCAAGAGTAGATATACTTATTTTGCACAATGGTACAAAACCGGATTTAACGCCTAAGGCATTTTCTTCATTGATCAATGGTGACGGCCTCCACTTATAATTTGTAGGTCGTCAGTCGTCACCCAGGCAGGCGTTTCATCACACTGCTCTCAAAAAGGTAAAGGAAAAAATTGTGAGGAAATCTAGAAACAAAAATTCGATGACATGTGACATCCACCAACCCGCATAGGGCTCACGTGGTGGATTACGGCCCATTCCCTCTCCTGGAGACATGTCCCCATGAGTCTCAGCAGTGGGAACTTTATAAGGCTAATCAACCTTAGCACAGCATATCTTTGCATACATTTTCTACCAGTCAACCAAAGGTGGCGAAGAGATGGGTGAATCGTTAAATCTTTTCGAAGGGAAAAAAAAAAAAAAACTAGGCATATGTATCATATTTCATATATTATATACCTTAGAATAAAATTATATAAATAATTATTGACAGCTAGAACCTGGGGTATTTAGGTCAACAGTGAATAGATTAGGTACTTCTAAGCGATGCATCGTCGACCACGTTGCTTAATAAGTGAGATAGAGGTCATATGCGATTGAATTAAATGACTTGTTACAAAACTGAAGGGTTTAAAGAAAGTCTATATACAACTATCTCATCGTTGGCAATATTATACACTAAGATTTTTATGCAAATCGAATTACTGTATAAAAAACTGGTTTAAAAAAAAAACAATTACTTTTGTTTAAAATTTCGCAATATAAAAAAATTAAACCGTAGTAAAAGAAAACAAACCTATTTACTTTTTAAAAAAAGAGAATGTTTTCAAATTTTGATTCCATAAAATTAATAAGTGTATATAGAGAAGGTTGCGTCATCTTCTGAATGCATTCTATGCGTCGGTACCTGACATTCTTATTTTGAAAATGTCCATAGAATATTTCAATATCAGATATTCTTGGCGTCGATGTAGTGTGACATTTTTTTGCCCTTGCTAACTTGCTAACATGTGATTAAAAATTCAACATTTTGTGGAACTTGTTACTCTTGCGTTAGTTATTTTTTTACATTGAGTATTTAAATAAGTTGGTCTACTGCAGTTCGTAGTACGTTCGATCCACGTCGGGCTAAGTGTTTTGGGATTTTGCCCAGCTAGGTATCTAGTTCAGATGGACTGATGACCTGGTGAGAGTCGCAAAAATGCGACGGATGCGAGACGCACAGGACCGTTCGTTGAGGCGACACTTGGGAGGCCTATATCCAACAGTGGACGTCTTTCAGCTGAAATTATGATGATGATAACAATGATAATGGTACTTCAGAATGCGGATCAGATACATTATTTTTATCATTCAAAATATACAATATCTCTATTAAACGAGGTATTGCCCGAAAGCCAGTATCCAAGAAATTAATGAAAAATAAATAATATTGTCGTTCTTTTAAACTAAAAGCTGACTTAAAGTAGGTATAATGAGCAGATACCTACTGAACAAATATTTAATTTGCTCTAAAAATAAAATATAATTTAAAGCTAGAACTACATTATACCGACGACGCATATGTGTAACACGCCCGATTTGTACGTAGAACGACGTCACGTGACGTCGCGTGGCGTGGATCAAGTGTAGCTCTACAAGTCTAGTTTCCATATAAAGTGTATGGAGACAGACACGCCCAGATTGGCATGAGTGGCACACGTGTACGCAGTGCAGTTCTAGTTTTGAAGCAAATTTCCAAACGCACTAAACAAATTCATCGCTTATGAATTATCACTGCATCCATATTATTAAGCAAATTTATAGTACCCTTATTACCCGATTTATATCCATCAAAGAGACCCAGCCCCTATCAAGCTGAATTGCACTCTATTTTTCAACTTTTGAGTTTATATTTCTCTGTACGGTTTTAAAAATAGGCTTTGCTACAAAGCTAAAGTACTGAGAAAGGCATTTGGCACATCTGCGTTCCGTAATAAAAGCAAGACAATAAGTACTAATACGTTTATTACAAGGTTTTTGTGTTTACTGCTTCTTTAAAGTATCTCTGTTTTGTTGAGTAATGGCTTGTAACCAACATCGTAACTGTTGTAATTTGGACCCGGTTTTTTGTGCGAAAAGGGCCCTCATTAAAGGTTTTATGAAGTCAGGGAAAAGGTGCTGAGAAATTGGAGTACTTAACCTGCTTAATTAGAATTAGAAACAAAAATGGTGCTTTGTTATTTATACGTGTGTAGTTACCTACCTAAATGTAATAAGAAAGGCGTATCATTAAAAAGACGATGTCTTAAAAATGTACAAAAAGCGGAAATACGGAAAAATATTTAGGTTGATTTATTTAAAGGTACGGCGACCTGCGAAAGTGCCTGGATAGTACAGAAATAAAATCGTGTGAAGCGAGAAATGACGCCATCTAGCGTAAAATCAGATTTAAATGTTGTTATCGACAATATCTCATTATACTGTTACTAGATGGCGTTGCTGTGCTTCAAATGTTTATGTTATGCTAATGCTTATTTTTGTTATTTCTTTTTGTTTCTTCAAACATTAAAATAATTTATAGTTTATTTTAAAGAGATGAAGATATTAAAATTGAATATCAATTTATAAATATATATCTATTATCTATGTGTTAGTTTTCAAACTTAAGAGGGTAGGTTGAATATGGATTTATAAATAATAATTAGAAGGTAGTCTAAATAATACTTAAACCGAAGATTGTGACTAAGCTTAATTGATTGTTCGCTAAGTTCATTTCGGTTACCTCGTTCGCGCTCCTTACGTTCAATTTTATTTTTAATCAGGAGAATTTATCTACTTGTTTTATCAAAATGAGTATGAATTATTGTAATATCGATTTAGTAACAAGAGCTCAAATAATTGCTTTGCATAATCAAGGTAAAAACTTGTCAGAAATAGCCAGGGAGACCGGTGTAAACGTAAGTAATTTTATTTATACTCTTATATAACAATAAACCCACTATATAATAATCATAATTTTGGGTATTATATATTTTTGTTTTATTGTTGCAGAGAAAAACAGTTGTTCTATGGGTACGACGATTTGAAGAAGAGGGTTCTTTGAACCACCGTCAAAGAACTGGTAGACCAAAACTCATAAACATGTTTCAGCGTCAAACCATGGTAAGGGAGTACGAAGAAAATGGATTTCTGCCGACGAATCACTATGCTGGTTTATTTGACACAAGTGTTGACACTGTCTCTTCATAGCGAAGGGCTGCATTATCGAAGGCATGCTGTGAAACCCTTGCTTACGGAAAACCCTATAAGAGCAAGATTGCAGTTTGCTATGGATCACATAAACTTTGATTGGAGTAATGTCATCTTTACTGATGAAAAAACTTAAGTCCAGCGAACACGGACGCTTATGTTTGTGGCGTCGAGATAATACGCGATACACAAGTGGTCATGTAGTGCCCAATATGCAATCTGGTCATATAACTGTGAACATGTGGGGATGGATGAGTGCAGCCGATCCGGGAGAACTTGTCAGAATACCTAGTCGAGCAAATAGTGCAAATTATATAGAAGTGCTGGAGGAGATCATGTTGCCTACAGTTCGAAATGTGTATCCAAGAGAAGAATTACCACAGATACAATTTGTACAGGATAATTGTCCAATACACCGTTCCCACAGTGTGCAGGCTTGGTTTCGTCAGCATAATGACATTTGCACTATTCCTTGGCCTGCTAGATCACCGGATTTAAATCCAATTGAAAATTTATAGGGTTATAAATTGTTCAACGGTGGAATAATCAAAATGAGCGTACTCCAGATGCATTAGCGGCTCATTGTTTACAAATATGGGAGAGTATTCGTGGTTCAGATTTGTGTAAAAATTTGATTAATTCAATGCGTTCCCGAATGCAAGCTGTTATTGACCAAAATAGTGGTTACACGAGCTATTAAATAATTTATACTTAATTTATTAATACTATTTACTCAGTACTTATTCTCTATACTAACTGGAGATCTCGTTATGTGTGTTTAACCTAATACTTGTAAATATTTAAAATAACTTAAAAAAGTTATGAACACTTCAAGTTAAAACACAACATATTTTTTTTTTTTTTTATGTTACCTACTAACCATTTGATATTTCGTTGTGCAATTTTGTATTTTTTAGCCTATATTTAATCCTTTTGACCTTTGTGATAAAATTATCTAGTTTTGTGTTTGTTTTTGTTAAGGTTACATACGCTTCAATCCTCTTTCGAATTTTGGAAACGAATATTTAAGCTATGGCCTCAAAAATAAATTATATATAATATTATAATGTTATTCGATGATTAATAAACTGACAGTTAAATTTGAATAATAAACTGTAAGAAATAAACATCTATATTTTTTCCATAGTCCCTTTTTGTTTGGTGAGCCTGTTTACCTGATCTTTTATCATTTTGATGATTAACTACCGACTTGAATATTATATTACAAATAAATATCCACTTGTTAGCTTTGATATAATTCCTACCGATTTCTTTGTTATTCATAACTTACAAAAAGTGTAAAGTACTACGTGAGATTTGAACTGCTCACTGATTCACGCATCGATCTGCACATGCTTAACCGCTAGGCCATCATGACTCTAATTTTAGTGATGAAATTATGAACTACAATCAGTTGTTGACAACAATGATGATGCTTGTGTTTATTTTCTGTCAAACTAAAAGTCAATTTTATACTTTGTGAGATTGGCTTTGTTCCTCGCCACTTAGCTGTGAAGAAACCAACGCCATCTAGTTTAATTTTCGAAAACTTGAACTTTAACGTGCAAGGGAAAATAGGCGTTAAGGTATCCAACCACTTTTGCAGGCGTCTGTACGTACATTTTGAAGTGACATCTATCGCTTAGAAAAGTAAACTGTCATTGTAGTTACTATTGGAAATAACAGATGTCGTAGTAGTTGTATTTACAATTCTGCACCATTGTCTTAGTGGTCAATGACCTTTGGTAAATGATAGTTTTATCACAATCACAAATCAATCCTTTTACCTACTCACAATAAATCAACATTATCTTGATTTAACTATAAAATTACCAACATTATGTTACTTTACGTAACTTTCATGTTTCATGTGTCTACGCAACTGGGCAATAAGTGTAGGTATATAGGCACCTAGTTATTTAAACAAGCGCGATCTCGGTTAATTGGTACCGAAAATTTTGTCGTGGTATTAAATAGGTACCTTATTGGAACTTACCAATAAGGCCTCGGCTTTCGATTTGCTGTCACATACTGCAAAAATATTAGGTAAATTCGTATCCTATTGGAAAACCAAGTGACTATATTCCATATAAAAAAACCGGGCAAGTGCGAGTTGAACTCGCGCACTGAGGGTTCCGTATAAGCTTACCCACGAAAACAGTTCCATTCCCGAATTGAGTTATGAAGTTGGTTCCGAATCGTAATTTTTTTTTGTAACGTAACTAGAAATTTACAGTTTTCAGATTTTTGCCTATACTTGTGCTATAAGACCTTGCTTTATGCCAAATTTCAGGATTCTAGATCAACGGGAAGTACCCTATGAATTTTGATTCCCTTGACATAAACGGCTGTATCTTTTTTTTTCGTTAACTTAGAAGTTTGATTTTTTCACAGCTTTAAGGGACTACAGACTTGAGTATATGGTTTTAATTTCAACTCAATACCTCCACGCGATCCTGAGATAAAGGGTCTTGACAGACAGACAGACAAACAGACAGACAGACAGACAGACGGACAACAAAGTGATCCTCTAAGGGTTCCGTTTTTTCCTTTTGAGGTACGGAACCCTAATAATAAAAAGGTACATTCAAAATTTTTCACAGGCTGAACGCACAAATCCTGCGAAACTGGAAGAAAAATAATAAGAACATTCCACCCACTACGCCTAACTACTTACACGTCTTTAATTAATTACATTAAAATCTCCGTGTTTGAGTCCTCGAAACCATGTTTTAATCCATTCTCTCTTTAGCATAATTTACTTACTGAAACCGGTTCCTGTAATGCATTCACAGATAGGCTTAACTCACACTGGCGCAGATTCGTCGCGTTGCGTCCTGTTTTTCACCTGCAGCGTGCGACGACACTCGTATTAGCACGCTCGAATCACAGTACTCAGGTCCTACCACGAGCTTTTAACATGATTATCTTTACGACCTAAACTGAATCCATCCCTTGATGAGAGGGATGGAACTATACACCCTGTAAAGCTCCATAGCTTTTAAGGGCGTTTAGCCGCTAACACGGCTGCCATTTTTGCCCCTGCACTAATTTTCAAAGACTTGGAGACGCTCGTGCTCGTCAGCTGATGCATCTCTCCACGCAAGTGGGAGCTTGTCCAGAAGGAGAAATTTTGCCGCGATAAGTTTCACGTGAGCAAAATACTAGGCGCTAATATATCGCGCTCACTTTACCAGACTCTCGGCTTGTGCTTGATTCGCGCGTATTGCGAGCGATTCGAGATACTAGAGAAGCCTTTTTGCGTACACACTTTCTGGACGCAACGGTCGTGCGTGATACGCATAAGACAATCGCGGTGAATTCGTCCCTTCTGGACAAGCTCTAACCAAGCATAGAGGGTACAGCTCGGGGCGCGATTTAGTATTTGCATAGTACTTTGATCAATAATAATAGGAAAATAAAAATGATTATGCTATAGGCCAAAAACTTGACGCGACGTGAGGCTTCAACTCTGTACAAGTGTGCGTTGAGCCTTAGTTTTAATCCGCTTAACAAATAACGTAGTAGCATCATCTTACAGAAAATGAAATAAGAGAAGTTGGAAAGTTTCGCTTCAACCCTTCGGATCTCGTTACGGAAAATGGAAACCAGTTTACAACTTAAATTAAGGCTTCTTTTTAGGTTTCAGAATTTACTGTAATGGACGTAAAACGCCAGGGCCGTGGTATTGTTTAAAAGAGCAACCTTGGGCCGAAAACGCAAAGGGCAACTGAATGGGTTGGACACGCCATAATCATGGTGGTAAATCAATGGCTGGAGAGGGGTCACGGCATCCTCACATCAATCAATCAGATTCAGGTGGAAGAAACGTCCGGGTGTCACTCATTGTGCGGACCGCCCAGAGGACACGGTGGAGCATACGGTGGATATGTACCTCGCTTGGGCAGAGCACCGGCTTGTCTTCGTGGGGGCGATCGGTGGCAGCGACCTCTCCGGCCATGGTCAGGAGCGAGAAATAATAGCGAAGGAGACAGCCGCACGCGTAAGGGAACAGAAATTCTCACTCCCCAGCCGCCGAGACCCCAAGTCCGACTACCAACCACGGTAAACGCGGGCTTGCGGTAGACGAGCAATAGATAGCTCGCCGTTCAGCCGTCCGGGAGCGAGTAGTGCTCCACGCGCTCCTCAAAGATATGTCAGAAAACCGTATGGGCCTAGCAGAGCCAAAGCCCGCTAAGGCCGCTGGCATTTTCTGAAAAGGAAGCCCGTGATCTTAGAATGCAAAGGGCAGCTGAAGGAGACAGGGGTGGTTTTAGTCAATAAAAGTGTGATGCTCTCTCTCGTTCCATGCGGAGTGGGACAAGTTATTTGATTATTTCCTACCCTCAATAAAAAGAAACACTAATCTTACACTGATAAAATAACAAACATTTAAAAGGGCCTACATATAGGTAGTTCAGGTCTTTTTTTAGGTTGAAAAATCATCCAATGACATCCCCTGCTCTTGGGCATAGCGAGAGGGCGCGTCAGACTTTTACTGACTAAAAACCCACTCTTGTTCCTTCGTTGCCTTTCATATCAGCGCCGAGTTTTCCTTTCAGAAACAAACCCTTGGCCCCAGGATGTTTCGACCCTGCTGGGTCCCTACGGTTTGCTGACATCTCCTTGAGGCGCGCGTGGAACAGTACGCGCCGTCGACGATTTAGCTCGGTCCGGACGGTTACCGGACCGTCGGACGGCGAGCTACCTATTGCTCGCCGTCCGCTAGGCCGTACCTACGGTAGCCGGAAATCGGGATCGGGATCCCGGCTACTGGGGCGTGAGGGTTGCTCCCTTGCGCGTGCTTGTGCGGCCTCTTCCTTTGCTAGCATTACTGTTTCGCAGAAGGATGCGACCGCCTGCCACTCCCCCTCGCTTCGGACCATGGCCTGTACCAAGTCCCGGTGCGAGAGATCGTTGCCACCGATCTCCCCCACGAGGACACGGTGGTCCTCTGCCCAATTTAATTTCGGAAGTCGGTGTTTCTTTAATAGTTTTGTCTCTTCGTTATTTAACACCGACTTCCGAAATTAAGTTATTTTGCAATATTTGAAAGTTACATAAAATAATAAAGCTTGTTTTTTAAAAGGGTCTGGCAGAAAGAAACAAAAATCTTTAATAGTTTATTTTTTACAAAAATTAAATCGCTGTTACGGGGCCGCGAAGTCGACATAGACGGGCGGAGTTCATACAAAATACTCTGTGAGTACAACCGGCTCATAAGTACTTTGAAAAAGAACTGGCCAAGTGCGATACCACAATATTGAAATCGCGCAAAAACACTCCGACCAAATAACGTTTCTTATAAAGGAATCCCCTTTCAATTTTTAACACTATTTTAATTTTATTTATTATTGTAGCGACAATAGAAATACACATTCTATGCAAACAATACTCTACCTGTTACGCTTTATGAGATATAGCCCGCTGACAGAAGACAGACGGACGGACGAACGGTTGGCCAAACAGCGGAGGCTTAGTAATAGCCCAGTAATAGGGTCCTGTTGGCACGGAACCCTGAAAGCGTTTTTTTTTTCAATAATAATATAATCATTGTTGCAACTCCTAAGACTGAACAGAGGCGGCCTGCGCCTGGTGACGGGAACCATCACCGGACACTGCACACTGAATAAGCACCTCCACACAATAGGCATCACAGGCAGTCCCCTGTGCAGAGCATGTTTGGAGGGGGAGGAGACAATTGCGCATGTGCTCCTAGACTGCACAGGTGTCACTGAAATACGCACACGAACCTTAGGATCCCCGAACTCCCTTATTGATGCCCTGAAAAACATAAGAGGACTGATCTGTTTTTGGAGAGAGGTGGGCTGGTTGGAATGAGCCCACCTAAGGTTATGGCCGCCATAGCCCACGTACAATGGTCCACATAGGACTAAGTGCGGAAACCTTAAAATAGATAGATATATAGATAATCAATGTGGCCAAGATCGGCCTTCAAAGAGTGCTGTGACCTTTGAGTTTCTGTTTTTGTTTTTCCTTTGAGTTATCACTTAGGAAGAGTCCACGTCATCCTGCTTTGTGGGAAAAATACAAAGCATTGTTAGTCTACAATTTGTTCAACTTAGCTCTTGTTGCGTTTTTAAATCAACTTCTTTTTTTGTCTATTGCAATGAACTACACGCTTTAAGACGTTTTAATTGTATTATTTAGTTGTTATACAATTCATATTGTAGATAAAAGATACTTTACTAATGTATGGAGATACTCGTACTCAATCTTTAAGTCTAATCAAATGATAATTGTTTATACAATGTTGAATTAAATCACATGTTTAGAACCCGCATGTGCTTCAAAGTTTAAAAAATAAATAAAAAAATATGACGTTAAATTCAACTTCCTTTTATTATTATTTTTTTTTTTCAACATTTATTTAACACGCATAACTAACTACAACATATATTTTTTCCATTGTTCATGGCCCAGCTTCGAGAAAAATAGGAATGGAAAAAGTCTTTGTCCAGCTGTGGGATAGTACAGACTAGAAATAATGTAATAAAAAACATAAACAACAAAGTAATTTAAATTAACTAAAAACATTTCTTTTAAAACTTGGTACATATTTTATTACGAAACAATCATACATTAAGTACTATAAATTAAACTAATATTAAATTAGAATAAAAACGATGGAAAATTTGATTTATAATTTGTACATTAAAAAAAAAAACTATTATGTTTTGGACACAAAATGTGTTTACTCTCAAATCAATGCATTATTTTTTCAGGACGCAAGTTTGACTCTTATTTAACCTTCTTTTGAGTCTTTATTGCATTAAACAAAGATGCCTTAGTCAATGTTAAGGCGTAGGTATAGTCCCGTGAACATCAAGCCGAAATTAAATGCACACATACTCGTACTACCGCCATGCCGCCTGGGCGGTAGTACAAATATATTAGCTGCACCCGGATAGCGCCCCGCTGACCTATAAATTCATTTTCTTTGCGAAATATTGATTGATTTACATATGCTATGTACATTCTGAAAAACACTTAACCAGCAATTTTTTTGTGTAAACATATTTCTAAAGACCAAAGCCGTTTGAAAGGAGTAGGGAAAACAAGCGTAAAAATATCACGTTGTTAATTTTTTTTTTGGCAGAAGTATTAGTCTCACGAAAAAATCATTAATCGAACCTATTGACCCAGCCGTTACCGAGGAATAGGTTGCAGAAGATCTCTGTTTTACTGTATGACAAGTACGTTTCAAAAGGTAATTTTTCTTTGCCGTAATACTCATTAATATTATTTATTTCTTCATCTGTGACATTTCGTATTCAAGGATTGTAAAAGTATTGTTAGCAATGTATTAGGCGTTGACTCATAATAAAACATTGGCCTAAAATAGTACATTTTGATACAAGTGAAGAAACCTTGTCATTGCAACCGAGGCGAAATTATTATGGAGAGTGCTGCAGTGATAAATTCCTACGTGTATCAAACGAAGTTTTTCAATACACTTACAAAAAATTACTTTCTATGAAAATGACGACGCATTTTTACCTTTATGCTTTAGGTATGTCATCAGACAACAACAGGAGAAGCAAATTTTCTGGATAAGGAAAATATGCACTACGCAAATTAATTGCAGGATATTTTTTTTTTTTTTTTAAATTATGCTATTACTAGTTTACACTCTGCAAGCAGGTGTTGTAAATATTTAATTAGTTTCCAAAAATCCTTGATCCATCTTTTCAAGTTTTTTTTTTAGTTGGGAAAATCGTCTAATGACAAATCTCGCTCTTGGGCAGAGCGCGAGATAGTGTCAGACTTTTACTGACTAAAAACCCACTCCTGTTCCTGTTGTTCTTTGCCTTCATCCCGGGGCCCCGGGTTTCGCTTTCACACTACCCATGGCCCCATTAGGCTTGGATCCTCCTGGACCCCTACGATTTGCTGACATCTCCCTGAGGCGCGCGTGGAACAGTACGCGCCGTCGACGACTTGGGCTCGATCCGGACGGTTACCGGACGGTCGGACGGCGAGCCACCCATTACTGGCCGTCCGCAAGCCCGCGCCTGCGGTGGCCGGAAATCGGGATCGGAATCCCGGCGGCGGTAGGGGCGTGAGGACCGTTGCCTCACGCGATCGGCCGCCTCCTTTGCTGGCAATACTGCTTCGCAGAAGGAGGCAACTGCCTGCCACTCCTCCTCGCTCCGGACTATACCAATGCCAGGCGCAAGAAATCAATCTTTTCAAGTTGGATGACTTTTTATTTGGAACCATATGGGAGTGTTAACTTTATCGCAATATCCAAGCTGCTAGTTTTAATTTCATTGATGGCTGTGGTGTCGTAATATTCTGTTTTCTTTTATTAATCAGCGGCTATGTGACATTTTCCCTGGGGACCGATTAACCAAATCAACATGGCATAGTCCATTAATAATTCACATTGTTATTTCGTACAAGTACTTCTGTACTTATTATCATTGATCATGCATTTATTTATCTCAGGACCCTGGGGTCCTGGACCTTTGGAAGACGTTCGAGGAGTAAAACTCGCAGATACCACCCAAGGACAACCCTCAGTTGGTGGGAAACTATTGCGACTTATGAAAAATAAAGATAGAGGATTATGGGTTTTGGTAGGCTTAAGTGGACTGGTTACCAAGAACTATATAATTATTTTACGTATCAGTATATCACGGAACCCTGAGGTCCCGGACCTTGGGTAGGCGTACGAGGAGCCGAAACCTATCATAAAAACAGGACACTCGAAAGCATCTTCTTGTTTCCATGTTAAAATAAAAGAAGTAAAGAGAAAACTATCCCCTCGTTCCGAATTACGACAACATCGATGTTAGCGCGCCAACTGTCAGTCGTTCCGAGTGACAACTTACTCCTGTATCGCGGGTGCATTCACAAACATGTAAACTCATATACACAAGACACCCAGACCCGGAAGAACGATCTGTAGGTCATACAAATATTTGTTCCGTATGGGAATCTAACCCGTGACACGCAACGCAGTAGCCAATTGCTAAACCAATTGCGCCAACCCTGCCGTCAAATTCGATTAACAATTTGTTGACGATTTTATCGTAAGTCAGAACGCTGGTGTGACGTTGCAAATCGATTAGGAGTGGACTGCTAGCGTCATCTACTCTTTCATGGCAACTTTGGTACGGAGACGAGGTGGGTTAGAGAACTAACTTTGCTGTTAAGGTTTAGGGAATTTTGTCAACCTTTTATAATGTAACTTATGTACCCACACATTGGGTGATGTGAAAAAAAAATTGTAATTGCACGCAAGTAAGCGTACTGGTTTCATTTTTAATTCTCCCTGACCAGATAACATTCCTTTATAAATTTACTGCGACACGGCTAGGGATCTCCCTCAGAGCCCAGGAGCTGGGTTACACTGGGAATGTTCCGAATGTTGAACACGATGCAATTCTGTATTGTTTTATATTGTCACATAAAAACAATTACACAAATAAAGTGCCCACTCAAATGAAATTATTCAAATCTGTTAATAAACAATGGCATGCATTATGACACTAATTCTCACTGCTGACACAATAATATGAATTTTGCGTACAAATAACATTTATTTTTATTGGTAAGTATAAGGTGTCAATGTTATCGTCACTATTTTATTCTTTGTACCTACATAACTTGAAGATCGATGTGGGAGTAGGCGCGGGTTTGGGCGAGCTTCCCTTTGCTCGTCGTCCGAACCCGCGCCTACGGTGGCTGGAAAACAACCTACGGCGTCAACTGAAGCGAGAGGATGTCCTGTCCCTTACGGATGCCAACTCTGATGTCCCGCCTGGGCAGAACACCACCGGGTCCTTGTGGGGGAGATCGGCGGCAGCGATCATGGTTCAGAGCGAGGAGGAGTGGCAGGCGGTCGCCTCCTTCTGCGAAGCAGTAATGGTAGCAAAGGAGGAGGCCGTACGTGCACGCGCGAGGCAATGGCCCTCGCACCCCAGCCGCCGGATTCCGATCCCGATTTCTGGCCACCGTAGGCGCGGGCTTGCGGACGGCGATAAATGAGTAGCTCGCCGTCCGACCGTCCGGTAACCGACCGAACCGAGCCCAAGTCGTCGACGGCGTGTAGTGTTCCACGTCTCAAGGAGATGTCAGCAACCGTAGGGGCCCAGCAGGGTCGAAGCCTACTGGGGCCATGGGTAAAGTGAAAGTGATCCCCGGGGCCCTGGAAAAATGGCAAAGAAGGAACAGGAGTGAGAAAATCATCTAATATGACATCTCGCGCTCCGCCCAAGAGCGGGGGATGTCATATTAGATGATTTTCTAAACCGAAAAAAAATATATAATTTGGGTGGAAATAATAATTTTAATATATAAATATATCCAGGCGAAGTTGCGGCAGTCAATCTGTTACATTATAAATACCATTGTAATTGTTCTTTTGATTTTTTTTATTGTAATTTCCCAGTGGTTTCAAAGTGACGTCAAACGCTTTTAATCCTTAAGTTTCATGATTGTATAAATTAACTATTATTTTGTTGTTAATTAACAAAGTTGTTCGATATCCCTTGTGTAATGTGTGGGTTGTATCTTATCATCACATATTTACATTATTTTAACCGAAAACTTTGGTGACCGACGGACAAAAAGTGTTTTATCTATATATATAAAAGGAGAAACCCTTACGTTGTTGAAACTTCAACAGTCCGGACTAAGCGTTTCGCTTCGTCGTTTTTGCCGCGTACATCGAAGGACTGGAACAATTTGCCTGTTGCGGTCTTTCCGTCCAACTATAATTTAGGTGTATTCAAGGCTAGAGTGAATAAAGCTCTTAATAAACTAGTGCGCCTCACCATCAATGATTGCATCACTGCTTACCATCAGGTGGGATCGTAGTCAAGCACTGGTTTATATCGATTTAAAAAAAAACTGACTGACTGACATATCAACGTACACCCGAAACTACTGAGACTAAGAGTGAGAAATTTTGCACAAGGTTTCCTTTTATGACGTAGGCGAGCAATATGAGAGGATTTTCCAAAATTCACCCCCTAAAGAAATGAAAGAGGGTCCAAAGTTTGCATGGAGAAATCTATATTCACGTGGGCGAAGCCGCTGGCAAAAGTTAGTTATTAATAATATAAACTACAACCTCACCAGATGGTAAGCAGTGATGCTATCGTTGATGGTGATGTAGTAACGCAGTGCATGTCGCATCACAGTTGCCGGAGAGCTGCGAGCCGCCGTGCCGGAACCGGTTACCACGTTTTCGACTATTTCATATAAAGAAACAGGAAGTAATACGTTTTCGACAATTTCATATAAAGAAACAGTGAAGCAATGCGTTTTCGACAAGTCAAGAAATAGGATGGGAATGTAAGCGTTAGCAGAGCAAGGCAGAAGCTCTAGCATGTGATCTTCACTTCGGGCTTCGTGGCCGCGCAGATGGAACGCGCGGGCTCTCGCAGCTCTCCGTCAACTGTGATGCGAAATGCACTGCGTTACTACAATGGTGAATCGCACTATTTTATGAAGAGCCTATTCACTCAAGCCTTGAAGACATCCAAATTGAAATCGAACGGGAAGACCGCTGCAGGCAAATTGTTGTGATTTTGCAAAGACAAATGTTATTTTCAAAATAGTATTATTTTACAGGTACCTTATGAACATTCATTAATGACATAACTCATAAGCAATGAATAGATAATTGCTAAACGAATATAAATTGTACATTTAGTACCTACTGCGATTAAAACCACAAATTGCTGAAATCACAAAATGCGGGCAAGCTTAAGTGGGACTGTACGGGACACGTTTGCCGCGAGCCCGATGAATTATGGGCTAAATCTACCAGGCTACTGAGTAAGTATGCGTGTGGGTACGTACCTAAGTAGGTAGGACAACAAAATATTCATAACTAGGGACCCGCCCCGGCTTCGCACGGGTGCAATGCTGATACTAAATATACTACAGAATCAGACAAAATGTCTTTATATACAACCCCTATGTCCGTGCATTTTAAATCTGAAATATCTTCGAAAATATTCATTCAAATTACATCCTGTAAAGGACCATATTGATCTATTTTAAATGCACAATGTATTTACTTTTGGATAAGAATTAATGCTGCATTGCTTAAAATCGCTTCGTAAATATGCCATTATTTCTCGTAAAAAGTAAAGGATAAAAAATGGTTATTGTGGGTTATCCCTAAGAGATAGACATATACTATCCCAAACATTTTTGTAGACTTTTTTAATGTGTACAATACTGTAGTACATTATTTTGATCTATCTCGTAGAATTCAGCAAGCGTTTGCAATGTAAGCGCTAAAAATGTGTTTATTTACGACTTCACATTAGAAACCTCTAAAATTATCAGTGTTTCTCTACTATGTTATACATGTATTATACACGTAAACCTTCCTCTTGATTAATTCTATCCACTAAAAAAAACGCATCAAAATCCGTTGCGCAGTTTTAGAGATCTAAGCATAAATAGGGACAGACAGCGGGAAGCGACTTTGTTTTATACTATGTTGTGACTACACTTCTTTTTAAGGTGGGCAATGACATAATGACTTCTCTCGTTCTAGGGCGAAGCGAGAGGGCGTATAAGAATTTTACTGACTGAAACCTCACTATGTTCCTTCAGTTACTCTTTACATTCTAGGACGACAGCTAACCTTTTCAGAAGTCGACCGATGGCCCTAGTTATAGGCTGTGTGAATATTTTAATATGTATGAATATTTGTGAACATTTTACCTTTATACTCGTATGTATGCATGTATGTATATACTCGTTTAAATATTTATCTATCCTGTAAAGGTCTTCTATAGGCCTGCCTTAGTAAATGCATTTTTGAAAAAGTATTAGTAAGTGATGCCTCCTTCGTCAAGTTGTCACTAATGCAAATAAATGTGAGTGGGATTGAATTTAAGTTTGAATTTTAGGACCATATTACTACTGTTGGTTAGACAGCAGTCCAGGTGAATGAGAGAGGGGGCCATAATACAACACGCGAGTCCAGTGCGATTTGATGCATGTCACAATACCTTTGTTGTACTGAACACGTCGTGTTTCCTCATGAAGCTTTCCTTTACTATTTCAAAGCAGTGTTTTTGACATAATTGACCTCTAATTCAGAGTTAGTGTTAGGTTAGGTTAGAGTGCACAGACAAACCGTTTTGGGAACACATTCATTATGCGTACAGCTGAGGAGTGGAATTCCCTGCCAGAGTCAGTGTTTCCTGATAGCTACAACCTAGAGGTCTTTAAGTTAAGTCAAGTTTTGGTTTTGCAAGAGTGAATAGGTTACTTCTAGGCAAGCGTGCTCCATCGTCGGTCACATCATCGTTTACTATCAGGTGAGATAGTGGTCAATCGGGAACCTAAAAAACCACCACCACCACTTACACGACGCAATATAATCGCACTGGATTGATGTCTAATTTTTATGCTGTCTTTACCATAGAACTCTGTAATAACCTTCCTCTTGAAAACAAGCTGAAAGTAAATTTTCCTTCAAGCGTAAAATTCGGAACTACTACTTAAAGTATTTTTAATCTTAGCTTGGTTTTCTTCATATAATTATTTTTGAGTTCTCTTAATCATAATGATTTGATATTTATCATAGTATTTATTAATTAATTACTTTAGCATATATTAATATTATAAGTATCTAAACTAATCTAATCTTAATTATACTTAATTTTTTTTCAAATATTTATTGATTTATTTAATTAGGTATTTAAATAAAAAAGAAAGGTGTCATAGTTTAATCTTTTTTAACCTAAATATCCATCTATGGGCCAGTAGGCACTACAAAGCTCGCCGTCCGACCGTCCGGTAACCACGCGCGCCTCAGGAAGATATCAGCAACCATAGGGGCCCATCAGGGTCAAAGCGTACTAGGGCCAAGGGTCTGATTTTTATATGGCCCTGGTATGAAAGGCAACGAAGAAACAGGAGCGGGTTTTTAATCAGTAAAAGTCTGACACTATCTGCCACTCCGCCCAAGAGCGGGGGATGTCATTGGATGATTTTCCCACCGAAAAAAAAAGTAGGTACTATAAAAATAAAGTTTTAATAAATAAAATATAACCTAAGTGAGCAGATAAAGTTATCTGCTCACATAGTTACTTAAAATAGTCCGTAATATTGAAAGAGCTATCTTCTTCAAGTATTCCACCGTATTAATCCATTTTATTTCAACGACTAGCGCTAAAATTGTCGGAGCCGCATACACCTTGCCTTAATTGCATTCCTAACTCGACTAGGTTCCTTAAGTGCTGGCAGACTAGTCTTAGTACTATGATATTTCTTATGCTAATACCTTTTGGGAGACACGTATGTGTTTATTTATACTTGCAGACAGCATTAAATGTGTGAATTTTTAATTCGGCAGAATGTGCTTTTTATAAGGTGGACAATTATCCAATGACTTCTCTCGCTCTAGGGCGAAGCGTGAGGGCGTGTCAGACTTTTACTGACTAAAACCGCACCTATGTTCCTTCTTTGACTCCATGGCCCCAGTGGCTACGGCTCTACTGGGCACCTATGGTTTTACTGACATCTCTGTGAGGCGCGCGTGGAACACGAAGCACCGTCGTCGATGACTCGAACTCGGTCTGAACGGTTACCGGACAATTGGACGGCGACCCCATTGCTCGTCGTCCGCAAGCCAACGCTAACGGTGGCTGGAAATTGGGGTCGGAGTCCCGGTGGCTGGGGGTGAGGAGACGCCCCCACGCGTGACTCCAAACCATGGCCTGTATCAGGGCACGGCGCCAGAGGTCGCCGCCGCCGATCGCCCCACGAGGACACGGCGGTGCTCCACCCAAGCGAGGCACACCTCAACCGTAAGCACCACTCTTTTTCTTTCTTTCTTTCATTTCTTTCTCCTTGTCCTCCGGGTGGTCTGCACAAAACAATCTTCCCGAACTTACCATGTCCGGTGAGGACCTGCGTAATCGCGTGCCCAGGATTTTATTGTCATGAGATGTAAGTACTCGTAAATCCAAAGTACTTACATTTCATGACAACTCCAACAATATAAGCACTTACAGTGTTACATAATTATTATACAGGTTTATAAAAAAATAAAAAAGTGTAAAATAAAAAAATAAAACTATTTGCTTAAAAATGCAAAATAATTGAGTTCATTAAACTGTAGGCATTAAGAATATATAGTATACAAACCTGATATATTTTATTTTTATATCAAACTTGTTGCTTTTAAGAGCGTCTAACCCGTGACGACTTCCCGTACAAACGTTCTTACGCGACTATGACGTTATTACACATCTTTCTTTAGATATTCGGGAGGTTCCTGCACCGGATTCGTGCGGAAGAAATGCCTGGGTGTCATCATTGTGTGCATACGGTGGAGGTGTGCCCCACTTGGGTGGAGCACCGCCGTGTCCTCCTTGGGGCGATGGGCGGCAATGCCCTCTCGCGCCAACCCTTGGTAAACGCTATGGTCCGGAGCGAGGAAAAATGGCAGGCGGTCACCTCCTTCTGCGAAGCAGTAATGCCAGCAAAACAGGCGGACGCGTGAGGAAACGGACTTCCTCACTGACGGCGAGGCTATAAAAAATAAATATTCCAATGATTTAAGAACCTCCTTCTTTTTTTAAGTCGGTCAAAAATAAAGAGCCGTTGTAAATCATAGAATTAGATAAATTTTAAATTTAAAAAGCATCAAACATTTTTTTTTTTAAATGAACCATTTTTTGCTACGTAAAACGTAAAAATACTATCGGTTTAAAAAAACAACATTTATCATAAATAAAACTTTGTCATATTTTATTAATCAATTGCGAAATCAAAATTAAGGTGTGATAATGTAACACTAAATCAAATTTGAATTTGAGGGTTATGTGGTAGACAAGAGTGAGATGGCAGGCCTGAGTCGAAATGACCCGTTTCATTTTCTAATGAAACGTTGTCGTTTTTAGTTTTCGTAGATATTTTATTTTTCGATAGGAAATCATCAAAACACTTCTGTCACTGGGTGGAGCTAGAGTGAGTGTCAGGCTTTTACTGACTAAAATTCACCTGTGTTCCTTCAATTGCCATTTCCATACTGCAAGTAATTTTGATATTGCATGTGTCTTTGTATGATTAATGTTACGGGGCTCCGGTATGGGGCCAGTCGCTGAGGGACCGACCTGCCCGCTGGCTGAACGCGTCCCAAAAGCTAACCGGGTGTCCTGCAAAGCATCGAGACTCTTTTTCGATCTACCACTGTGAGATTTGGAGGCAATAGTATGTTATGAATATAGTTGTTATTATTAATAATAGTCCCAGCACACACGCACGAGTGACGAGTGGAGGTGTAACGTATGGGCAAAACTCCCGCTGCTGCAAATTTCGGAATATTGCGCCGGCGATATCTTATCAACACAGCGCACACCACATTCGCAGCGCCATTCCCCTTTTTGGGGGGTGACTGAAGAGGCGCCACGGTATCCTTACTTTCCACCAAACGGAGGTTCTTACCAGACACGGTTGTTTTGAGATGTATCTGTTTCGGATTTCGTGATAAGAAACGCCCGGGTGTGGATCGCCTAGTTAACACAAGCATACAGTAGAGGTCTGCCCGCTGAGGCAAATTATTTTTATTACCAAGGGATCTATTGAAATCATAATATTTTTTTTTCTAAAACTACAATTTTTTCAGTTGTTTTTTCTGTTTCAATTTCAGCAATTTTTAACATATCTTACGTGAACTAGGAAAATTATACAAACGACATTTAATCGACATTTTTTAAAACATGGTTACGTTGACGAGAGACGGACTGGGAAAGGCTCTCTTAAAATATGTTACAAGTTCTTTTATAACATACACTAGATATCTAAAGCCATCAGTGAACTTGAGGCTAAAGATACCAAGTCATTCCACCAATTTTTATAATACGAGTAAGTCGTTCGCAATTCACGTTGAGCGGCTATGGAATGCTTTGCCCGTATCAGTTAGACAACCAATAATACCTATCAATAATAATAAAAAATACCACAAAACTTACCAACATTTTAAAAATATTTTCAATAATCCCCCTACCCTCTCTCCTTTGTCATTAAATAAATGTAAATACCTGTGCTTTTAATATGACTGAATATTTTATTTGCAAATTTATGTTATAATATGTTTTTCATTATCATTTCCTATATATCTCTGTCAAATCCATCCAAAGGATGTCTGTTAAAAATTACTTAATTATAAGCTCCTACTGTATTTTTTATTGTATACATTAAAGAGCGTATCTCTCTGTTTGTCTATATATTTGTACATATGTACTTACTACTATAAATATATTGGAGATGCAAATTATAGCCTATTGTGTTTTGAGTAGTGAGAAGAGAAGCATTGTTTAAAATTAGACTTATCAAAATGTAAGTTCATAAATTTATTTTCATATTATATTTCATATAATTTACTCAATTATTATAATCTACAAAATTAATAACGTAAATAAAAAACTACAAGCAATAAACAAACCGAGCAAAAACCATCAAAATTTCAAATTACGTGGAGTGGTGAACTTGACTTTTACCTGAAGAACTGGCTTGCAATGGCCGAGGACACAGTTGTGTGGAAAAGGGAGAGAGATAAAAACCAAAATGTACCTAGTAGCCTAGTAGCCAGACTACTATTTTTTATATTTGAAATGTTGTTTTTATAGGCATGTGTAAAAAATAAAAACAAATTATATGTGTGTTGATATGATGAAGGGAAAATTACAATAAATCCATATGGTAGTCATAGTATTTAACGACAATAACAAAATAATACTGATGAATGAGCAATCCATAACAATAAATATTAAGAAAAAAAAACTAAAAACTGAGTCTCTATCGTCAAAAATAAAATATTTTATTAACTAATTTTTTTAATTATACGACGTCATAAAAAAAGAAAAACTAACACACTTTATAATAGTTACATTAACGTCGAGTCATGAATTCATTAACAGAATATAAACATTTAATACCATCGATATATATGTATTAATACAAATAAAAATCTTTAAGTTTCATTTTAAATAATGAGTTTTTACAGTAGTTCTTTTGAGTCTTTACAGCAATTAAATAAAATTAACTCATGGTACTAAACACAATGTTTTACAATATTTTTTTTTGTTTTTTATTTTTTATGTGTTTTAAATTTTTATTCTGTGTGCTTCACATTCTGTGGATTTCGTCTGTGGTTTTATATTCGTATATTATGTGTTTTGCTAGCCTTGTCAAGACTATCAAAATGTAAAGGATTGGTACCGTAAGCATACATAGATATTACATAGAACAAGACACAGTTTCGAATATTCAAACCGTTGTTAGAAGAAAGATATGCTCTATCAGAATTATAATCATAGCTATCACTCTGTCGTTTGATATTATAACATATCTCAATCTTGATTGGATTATGAAACCCAACTAACATTAGGTGCTAATGTAAGAGTTAGAACATATGTATAAAAGAGCTAAACAGATCCTAAGGTCATCAAAAAGTGCTATCACATTGGAGTTATAGCGAACTATAACTCTACTATACCCCTGGAATGGGCACAAATTCTTATGGTCTTAGGTTCCACTATGACGATGTAGTGGAGTTATAGAATGAATTTAAAAGATATAGTAGAGCAATTTTTGAGGTACAGTAGCGCTAACTGAGACTTAAAGCGCTGTAAGAGTGGTATTTTAGTGACTAAGGACTCCTCAAGCGGTATGGTAGAGCTACATGCTGCTTACTGACACTTTGAGCGCTCTAAAGGGAGCAAATGTATGTATATAAACTCCATAAGGGGTATAGTAGATCTATGATGTATCTTACTTACTGTTTTAGCGGTTAGAGTGTGGCAATAAGGTAAATTGTAACACCTTGAGTTGCAATATAGATCTACAATAGGAAATTTTAGCGTCTCAGGATATAATTTTTTACTTTTTATGGCTATATGCGGTAATATTATGTAGTTATTATAACATATGAATTTGATGAAATGCAGATATCCCTTAACAAAAAACCAAACATTTTGTTTACGAAAATAAATGGCGGAGTTGAGTGCTAAAATTTTATGTCATTGTTAGTAGAAGCTGAACCGGAATTTTCATTGCGAAGGTAAGTAAACTGTGAATATGTGTATATATTATTAGCAAATAATTGAAGGGCCCACTCTTTGTTGTGTATTTAGCTAAAATGAATGTTTTGCTTCACATGGAACAAAACATTTTTGTACTAAATATGTAATAAAACTTTGCCTATTGGCTTAAAAGTGTCGTGACCCTGGTATAAGAACGCTAAAAAATAAATACCTTCATTGTATTAAGTTTTTGTTTCGTACATTTTACTGTTTTTAATTAACTTCATAATCTTAAAATGGTGGGCGCATGAATTTGGGGATCCGTAGTCATTTCCCAAAACCACTACCTAGTCTACCCATGAGTCGACTAGTACACGTATCTCCTAGCTGAACGGGTGCACAATTGAAAAGATGTGTAATTTGAATATTTACACGTCCCTGTTTGTCTACATTTTTAAATACTTTAAAATTCTGCCAGTTAAAGCCTTTGAATATTTGTTTTTAGCAATGGAATGTTATTGGAACGGACGGGAACGGATCTTTTCGGATTTATACTTACGAATAGGCAATAAAATTTTTTTGCAATACAAAGAGTGCTTTTGTTTTTTTTTTCAGACTACCCGACCAGATGACAAATGTAATATAGAAAATGTGTGTGTGATAATATAAGTTAGAAAACTAAGAAAAAGGTAAAGAATTCGGGCGCCAGGAACACCATGCAATAAAATAATTCGGAATTACTCTAATTTGGAGAGAATGGACTTCTAATCTCCTCTCCAGCGGGGGGCAATGTAGAAATAAAAATAAAACGATGAATTTAACTTCTGTCTTTTATTTTCCGGCCCGCAGTTCATGACCTGGTTCAGTAACTAAGGAGATATTATTTTATGTGATATTGTTGCATCTTTGCTATTTAGTTAAATTAAAAAGCTAGAGGAACATTCCGACGAGCAGACTTTCCCTCATGGAGACTCGTGGATTGACAATCCATCAATGTTAAAATTCAAGTATATAGTATTGGGTAAATTGTTTAACTTCCTTGAAATACATTTCAAAGGTTCAGCAATTCCATTATGCCAATATTCGCCATCGTCATCTAGTTATTTTATTAAAATATTGTTTGGTGTTTGTAAAAGAGTTCAAGGATCTTTTGGTAGAATCATGCCAAATCTGTCATTTAAGATCAACAGCAAATCTTTCATAGCAGTTTGTGTAATATTTTTCTCAATCGCCCATGCCCTCAATTTTTCAATAAAATGAAGATTCTTAATATTTTCACTCAGATTTTTCTCATCATCACTACTCCAATAAGTAATAACATCTGAGTAATCATCTTCGGAAATATCAAAACTTGCAGTTGCGATATCACTTTGATTACACACGGAACCCTCATCTTCAAGCAAGACTCTCACTTGACCGCGTCTATATATTTATAATTATGATTAGGGGTACTAAAGTGGTAACAAACCCAACAATTCAACTTTAAATAATATGGAGGCCATATTTGGCACTATAAGTTCTATTATTAGGGTGAAATATCCCTACTATTCAGCCCTAAATTATACAAGGGAGTTTTGTATCCCTTTAAGAGTTCGGTGTTGTAATAGATTTTATGAACACCATTGTAGAGCTAGTAGCGTTAATTGCTCCTTTTATGCAACTATCAGCGCTCCGAAAGAGTTTGTGGTAGCTTGCTTAGAACTTTAGAAGTTAATAGTAAATGTTAATTTCTTATATGGATCTAATTGTCGTAAGATTCGCACAAAGCTATAACTCAGAAGCTGTGGTCTTTATTGTAGGGATAATAAACGCTGCTCTATGCGTTTAATCTCCACACATTGCTCTTATAAACTTGCTTTGTCTCTATAAGCGTTATATTTTATTACTAACACTTTTTTGTCATCACAAACTATAATTGCAGCTACTACTCTACCTTCATAACACTTTAGGTTCTAAAGTGAGCTCTATTTGCACCCATAATGTTTGTTGGGAAGTAAAGGATCAGAGAGTACATCTGATGTGCATACACGCTTATGAACTATAATATCCCCTGTGATTGTGGTCAAAAATCTTTATGATTATTACATTATTTTGTATTCATCCCTAAATTATATATCTTTATTTTATGTCTAAACAACCACGATCGCGTAATGTAGACTTATACAATATGATGATTGTATGTCAAGTTGAAATCTAAAAATGGGATCGAACTGAGTATAAAACCCTTTTGATAAAACCCTTCGTAACTTTGAATTCTAGATCTTTTGAAATACCTATTTTCTGATCGAAATCTTTTACTTTTACATTCACAAAATAGTCAGCATTTTTAATAGTTATGACATTGTGGTTTACGGAAAGTTTTATAATTATCAATTATTTGCACAAATAGATATCGGTTTCAAGTACAAGTTGCCGTTTATTTATTTTTTTAATAGCCTCATTATTCTGAAATAACTCTCTTTTTCTTCTTTTTTTATATAATGTGTTTTTATTTAGCATGCCTCTTGGCAAAGGCCTCCTCTAACTGTTTTCACTGTACTCTATCACGAGCCTCTATCCTCCAGTTTCAACTCATCCTCCCATCTCATCAGTTTCTTTGTCCTACTCCGTTTTCCGTCTCTGGAGTACCAATCTGCCACTATTTAGCTTCGCTTTGCCGTTTCAATAAGAGTTTTAAAATTATAACATCATAAAAGACTTGCAAACGCTGTACGCTTTTTGTTTTCACAAAGAAGATCAATGTTAAAATAAGCATACCACACATGATAAACATTGCAAGCACGTTGTTTAATCATCGAAGGAACGTTAACGGTGCCATTCGAACCTTAGCTGCAGGCTGCATATGCAGGCAGAACATGCGGCGGCTACACGAAGCCGGCTGAAGCTGCACGACTGGTTTTCTATGTAATAATATAGATTTTTGTGAAAATCAATCCGAATGCGGCTGCGGCCGCACGTGGTGCTGAGCTTGAGCTATGAGCGCTATCGGCTCCAAGTAGCGATTATTTCGGGACTTGTCTAAACAGGTTGGAGTGACGTAACTACGTGCACATCGACTTATGGCCGCTGCGGTCTGCGATCGGCTGCGGCTGCAGGTCATGGCAGCACCCGCAGCCGAAGCTCGGCATCACGTGCGGCCGCAGCCGCGTTCGGAATGGTTTTCAAAAATCCATATTATTACATAGAAAACCAGTCGTGTAGCTGCAGCTGGCTTCGTGCAGCCGCCGCATGTGCTTCCTGCATTCGCAGCCTGCAGCTGAGATTCGAATGGCACCGTTAGCGTTCCTTCGATGATTAAACAATTTTTGTTGTGGACTTGATGGATGATGATGGTTGAGAACGTCAATTAACAAGCCAGCACCCACCCCGCGGCCCTGGCGAATTGTAGTTTACCGACTTCTCGTAAACTTGGGTTCCGGAGTCCACACTTCCCCTTTTTCTCTTGGGGCAATCGGTACGAATGTGCCCTTTTTCTCCGCACTCATAATCCGTCGGAGAATACGAGACTTTGCCGGAGAATAGGCCAACAGTTCTCGATGACGTGGTTGCACTGAAGGCGAGATTACCACTTCCTGAACTCTGCGCGCACGTATATCTTGACGAATGGTTTCCATTTCCAAAGCGTGAGCCATCGCGCACTGAGGGTTCCGTACAAACTTACTAATGTGAATAGTTCACTTCCCAAATGGAGTCTCGAAGATTTTTCCGAACCAAAAAAGTTTTTTTGTTTTATTTAAGTAGTCAATATACTTTTTTTACGAAAAGTTGTAAGTCGTCTATTTGTACGTACTATGGGTGTTTTTAATATCGTGCGGATTTTATCACGCATGCGGAATTACCCCGCATGCAGAAAATTTCGCGCAGCTTGTGACACGCTTGCCTACGATCATAGTTTTCTGCGGTCAGCTGTGCGTTGTGGTTGTGAACAACGGACGACAAACGCGGGGGCCCCGCGCGGCGCTGCTGTCCGGGATCGCGTTACAATAAATACTTGTATGAGAAGGACATTTGCGCGGGTTACGCGTGCGGGGCAATCCCGCATGCGTGATCAAAACCACACTGTATTAAAAATACCTTATGTTGGGATTTTAGCATTTTTCTTTTCTCTCTTTTTTAAAAAATGTACCCCACATTAGAAATTACTCCTGTATCTTGGTTTCATTCACAAACATGTAAACTCACAATCACTAGACACTCAGACCCAGAACGCGTATCTATGGGCAATAAAAATATTTGTGTCGTCCGGGAATCGACACCATGAGACTGCAACGTGCGTTGAAATAATAATATTATACTAAGATACCAGAGCTGTCAGACATAATCTATTTTCCCATGGATGAAACCTTAGGTTCTCAGTAAGTTCTTAGGTTTCATGTACTGACCAAACATCCAGTCAGTGCATGAAATCGTCTCACTCGCTCTGAAACGAATACGTGCTCTCGCGTTCATACTCTCGGCTGAATAATTTTTGTGTTTAGGGGATGTTTGGTCACTACAATAAAATTAGTCTGACTACTGAAATATAACTTTGTAATAGTTACCTCAATAACATATTTAAAAATCAGACATGTAAAAATAAGTAAAGTTCATTTATTTTTTTGAACTTTAAAGTGTCTGACAGAAGTTTTGGTCCATGGAAAGTGTCTGACACTTATGATACTACTTTAGAATAATATTTTACAAAACATCTATAAAAATCAGCCATAAAAGTTTAAGTTAAGTTACTCTTATTTTTAGTTCCCTTTCTCACCTGGTACCTGCCTAGGGGCTCCAAGGAAGAGCTCTACAAGCACACAAGTATTCAAAGCACATGGGACGCTACTGAGAACCTAAGGTTTCATCTATGTGAAAATAAGTTATGTCAGACAGCTCTGGGATCTTGGTCTATATTGCATAGGCTCGAAAAGCGTTTTCTAAGTAAAACCTACTTCTATGTCTCTTCCTTGCTTTGCATTCCAGGACCCCCGTTTTCCTTATCGGAAGCCAACTCATGGCCCCAGTAGGTTTCAGCACTGCATCCATGAACAGTGTTTTTGACGTCTAGTTTGAGTAAATTTTTTTAAGACATTTATGTGGAGGGTCTACATTTCTCGTCTAACTTAGTATATATAATTATATACTAATAATATAACTTATAATAATATCTCTATGTATGAATCTACTGACATTTATTTTTAGTTTCGAGACATGAATTATACATTCTACCTTGATATGTCGCCTCTATGGGATTACATTTGTACACTTGCGACTTATAACCCTAAGCATATTTTAAAACATTTTTACATTAAAATATAATATTCTTTAGATTATTGTTTGGTTGGTAAAATACAAATTATGGTGTTCGTGCTTCTAATCTGATTATTTAAGTCTCTCAGAATTATAACAAAGTCTGATCTCTCGTATCATATACGGTTTAACACGTTGAAAGCGGCACTCATTTTTGCATTATTTCCATTCCTGCGGTACGAGGCGTTTAAGACCTCGTTAGAAAACTATCATCTTGGCGGTAAGAGGCTTATTAGACCCCGTAACGTTTATGAAACTAAAACCTTTTATGGCCGCATTATAAAGAAAACGTATAAAATTTTATTTCTTCAGTGCGGCACGAGGTCAAAGTGACCCCGTATGAAAGTAGATACCTACACAATTATATTCTGTTTTAATAAAGAATTTTAGATGTATGTTCATCTCTTTCCTAAACTGATAAATAAATTGAAGTTACGGCCTACGCATGGTAGAGAAGACTAGGTTTTTCATAGTCGCACCGCAAGGAAGACATATAGGGTGACTGGCAATTAGTGTACGATACTTAAACATGTGATTGTGCTCATGATAACAAACAATTTTTATTATGGGAGCAAAGCTGAAATCGCGAAAAAAATATCAGCTGTTCAGTACATTAGGCAAACATAAATGAACTGAACAGCTAATTTTTTTTCGCGATTTCAGGTTTGTTCCCATAGTAAAAGTTGTTGTTTATCATGAGCACAATCACGTGTTTAAGTATCGTACACTAATTGCCAGTCACCCTATATACGAGGCGTATTAGACCTTGTTCCACACTGAACGTGTTAATCGGTAAATGTCATAAACTCTATGCTTGCTTGTCATCTGTAATTAACATGCTGCATAATATTTACTTCTGACGTTTCTTCAGCATTGTTGACTGTATTATAATATACTTACTTTACTTGATGCATTATATTTATAAAATAAGTCATTTCTTAGATTATACGAGTATATATATATATATATATATTATTTAGCCATTTTCCAATCTGAACTAGTTTAATAGTTATCTTTCTTAAATAATATTTACAATTAATTATTTGTTAATACGTTTGTGAGAGGCAATCTTTTAGAAAATGTTGCTCTAAGGTAAGAATAACTCCTATGTCGTGGATGAGATTATAAACATAATTATAAACTCACACACACAAAACATCCAGACCCGGAACAGCTATCTGTAGCCCAAACAAATTTATATTCAGTACAGGAATCAAACCCATGACGAGAAGCGCAGCAGTCAATCTCTCAGCTACTGCGCCGTGGTCTGTACAAGACTGATTGTCACTTACACGTAAACTTTCAGGTCAATAATTAAAACACAATGATTACAGACAGCCATGGATGCTGCTACAGCATTTAAGACGGTGGAGGTGTTGCAAGGAGCGTTCAAGATTATGGCTGCATTACACCTCACCCACTATCTTTGGCCGCACCAAGCTGTTGTTCGAGGTAAATTCAATTGGTGCTGTTAACAATGAGAATCTGTCTATCGACTTTTGTGTTCCTGGTAATAATACCCTGGTAATTATAAGCGTGTTATATGATTATGATATATCGAAAAGAACGTACCTACATATGTATATTTATGATTTAAATGTCTTTCTTAGACATTGGCAAGAATGGAGGGAGGACCAGGTTCTCTGTGTTAGATAACTCTCTAACACAGAGAACCTGGTCCCATTAGTGGAAACATCAAACAATATATACTAATTTCGTTTATGCTATTTTTATATTGTTATATTTTTTAAGATTGCACCAATTTTGATTTCATCGTGGTCGGTGGTGGAACTGCTGGAAGCGTTATCGCTAACAGATTGTCAGAAATCGAGCACATAAACGTTCTGCTCATTGAAGCTGGTGGCGATCCGCCTTTTGAGTCTGATGTAAGTTTATAAACTTGTTAATGTCTTAACTTCTTTATCCGAATTTCCGTGGTAATTCACTATTGTATAATTAAGATTAACTGTTGAGTTAATCTCAGTTAAACAATAACAATTAAGATAGTGAAGCTGTTCTTTATGTTCATAGTCAGCCAGGCATGTTATTCTATTATACTATGTTGAAAGGATTCCAACACAAATATTTTACAAACCAAGTTTTTGTTTTTCAGCTTCCCGGTTTTCCCATCTTGATGAAGAGATCTCGCTATGACTGGAATTTTACTACGGAATTCAACGGATTTAAAGATTCTTGTCGTCTTCAGTCCTACTACGAAATTACACAGGGAAAGATGCTCGGTGGAACTAGTTCCCTTAATTATATGGTTTACCACAAAGGTCAACCTCGCGATTTCGATTCTTGGGCCGAAATAACCAACGATGATTCTTGGAAGTGGCAAAATGTTTTCCCATACTTTCTCAAGTATGAAAAGTTAGAAGATCCACAATTACTTCGCTCAGTTGAGAAGAAATACTATGGAACAGAAGGTTTTATTGGAATAACTAGAGACCACCGTGAACAAATTATAAACTTTTTAGACTCCTATCGGGAACTGGGAAATGATGTAGTTTTGGATTTCAGCGAGCATCATCCTGTTGGTTTTGCTGCACAGACTGTCACTATATCTGGAAGATCACGACAGAGCTCGGCGTATGCATTCTTATCTTCGGTTAAAGACCGTCATAATTTACATATCTTAAAAAATACTCTTGTCACTAGAATCATATTTGATGGTAACAAAAAGGCTACTGGAGTAGAAGTACGTACAAAAGATGGTAAAACTCTGAGTTTTAAAGCCAAAAAGGAAGTTATTGTCTCAGCTGGTGTATTTAACTCACCTAAATTGTTAATGTTGTCAGGTATTGGGCCACAAGAGCATTTGGAGTCTAAAAATATTGAAGTGATTTCAAACTTACCTGTAGGAGAAAATTTACAAGAACATTATACCGCAATCATTGTACATAATTTGGATAAATTAACTAAGGCTTTGCCTGATCCAAGCCCTTATGAACTGCCAGGATCATCATTCACTGGTTTTGTTGCACTTAATAAATCTTCTACCTATCCAGATTATCAAGTGATAACCTATGTAGCTCCAGCAGAAACTGTACTTTTCTATTGCTCATTTGGTTTTAGATTCAGTGATGAAGTCTGCAACAATATTTACAAACAGGGTGCAAATAGGCTGCAGGCATTTAACGAAATAGTGAACATAGCCCCTAAATCCAGAGGCAAAGTATTATTGACAAGTGATGATCCAGAAGATCCTCCTCTTATACAAAGTGGCTTTCTATCAGATAAAGACGATATTGAGGCTTTAATTGATTACATATTAGATTTTGTTCCGGTTATGAATACTACTTATTATAGGGACGTTGATGCTGTGATGGCAGATATATCTGCATGTAATGAATTTGAGAAAGATAGTCGAGATTATTGGCGTTGTTACATCACGTGTGTGTCTAGTGGACTTAGTCACGTAACTAGTACATGTCCCATGGGTACTGTCGTAGATGGTCGATTGCGAGTGAAAGGTGTCTCAGGTCTACGTGTTGCCGATGCCAGTGTAATGCCGACAATTACTAGAGGAAATCCCGTTGGTCCTATTCTGATGATTGGAGAAAAAACAGCTGACATGATTAAGCAGGATCATAATTTGATTTAGACTTTTACGTTGTCCATTTAGTTTAAAGTTAGAACTAATTACGACAAAATGACTATCAAATATAAAGGAGCATAATTGTATAATAATCTGCCAAATAATATTAAGGATATTAAATTGTGTAGTAGTTGTATATTAAATTGCAATGGTTAAAACAAAATTTAAAAAAATACATTTATGATATTGTTTACTAAGAATTGCTCGATCGCTGTATGTTACATTATGTTTTTATTATTTTTATTTAAGCTCATTATTAAGTGAACTATTGTTCTTAATGAGTAACAAATTAGTTTAACCTAGTTTTAAGCTTTAATTGATTTAATATGTCCGCAAATAAATAAAGTCGTGTCACCTAACATATAAAACATATAGTTTTATAATAAAATGTGTATGTGTATAAAATAATTCCTCTAAAATATGCATAAAAATACTTCAATGATGATGCGACAATAAAAATCAGTTTTGTAGTTAAATGGCTACTCTGATTCTTTTATTTCCAATTCTAGATTAATTCATGTTAAAATCTAAGAAGTAAACGAAAAACAGAATTATAATAGTTTGCCTAGGAAGATGTGTGTGGAGGAGGCTGATGATGAGCCAGTGATTAAAGCTATGAGATTGTTTGAATGTGTCACCGCGGTCCTAGGACGCAAAATGCAACTGAAGGATTACGTACGGGAAGTTCAAGTCTGATATTTCCTCCCCACTTCACCCAGAGCGTAAGAAGTTATTTGAAGATTTTTCACCCAAATAAAAAGGCTTCGCTTTTCATGTTTAAGGCCGTCGCGACGTTGGTTCAAATCTGGGCAAGTATGAATGTGACTTATTTAGTTCATATGCATGTAGAATAGAATTGAAAATATTTATTCGTCACATAGACAGGTAACGGTAATAAACAAAAAGTAAAAGAGAATAAAAGTACAGAATGATACGAAAAAATTACACCGAGCGTGCCCGTTTCGAATGGGCACTTCAGCATTTGCTGGGCCTGACACCCGGAGCTGGTTTTCAGCTGTTTTTTTTGCAATAACGCACAGACAAGGATAAATAAAATATATATGTTATAAATGTTAGTTTATCTTGAACATCACTGGTGCCAATGAAGGAAAACACCATGAGAAAACCTGGACTGTGAAGTTAAGCTTGCGAAATGAAAATTTTCGTAAGTACGTTTTTTTTTATTCAAGATCAGGTAAAATGTCAAGTTTTTATTAAAATGACATTTTTTATTAAAATGGCTCTTCTCTAAGTTAAATGGCTTGTCACCGCTGTTACTATACTATCCGATAATTTGAATTTCGCGGTACTTTTGAGCATTCACCGTTTAATACATCAATCGTGAACCATCCTTGAGCAAGCGTGGACTGAAACATTTTACCCTGCTTTAGCATTGTCTGATATTAAACTATAGAGGAAGCAAAAGTAAGTAGACTGACTCCATAACACCTTCTGTTTGCTGATACTACTTCGTTTATAATGAATATACTTAATGTTAGAAACATTTTTGGTCTTACCAAGGCGGTGTAGCAAACATAAAAACTTCTTTGGAAGGTCCATAGTGGGCACGTGAGCGCAGGAAGCGGCGCGGGCTACTCGACGCGTGACGTGCGCGGGCTACTCACGCCATAGCTCGTTCATAGAAGTGACCGCAGTGAGTGCGCGGGCGGCGGATGGCAATCCGTGCGAGAGCGGGTAACTCAAACTAGTTCAAGCTAACCGCGCATGCTGTTATGATGGTTCGACTGCGGACAGGCACAACGCGCGCGATCCTGCAGCTCGCTGCCAGTCTGGCCGAGCACTGAGAAAATGTTCGAAAGAGTTACAATGGCCCTCAAAAAGGGTAAATGAAGGAATAAAGGTGGGTATTAGTCAGCAAAAGTATGACACTCTCTCTTGCTCCATCTAGCGCCAGAGAAGACATTATATGACATGTCATGTCTTTTTTTATTGTTCATATGTGTGAATTCGACCACTATCTCACCTGATGGTTAGCGGTGAAGTGGTTGATAATGAAGCACGCTTGCGCAGAAGTAACGTATTCACTCTTGATTTAAAGACCCTAGTCACCGGTGTGCGTTTTCTGATAGCTGCTTATCACAAAGGGAATTTCATTCCTTAGCTGTGCGTACAGTAAATGTGTTCACAAATAAATGGAACATCTTTCGTGAAACAAGATGGGGACAAATGGGAAAAATACACCCGGTCTTGCCTTATCATAGAAAAATAACTTTGCCATAGGACGTTAAAGGGAACTTTTGTATTAGCTAATGGCTCAAGACGTTTTGTTAGCGTCATCTTGTTTATGGGACATGTATATGACTATAAGTTTGTGGTTTATGTGGTCCTAGTACGCATGGTAAGCTATGTAGGGGCTGCATACAAACAAATGAATGTCGTAATGATGTCAGATAAGTTTTTGTAGGAAATAGGGACTTGTTATGAGAAAATATTAGGGTTTTTTGCACAAATTATAAAAGTTTGACTATTTTTAGAGTGCCCAGCAACGCCGTGTCCTTGTGGGGGCGATCGGCGGCGGCGATCTCTCGCGCCGGGCCTTGGTACAGACCATGGTCCGGAGCGAGGAGAAGTGGCAGGCGGTCGCCTCCTTCTGCGAAGCAGTAATGCTAGCAAAGGAGGAGGTCGCACGCGTGAGGTAACGGTCCTCACGCCCCAACCGCCGCCGGAATTCTGATCCCGATTACCGGCCACCGTAGGCGCGGGCTTGCGGATGGCGAGCAATGGGTAGCTCGCCGTCCGACTGTCCGGTAACCGTCTTGACCAAGCCCAAGTCGTCGATGGCGCGTGCTGTTCCACGCGCGCCTCAAGGAGTTGTCAGCAAACCGTAGGGGCCCAGCAGGGTCGAAGCCTACTGGGGCCAAGGGTCTGCTTCTGAAAGGAAGACTCGGCCCTGGTACGAAAGGCAACGAAGGAACAAGAGTGGGCTTTTAGTCAGTAAAAGTCTGACGCTATCTCCCGCTCCGCCCAAGAGCTGGGATGTCATTAGATGATTTTACCACCGAAAAAAAAAAAATATACCATAGTCGGCAAAAACGGGAACGTTATAGGATCGCTTTGTTGTCCGTCTTTAAATACTCTTTGTCTCAGGAAAGCATCGAGGTGTTAAGCTGATATTAATAACAAATCCTCATTTAAACTGCTACTCCTTGGAGCAATGAAAAATCAAACTTATATGTAAACACAATCTAACGATAAGACCATATAATCTCTTTAGGCGTACCGATATTTCAACAATAATAAATCTAAAATTGGTCTAGAAACAAGGTTTCATACCTGAAAGTAATCTTTTTATTTTTTGTTATTCGGAAATACATTTGAGACTCGATTCGTGACTCGAACTATTTACATAGGCTAGTTTGTATGGAACCTTCGGTGCACGAGTCGAACTCGCACTTGACTGGTTTTTTGTCGTTTCAAAAATGTATTATGCGCCTTTACTTAGCACGATTTTTAAGGTATAAACTAGACACTTAAAACGGAGAACCGGATGTTGTGGCGCAGCTTGGGGGAAGCCCCCTCCCGAACTACTCCGCTGCCTACTGCTGACTGTGTACTTCAATAGGCTCATCATCATCATCATTTCAGCCGAAAGACGTCCACTGTTGGACATAGGCCTCCTCCAAATGTCGCTACAATGACCGGTCCTGTGCGTTTCGCATCCATCGGATTCCCGCTTCGCATTGAGCAATGTGCAGCGTTCTTCAATAGGCTAAATTTATTGATTTATTACAAGCTTAGTTAGAACAATTGTTCCGAACGGCCGTTCCGTTTCGATCACAATATTTGTTGGAGAAACCAGGATCTTTTCTATACCTAAGAGTGAAATCTTTCTTAAACTATCAAGATGGGGTGTTAAGGGGAGTACCTACATAACATCCAGACTCTTCAAAAGTTGACCTCACCTATATGTGGTACACCCTGTTGCTCACGAACGAGGCTCTGACAACTGACAATAGGCGGGATATCTATGTAGTAATACCTACCTATTGGGGACCTCAAGAACGTGGAAGTTCATACGAGGTCTCCTGTACGATTGTTGGCATCACTGCAGGATGTCAAGTCAGGGTGGCTGTGAATGAGTATTTCATATACCAACGGCGGCACCCATAAGCTAAGTTAGCCGGCTTATTGCGCGCTATCAACCCGCATTAGACAAGCTATATCGCCTAAACCCTTTTCCCAAGATATGTATATACCTACCTATAATCATTGAGTCTGTCAAATTTACACAAAAAAACCAATTATGATTAGGATTCGAACCAGTTTAATAAAGAACCAACCTATTTTAAGTATTTATATTAATGAAGGGGTCACTTTGAAATGAAACAACAAATGTTTTTATGGCTGAAACATTATGTTTAAAAATGGACAGCATATTTTGTAGAGAATTATTCAAATCGTCCATTTAATACTTGTAGCAGCCGGCGAGGATGTTTAACCCATTTATAGACATTAACTGTAATGGTTTTTACTTTTTTAGATCCAAACCCTTTGATAAATAACTATAGTAATTTGAAAGCTTACATCAGATAAAACGTTCTATAATCTATCTATTTATGTATGATATAAATAAACTAAAAAGATAAATAATCATAGACGTCACAAAGCCAATTAATTACAAGTCCTCACGTATAGTGTCAGACCTGAAATAAAAATGTGAGCACAAACAGCCCTTAAGAGCGCCCTACCTATGATTCTATTCCCATACAACCGCACTTACGTGATTGTGACACGTTACACATCTTTCTCTAAAAATTTTAGAAACACAAAACCTAAATAAAAACCACAAGATATTGTGGATTATTATTTAGGTTTCTATTGAAATCAAATAATTCTTTTTCTTTTCGAATCGATGGTAAACTCGTTAACCTGTTTGGGTCCAGATAGCTATACATCAACAGCAGATTCGGTGGCACTCATCAAATCATTCAAACTGGGTGCGCAACCAATTTAGTGATTTCCATATAGACCACTGCAAATCGCGCCCAGGCAGGAAATGTTCTTGGAGTTTCAAGAACATCAAACCATAAATTTGTGTAAAACTACTCCACTAAAGACCTCTGAAAATCTGCTATTTTGGACAAATTTTATTTAATTAATATTTATGTTCTATCAAAATTTGAACTAAAGTGTGATTTTCGCCGATTGTACAGTATACGTCTGTACAACTTGAATAACCTTGTGAAACGCTTTTATTAAGCCTCTTACTGTACACATGGGTGTACGAATCTTTGTTTTTCCTATGGAAAACCAAAACCAAACCAAAATGATTATTTTTTGGCAATTTTAGTAAAAAACGCACAATTCGTAATAATAAAACTGTCTATTAATTCGTTGGTACTATAATAATAATAATGATTAATTGTTGCCAATAAGCCTGATATAGTGGTGATAGATCGACTAGAGCGTCGTACAGTGATTGTTGATATAGCGGTCCCTCATGACGAGAACCTCGTGAAAGCTGAGAAAGATAAGCAAACTAAGTATCTTGACTTGGCTCGCGAGGTTGTCGACATGTGGGAAGTGGATAGAGCAGTCATTGTACCGATAGTCATGACGGCCAATGGATTAATATCAAAGAGCCTCGACCAACATCTAAGGAGGCTCTCGTTAGGCAGTTGGATCAAGGGCTTGATCCAGAAAGCAGTACTCTTAGACACGGCGCGTATTGTCCGGAGGTTCCTCTCCCAGGAGCCCTGACCACCGGTAGCTTGGACCCTGTTCCCGATGCCGGTGGGCTACTATTTTTTATATTTTTAAATGTTTTTTTTTAATCATTATGTTTTTTTAAGGAAATATTTAAAAATGTATAAAATATGTATTTAAATATAAATAAATATAATAATGATTATACTACTACTATTTAGCATTCTGTAAAAGCTTAATTTTACTTAATAACACCTCCAAGCGGTATCATTAGGTGTTAATTAATTGAGTTAAAGCGACTCAAAGTGACTATTAGCAGTAAGTACGAGATTATTGTTCGCTTCTACGAACGTCATTCCGGTCTAGGAAAATGTATTGTGAGAATAAAATGTTGTAAACTTTTTTTGAATAGCTCATAAACGGGTAGAAGGCTTGCGGAAGAAACGCCCGTCACCATTGTGCGGACCGCCCGGAGGACACGGTGGAGCATACGATGGAGATGTGCTCTGCTTGGGCGGAGCATCACCGTGTCCCCGTGGACCCGGTAGTCGGCAGTGACTTCTCGCGCCGGGCCTTCATACAGGCCCATGATCTGGAACGAGAAGGAATGGCAGGCAACCGCCTCCTGGCGGCTGTCAAACTTTTACTGACTGAAACCTGTGTTCCTACAGTTGCCCTTTGTGTTCCAAGGTTCTGGTAGCTCTTTCGAATAATCCTGCTAAAATTCCCACCACTGTTAAAATACTTAAAACGGATTTTTGGAAAGAGCAGTTTATTTAATATTTAACTAAAATTTTAAAAATCTTAATAATAAGCACACTTTGTATACGATGTTTCTCATGTTAAGTGACTATAGTCTTTTATGACCATTTTCGTTGAGCACAACAAATTTTTTTGAAGCGCTTTTTTATATTCTGTTTCAACTGTAAGAAAATGCACAACTAATCTCAGTCAAGATAAATAAAATTATGTGGTTAAATACATAATTAACGATCACGTTGCAAAAAATTTCAAAAATTTAATAATCTTCAAAAAGTGTGTGGGATATTTTTTTTTCTGTGGGAAAATCATCCAATGACTTCCTCCGCACTTGGGCGGAGCAGGAGAATGCGTCAGACTTTACTGACTATAAACCCACTCCTTTTCCTTCGTTGCTTTTCATAACAGGGGAAGAAGAAGAAGGGGAAGACTCGGCCCGAGTCTTCCTTTCAGAAACAGACCCTTGGCCCCAGTAGGCTTGGACCCTGCTGGGCCCCTACGGTTTGCTAACATCTCCTTAAGGCACGTGTGGAACAGTACGCGCCGTCGACGACTTAGGCTCGGTCCGGATAGTTACCGGACGATCGGACGGCGAGCTACCCATTGCTCGCCATCCGCAAGCCCGCGCCTACAGTGATTGTCTTCACGAGGACACGACAAGCGGGGCTCCACCGTATATTCCATCGTGTCCTCCGGGCGGTGCACACAATGGTGACACCCGGGCGTTTCTTCCGCCTGAAACCAATGCAGGAACCTCCTGAACTTGGCATGTCCGGTCAGGACCTGCGTCATGCGGAAGGTGAGGATGCCGTGTTGCTGGTCCAGCCACTCCTCAAAGAGGGGACTTACCGCCAAGTGCCAAGTGCGCAAGTGCCCAAAAATGTAACCGCTATTGAGGCTGAGACGAAGTGTGCGATAATCAAATTAATACACCACAAAATAACACAAGGCTATGAGGGACATCAGTAATATAAATCAGAAATGTTTTCATCACTCGCATTGTCTCAGAGCTGGATACAATGGAAGGAATGGATGGAGGCCTTTTTTCAGCAGGGGACAGTACAGATATATTACAACTAGCTGTTGCCCGCGACTTTGTCCGCGTCAAATTCATCAAACTGTACAATAATATTAATAGTGATTAAAGTAATAGTAGTGTAGGCAGTAGAGTTAGACTAGTGGCTTCTTTATAGGGTTCCTTACCTCAAAAGGAAAAAAAAAGATCCCGTATAAGATTGTTGTCTGTCTGTCTGTCAAGACCTAAATTAGCCGTATTATTGTTTTAAGAGGCTCCTTTTCCACTTGTCTATCATCAAAATCGAGCATGGTTTAAAAGCTTGTTGCTTCATATAACGCAATCCAATGCGAGGCAATGCAAAAAAAGAGAGATAACGCCTAAAAACTCTGTTGGCATTCGGTAATTCAGTGATTTCACAAAACTTGTTCCAGGAAGTACGTGTTTTTTTTTTAAACCATTTTAAGTCATTCAGAATCTTGATTACCTAAATTTGCAAGGCTTCTATTGTTATACTTTTTTGACTTTTTCATTTTTGATAAATTATGAAGGGACAAAGTTCATGCTTAATAGCAGATTTTCAGAATTCTTTACTGGATTAGTTTTACACCAATTTATAAGTTTATTTCAATAGAAGCCTAGATAATATCCACAAGATACTGTGTTTCTAAAATATCTAATGAAAAATGTGTAATAACGTCATCATCGCGTAAGAGCGGTTGTATGGAAAACAGTGAAAATGTATATCGAGTTGCATCCGCAAAACGTTTTGGGAACACATTCATTGTGCGTACAGCTAAGGAGTGAAATTCCTTGCCGGAATCTGTGTTACCTGATGGCTATAACCCGGGAACCTTTAAGTCAAGAGTGAATAGGTTACTTCTAGGTAAGCGCGCTCCATCGTCGATCGCATCTTCGCTTTCCATCAGGTGAGATAGCGGTCAAGCGCGAACCTATCAAGAAAAAAAAATATCCCCTTAAATGATCTTGGAGAATAACATATAATTTTCTAGTTCTGTTTACGGCACTAAATTATAAACTTTTGCAAATCTTGCGATTAGCTTCTATATTGTCCTCTTAAATATTTTTTTACGCGTAGGTCAAACTGTTTCTTGCACTTATTTCTATGTTTAAAGTCACCTAATTTTGCATCAGCAAAATTAATAAGTAGACTAAAGTCGATGTAGCATTGATTATAAGGAATTATGTTTACTTTCAACATTTCTAGCGGGTGACTAAATACAATTATTTGTAAAATTTTGAATTTATAAAAGACGGGTATAAAATAAATAAAGTCAGATGTAAATAGATTGAAAAACAAATATTTAATCTAATGTTTTATCTTGTAGTCAAACCAGCCGTGGGAAAATATTTTTTGAACAAATTAATTTTCAAACAGTTTAGGAGGATGAGTGGGGTCTTTGGACGAACTGAAAATATCGAGGTTACGTGATCTTTCTTTTGTACAGCCTTATTTATTGTTTTCTAACGTTTTAACAAAATCAATCATGAAAAATCATGAAATCAGAAATGAAGATATCCGCAGGAGAACCAAGGTTGCCGACATAGCACGAAGAATCACCAAACTTAAGTTTCAAGGGGCAGGGCACATTGCTTGCAGAACAGATGACCATTGGGGCCGAAAGGTTCTGAAGTGTCGACTACCGGAAGACGCAGTGTTGGAAGGCCGGTGGACCGAAGGTGGACCGATGACCTGGTGAAGGTTGCGGAAATCCGATGGATGCGAGATGCACAGGATCGTTAATTGTGGCGACATTTGGAGGAGGCCTATGTCCAGCAGTGGACGTCTATCGGTTGAAATGATGATGAACGCTAGGTTTGCACAATCATGACTAAATGCTCCATCTCGTCAGCTCTTCTGTCACCAATGGGGATTGAAGAACTAAACGAGATGAAGTACCCAGTCGCAAACACACGTCACTGGTGAAAGGGACACGAAAGAAATCGTCGGACCAATCCGGTGCAAGCGGTTATAGTATTAATTCATACTAGAAATTACTCCTGTAAGGTGAGTGCGTTCACAAATATTTAAACTCGCATACACAAGACACATAGTCTTAGAACATCATTCTGTAGACCACAAAAAAACTTGTACCCGGGTTTTCTTTTTCCGGTGTGAAAATCATCTTATGACATCCCCCGCTCTTGGGCGGGGCGAAAGATAGTGTCAGACTTTTACTGATTAAAACCCACTCCTGTTACTTCGTTGCCTTTCGTACCAGGGCCGAGTCTTCCTTTCAATCAGACCCTTGGCCTCAGTAGGCTTCGACCTTGCTGGGCCCCTACAGTTGCTGACATCTCCTTGAGGCGCGCGTGGAGCAGCACGCGCCGTCGACGACTTGGGCTCGGTCCAGACGATTACCGGACGGTTGGACGGCGAGCCACCCATTGCTCGCCGTCCGCAAGCCCGCGCCTACGTTGGCCAGAAATCGGGATCAGAATCCCGGCAGCGGTTGGGGCGTGAGGACTGTTGACTCACGCGATCGGCCGCCTCCTTCGCTAGCATTTCTGCTTCGCAGAAGGCGCGAGAGATCGCCGTCGCCGATCGCCCCCACGAGGACACGGCGATGCTCTGCCCAAGCGGGGCACACCTCCACCGTGTGCTCCACCGTGCCCTCCGGGCGGTCCACACAGTGGCGACACCCGGACGTCGCTTCCGCATGAATCCGGTGCAGGAACTTCCCGAACTTACCGTGTCCGGTGAGGACCTGCGTCATGCGGAAGGTAAGGACGCCGTGTAGTCTTTCCAGCCGGAGTGGCTGGAAATACTACACGGCGTCCTTCCCATCAAAGAGGGGACTTACCGCCATAATTACGGCGTGCCCAAACTTGTACCGGCTGGGAGTCGATCTCGCCACACGCAGCGCAGCAGCCAGTCGCTCAACCACTGCACCATCCACGTCAAGATTTTGACTTTCTGATCGCTCCAGGTTTTGACTTTCCACTAGACGTGTTTGTCCCCGGTTAATGATACATTTGTGGTTTCTGCCTTCAAATTGTTAAGTACGATAGAGACCACGTCCACGTCCATGTTTTTCGGACCGATGTTGAGGACTTGTCTGGTAATGTGATCCTCAAGTCTTCGGATGTAACTATTGTTAGCTTGTTGAAAGTTCATATTTAATTGCAAGTAAATATTGCATGTTTTTAGGGTTCTGTACCTCAAAAGGAAAAAAACGGAACCCTTATAGGATCACTTTGTTGTCTGTCTGTCAAGACTCTTTATCTCGGGAACGCTTGAAGGTATCGAGTTGAAATTAAAACCATATACTCAAGTCTGCGGTCCCTTGAAGCTGTGAAAAAAAATCAAACTTCTAAGTTAACGAAAACAAAAGATACGGCCGTTTATGTCGCAAAAAACGTATATTTCGAAACTCTCAAGGGAATCAAAATTCAAAGGGTACTTCCCGTTGACCTAGAATCCTGAAATTTAGTATGAAGCAAGGTCTCATAGCATAAATATAGGCAAAAGTCAGAAAATCGTAAATTTGTAGTTATGTCACAAAAAAAAAAACTTTTTTTGCGATTCGGAAAAATCTTCGTAACTCAATTCGGGAATTGAACTGTTTTCATAAGTAAGTTGATACGGAACCCTCGGTGCGCGAGTCCGACTTGCACTTTCCTAGTTTTTTTTTGTGAATTCTATTAAAACTTCCAGATTATTACAAAAGTTGTATTAAAATAAAATATTAATTATGTTTTATCTTCTATAAAACATGTTGATTTTAATGTGAATTGTCCAAATGTTTGTATTTTTTTATATTATTATTACACTTTGTAATTGACTCAATCCTGAATTCTGGTCGTTGTGATGAAATGTCGTTAATTTGCCGTTTGAGTGGCAAGTGCACTTTTACGTTTCAACAAGCAACGACAGTCAGTCTGAATTAAGCTACGAAGCAAGTTGGTTGTCAATTTGATGAGCAACGATAGTCAGTCTGAATTGAGCTACGAAGCAAGTTGGCTGTCAATTTGATGAGCAATGACAGTCAGTCTGAATTGAGCTACGAAGCAAGTTGGTTGTCAATTTGATGAGCAACGATAGTCAGTCTGAATTGAGCTACGAAGCAAGTTGGCTGTCAATTTGATGAGCAACGAAAGTCAGTCTGAATTGAGCTACGAAGCAAGTTGGTTGTCAATTTGATGAGCAACTACAGTCAGTCTGAATTGAGCTACGAAGCAATTTGGTTGTCAATTTGATGAGCAACTACAGTCAGTCTGAATTGAGCTACGAAGCAAGTTGGTTGTCAATTTGATGAGCAACGATAGTCAGTCTGAATTGAGCTACGAAGCAAGTTGGCTGTCAATTTGATGAGCAACGACAGTCAGTCTGAATTGAGCTACGAAGCAAGTTGGTTGTCAATTTGATGAGCAACGATAGTCAGTCTGAATTGAGCTACGAAGCAAGTTGGCTGTCAATTTGATGAGCAACGACAGTCAGTCTGAATTGAGCTACGAAGCAAGTTGGTTGTCAATTTGATGAGCAACGATAGTCAGTCTGAATTGAGCTACGAAGCAAGTTGGTTGTCAATTTGATGAGCAACTACAGTCAGTCTGAATTGAGCTACGAAGCAAGTTGGTTGTCAATTTGATGAGCAACGATAGTCAGTCTGAATTGAGCTACGAAGCAAGTTGGCTGTCAATTTGATGAGCAACGACAGTCAGTCTGAATTAAGCTACGAAGCAAGTTGGTTGTCAATTTGATGAGCAACGATAGTCAGTCTGAATTGAGCTACGAAGCAAGTTGGCTGTCAATTTGATGAGCAACGACAGTCAGTCTGAATTGAGCTACGAAGCAAGTTGGTTGTCAATTTGATGAGCAACGATAGTCAGTCTGAATTGAGCTACGAAGCAAGTTGGCTGTCAATTTGATGAGCAACGACAGTCAGTCTGAATTGAGCTACGAAGCAAGTTGGCTGTCAATTTGATGAGCAACGACAGTCAGTCTGAATTGAGCTACGAAGCAAGTTGGTTGTCAATTTGATGAGCAACGATAGTCAGTCTGAATTGAGCTACGAAGCAAGTTGGTTGTCAATTTGATGAGCAACTACAGTCAGTCTGAATTGAGCTACGAAGCAAGTTGGTTGTCAATTTGATGAGCAACTACAGTCAGTCTGAATTGAGCTACGAAGCAAGTTGGTTGTCAATTTGATGAGCAACTACAGTCAGTCTGAATTGAGCTACGAAGCAAGTTGGTTGTCAATTTGATGAGCAACGATAGTCAGTCTGAATTGAGCTATGAAGCAAGTTAGTTGTCAATTTGATGAGTGTGAAATAATGAAACAGTGTAATTTATTGTAATAAAGTTATTTTGAAACAAGATGGCTTTTTTATTTAAAAATCATAATTATTTTTATTTTTTATTATATTTATTATCACAATGCAGCTAAATAAAGTTATTATTCTTGTTAAAGGCTAGATAGCCTGTGATGGCTTCACGAATTTTATGAAAACACAGTTTATATGTCGCAGGGATATGATAAAAATAGTGATTTGATCAAATCACGAAGGATGTTAAAATAACAGCAGTATTTTATCATTTCAAAAATCACCACTAGGACATAGATTTGAAGCAAATAAACATTTTTTTTAAAACCCTTATATTTACGAATGGTACAAATAACAATATTTATTTATTATAATATGTAGCTGATTTATGGCATTATCAATTACATTATTTTTCTTGCAGGCAAATCTATTCGTTTTGCATCGTACTTTGAACTGTTGGCAGAAACACTGTTTGAACCCTTGCTCTCCAAATTAAGATAATTTTCCAGCAATTTTACGTAACACACGAAAAATAATATATACTTCTGTTGGCATCATAAGAGTTTAGCCCAGAGGACACGGTGGAGCATACGGTGAAGATGTGTCCGCCTGGGCAGAGTGCCGTGTCCTCATAGGGGCGATCGGCGGTGGTAACCCCTCGCGCCAGGCCATAGTCAGGTCATAGTCCAGAGCAAGAGAGAATAGGTGGTGGTCGCTTCTGCGTGCGAAACAGTACCTAATGTTAGCGAAGAGAACGGCCGCACGCGTGAGGGAATGGACATCCTCACACCCTAGCCGCCGAGACCTCGACCTCAACTACCAGGCACCATAGGCGCGAGCTTGCGGATGACGAGCAATGGGTAGGTCGCCGTCCGGCTATCCGGTAGCTAGTTCGGTTACGTACCTAATTGCAAACAAATTGTCGTACACTTATTTCTTGAATGGCAAAAGTTAAAATATTTAAGAAAATGAGACAATGTATTTGTATATTATTGCTCGTGATAGTACAACAAAAAACGTTCATATGTTATAATCTATAAATTTTGGAGCCATTTTATAAAAAAGTGACTCCAAATGGGGAGCATATTGAACGATTCTTGGCCAGCTATATTTTTAAAAACGGTCTCCTACGGTCTCATCCTCGTCATTGGTTACTGCTCCGCTCCCGCGGGCTGAAGCGTGATTTAGGTAATATAACTCATAGCCTTTCTTGATAAATGGGCTATCCAACACCAAAAAGTTTTTTTCAATTCGAACTAGCAGTTCCTAAGATTAGCGCGTTGAAATATACAAACAAACTTTTCAGCTTTTTTTTTTTTTTTTTTTTTTATTAATGATAGGCTCGCGTTTGACCACCATCTCACCTGATGGTAAGCGATGATGTGGTCGACGATGGAGCACGCTTGCCTAGAAGTAGCCTATTCACTCTTGACTTAAAGACCCCTAAGTTGTAGCTATCAGGAAACACAGACTCCGGCAAGGAATTCCACTCCTTGGCTGTACGCATAATAAATGTGTTCTTAAAACGTTTTGTGCGTATGGGTGGGATGTCCACCATGTACCGGTGGCGCAACGCCGTACGTCTAGTGGTCCGATGATGGAACGGACTTGGCGGAATTAGATTGTGCAATTCCAGTGCACACTCCCCGAAATGTAAACGATAGAAAACCGACAGGCCAGCAACTCGGCGGCGATGTCCAAGGCTTTGGAGCTTCGACTCAACAAGTGCATCATTGCCAATGATCCTCTTGGCTCGCCTCTCAATCGACTCTAGCGCATCAAGCTGGTATTTGGCAGACCCGTCCCAAAGATGAGAGCAGTACTCCATACACGATCGAACTTGCGCTTGATAAAGTTTTAGCAGCTGTTCCGGCGTGAAGTACCGTCTGACCTTCGCGAGGATTCCCAGCTTTTTTGCTGCCAGTTGAGCCTTTGCTTCGATGTATGGCCCAAAGTTGAGAGTTGACGTCAGCGTAACGCCAAGAAGATCAAGATGGTCGGTTATTGGCACGGTCACACCCCGGAAAGATGGAGCCGGGTGAAATTGACTCCGTTTAGCGGAAAAAAGACACGCTTGGGTTTTAGTTGCATTGAACTTGACCAGATTGGCATCGCCCCAATCGGAGACCGCCTTCAAGGACGAGTTCAAGCGTTCAACCATAGCCTCTCGGGATGACTGGATCTGTGACCCACTAGCGCGTGCGTCAGCCACATATCTCTCGGCAACAGTGCTGTCGTCTGCATACCCAAAGATACCGGGTTTAAGTAAGTCATTTATGTGCAGCAAAAACAGTGTTGCCGAGAGTACCGACCCCTGAGGGACCCCGGCATTAATATCCATTTGACCGGACGAGCAGCCATCAACGACCACTCGGATGGATCGATCCCTCAAGAAGTCTGCGATCCAATCACACAGACCAGTGGGTAGACCGAAGGAAGGAAGCTTAGCAATGAGGCTTTCGTGCCAGACCCTATCGAAAGCCTTCGAGATATCAAGGGAGACGGCAAGCGCTTCCCCATGCTTCTCGATGGCTTCGCTCCAGATGTGAATGGCATACGCTAGAAGGTCCCCAGTGGACCGATTTTGGCGAAAACCGTATTGCCGGTCACTGAGGATGTCGTTAGCTTCTAGGTATGCCAGAAGTTTCTTGTTTAGCACCCGTTCCATACTCTTACAGAGGACGGACGTAACAGAGATGGGTCTGTAGTTTGCCGGGTCAGCTCGACTGCCCTTCTTGGGCACAGGCTGCACGTTAGCTTGCTTCCAAGCAATCGGCACTTTTCCAGTCTCATATGAGATGCGAAATAGGCGTGTCATGATCGGAGACAATTCAGGCGCACAAGTTTTAAGCACAATTGCTGGTATCCCGTCGGGGCCACTAGCTTTGTTCACATCGAGATTACGCAGGACCCTACGAACGTCCTTTTGATGGATACGAACGTCTGACATCCTCGTCGCGCATCCATCAGGAGAAACAGGTGGCCGTGCGTCACCAGAATTCAGACGAGAAGATTCCGCAAAAAGAGAGGCAAACAAGTTTGCTTTCTCCTCAGCGGTGTGAGCCAGCGACCCATCGGGTTTCAGCAATGGCGGAAGTGAGGGACGGCAGAAGTTCGATTCAACCGACTTAGCCAGGGACCAAAACGCTTTACTACCTGCGGGGTATGAAGCAAGTTTGCTCCCAATTCTGCTTATGTGGTCAAACCGAGACTTCTGCAACACCTTCTTGCAGGACTTGGCAGCCCTGTTAAAGGCCTTCTTCTTCTGAGCCACGTCGCTTGCTTTGCGCGTACGAGCGTCAGCCCAAGCTCGATATGCCGCGTGCTTAAGCGCGTCTGCGCGATCACATTCGGCGCCAAACCATGGACGAGCTTGGCCAGACATTGTTACGTCAGAGAATGGGATGAAGTACTCCATCCCCTGCCGCAACACATCCGTCACGGCATCTACGCACGACGAAGCATCATCTGAAGAAAAGCAAGTGGGCTGCCAAGGATAGCATGCGAAGAAAGACCGCAAGCCATCCCAATCTGCTGACCTGTATCGCCAAACCCGCCGGGTGCCTCTAGGGCTGGGATCGGGCGGGGAGTAGACAGACACAGACTTAACCAGACAGTGGTCGGAACTGCCTAAAGGCGAACATATCGACACAGAGTAGCGGTCTGGATCTGTTGTCAGCAAAAGGTCCAGGCAATTGGCTGTGTGCGAATCCACATCCGGCACCCTCGTTGCCCCCTGGACCAGCTGGGCGAGATTTAATGCTAGCGCTAGCTTTCGCACCTCTCGCCCAGCGTGGTCTGTGGACTGGTACGGGAAAAGCCACTCTTGGTGGTGGGCATTAAAATCCCCCAGTAACACCAATTGAGCAGAAGGGTACCGCTGCTGAGCCGCATCCGCCGCCTCACTCAGATGTTGTGTGAGCCCGGATGTCTCTTGATCTCCGCTGTGCGAGCGGTAGACACAAGCGTAGATTATTTTATCTAGGCCTGTGTCCACCAAAGTCCAAAGCGTCGAGAACCTGGAGTCCTCAAGGTTACGGAGACGCCGATAGCAGATGTCGTCCCGGGCGTACATACATACACCCGCACGTGGTTTGAAGTTGTGCTCCAAGGTAAAACCTGGGTAAGAAAGGTACGACACGTCGGACGGACCTCTGATCTGCGTCTCCGAAAGGAAGAAGAGAGCTGGTTTTTCAGTCTCGAGGTGGTGGTGGACTGCGGCGAGATTGGAGTGCAGACCTCGTATGTTAGTGAGGTGCACTTTGTGAGAGAGGGAGTGCAGCCGCTGTCTAACTTGTCTCTTACTTTTCCTTTTCATTATTTGAGTGAAGGGAGGAGAGGGGAAGGAAGTGAAATGAGGTTCCACGCAGCTAACCCTCAGGCACGCACTGAAAGGACGACATCATTGGGGGACTAGTCTGGAGACTGCGGGGACGCCCGAGCCCCCCCGGGAATGTCCATCGGGCCCTCTCATCTGGTTGCCAACCAGCACGATGGCGCATTCCGGGATTTTTCGACAGTTGGCGGGGCAGCCTTTCATGTGTGGCTAGCACATTACTTGGGCCCCCAGCTACCTGCGGTCGGCCAGCGGCAACCGTGCCTCGGATCCCGCTACCCTCCGCGACTAGCCTCCCGATTCCTCCCTATCAGCACGAGCCAGGATGGTCTGCTTGCGCTGGAACAGCTATTTCGACCCAACCCCTCTAGACTGGCTACACTGAGCATCATACCGGAACACGGCCAGGCCGTTTGGCGGTACGTCTTTGCTCAGTGGGTGGTCGCAAGCCAACGGTCGAAACCTACCACCAGTTAGTGTCACCTGATTAGCACCACCCGGGGACCACGTGTAGGGACTTGCTTCAGGTATTCTCCTACGGACGCGGGTGACTCGGCCCCCAAAAATAAAAGCCAGCTTTGTAATATTTATTATAATCTATATAATTATATTAAAGCAAAATACCACTAACTGATTAATCACAAAATCTCAAAAACTGTAACACCTACAAACATAAAATTTGGCAGGTAGGTTCCTTATAGGGTTATACCTAGACATCCGCTAAGAATGGATTTTACGAGACTCCACCCTTAAGGGGGTAAAACGGGATCCTAAGTTTATGTGGAGTAACCTACTTCCACGCGAGCGAAGCCGCTGGCAGAAGCTAGTATAATCTACATTTAATATTAAAAAACTGATAAATTTTAATAGCTATTCCAATTTGGAGTAGTCGCGTTAAGCTTTTTTTACACAAAATTTTAGGTTTTGTGTCAATTTTTATTATGGTTTATCAGCCTGTACCAAACTGCCCAAGTTTCCCCTATAAATATTTTGTTAAAAATCATTTTATAATTTTAAGGTCATATTACTGACAAAAAATTCCTTTTTCTTTCTCATGGTATATATTTATAGATGAATTATTACATTATTTGTTATTATTGTGTTTTAAGTGTTAGTGGTACGTCGTCTCACAAAGCCAAGTCGCTGTTACGAAAATGTTGTAAGTTAGGTACACTTCTATTAGTTACAGTACTTTAGGAAAAATAAATTATGATAGTCACTTTAAATCGAAGACTTGTGACATGCATCAAGAATCACCAACCCCACAGCCGCGTGGTGAATTATAGCGCAACCCCTCTACTAGCGAAGAGGCTGGAGTCCCAGTAGTGGGAATATTATATGGCTGTTATTAGACCTTTTTTTAAGATGATCAATGTCTCCTTTATCTCCCGCTTTATCTCCCGCTCTTGTGTCAGGCTTTTACTGACTAAAACCACACCTATGCCCTTTTTTGCCTTTGCATTCCAGGACTCCGGGTTTACCTTTCAGAAGTAAACCCGTGGCCCCAGTAGGCTTCGGCTCTGCTGGGCCTCTACGGTTTTGCTGACATCTCTTTGAGGAGAGCATGGAACATTACCGTCCGGACGGCGAGCTAACCATTGCTCGTCATTCGCATGTCCACGTTTACGGCGGCTGCAAATCGTGGTCGGGGTCCCAGTGGCTGGAGTGTGAGAACGTCCGTTCCCTCACGCGCACAGCCGCCTCCATCACTACTTCGCAGATGGAGGCGGTTGCTGCCATTCCTTCTCGTTCCGGATCATGGGCCTGTATGAAGGCCCGGCGCGAGAAGTCAATGCCGACGACCGCCCCCACGGGGACACGGTGGTGCTCCGCCCAAGCAGGGCACACTTCCATCACATGCTCCACCGTGTCCTCCGGGTGGTCCGCACAATGGTGACAACCGGGCGTTTCTTCCGCACGAATCAGGTACAGGAACCTCCCGAACTTACCATATCCGGTGAGAACCTGCGTCATGCGGAAGGTGAGAACGCCGTGACGTCTCTCTAGATACACCTCAATGAGGGTTCTTACCGCCATGATTATGGCGTGCCTAGGCTATTATTAGGCATCTGGAAAAGAATTTAAGGGGTACCTAAACCTTTCCGCTAAAGGATATCTTTAATCATATTTATACTAGCTTTTGGCAAGAGCTTTTCCCGTATATTATTCGGGAATTAACGCACGAGAACTTAATACCTGGATACTCTTAGGACGGTCGGTCATGGGTTTACTTGTGTTTTCCATTTAAATCCATTTAGCGTGCAAGTCGTGATTAATTTACAAACATTTAAATAATTTAATCATCCATATCTTCTTTTTCAAGGTGGAAAATTATCAAGTGACTTTTCTCGCTCTGCGATGGAGCGAGAGGACGTGCAAATTTTTTTCTGTATAAAGGCCACCTATGTTCCTTCATTTGCCCTTTGAATTCTAGAACCACAGTAACTCTTTTAAACGTTCCCGCAGTTCCAGCAGGAATAAACCCTATTTGGCCACTTCTGTTTTGTGGACATCTCTTTTGACCGGATAGCAAGCTACTTTATGGTGGCCGGTAATCGTCCTGCGACTCACAACGCATGGGGTGTGGAGATACCCCACTGGAGAGTGGCGGTGGTTGAGGCGAGAGGATGTTACCTCCCTTATGGTTGCGGCCATCTTTGCTCGCATTACTGCTTCTCAGAAGGAGGTGACCATTTTCCATTCCCCCTCGCTATGGACCATGATCCGTGCCATGATTGGACGCGAGCTAGCCATTGCTCATCATTCGCTTACGGTGGCTGGCAATCGGGGTCGGGATCCCGGTGGCTGGAGTGTGAGGACGTCCGTTTCCTCACGCATACTGCCGTCTCCTTCGCTGGTATCACTGCTTCGCAGAAGGAGGCGGCTGCCTGCCATTCCTTCTCGTTCCAGATCATGGGCCTGTACGGAGGCTCGGTGCGAGAGGTCGCCATCGTCGATTGCTTCCGCGAGGACACCGCTGTGCTCGACCCAAGCAGTGCAGACCTTCCACCACGTGCTCCACCGTGTCATCTGGGCGATCCGCACAATGACACCCGGGCGTTTTTTTCGCCTGAATTCGAAACAGGATCATCCCGAACTGACTATATCGGGTAGAACCGGTCAGGAGATGCCGTGGCGCCTTTCTAGTCACTCCTCAATGAGGGAACTTACCGCTGTAATTCTGGCGTACCCAGATTTCCATATCTAAATTAGGCCGCAAACAAAATCAAAAAAATCAATAAATTACCGAAATTATATAATTTGTATTTTAAACAGTAATATTATTATTCATTTTATTGCGTTTAATCTTTATATTAAAGTCGGTTGTATATTTTGTAAAAAGTTTTTTTTTATGTAAAATATTCTACTGTCACATTTTTTTTTGTAGGTGGGAATATCATCCAATGACATCCCCCGCTCTTAGGCGGAGTAGGAGGGTGTGTCAGACTTTTACTGACTAAAAACCCACTCCTGTTTCTTCGTTGCCTTTCATACCAGGGCCGAGTCTTCCTTTCAGATGGCCACAGTAGGCTCCGACCCTGCTGAGCCCCTACTGTACTGTCACATAATATAAGGTTGGCAATGTTCGAAATTCACAACGTATCCACGAACAGTTTTCACAATATTTTTTCTTAATTATGAAATTATTAAATGCGCAGAAAACTACATTGTTACCAACTGTTCACTTAATCTATCTATCTATACATATTAAATGCTTTGTCCTGAATTACTGATGGATCAAAGCACAACCTCAACCGCTGATTGTAAAGACCTGAAACTTGAAGGGTATATTCTTTGTATGACGTAGTCATTTGATAAGAAAGGATTTTTCGAAACTCTGCCCCTAAGGGAGTGAAAAAGGTGGCAAAGTTTGTATGGGACAACGTGATTCCTTGGACCAATCTACTTTAAATTTTGCATGAACATTCTTTAACAGAATGGATGGAAGACGAATTACGTATTTTATTTAAATTCAAATTTTGCACAAGGTTTCCTTTTATGTAGTTTTTAAGTAGGTAGGGTAGGGGTTCATTAAACCCCGAGCGAACGCCGGCGTTCGAACGTCATTGTCTTTCTATTGTGTCTCTAATTACGCTACTCAATAGGTTAAGAGAGGATTTTTCAAATTTCAACCCCTAACGGGATGAAATGGGGGTCCAAAGTTTATATGGAGAAACCTTCTTCAACACGGGCGAAGCCGCTGAAAGAACCTAGTTCAAAATATTTTATTTCAAATAAGCTTACAACGCACTTTAAAACTTAAAATACTAATGTACGGTTCCATTTGGTCTTTTTCTACGGAAAAGAATAAGAAAAAAATTATTGATTTTAAATATGTTTTTATATTACAACGGAAAATAATAACAACGAGAATTAGCTAAGTGTGCAGGAAATAGTAATTACTATACAAAAAACATTTGCGCAGATACAGACAGCATACGCCGATTTCACAATTCGCTGCGTCTAAGTTTGTGCATTGTTTTATTTTATGTTGTACCTACCATTATTTATTAAGAAGAAAAAAAAAAAACAGCATAATGATAAACACGTTTAGAACAATTATCTTAGTTCACTTTAACCACGAAGGTTGAGGAGATCGCGGAGTATGTATGCGTAAAGACAAACTGGACTTTGAGAGTCGTGCAGTTGGAATTGCGCCATAGCACTAATTTTAAGTCGCTTGGAGACTTTCTTCAAAGGAGAGCCGAAGGGTGTCATGTATCGACGACTTCATGGACGGATACCGACCTCGTAGCGAAACACGACGCCGTCACTTCGTGTGTAATAAATAGTTTATAGATAATTTTATAAGGTGTTTTGTATGTATTACTTTATATATTTTTTTTAATTGATATAAACCAGCGCTTGACTGCGATCTCACCTGATGGTAAGCAGTGATACAATCATTGATGGTGAGGCGCACTAGTTTATTAAGAGCCTATTCATTATTTATGTATTAGTTACTTGCGAAGCGCACAGGACCGTTAGTTGTGGTGACACCTGGGGAAGACCTATGTCCAGAAGGAAGTCTTTCGGCTGAAACGATTATGATAATGATTATTTGTGTATTTTATATATGGGCCTTAATTACATGGTTGAATGTGAATAGTTGTCTCCGCAATCATTGGCTCATTAAGTCCTCTTGTTTCTAAATATAAATACATTTTTGATACCTACCAGGGCTTTGGGAAGGTTCGAAAGAGTCACCATGGCCTTGGAACCCAAACGAAAACCCTCAGCAAAAGTCTGACATTCTCTCTCTCTTCACTAAGAGTGGGAGAAGTTATAAGATGATTTCCTACACAGAAGTCTATAAACAGATTGCAAGAGCAGGCTCTGAAGGCTGTGGGTTTCGACTTCTTCTTTTTTAAGGTGGAAAATTATCCAATGACTTCTCCCACGGAATTTTCCATGGGATAAAATTCTGCTGGGCTCCTACGATTTGCTGACATCTCTTTGAGGAGCGCGTGGAACACTACGTGCTGTCGACAACCTGGGCTCGGTCCGGTCGATAACAGGATGACCGGACGGCAAGCTACCCATTGCTCGCCGTCCGCAAGCCCACGCCTATGGTGGCTGGAGCGTGAGGGCCTTTCCCTCATCCGTGCGGCCGCCTCCTTCGCTAGCATTACTGCTTCGCAGAAGGAGGCAACCGCCTGCCATGACTATGGCCTGAACCAGGGTTCAGTTCAGTTCGCTGCCGCCAATCGCCTCCACGAGGCCGCGGCGGTGTTCCACCCAAGCGGGGCTCACCTCTACCGTATGCTCCACCAATACAAGTTCGAAGTTGCAGCTGTTTTCATGGTTTCATGGTATGGATGACTTGTAGTACCTACAAATATAAATACATCAACCATTTGTTCACAGACCCTTGGATGCTGCGGCGACTTTCAGGACGGTGCAGGTGTTGCAAGGAGCCTTCAGGATATTGGCAACCTTGCACCTCACCAACTACTTATGGCCACATCAAGCCAAGGTCCATAGTAAGTGATATCATTTCAGTTTTATTTATTTTTAAGCCTAATTGCTATCCTACCAAAAGGGCAAAGGCGTTCTCAAGTCTTTCCAGTCCTTATAACTTTTTATTTCAGTCAATCTGATGTGACTCTTTACATGAAGCCACTGCCATTTATCATTATAAATACACCTAATTAAACATTTATATACCTTAGACATAATTATTATAATATGAGGTGTTTAATTATGCATACTATTATATAATTATTATGTTTATAAGTAGTTTATAGGTAAATTATGTTAGGTATGTTAATTTTATTAACTTGTTATTATTTATGTGGGTATTCAAATTTTTATATGATTTTCTAAATTTTATTATATATTTTATATGTATTTCATAAAGTTTGGTGAATAAGAGACAGAATAATTTTATTTTGTAATAGATTTGACATCTAAAAACTCCTTTATATAATTTATTATAGTAGGTATGACTAATATTTTTTTTTATATATAGTATAATTGTTTTTTTTTTACTTTTAAAATATTAAAAATAAAGAAAAAGTACCACAAATTATTATTTGGCAGGTTGTTTTATTTTTTATGAACTTTAACTAAAGGGCTAGTAGAGTGCCAGCGGCTTCGCCCGCTTGACAAAAGAAAGTAAATAGCCTATTTTGCTCAGCAATAAATTAGCACTTTGCTGGTGGAAGATTTTTTAAATCGGTACAGTTGTTTTTGATTTTTTTAATTAAAAACAAAAATCTCTTTATAATATGTATTAGTATAGAGTATAGATTGTTAGGGCTTCCTACACTTACTAATTGCTGCGACTGTACCTTTAGTTGTACATGAAAATAGGATGTGTTGGTTTCTAAATGTTTTACCAAAACTCCATTGTCAAATTTTTTGTTAACAACCAACGTTTCGTATGAATAATAAAAGATAATCGTTAAGATAATATTAATCGGTAACATTTATTTTTTGGCAAACAAATAGTATCTATTACTATTTATTTGACAAAAAATAAATCTGCAAATGTTAAATATGAAATGCATTCATATTTAGATTTTTAAGAATAATTATGGAATTACAAATTATGTTTTTGCCAATCGTTGCTGTCAAGTAAAAATATGTAAATGAATTTTTGATGAACTGACAAGCATCGCATACGGTCCGAACTAAACGTTTCGCCCTTTCGTTTATACCGTGTACATCGAAAGACTGGAACAATTTGCCTGCTGCGGTCTTCCCGTCCGATTATAATTTAGGTGTCTTGAAGGCTAGAGTGAATAGGCTCTTAATAAACTAGTGCGCCTCACCATCAACGATTGCATCGCTGCTTACCATCAGGTGGGATCGCAGTCAAGCACTTGTTTATATCAATTAAAAAATATATACCTATATTTTTTCCCGAAGAGTCCCAGTTTAATTTAATTGTCTCCTTTATCGAGTCCTTCATTTAACTATAAGCTTAATGCTTTTTAAAATTTAATACAATTTATGTTTGTAGATGACCAAAGTTACGACTTTATCGTGGTTGGTGCGGGGACAGCAGGAAGTCTCATTGCTCACAGATTATCAGAAATTGAGCATATTAACGTTCTGCTCATCGAGGCTGGTGGCGATCCGCCTTTTGAATCTGACGTAAGTGAAATTAAAGCAAACATTTTCAGGCCATCAATTTTAAAGCGAGTAAAGTTAGCAACTACAAACGAGATGACGAGGAACGAGCATCAAATATTCTATCCGTTAAGTGAGAGCTGTTAAAGAAGTCTATTCTTTGACATCTCTCGTAGATGCGACAAACTAGTAAAGAATTTTGACTGGCCTGTTGGTCTAGTGGTTAGTGGCCCTAACTGCTATGCCGAAGGTCGTGGGTTCGATTCCCACCCAGGATAAATGTTTGTGTGATGAGCACAATCATTTGTTCTGTGTCTGGGTGTAATTTATCTATAATATGTATGTATTTAGAAATATATAAGTATGTTTATCAGTTGTCTGGTACCCATAACACAAGCTCTACCTAGCTTGGGACTAGACGACGTTGTGTGATAGTTGTGGAATATTATATTATTATTAGTTATTAATTCTCTGGTAATGGTCGCGTCGGAAGATGCAGCGTTAGAATCACTCCCATAAGATAGACCGATGACTTGGTGAGGGTCGCAGGTATCCGACGGATGCGAGACGCACAGGCAGTTTGTTGTGGCAATACTTAAGGGAGGCCTATGTCCAACAGTGGACGTCTTTCGGCTGAAATAATGATGAAGATGATGATAAGTGTATAGGGTCAGTTGACTATAATTTATATACGAATTCTAAGATATCGACAAACAAAAATTTTTCATGGATCCAGTAAATGAATTTGTACCCCCAGTGGTGAAAGATTTCATTGATTTAAAAAAAAATCTGTAATTTTTTATTTTAATGCATACAAAATCGTTATTCTAATCAACCCCAATGACATTTTTAGATATAGCAGTTTGAATAGAATAGAATAGAATAAACTTTATTGTACACCAAAAAAGTAACACAACTTATACTTTATTTATTTATTTACATTGTGTTTTTAACGGAAAAAGTTAGATTTTTTTTTTAATTTAAAATGAAATTAGGGGTTCTTTACGATAACTATTTTACACAATTTAAAATAAAAAAGGAAAAATATATTTTTTTAAATCACAAAGTCCAGTAGTGGACACGATGTTTGCGACACTGTGTACCTATATACAAAATCGCTATAGACTCATGTCTATCAGCAACAGTTTAATATCTGTTGCCTATATGTTTCTTGAACAAAGAAATAGCCTTTAACTACTTTCTTAGAATCCTTGTCGCCCACTAATAAAGATGCCTAATACTTATCTATTATTCTGTCTAAAGTTTCTAAAATTGTTCACGTAAGAGTACCAAAAGTTGCGCAATCATTAGGTGATTATGCAACATTCAACGTTTCAGTTCTGTTACGTGGTAGTTTTTCTAAATATACTTCTAATATTTTGTTTTAGCTACCCGGTTTACCGCTCCTGATGAAAAGATCTCGCTACGACTGGAATTACACTGCAGAGTACGACGGCTACAATGATACTTGCCACCTCCAGTCCTACTACGAATTTACTCTTGGAAAAATGCTCGGTGGAACTAGTTCCCTTAATTACATGATCTATCATAAGGGCCAGCCTAGTGACTTCGACTCATGGGCCGAAATAGCCAATGATGAATCATGGAAGTGGCAAAATGTTTTGCCATATTTTCTGAAGACCGGAAGGCTAGAAGATCCTCAACTACTCGCCACATCTGACAAACAGTACTATGGAACTGATGGCTATATCGGTATCACAAGAGATCATCGCCCAGAAATCAACAAATTCTTGGATGCCTACCGCGAACTTGGAAATGACATAGTTTTAGATTTCAACGAACATCATCCTCTAGGTTATTCTGCACAGACTGTCACTATATCTGGAAGATCCCGACAGAGCTCAGCATACGCATTCCTGTCTTCAATTAAAGATCGCCACAATTTTCATGTCTTAAAAAATACTCTCGTCACTAAAATTCTTTTCGATGAAAGTAACAGAGCTGTGGGTGTTGAAATTCTTACACAAGATGGTAAAAAAATGAATCTGAAAGCGAAGAAAGAAGTAATAGTATCAGCTGGAACATTCAACACACCTAAACTTCTCATGTTGTCTGGTGTTGGACCCAAAGAGCATTTGAAGAGTAAAAATATTGAAGTAATATCGAATTTACCTGTTGGAGAAAATTTGCAAGAGCACGTTTGCGTTGTCCTTATACATAATTTGGACAAATTAACAGAACCTTTCCCACAACCTAGTCCATATGAGTTACCTGGATCCTCTTTCACTGGTTTTGTTTCACTTAACAAATCTTCTAACTACCCGGACTACCAAGTGATAACCTTCTTAGGCTCAGCGGAAATAATGTTGTTCTACTGTACATTTGCTTTTAGATTTAGTGACGAAATATGCAACAATATGTATAAACAGGGAGTCAATAGACTTCAGGCGTTCAACGAAATTCTTAATATTCGTCCTAAATCAAGAGGCAAGGTTTTGTTGAATAGTACGAATCCGGAAGATCCTCCTCTTGTTTATAATGGCTTTTTCACAAACAAAGAGGATGTTGAAGATTTAATTGATTACATTTTAGATTTCAATCCAGTGATGAACACGACTTATTACAGAGAAGTAGAAGCGACCATGTCGGATGCTGATCCAGCTTGTGGTGAGTTTGGTGAAGGAACTCGGGAATACTGGCGTTGTTATGTCATGTGTGTATCTAATGGACTCAGTCACATGACCAGTACGTGTCCCATGGGCACTGTAGTAGATGGCCGATTGCGAGTAAATGGTGTGACACACTTGCGTATAGCTGATGCCAGTGTGATGCCGACCATCACAGCAGGTAATCCTATGGGTACCATTCTCATGATTGGAGAAAAGGCAGCCGACATGATCAAAGAGGACCATAATTTGATCTAGATTTTTCGATTGCCGATATTAATGCGAATTTTTAGTTGTTAAGATTTTGATATGTCGATGTTTATTATTGGTAAGATTACATTTTAATAAAGTGACTTTGTTAATTATCTTTCTACTTTATTTATCTATAAATCCTTTTTATGCACCTGAAAGAAAATTGGAATAGGGTAGATTGAGAGAACAACACAGACTCTAGGCAAATAAAAACACTGCACGAATAGGAAATATTCCACCCATTATTTGAATGCTGCCATTTATACGGACTTTGATTGCTTTATCGGATATTAGAGGATCAAGATGAAACATTTCCTATTACAGCCCAACATACGAACCGATTGCCAATTACGATAGTTCAAATGAGAATATTATCGCGTTATCAACAACTATTCCACACAAACGCTACCGAGAGATCATTTTGAATTTTGGCACGATTGTAATGGCTTTTTATTGTCACAACACCTCTGTTGTGAATGTCATTACAATCGTAATGGTAATTCAGGTCCTCACCTGAATTAAACAATCCCGCATCCGTGATGGTACGGATGCGGGATTGTTTGAAAGAGTTACTGTGGCCTTAAACTGCAGCTTAGAAACATAGGTGGGTTTAAGTCAGTAAAAGTCTGACACTCCCTCTCTCTCCATCCTGTATGGGTGAGTTTATTTATGATATACCACTAAAAAGAGGCCTGAATAAAGTAATATTACACAATATTACAAAATATATTGACGTGCGCTACCGAAATATCACGTGGTTACAATCTTGGAATTCATTGTGGTCACTAAATACAAAGCAATGAGTCGCAGTAAATTCTCAACAATAGCTGTGTTGTAGCAGAACGAAGGTTACTGACATAGCCGGAAAAATCGCCAAATTTAAGTGGCAGTAGGCAGGGGACGTTGCTCACAGATTACATGGTTAAAGGGGCCGAATAATTTTGGAGAGGCAACCACGTACCAGAAGATGCAGTGTTGGAAGGTCTCCCACAAAGTAGACCAACGACGTGGTGAGGGTCGTAGGTATTCGATGGATGCAAGACGCACAGGACCGGTCATTGTGGCGAAACTTGGGGAAGCCTATGTCCAATAGAATAGCATAGCATAGTCGGCCTTATAATGTTCCCACTGTTGGGACTCAGGCCTCCTTTCTAGGAGAGGAAATGGGCCGTAATCCACCACGTGGGCCCAGTGCGGGTTGGTGGATGTCACATGTCTTCGAATTTTTGGTTCTAGGACATGCCGGTTTCCTCACGATGTTTTCCTTCACCGTTTTGAGAGCAGTGGTGATGGAATAAATTACACAAAGTAATGTGCTATGTCCAATACTTAAACTTATTTCCACCAACATCATTTTGAGAAAATCAATGTATTAATTTTATAGAAATTATAAGTCAAAGACATGTGATATTCACCAACGCGCACTGGGCCCGCGTGGTGGATTACGGCCCATTCCCTTTCCTAGAGAGGTGGCCTCATTCCCAGCAGTGGGAACATTAAAAAGGTTGATTATGCTTTTTTATGCTATGCTATAAGTTGTACCACACATTTCTTTATTGACTACGTAATTAAACTTTACATTTTATAACTAATCAACAGGAAAAAGACCGCCTAAACCTTTAATAAATTAATTTGTCTTTTGTACAACGCTAACTAAATATTTTTAGTCCAAGAGCAAGCGAAGGGGGCTTGGGATTATAGGGCACTCTAACACGGTCATCTCAGGTTTCGTGGTTGGCCACATAGAAGATAACGAGAGGCTTAGATAGTATCATTCAGACACTCGTTAATTGTGGCTGACTTAGTAATTTAGAAAGCAATGTATATTTTTAGAGGCAAATAATGCTATTTAATTAAACAGACTTATTTTTAACTAGCTTTTGCCCGCAGCTGCGCCCGCGTACATAAAAAATAGGGATTACACTCAGGAATAAAGTATCTTTCTATCGGTGTAAAACTTTTAGTAATTGGACCAGTACTTTCAGAGATTACCTCCAACAAACAAAAAAATAAAAAAAACAAACTTTACCTCTTTATAATATTTCCATGGGTGATGCGAAAGTGACCCCCGGGGCCCTGAAAAAAATGGCAAAGGAGGAACAGGAGTGGGTTTTTAGTCAGTAAAAATCTGACACTATCTCGCGCTCCGCCCAAGAGCGGTGGATGTCATTAGATGATTTTCACAACCCGAAAAAAAAAACCTCTTTATAATATTTAATGTCGTAGTCTGTTTTTCTACTACCTTTCAACATTATAAAACCAGTTGATTATTACGACTGCTCTCACATGATTTTGCTATTTTTTTTATTGTTATATACTAGTGCTTGTCTGCGATCCCACCTGATGGTAAGTAGTGATGCAATCGTTGATGGTGAGGCGCACTTGTTTATTAAGAGGCTGTGGCATTATATAGATGACTTTTACATCCGAACGAATTAAATATTCATAAACCTACAGCTGGTTAATCAATTAGACAAACTCCAAAAGAACATCCGTAACAAACCCAATTTCTCATCGAAGCAACCTTTGGATTTTCTTCGAATATTGTTTCAAAAGTAACAACCCTGAATAAAAGGATTTATTGAAACTTTGTTTTCTTCCTTCTTAAGGAGGATGCTTGAAGGAAGCCCAAGAAATTACAATTGTTTAAATTTTTTTTTTTAAATTTGCAGGTTAGTGTCAAGTTGTATGTTGTACCTACGTATTTATTTGCAGAATTAAGTCGTTAAAATCGTGCTCCACACTTTTTTTTTAGGTGGTAAAATCATCTTATGACAAATCCCACTCTTGGGCGGAGTGGGAGATAGTGTCAGACTTTTACTGACTAAAAACCTACTCCTGTTACTTCTTTGCCTTCGTCCCAGGGCCCCGGGTTTTATTTTCACACTACCCGTGGCTCCAGTAGGCTTCGACCCTGCTGGGCCCCTACGATCACAGCTGACATCTCCTTGAGGCGCGCGTGGAACAGTACGCGCCGTCGACGATTTGGGCTCAGGACGGTTACCGGACGGCCGGACGGCAACCCACCCATTGCTCGCCGTCCGCAAGCCCGCACCTACGGTGGCCGGAAATCGGGATCGGAACACTAAGAATTACCCCTGCATTGTGGGTGCGTTCACAAAAATGTAAAATCACATACTTAAGACGCCCAAACGCGGGATTATATTTTTTTTTTTCATACGGGAACCAGAGACTTGTAGCGCTGTAGCCAATCGCTTAAAGTGGTTGAGTGATTGGCGCCAACCGTGCTGTGAAATATTACATTCAATGACTCTTTTATGAAATAGCCATTCATTAAGATAGCCGCCAATCATATTATAATTTGAAAAAAAAAAAAAAGAAAATCTGAATTTTGCGGGCTACCTTGTCACTTTTAACCAAAAAGCAGGCTTTTATTATTATGAGTACCTAGGCTTGCATTTAACTACTAGCTCCCCGATGATAAGCGATGATGTGGCTGACGATTGAGCATGCTTGCATATAAGTAACCTATTCACTCTTTACTTACTTAAATGTTTTTTGTTTTAATAGTTGTTTTCTCTGTTTTAGTTTTATTTGATTTGATAAGATGGAAGAGACTGGTCTGCACGACACAGGGAATCCTAGTGTGGAGTCCAGAGATCTGTAAAATTTTATGTAATACCTTTTGGAACAATAAACATATTTGTATTTTTATTTGTATTTGTACGCACAATGATTTGGGTTTCCCAAATGTTATGTGTGGGTGGTAGGTGGGTTTCCTATTACAGTCATAATATGATCATGGTATAGAATGGTGTAATAGGCTGACCTCTTTATTCTTAACAATTTTATACATAGGTACTTTCTTTTTCACTTGTATCTTATTAGGATGCCAACCATTTTGCCATAAATACTGTTGAGGTTTTGTGTTCACGACACTTAATGGGATACTATCCACCTATTACATATTTATTATTTCATATTAAAGCTAGTGAATAGATATATACTATCCACCTTTGGTCAAGTCTGAAAAATTGTTCCTCATTTATTTACTTACATTTACCAAGACATGTCGGCAAATCTTAAAATTTATTGGTGAAACCTATGATTTACCGTAGATCGGGCTTTTACAGTAACATAATTTATGTTTTCTTGTTTTATTTGTGCTTATCTTTGAAGATAGTGGTTATGGCATGTGATTCACTCTTAACACTAAAAAAATCAACGATACCACGTCGTTGATTTAAAAAAAAATATGTAGGAAATGTAAATAGATACGCTCGCGAGCTATTATTATTTGTAAACGAAGGATTAGAGTAAGCGATGTCCTCTTTTATAGTCAATCTTAGTGTAGTAGTTCCACTAACACAACTTTCGAAAGGCCATTTTCTTGTGGAAACAATTACAACTTATTGAAATTCAAAAACTTTTACATAACTGACACATAATTGTTTATTTGTGGTCGTAATTCTATCCTTAAAGGTATATAATTTATGTATGCACTAAACTTAAACCCTCGAAGAAATGATAAGTATGTGTACGTACTAAATTTTACTTAGTAATAAAGTATTTTACTCTGTGATTTTACTCTATATGAGAAAAGATCTAAAAATCTGTTATTAAGATGGCTTAGGTAAAATGCAGTCGGTAAGTGTTAGATTTAGTTCATAAAATACTCGTAACAAATTAAATTTTAAAATTCAATTCAAAGTTTTGTGTTTTTATTATCTGTTTTTTATAGCCTTGAAATAGTAGCCACCATGTTGTTACGTCATTCGGTTGTGTAAACTAAAGTGACAGCTGTCAACTGTCAACTGATCGGCCATACTGAGCGCATTTGTTTACACAGCCAACTGACGTCATAACCAGAGTAAATATGGCGTCCACTGCTTTCTACATTTTCGTGAAATACGCGCAAAATTTGAAAATGTAAATTTTAAATGCATTTTTAGGGTACTTAGCGACTGAATAAAAATTTTGTATTTTTTTAGTGATTTATTAGCACTATAAAATCCAATTGAGACACTTTTCAAAAATGAGTGTAAATACCCTATTAACAAAATTCAGGCAATCCTGACATTTTCTTTTCTTGCGCTCTGCAGCGAACTCAAATACACTGAGAATAAACTTTCCTTAGGATGCTTTCAGCATAAAATTTTCCTGTTTTTCCTTGCAGCCATTATCGTTACACCGAAATAAATTCCGGAAAGATACGAGGGCAGTCCGTGTGCATACTAACTAAGGATAAGAGACCATCTGATCTGTATGTACTGTTTGTACACCATAATGGCGCTTGTACACACACGCTTCTCGCCTTAAAATTTTCCGGGCTATTGTTCGTGCGTAGGTACACACGTTTTGTTTCTGGTTTTGTAACACCGCTGGGGTTTTTGCATCTTTTTTTTTCAACAACTTCCACAGATATCCATATAACACCCCGATCGACCGTACCTACACACGGCGAATCAGCAGTAGTTTTTCGCGTCCAAAAAAGTGGGTGTACAAGCAGCCTAAGCACGAAATAATGGAGGATATTCCGCATTTTCTGCTTCGATTTTCTGGGATGAAAAGTGATGGTCGAGCTTTATATTAGTGAACGAATTTGCCCTACCATGAGCTTTTAACGCGAATAATTTGATGACCTGAACTTTAACAGTTCATAAAGAGATGGATCTATTATATTTCTAAAATATAAATAAAGCATTTTATTATTATTATTCCATTTATTCATTTCATATAAATATAAGTTACATTTTTAAATAGGTATATTTAAAAAATATACAAAAAATTAAAGTCCAACGGTGTCGAGAACAGGGTCCAAGCTACCGGTGGTTAGAGCTCCAGGGAAAGGAACCTCCTCACGATACGAGCCGTATCGAGAAGCACTTATTATTATTTAATAATAAAAAAATAAACATTTTATTTTCAGGCATCAAAGGCCCATAGAAAAAATACATAAAATAATCTTAAATAATAAACTAATACATATCGACGGTTGAAAGGCTAATTGATCTAAGCGACATTTTGTAAAACTTGCAGGAGGACGGATTAAAGTTATTTTTTTTTTTAAATATTCATAATTAAACAAATATTTCATAGACTTTTATTTATTTAATACAGTATATCCGTAATCATGTAAGGAAGTTTTTTAAATTATTACTGTTGAATATTGTGTATTTTTTTAGAAAATTTATGTCGGTTAGCCCAAAATGCATCAAATTTAGTTATTGTTTGAGAAAGGTAAAATGGTTCAATTGCCTACCGAAAATAAAGTAGCTGAAAGTAAACTGGCTCAAGCATCGCCCTATTATAAAATAATACGAGAGAAAATGAATTTAGCGCCTAGTCAACTGACAGTTGAATATACCCAATGAGCATAAGCAACATGATTGTGTTGCACCAGAGTGATGTTGTTTGATGCAGATGCCCATTAGAGGGACTGCAGGATAAAACAAAATAAACCCTTACTAGATTATAGTAGATATTGATGCTTAGGCATCATAATTCAGCAACGTCCTTAAGATATTTTTAAGGTTGGTATGCCATTATTTTGTACAATTTTAGACAGTGTCTTGTAAAATAAAAATAAAAATATTATTTGGAGAAATCATTCAAGACGTTGATTCAATGTGTCTTGGAACAAGGTATTAGATAAGGTGGTATATCACCCTAAGCCTAGGTAGTAGTATCACCACGGAATACATTGTACTCTAGTATAACTTTATAAATAAAACAACAAATAAATTGTTATTAATTATAATTTATTCAAAATCAGTCTTCAACATGGACGTACCCAATTTAAATCAGTAAGTTACAATCAAACACCAATATTAAAAAAAAAACTTTTCAGTAACTTGTGATAAATCAAAAGTAGAAAATAATAACAATCTCTTCAGAAAACAAACAAAAGTTAACATTCTATAACAAGAAACAATAGAAAATCGACGTTCTTTACAAACAATTACAGATTACTAAAAAGCAAAAAGAAAGAAAATATAACATTCATTATAAAACAAAATTTTAATTGTTGACGATGACATAGAACCTTAAGCTTCTATCTCATCTTCAATATCTGTATCTATCAGAACATCTTTACCAACGCGGTGCGGAAAGTTAATGTATTCTAAGTGAACAATTTTGGGAATAACCCCAGTATCACACAGCTTTCAAGTTTTTTTTTTTGATATAAACTAGTGCTTGACCGCGATCCCACCTGATGGTAAGCAGTGATGCAATCGTTGATGATGAGGCGCACTAGTTTATTAAGAGCTTATTCACGCTAGCCTTGAAGACACCCAAATTATAATCGGATGGCTCTGCAAGCGAACAAGGACAAACAACAATTTGCCTGCTGAGGTGAAGACCTCAGCAGGCATTGTTCCAGTCCTTTTATGTACGCGGTATAAACGACGATTCGAAACTCTTAGTCCGGACCGTAAAGGTTTCAACCAACGTAAGGGTGGATACTCACCGTAAGCCGGGTTGTCCGATGGTAGAAATGAGATGACGGAATCAAGTCATGCAATTCCCGCGCACGCTCTCCAAAATGCAACCTGTAAAACGCTGAAAGGCTGGCTACCCTACGCCTGTACTCAAGGCTTTGAAGATTGGATTTAACCAAATCTGTATCACCAATTAGCCTCTTCGCACGCCTTTCCACCGAGTCCAAAGCTGCCAGGTGGCTTTTTGCAGCACCAGCCTATGTGTGGCTCCAGTACTCCACACACGATCGAACTTGTGTTTTGTATAACATTAAAAGCTGTCCCTGTGTGAAGTACCACCGGATCTTTGTAAGAACGCCGAGTTTCCTAGCAGCTACCTTGCCTTTGGACTCAATGAACCGCCCAAAATTAAGGTCTGAGGAAACTTCAACTCCCAAGAGCTGAAGGCGGTTGGTACACTCCAGGGATATATTCCGAAAAGCAGGTGCCAAGGTGAACGAGCTCCTTTTAGCGGTGAACAGACACGCTTGTGTTTTGGCGGCGTTTAAACCCACCAGATTGGCTTCACCCCACTTGGAGACCGCCTGAAGTGAGACATTCGTACGCTCAACCATAGCCTCTCTTTCGGACCGGATTAGTTCCTTACTAGCCCGAGCACCTGGCAGGTATCTTTCTACAACTGTGCTATCATCAGCATACCCATAGATACCGGGCATCAGCAGATCATTGATATGCAGCAGGAAGAGCGTTCCAGAGAGAACAGACCCCTGAGGAACACCGTCGTCATGGGCTCTGATGAGCATCCATCGACAACAACCCGGAGAGACCGTTCACTCAGGAAGTCTTTTACCCAGTTAATCAGACCAGGGGAAATGCCGTACGCTGGAAGCTTGCTCAAAAGGCTAGCGTGCCATACCCTGTCGAAGGCCTTCGAGACGTCTAAGGAAACGGCAATCCCTTCCCCATTCTTCTCGAGGGCCTCGCGCCACAAATGGGTGGCATAAACTAGTAGGCCCCCAGTAGACCGATTGCGGCGAAACCCGTATTGTCGGTTACTGAGGAGATCGGTTACGTTCCAGGTATGCTATGAGGCGCGAGTTCAATACACGCTCCATAATCTGGCAGAGTATGGAGGTTATTGAAATCGGCTGATAGTTGGCAGGATCGGCATGACTGCCCTTTTTGGATACGGGTTGCACGTTGGCAAGCTTCCAGGACTTGGGCACTATACCAGTCCTAAATGAGAGGCGATACAAGCGCGTCAATACAGGAGACAACTCGGGCGCACAAGCCTTGAGAACAATCACTGGTATACCATCTGGTCCACTACCTTTATTCACGTCTACAAAATAATTTGTACTTACCAGAAAAATCAAACGTCTGTCTTCACAGCTCGCTCGCACATGACACAACGCACTTCCTTAAGGCGTCCATTACACATTAGGTTTTACTGTCAATTTTGCCACAGTCAATTTTTTGATTGACGAAAAACCTACCGACTAATGCGATGATTGACGTTTGCAAAAACTAATGGCGATAAAATTCCGTCATTCAAACATCATCATGATTTATGGAATTGATTGACGCCTGCATGACCGTGTACTGGACGCCTAAGTATTGGCGGCTAACTCACGCGCTCGCGCGGTAGGGTGAGGTACTCGTAACGGACACTTACACAGAGCGCAATAAATTGAACTTAGTTCCAAGCGACTATGGAGTAGCTAATCTCTTTAATTTATTGGACGGCCTATGTGTTAAAATCGATTTGATAAAATGATAGAAATGCCAACTTTACAAATACTGAATTTAATCAAAAAAATTTAACGGCCATAAGACTAATGAGGTAGTTATGTTAAAATAGCCGATGTGACATTACTCATTATGCTTAATAGAGGCTAAATGGGTCAAGAGACATAGTTAATAAACATAATTTAATGCAAAATGGTTCAAACGACACGGTTTTTTTATGAAGTTGAATGCAAAATAGGCCAAACGACATAGCTTATTGTGTTGGTTTAATGCAAAATTAGCTAAACGACAAAACCACAACCATGGTGAAAAAGCCAAATGCCTTAATCGACACCCGTTATAAAATTCCGAAAAATCAAAATAGCTTAAGTCATCGAGTCCTCAAATTTGTCTAATTTTGTGTCGTATAGATAATAATAATAATAATAATAATATAATTTATTTTCTCTCACAATGGTTATGTTGTACTTAACAGTTTGGAACTACATAATTATATGAATTAGCATTGTGAGAGCTGGTGCCTGTTGTAGGTTTCGGAGAAACCTGTGCTACAGGTCACCAGGACCCACTTTACGGCCTCATACAAGTTTATTGTCAGGTAACTTGAATTCCACTGAACAAAAAATAAAAAGAATAAAATAAAATTAAACATTAATAAAGAAATTTAAAAACAAAAAATAAAAAAATTATAAAATGTAACAAAAGAGAAAAAAAAAAAGAAATGAAAGAAACCATAAACAAAGCAGTCAAAGGATGTGTGATGGAACGAGGTGAATGTGTTGGTGATGGTTGAGAAATGTGCATGTGGAAGGTTGTGATGTGATGTGTGGAAAATGTGCGTGTGGATGGTTGTGAATGTGTTATGTGGAACATGTACATGTGGATGGTTGTGAATGTGATGTGTGGAAAATGTGCATGTAGATGACTGTGAATGTGATGTGTGGAAAAAGTGCATGTGGATGGTTGTGAGTGTGATGTGTGGGAAATGTGCATGTGGATTGTGGTGAATGTGAATACTAGTTATAAGAGTCAAGTGTCTTGTGAACGTTGGAGGTTGAAATTGTTCCTAGTATGGTTTCATACTATGAACATTTAATATCAAAATTAGCAACAGATATGAAGCAGATCAGATTTATTTAAGTGTGTGGAGCAACTTCTCTGTGTCGTCATAACTTAGGGTTTTCAAATACGTAGTAACTTTTTGTTTACAACTTGTTTTATCTACCGGATATATATTTTGGCTGTTGTTTATAACGTTATAGAGATAATTCCCTAGATAAGGGAAAAACTTACGGGCCAGACGTGAACGAAAACAATCAGTTCTGCACACAGTACCCTTTCTTCGTTTATCTCTTAATAGATCCGAATCATAGACCAGCTGTGAGTGTTTTTTGAGGACTGTATGCAGAACGAAGGCTTGTCGTATGGTCAGGACATCCCACCTTTTGTACAGCTCGACTGTAGGAAAGCGGAAAGGAAGGCCCGCAGCAACCTTAAGGATAGCACGCTGGGCTCTTTCCGCTTCAATCAAGTGCGTTTTAGCAGCACCTCCCCAGGAGATGATGCAGTAGTCTATGAGCGACTGGCACAAGGCATAGTAGACCATCTTGATGGTATCATGGCTAGCTACATATTTTAAACTCTTAAATACATAAATGAGTTTGCGCAATCTCGCTACCAGGGCGCTAATATGTGGTTTAAAGCTAAGAAATTGGTCCAATATAACTCCTAGATATTTTATTTGGTCTGTTCTTTGAAGAGAAGGACATACACATGGTTGGTTTGTTGACCAGCACGTGTGGGCCGTTAAAGAAAGGGATCGTGGGGGTAGCATGTTTGAACGAAGCGAGAATGCTATATATTTGGTTTTGGTGACATTGAGAGACAGTACATTGTTGTTTAACCATTCAGTAACCCCATTTAGCCCCTGTTGAGCTACATCAAAGACGTCATACCAACTATCACCACTAAAAAAGAGGGCCGTATCATCCGCAAAAGTAAAAATCTTACCATTATTAAGGCCGAGTTGGCAGAGGTCGTTGATGTAGATTAGGAAAAGGGTCGGGCCAAGTATGCTACCCTGGGGTACACCGAAAGTCACTGGGAGTTCGTTACTTAACCTATCATCGATTTTTACTAGCTGTCTCCGGTTAGCCAGGTAGTCCTGGAATAATTTCAGGGGAAGACCTCGTACACCCATTTTTTCCAGTTTACCCAATAAGTGTGGGACAGAAACTGTGTCAAATGCCTTTGCCAAGTCCAGGAACACCGTGAGACATTTTCTTTTCCTATCCAAATTAGTTATGACCGAGCTCACTAATTCGTGTACCGCATCATTGGTAGATTTGCCTTGCCGGAACCCAAACTGGGAAGGTGAAAGAAGGTTGTTTCCCTCGAGGTATCTGATTAGCCGGTTATTCATTAGACGCTCTAGTACCTTCGAGAGCGTTGGAAGAATAGAGATGGGTCTAAAGTTGTTGACACAGTCCCTATCACCACCTTTATGTATGGGTTTTATAACTGCAGATTTGAACGCCTGCGGAAACTGACCCGTAGATATGGCAAGGTTACAGATGTGAGTGATAGCGGGGCAGAGGACCTGAGCATATCTCTTTAGCAACCGGCTCGAAATCTGGTCGATACCGACAGCGCAATTATCCCTTAATCCGTCAATGAGTTGAAGGATCTCAGATTCATCCGTAGGAAGCATAACGAAAGAATGAAGAGGAGTGCTGTTCGTGATATTAATGGGAATATTTCTCTGAGGTAAAAAGTGAGCAGGGATTTTCTCGGCTAGTTTGCGTCCAACGTTTGCAAAGAAACTATTAACCTCATTGATGCTCTTATCCGGATTATCACTAGTGATGAGACAGGAGGAGTGGTCTGTCGCCCTACAGGAGCCGCTAATCTTTTTGATTACGTCCCATAATTTCTTCTTGTTGCCACTTGCATTCACTATCTCTTGCTTTTCATAATTTCTTTTAGCTTTCTTTAGAAGTGAAGAACAGAAGTTTCTGTAGCGCTTGTATGTTGTTTGGAGAATTTCATTATTTGTGTCCCTTTTCAACTTTTTGTAAAGATTGTCCCTGTTGCGCAAGCATTTCAAAAGCCCCTTTGTGATCCAAGGCTTACCAATAAGCTTCCTTCTGGGAATTTTCATTACCTTCGAGTTATCTTTTATAGACTTTGAGAGACAGCTAACTAGCAAGTCCGTTGCATTATTTACATCGCAACAATCCAATACTGATTGAAAGTCTATTTTACGCAGAGCAATGTTTAGGTTATCATAATCAATACGGTGAGTAATTTTGTTTGGATTTTCTAGTTGAGATTTGTGTGCAAACTCAAGGCTAATGGCCACACTTTCGTGATCAGTGATCGATGATTCGATCACAAAGCAGGTAGCCTTCAATCTAGTCTTTACCATGATGTGATCCAGACACGTCTTGCCATGAGTTGGGTAAATATGACCTGGTAGCATACAGTGACTAGCCAAGACATTAAGGTATTCATGAGAGCGTTTATCTTGGCTATCCATAACTATATCTATGTTTATGTCACCGCAAAGTATTATATTTTTGTAGCTACTTAAGGAAGTGAGGAGTCCATCAATTGAATTAATAAAATTGCCAGTGTTATATTGACCTGGAGGACGGTATATCCCAAGGATACAGGTATCTGAATTTAATTTGAGTAACAGACAATTTGCGTCACAGATTTGTGGTTCTTCAAATAAAACCTTGAGTTGTTTTTTGTAAAAAATTACGACGCCTTCATTTTGTGTCCTATGCAATGTGGTTGAGGCGTAGTTATAATTATCAAGGGTGGGTATATTCTTAGCAGAGCGTAGCCAGCATTCAGAAAGAACCAACACGTCCCATGCTACATTGGACCTATGAAGAAGTGTGTCGAAGTTTGACATATTGCACGAAATACTACGTATATTCTGAGAGAGAATGTTAAGATGGCGATTATTACTTACATGGGTTTTTATAGTTTCTACATCACACCTAACAACACGGGCTACCGACAAGGAATCCAGATCCGAGTTTATAGCTTCA